>CM067842.1:226639523-227889523 GCA_034509565.1 Triticum monococcum | reverse complement strand
TAGATCAGATTTGAATTCAAACTTCGTTTGATCATAACTTGAGTTTCGTAGCTCCGTTTGAGTTGATTCTTTTTGCAAATCGAAGCTCTTGACCTAAACTTTCTGATAAGGCCAAATTCATATAATTTTGGTACTGTTAGAAATTGTTTTATGTTGCAAGAGTTATTTGCTTGGTTTTGATGTTTTCCGAATTGTCTTCTTTGATCTTTCTGATACTTTGAGTGATTGCTTATGTGTGGTTACTATTGCTTGCTTACGATAGATTGACCGGAGTGTGACGAGTAGAACTATCAAGAGTTTTGAGTGCGAATCATCTTCATCAACATTGCAGGCAAGTTCACACTTTGATCATACCTCTTACTACCCAGTTTTATTTGCATTAGATCAATCCTCAAACATTGCATGATTAGGATCTAATTAAATTATGGGATGGGAAGTAGTTGAGGTAGTACCTATTATCTGTTTATCATCAAACCCTTGGGAGTTACTATTACGTTATGCTTACATTGCCATGCTATGCTCGTAGACGTGGATTGGGTTTTGAGAGTATCCATGACAGATGTGAGATTGTTAATTAATGGTTTACTTAAGGTGGCAACTTAAACACACATCTGGGTGGACTGAGGCACCTGGGTATTCCCGGATTGCCTGTCTAGGCACCGGGGTAGACCAGGATTGCCTGTTTTTTATGGACCGCCACCCAGGCTCAAAGGGATCATGAGAATATTCATACTAACTTCCATGTGCAGCCATAAGCTACTATGGGCTCTAGCATAGTTGACTAAGTCGTGCGAACTCTTACAGTGATAGACTAGCAGATGTAGGGGAAAGTAGGTGTAACGGTCTACCCATCGTAAGGTGCTAGCGCTTCTGAAAGACTATGTCTCGGTCATCCGTTTCTCAAACACCATGTAGTGCGAGAAATCCAACGGAGGAGATCGAGTCTTGTGGAGAAAAGTGTGCAACCTCTGCAGAGTGTACAAACTAATCATGATTAGCCGTGTCCCCGGTTATGGACGTCTTGAGTATCTAGTTCTTGGATTATCCTGTTGATCTCATCACGTTACTTAAATAATTGGTTGGGTTTTAATGATGATGCTTAATTGGGATTGAGGATGCTGTCAACCATTCTCAATTTTTAACAACCACCATGGTAGTGAAATAAAATTTATTCCTTTGCAGTAGGGAAAAATTGGCTTTTCGCAAAAACATATGACCATAGAGCTTTTCCACCAGCCATATATGCATGTAGTGATAGCCATTGTTCATCATTCTCTATGGTGTGAATTTGCCAGTGCATTCAATGTACTGACCCTTTGTGGCTGCAACGTCTCATGTTGTAGGATATCTTATGACGAGTAAGTGATACGTTAGGGTTACGATTTCTACACTCAACTTTGCCGTTGGTGTTGATGGGAATCCACAACCTTGTTACTTCCGCTATTTTGGATTGAGGTAATAGTATTTACGTTACTTTACACAATTGATTTACCTCTGTTATAAATCCTCGAGTACTGTGTGTGTCAGCATACCGATCCAGGGATGACACTTAAGCACAGAGACTTGATCCATTCGGGTCAGGTCGCTACAGCCACATGATATGTGTTTTGCTTGGAGCGTCTTGTATTATTTGAGTCTTTGCTTTTTAGTTTACCACAATCATCCTTGCTGTACACACCTTTTGAGAGAGCCATACATGATCTAGAATTTGTTAGAATACTCTATGTGCTTCGCTTATATCTTTTGAGTCATATAATTTTGCTCTAGTACTTCACTTATATCTTTTAGAGCACGGTGGTGGATTTGTTTTATAGAAACTATTGATCTCTCATGCTTCACTTAGATTATTTTGAGAGTCTTAAATAGCATGGTAATTTGCTTAAAATCCTAATATGCTTGGTATACAAGATTAATAATAAAACTTTCTTATGAGTGTGTTGAATACTATGATAAGTTTGACACTTGATAATTGTTTTGAGATATGGAGATGGTGATATTAAAGTCATGCTAGTTGAGTAGTTGTGAATTTGAGAAATACTTGTGTTAAAGTTTGTGATTCCCGTAGCATGCACGTATGGTGAACCGTTATGTGATGAAGTCGGAGCATGATTTATTTATTGATTGTCTTCCTTATGAGTGGCGGTCGGGGACGAGCGATGATCTTTTCCTACCAATCTATCCCCCTAGGAGCATGCGCGTAATACTTTGCTTTGATAAACTTGTAGATTTTTGCAATAAGTATATGAGTTATTTATGACTAATGTTGAGTCCATGGATTATACACACTCTCACCCTTCCACCTTTGCTAGCCTCTCAAATACCGTGCACCTTTCGCCGGTATCATACACCCACCATATACCTTCCTCAAAACAGCCACCATACCTACCTATTATGGCATTTCCATAGCCATTCCGAGATATATTGCCATGCAACTTTCCACCGTCCCGTTTATTATGACACACTCCATCATTGTCATATTGCTTAGCATGATCATGTAGTCGACATCGTATTTGTGGCAAAGCCATCATTCATAATTCTTTCATACATGTCACTCATGAGTCATTGCATATCCCAGTACACCGCCGGAGGCATTCATATAGAGTCATATTTTGTTCTAAGTATCGAGTTGTAATTGTTGAGTTGTAAGAAAAATAAAGTGTGATGATCATCATTATTAGAGCATTGTCCCAGTGAGGAAAGGATGATGGAGACTATGATTCCCCCACAAATCGGGATGAGACTCCGGACAAAAAAGAAAAAAAGAAAAAGAAAAAAAGAGGCCATAAAAAAGAGAAAATGCCCAAAAAAATGAGAGAAAAAAGAGAGAAGGGACAATGTTACTATCCTTTTACCACACTTGTGCTTCAAAGTAGCACGATGATCTTCATGATAGAGAGTCTCCTATGTTGTCACTTTCATATACTAGTGGGAATCTTTCATTGTAGAACTTGGCTTGTATATTCCAATGATGGGCTTTCAAAAAGCAAGTTGGATGCACACCCACTTAGTTTCTTTTTGAAGCTTTCATATACTTATAGCTCTAGTGCATCCGTTGCATGGCAATCCCTACTCACTCACATTGATATCTATTGATGGGCATCTCCATAGCCCGTTGATACGCCTAGTTGATGTGAGACTATCTTCTCCCTTTTTGTCTTTTCCACAACCACCACTCTATTCCACCTATAGTGCTATATCCATGGCTCACGCTCATGTATTGCGTGAAGATTGAAAAAGTTTTGAGAATGTCAAAAGTATGAAACAATTGCTTGGCTTGTCATCAGGGTTGTGCGTGATTTAAATATTTTGTGTGGTCAAGATAGAGCATAGCCAGACTATATGATTTTGTAGGCATAACTTTCTTTGGCCATGTTATTTTGAGAAGACATAATTGCTTTGTTAGTATGCTTGAAGTATTATTATTTTTATGTCAATATGAACTTTTGTCTTGAATCTTTCGGATCTGAATATTCATACCACAATTAAGAAGAATTACATTAAAATTATGCCAAGTAGCACTCCGCATCAAAATTTCTTCTTTTATCATTTACCTACTCAAGGACGAGCAGGAATTAAGCTTGGGGATGCTTGATACGTCTCCAACATATCTATAATTTTTGATTGCTCCATGCTATATTATCTACTGTTTTGGACATTATTAGGCTTTATTATCCACTTTTATATTATTTCTGGGACTAACCTATTAACCAGAGGCCCAGCACAGAATTTTTGTTTTTGCTTGTTTTAGGGTTTCAAAGAAAAGGAATATAAAACGGAGTCCAAACGGAATGAAACCTTCGGGAACATGATTTTCTCAACGAACAAGACCCGGGAGACCTGGACCCTACGTCAAGAAAGGAAACAGGAGGCCACGAGGTAGGCGGCGCGCCTACCCCCCAGGCACGCCCTCCACTCTCATGGGCCCCCTGTTGCTCCACCGACGTACTCCTTCCTCCTATATATATACCTACGTACCCCCAAACAATCAGATACGGAGCCAAAACCCTAATTCCACCGCCGTAACTTTCTGTATCCACAAGATCCCATCTTGGGGCCTGTTCCGGAGCTCCGCCAGAGGGGGCATCGATCACGGAGGGCTTCTACATCAACACCATAGCCTCTCCGATGAAGTGTGAGTAGTTTACCTCAGACCTACGGATCCACAGTTAGTAGCTATATGGCTTCTTCTCTTTTTGGATCTCAATACAATGTTCTCCCCCTCTCTTGTGGAGAACTATTTGATGTAATCTTCTTTCGCGGTGTGTTTGTTGAGACTGATGAATTGTGGGTTTATGATCAAGTCTATCCATAAATAATATTTGAATCTTCTATGAATTCTTTTATGTATGATTGGTTATCTTTGCAAGTCTCTTTGAATTATCAATTTGGTTTGGCCTACTAGATTGATCTTTCTTGCAATGTGAGAAGTGCTTAGCTTTGGGTTCAATCTTGCAGTGTCCTTTCCCAGTGACAGTAGGGGCAGCAAGGCACGTATTGTATTGTTGCCATCGAGGATAACAAGATGGGGTTTTCTTCATATTGCATGAGTCTATCCCTCTACATCATGTCATCTTGCTTAAGGCGTTACTCTGTTTTTAACTTAATACTCTAGATGCATGCTGGATAGTGGTCGATGAGTGGAGTAATAGTGGTAGATGCAGGCAGGAGTCGGTCTACTAGTCTCGGACGTGATGCCTATATACATGATCATAACTAGATATTCTCATAACTATGCTCAATTCTGTCAATTGCTCAACAGTAATTTGTTCACCCACTGTAGAATACTTATGCTCTCGAGAGAAGCCACTAGTGAAACCTACGGCCCCCGGGTCTATCTTTATCATATTGATCTCCTACTACTTAGTTATTTCCTTTGCTAGTTACTTTGCCTTTATTTTACTTTGCATCTTCATCATAAAAATACCAAAAATATTATCTTATCATATCTATCAGATCTCACTCTCGTAAGTGGCTTTATAGGGATTGACAACCCCTATTTGCCTTGGTTGCGAGGATTTATTTGTTTTGTGCAGGTATGAGGGACTCGCGTGTAGCCTCCTACTGGATTGATACCTTGGTTCTCAAAAACTGAGGGAAATACTTACGCTACTTTGCTGCATCATCCCTTCCTCTTCGAGGAAAACCAACGCAGTGCTCAAGAGGTAGCAGGGAGTATAAACTTTACCATTCTGTTTGGGAACCACCTATAATGTGTGTAGCATGGAAGATATCGAGATCTCTCGGTTGTTATGTTGACAATGAAAGTATACCGCTTAAATATTATTCATATCTATTTCAAAATCGAGCTATGGCACCTCTACAAATCCCTGCTTCCCTCTGTGAAGGGCCTACCTATTTACTTTTATGTTGAGTCATCATCCTCTTATTAAAAAGCACCATTTGGAGAGCACCGCTGTCATTTGCATCCATTACTGTTAGTTTACATTGAGTATGACTTGACTGGATCTCTTTTACCATGAATTACAATGTATAGTCAGTCCTTGATCCTTAAAGGTGCTATGCAGTTATGTTTTGCGGTCTCAGAAAGGGCTAGCGAGATACCATCTTGTTATATCATATTATGATTATTTTGAGAAAGTGTTGTCATCCGAGATTTACTATTATTGCTCGCTAGTTGATTATGCCATTGATATGAGTAAACATGAGACCTAGATGTTATTGCGAATGTGGTTAGTTCATAATCTTTGCTGAGAACTTGAATGCTGGCTTTACATATTTACAACAACAAGAGCAAACAGAGTTTGTAAAAGTTTTTCTTTATCACTTTCAGTTTATCAACTGAATTGCTTGAGGACAAGCAAAGGTTTATGCTTGGGGGAGTTGATACGTCTTCGTCGTATATACTTTTCCAAAGACTTTTGCCCTTGTTTTGTCTCTAACTTGCATGATTTGAATGGAACTAACCCGGACTAATGCTATTTTTAGCAGAATTGCCATGGTGTTATTTTTGTGCAGAAATAAAAGTTCTCGGAATGACCTGAAAATCAACGGAGATTATTTTTGGAATATATAAAAACTACTGGAAGAAATATCCACGTCAGGGGGCCCACACCCTGTCCACGAGGGTGGGGGCGCGCCCTACCCCCCTGGGCGCGCCCCCTGCCTCGTGGGCCCCCTGACGCTCCACCGACCTCAACTCCAATTCCATATATTCGTGTTCGGGGAGAAAAAAATCAGAGAGAAGGATTCATCGCGTTTTATGATACGGAGCCGCCGCCAAGCCCTGAACTCTCTCGGGAGGGCTGATCTAGAGTCCGTTCGGGGCTCCGGAGAGGGGAATCCGTCGCCATCGTCATCATCAACCTTCCTCCATCACCAATTTTATGATGCTCACCGCCGTGCGTGAGTAATTCCATCGTAGGCTTGCTGGATGGTGATGGGTTGGATGAGATTTATCATGTAATCAAGTTACTTTTGTTAGGGTTTGATCCCTAGTATCCACTATGTTATGAGATTGATGTTGCTATGACTTTGCTATGTTTAATGCTTGTCACTAGGGCCCGAGTGCCATGATTTCAGATCTGAACCTATTATGTTTTCATGAATATATGTGAGTTTTTGATCCTATCTTGCAAGTCTATAGTCACCTACTATGTGTTATGATCCGGCAACCCCGAAGTGACAATAATCGGGACCACTCCCAGTGATGACCGTAGTTTGAGGAGTTCATGTATTCACTATGTGTTAATGCTTTGGTCCGGTACTCTATTAAAAGGAGGCCTTAATATCCCCAATAGGACCTCGCTGCCACGGGAGGGTAGGACAAAAGATGTCATGCAAGTTCTTTTCCATAAGCATGTATGACTATATTCGGAATACATGCCTAGATTACATTGATGAATTGGAGCTAGTTCCGTGTCATCCTATGTTATAACTGTTGCATGATCGATCGCATCCGGCATAATTCTCCATCACCGATCCAATGCCTACGAGTTGTTCATATATTGTTCTTCGCTTATTTACTTTTCTGCTACTACTATTACAATCACTACAAAACCCCAAAATATTACTTTTGCTACCGTTACCACTACTATCATATTACTTTGCTACTAAACACTTTGCTGCAGATATTAAGTTTCCAGGTGTGGTTGAATTGACAACTCAGCTGCTAATACTTGAGAATATTCTTTTGCTCCCCTTGTGTCAAATCAATAAATTTGGGTTGAATACTCTACCCTCGAAAACTGTTGCGATCCCCTATACTTGTGGGTTATCATACACCCCGGAGCTGGCTTGTACCAACTTATAATGCCCTCCCACGTGTCGAGGCACGACTTAGAGACATAACCGCATAGTGGTTTTGTCGTAAGAAGGGTCATCTTCACATACATCCCATGTAATGAATAAGACAGGGATAAATAGAGTTGTCTTACACTCGCCACGTCACACAATACATAAATAATTCATACATCATCCAAAATACACTCATAGACCGACTACGGTCAAATCCGAATAAAGGAAGATAAACCCCAAATGCTAGATCCCCGATCGTCCCAATTGGGCTCCACTACAGATCATCAGGAAACGACACATAGTAATGACCAAGGTCCTCGTCGAACTCCCACTTGAGTTCGGTAGCATCACCTGCACTGGTATCATCGGAACCTGCAACTATTTTGTAAGTATCCGTGAGTCACAAGGACTCAGCAATCTCACACCCGCGAGATCAAGACTATTTAAGTTTATGGATAGGATAAGGTAATGAGGTGGAGCTGCAGCAAACGCTAAGCAAATATGGTGCCTAACATACGCAAATAAGAGTAAGATGAGAAGCTACACAATGGTCGTGAAGCTAGAAGTGATCAAGAAGAGATCTGATGACCCACAAGTATATGGGGATCTATCGTAGTCCTTTCGATAAGTAAGAGTGTCGAACCCAATGAGGAGCAGAAGGAAATGATAAGCGGTTTCCAGCAAGGTATTCTCTGCAAGTACTGAAATAAGTGGTAACAGATAGTTTTGTGATAGGATAATTTGTAATGAGCAATATCAAGTATGGATAATTTGTGCTAGAGTAATAATTCAATCACAATATCAAGTATGGATCGTAAACTTCATTGAAAACTAACAAACTATAATCTCAGTCATTGAAGCAATTGCAATTTATCATAACATAGGAAAGAGTCAATGTATAAGAGCTTTTCAGCAAGTCCACATACTCAACTATCATATAGTCTTTCACAATTGCTGACACTCACACAATACTTATTGGTATGGAGTTTTAATCGGACATAGAGAAAGATAGGGGCTTATAGTTTTGCCTCCCAACGTTTTACCTCAAGGGTAATGTCAACAGTAATAGTTCATGAAAACTCACATCCAATTAGCCATATATACCGGGATCTTTCCAACATATTGTGCTTGCCAAAGGATAAAATGTAAAAAGGAAGGTGAGGATCACCATGACTCTTTTGCAGTGTAGGAGATAAAAGTAAAAGATAGGCCCTTCGTAGAGGGAAGCAGAGGTTGTCATGCGCTTTTATGGTTGGATGCACAGAATCCTAATGTGAAAGAACATCACTTTATATTGCCACTTGTGATATGGACCTTTATTATGCAGTCTGTCGCTTTTATTACTTCCATATCACACGATCGTATAAAGCTTATTTCCTCCACACCAATCAATCATACATATTTAGAGAGCAATTTTTATTGCTTGCACCGATGACAACTTACTTGATGGATCTTACTCAATCCATAGGTAGGTATTGTGGACTCTCATGGCAAAACTGGTTTAAGGGTATTTCGGATCACAAGTAGTATCTCTACTTGGTGCAATGAATTTTGCTAGCATGACGGAGAAAGGCAAGCTCAACATGTTGGAGGATCCAAGACATATAATTTATCTCAGATGTAAGAAAACATAACCCATTACGTTGTCTTCCTTGTCCAATGTCAACTCTTTAGCATGTCATATTTTATTGAGTGCTCACAATCATAAAAGATGTCCAAGATAGTATATTTATATGTGAAGACCTCTCTTTCTTTATTACTTCCTATTAATTGCAACGATAACCAAAACTATGTTTGTCAACCCTCAATAACTTTTATTCATCATACTCTTTCTATGTGAGCTCATTACTCTCCATAAGAGTCACATGATCTCTTTGTTTCTTTTTATTTCTTTCTCTTTCTTTTATTAACTTAGGATCATGATAAATAATCAAGCCCTTGACTCAACACTAATCTTTATTATATAGCTCACGGACTTGATTACAAAGGATAATAAAGCAAAACTCACAACTAGATCATACTAAGAACTTTTATTCTACTAGATCAAGATATTACCAAAAGGATCAAACTAGGAAAAACGGTAAAGATAAAAGTGATGGTGATACGATACCGGGGCACTCCACGAAGCTTGGCGGTGCCAAGTGGAGTGCCCATACCCAGGTGATTATGTCTCTCTTTTCGGGGATGGTGATGTGATGTTCTTGGCGATGATGCCCCTCAAGATACGATTCTCCTCCTCAAGCTTGTTGACTTGCTGCTTGAGATCCATTATTTCCTTTCGGAGTTTTCCTGTAACAGCCAAAGCTCCCTACACCCAAGGGTGCTGCATAGCTGCGGGAGAACCAGTGACACTCTTTTTCATATTCTCGTAAGAAAGAAATCTAACATTGGAAGGGATAACCGAGTTTGGAATAGCTGAGCTCTGCAGTTCTCCCATTGTGAATACAGCTTGGAGGCGGGAAGTGACTTCTTGGTCCTCCATGGCATCTATCCTCATCAAATCAGCCTCCATCTCTTCCTCCGTTGCTGGCCCAAAGGGGTCAACATGATTGTTTGTCGTTGATCCCGGTGCCGGATGAGACACCCGGCTCTCCCTGACTGATTCTTGCGAAGACATCCTGCTCTAATCTGCAGCAGTAACAGCTCGAAACACAAACATGAGATTTTTGCGTGATACGGTAGTCAAAACCCCCGGAAGGTTATATAATGAATTTTACCGATCAAAATACGTGTCCTATAAGAAAACGGAGTCCGGAGAGCACACGAGGTGCCCACGAGGTAGGGGGCGCGCCCAGGGGGGTAGGGCGCGCCCTCCACCCTCGTGGAGCCCTCGTGTCCTTTCTGGACTGCTACTTATTTTTCTATTTTTCTAAATATTCCAAAATGGAGAAATATTGCCTTAAAACTGTTTTGGAGTCGGTTTACTTACCGTACCACATACCTATTCCTTTTCGGAGTCTGAAACGTTCCGGAAAGTGTCCCTTATGTACTCCTCAGGGGTTATAGTTTCAATAACATTGGTTTCAACATTTATGGGATTACCTGAGATATAATGTTTGATTCTTTTACCATTTACCACCTTTGGATTTGTGCCTTCGAAGTTGTTGATTTTTATGGCACCGGAATGGTAGACCTCTTCGATAACATAAGGACCTTCCCATTTAGAGAGAAGTTTTCCTACAAAAAATCTTAAACGAGAGTTGTATAGCAATACATAATCACCTACATTAAACTCACACTTTTGTATTTTTTTATCATGCCACCTTTTAACTTTTTTAAACAACTTGGCATTTTCGTAGGCTTGGGTTCTCCATTCATCAAGTGAGTTAATATCAAATAACCTCTTCTCACCAGCAAGTTTAAAATCATAATTTAGTTCTTTAATAGCCCAATAAGTGTAACGCCCCGGACACACCCGCCGGTGGTCGTTACTCTGGCGGGATCTAGACTGGCCCCACAGATTAATACTAGTCTTTTCTGCACACTTTGTCCTCACTCGTGCGTACACGGGAGCAACTTCCTGGTCGGTCACCCATCCTGACACTACTCCAAGCTGAGCACGCTTAACTTTGGAGTTCTGTCCAAATGGGCTCCTGGAAAAGAAGGAATTCCTTATTGATATGAGTAGTCTATCATCCCTAATAAGCCAGGCCATCACATACACCCCCACTCAGAGGAACTGACGTCCTCGTCGGGCCACAAGAACGTTCCCTCTTGGCACATACGTCTGTGCTTCCAGTCCAGTACATGTGCCATGCCGTGTGCCATGACGGGTCACAAACGTCATGAACACCATGACCACGCACCTGCCCGCAACCATCTGTGTAACCGCGAGGGTCGGCTCTGATACCAACTTGTAACGCCCCGGACACACCCGCCGGTGGTCGTTACTCCTGGCGAGATCTAGACTGGCCCCACAGATCAATACTAGTCTTTTCTGCGCACTTTGTTCTCACTCGTGCGTACCCGGCAGCAACTTCCCGGTCGGTCACCCATCCTGACACTACTCCAAGCTGAGCACGCTTAACTTTGGAGTTCTGTCCAAATGGGCTCCCAGAAAAGAAGGAATTCCTTATTGATATGAGTAGTCTATCATCCCTAATAAGCCAGGCCATCACAATAAGCCTTGTGTTCTAGTTCGAGAGGTAAGTGACATGCTTTTCCATAGACCATTTTATACGGAGACATACCCATAGGGTTTTTATATGCAGTTCTATAGGCCCATAATGCATCATCAAGTTTCTTGGACCAATTCTTTCTGGACCTATTGACAGTCTTTTACAAAATTATTTGGAGTTCTCTATTACTCAATTCGACTTGACCACTAGACTGAGGGTGATAAGGGATGCAATTCTTTGATTAACATCATATTTAGCAAGCATTTTACGGAAAGCACCATGAATAAAATGTGAACCACCATCAGTCATTAAATATCTAGGGACTCCAAACCTTGGAAAGATAACTTCTTTAAGCATTTTAATAGAAGTGTTATGATCAGCACTACTAGTTGGAATAGCTTCTACCCACTTAGTAACGTAATCAACAGCAACTAAAATATGTGTATAACCATTAGAGGAAGGAAAAGGTCCCATATAGTCAAAGCCTCAAACATCAAATGGTTCAATAACAAGTGAATAATTCATAGGCATTTCTTGACGTCTACTAATATTGCCAATTCTTTGACATTCATCACAAGATAAGACAAACTTGCGGGCATCCTTGAAGAGAGTAGGCCAATAAAAACCAGATTGTAGTACCTTATGTGCAGTTCTATCTCCAGCATGGTGCCCTCCATAAGCTTCGAAGTGACACTTGCGTAGGATCTGTTCCTGTTCATGCTCAGGTACGCAACGTCTAATAACACCATATACTCCTTATTTATAAAGATGTGGGTCATCCCAAAAGTAATGCCTCAAATCATAGAAGAGCTTTTTCTTTTGCTGGTATATGAAACTAGGTGGTATAAACTTAGCAACAATGTAATTAGCATAATCAGCATACCATGGAGCAGTATGAGAAGCATTTATGACATTTAATTGCTCATCAGGAAAGCTATCATCAATAGGTAGTGGGTCATCAAGCACATTTTCTAACCTAGACAAGTTGTCTGCAACGGGGTTCTCAGCTCCTTTTCTATCAACAATATGTAAATCAAATTCTTGTAGCAAGAGAACCCATCTAATAAGTCTAGGTTTAGCATCTTTCTTTTCCATAAGATATTTAATAGCAGCATGATCAGTGTGAATAGTTACTTTAGAATCAACAATATAAGGTCTAAACTTATCACAGGCAAATACAACTGCTAAGAATTCTTTTTCAGCAGTAGCATAATTTCTTTGAGCATTGTCTAGAGTTTTACTAGCATATTGAATAACATTTAGTTTCTTATCAACTATTTGTCCTAGAACAACACCTACAGCATAATCACTAGCATCGCACATAATTTCAAAGGGTAAATTCCAATCAGGTGGCTGAAAAATAGGTGCAGAGATCAATGCTTTCTTAAGTATTTCAAATGCTTCTACACAATCATCATCAAAGACAAATGGTATATCTTTTTGTAATAAATTAGTCAGAGGCCGAGAGATTTTTGAGAAGTCCTTAATGAAGCTCCTATAAAAGCCGGCATGACCAAGGAAACTTCTTATACCTTTAATGTCCTTGGGACATGGCATCTTTTCAATAGCATCAACCTTGGCTTTATCAACTTCAATACCTCTTTCAGAAACTTTATGCCCCAAGACAATACCTTCATTAACCATAAAGTGGCACTTTTCCCAATTCAAGACAAGATTAGTTTCTTCACATCTCTACAAAACTCGATCAAGGTTGCTCAAGCAATCATCAAAAGAAGATCCATAGACGGAAAAGTCATCCATGAAAACCTCACAAATCTTTTCACAAAAGTCAGAGAATATAGCCATCATGCATCTTTGAAAGATAGCAGGTGCATTACATAAACCAAAAGTCATATGTCTATAAGCAAAAGTACCAAAAGGGCATGTAAAAGTAGTCTTTAATTGATCTTTGGCTAACACAAGTATTTGAGAGAAACCAGAATAACCATCTAGAAAGCAAAAATGTGTATGTTTGGATAATCTTTCTAGCATTTGATCAATAAAAGGTAAGGGGTAATGATCTTTTTTAGTAGCCTTATTTAATTTGTGGAAATCAATTACCATCCTATAACCAGTAATAATTCTTTGAGGAATCAATTCATCTTTATCATTAGGAACAACAGTAATACCTCCCTTCTTAGGGACACAATGGACAGGGCTTACCCACTGACTATCAGCAACGAGGTAAATTATACCTGCCTCAAGGAGCTTTAGTATCTCCTTTCTTACCACTTTTTTCATTTTAGGATTCAGCCGGCGTTGATGATCACGAACTGGTTTAGCATCTTCTTCCAAATTAATTTTATGTTGACATAGAGTGGGACTAATGCCCTTAAGATCATCAAGAGTATACCCAATAGCAGCACGGTGCTTCTTCAGAATTTTCAATAATCTCTATTCTTCATGTTCTGAAAGGTTAGCACTAATGATAATAGGATATATCTTTTTCTCATCAAAATAAGCATATTTAAGAGTATCTGGTAACAGTTTAAGCTCAAACACGGGATCACCCTTGGGTGGAGGAGGATCTCCTAGGATTTCAACTGGTAAATTATGTTTCAGAATAGCTTTCTGTTTAAAGAATACTTCATCTAATTCCCTTCTTTCATTCATAAACATATCATTTTCATGGTCTAGTAAATATTGTTCTAAAGGATCACTAGGAGGTATGGCAATAGAGGCAAGACCAATAATTTCATCTTTACTAGGTAATTCTTCTTCATGATGTTGTCTACTAAATTTAGAAAAATTAAATTCATGAGTCATATCACCTAAACCGACAGTAACAACATCTCTTTTGCAATCTATGGTAGCATTAACAGTATTTAAGAAGGGTCTACCAAATATAATGGGACAAAAACTATCTTGTGGGGAACCAAGAACAAGAAAATCAGTAGAATATTTAGTTTTCCCACACAAGACTTCAACATCTCTAACAATTCCCATTGGTGAAATAGTATCTCTATTAGCAAGTTTAATTGTGACATCAATATCTTCTAACTCAATAGGTGCAATGTCATGCATAATTTCGTTGTATAAGTCAATAGGTATTGCACTAGCACTAGCACCCATATCACATAAGCCATGATAACAATGATCTCCTATTTTAACAGAAATAACAGGCATGCTTATCACAGGTCTAGGTTTATCTGCATCACGAGGTTTAGCAATTCTAGCAGTTTCATCACAGAAATAAATAGCATGCATATCTATATTATCAGACAAGAGATCTTTAACAATAGCAATATTAGGTTCAACTTTAACTTGCTCAGGAGGTGTATATGTTTTAATATTGCTTTTACGGACCACAGTTGAAGCTTTAGCATGGTCCTTTATCCTAACAGGGAAAGGTGGTTTCTCAACATAAGAAGTAGGAACAACAGGATCATTATAAGTAGTCTTTTCTTCAACTTTAATAGGTGCAGGTACTTTTACTTCTATGGGAGGATGATATTTAAACCACTTCTCCTTGGGGAGATCAACATAAGCAGCAAAAGATTCACAGAAAGAAGCTACTATCTCAGAGTCAAGTCCATATTTAGTGCTAAATTTACGGAAAATATCGGTATCCATAAAAGATTTAACACAATCAAAACTAGGTGTCATACCTTACTCCTTACCATTGTCAAGGTCCCAATCTTCGGAGTTGCTTTTAATTCTTTCCAATAAATCTCATTTGAATTCAATAGTCTTCGTCATAAAAGAGCTAGCACAAGAAGTATCAAGCATGGTGCGATTGTTATCAGAAATCCGAGCATAAAAATTTTGAATAATGATTTCTCTTGAGAGCTCATGATTGGAGCATTAATATAACATTGATTTAAGCCCCCCCCCCCAAGCTTGAGTGATGCTTTCTCCTTCGCGAGGCCAAAAATTATATATATAATTGCGATCACGATGAACAAGATGCATAGGATAAAACTTTTGATGAAATTCCAATTTCAATCGTTTGTAATTCCAAGACTCCATATCGTCACATAGCCTATACCATGTCGATGCATCTCCCCTCAAAGATAAGGGAAATACCTTCTTCTTAACAACATCTCCGGGTACACCTGCAAGCTTAAATAATCCACAAACTTCATCCACATATATTAGATGCTCATCAGGATGTTTTGTTCCATCTCCCAAAAAAGGATTAGCTAGCAGTTTTTCTACCATACCCAAAGGAATTTTGAAGCAAGCATTTTCATTTTTAGTAGGTTCAGTGGGTTGAGGAGCAACTCTTTGCTCTACTAGTCGGGGTGAAGATACCCCGAACAAGCCCCTCAAAGGATTACTTTCCATAGTAACAAGTGACAGTAAATTTCAGCACACTATATAAATTTTTCCTTACCAAATTCCACCTACCAAAGGCGCTTCACTCCTCGGAAATGGTGCCAGAAAAGAGTCTTGATGACCCACAAGTATAGGGGATCTATCGTAGTCCTTTTGATAAGTAAGAGTGTCGAACCCAACAAGGAGCAGAAGGAAATGATAAGCGGTTTCCAGCAAGGTATTCTCTGCAAGTACTGAAATAAGTGGTAACAGATAGTTTTGTGATAGGATAATTTGTAACGAGCAACAAGTAACAAAAGTAAATAAGGTGCAGCAAGGTGGCCCAATCCTTTTTGTAGCAAAGGACAAGCCTGGACAAACTCTTATATGATGTAAAGCGCTCCCGAGGACACATGGGAATATCGTCAAGCTAGTTTTCATCACGCTCATATGATTCGCGTTCGGTACTTTGATAATTTGGTATGTGGGTGGACCGGTGCTTGGGTGCTTCCCTTACTTGGACAAGAATCCCTCTTATGATTAACCTCTATTGCAAGCATCCGCAAATACAACAAAAGTATTAAGGTAAACCTAACCATAGCATGAAACATATGGATCCAAATCAGCCCCTTACGAAGCAATGCATAAAGTAGGGTTTAAGCTTCTATCACTCTAGCAACCCATCATCTACTTATTACTTCCCAATGCCTTCCTCTAGGCCCAAATAATGGTGAAGTGTCATGTAGTCGACGTTCACATAACACCACTAGAGGAGAGACAACATACATCTCATCAAAATATCGAACGAATACCAAATTCACATGACTACTAATAGCAAGACTTCTCCCATGTCCTCAGGAACAAAAGTAACTACTCACAAAGCATAAACATGTTCATAATCAGAGGGGTATTAATGTGCATATAGGATCTGAACATATGATCTTCCACCAATTAAACCAACTAGCATCAACTACAAGGAGTAATTAACACTACTAGCAACCTACTAGCACCATTCCCGGACTTGGAGACAAGAATTGGATACAAGAGATGAACTAGGGTTTTGAGATGAGATGGTGCTGATGAAGATGTTGATGGAGATTGCCCTCTCCCGATGAGAGGAGCGTTGGTGATGACGATGGCGATGATTTCCCCCTTTGGGAGGGAAGTTTCCCCGGCAAAACAACCCCGCCAGAACCCTAGATTGGTTCCGCCAAGGTTCCGCCTCGTGGCGGCGGAGTTTCGTCCGAGAAGATGGATTTTGATTTTTTTCCCATCGAAAGAGTCCATATAGCAGAAGATGGTCACCGGAGGGCCACTAGGGGGCCCATGAGCTAGGGGGGCGCGCCCAGGGGGTAGGGCGCGCCCCCCACCCTCGTGGGCAGGGTGTGGCCCCCCTGGTGAAGTTCTTGCGCTCAATGTTTTTATATATTTGGAAAACATCATCCGTGAAGTTTCAGGACTTTTGGAGCTGTGCAGAATAGGTCTCTAATATTTGCTCCTTTTCCAGCCAAAATCCCAACTGGCGGCATTCTCCCTCTTTATGTAAACCTTGTAAAATAAGAGAGAATAGGCATAAGTATTGTGACATAATGTGTAATAATAGCCCATAATGCAATAAATATTGATACAAAAGCATGATGCAAAATGGACGTATCATGATCCTGAACTACCCACGTTCAAACATAACCCAAAGCCATGTTCACTTCCCGGACTCCGCCGAAAAGAGACCATCACGGCTACACACGCGGTTGATTCATTTTAATTAAGTCAAGTGTCAAGTTCTCTACAACCAGATATTAACAAATTCCCATCTGCCACATAACCGCGGGCACGGCTCTCGAAAGTTTATACCCTACAGGGGTGTCCCAACTTAGCCATTACAAGCTCTCACGATCAACGAAGGATATTCTTTCTCTCGAAAAGATCTGATCAGTCTCAGAATCCCGGTTACAAGACATTTCGACAATGGTAAAACAAGACCAGCAAAGCCGCCCGACTGTGCTGACAAATCCCGATAGGAGCTGCACATATCTCTTCTTAGGGCACACCGAATAGGTCAAGCTACGAGTAAAACCAACCCTCAAGTTTCCCCGAGGTGGCTCCGCATGTTGCCCGGTTCGGACCAACACTCAAAGGAGCATTGGCCCGGGGGGGTTAGAATAAAGATGACCCTTGGGTCTGCAGAACCCAAGGGAAAATGCTTAGGTAGGCAAATATAAAACCAAGGTTGGGCCTTGCTAGAGGAGTTTTATTCAAAGTGAACTGTCAAGGGGGTCCCATAACCCCAACCGCGTAAGGAACGCAAAATCAAGGAACATAACACCGGTATGACGGAAACTATGGCGACAAGAGTGGAACAAAACACTAGGCATAAGGCTGAGCCTTCCACCCTTTACCAAATGTATAGATGCATTAGTTAAAATAAGAGATATGGTGATATCCCAACATAACCATGTTCCAACATGGAACAAACTTCAACTCCACCTGCAACTAGCAGCGCTATAAGAGGGGCTGAGCAAAAGCGGTAATTTAGCCAAACAACGGTTTGCTAGGAAGGTGGATTAGAGGCTTGGCATGGCAATATGAGAGGCATGATATAACAAGTGGTAGGTAGCGGGACATAGCGATAGAACAAACAACTAGCAAGCAAAGATAGAAGTGATATCGAGGGTATGGTCATCTTGCCTGCAAAGTTCTCTAAGTAGTCGAAAGCTTGATCCTCGTTAGCGTACTCAACAGGTTCCTCGTTCACGTACTCGTCTCCCGGCTCTACCCAAAGCAAGAACACAAGCAATGGAACAACAATCAATCATGGTGCAATGCGCAAGCAACATGATGCAAGACATGGCATGGAATGCAAGATATGATATGCAATGCATATGGGTACTCCAGAAGGGAAAAGATGATCAAGGCATCAACTTGTCAAAACAAGTATGCCGCTGGAAAGATGAGGTGATTTCGGTCGAAATCGATATAAGGATCACCGGAAACGGATGCATGGTTTGCAAATGACATGCAAAACAAGAATGATGCAAATCTACGATTAATAGTATCATAGCACTTAGAATGCAACAAGAATTTATACTATAGCACTCCAACATAGCAACAAAGTATATGAACAGAAAGTACACATGAAGTTCTACAAATCATGAACACTAAGCTCCTGCTAGTTCTCACTAGAACAAGCTCAAAATAGCATGGCAAAATGCAAATGATATCAGCTTCACAGACTTAGAGAAAATACTAACATGTCAAAACAACAGCATATAGCAATGTTTAGAGCAAGCAAACAACATGCTACAAGAAAATATCATGGCAAACAAAGGCATGGCATGGTAGTACTAAAGGCATAGAACAAAACTCCCTTACTGAACTTTACCCAAAGATGCATAGAAAATGATGTGGAACCCATGCAAACATGGCAAGTTATATAAACAGTTTCATACTTGGAAGAAAAACAGAGTATGACAAAAACAGATTAATGATAGCAAATATACAAGCTCATGCCACTCACTACGAAGCATTTCATGGCATAACAAGGTAACCAACACGAAGTAGACATATTCAAGAAGCTAAGCATGGCAAGGGAAAGTTCATAGGGTACATGCACCACTAGCAACAACCATGGCAACATTGAATATCATGTTAACAATCTGCCAAAAGTAATATTTAGCAAAAGTAGAGCAAGGAAATGGCATGGTAGATTGCTCCATAATTTCAACCAGAGATATTAATGGATATAGCAATACCACATCTATAAAACATGCTTACTTAACTATCTCAAAATATTAATGGATCTCATGGTAGCAACAAGTTTACATAGCATCAAAATGTAATAGGAAAAGGACTTAGCAAAATGACTAAGTGTCTGAAAACCGCAACATTATGAAGCCTGCTTTTCATGCTTGTGCTAGTCACCACATAGATCACAAAAATACAAGACTTACACCCCTGTAAAGATGGCATGATGGAGATCATAAAACATGTAGACATGATGCTCATAGGATGCACACACAAAATGCAAAAAAATGACAAATCATCAAGTTCTGTTAAGAACCAGCAGTTAACATCATATAGCACTCTTGCAACGAGGATAATGGCATCAATATGGATAGTAACATGCATGAAAATGACACTAACATGAAGAGCATCACGAGGCAAACATTTCGACATATCATATACATGAATCGGAGCATCGAGCATGGAGATACGACATGATGAAGGAGGCATAAAAATTACACAGGAAAAAGACTTGGACGAAAATCACCTCCAAAAATTAGATCTAGGGTTTCAGGGCACGCATCCCGAGGTTGGTTGGATCTTCGCCGGAGTTGCGAGGGGAGGCGAGGGGCGACGGTGGTCGGCGTGGATGAGCTCGGGAGAGGGGCCGGAGCGGTCGCCGGAGTGGGGCCGACGCCGGCGTGGTCGGGGAACGACGGCGCGGGTGGCGTCCAGCACGGAGAAGACGAGGTGCGCTGCGGGATGACCATGCGGCGGCGGGAGGCGGCGGGGAGCGCGCGGGGGCGGCTCGGGCGCTCGGGCCAGGCGGGGGCCGGCGGGGGCGGCCACGTGGCAGCACGCCACTGGCTGCGGGCGGCGGCGATGACTCGTCCGGTGGGATCCGGACGTGTCCGGCGGCGGAGTGGGGCGATTTGCTAGGGTTTGGACCTGGGATTTCGGGGGGGGGGTGCATTTATATAGGTAGGGGAGCTAGGAGTGTCCAAATGAGGTGCGGTTTTAGCCCACATGATCGTGATCCAACGATGGAGAGCATGGAGGGGGTTTAGATGGGTTATTGGGCTGTTTTGGAGGGGTGTTGGGCTGCAATGAAAGAGAGGCTTTTGCAGTTTCCCGGTTAACCGTTGGGCATCAAACGACCTCCAAATGGAAAGAAATTTGACAGGCGGCCTACCGGTGATGTACCAAGGCCACTCGGCAAATCTCGACCCATTCCGAGAACGTTTTTCTCCCGCTCATGAAACAAGATTAGAGGGGTGCAACGGGGCACGAGAGAGCGTCGGAGTGTGAAATGGACAACGGGGAAAAAGACTGGATGCATGAGACGAACACGAATGCAAATGAGATGCACATGATGACATGTGATGAAATGCATGACATGAACAAAATGCAAAACGAAAGACAAAACCCAACCACGAAGGGAATATCATATCACATAGCCGAAAATGGCAAGAGTCGGAGTTACAAATATGGAAAGTTACATCCAGGGTGTTACAACACTCCACCACTACAAGAGGATCTTGTCCCGAGATCTACGACTGAAATAACTCCAGATATTCGGAACGAAGGTGATCCTCGCGTTCCCAGGTGGCTTCTCGGTCGGAATGGTGTGACCACTTCACTTTCAGGAATTTGATTGACTTGTTGCGGGTCTTGCGCTCGGTTTCTTCAAGAATAGCAACGGGATGCTCATGATAAGACAAATCTTCTTGGAGATCAATCTCTTCGAAGTTGATAGTGCGCTCGGGGGTCTTGAAGCACTTGCGAAGCTGTGACACGTGAAACACATCGTGCACATTTGCGAAGTTGGAAGGAAGCTCAAATTGATAGGCAGGTCGCCTCTTTTGCCAATGATCTTGAAAGGACCCACGCATCTAGGGGCAAGCTTCCCTTTGATACCGAAGCATCGAGTGCCTTTCATTGGAGAGACGCGGAGGTAGACATGGTCTCCGATCTCGAAAGACAAGTCACGGTGCTTGCTATCATAGTAACTCTTCTGGCGCGATTGCGCGGCTTTGAGATTTTCACGGATGACTTTACACATTTCTTTAGCTTCTGTGATCAAGTCGTTGCCAAGAAGTTGGCGTTCACCAGTCTCTGACCAATTGAGAGGAGTACGACACTTTCTGCCATAGAGAATTTCGAATGGGGCCTTGCCCGAACTCGCTTGGAAGTTGTTGTTGTAGGAGAACTCGGCATATGGAACACAATCTTCCCACTTCATATCGAAAGAGATGACACAAGTCCTGAGCATGTCTTCGAGGATTTGATTGACTCGCTCGACTTGGCCACTTGTTTGAGGATGGAAAGATGTGCAGAAGTGAATGTTGGTGCCCATGGCCTTCTGGAAGGAGTCCCAAAACTTAGAAGTGAAAATTCTTCCGCGGTCTGAAGAGATCAATTGTGGAATACCATGCAAGGAGACAATTCTGGAGGTGTATAGCTCTGCCAACTGAGCTGTTGTGATAGATTCCTTAATTGGAAGGAAATGAGCCACTTTTGTAAGCTTGTCAATGACAACGAAGATAGCATCATTCCCACGCTTGGACTTAGGAAATCCAATAATGAAGTCCATTTCGATATGATCAAACTTCCATTCTGGAATAACAAGAGGTTGGAGGAGACCAGCTGGTCGTTGGTGTTCTGCTTTCACCCTTCGGCAGACATCACATTCATTCACGAATTGAGCAATCTCTCGCTTCATTCGAGTCCACCAATACGATTGCTTGAGGTCATGGTACAGCTTTGAACTGCCAGGATGAATGGATAGAAGAGAATTGCGCACTTCGTTCATTATGACCTTCCTTAGATCACCTTTAGGAACCACAATATGGTCCTCGAAAAATAAAGTGTCTTTGTCATCAATGCGATAGCACTTGTATTTGGGTTGGCCCTTGGCAATACCATGTTTCACCTTCTTCACCATGGTATCAAGGAGTTGTGCCTCATGAATTTGGTTTTCCAAAGTTGGAGTGACTTGAAGGTTGGCAAGAAAACCTTGAGGAACAACTTGGAGGTTGAGTTTGCGAAAAGCTTCACAAAGATCCGATTGGAATGGCTTGAGGATTAAGCTGCTGCAATAAGCCTTCCTGCTCAAAGCATCTGCAATGACATTGGCCTTGCCTGGAGTATATTCAATACTCGGATTGTACTCTTGAATCATTTCGACCCAACGAGTTTGCCTGAGTTTGAGGTTGGGTTGAGTGAAGATATACTTGAGGCTCTTGTGATCTGTACCAAGAGCTCTTTAGTTCTCTCTCGGTTATGTACCCAACAATATTAAATGTTGGTTAACATGGCAAGAGGTGAGGCATATGTAAACTAACTATTTAGGCAAGTTTAAATGAGGCCAGAAATAACAAACAACAATTCCGGAAAATCCCCATATGCATATTATGAATTTGGTCTTGTTCTGCCCTAAACCATATTTTAGAGTTGTTAAACAAGCAAAGTAATGCCACCATGTTAAACTAGACATTTTCCACCCCATTTACATATATAGACTATTAAATTTGGAGCTACGGTTATTTAGTTATAAATTAAATCATTTTAACATGAAAATTATGTAAACATCATTTTAAACATTTTTAACATGGATGAAAGTTGCAAATTATGAAAGTACATGAAAAACTAAGCATTTTACATATATAAACCATTTTCATCGGATGAACGGTTGTTGAGTTTTTATATGAATGAAGTGCAAGGGTTTTCTAAGTAATATGCTCTTTGGTCTATTTGTCTTTCTTTGGCCAAGTTTGATGGATGATCTTATTGTGTATTTTAGTTGGATTCAATCTTGCAAGTAATCTATGAGTGACAGAAAGTGGAAAAAACTTGTATTGTATTTTCATCACTAGGAATAAAACGATGATTGTGTAGTTGTCCTTTGGACGAAGGATGAAGACTATATATCATCTACTTCATGGCATCATACTTAATACAATACTATATTTCTTTAATTAATACTTTGAGATGCATGTTGGGTAGGATAGCGGTCTTGGAGTGAAGTATTAGCAATAGATACAATTGGATAACGGTCTATAAATGTTTGGGCGTGATGCTCATATGTAATTATGCCATGTAAAATCATACTAATAAAAACTGTAATTTAATCGATCCACAACTATATTTTGTCCAGCACACCTTGCTATGGACAGAAAGCACTAGTGCACCTATGAATACCGGTCCATTCTCTGTCCTATTGCTTCCAACCTTGATCAACGCTCTTTACAATTCCTTGTGTTTTATTTTTTGCGATAAATATTTCATAAACACTTGCGTTTAATCATTATAATTAACAAAGCTCGTAAGACGGACAATCTTACTAGTTTTATTGGGGCCAAGGCAGTTTTGTATTTGTGCTAAAAAATGATATTAATGGCAAAGTCTGTGTAAGTTTGCCATGATAACAAATATAGTGTAAATTTGCCACAATGCACACAAGATGTTAGCAATGAAGCTAAAAAGGACATTACTGGCAAAACGTGTGTAAGCTTACCATGATGGCAAATTTGATGTAAACTTGCCATGGCAACTTTAGTATAAAATCGCCATAATGCATACAAACCAATTACCATGATGTTAAAAAAATGCTTAATGTAAATCTCCACACAGAATTATCATGATGCAAAAAAACAAATCATGTCAAAAATTATGTCTAAAGTTGTCATGATTGCATACACACTAATTGCCCGCATCTAGTTTTTCATAATAAAAAAATTGTAAAACAATAAATATCATGACAAAGTAGATCTGTAGATCATGGCAATTGTACATATATGAATTTGCCATGCTATATGAAGAAATATTTTTCCATGGGTTGTTAGACAAATTTGTCATGAATTTGCCATGCTATATGAAGAAATATTTTTCCATGGGTTGTTAGAAAAATTTGTCATGAATTTGCCATGCTATATGAAGAAATATTTTTCCATGGGTTGTTAGACAAATTTGTCATGATTTGTATAATAGATTTGCCAGAGACACACAAAAAGAGTTGCCACTAGTCTGAGCATTCTACTTTTGCGTAAATTAACAAAAAATGCCATCCTATTGTATTGGCCATGGCAAACCATAACTTGAAAAAATAATATGTACAAAAAAAGTGAAACCTGAGCAGAGAGAAGCCATGGTATTGGCAGAACAGCTAAGTAGCCATGGAAAATTAAGAAAAACGTATTTTGTAAATCAATAAATATCATGGGGAAAGAGATCTATAGATCATGGCAACTCTGACGTATATAAATTTGCCAAGTTATATGAAGAAAAGATTTTGCCATGGTATGTCAAACAAAATTTGTCGTAGTCTATATAATAGATTTACCATGGACACACAAAAAATAGAAGTTATCATCCTATTGTATTGGCATGGAAAAACATGACTTAAAAAAGCCTAGGCCGTGTTTGGTAGCATCCATGGATTTTTGGCATTTTGTATCTGTGGCCCGACTCAGCCAAACTAAGTGAAAATGGGCAAAAAACCATGTTCTACAGATAGTGTGTTTTCCTACATCCCATCCAATCCGACTGAGCAGAAACACATGCATGGTGTATGGTTGCAGGCCTGTTCTAAGTAGATGCAAAATGTAATCCACATATGAACAACATCAACGGAGTATCCAGAAAATCTACTACACTTCATCTTCAACATTAGTTCATCCCACCCACCTACCTTTGAACCTCCAAAGCCCCTATTTATCTACCACCACACTACATCTTCCACCCATCTCTTTGTCTTATACCATCTCCTCATCCACAAGTCCCTCTCTGTCTGACCACCACTCCACGCCATGAACCCCTTCCTCAACCCCCTCCCCACTGGCCCTGGATGGAGGGCATTCATCCTTGGGTGCTCGTCACATAAAGTTCGTGAAGTCTATGGAGGTGAGCTCCCGGTTCAAGAGCGTGGACGAGCTGCATAAAGGGGCAGACATTGTGTTGTTGAAGGCGATGAAGACGGAGATGAAGAGGCTGATGCTTGACCCATCTTAAGGCACTATGTCAGTGGACATACTGTCATGGGTGATGGAGGAGGCTGAGTTGGCTGATCCAGGTTACAGAGATAGATGGGCCAAGTACAAGTCTATCAGGATTCCTACTGACTAAGCAGCTGTCGCGGTGGCACCGACCACCATCATTATGGAGGATGATGATGATGAGGAGGAGAATGTGGATGCTTCCAATGGCGAAGCGATGGAGATGGAGCATGCTGGCAATGCGGAAGCAGTGGAGATGGTGGGTAGGTCTCCTAAGAGAGGCTACCGTACAATGCCCTTGGAGGTCAACGACTAGAAACCTCAAGGCACCACCGCTCCAAGCATCTCAGGGCTCCTCGCGACTAGGTTATACTACTTGTTGGGTTGGATTTGAATGGATGTAAGTGGATGTGCTCCATTTAAACCTTATTATAGTGAAAGTCCTATGCAATCCCGTTCAAACCGCTTAGATCCCTAGTCGGGTATGCTACGTTCAGGCCCAATCGAAGCCTAGAAGTAGATTTGATGCCTAAATCAAGTCCGCGAATGGTATATATAACCGATGCGTAAATTGAATGCGGCCATGGTAATCGATGCCATTAGGGACAGAAGGCTTACCACCATTAACAAACGCCTGCCTGAGCAGCGATGAATCCGGTGCTCATCGTCGCTCCTCGCCATCTAGATCTTGGCTTTGAAACTTGTGCCGCTGCTCGTCGTCTAGATGCTCACCACCGCCTGTGTGAGAGTGGAGAGAGGGGAAGTGAGTGGTGAGAGATTTACGATGCAACTTCAGGAAACAATGCAGTGTCTCTCTTGTGTCTCCGCGCCTGCAGCCGCCTCCACGCACGTACCCCGAGTTCCATCACTTAGGCCTGACTCCAAAGAAAAGGTTTCTTCAAGTGTTCCTCGAGAGCCACCCCCAGAGGTGCTTTAAGGTTCGCGCGGACCTAAATTTCGGTGTAACACATACAACCAAATAGGTCAAAATTGCACCCATCGGGCCTGGTTGTGCCTAATGCAGGCTACCAAACGTATCCCAGCTATGTGCAAACTAGATGGCACCTGAGCAGAGAGAAGTGTCCAGTTAACTCATCTCCTGCACTGTTCCATGACAAAAACATTTTTTTTGAACATATTAAAGTTTGTCATGGCTTTTTTATAGATATACCATAAATTTCAAACTATCCATGGCGAAAACATCAGAAAATTCATCATGTCAAAGATTATAGCTACAAAACAGATAAAAATCCCATATCGGGTATCTAAAGGATAACATCACAACAGTAACACATGATGGGTCCCGAAGTTTGCACAACATGATTTCAAGGATCTGAAGACTAGAGCCTTAAACTCTAGCTTCAGTGTTCTAGCAATAACAGAGCATCAATTTTTAAAACCAGGCTAATTGGCGAAGGAAGCTCATGATAGTTTCAGAGATTCATACCCTGGAAGTCAATACAGTGCTCTAGCCTACTGAACTCACCACAACGGTCTTGGAGGCATCGCTATACCCGGTGTCGATGAGTTAGGTAACGACATCGCCCTCCACCTCGAGCACGAGCTTCATGAGAATCTTCTACGGGTCCTGCGGCGAGAGAAGGAGAACGACGTCCCCGGGAACTTAGTACGAGCGACCAATAAAATTAATTATTTTGTGTCTATGATCGACAGAAAAAATTGCTTGAAATTATATCTCTGAAACTTTGAAACTTGGCAGTTTCTGATGCAAAAACATGTAAATTTTATCGTTCAAACTTAATTTTTTTAGTGGTTTTCCATTTTGTTGTGCGCTCGTGCGAGGTTGAACTACTGCGCGAATCACGAGATAAAACAAACGGGTGGCAGGACTTGACAGGTGAGTGTCCGTGCACATTTCCGACAAGAGCCCCTGGATTCCATCGAATGTGTTCGGCCAATTTATTGCCTGCTGCCTAAATCACGAACATGAAAATGAGAAAGCAAAAGAACAGATGCAATCTGAGTAGAGACCGAGTGAAGGATACATGCGCTACCCGATGGATTTCCTTTTTTATTTGTGATGTAAAGAAATGGGAATTAGCTTTTCCGCTAGGTAAACCACTCTTTCAGAGCTAGTGAATACTTAGCTGGCGAGTGTATCAGAAATATCATCTGGGAGTGTATAAAAAAGAACAAACATGAAACCTCGTTCGAGGATCCGAGGCGGCCAATTGTGCTGGCCCGATCGATCGACGGATGGAGCTAGCTAACTGCAACTAGCAGTAAAATAATGCATTGTTGTAAGAAAAATTAAACCCATTAACAGTGGCGCAAAGGGCGATCGCTGGCCATCTCCACGTGGCGATTTTACTGTGCTGATTTTACCGAACGAAATAAACAGAAAAAAATCTAGCGGTGAAGCCCTAAACCAGTCCAGCGAGCGAGCGACTCCACTTCCCCATCCTTCTCCCCCCCACGTTTTCCTCCCTCGCACAGCCGCCGCCACCCTCCATCACCATGTCTCCAAGCCAGCGTCGCTGTCGCCAGAGGAAAAGAGCGGGGGAACGCGCAGCCGTCGATCCCATGCGCCGTCTCTCCCTCTACTTGAAGGCTCGCGGTGAAGAAATTGCCGGAGGAGGAGCTCGACCTAGACGACGGCAGCCGGAGGACGTCACCGAGCCTAGATGGAGGAGAGTGCGGCGCAGCCGTGCAGGGTGCCTCACAACCATCGTCGTCATCACCACCACGGACGCCAGTGCCCAGCGAGGCCAGCCTTCCCTTCACACACAGGTACTACCTTGCTCCTCTCCATGCCCTCTTTCTCTTCCCAGACCCGCATCGAGGTGTCGACGGAGGCCCTGACTCGGGGCGGCATGTTGCAGATTCTTTGATCGTTTTATGTTAAGATTTTGCCCCCATCCCTGAACTTGTCGATTTTGCAGGGTTCTTGTAGATCGTGTTGGTTGATTTGTGAGTCTGGGGCAACTATCTCGTGACGGGCAAGATGGAGGTGCTATCCGAGCAGCAGTTGGTCGGCTGCGACCATGAGGTGAGGCTCCCTTTTTTTCCTTTTTGTGATTGGTTGATTGTTCGGAGGATAGATTGGCTTTTTTTGGCACATCACTATGTTTTGTCTGTTGGTGTAGACCTTCTCCATCAAACAAGGGGTAATTTGATTGGTTGGTTCTGAAAGCGAAAATGAGATCAGTATTTTATTGCAAATTCTAATTCTACAAAGGAAATTTGAAGGACACATACAATAGCATGGTCCTGTGAGATATTAATACAGTGGCCGCACCGCCGACATGGTGCTGGCCCTGGTCCACGAGAACTACACGACGGGCCATGGTACAGGACCATCAGCACGGCGCCGACCACCGCGAGGACTATCGGCGATCTTGGCTCCAGCCCTGTCTCCTCGGCTGTGAGCGTCAGCTGGCAGCGACGAGCCCTGAGTTCAATTCGTTGAAGTGCGGCCATCAATTCTGGAGGTAATTTACCATCTTCTTAGATACCCATTAGATTCCATTTGCTGTTGTTGCCAGGTAATTTTAGCCAGATAACTCAGTTTGAGAGTTTGAGTTTTGTTCCAACTTGTGGATCAAGAGTGCACCCTTTGAGATTAAGCTAGCTCACTAGATCATCTGACATGTAACATCAGTTAAATATGGCTGCCAGTCAGAAAAAACTTTGATTTCAGGGATAGTGTGCAAAGAGAGGTAAATGCAATTTTGTAAAGAAGATCTCACCATATTATCACCAGCTTGTAGAAAGCTTTGAAGAGAGGTAGAGTAATCAGAAAAATTGGAGAAATGGCTTGAATGTATCTGTAGTTGGTAGTACGTAAGAACACTATATTATTCTGCGGGCAATCAGTATGATTGGAAAAATTACTTAGGGGAAATTCAAAATAACAAGTAGAAATTAGTGTGTAATCCGCTATGTAAATTAGTGTGTTTTCCGCTATGTCAATTAGTTTATAATCTGGCAGTTACATGTTGGCACCGTATGGGAAATTGGATCAACCAGCATACATCATAGTATCGGATGTGGCCTGCTGTTGTTACTAATTTTTGCTTTGTTTACTTCTCTTCTATAATATGCAGGCTCTGGAAGTTATGGAACTTGACCAGAAAATATATCTGGTCCATGAGCTTGATGGAAATATAAAGCGATGTGTTCGTGGCCAAAATGGGAATCATGTTATACAGAAGTGCATAGAGTGTGTTCCCACGGAACATATTGATTTTGTAGTATCTGCTTTTCAGGGACAAGTGCCTTTCAATGCATCGATATGGTTGCGTGTTATTCAGGTGGGTTCAGAATAATACTCGATGCAAATTTGGTACTTGATCCTGGCACGCTGACTTCCTTTCTTCCTTCAACCCATACCCTGCTGTGCAGAGAGTTTTTGAGCGTTGTGGTGGTGATTCACGAGGTTAGAGCCCCGACCTCCAGATCCATGGCAGCAACAACGATTTTCACAATAGGTACGTGGTCAACACAGCCACACAAATCTCACCCTTTTGGATTTCTCTGTTTTGCTTCCAATTTATTGATTGATTTACCCCCTCTCCCCTCTCTTACCTTGTTTCTCCCATCTTCCTCTCAAGCCTGAGCTAAGCAACGGACATCCAACTCCAGGTCGACAGTGGAGGTGGCCGGCATGGGGGCCATCAACCTGGGTTGCCATGTGGCGACTGGTGAGGATGAGGCACAGTCGCTGGCGGCGGCGGGTCCCAATCTGGCAGCACGGAGGCCGGGCGTGAGCAGCCCGATTGACGAGGTGTGTGTTGCCTCGCAAGGAAGAAGGAGGTGAGCTCTTTCCCTTGGAGTGTATCTCTCTGGTTAGTTGCTTTGTTTGGATGGTTCAAATAGTTCTCATAAATTTACGCAAATGATATCCACTTCAGAAATGTCAATCCTATGTTCGTAAAAAATGTCGTGTCTTGCTTTTACAGAGGATATATTGAAGCAGTAAGAGAGCTTGAGCAGTAAATTCAGTTATCTGGTGATGTCCAGTTTGATGACATTATTGTTTCCTATGGCAGGTATTTCATCAGCACCCACCCTATCCTTTTCTATGGAGGTAGTTATGTGTGCTTGTGTCAGGACTAGATCCTGAAAGTTGTGACACTAACACTTCATGACTTGATGTTATTGAACTTTTTGCAGAGGTGGAACCATGTCTTTGCTTAGGATCAAAATTGAGTATCTTAACGGCAAAAGTATGAACTTTCTTTGGCTATTTTCTTACCATGGTGAAGTTTAAATACTAATTATCCACTTGTAGGATAGATCCATGCTTTCTCTGTTTGCGATGACCCTGAATTTTCTTGCTACCACTACAACACATGTGCTCCTCTGACCCTCGCCCATCTCCGCACTCCAGATGGCAAGGGGGCAGCCGCCATCCCGTGACGTCTCATGCCTAGGTCCTTACTCCTGATTTGCTCCTCTCTCTTTCTCTCGACCTGGATCTTGATTGTGTTTTTTTCTAAACAGTCAAATTGCCAGTCAGTTTAGCTGTACTGAGCGACAAAGAAAAATGTTCAGGTTTCCCTTTGTATCCCGTGCACGTGTGTTGTAGTTGTAGCAAGAAAATTGTTCAGATTTCCCTGGCAATCTATCAGCTTAGCTTCAGGCATTCCTTTGCATCATTCAGCCTTAGTAGTCGATTTCAGGGTAATACTTTCTGCAGGCGTGCGGGTTGTAGTTGTAGCAAGTTGGACAAGGTACACTCCTAATGCCGGGTGTATGGAGTGAGGAAGGCTATCTGCAACAAACTTCAGGGTGCATGCACACGGATGAATTTCTTGTTTTCAGAATATCCATATTGAATAAGTAGTCTAATTGACTTTGTTGTTGTTTGGTTATCGATATGCAGAGGATAAAGGTCTAACCTATAGCCCAGATCATGTGCTAGCGACCAATGGAGCTGAGCAATGCATTACACAAGTTGTTCTTGTTGTTTTCTCATGTGGTGATGAGGTAAAGTTGTCATCTTTGTACATCACAGTTTTTTAGGATAAATACTTTTCATACTAGCTTAGATAATACCATGAAAATAGCAGCACCAAGTGGTTATCCTTAGATAGCAGACTACTTCATTGTCTTTTGAACTACAAATATTGTTTGGGTCTTCCATGCTTTGTCATTATTGTTTCTCCTTATTTTTCTTATGACCCTATCTGTCTACCCAGCCATTTAGATGAAATGCCCTTACTAATGTAATACTATATTATGTATGGGCGAAGTCAGCATCACTAAATGTGTACTCTTATAATTTTAGAAAATATCTTTTGAGGTTAGATGCCTAACAAATTGCTTGGTTTTTTCTTATTTGAAATGTACATATTTATAGCTAAATCTGGAGTTAAACAAGCCTTATAACTACATCATAGGAGTTAAACAGGGCTTGAGGTGGGCTGCGATTTATTTGGTAGTATGAACTCTAGCATAGTGAATGGATCTGAGATGATGGGTTTAACAGTCATAGGAGATGGATGATGCCTTTGTGCAGTACTAGGAATCAAATGGATCTGGGATGAGGGATTTGGGTGTGAAGGAGGTTTGCAGAAACAACTATATTGCAGAGCTTCTTTTTGAGCCCTGTTTCTTGATGTTTTGTGCTACTCTTTTTTACAGTATTTGTAAATTCCTGAGTTAAATACAGGAAACACACATTAAGGTGTGTGTTTGAGAAAAATAATCCCTGAGCTGAGCAAACATCACATAGTTCTTATATCTTCTTGTCTATAGAAGTAAAATGTTTGAGAAGAACTGTTGGCAAGAACTAATTGCTTTTTTTTTCATGATGTAGCAGGTTATATATCCATACTATATACTTTCACTTTTTATTATTTTTCTCATACAAAACATGTTGATTGATTGTCACTGAATATCTATGCTTTTCACTTAAATATTTCAACACCACTACTGATGTTTTACCGCCATGCCCACTCTGTATGTGACAATGACAACTTTGATTTGCTATGTCTATCTGTAATGTCGATTTTCTTTCATCAGCATTCTCTCCCACTCTAATACACTCATTGACATGCATTCAACTCTCTTTTGTTGTCAGTACAAGTAAAATATTGGAGAAGAACTCTTGCCAAGAACTAATTCCTTTTGTTTGCCTTCACAATAATTTTAGGTGGAGTACACTGAGGACAAGCTGCAGAAATGCATTGACGAAGAGATAACACACCGCCACTCAAGCTCGGAGACGGAACCGTGAGCTGCGAGACGCGTTTCATCCTTGGAACACCGTCACGACGAACTGATCATGGTTTCGCCACCACACCAACATCCAGGAAGGTGACATTTGCGCTTTCCATTTGAAGCGCAAAGAAGGGCGCTGCCTCTCCCTTACCGTCCATCGTCTCTAGATGCAATGCTCTCAGCGCCTTCTATCGCCTATGCATATCCGTCTACCTTTTTAGCTTATTTCTAATACTTGATATTCCCGCGTTATGATTTGATGAACCCTGCCTCCCTTTTAGTTCATCCCTTTGGAGATCAAACGCCTTTTGGAGCATTTCAGGCTTTGGTTTCAATCAATAGCTGTGCTCTGGCATCCAAGTTGTAATACCATGACCTCCAAGTTGTAAGACTATGACCTCCATGTTAATTTGGACCTTCTGGCTTGATCAGCTTGTTATGCTATACCAATCACATTATAATGATTTATTTTTTTTAGCTGCGCTTTTTTTAAACATCTGCTGGTCATTTAGGCGTGCCTGCCTGACGATTGAACAATTTCCTCCTGCAATTGTGTGAACTATATTCTTAACAATTGTGCTTATCTGACATGCATACACGTTCATAGCTGCATCACCAAGCCAGGAGCGCACAGGACCGCCCAGGGGCCGTGTAACTTTATGCCTGCCCGCGCACATACATCCGCGTACATACGTGTCCAGCGATCATCATTTGATATCTCCTTTGGGGATACGACATATGTTTTTTTTTGAGAGAAGATACGATAGATGTTGCAACGCGGGTAGGCACTCAGTATTTTGAACATTAATTAATGTCAAGAGGTAAAAAATGATACTCCCATGGGACACAGAGGGAGTATATTATGACTGCATACAATGCATGCATTTTTGTGGCAAAGTTAGGCCCGATAAGTGATCATCACTTTCACTTCATTTTATAACCGTCGAGAGTTGAAAAGGAAAACAACAGTGGCGACGTGTCGGAAGCTGCATGGCACATCATGGCTCACATGGGTGTACCCATGACCCATGCTACAAGATCGATACGGAGGGACACACGTCCGGTGTTGCTTGGCTGGGCGCTCCTATAAATCTCCTACAAACTCCCATGTCATATGCACAGCACAAACAGACCTCACGAAGAGTGACCCAGCAAGTGATACATAGACTGAGCACCAAGAAGACTTCGCAACGATGTGGTCTCCCGGCCGCACTTCGCTGTGCTTTCACCTGGCCCTGCTTCTCCTCCTTACCGTGGTCACGGCGGATGATCCTAGCCTCGCCGATGGAGGGAGGCTCATTGACCCCAAGCCTTCTCCGAAACCCACTCCAAAACCGAGGCCCCAACCCAACCCTAAAATGCCGCACCCGAACCCAAACCCAAACCCAAAGCCCACGACTCCTGTAAAGCCGGAACCCAACCCAACTCCGGACCCAGATGCCAAGCCACAACCAAAGCCAATGCCTCAACCGGACCCGAAGCCAACTCCTGAAATGCCAAAACCTAAACCTCAATCAAGGTCATTGCCGATGTATTCACTAGATGACATTGGTTCTGACAGAACGAATCCAAAACCTGACACACAGCCTAACCCTAAGGCAAACTCGGCAAAACCGGACCCAGATGCCAAGCCACAACCAAAGCCAATGCCCCAACCGGACCCGAACCCGAACCCAAAGCCCACGACTCCTGCAAAGCCGGAACCCAAGCCAATTCCGGGCCCAGATGCCAAGCCACAACCAAAGCCAATGCCTCAACCGGACCCGAAGCCAACTCCTAAAGAGCCAAAGCCTAAACCTCAGCCAGGGTCATTGTCGGTGTATTCACTAGACGACATTGGTTCCGACAGGACGAACCCAAAGCCCGACCCGCAGCCTAACCCTAACCCAAAGCCTGATCCACACCCGAACCCCAAACCGACCCCCAAGCCAACACCAAACCCGCGGCCATACCCCAACCCCCAGCCGGGACCGTCGAAGCCGAAGCCGCCGGTGTACGCACGTCGCGCTGGCTCCCACAAGCCCCTCAACTGAGCTAGCAAGCTGGCTCGTGGAACATGGATTGGATGATCAAGCAATCTGTCACGTATACCGACAGGCTTAACTAAGGTATCGATCCGTGAAATAAGCAGCAGTGTGGCTGTTAGTCCTGTGAGTTGTAAAGCGGTACTGCTTATGTACGCGTTCGTGTGTTGCATGCGTACCTATGTACGTAGGCGATCTGAGTGTGCTTGAATACGAGTGTTTACTATTCCTAATCATGTGTGTACGACCAGCTTTGTGTATCCATGATCAATAATGAGTCAATCTACACATGCATGTGCCGATGTGTCGTGCTATTCTTGCGGCCTAATTTCTGACTTACGAGAGGACGAGTGTGGCTCCGCCCCCACCCTCTCCCCGCCGTCGGCTCGCCCAGCCCGAGCATGCAAAATATACCAAACTTTTATTATTTGATAAAGATCATATATCAACACACATATATCAATATGAAGTTGATAAAAAATATATTTGATCTCTAGAACAATGCATTTTTGAAAAGTTGCATTATCAAGGATACAACCAAATTACAGTATTAAATAGAATAGGTTTGTTAATTCTCATCTAAGAAAGTATGTCGAACTTCTAATCCATTTTTCCCTCAAAAAATACGTCTAATCTATTTGTTGTACGCGGAGATTCATGTTTTTCTTTTCTTTTTCTGTTTGATTGATTTCCTTTTTTATTTTTGTTGTGCTTTTGTCTTTTTTCCATTCCATGCAACTAAACTTGCATGTCCGCGTGGCTGCTGCCAATTATAGTTGCATGTCTTCGACTATGCAATAACTAGTAGAACGCCCGTGCATTACTACGGGCTACAATGCATATAAATGAACCAGATAAATGATTAACGTCGTCTTCAAGGTCCAAACTCATTTCTCCCTCATATGTTATGCTGACCTCAAATGGACGATAGCAGGCTCCCCAAAATTCAATAGTCTCAATAGTCCAAGCTTCCCCAAATCCAGCCCATATGTTGGGGAGAAATATGGTTATCCAAACTATTCTTTTCTCTAACACATGGCCCCAACACAAAAAACTCCACCTCACAACGGGCCTTTATGTTTTTTTTGCCAAAACCTCCCCTTCTCCCTCTCCTTTAAAACATGATGATGCCCGCCTCATCTTCGCCATGACACTCTCTCTTCAAACACTGTACTTCTCCACGGACCGCCAACGAGTCCCCCGCCAAGCGCCCCGTGCTCCGTCCTGATCACGTCCCAGTGTTAGTGCCAATTCACCACCACCATCAAGGGGGAGGAGGCGTGCGCCACCCATGATGCCCCCCTCCCCCGAAAGAAGGCAGATCCAATTTCTTCACCTTTTGAAAAATATTTTATTATTCTATTAGTAGTCTTCCTTCACATGACCCTACTCTAGCATTCTCATTGGTAAAATAGTTCATATAAATATGTTGCTACAGAATAACAAACCAATGTAACCATCAATCACAATATGTTTCATTTAACTCTCTTTATCTATGTCACACATGTTATTAAGAATACAAGCTATAATCTTCCTCCATGTTCTTTTGCTCATCAGATTCTTGAAGCCACCATGTCATCACATTGTCATGTGAGTAACTTTTACTACTCCGACACAATTCTGCCATGGTTCCTATCACCTCGGACGCCATCTTGACCGGTTTCCCCCGCCCCCTCATCACATTCGGCTACACCATTGTTCTATCATTTGCTTACTCCAGATCATTTCGCCATCATGTGCACACCCTTTTCCTAATCCTCTAAATTTATACCATGGCCCCCATCTCCTATCCTCCAAATCATCTTCTCACTGTAAGCTTGTTGTATCTGCGGTAGCTTCACTCCTGTGTATGTGCTCACATCACCATCATATGTACATTTTCTCCTACTCCACCTATTAGCTATGCCTACGGCTACCCCACCATTGATGTGTCCTCTACCTAATTGAGCATCATCCCAAGTAGCACCACTCATCGTCACATCCTAATCGAGCATAATTTTTTGTAAGCATCATTTTCTTTTACGCGGAACAATCTATTATCCATTGGACAATTTAAAATGAATGTACACATTCTGCTTTACCGAAACTCAAAACTATCATGAGTGAATATTCTTCCAGAGTGGACTTGATTTCTTATAATAATACACTTACAATGGTGTGTACCAGATAAAAATGATTAAAAGGAAGCATTTCCCAGTGGTAACCATAAAATAAACACTGCAAATCGAGCGATAGAAATTTCAGATTTATTGAAGCCTGGCACTTGAAAGCCGGAGTAGTACGCACAAAAAAAAATTATTTTTATGTTTTCCTAAAATAAGTCTCCCATGAACACATTGCACGAATGAGCAGGAAGACAGAGTGCAAACTTATATGTACACTAACTGGTCCCTTCATCCATTTTGAATAGACCAGCTACAAAAGCTCACTTGGTTCATTCTCGCCAGAATTCACTGACATGATAATCAACCATGTCCTGCAGTGTCCCCAAAAAGGTAGATAGTCTAGAAGTTGAACTAATCAAGTTCCAAAGAAAATGTATTTTACTTTTTACATAAATGAAAAGAGTAGCGACAGCTAAAGTATCTCAAGGGAACGTGAAGATGGCAGTAAACACAGGAAACAAACCCAAAAACAAAGTGAAGCCTTCATCTTAATTATATGCCAATCGATGCTCATAGCGTCAACATGATACTGTATGAAATGACATAGAAATTATTCATACAGACCGAAAATATTTCGTCTACATACAGGCCACAACACCAACATATTGGGTGTATATAACTTAGTAGAAAAGGGTGGCGTGGCCTACTGGAAACAAAGACATGCAATAAGGAAATATAGAAGCAATAATAGTAGAGGTGTATATAGAAGCAGTATTGGTGTTAATCAGCTCAAAACTCCCACACCCGGCGCGTCCAACCTGACAATTAAGTGCACACAAAGATGGTTTCGCTATCCCATAAATAAGACCAACAAAATTTAGCATCTTTATGGGAAAATATACCTATATATATTTCTGGGGTTTCCTACAAAGAAAATTATGGGAAGTACCTAAAAGAAGGTTAACATAGAGCTAACAAATACGTACAAACCAGACAATAAATGCATGGCGTCTGGGGAACGAAACCACTACCAGATACATGGTATCGCATGAGTGCCTGCCCTTCCTCTAGTCTGCAACATCTGGGAGCTGCATATATGCTTTCAGGTTTGTGCTAATTCTGCAAATTCAGAATATGCCCAAAGACATTGTACATAGACTTAGTTCTTTGCGATCCAATATATTCAGTAAATAACAGTTTTAGTTCCATAGAGAAGGAATAAAAAAATTCGACCAAGATACCATCAGCCTGCTTATGCGATCAACATATAATTACTGGATTTCAACTTAAATAAATTCTTTGGAGATGATGTGCTAGCTATGAAGGGAATGACATTTGAGATGGTATAGTGAGTCAATCCAACAACAAAAAGGAAGAACAAAATTGTTGTATTACCTATTTACATGCAGTCACGTTGGGCACAAACTGAAAAATGAGTTCACGATAAGATAACACAAGCCTGTCGTAGTTAAACATAACGGAGATGCACACAGAAGCTCTTCGCAGTTCGCCGGATGAAATAGTTGGGTGTTCTGGATAGGTGGATATGTCCGCAGTTGTACTAGTTTGAAACCAATGTAAATGTACACACTGAATGCAGCTGAGTGCAAAAAAAAAAGACGAAACTTAATTAACAGTTGGTATCAGACTCCATGCTCACGCTAGAGATAATTAAAGGTTGTGGTCTAGAATTTTAAACAGAAAATAATCAGTCATCGATGTGCAATGATACCAGCAACAGACTCTAATACTACTGTGTAAGCACGACAAAGTGAATAGATCAAATCTCTATGGTGGTGACATTAGATGCACATGCTTTATTAAGGATCGATCTGACTATTCAATGGAAGAATGAAAAACACAAATATTTTACCTTCAAACTGCACTATCATTTGTGACTAATTCTAGTAAGTAGATGGCAAGTTAGCAGAATACAACCATTGTAAGAAGGGAATCGAAGTAGATAATATCACATGTGCACTTATTCTCCTTTGCCCCATGGGAAGCTGTGTTGTTGTCCATCTCACCACATGTTGCCACTCAACAAACCCTGGTGTTTGCATGAAGAAATGCATTTCAAATAAGAAATAAGGAGTAAAGCAGCTACATGACATCATTCTCTGATTTTATTTCCACAGCTACATATGAAGATGGTAGTAGAATAGATATCCTAGTAACAACATGTGAATAAGGGCAGATTCTACAGAAAAATAAAACAACAGAAACATTTAGCCTACAACCATGTTAGGAACCAGAGAAGTACGGCTACAAGGCTCCCCCGAAAACAATCATAAAGGGAGATTCATACAATGCAACAGCACTGATGTGTGATTGTTGATAAACAGTAGTTTCTTTATACACCTGCCCCTGCCCATGCATAGATGATTTACTCGTCCAGATACCAACATTTGAAACCAATGGCCTGGATGTTAGGGGTACCTCGTGTCGGGTGTCCAACAGCCACCCAGACCCGGAGGTGCAAAGCTAAATGGGATTTAACATAAAAAATGTCGTACCTCAGAATCAGCCACCAAAGACCGCTGGGCAGATGGAGATGAGTAGCAACAATCCCCAGAAATCCACAAACTCCGTTGATTTGATCTAGAGGGTATTTTCTACTTTTTGGAAGTAGAAATCGCATGAAAAAATCACCTAAAAAGCAGTAAAAGAACTTAGTGGAAGCTGAAGGCATGGCGTTTCTGGGTAGCATTCATGGCGTTGTTGGAACAACACGTTAGGGAAAACCTGGGATCCATATACTTGCCCGGGAGTGGAGAAGGGCTGCCACATTCAAGAAGAGCGCCATGGATAATTGGAGAGGATGCGTGGAAACAAATAACACACCCACGAGAGAGGGATTGTGATGCTATGATTATAAAATATGTTTTTATGGATGACATGTTTGAGATTTAAAGCGCAAATATGATCTGAAAAACTGCTATGCCACTGCATCTGCTCAATAAAATATACGAAGCTAATTAACCTAGATGGGTCTGTAAATTGTTTGAGTCCGTGCTCTGCATATCCATACAGGAAAATTATTCACGAACAGATCCATTTTATTAAAACTGGCAGAAGCATGAAACGGGTCTGATAAGAAAGAGGAAAGGCGGATCACATTGCTTACCTGACGAAGACGGACGGTGATCTCTGCTCGGTCTCGGTGCGTCGAGCCGTCGACCATGGCTTGCGCAGGACGGTGACACCGATCCGTGTTCCCACGCCGCCGGTGGGGCTCCCTTTATGTAGTGTGACAAGCAATGGGCCGTCCGTCGCCGCTGCTTGGTCCTCCTTGCTGCCCTAGATAGGGCACGCATCGCCTCCCCGGTCGCTCGCCATGGTTGAAGAGGAGCCATCCACATGTAGATGTGCATCCTTGGTGGTGGCTGAATTTAGAAACCTGGTAAGGGGGGATAAGGAGGAATTGGGCGGCGGCGGCGTCCTTTGAACCCTAGCATAGAAGACAGAGAGGAGAGGAGAGGTGAGGAAGGGCAGCATCGCAGGAGGAAAGCGGGGGGCATCGGAGGCGGTGGGAAAACGAGATAATCCGGGGACACGATGGTGGAGCGGTTTGGTATTTTATTATAGTCGGGGTGGATCCTGGTGGCGACTTGAGGATCCCGAGAATCATGCGTGCGTTGGTTTCCTCTGTTTTCTACCATATAACCACCATATTCAAAATTTACTGAGTTATGGCCTTACCATACCTGGATTGATTTGAGATTTCTGAATATATAGCCTTACCATACGTAGATTAATTGGGATTGATTACCATAGATACATTAGGTATTGCCGGCCAGACGAGAAAAGAGGAAAACCGGTGGGAGGGGGTGGTGGGCGGTGGGACGAAAAAAACCCAGACGAAAATGGTGGGACTATTCAACCAACTCGTATATTAGGAGTAGAGATTAGAGATTAGAGATTAAAGATTATTTGTTTCCTGAAAATCTATTATTTGTTTCCTAAAGCAAATTGCATTAATGAGAGAGATCCGTTGATTTGGCTAAGGTAGAAAAGAATCTATTATTTGTTTGCTAAAGCAAATTGCATTAATGAGAGAGATCCGTTGATTTGGCTAAGGTAGGAAAGAATCTATTATTTGTTTGCTAAAGCAAATTGCATTAATGGGAGAGATCCGTTGATTTGGCTAAGGTAGGAAAGAATCTATTGTTTGTTTCCTAAAGAAAATTGCATTAATGAGAGAGATTTGTTGATTTGGCTAAGGTAGGCGGTTTTTGCGGTTCATGGCGGCTCAGTGTGAGGTGGGACGAGGTACCCAAAAAAACCATGGGAGGTGGGAGTTGTCCCTGGTTAACCTATGAAATTTCGTAGATTTTTGTAGGACGAAAAAAAACCAGCGGAGGTGGGACGAAAATTGACCGACGGAGACTACCAACTGCTCCATTAAGAGTAGAGATACATGTACACTGGTGGTAGCGCCTATTTCGCAGGTTAGTCTTCAGCTCAGAAGGCTTGTGTGGCTATAACGTTGGCATGCATATTGGTTTGCTGGTGCTCTGCCTCTTCCTATAGTTTGCATCTCGACGAAGCTGGTGGTCGATGGCGGTTTCAAATTTGATTGTTTGCAGGGACCCCGAGAGACTTATTTGTAATATTTTATTATGGGGATTCCTTTTGTAAAGTTTTTGAAGACATATCATATCCCAGTCCGACTGCTAGTTTCCGCATGTATGTATGTATGTATGTACGTACGTATGTATGTATGTATGTATGTATGTATGTATGTATGTATGTATGTATGTATGTATAATTATACTCTTTTATTGATTATGTGCGGTTAATGAGACATTATCTTTTCCCCTAGGTCCCGCATATTCCAGTTCAAACAAGTGCAAAATTGATGAATTTGGAAACCAAGGCTATTGAATTATAGATGGGTCTTGGGCCCATATAATTTATAATTTCTGGTTAGTCTTTAAAGCACATTTAGGTGCATGGCATGGTGGGAAGTTTAGAAGCGGAGCTTGGATCGCACCCAACCCAGATATGGAGGGCGATCTTGGACGGCCGCGACATCTCGGTGCAAGGCATTGTCCCAAGGATTCAAGATGGTGACACTACAAACATATGGGCACACAACTGGATTTCGAGAGACAACATTAAGAGGCCAATTACTTCCCTTGTACAGTACCCGCCATTGAAGGTAGCACAACTCATCAATGCTACTACAGCGTCATGGAAGGAGGATCTGGTTCGGTCCACATTCACCCCGTTTGATGCTTCGAAGATACTCAAGATACCTTTGTGCACCGGCAAGGTTACTGATTTTTGGGCATGGCAAGAAAAGAGCCACGGCATTTTAAGTGTATGTTCTGCGTACCGTGTGATATTACGTACAAAGCTCGGTCAGGAGGCATGGCATGATGATGAGGATGTGTTTGTCTGGCGTCTAGCTAGACAATCCATGCCCACTGGTGAGCTACTAAAACACCAAAACATGGCTCCAGAGGATACATGCACTCTTTGTGGGGCAAGGGATTGTTGGAAATATGCCCTAGAGTCAATCATATTGTATTATTATATTTTCATTTTCATAATTAAGAGTTTATATTCTATGCTATAACTGCTATGACCCTGGAATATGCGATTCAGTGGAAAACTTGTATGTGTGTGCGGAATGATAAACGGTAAAATAAGACTCCTCCTAGTCTCGCCTCAAAGACTAGCTCAAGTGTTGTTGGTGATCATGTTTTCCAGATCTTAGAATATCGTTAAGAGTAACGGTAGTTTTAAAACAGCAAAGAGAGTATGACATTAATTCGACCCAAACTTGTTTATTATAGTTTGAGATACTATCATCGCAAGTCAATAGTTATAACAAGGAGAGTTAATGTGTGATTTAGTTATTTGACCATGAGAGTATCGTAGTCACTTCTTACCATATGATGGGCTTTGGAGTTGCTCAAACATTATTTGTAACACGGTGATCATAATGTACAGGTTCATCGGAAAATTTGACAAGGGACTAGATAGCTCAATAGTGGGATTTGCTCATCCGACGATGGAGAGATATTCTTAGGGCCCTCTCGGTGTGACGGCATCCATCATCGTCTGGCCAGACACATGTGACTATGTCATGGGGATGCCGGAACATGTCAATGAGAAAGAAGAACAAAACTGGTAACGAGGAGACCGGTATAGTTACCATGTGTATGACTCAAGAGGATACAAATATATCTGACCTCGGGTTTTGTGAGTATCGAGAAGCAAAGGGAATGGCACACGATAACCAAAGGTTCACTCAAATGTCATTCATGTAGTCATAGGGATGAATATGGATATCCATCGTTCTGTTATTGGTTGATAACCCACAAGTATTGGGGATCGCAACAGTTTTTGAGGGTAGAGTATTCAACCCAAATTTATTGATTCGACACAAGTGGAGCCAAAGAATATTCTCAAGTATTAACAGTTGAGTTGTCAATTCAACCGCACCTGAAAGACTTAATATCTACAGCAAACTATTTAGTAGCAAAGTAATATGAAAATAATGGTAACGGTGGCAAAAGTAATAGTATTGGTTTTGCAGCAATCGTAACAGTGGCAATGGAAAAGTAACTAAGCAAAGATCAATATGTGAAAAGCTCGTAGGCAATGAATCAGTGATGGATAATTATGACGGATGCGATTCCTCATGCAACAGTTATAACATAGGGTGACACATAACTAGCTCCAGTTCATCAATGTAATGTAAGCATGTATTCCGAATATAGTCATACGTGCTTATGGAAAATAACTTGCATGACATATTTTGTCCTACCCTCCCGTGGCAGCGGGGTCCTATCGGAAACTAAGGGATATTAAGACATCCTTTTAATAGAGTACTAGACCAAAGCATTAACATTTAGTGAATACATGAACTCCTCAAACTATGGTCATCACCGGGAGTGGTCCCGATTATTGTCACTTCGGGGTTACCGGATCATAACACATAGTAGGTGACTATTGACTTGCAAAATAGGATCAATAACTCACATATATTCATGGAAACATAATAGGTTCAGATCTGAAATCATGGCACTCGGGGCCTAGTGACAAGCATTAAGCATAGCAAAGTCATAGCAACATCAATCTTATAACATAATGGATACTAGGGATCAAACCCTAACAAAACTAACTCGATTACATGATAAATCTCATCCAACCTATCACCTTCCAACAAGCCTACGATGGAATTACTCACGCACGGCGGTGAGCATCATGAAATTGGTGATGGAGGATGGTTGATGATGACGATGGCGACGGATTCCCCTCTCCGGAGCCCCGAACAGACTCCAGATCAGTCCTCCAGAGAGAGATTAGGGCTTGGCCGCGGCTCCGTGAGTTTCTCCAAATTTTTCATCCGTTCACCATCGAAAAAGATTTTTTCTTTCCGAGGTGGTACTAAATTTTTGTGCGTTTATCCGCTAAAAATGAAAAAAGGTTTGTCCAGAATTCCGTAATTGGGCCATGCACTCTCTGGCCCAACGAAGCCAGCCCATTTAATATTGCCCACGTAGTTGGGAAGACCTTATTTGTCACATAGAGCGCTAAATAGTAGAAGCTTCCACGGGGCGCCTAAGAATGGGCCGGCCTGTTTCTCATTTTCGATTGTTCTATTTCTATTTCTTTCTATTCCTTTCTCTTTCCCTTTTATATTCCTTTTCCTTTACTTCTTCTTTAATTTTAATTTTTTCTGTGATGTAAATTTTTTGATCAATAATTAGAATTTTATTTTTCTTCAAGTACTTAAAAATGGTTAGAAATTTAAAATATTCAAAACTTATAAAAATTACCGTTTCAAAATTTTCTCAACATTCAGAATTTTATTCTCTTTCTAAATAAATGCTAGCATTTTTAGAAAAATATTTGTGTTTTCCAAAAAAATCAAGATGGTTTTTAAAAAATAAACAAATCATAAAAGGTTTTATACTTTAAAATATTCATGTTTTAGTGAAATGTTCAAAAATCCAGAATGTTTTTTGCATCTAAGAAAACATGAATGTTTCGCTTTAAAAAGAAATTGGGTCGCACGCACTCTAGGCCGAAGAAGCTAGCCCACTTAATATTGCACACGCAGTTGAGAGGACCTTATTAGTCGCACGAAACGCTAAATAGCAGAAGCTTTCCATAGGGCGCCTGAGAATGGACCGGCCCGTTTCTCATTTTCGGTTGCTCTATTTATATATTTTTTCTGTTCCTTTCACTTTCTCTTTTACATTTTTGTCTCAAAAAAAAAACTTTCTCTTTTACATTTCCTTTTCCTTTATTTCTTCTTTATTTTCTATTTGTTTCTGAAGTAAAAATTTACAAAACTATTTAGATTTTTTTCAAATATTGAAAAATTATCCGAATTTCAAAATATTGTTCCTGTTATGAAAAGTGTTCAAAACTTGTAAAAATTCCCGTTTCAAAGTTTTCTCAACTTTCAAAAAATGTGTTTCTTTTTAAATAAACGTTCAATTTTCTAAATAAATGTTTGCATTTAAAAATAATGTTTGTGCTTTTCAGAAAAAAATCGAGTTTGTTTTTAAAATATTAACATATTATAAAATTATTCATATTTTAAAATATACTTGCTTTAACATAATTTTTGCGTCTAAGAAAACATTTTCTAAAATCCTTTTGAATGTTTGCCGTTAAAAAACAATTGGGCCACACACTCTCTGGCCCAACGAAGCCAGCCCACTTAATATTGCCCACGCAGTTGAGAAACCTTATTTGTCGCATGGAACGCTCGATAGCAGTAGCTTCTCACAGGGCGACTAAGAAAGGGCTGGTCCGTTTCTCATATTCGGTTTTACTATTTATATTTTTTCTTTTCCTTTCTCTTTCTCTTTCATATTTCCGTTTACTTTATTATTCTTTATATTTTATTTTTTAGTGAAGTAAAAAATTTACAAAAGTATTGATATTTTTTTCAAATATTAAATAATGCTCAGAATTTCAAAATATTGTTCCTGTTTCGAAAAATGTTTGAAATTTATAAAAGTTCCCATGTCAAAATTTTCTTAACATTCAGAATATGTGCACTCTTTTTAAATAAATCCTTTCATTTAAAAAAAGTTTGTTTCTTTAGAAATTGAGATTGTTTTTACCAAAATGAATATATTATAAAATGTTCTGTATTTTAAAATAATCTTGTTTTAGTGGAATGTTCAAAAATCCAAAGTAATTTTTGCATCTAAGAAAACATTTTCTAAAATTGTTTTGAATGTTTCCATTTCAAATAATTAAAAATCCAAAAAAATATTTGTAAATATTGTTTGTGAATTTTAAAAACTATTCATGTTTCTAATTTTTTTCATGTTTTTCTAAATATATTGATTTTTTAAAAATCAATTATCTTTCCCGTTGCTTTTCGCAAAAAATATATCTTCCATTGCAATGCATGAACATATGTGCTAGTCTTTTATAATGGACTAACCGATGCTTTCAAAGACCACCTGGATAGTTGTGCTGGTTGTTTTTTCACGGAAAGAACACCAGATAAAGCCGAAATTCTATTGAATAATATGTTGACTAATGAAAATAATTGGACACTTCCTAATCCAATTCCTGAACCAACTCCTAAGCCAACTCCGAAGAAAAGGGGTGTTCTATTTCTCAGTCCTGAAGATATGCAAGAGGTAAAGAAATCTATGAAAGAAAAATGTATTAAAACTGGAAATGTTAAGAATTTATCTCCTGTTGAAGAAATACATGGTCTTAATTTACCGTCTGTTTGTTACACTCCGGATGTAATTTACCTTATTTGTACTCCAACTCTTGCCATTTCCGGCACTAAGTTATTCTATTTCCTCGTTGTTGGGTTTTTGTCTTCGCATGTTTTGTCTTTGTCATGCATCTCATATCATGTCATCATGTGCATTGCATTTGCATACGTGTTCGTCTCATGCATCCGAGCATTTTCCCCGTTGTCCGTTTTGCATTCCGGCGCTCCTATGTCCTCCGGTGGTCCTTTCTACCTCTTTTCGTGGCGAGTGTAAGCCAACTATGCACCTTTCCCCTTTATTTATGTACATGGGTTGTTTGCGAAGATTACCTCACTTGCGACATTGCTTTCAATGCGGTTATGCCTCTAAGTCGTGCTTCGACACATAGGAGATATAGCCGCATCGAGGGCGTTACACTGTTGAAGAAGTACATGGTCTTGATAACCCGACACAGGTAGTAAAGGTAAATTATCTCTATAGATATGATAAAGTTGAAATCCCTCCTACTAAGTTTGCTATCCAATACTTATATGGGTTTGATAACTTTATGGTTAAGCAAGAAGATTTTAATGCTTATGTTGGTAGACAATTGAAACATAATGCTTATATGATTAAACACTTGAGTGCTTATATTGCTAATATTAAAGGTGAACTAAAACTTGTTAGTAAACATGCTTCTATGGTTAACACTCAAGTAGAAAAGGTACTTAATGCACAGAATGATTTTCTCAATGAATTAAATAGTAAAAAAATGATAATGCTGTTAGAGTTATGACTAGAGGTGGTAAAATGACTCAGGAACCTTTGTATACTGAGGGCCATCCTAAGAGAATTGAGCAAGACTCTTAGAGAAATAATATTGATGCACCTAGTCCTTTTAAGAGGAAGAAAAATAAAAATGATAAGACTTTGCATGCTTCTAGTGAACCTGTTGATGACACACCTGAGAATCCCAATGATATTTCTCTTTCTGATGCTAAAACACAATCTGGTAATGAGCATGAACCTAGTGATAATGTAATGATGTTCATGTTGATGCTCAACCTAGTAATGACAATGAAGTAGAGATTGAACCTACTGTTGATCTTGATAACCCACAATCAAAGAATCAACGTTATGATAAGAGAGACTTTGTTCCTAGGAAGCATGGTAAAGAAAGAGAACGATGGGTTCAGAAACCCATGCTTTTTCCTCCTAAACCATCCAAGAAAAAGGATGATGAAGATTTTGAGCGCTTTACTAAAATGATTAGACCTATCTTCTTGCGTATGAGTTTGACTGATATGCTTAAAATGAATACTTATGCTAAGTACATGAAAGATATTGTTACTAATAAAAGAAAGATATCGGAAGCTGAAATTTTTACCATACTTGCTAATTATACTTTTAAGGGTGGAATACCTAAGAAACTAGGAGATTCCGGAGTACCAACTATACCATGCTCCATTAAAAGAAACTATGTTAAAACTGCTTTACGTGATCTTGGAGCCGGTGTTAGTGTTATGCCTCTCTCTTTATATCATAGACTTGATTTGAATAAGTTGACACCTACTGAAATATCTTTGCAAATGGCTGATAAATCAACTGCTATACCTGTCGGTATTTGTGAGGATGTACCTGTTGTGGTTGCAAACGTTACTATTTTAATGGACTATGTTATTCTTGATATTCCCGAGGACGATAGTATGTCTATTATTCTTGGAAGACCCTTTTTGAATACTGCAGGGGCTATTATTGATTGCAACAAAGGCAATGTCACTTTTCATGTTAACAACCTCAAGTCCATAGTATCAACTCTATTGGAAAAATTTCAACAATTACTATTGGAGATTTTGAATTTCCTCTTCCTACTATCAAGAAGAAATATGATATTCTTATTGTTGGGGACATGCATAGCCCCGTCGAGGTAACATAGTGTTATTCGAAATTTCTTTGGTTTCATGTTACTCGAAATGAGTTTGTTAACAAGACTTGATCAACCTAGTTAGTGGATTCCTTTTGATGAACATGAGATGGATGAAGTTAGAAAACACAACTCTCTGTACTCTCTTTTTACTTTCTGTTATTTATATTAAACAAAGTAAAAATAGTATTTTTCTGTCTGTTTTCTGAATTATCCAAGCAATAAAAATACCCCGAATATAAAAGTTCTCCAAATGCCCTGAAATTTAAATATGCATTTTTCTGGAATATTTGAGAATATCTGGCACTGGAAACACAACAGGGGGAGCAAGCAACTGGCCTCGAGGGTGGAGGGCGCGCCCTACCCTCCTAGGCGCGCCTCTTGCCTCGTGGGCCCACGGTGGCTCCCCTCCAGTTATTCCAGCTACCACACACTCCTTCTTCCTCCCAAAAACATCACTAGCCAGCTCAAACCCGAGTCCAAGCTCATCTTGCTGCCATTTTTGATCTCCTTGCTCAAAGCTCCATTCACAAAACTGCTTTGGGGGATTGTTCCTTGGTATCTAACTCCTCCAATGGTCCAATTCATTTTTGTTCTAGTGCTTTATTCATTGCATATTTTTGCTGCTTAGGTGACCCTGTTTTTGAGCTTGCATGTCAAATTTATGTGGTCAAAAGTAGTTTTGATGCATGATATTGCCTCTAGGCACTTGTAGGAGTAGTTGCTATCAATTTTGTTGAGTTTGGTTCACTTTCATTTTGAAGTTACTAAAAATTTCAGAAATTTTTCAGAGGAAGAAATATGTTTAGGAAAATGTACCAAGGTGGTTCTTCAAGGAAGCAAGCACCCAAACTCGCAATACACGATGCGGATGAGGAACCACCAAGGGATGCTCAAGTGCGGCCCTGTGAATGGCCGTCAGAGGACTTCATGGTTCGAGCGGGAATCAAGGAGGAATTTGAAGCTTATGTGCGTAATGCTGATCTTGAGAGCTTTGAGGCAGATAAGTGCCGCCAATACCTCTTGATACGTCTCCGTCGTATCTACTTTTCCAAACACTTTTGCCTTTGTTTTGGACTCTAACTTGCATGATTTGAATGGAACTAACCCGGACTCACGCTGTTTTCAGTAGAATTACCATGGTGTTATTTATGTGCAGAAACAAAAGTTCTCGGAATGACCTGAAACTTCACGGAACATCTTTTCGGAAATAATAAAAAATCCTTGCAAAAGATGAAGTTCAGGGGTCCCACACCCTAGCCACGAGGGTGGGGGCGCGCCTGCCCCCCTAGGGCGCGCCCCCTACCTCGTGGGCCCCCTGAAGCTCCTTCGACCTTGACTCCAACTCTATATATTTGCTTTCGGGGAGAAAACAATAAAGAAGAAGGATTCATCGCGTTTTATGATACGGAGCCGCCGCCAAGCCCTAAAACCTCTTGGGAGGGCTGATCTGGAGTCCGTTCGGGGCTTCGGAGAGGGGAATCCGTCGCCATCGTCATCATCAACCATCCTCCATCACCAATTTCATGATGCTCACCGCCGTGCGTGAGTAATTCCATCATAGGCTTGCTGGACGATGATGGGTTGGATGAGATTTATCATGTAATCGAGTTAGTTTTGTTAGGGTTTGATCCCTAGTATCCACTATGTTCTGAGATTGATGTTGCTATGACTTTGCTATGCTTAATGCTTGTCACTAGGGCCCGAGTGCCATGATTTCAGATCTGAACCTATTATGTTTTCATCAATATATGAGAGTTCTTGATCCTATCTTGCAAGTCTATAGTCACCTATTATGTGTTATGATCCGTTAACCCCAAAGTGACAATAATCGGGATACTTACCGGTGATGACCGTAGTTTGAGGAGTGCATGTATTCACTATGTGTTAATGCTTTGGTCCGGTACTCTATTAAAAGGAGGCCTTAATATCCCTTAGTTTCCGCTAGGACCCCGCTGCCACGGGAGGGTAGGACAAAAGATGTCATGCAAATTCTTTTCCATAAGCACGTATGACTATATTTGGAATACATGCCTACATTACATTGATGAATTGGATCTAGTTTTGTGTCACCCTAGGTTATGACTGTTACATGATGAACCGCATCCGACATAATTCTCCATCACTGATCCATTGCCTACGAGCTTTCCATATATTGTTCTTCGCTTATTTACTTTTCCGTTGCTATTGCTATCATCACTACAAAATACCAAAAACATTACTTTTGCTATCGTTACCTTTTGTTATCGCTACTACAATTGTCATATTACTTTGCTACTAAACACTTTGCTGCAGATATTAAGTTTCCAGGTGTGGTTGGATTAACAACTCAGCTACTAATACTTGATAATATTCTTTGGCACCCCTTGTGTCGAATCAATAAATTTGGGTTGAATACTCTACCCTCGAAAACTATTGCGATCCCTTATACTTGTGGGTTATCAAGACTATTTTCTGGCGCCGTTGCCGGGGAGCATAGCCCTATTCTTTAAGTCACTTGGGATTTATATCTGTTTATCATTATGAAGAACTTGAGAGATCCAAAAACCAAGATTTATCCCTCAACTATGAGGGGAGGTAAGGAACTGCCATCTAGCTCTGCACTTGATTCACTTTCTGTGTTGAGTAAGTTTGCGACACCTAAACCTGCTTCTACTATTCGTTCTGATATGTCACATGTTATTGATGATGCCACTTCTGCTATGCATGATACTTATGATGAAACTACTTCTATGCTTGATACTACTGTGCCACTTGATGAATTTCTTGATGAATAACTTGCTAGGGTTAGAGAGAGTGAAAATATTGAATCTGATAATATTGATGAAAGTGATGATGAAGACTCTTCCCCTAATAATGAATCACCTGTTATTCCTAAGGGTTATGTTTTTGAAAAGGAAGCTGCTTTAGCTATTTTAGTTTGCAAAGATAGATACGAGCTCAAGAGGTTATTAGCTAAATGGAAGCAGCAATCTCTTAATGCTAGAATGAAACCTGACCCTGCTTTTGCTACTTCATCTATCTGTATTACTGATAAGGATTATGAATTCTCTGTTGATCCTGATATAATTACTTTGGTTGAATCTGATCCTTTTCATGGCTATGAATCTGAAACCGTTGTGGCACATATTACTAAATTAAATGATATAGCTACCCTGTTCACTAATAATGAGAGAACTCGCTACTTTTATATCCTTAAAATATTCCCGTTCTCATTAAAGGGTGATGCTAAGATATGGTTTAATTCTCTTGATCCTGGTTGTGTGCATAGTCCCCAGGATATGATTTATTACTTCTCTGCTAAATATTTCCCTGCTCATAAGAAACAAGCTGGTTTGAGGGATATATATAATTTTGCGCAAATTGAAGAAGAGAGTCTCCCACAAGCTTGGGGGAGGCTTCTCCCATTACTTAATGCTTTGCCTGATCATCCTCTTAAGAAAAATGAAAGAGAGAAGTGCATATTACACCCCTCAACTCTAGCCCTAGTCTAATATACACCCCAACTCTAATACCATCTAGTTTACACCCCCCAACTCTCAAAACTGGCCAGAATTCAACCCTCCCCTCCTCGTTGACCGGTTTTGACCTAGTTGACCAGTTTTGACCTGTTGACTGGATGAACAGTAACTAAAATAAAAAGAACGTTTTTTCAACGAGTGAATAGTAAATTCAGAAGAAAGAAGTAGGAAATAAAATTCAACAAACAATTTTGATTTTTTACTAGGTGAATAGTAAAATTCAAAAAATTACTAATTTTTTTCAAAAAGATCTGAATACCTTTTGCATGGACGATTTTAGTTGGTGATGTTTGTGCCAATTTTCAACTTGTTTGGACATTTGAGTGGTATCTTAACAAAAAAAATCGGCCCGTATTGTACACGAACAGTTAACTATTTCACAAAATTCACATTTGTCTTTTTTGCTGAGAACTACTCAGATGTCCGAACAAACTAAAAATTGGAACGAACATCACGCACTCAAACATCGTCCATGCAAAAATAATTCAGAAAATTTATTTTATTTTATTTTTTAGAATTACTATTCACATGAACAAAAAAAAATTAAAATTAAAATTATTTTTTGAATTTGTATTGTATTTTTTCTTCTGAATTTATTGTTGACTCGTTGAAAAAATATGTTTTTTTAAACTAGTTACTGTTCACCCAGTCAACAGGTCAAAATGGTCAACTGGGTCAAAACCGGTCAACAAGGAGGGGAGGGTTGAATTCTGGCCGGTTTTGAGAGTTGGAGGGTGTAAACTAGATGGTATTGGAGTTGGGGGTGTATATTGGACTAGGGCTAGAGTTGAGGGGTGTAATATGCACTTCTCTCAAAATGAAATACTTGATATCTTTTATAATGGACTAACCGATGCTTCCAGAGATTACCTGGATAGTTGCGCTGGTTCTGTTTTTAGGGAAAGAACACCAGATGAAGTTGAAATTCTATTGAATAATATGTTAGCAAATGAAAACAATTGGACACTTCCTGATCCAGCTCCTGAGCCTATTCCTAAACCAACTCCAAAGAAGAGGGGTATTCTATTTCTCAGTCCTGAAGATATGCAAGAGGCAAAGAAATCTATGGAAGAAAAAGGTATTAAAGCCAAAGATGTTAAGAATTTACCTCCTATTGAAGAAATACACGGTCTTAATTTACCGTCTGTTGAAGGAACATATGATCTTAATCCATTACCTATTGAAAAAACTCATGGTCTTGATAACCCAGCACAGGTAGTAAAGGTAAATTCTCTCTATAGATATGATAAAGCTGAAATCCCATTTACTAAGTTTGCTAGCCCATGCTTAGATGAGTTTGATAAATTTATGGTTAAGCAAGAAGACTTCAATGCTTATTTTGGTAGACAATTGAAATACAATTCAAATATGCTTGAACACTTGGGTGATTATATGGCTAATGTCAAAGGTGAACTTAAACTTATTAGTAAACATGCTTCTATGGTTACCACTCAAGTAGAACAAGTATTTAAAGCTCAAAATGATTTTCTCAATGAATTGAATAGTAAGAATAATGATTATGCTGTTAGAGTGGCTACTAGAACTGGTAGAATGACTCAAGAACCTCTGTATCCTGAAGGCCACCCTAAGAGAATTGAGCAAGATTCTTAGAGAAATAATATAGATACACCTAGTCCTTCTAAAAAGAAGAAAAAGAAAAATGATAGGACTTTGCATGCTTCTAGTGAACCTGTTATTACCAACAGGAATTGACAAAATGGCTCTCCCACCCCTCCTCTCCTCCCCTCCCACCTGCTTCCACCACGCCGATGGATCCCTCCATGGATCTTCCTAGATTGTTAGGATGGATGCGCTCATTGACTGGGATTTCTCGTATGGCCAGAAGGTGGCCGATCAGGTGCGTCATCGATTCCACTCTCCGGTCCACTTCGATGGATCTATCTCCTCTTCGGAGTTCTTTCTGGTGGCTCTTTTCCATTCGAGTTCTTTTCATTTGGATGTGGATTCTGTCTCCATGGCGCTCTGCTCCTGCTTGGGAGGCAATCTCAGGAGGTTCAATGTGTTTATGCTCTCGGATAATCTTTTCTGTTTCTCGGTTGCTTCCAACTGTGTGGGTCATTTCATTTGTGCTTTGAAGGGTTGTCACATGCCAGCTTTTCATTGTTCGTTCAATCTCTTTCATGGCAAGCCCTTTGTTCTGGATCGTCGGGAGCCCATGGTTGGTTTGGAATGGATGTTGCATACCAATCGGAAGCGTACACATCAACGTTATCTTCATAACATTCCGGCAGAGCTCTTAAATGCTATGCATGGCCATCAACGTAAACCCCTGGGTATTAAGGCTCATCTTGCAAAACGTGGTGCCTCTAGTGCACAGGCTTCTAAATGGATTGCGGCATTCAATGGTGGGGGCCAGGAAGATTCTATTTGCCCTTCCGATCATAATTGTAATCTTAATGAAGTGGATGATTCTTTGGCTGTTTCCCATCCGGATTACCCATTCAAGTTTGAGCAGTTTACGTTTTGCCTAGAAACGCGATCTCCACTGCGGTCCTCGCCTATTTTTCAGCCCAGAATTTTTGGAGATGGTTGGGCTGAGCCAGTTTTGAATTCGCGCAAGGTTTTCTCTCTGGAAGATATTTCAGATTTTTTTCGTGCAGGATATTCACCTCAAGATGTTATCTTTTTTGTTAACAATCATTATTTGGCCTGCACGACTTGCCTCTCTTTCGGTCATCTGGCAGTGGATTGTTAGGCTCAACGATGTTGTTTTCATTGTTTCTCGTTTGGCCATTCCCGGAAACAATGCCAGCATCATCATACTAGTCCCGATAAGATAAGTTCTACTCAGCCAAATCTTAAATGGTTACCCAAAAACCCGCATCGTTTTTGTGTTAGGTGCCTTCGGGTGGGCCATGTTGCCTCTATTTGCTCGGCGGCCCCACGTTGTCAATATTGCTGGGCCTATGGTCATGCGGTGGTGGGCTGCAAAAGGTTGAGATTTTCTAGGTTGACGGTTTGGATTCCAAAGGCTCCCATAAAACAAACTCACCTGCCGCTGGACACCTCATATTCCTCTTCGTCCTGTTCCTCCCTTGTTCTCTGCTCCTCCAAGAAGATGGCAAACTTCCCTGTCAACCTACTTGCCTTCCTACCCCATGGTATGACGGTGGGGCAGGGGCCTCCCGATCGCAAGGCTCGGGTGGATATGGCGCTCAGTGGTTACCCACCATTGAACCACAATCGCTTCCTCATTGCGGAGACCAGCCGTGCTATCCCAGTTCATCCGCGACAGGAGGCCAGATCTGCTCTTGCTAGTATGCTCAACCATGATGGTTACTATGTTCGCTTCTTTGAGGATTCCCCACTTGGCCTTGGTTTGTTTTGCATCCGTACTTGTAACATTCCGGGTGTCAAGCTACAGTAACTCCTGTTAATGGTGCCACGTCATCATAATTAAAATATTCTAATCATCACTTTGTCCCAAACCGACCTCAAATTCAAATTAAAAGACAAGTCAAAATATTGTTTCTCCAAACTATAATACTAAAATGTTCCATTTTAGTATAACCCCCCCCCCCCTGATCTTTGTCATGTTAAAACCAACTTCATTTGACTCACCAGTTAATTCCTAGGAAATATAAAGTGGTCCAATAACAACCAAAATAGCCTTTTCAAAAATTAAATAAATGTTTAGGTTTTTCCAAATTGCTTAACACTTTATGGGCCTCTCCAATGTGATGACTAATATTTATGTGACAAGTTTTGTATGCAACTCAATTCATTGGAAGCAAAAATTAGAATGCAAGGCCGTAGCTAAAATATAAAACAGGAAAAATAAAAAAGGGGAAAAGGCATGGCCTCTTTGATTCATAGGATTTTGAAAACGTAGGAATAGGAAAAGTGTAGGGTTGGAGTGGCATGCCCATTTGAATCCTATAGAATTAGCAATGATTGTTTGATGCCACGGGAAAAACAAAGGAATTGTAAAAAGAGGTTGGAGTGGATGTTAAATTTCCTATGAAATGTAGTACAAAAGATTCCATAGGAAAAATTCCTATGGGATCCAATCCTATGAACCAATGGACCAACATAGGAAAAAATCCTAAGGATTTTAATCCTCCAGAAATCCTGTAAAATTCCTTTGAATCAAAGAAAGTGCTTACTGTGCACTAGAAGCCTAGTGCTACAGTAACCTGGGCCAGCCCACCACCGGCCTTCTCCTTCCTCGCTACAGGAGGCACGGGAGGCGTGGCGTGCATCCGGCCGCCATGGCCGCGTGCCGGCCATCCCACGGCCCCCCTGTTGGATAAGGCGACCCCCACGACCCACTGGTGAACCCTAGCTTCATTCCCCCCTTCACCCTCTCCCCCTCGCGTCTCCCTCTCGATCCTGAGCTCTCCTGAGCATATGTGTCGCCGCGCCACCATCGTTGTCGCGGAACGGGGCCACCCCGAGCCGCCCCCTGGTGTTCTGGAGCTCCACCAAGGTTGCCTCCATCGCCTACTGCACTGGATCAAGCTCGGGGAGCAACGCCGGTGTCGCCCTCATCGTTTTTCTCCGTCGCGGCCGCCGCATCCTCGCCATCGATCCGCGTCTTCTCGTCCACCCCGGCACCGTACGAGCTCACCATCAGCCCTCCCGCGGTGAGAAGCGTCGATCCCCCGCCTTTCCCCCTAGTTCCCGTCGACGTAGCCATCGCCCAAGTCCTCCCGAGGTCACGCCTGAAGCTCTGCTTCTGTGCGCGAGCGTGCCCCGGGCTGCGCCTCGCCTTGTCCGGCTGCTCCCTTCGGCCACCCCAGGCGCCACCCCTTGCCCGCGCCAGTACCCACACGCGCCCCACTTGGCCTCTCGCCGTAAGCCTGCACGCTAACCGCCGCCGCTGCCGCCTAGCGCTCCCGTCGCCCGCCTCCTACTACTGCGCCGCTGCTGCCGCCGCTCTGTTGCTACCCACTGCTGCTGCGGTTCTCTGCTGCTGCTCTAAACTGGAGTTGCTCTTGCTGGTGCCGCTGCATAGCTGCTGCCGCTATTGCTTTGCCTCCTGCTGCGTCGCGTCTTCTACTGCTCTGTTGTTGTTCCTAGCTGCTACCGTTGCTGCTCTGTTGCCCGCGCCAGCGCATGCTCGCTGCTGCCCATGCACCTCGTGTGCGTGCTGGCCATGGCCGTGTGCACAACCATGTGCTGTGCGTGTGTGCACAACCAAGTGCGTGATGGCCATGGCAACACAGTCGTGGGCATAGCTGGTTGTGCCACTGCCACTGCCACATGTGGCAGGCCGTTTAATTAATCTAATTAGGTATTGGTGGTAACTTTAGATGCTAATTAGAGTATGACATGTGGGTCCCCTTGCTAAATAAACCTTTTTAGCATAGTTGTTAAAATATTGGTCAATGACAGGTGGACCCAGTCAACACCTTGACCAGTCAACTGCTGAGTCAGCAGTTCACTAGGCCCACCCGTCAGCCTTTGTGGCTAGTCCACAGCTGGGTGCTCTTAGTATTTCATTGTTTAAATTCGAAATTAATAATATTTCAGAAATTACCAAAATCATTTGATCTTTGGAAAATCATATAAAATAATCCGTAGCTCGGATGTAAAAGTTTTATACATGAAAGTTGCTCAGAACGACGAGACGGATCCGAACACGCGGTCCGCTTACCTGCCAGATGCCTCTAACTATATGAACATGGAACTTTGCCCCTCCGGTCATCTGTCTGGCACAGGTCCAGAACCGGGAAAACATTCCCGGATGTTTCCCCCTTCGCCGGTTACGTGTAGTACCATGTTAGAACATGTCTAGCTCTGCCTGCTGTCCTATTATGCACTTGTTTGCTTTATATTTATTGTTTCTTCCCCCTCTTCTCTCCGATAGACCCTGAGAACAATGATGCCCCTATGATCGACTACGTCGACGACGATCCCTTCTTGCCAGAGCAACCAGGCAAGCCCCCCCTTTGATCATCCCGATATTGCCCATTCCATTCTCTCATGCTTGCATTAGATTTTGCTACTGTTATTGTTTGCTCCTATTTTGCTGCATAGCCTGTTTATTGTAACCTGCGATTGTCACCTATCTGCTTATCCTAAACTGCTTAGTATAGGTTGGTTAGAGACCCATCAGTGACCCCCCCACTTGACCTGACTGCCCCGCTGGATTATCAGAAGACCCGATCAACGGGATCGAAGACCAGGCCCCGACACCTCACGTCACATCACGCCCCTTTGTTGCTCGACTCTGCAGAGTTACCATCGAGTGCCGAGGGTGGAACCTCATACATCACTCCTGATGAGATCTTTGTAGAGTAGTTATTCGGTCGTGGTCATCGAGGGTGATTTCCTCCTTAACCACTTCCGATATGACTCTGTCGTGCAACCCCTCAAGTGTGAACCTCGAGGGTGATTCCTCTTACGTTCACCTTGATGATTACATCTAGTGGAATTCATCGGGGGTGATTCCTCGGGTTTTCCCCTTGATGTTTGGACACACAGTTACTATGGTTACTATGGCTTTACACTGAACCATGTTACTAAAGACAGGTCGGCCCTAAGGGGTACCCGTGTGAGCTTAATTGCGAGTGATGTGGAGACGGGTTGACCTGGAGGGTGCCCGCGAGATAATTACGAGGCATGGTCGGGCATTCCTAGCCCTTGCTGCAAGTCCTCGAGATGGGGCAACGGGGTCAAATCTTTCGTGAGTCTCTGCTTGTTACCGCGCTTTCCTAATCCACTATGATTTGGATATTTGATCTGAGGGGCCTCTGGCCTGATAGCACTAACCATCACGTGGGCATAGTATGGGCGTTCTGCGTCGTATGCAACAGCCGAAGCTTAATAGACGTCAGCGACTGAGCGGCGCGCGCCGGGTTGGACTGGTAAGCTCCTGCCTTTTAGGGAGGTAGCTAGGTCTACTCACCGGCCACGTTCGCAACGTGCAGGAGTTCCCGGGAAGATGGCCCATGACCCCTGGGGGCATAGGTTTAGTCCGGCGTGCTTGACCTCTCTATTAAGCCTAGGTCGGGTTGCGGCGTATTGTTTGGCCGAGGCCGGGCATGACCCAGGAAAGTGTGTCTGGCCGGAGTTAATCGAGCATGGTGGGTAAGTTGGTGCACCCCTGCAGGGAAGAAAACATATATCGATAGCCTGTCCTACGGTAATGGACACTTAGAGTTATATCCCGATTGATACAACTAGAACTGGATGGTGATGAGAATTGGATTGTGATGATAACTGGATAGTATGGCTCTGGGATTGCTTTCTTGCAGGGAGTCGAGAAAGGATCTACGGCCGAGGTTGATAACACTTCTACTACTTCACTTTATGCTACTCTACTCCCTCCGGTTGCTGCAAGGTGGTGGTTTCCAGAAGATGCTAGTCTTTGATAGGACTAGGCCTTCGCTCTATTCTGGCATTTCGGCAACCCAGTCCACATATACAACATTCCTTTGATAATGTTGCATATGTAGTGTAGATCCTTGCTTGCGAGTACTTTGGATGAGTACTCACGGTTGCTTTGCTCCCCCTTTTCCCCCTTTCTTATTCTTTCCGGTTGATGCAACCAGATGTCGGAGCCCAGGAGCCAGATGCCCCCGTCGATGCCTACTACTACGTGGAGACCGCCGACGACCAGGAGTAGTTAGGAGGCTCCCAGGCAGGAGGCCTTGCCTTTTCGATCAATGTTGCTTTTGTGCTAGCCTTCTTAAGGCAAACTTGTCTAACTCATGTCTGTACTCAGATATTGTTGCTTCCGCTGACTCTTGTGTATTCGAGCTTATGTATTCGAGTCCTAGAGGCCCCTGGCTTGTAATATAAAGCTTGTATTATTTTCAATTTGTGTCTAGAGTTGTGTTGTGATATCTTCCCGTGAGTCCTTGATCTTGATCGTACACATTTGCATGTATGATTGAATCAAGGGCGTCACAAGTTGGTATCAGAGCCGACTACCTGTAGGTAGCCCCCTTTCCAACTCCTGGGCCGAAGTTGAGTCTAGTCACTGAAAAACTTTTACTAACATTGGATGTATGTCTTACGGGCCCACGTCGCCATTGGGTGGTATTAGGATCTTTTATTCCTCGTTTATACTCTGGGACTCTGATCTCTCGTCTATTCGGGTTAAACATTTTACTAAGTCTGACATTAGGATCTCGTACCCACTTTCTCCCGGAGAGCCCCTTCAGTCCAGATGATCGCTTGCTGCTTCAGAAGGTTTCGAAGATACACTCCGATGTTTCCCCAAAACCCTTGTGCCCTTCGCCGTTGCAATTCCATATCACCGATAAACCCCTCTAGATAACTACATACACCTGTCGTTCATATTGTCATCCCAAGTTGATCTTGTTATTACGAGATGCCTAGTAATACTTTCAGATATTTCGAGAATCCACTGTGCCTGCTACGTTGCAGCTCCTTTTCCGCCTGAATACATGTAAGAATAATTCCTCACAATTATCGAGGATTCGTTCATCCCCAATTGTTTAGGTATTTCACAAAAGTCTTCGAAATACCATTTGATCTTCCGAAAATCCTCAGCAGCCTATTGTTGTTGAAATTCTTGTTTGCTTGCATTATGGTTAATTCCATATTTTTAGTAATCTTTGTTGACATCCTCTGTCACTATCATTCCGAGTCCCTTGTTCCAATATGTCGCGAATGCTCGTAATCCTTAATCAGATCCTAGCATTCATCCTTCCGGCTCAGACGTCACTCCAAACATGAGCTTGTTCTTGTCAAATCAAACCTTGATTGATTGTTGATCTGTATCGATTCAACTCAATTATCTTTTGATCAGAGCCTCTGCTTCAGATCTTCTGATTTGAAAATCGTAATTCCTTTGTATTCAAGCTTGGAACTTATCCAGTTATATCTATAACCCGATGCCTTTGCATTCTTTCTTCTTCTGGGTGAGTATCGATACTCACATCAAATCTTTTATGGACCGCCATATCCTTGGTTGGATTATTATCCGACAATGTCCTTCATATTCATTAAACTGGTGAGTTTTGCCCTGACACATAATGCCTTTGGTAAGTTCTATCATCTGCTTTTGTCAACCATGCTCTGCTTTCGAGCTGGTATATTTTAATCCTGAAGTTAGTGGTATATGTTCCTAAGATACCCCTACGGGTTGAACCTATGCCTTCCCTAATACGTGTGAACTCGAAAGAGATGTGAGTCATACTCTTCCGGTGCTTCACCAGATAAATCTTTTGCACTACAAATTCTTCGAAAACGAGGAGTGAATGAAAGGTTATGCATTGAAGAAGTGGGAGTCGACCTTGAACCTTTGTGTTCATGCCCATGGACCTAATGTGGAACTTATCATGGAAGCTTCTTGTGATGATAATAATCCCCTTGTTATAAGTTCATTTGGTAACTATGTTTGGTCCTTTGAAACCATGGTTCTGACCATGATTGTTCCCCTTTGATTCCGTTTCTCGGACAAGTTCACGCACTTGTTTTCTACAGATCAATGTAACTCCACAACCTCTATTTTGATCTTCCTGCAAGTATTACCCTCTGGCATCTCGAGAATATCAAAGAACTATGTTGCTTCCAATGAGTCTTCATCTAGTATTGCTTCTCACCGATTTCAGATTTCCCCCGGGATCTGAGTTACTAATCACTCAAGGACACCGATAAGTGAATCGGTTGAACCGATTCTGCACTCCGATTCTATAACTCTAAGTAATTTTCATTGCTTACGAGTTTAATAATCCTTCAGGTCATTCCTAGCCTGGCCGGCTATGTCATTATCGTGCTAAATTTTAACTGTGCTACCTGGTCCTTCTTCCCGGAACAGAATTTTCGATGATGAGCTAAGCTTATGTCGATCTTCCTCGTCATACCATTTCACCTTGAACAGCAAGCTTGCTTTAGAGTTTGTGTCGTACCCATGGTTCCAATAACTTTCCACTTCATCATTCCTTTGACTTGATGTTATCGCCGATTGATTACATCTTCCTAAAATCTCTCGACAATTGTGTCGTGCTTGTCAACATTCTGAGCTCTCCCAGCATATCAATCGAATTCGGATAAGAAATACCATCCTTGACCTTCAATGATTTGAGTTGTCATCGACAACCCCTTGTCTTCTTTCCAACACATATTTGATCATGTCTTGGTTATACCTTGGACTCCTTGCTATTCCTGCAATTGTTCCTTGAGTATTTCTTGTGATCTTCAACTCAAACCACTACTTGGAACACCATGTTAATGCTACCTCAAAGCATGACTGAGGTATTCCAAATATCAACAAGAACATTGGAAGCACATTACCGAATGTTTCTTGATCTATTATCCAAACACCATTGTATGAGTAATATCATGATTCTCATTGCCCCATTAACTAAATGGATAAGTACTTGATGTCCTGTCATGTATATCTTGCTCTGTTTGTTCTTGGGAAGCATATACTCTAATACTTCTCATTGCCCCATTACCAAATGTTTCTTGATCTATTATCCAAACACCCTTGTATGATTAATATCATGATTCTCATTGCGTTTGTGCATTCAGGACCTCCCTCTATTAGCTGGTTGTGTGGCACGAGGCTTATTTTATTTCTCCTTAGGTTTCATCCCAAGTGTGTGTTACTGAACCTTATTTTGGTATGAATCGTGCTGCTAGCTCTTGGAATATTATTTGCTAGAATGTGCGTGGTATTGGCTCTGATGAAAAGCATTTGGCATTGCGTTCTCACATTGATAATTCGGGGTGCTCAATAATTTGTCTTCAGGAGACAAAGTGTGATCACTTCGATCATTCCTATTTGCATAAGTTTTGCCCGAAACATTTCGATAAGTTTGCGTTCGTTCCCTCCATAGGTGCCTCGGGTGGGCTTCTGGTGATTTGGAATAGTGCAAGATTTTCTGGTTCAGTTTCTTTCTCGGCGCAATGGGCACTAGTAATCTCGTTTAAGCCATTGCACTCGTCTCACGCTTGGACCCTTGCAAATATCTATGGTCCATGTATAGGAGAAGAACGTTTAAATTGTGTCTCATGGCTATATGATGTGGAAATTGGCGCATATGAGGATTGGGTGCTTATGGGTGCTTTTAACTTTATACATTTGCCAGAGAATAGAAATCGTCCTGGAGGAGACTTGGCTGATATGATTACTTTCAATGATATCATTAGATCCCAAATTTGGTGGAAATTCCCATTCGTGGTGTTACGTTTACATGGAGTAATATGCAACAGGAGCCCCTTTTAGAACAATTGGATTGGTTTCTCACGTCGAACCATTGGACCTCCTCTTATCGAAACACGACGGTACGATCGCTTGCGAGACTAGTTTCTGATCATGTTCCATGCCTTTTCTCTATTCAGTCCAATTTTGCTAGATCCAAACTCTTCCGCTTTGAATTTTTTTGGATCTCCCATCCAGGTTTCAAAGATGTGGTCATGAACTCGTGGGTGTCTTCAGTTCCGATTGCTGATCCTGCTAGACGAATTAATGGTAAGCTTAAAGCGCTTGCTCATGCTCTACGTTAGTGTAGTAAGGCCCTCTCGCGTCTCTCTTTACTGCTTGAGAATTCAGAAAAAGCTCTAAAGCTCTTGGACGACATTGAGGAGAAACGGCAGCTAGCTCTTCATGAATGGAATTTCAGACAAATTCTTAAAGCTCATATTATCCGTCTCCAATATTACAAGCAGCAGTACTGGCGTAAGAGGTGTACTGTTCGTTACATCAAATTCGGGGCTGAAAACACTAAGTTCTTCCAACGAATGCCCACGGAAAGACATAGATTTAATTCTATTGCTGCTTTGACTCTTGAAAATGGGGTGGTGTTGGAGGATCATGACAGCAAAGCTGCTGCTCTTTTTCATGCTTTCCGAGATAGGTTGGGAGTTTCTGTTCCAATTAAGATGAAGTTTAATTTGGATGCTCTTGTTTCGGCCAATGTGGATCTCTCTGATCTTTCTCGACCTTTTTCCCACGATGAAATTGATAAGGCAGTTATGCAGCTTCCTGTTGACAAAGCACCGAGACCGGACAGTTTTAATGGGTGTTTTTTGAGATCATGCTAGGAAATTATCAAGTTTGATTTCTATGATCTTTGTCAGAGCTTTTGGGAAGGCAGAGTTTCTCTGGACTGCCTCAACTCGTCCTTAATCACCCTCATACCTAAAAAATTAAACCCTACAACGGTGAATGACTTTCGTCCCATTTCGTTGCTTAACTGTTGTCTGAAATTGTTGACTAAGTTGCTAGCCGATCGCCTTCAAAAATTCATCCTCAAAATCATTCATGGGAATTTAGTATGGATTTATTAAAGGTAAATCCATTCAGGATTGTTTAGCTTGGGCGTTCGAGTATATTCACCAATGTGAGCATGCAGGCAGAGAAATTACTCTTCTAAAGCTTGATTTTGAAAAAGCCTTTGATTTAGTTGAACACGATCTGACTTTTTCCATGCTGGACAAGTTGGGGTTTGACAACAAATGGATTCAGTGGTTCAGATTATTATTGGCCTCTGGCCATTCCTTGGTGCTCCTGAACTGTATTCCTGGTAATTCTTTTCAGTGCAAAAGAGGAGTCCGGCAGGGCGACCCAGTGTCGCCTTTGTTGTTTGTCTTAGCTGTAGAGTTATTGCAATATGTGATTAATGATGAGTTTGCTAAGGGAAATTTGAGCCTGCCAATCCCAAGATAGGGTAAATTCCCCATCATTCAATATGTAGACGACACAATCATCATTCTCCCGGCTTGCAAGGAGCAACTACTCCACCTAAAGAAAAACCTTCAAGATTTTGCTCTCTCCTCGGGACTGAAAATTAATTTCCAAAAGTCTCTTTTGGTGCCAATCAATGTAGACCCATCTGTTGCTACCGATCTTGCTTCTAGGTTTGGTTGCAATATAGGCAAAATGCCTTTTACCTACCTTGGCCTCCCACTCGGCACCACCAAGTCTACGATGACTGATCTATTGCCTCTGGTGGATAGAGTTGAGGGAAGATTGTCCAGTACCTGCTCGCTTCTTTGTCACGCCTCTAGGATAACTTTGGTCAACTCTGTGGCTACTTCCATGATCAATCTTGTGATGTGCACGTTGCAGCTTAATGCCGGTTTTTTTGAATTACTTCGATAAGGTCAGACGAAGATTTGTTTGGACCAAGAAGAATGAGCAAGGTGAATCTTGTAACTCTTTGGTTGCTTGGCAAAGAGTTTGCTGCCCCAAGGCGCATGGGGGTCTGGGTGTTGTTAATATCAAAGTCCAGAATCAGAGTCTCCTGCTCAAATTTCTTGATAAATTCCATAACAAGGCCGAGCTACCTTGGGTCAGACTCATTTGGGACTCGTATTATTTGAACTTTGTGCCTCACGCATCCCCTATTTGTGGTTCCTTTTGGTGGAAGCAAATTTGCAAGCTAATGCCTATTTTCAGAGGTATATCTTCCCCGTTGGTTGGTGATGGTAAAAATATTGCCATGTGGCATGACAAATGGCATGAGGATCTTCTGGCAGATTGTTTTGCATGCCTCTTTTCTTTTGTAATTAATGAGGACTGCTCGGTGGCTGAGTTCTATGCATCTAATGATTGGTCCGACATGTTCCACGTCCCCCTCTCGCCTGAAGCATTCGAGGAACTGCAATTAGTGCTTTCTTTCAAACCGGACAGCCTTAATCATTCGGATGCAGTGGATTCTTGGAGCTATGTATGGGGACAGGTGTACTTCCCCAAAAAATTCTATGAACATTGTCATAAGGATATTGTGGCGCCTCCTCCATTTTCTTGGATTTGGAAATCTAAGCTGCATATGAAACTTAAGGTATTTATGTGGTTTTTGCTAGCAGACAGATTAAATACCAGGAACATGCTTAGAAGATGTCACTATAACATCAATGAAGGATTCAATTGCGTCCTTTGTAGAGCTGGGGTGGAAGAAACCATTGAGCATTTAATTTTCACGTGTCCCTTTAGCTCTTCTTGCTAGCAGAAAGTGGGGATTGTTTGGAACTTGCACCTCTCCAGGATTGATGCCATCCAAGCTGCCAGACGATCTTTTAACGGGGGACTTTTCTTTGAATTTGTGGGAATTGTGGCCTAGAATATTTGGTAGGAAAGGAATAACTTTATTTTCAGGCAGATACTTCCTTCTTTGGCAGCTTGCAGGGGAAGGACTAAGGAGGACCTCCTCTGGCTCAAATTTAGAGTAGACAGAGCTCACTGGGACTACATTACTTTATTTGCCCTAGCTTTGTAATTTTAATCCTCTCCACTGATCTCTCAGTCATCCACTACTTGTATTAGTTTCCCCTAGTTGACACTTTTCATCCCCCCCTCTGAGGGCTTTCCCTCAAGAGCTTGTACATAAGATGTAACTCCTTATTTAGTTAATACAACATAATAGGAGCCTCTCCTGCTGTTTTCAAGGTCAAAAAAGTGAACCTGTTATTGAAACAATTGAGAATCCAAATGATATTTCTATTTCTGATGCTGAAACACAATCTGGTAATGAACCTGAAACTAGTGATAATGTTAATGATAATGTTCATGATGATGCTCAACCTAATAATGATAATGACATAGAAATTGAACCTGCTGTTCATCTTGATAACCCACAATCAAAGAATCAACGTTATGATAAGAAAGACTTTGTTGCTAGGAAACATGGTAAAGAAAGAGAACCATGGGTTCAGAAACCCATGCCTTTTCCTCCCAAACCATCCAAGAAAAAAGATGATGAGGATTTTGAGCGCTTTGCTGAAATGATTAGACCTATCTTTTTGCGTATGCGATTAACTGATATGCTCAAAATGAATCCTTATGCTAAGTATATGAAAGAAATTGTTACAAATAAGAGAAAGATACTGGAAGCTGAAATTTCCACCATGCTTGCTAATTATACTTTTAAGGGTGGAATACCAAAGAAACTAGGAGATCCAGGAGTACCCACTATACCATGCTCCATTAGAAGAAACTATGTTAAAACTGCTTTATGTGATCTTGGAGCCGGTGTTAGTGTTATGCCTCTCTCTTTATATCGTAGACTTGATTTGAATAAGTTCACACCTACTGAAATATCTTTGCAAATGGCTAATAAATCAACTGCTATACCTGTCGGTATTTGTGAGGATGTGCCTGTTGTGGTTGCAAATGTTACTATTTTAACGGACTTTGCTATTCTTGATATTCCCGAGGACGATAGTATGTCTATTATTCTTGGAAGACCCTTTTTGAATACTGCAGGTGCTGTTATTGATTGCACTAAAGGCAACGTCACTTTTCATGTTAATGGTAATGAGCATACGGTACACTTTCCGAGGAAACAATCTCAAGTTCATAGTATCAACTCTATTCGAAAAATTCCATCGATTATATTTGGAGTTTTGAATTTCCTCTTCCTACTGTCAAGAAGAAATATGATATTCTTATTATTGGGGATGTGCATATCCCCGTTGAGGTAACATAGTGTTATTCGAAATTTCTTCGGTTCCATGTTATTCAGAATGAGTTCGTTTACAAGACTTGATCAACCTTGTTAGTGGATTCCTTTTGATGAGCATGAGATGGATGAAACTAGAAGGCACAATTCTCTGTACCTTCCTTTTACTTTCTGTTATTTATATTAAATAAAATAAAAATAAGTATTTTCCGTCTGCTATCTGAATTATCCATGCAATATAAAAATACCTCAAAAATAAAAGTTCTCCAAATGCCCTGAAATTTAAATATGATTTCTTCTGGAATATTTGAGAATATTTGGCACCAAGAACACAACACGGGGGGCATCCACTTGGCCACAAGGGTGGAGGGCGCGCCCCCTGCCTCGTGGGCCCACGGTGGCCCTCCTCCACTTATTCCTGCACCCGCACACTCCTTCTTCCTCCCAAAAATACGAATATCCAGCTCAAACCCGAGTCCAAGCTCATTTTGTTGCCATTTTCGATCTCCTTGCTCAAAGCAAATCTCACAAAACTGCTTGGGGAGATTGTTGCTTGGTATGTGACTCCTCCATTGGTCCAATTAGTTTTTTTCTAGTGCTTTATTCATTGCAAATTTGTGCTGCCTAGGTGACCCTGTTCTTGAGCTTGCATGTCAAATTTATATGGTTCCAAGTAGTTTTGATGCATGATATAGGCTCTAGGCACTTGTAGGAGTTGTTGCTATCAATTTTGTTGAGCTTGGTTCACTTTTGTTTGAAGTTACTAAAAATTTCAGAATTTTTCAGAGAATAATGAAGAGATTTTTGAGGGGCTCATCGAGCCGAAGCTCGAAGGAAAAGCAAAATGAAGAAGCAAAGAAGCCCAAATATAATCTACCTCGCACTGCGGAGGTTAGGCCGTGTGAATGGCCCTCCGATGATTTCTTAAGAGCAGCCGGGATTTATGATGATTTTTATGAATTGGCTGAGAATGCAGGCCTCACCGCCTTCCTCCACGACCAACGCGACCAGTATTTCTTACTCACCAATATCTTTGTGCAAAACTTTCATTTCCATTCTAGGAGCTCACCACCTACGGTGGAGTTTTATTTATATGATGAGCATAAGGAGATGTCACTTTATGATTTTGTCAGGTTTGTTTGGTCCCTTTCGAGGGCACGATAGAGGAACCGCATCGCGGCGATGTGGATGGGTTTATTGATACCATCACTATAGGGGAAACGGGGAAGGTTTCCAATGCACGAATCACTAGCATACTTTTTCCTGTTTTACGCTACTTTGCAATATTTGCTAGTCGTTGTTTAATTGGTCGTGGAAACTATGGAAATCTTAGTATTCCTGGCATTATTATTTTGTTCCACGGTTTATTCTCTGATAACTCTGTTAGTATGGGCGGTATTACTGCTAAACGGTTAAGTCTGAACCATACAAAGGGCCCCATCTTTGGAGGCATCTATGCTTCACGCCTAGCTGCACAATTTAACATACCTATTAGGCATTATGAGAAGGAAGAAAAATTGCTGCCTCGTGTTTATTTAGATTATAAGAGTATGGTGGCACATAATTTTATTGTTAAGAATAGGGAAGGGGAGCTTAAATACAAATTGTTCTTTCATAAACATCATCCTAAGACTATTACCCTATCTGCTCCTTCCTTGTTTGATTTATCTTCACGCCAGTACCTTGTTCCGTTAGAGGCCATTCACGCCTACCGGAACCCTACATCAGCCACAGAGCCAGAGTTGGAACCACAAGTTGATCCTCCACGACAGTCTAATTACCATTGGGATCCGGAGATGATTGCCAACCAGTGGCAATCAGAGTCTTCTTCATCGCAGTACGACCCCAACTATTACTATGGATATCCGCCAGGCCAGCCATGGCCATAGGCCAACGTAGGCAAAAGCCTAAGCTTGGGGGAGTACGTATTTCCCACCGACATTATATTCATGTTCACACACTCATTGCTAGATGTCGATGCTTATACTTTTTCATTGTATCATCCATGCTAGATTATTTTCCTTTTTATGCTTTCTTCTTGTGTGTTTAATAAACCTTAAGAAAAACAAAAAAAAAATTAGTTGTAGCTTTTAATTAGTTTACTTTCCATGCTTGTAGTAGTAATTAAAAAGAAAACCCAAAAATATTTCCTGTTCTTCTTTTGCTTGTTGGGAGCTTTCCCATGTAAATAGTTTTATTTCTTTTCTTTTCTTTCGGGGTCGATAGGAGAAGACCATGATTAAATTGTTGAAGTAGCTCTTATATGCATTATTGTTGATCTGACAAAAGAGCCCATATTGCCTTGTCTTCTCCTGTTTATTGAATGCTTGCAGATTCCAGCTTAGTCCAATGCACGTGCACTATTATTATTATTATTATTATTATTATTATTATTATTATTATTATTATTATTATTATCCACATCGTTCGGTCGTGCAAGTGAAAGGCAATTATGACGATATATGATGGACTGGCTGAGATGAGAAAAGCTGGTATGAACTCGACCTCTTTTTTTGTAAATATGATTAGTTCATCGTTCCTCATTCAGCCTATTATGAATAAACATGTTTGCGATGACAACTAGAGATCATAGTTTCTTGTGCCATGCTTGATTAGCTAGGAGCTTATAATGGTTTACCTTGCGTGCCAACATGCTATTAAAATGGTTGTGATGTGGTATGATAGGATGGTATCCTCCTCTGAATGATTTAAGTGACTTGACTTGGCGCATGTTCACGCATGTAGTTGAAACAAAATCAACATAGCCTTCACGATATTTATGTTCATGGTGGATTATATCCTACTCATGCTTGCATTCGGTGTTGATTAATTTTAATGCATGTTCATGACTGTTGTCGCTCTCTAGCTGGTCGCTTCCCAGTCTTTTGCTAGCCTTCACATGTACTAAGCGGGAATACTGCTTGTGCATCCAACTCCATAAACCCCAAAGTTGTTCCATATGAGTCCACCACACCTACCTATATACGGTATCTACCTGCCATTCCAAGTAAATTTGTATGTGCCAAACTCTAAACCTTCAAATAAATATCCTGTTTTGTATGCTCGAATAGCTCATGTATCAACTAGGGATGTCCGTATCTTCCATGTTAGTCGGGTTATTCTCAAGAGGAGTGGACTCCTCTCCTCACTCACGAGAAAATGGCTGGTCACCGGGATGCCCAGTCCCATGCTTTATGCAAATCAAATCAAAATAATTGCAAACAAAACTCCCACTGGGACTCTTGTTAGTTGGAGGCACTCATTGTTTCGAGCAAACCATGGATTGATGCATGTTGGTGGAGGGGGAGTATAAATTTTACCATTCTATTTGGGAATCGCCTATAATGTGTGTAGCATGGAAGATATCGCCATCTCTTGGTTGTTATGTTGACAATGAAAGTATACCGCTCAAAATATTATTCACCTCTATTTAAAATCCGAGCTTTGGCACCTCTACAAATCCCTGCTTCCCTCTGCGAAGGGCATATCTATTTACTTTCATGTTGAGTCATCATCCTCTTATTAAAAAGCACCAGTTGGAGAGCACCGTTGTCATTTGCATTCATTACTTTTATTTTACCATGAATTACAATGTCTATTCAGTCCTTGATCTTTAAAGGTGCTCTGCATTTATGTTTTGCGGTCTCAGAAAGGGCTAGCGAGATACCATCTTATTATATCATAATGTGATTGTTTTGAGAAAGTGTTGTCATCCAAGATTTATTATTATTACTCGCTAGTTGATTATGCCATTGATATGAGTAAACATGAGACCTATGCATTATTGTGAATATGGTTAGTTCATAATCTTTGCTGAAAACTTGAATGCTGGCTTTACATATTTACAACAACAAGAGCAAACAGAGTTTGTAAAAGTTTTTCTTTATCACTTTCAGTTTGTCAACTAAATTGCTTGAGGACAAGCAAATGTTTAAGCTTGGGGGAGTTGATACGTCTCTGTCGTATCTACTTTTCCAAACACTTTTGCCCTTGTTTTGGACTCTAACTTGCATGATTTGAATGGAACTAACCTAGACTGACGCTGTTTTCAGCAGAATTACCATGGTGTTATTTATGTGCACAAACAAAAGTTCTCGGAATGACCTAAAACTTCACGGAACATCTTTTCAGAAATAATAAAAAATCCTTGCAAAAGATGAAGTCCATGGGGGGCCACACCCTAGCCACGAGGGTGGGGGGCACGCCTACCCCCCTAGGGCGCGCCCCCTACCTCGTGGGCCCCCTGGAGCTCCTCCGACCTTGACTCCAACTCTATATATTTGCTTTCGGGGAGAAAAAAAATAAAGAAGAAGGATTCATCGCGTTTTAAGATACGGAGCCGCCGCCAAGCCCTAAAACCTCTCAGGGGGCTGATCTGGAGTCCGTTCGGGGCTCCGGAGAGGGGAATCCGTCGCCATCGTCATCATCAACCATCCTCCATCACCAATTTCATGATGCTCACCGCCGTGCGTGAGTAATTCCATCGTAGGCTTGCTGGACGGTGATGGGTTGGATGAGATTTATCATGTAATCGAGTTAGTTTTGTTAGGATTTGATCCCTGGTATCCACTATGTTCTGAGATTGATGTTGCTATGACTTTGCTATGCTTAATGCTTGTCACTAGGGCCCGAGTGCCATGATTTCAGATCTGAACCTATTATGTTTTCATCAATATATGAGAGTTCTTGATCCTATCTTGCAAGTCTATAGTCACCTATTATGTGTGATGATCTGTTAACCCTGAAGTGACAATAATCGGGATACTTACCGGTGATGACCGTAGTTTGAGGAGTTCATGTATTCACTATGTGTTAATGCTTTGGTTCGGTACTCTATTAAAAGGAGGCCTTAATATCCCTTAGTTTCCGCTAGGACCCCGCTGCCACGGGAGGGTAGGACAAAAGATGTCATGCAAGTTCTTTTCCATAAGCACGTATGACTATATTCAGAATACATGCATACATGACATTGATGAATTGGAGCTAGTTCTGTGTCACCCTAGGTTATGACTGTTACATGATGAACCGCATCCGGCATAATTCTCCATCACTGATCCATTGCATACGAGCTTTCCATATATTGTTCTTCGCTTATTTACTTTTTCGTTGCTATTGCTATCATCACTACAAAATACCAAAAACATTACTTTTGCTATCGTTACCTTTTGCTATCGCTACTACTACTATCATATTACTTTGCTACAAAACACTCTGCTGCAGATATTAAGTTTCCAGGTGTGGTTGGATTGACAACTCAGCTGCTAATACTTGAGAATATTATTTGGATCCCCTTGTGTCGAATCAATAAATTTGGGTTGAATACTCTACCCTCGAAAACTGTTGCGATCCCCTATACTTGTGGGTTATCACCTCTATTTAACTGATTCATTTGTGAGAAGGTTTAAATTTTCATCATCACACAATTCTCAAACTGTCTTGTTTGATCTTTATGATAAATCTTATACAATGGACTTAGAAGATTTTACCACTGCTTGTAAACTTTCACAGTGGGGAGATGTTAGTGAACCTCGCAAATCTGAATTTAGAGATTTTCTTGCTAGTATAACTGTGGGGGAATCTAGAGATGTGACGCAAGCTACCATAGGGAGCATTCATTTTCCTGCTATACATTATTTTGCTCTCTTCATAGGTAGATGCATTAATGGTAAAGATGAAGCATGTCACATGTGTGTGCCTGATCTTAGCGTTCTCATGAGTTCTGTGTTAGGAGATAAACATTATAATTTGGGAGCCATTGTTGCACGTAGGTTGCATAATAATCGTATTCATGGAGATTTCTTTGGTGGAATTTATGCAACTCATATAGCTAACTTTCTTGAGATACCCATACGTGGAGATGATATTGAGTTGCCTCCTTCTTATTTAGACTCTGATGCTATGGTTCGTCATCAGTTTGTTGAGAGGAACGATCAGTTCCTCCAATACCGACTAATCTTTGACAGACGACGCACCTATCACGTCGCTCTCCCTGCTCCTACTTTCTTTGACTTTCAGGCAAAGGGGAGATATGTTATAACCAGGGAGGAGGCGACCGAGTATGAGAGGAGGGCGGAGACAGCCCATCTCCAAGCTGCAGCTCATCAGGCAATTGCCGTTGCATCTCAGTATGACCCTAGCTACAACTTTGGATTTCCGCCAGGCCAGCCGTGGCCATAGACCAACTTAGGCCAAAAGCCTAAGCTTGGGGGAGTACGTATTTTTCACCGACATTACATTCATGTTCACACAGTCATTGCTAGTTGTCGGTGCTCATACTTTTTCACTGTATCATCCATGCTAGTTTATTTTCCTTTTTATGCTTTCTTCTTGTGTGTTTGATAAACCTTAAGAAAAACAAAAAAAATTAGTTGTAGCTTTTAGTTAGTTTACTTTTCATGCTGTAGTAGTAATAATTAAAACGAAAACCCAAAAAGATTTCTCGTTCTTCTTTTGCTTATTGAGAGCTTTCCCGTGTAAATAGTTTTGTTTCTTTTCTTGTTCTTTGGGGGTCGAGAGGAGAAGACCATGATTAAAATGATCGAGTGGCTCTCATATGCATTATTGTTGATCTAACAAAGAGCTCATATTACCTTGTCTTCTCTCTAAAATTGAATGCTTGCAGATTCCAACTTAGTCCAATGCACGTGCACTATTATTATTATCCACACTATTCGGTCGTGCAAGTGAAAGGCAATAATGATGATTATATGATGAACTTATTGAGATGAGAAAGGCTGGTATGAACTCGACCTCTCTTCTTTTTGTAAATATAATTGGTTCATCGTTCCTGATTCAACCTATTATGAATAAAAATGTTTGCAATGACAATTAGAGATTATAGTTGCTTATGCCATGCTTAATTAGGTAGGAGCTTATAATGGTTTACCTTGCGTGCCAACATGCTATTAAAATGTTTGTGATGTGGTATGATAGGGTGGTATCCTCTTTTGAACGATTCGAGTGGCTCGACTTGGCACATGTTCATGCATGTAGTTGAAACAAAATCAACATAGCCTCTACGATATTTATGTTCATGGTGCATTATATCCTACTCATGCTTGCATTCGGTGTTGATTAATTTTAATGCATGTTCATGACTGTTGTCGCTCTCTAGCTGGTCGCTTCCCAGTCTTCTGCTAGCCTTCACCTGTACTAAGCGGGAATAGTGCTTGTGCATCCAATTCCATAAACCCCAAAGTTATTCCATGTGAGTCCACCATACCTGCCTATATATGGTATCTACCTGCCGTTATAAGTAAATTTGTATGTGCCAAACTCTAAACCTTCAAATAAACATTCTGTTTTGTATGCTCGAATAGCTCATGTATCAACTAGGGTTGTCCGTATCTTCCATGTTAGGCGGGTTATTCTCAAGAGGAGTGGACTCCGCTCCTCACTCACGAGAAAATGGCTGGTCACGGGATGCCCAGTCCCGTGCTTTCTGTAAATCAAATCAAAATAATTGCAAACAAAACTCCCCCGGGACTGTTGTTAGTTGGAGGCACTCATTGTTTCGAGCAAGCCATGGATTGATGCTTGTTGGTGGAAGGGGAGTATAAACTTTACCATTCTGTTTGGGAACCGCTTATAATGTGTGTAGCATGGAAGATATTGCCATCTCTTGGTTGTTATGTTGACAATGAAAGTATACCGCTCAAAATATTACTAATATCTATTTCAAAACCGAGCTCTGGCACCTCTACAAATCCCTACTTCCCTCTGCGAAGGGCCTATCTATTTACTTTTATGTTGACTCATCATCCTCTTATTAAAAAGCGCCAGTTGGATAGCACCGCTGCCATTTGCATTCATTACTGTTAGTTTACATTGAGTATGACTTGACTAGATCCCTTTTGCCATGAATTACAATGTCTAGTCAGTCCTTGATCTTTAAAGGTGCTCTGCATTTATATTTTGCGGTCTCAGAAAGGGCTAGCCAGATACCAACTTGTTATATCATAATATGATTGTTTTGAGAAAGTGTTGTCATCCGAGATTTATTATTATTGCTCGCTAGTTGATTATGCCATTGATATGAGTAAACATGAGACCTAAATGTTATTGTGAATATGGTTAGTTCATAATCTTTGCTGAAAACTTGAATGCGGGCTTTGCATATTTACAACAACAAGAGCAAACAGAGTTTGTAAAAGTTTTTCTTCATCACTTTCAGTTTATCAACTGAATTGCTTGAGGACAAGCAAATGTTTAAGCTTGGGGGAGTTGATACGTCTCCGTCGTATCTACTTTTTCAAACACTTTTGCCCTTGTTTTGGACTCTAACTTGCATGATTTGAATGGAACTAACCCGGACTAACGCTGTTTTCAGCAGAATTGCCATGCTGTTATTTCTGTGCAGAAATAAAAGTTCTCGGAATGACCTAAAAATCAACAGAGATTTTTTTTGGAATATATAAAAAAATACTGGAAGAAGAGTCCACGTCAGGGGGGCCTCCACCTGTCCACGAGGGTGGGGGGCGCGCCCTACCCCCTAGGCACGCCCCCTGCCTCGTGGGCCCCCTGACGCTCCACCAACCTCAACCTTGACTCCATATATTCACTTTCGGGGAGAAAAAAAATCAAGGAGAAGGATTCATTGCGTTTTACGATACGGAGCTGCCGCCAAGCCCTAAACTCTCTCAGGAGGGCTGATCTAGAGTCCATTCGAGGCTCCAGAGAGGGGAATCTGTCGCCATCGTCATCATCAACCATCCTCCATCACCAATTTCATGATGCTCACCGCTGTGCGTGAGTAATTCCATCGTAGGCTTGCTGGACGGTGATGGGTTGGATGAGACTTATCATGTAATCGAGTTAGTTTTGTTAGGGTTTGATCCCTAGTATGCACTATGTTCTAAGACCGATGTTGCTATGACTTTGCTATGCTTAATGCTTGTCACTAGGGCCCGAGTGCCATGATTTCAGATTTGAACCTATTATGTTTTCATAAATATATGAGAGTTCTTGATCCTATCTTGCAAGTCAATAGTCAATACTATGTGTTAGGATCCGACAACCCCGAAGTGACAATAATCAGGACCACTCCTGGTGATGACCGTAGTTTGAGGAGTTCATGTATTCACTATGTGTTAATGCTTTGGTCCGGTACTCTATTAAAAGGAGGCCTTAAGATCCCCTTGTTTCCAATAGGACCCCGCTGCCACGGGAGGGTAGGACAAAAGATGTCATGCAAGTTATTTTCCATAAGCACGTATGACTATATTCAGAATACATGCCTACATTACATTGATGAACTGGAGCAGTTCTGTGTCACCCTATGTTATGGCTGTTACATGATGAATCGCATCCGGCATAATTCTCCATCACCGATCCATTTCCTATGAGCTTTCCATATATTGTTCTTCGCTTATTTACTTTTCCATTGCTATTGTTATCATCACTATAAAACATCAAAAATATTACTTTTGCTACCGTTACCTTTTACCATCGTTACCACTACTATCATATTACTTTGCTACTAAACACTTTGCTGCAGATATTAAGTTTCCAGGTGTGGTTGAATTGAAAACTCATCTGCTAATACTTGAGAATATTCTTTGGCTCCCCTTGTGTCGAATCAATAAATTTGGGTTGAATACTCTACCCTTGAAAACTGTTGCGATCCCCTATACTTGTGGGTTACCAGAGTGTCATTGTGATCTGGAATCTTGGGTTTCAGTTTTCTCAGCACTTGGGCTTCATCATCTTCTTCTTCAACTTCAGGCACTAGGACCTTGTTCTTCTCTTCAGCAAGAATGTTTCTGGTGCTTCTCTTGGCTTAGAAGGCTTCTGTGCTTGAGCTATTGCTTTGGGAGCAGTTTTGGGCTTTGATGTTGCAGTCCCTGGCTTGATTGCATCTCCCATGTGCTTCTGAGACTTGGGAGCTGGAGCAGCATCCTCTTCCTCTTCATCTTCTTCTGGCTCTCTCATTATGGAGGATCTACCAAGCACTCTGGCAGTGGTCTTCTTGACCCTCTCCTTCCTCTTCTTTCCCTCTCCAGCAGCCTCTCCAGTTGGCTTAGAGGTTTCAATAGTTGAGGCTCTGACCTTTAAGGTTGGCACCCTCTTGGCGGGGGCCTTCTTGTGCAAACCAGTCTTTGTAGTTGCACCAGTACCAAACTCTTTCTTCAGCACCTTCTTCTTGGAGCTGACTTCCTCTTTAGTGGCCACATAGTCCTCATCTTCAAAATTTGAGGTTTTCTTCTTCCTTGACCTGGTTGCTTCCTTTGTAAAATTACTGGGAGTGCTCCTGCTGCCATCATCTGAGGTGCTTGAGGGACTAGTGCCCTCACTCAATTGCACTGGCTCTTCAGATCTGTTTTGGCTGTCACTTTGGTTACACATCCTGGCAATCACACTGACAGCAAACCCTGTGAATAGATGTAGATGATGTAGAATGGATGAGCATCACAAAGTGCAGAGTTTTTTCAAAACAAATGAGTCAAAAACTTAGTTTTAGTTCTCCATAGAAAGCATTTCAGAGCTACCAATTTGTTAAACTCGGTGATACCGAAGCAACTTTTGGAACCTAAACTAGTGACCTCGGTCAGACCGAGTCACAGTTCGGTGGCACCGAGATTGCTAGGGTTTCACAGAGTATTGACCTCGGTCGCACTGATTTGCAATTTTTGGTCAGACCGAAAACGCATGTGCAATGGCCTAAGCCAGATCGGTGAGACCGATTTCTACAACTCGGCCGGTCCGAGATGAGTTCGGCGAAGACCTAACCCTAAATTTTTGAATCAAATCTAGCCTAAAGGATGTTTTCTCTGGATATATTGTTTTCATACATGGAAAAGATCATGGCGAAGCAATGTGATAGGAATCGGAGTAAGGAAATAGCACAAAGTATCGAACCCATACTCTAGTTTGGCGAGAGTTCGCTACGGCGACAACGGCGGAGCAGAATTCCGTTGAATGCGGCGGAAACCAACGGCGGGAGGTTGCTAGCGGTGAGGAGACTATCCGGAGACCCGAGGCGGCAGAGCAGGACACGCGCGAGATGAAGGGTTTTGGAGGAATTTCCAAAATTCAACCCGTCGGTATATCTATCCCGACCCTGTCGGTGTGACCGAGTGGAACAACTCGGTGGCACCAAGATGCAGAATCTCAAGCGGTTATTGCAATTCGGTGTGACTGAACAAATCGATTGCACCGAGATGGAAACCCTAGATCAACTTGGTGAACTCAGTGTGACCGAAGTGGATGACTCGGTCATACCAAAATGCACAAAGAGGTTTCGGAAGTTTAAGACTATGATGAATCGGGAACTCCAAGTGCTCCTCACACAGAGTGGTTCGAATCTGACTTGATCAAACTTTGTGATGTAGCATGAATAGAGTTTGAGATGATAAAAGCATAGATAGCTAGAGGAGGTTCTTAGGCATTCTCGTCCATCCATTTGGCAAAAGGAAAAAAGCCAAACAATCAAAGCAACAAATGGATGTCCTCGAATGAGTAAAATATGCAATCAACATGCTCACTCAATAAAATGGCAAATGAAATATGTGGCAAAGCACGCACAAACATTCTAGCATCTATCAAGCAATTGGCGATGACTAGGTCATCTATATATGAGTATATTGACTTAGGAGTCAAATTAGAGCATTTGATCGTAGGTCATACTCATTGTTTAAGCACAAGTGGGGTTACCACTTTTACATAAAGCATTGTTCTGTTCACACCATTAGAGTTGCTTTAGCTCAATTGATTAGAGTAAAGCTCCCCCTAGATGTGATATCCCCCCTAAGAGGGATGAACTAACCTTGGGTTCTGTTGATGATGACTTCATGTAGATGTTGAGGATGTGGATGCTCAATGTTGATGTAGATCATTTGGAGCAATCCATTGGAGTGAGTTGCACTTTCAATACCTACACGGGTTAGTCCCACAAGGAACAAACAAGGATATCCATAGACATAGAGTGATGTACACACAAGATGATGTCCATGAAAGCATTAGGTTACCTTGTCCCTTGTCTTACTAACAAGAGGGTTTGTGACTCCTTGAACTAGTGCAAGATGTGGAAGTTTTTTGCACTTGTTCTCGCCAAAGTGATATGAGTGAAGTATGTTGGCGGAGTCACCCTCAAGAACTTTCTAGTTCTTCTTTTTCGGGATCCACATCATCTTGATGGGAATCCTTGGAGTTGTAGTCGTACGTGATGTAGTAGAACTTGATGTAGTCTTGGGAACCCACTTGACCAAGGCCTTAGGAGCTTCTTCAAATGCATCAATCTCCTCTTGGAGCTTGTCCTTGCCTTTTTGCTTGTGGTCTTGTGGTGGAAGATCATCTTGAGCTTGTGTCCCTTGGAAAGAAGTATGATCATACTTCTCTTGTTGAGGAACAAACTTCGTCTTGGGGTATTGATCTTCTTCCCACTCAACTCCATTGGCATTGAACTTTCGTTCAAAACCAATACATTGGTTCTTCCGGTGCCTTCCTTGCTTGCGTACAATTTCCTCAAATTGCTTACTTTCGGCAAGACTCTTGTAGACACCTTTCTCTATAATTCCCTTCAATACGCTATTTTCTTGCTCAAGTGTAACTTGGCTAAGAGAATCATTAGTGGAATCAATAGAACTACTGGAAGCAACAATATTGGATTTAACATGATTGTTTTTACTACTAGAAGAAGAATCTTTCTTACTCTTGTTGCTAGATTTAACTTGTGGCATGTAAGTAGACAAGAGTAAACGCTTGGCAATGTAAGAAGAACTTTTCTTGCGAAGATCATCATTGATTGCCTTTAAGAACCCATGCTCTTGCTCAAGGTTGAGCTTTTCAAAGCGTAACTTCTCATGAGTCTTTAAAAGTTCTCGATGATCTTCCAAGGTAGTTTCATGAGCTAACTTAAGAGTGTTTAGTTCTTTAGTTAGATGCTCAATCTCCTTCTTATCGTTGTCATTCGTTTTATCTTGATTAGCATGATTAATAGCAAGTTCATCATAGTTTTCATCACTAGAGTTGTCAACAAGTAAATCATCATCACCTAGCAAATCATCTTCATCACTATTGAAACCAACATACTCGAGGTGTGATACCTTTGGTCCTTTATCCATGAAGCATCTTCCAATTCCTTCATTTGGTGAGTCAAATATGTCGTAGGAGTTGGTTGACACAAGTGCTAGACCGGCAACACCTTCATCTTCGGAGTCGGAGTGATAACTTCTCTCGGAGTGATTGTTGGAGTCGGAGCCGGATACCCATTCACCAACATGAGCTTGATGTCTTCGTTTTGTGTAGCTCCTTGATGATTTGTCCTTCCTTTCCGAATCCTTGCTTCTCTGTGATGTTCTTTGTTCATAACGGTCATCTCTACTCCTTCTCTCTCTAGGTGGTGATTCTTCTCTTCTACTTCTCCTTTTGGGTGAATCTTCTCTTCTTTTGTAGGGAGCCGTACACTCATTGGAGTAGTGTCTGGGTCTTCCACAACTGTAGCAATTACGTTCACGACTCGAAGATCTTTTGTCATTGTAGGACCTTGACTTGGAACTCCTTTCCTTGCGTCTACTCTTGTAGAACTTGTTGAAGTTCTTCACCATTAGGCTCAATTCTTCATTGAAGGCTTGTTTATCACTTGATGATGTAGGAGCATCGCATGAGGCTTTGTAAGCACCACTTGACTTGTTGTGAAGCTCTTCCTTATCTTTGAGTGACATCTCATGAGCAACAATTCTTCCAATGACTTCTGTTGGCTTGAGATCTTTGTAGTTGGGCATCATTTGGATCAATGTGCACACGGTATCATATTTTCCATCCAAGGCTCTTAGGATCTTCTTGATGATGAATCTATCGGTCATCTCTTCAGTTCCTAAGCTGGCAATCTCATTTGTGATGAGAGCGAGCCTAGAGTACATTTCAGCGACACCTTCACCATCCTTCATTTTGAACTTGTCAAGCTGACTTTGAAGCACATCCAATTTGGATTCCTTGACGGAGTCGGTACCCTCGTGCATATCAATCAAAGTATCCCAAATTTCCTTTGCATTCTCAAGATGGCTGATTTTGTTGAATTCTTCGGGGCACAATCCATTGAAGAGAATATCACAACCTTAAGCATTGTATTGCAGCATCTTCAACTCTTCTGCGGTAGCTTCACGGTTTGGTTCTCTCCCATCAAAGAATTCATCTTGCAAGCCAATACACACAATAGCCCAAACGGCAGGGTTATGTCCAAGAATATGCATTTTCATCTTATGCTTCTGCTACCTCTTGAGCACTGCGTTGGTTTTCCCTTGAAGAGGAAAGGGTGATGCAGCAAAGTAGCGTAAGTATTTCCCTTAGTTTTTGAGAACCAAGGTATCAATCTAGTAGGAGACCACACGCAAGTCCCTCGTACCTACACAAACAAATAAGAACCTCGCAACCAACGCGATAAAGGGGTTGTCAATCCCTTTACGGTCACTTACGAGAGTGAGATCTGATAGATATGATAATGATAAGATAAATATTTTTGGTATTTTTATGATATAGATTGAAAGTAAAAATTGCAAAGTAAAATAGATTGGAAACTTATATGATGGAGAATAGACCCGGGGGCCATAGGTTTCACTAGTGGCTTCTCTCAAGAGTCAAGATATCATAAGTATTACGGTGGGTGAACGAATTACTGTCGAGCAATTGATAGAATTGAGCATAGTTATGAGAATATCTAGGCATGATCATGAATATAGGCATCACGTCCGTGACAAGTAAACCGACTCCTGCCTGCATCTACTACTATTACTCCACACATCGACCGCTATCCAGCATGCATCTAGAGTATTAAGTTCATAAGAACAGAGTAACACATTAGGTAAGATGACATTATGTATAGGGATAAACTCAAGCAATATGATATAAACCCCATCTTTTTATCCTTGATGGCAACAATACAATACGTGTCGTTTCCCTTTCTGTCACTGGGATCGAGCACCGCAAGATTGAACCCAAAGGTAAGCACTTCTCCCATTGCAAGAAAGATCAATCAAGTAGGCCAAACCAAAATGATAATTCGAAGAGACTTGCAAAGGTAACCAATCATGCATAAAAGAATTCATAGAGATTCAAATATTGTTCATAGATACACTTGATCATAAATCCACAATTCATTGGATCTTGGTAAACACACCACAAAAAGAGTTACATCGAATAGATCTCCAAGAAGATCGAGGAGAACATTGTATTGAGATCCAAAGAGAGAGAGAAGAAGCCATCTAGCCACTAGCTATGGACCCGAAGGTCTGAAGTAAACTAGTCACACATCATCGGAGAGGCCATGGAGTTGATGTAGAGGCCCTCCATGATCGATGCCCCCTCCGGCGGAGCTCCGGAAAAGGCCCCAAGATGGGATCTCTTGGGTACAGAAGGTTGCGGCGGTGGGAATAGGGTTTCGTGGTGCTCTTGGATGTTTTTGGGGTATATGAATATATATAGGAGGAAGAAGTAGGTCGGTGGAGCAACGAGGGGCCCACGAGGGTGGAGGGCGCGCCCAGGGTGGTAGGCGCGCCCCCCTGCCTCATGGCCTCCTCGATTGTTTCTTGACGTCCACTCCAAGTCCCCTGGATCACGTTTTTTTCCAAAAGTAACTCTCCCAAAGGTTTCATTCCATTTGGATTCCGTTTGATATTCCTTTTCTGCGAAACACTGAAATAGGCAGAAAAATAGCAATTTGCACTGGGCCTTGGGTTAATAGGTTAGTCCCAAAAATAATATAAAAGTGTAAAATAAAGCCCATTAACATCCAAAACAGAATATATAATAGCATGGAACAATCAAAATTATAGATACGTTGGAGACCTATCAGCATCCCCAAGCTTAATTCCTGCTCGTCCTCAAGTAGGTAAATGATAAAAACAGAATTTTTGATGTGGAATGCTTTCTAGCATATTCTCAATGTAAATCTCTTTATTGTGGCATGAATATTCAGATCCGAAAGATTCAAGATAAAAGTTTAATATTGACATAAAGATAGTAATACTTCAAGCATACTAACTAAGCAATCATGTCTTCTCAAAATGACATGGCCAAAGAAAGTTATCCCTACAAAGTCAAATAGTCTGGCTATGCTGTATCTTCACCACACAAAATATTTTAATCATGCACAACCCCAATGACAAGCCAATCAATTGTTTTATACTTTTGATGTTCTCAAATTTTTTCAATCTTCACGCAATATATAAGCGTGAGCCATGGATATAGCACTATAGGTGGAATAGAATGGTGGTTGTGGAGAAGACAAAAAAGGAGAAGATAGTCTCAAATCAACTAGGCATATCAACGGGCTATGGAGATGCCCATTAATAGATATCAATGTGAGTGAGTAGGGATTGCCATGCAACGGGTGCACTAGAGCTATAAGTGTATGAAAGCTCAACAAAAGAAACTAAGTGGGTGTGCATCCAACTTGCTTGCTCATGAAGACCTAGGGCATTTTGAGGAAGCCCATCATTGGAATATACAAGCCAAGTTCTATAATGTGAAATTCCCAACTAGTATATGAAGGTGACAACATAGGAGACTCTCTATCATGAAGATCTTGGTGCTACTTTGAAGCACAAGTGTGGTAAAAGGATAGTAATATTGTCCATTCTCTCATTTTCTCTCATTTTTTATTTGGGCCATTTCTCTTTTTTTATGGCCTCTTTTTTTTTCATCCGGAGTCTCATCCCGACTTGTGGGGGAATCATAGTCTCCATCATCCTTTCCTCACTTGGGACAATGCTCTAATAATGATGATCATCACACTTTATTTACTTACAACTCAAGAATTACAACTCAATACTTAGACCAAAATATGGCTCTATGTGAATGCCTCTGGCGGAGTACCGGGATACGCAATGAATAAAGAGTGACATGGATGAAAGAATTATGAATGGTGGCTTTGCCACAAATACGATGTCAGCTACATGATCATGCAAAGCAATATGACAATGATGAAGCGTGTCATAATAACGGAACGGTGGAAAGTTGCATGGCAATATATCTCAGAATGGCTATGGAAATGCTATAATAGGTAGGTATGGTGGCTGTTTTGAGGAAGGTATATGGTGGGTGTGATACTACGAAAGGTGCGCGGTATTAGAGAGGCTAGCAATGGTGGAAGGATGAGGGTGCGTATAATCCATGGACTCAACATTAGTCATAAAGAACTCACATACTTATTGCAAAAACCTATTAGTTATCGAAAAAAAGTAGTACGCGCATGCTCCTAGGGGGATAGATTGGTATGAAAAGACCATCGCTCGTCCCCGACCGCCACTCATAAGGAAGACAATCAATAAATAAATCATGCTCCGACTTCATCACATAACGGTTCACCATACGTGCATGCTACGGGAATCACAAACTTTAACACAAGTATTTCTCAAACCACAACTACTAAACTAGCATGACTCTAATATCACCATCTTCATATCTCAAAAAAATTATCAAGTGATGTGTACTACACAACCTTCTTCTTGTAGATGTTGTTGGGCCTCCAAATGCAGAGGTTTGTAGGACAGTAGCAAATTTCCCTCAAGTGGATGACCTAAGGTTTATCAATCCATGGGAGGCGTAGGATGAAGCTGGTCTCTCTCAAGCAACCCTGCAACCAAATAACAAAGAGTCTCTTGTGTCCCCAACACACCCAATACAATGGTAACTTGTATAGGTGCACTAGTTCGGCGAAGAGATGGTGATACAAGTGGTATATGGATAGTAGATAAAGGTATTTGTAATCTGAAATAATAAAAACAGCAAGGTAGCAAGTGATAAAAGTGAACGTAAACAGTATTGCAATGTGTGGAAATAAGCCCTAGGGTTCATACTTTCTCTAGTGCAAGTTCCCTCAATGATACTAACATAATTGGATCACATAACTATCCCTCAACATGCAACAAAGAGTCACTCCAAAGTCACTAATAGCGGAGAACGAACGAAGAGATTATGGTAGGGTACGAAACCACCTCAAAGTTATTCTTTCTAATCAATCCGTTGGGCTATTCCTATAAGTGTCACAAACAGCCCTAGAGTCCGTACTAGAATAACACCTTAAGACACAAATCAACCAAAACTGTAATGTCACCTAGATACTCCAATGTCACCTCAAGTATCTGTGGGTATGATTATACGATATGCATCACACAATCTCAGATTCATCTATTCAACCCACACAAAGGACCTCAAAGAGTGCCCCAAAGTTTTTACCGGAGAATCACGACGAAAACGTGTGCCAACCCCTATGCTTAGGTTCATGGGCGGAACCCGCAAGTTGATCACCAAAGCATACATCAAGTTAATTACGTGATATCCCATTGTCACCATAGATATCCACGGCAAGACATACATCAAGTGTTCTCAAATCTATAAAGACTCCATCCAATAAGATAACTTCAAAGGGGAAACTCAATTCATTACAAGAGAGTGGAGGGGGGAGAAACATCATAGGATCCAAATATAATAGCAAAGCTCGCGATACATCATGATCGTATCACCTCAAGAACACACGAGAGAGAGATCAAACACATAGCTACTAGCACATACCCTCAGCCCCGAGGGAGAACTACTCCCTCCTTGTCATGGAGAGCACCGGGATGATGAAGATGGCCACCGGAGAGGGATTCCCCCCTCCAGCAGGGTGCCAGAACGGGTCTAGATTGGCTTTCGGTGGCTACGGAGGCTTCTGGCGGCGGAACTCCCGGTCTATTGTGCTCTCTGATGTTTTTAGGGTATATGGAGATATATAGGCGGAAGAAGTACGCCAGGGGGGCCATGAGGGGCTCACGAGGGTGGAGGGCGCGCCCAGGGGGGGGGGGAGGGTGGGCGCGCCCCCCTGCCTCGTGACCTCCTCGCAGATCCCCCGATGTGCACTCCAAGTCTTCTAGGCTTCTTTCCTTCCAAAAATGAGTTCCGTGAAGTTTCAGGTCAATTGGACTCCGTTTGATTGTCCTATTCTTCGAAACCCTAAAATAGGGTAAAAACAGAAACTGGCACTCGGCTTTGGGTTAATAGGTTAGTCCCAAAAATGATATAAAAGTGTATAATAAAGCCCATAAACATTCAAAACAGTAAATAATATAGCATGGAGCAATCAAAAATTATAGATACATTGGAGACGTATCAGCATCCCCAAGCTTAATTCCTGCTCGTCCTCGAGTAGGTAAATGATAAAAACAGAATTTTTGATGCGGAGTGCTACTTGGCATAATTTCAATGTAATTCTTCTTAATTGTGGTATGAATATTCAGGTCCATAAGATTCAAGACAAAAGTTTAATATTGACATAAAAATAATAATACTTCAAGCATACTAACTAAGCAATTATGTCTCTTCAAAGTAACATGGCCAAAGAAAGTTATCCCTACAAAATCATATAGTCTGGCTATGCTCCATCTTCACCACACAACATATTTAAATCATGCACAACCCCGATGACAAGTCAAGCAATTGTTTCATACTTTTGATGTTCTCAAACTTTTTCAATCTTCACGCAATACATGAGCGTGAGCCATGGACATAGCACTATTGGTGGAATAGAATGGTGGTTGTGGAGAAGATAAAAAGGAGAAGATAGTCTCACATCAACTAGGCGTATCAATGGGCTATGTAGATGCCCATCAATAGATATCAATGTGAGTGAGTAGGGATTGCCATGCAAGGGATGCACTAGAGCTATAAGTGTATGAAAGCTCAACAAAAGAAACTAGTGGGTGTGCATCCAACTTGCTTGCTCACGAAGACCTAGGGCATTTTGAGGAAGCCCATCATTGGAATATACAAGCCAAGTTCTATAATGAAAGATACCCACTAGTATATGAAAGTGACAACATAGGAGGCTCTCTATCATGAAGATCATGGTGCTACTTTCAAGCACAAGTGTGGTAAAAGGATAGTAGCATTGCCCCTTCTCTCCTTTTCTCTCATTTTTTTATTTTTTTATTTTTTTATTTGGGCCTTTTCTCTTTTTATTGCCTCTTTTCTCTTTTTTTTTATTTGGGCTTCTTTGGCCTCTTTTATTTATTTATTTTCGTCCGGAGTCTCATGCCAACTTGTGGGGGAATCATGGTCTCCATCATCCTTTCCTCACTGGGACAATGCTCTAATAATGATGATCATCACACTTTTATTTTTCTTACAACTTGATACTTAGAACAAGATATGACTCTATATGAATGCCTCCAGCGGTGTACCAGGATGTGCAATGATGCATGAGTGACATGTATGAAAGAATTATGAACGGTGGCCTTGCCACAAATACGATGTCAACTACATGATCATGCAAAGCAATATGACAATGATGAAGCGTGTCATAATAATGGAATGGTGGAAAGTTGCATGGCAATATATCTCGGAATGGCTATGGAAATGCCATAATAGGTAGGTATGGTGGCTGTTTTGAGGAAGGTGTATGGTGGGTTTATGGTACCGGCGAAAGTTGCGCGGTACTAGAGAGGCTAGCAATGGTGGAAGGGTGAGAGTGCGTATAATCCATGGACTCAACATTAGTCATAAAGAACTCATATACTTATTGCAAAAATCTACAAGTTATCAAAGCAAAGTACTACGCGCATGCTCCTAGGGGGATAGATTGGTAGGAAAAGACCATCGCTCATCCCTGACCGCCACTCATAAGGAAGGCAATCAATAAATAAATCATGCTCCGACTTCATCACATAATGGTTCACCATACGTGCATGCTACGGGAATCACAAACTTCAACACAAGTATTTCTCAAATTCATAACCACTCAACTAGCATGACTCTAATATCACCATCTCCATATCTCAAAACAATTATCAAGTATCAAACTTCTCATAGTATTCAACACACTCATAAGAGAATTTTATTATTCTTGAATACCTAGCATATTAGGATTTTAAGAAAACTACCATGCTATTTAAGACTCTCAAAATAATCTAAGTGAAGCATGAGAGTTCATCTATTTCTTCAAAATAAAACTACCACCATGCCCTAAAAGATATAAGTGAAGCACTAGAGCAAATGACAAACTACTCCGAAAGATATAAGTGAAGATCAATGAGTAGTTGAATAATTATGCAACTATGTGAAGACTCTCTAACATTTAATAATTTCAGATCTTGGTATTTTATTCAAACAACAAGCAAAACAAAATAAAATGACATCTAAGAATAGCAAACATCATTTGAAGAGGCAAAAACTTAGCATCAACCGAAACTAACTGATAATTGTTGAATAAGAAAGGTGGGATGCCAACCGGGGCATCCCCAAGCTTGAGCTTTTGTGACTCCTTAATTCCTCTCATATCATGGTCTCCCAAAATCTCAAAAGCTTCATCCACACAAAACTCAACAAGGACTCGTGAGATAAGTTAGTATAAACCATTGCAAAAACCTTATCATACTCTATTGTAGCAAACCACTAAAATTATTATTCAACATTGCATACTAAATGCCTCTGCATATTTAATAGTCCTATTGTTAGAGTTGTGTTGAATATTATTGTACAAGGTAGGTTACAGTTGGACTTGGTTTGGGACTGTGTGTAGACAGGGTAGTAGTCGTGTCCAAATAGGACACTTGTATCCTAGGCCTGTCATATATAGCGGGGGCAGACACACGATGTAACCTATGCCAACATAATAGCACGGTCAGACAGAGGGAGCCAGCGGCGTGCGCCGACGCCCGGGCGGCCAGGGTGCGGTATTGTGACGGTGTCATGGGGAGGAGCGCCCGTAGTCATGCCCCGGGATGTAGCCATGTCGGTGAACCTCGTTAACAAATCTCGGTGTCATGCTGGTGTGATTGCTTGGTCCTCGGTAGATCGGTAGAGTGCCTCGGATTTATTCTAAAAAGTGGTATCATGAGCAAGGTTGCGAGAAGGTTGCGGATTTGTTGATCTAGAGGATAAAAGCTCGACGTGGATCAATGGTGTTCGGACAGAAACATGAAAATTGATCTGGAGGAGTCAGCGAGTACCGGAAGCGACCACTACGAGACAGCATACAACAGGCTGGCGGCGCATGGTCCAGACGTTTGCTAGATTGGAGATGGCGGCGGCTGCGTAAAGTGCATGCATCGGATGGCAGACGTGCAGCAGCAGGAGGTAGATTGGAATCGAGCGGTTTGCGACAGCGTACAAGAAGCAGTCCAGATCGAGCAAGGAGCTCATGCCGAGATCGAAAGATTGTCGGCGACTCGCGGCGGTGGATCGTGGTGAGCAGGAGGCTCTCGTTCGCGTGCCAGCAGCGACGCGGCTGAGTCCAGTCCGGGCAAGATCCCTTTGTGCACATGTCCAAGGCAGTACGGCGCGTGCGGCCAGGCGAGGCTCCTGCGTGCGTATGCAGGAATACATTACTGCTAGGCGCCCCAGGTCCAGGCAAGGCCCACTGGTGGCTGCGTGCGCTAAGGTCATGGAGAAGTGCTATTGGTGCAGAGGTGTACGTGTGCGTGCTGTGCAATACAAAGGCTACCTGAGATTTGTTTGGTTAAAAAAAGAGGAGTTGCTAGGTCCAACGCGTGTGTACGCAATAGTTGGGATGGATCATTACGATCTGATTTTCTGCTGGGTGCACGGAGAAGTTAATATATCAAACATGGGCAAGATAATTTGCAGACAAGGGATTTGTCCGTTCAAGTATGCATGGAAGTTTTGCTAGGTTGGTTTGATCGGATGGCTTGGAGCGTGTGGACAGGCAATGGAGCGCGCAGGCAAGCGTGTCGTCAGATTCATGCATACACAGGGTGTTAAGCAATGCACGAAGATGTGCGAGGCGGACACGACGCAGGGTGAAGCATGGTTGCAGTCAGATAATTCGGCTGGGTCGGACTGGATAGTCTGATGGATCAACGGGGATGTTGGTCAAAGCAGAAGATGGTGGTGATTTCGGCGACGACGACATAGGAGCGTGATGCTGATGGTGGCCGACTTCTGGGGCGTGGAAACACGTGGTGCAGGCCCGCGGGCTTGTGCGGCTTCGACAAAACTATGGCACAGGGTTGATTCAAGGCAGTGCACACATGAGAGCTTGAAGTCGACAGGGCACGGGGTAGGACGGCCAGCTACATAGAGTCATGTTGAAGGTGGAGCTGGAGTCTGACGGAAGATTTCACTCTGTGCTGATGGAGGGGCTACGGCGTAAATGCATGGAGAGTCGAAACCTATTTCAGCGGGATAGCGAGAGACACGTGGATCGGACTGGGTACCAGTGGTCTGAAGGAGACGTGATACTCGGCATCGGTCGGTGATGATCGATGGTTCTCTGCAGTGAGGGTTGAGGCAGTGGGGGCTAGCTACCTGGGAGACTCGACCAGGACAGCAGAGGCTCGACGCAGTGATAGCGGCGAGGTGTGCAGTATGCATGGGACACAGCGAAAGGCCAGGGCACCGGCGGTCTGATATGTTGTTAGACGAAGTGTGCAGGGAGTGCTGAAGCAGTGTTGATGAGTACCGGATTCAAGTTGGTGACTGGGTCTATCGATGCCGGTTGATGGACAGGAGTTGACCATGGAGAATCTGAGAAAGTGGCGGAAAGTCTGGATTTGTCAAAACAGAGAGAGTACATGGCTGTATATTTTGTAGTGTTCGGTGCACATGGCAAAGTGCGGATGACAAATACAAAAGGAGGTGGAGTGCTATAGTTGTGAGACATGTCAGAGACTATCCGGGAAAAAGGATGAGACAACTGTGAATTTGACTCGGGATGACACAGGGCGACAGTGAAATTCCTTCAAGTTTCAGACAGTCGGTCAATAAAGAGCGGTGACGTTGAGTTCAGGTAACTCTTATATGTGGCGTCCAATATGTGAGTTGTTCACTTTCACGCACACAGTGGTCGGTGTGTGATGGTGTTGAACAGATTCTCCGGAAGTTTGGAGCACAAAGTAGAGTATTGAGGAACTTAATTTTGCTCGAGTATTGACTGTGAGGAAGACGAGAAGGGACTAGAGTTGCAGGTGGAGTCATGTGGAGTCTGGGAGTAGCAGCGGTGCTCATGACGTATCTCAAGTCCAATGTACATAGATGTTTGACGCACGAACGAATCCAAAGTGATGGAGAATATTCGTCAAGGTGAAGTTTGTTAGAGTTGTGTCGAATATTATTGTACAAGGTAGGTTACAGTTGGACTTGGTTTGGGACTGTGTGTAGACAGGGTAGTAGTCATGTCCAAATAGGACACTTGTATCCTAGGCCTCTCATATATAGTGGGGGCAGACACACGATGTAACCTATGCCAACATAATAGCACGGGCACACAGGGGGAGCCTGCGGCGTGTGCCGGCGCCCGGGCGGCCAGGGTGCGGTATTGTGACGGTGTCATGGGGAGGAGCGCCCGTAGTCATGCCCCGGGGATGTAGCCATATCAGTGAACCTCGTTAACAAATCTCGGTGTCGTGCTGGTGTGATTGCTTGGTCCTCGGTAGATCGGCAGAGTGCCTCGGATTTATTCTAACACCTATCCTCAAATAGAATCATTAAAGAAGCAAACATACGCAAACAATGCAAACATAATGGCAATCTGCCTAAACAGGATAGTCTGTAAAGAATGCTGCAACATCCATACTTCCCTAGCTCCAAAAATTATGAAATAAAATTCCCACTGTAGTAAATTTATCAGAGCTTAATATGCAAAAGGTTTCAACATTTCATCACATTCTTACTTTTCTAGGGAATTATTGCAACAGCGGTAAACTTTCTGTTTTCAAACAACGACATGTATACTTGTAACATAGGCATAGTAAAGGCTATCAATGCCACTTTTATTGAAATAAAAGATGCAAAACATTGTTCTAAATAACAGCAAGCAAATCCTAACAAAATAAATTGACGCTCCAAGCAAAACACATATGATGTGGTAAATAAAAATATAGCTCCAAGTAAAGTTATCGGTGAACGAAGACGAAAGAGGGGATGCCTTCCGGGCCATCCCCAAGCTTAGGCTCTTGGCTATCCTTGAATATTACATTGGGGTGACTTGGGCATCCCCAAACTTAGGCTCTTGCCACTCCTTATTCCATAGTCCATCGAATCCTTACCCAAAACTTGAAAACTTCACAACACAAAGCTTAACAGAAAACTCGTAAGCTCTGTTAGTATAAGAAAATAAATCACCACTTCAAGGTACTATAATGAACTCATTCTTTATTTATATTGGTGTTAAACCTAATGTATTCCAACTTCTCTATGGTTTATAAACTATTTTACTAGCCATAGATTCATCAAAATAAGTAAACAACACATGAAAAACAGAATCTGTCAAAAACAGAACAGTCTGTAGTAATCTGGATCAAACGTATACTTCTGGAACTCATAAAATTCTCAAATAAATTGCTGTACCTGAGGAATTTATCTATTAATCATCTTCAAAAATAATTAACTAAATAGCACTCTCCAAATAAAAATGGCAGCAATTCTCGTGAGCGCTAAAGTTTCTGTTTTTTACAGCATGACCAACAAGACTTTCCCCAAGTCTTCCCAAAGGTTCTACTTGGCACAAACACTAATTAAAAGCATAAAACCACATCTAAACAGAGTCTAGATGAATTACTTATTACTAAACAGGAACAAAAAGCAAGGAACAAGAATATGATTGGGTTGCCTCCCAACAAGCGCTATCGTTTAACGCCCCTAGCTAGGCATGATGATTTCAATGATGCTCACATAAAAGATAAGAATTGAAACATAAAGAGAGCATCATGAAAAATATGACTAGCATATTTAAGTCTAACATACTTCCTATGCATAGGGATTTTGTGAGCAAACAACTTATGGGAACAAGAATCAACTTGCATAGGAAGGTAATGCAAGCAAAACTTCAAAACTTTAAGCACATAGAGAGGAAACTTGATATTATTGCAATTCCTACAAGCATATGTTCCTCCCTCATAATAATTTTCAGTAGCATCATGAATGAATTCAACAATATAACCAGCACCTAAAGCATTCTTTTTATGATCTACAAGCATAGAAATTTTATTACTCTCCACATAAGCAAAATTCTTCTCATGAATAATAGTGGGAGCAAACTCAACAAAATAACTATCATGTGATTGAAAATTAAGATCAAAATGACAAGTTTCATGGTTATCATTATTCTTTAAAGCATACGTTTCATCACAATAATCATCATAGATAGGAGGCATGCTTTCATCATAATAAATTTTCTCATCAAAACTTGGGGGATAAAAAATATCATCTTCATCAAACATAGCTTCCCCAAGCTTGTGGCTTTGCATATCATTAGCATCATGGATATTCAAGGAATTCATACTAACAACATTGCAATCATGCTCATCATTCAAGTATTTAGTGCCAAACATTTTATAGATTTCTTCTTCTAGCACTTGAGCACAATTATCCTTTCCATCATACTCACGAAAGATATTAAAAAGGTGAAGCGTATGAGACAAATTCAATTCCATTTTTTATAGTTTTCTTTTATAAACTAAACTAGTGATAGAACAAGAAACTAAAAGACTCGATTGCAAGATCTAAAGATATACCTTCAAGCACTCACCTCCCCGGCAACGGCGCCAGAAAAGAGCTTGATGTCTAGTACACAACCTTCTTCTTATAGACGTTGTTGGGCCTCCAAGTGCAGAGGTTTGTAGGACAGTAGCAAATTTCCCTCAAGTGGATGACCTAAGGTTTATCAATCCGTGGGAGGCATAGGATGAAGATGGTCTCTCTCAAGCAACCCTGCAACCAAATAACAAAGAGTCTATTGTGTCCCCAACACACCCAATACAATGGTAGCTTATATAGGAGCACTAGTTCGGCGAAGAGATGGTGATACAAGTGGTATATGGATAGTAGATAAAGGTATTTGTAATCTGAAATAATAAAAACAGCAAGGTAGCAAGTGATAAAAGTGAGCGTAAATGGTATTGCAATGTGTGGAAATAAGTGCTAGGGTTCATACTTTCGCTAGTGCAAGTTCCCTCAACGATACTAACATAATTGGATCACATAACTATCCCTCAACATGCAACAAAGAGTCACTCCAAAGTCACTAATAGCGGAGAACGAACGAAGAGATTATGGTAGGGTACGAAACCACCTCAAAGTTATTCTTTCCAATCAATCCGTTGGGCTATTCCTATAAGTTTCACAAACAGCCCTAGAGTTCGTACTAGAATAACACCTTAAGACACAAATCAACCAAAACCCTAATGTCACCTAGATACCCCAATGTCACCTCAAGTATCCGTGGGTATGATTATACGATATGCATCACACAATCTCAGATTCATCTATTCAACCAACACAAAGGACCTCAAAGAGTGCCCCAAAGTTTCTACCGGAGAATCACGACGAAAACGTGTGCCAACCCCTATGCTTAGGTTCATGGGCAGAACCCGCAAGTTGATCACCAAAACATACATCAAGTTAATCACGTGATATCCCATTGTCACCACAGATATCCACGGCGAGACATACATCAAGTGTTCTCAAATCTATAAAGACTCAATCCAATAAGATAACTTCAAAGGGAAACTCAATTCATTACAAGAGAGTAGAGGGGGGAGAAACATCATAGGATCCAAATATAATAGCAAAGCTCGCGATACATCAAGATCGTATCACCTCAAGAACACGAGAGAGAGAGAGAGAGATCAAACACATAGCTACTGGTACATACCCTCAGCCCCGAGGGAGAACTACTCCCTCCTCGTCATGGAGAGCACCGGGATGATGAAGATGGCCACCGGAGAGGGATTCCCCCCTCCAGCAGGGTGCCGAAACGGGTCTAGATTGGCTTTTGGTGGCTACGGAGGCTTTTGGCGACGGAACTCCCGATGTATTGTGCTCTCTGATGTTTTTAGGGTATATGGAGATATATAGGCGGAAGAAGTACGTCAGGGGGCCACGAGGGCCTCACGAGGGTGGAGGGCGCGCCCAGGGGGTGGGCGCGCGCCCTGCCTCGTGACCTCCTCGCAGATCCCCCGACGTACACTCCAAGTCTTCTGGGCTTTTTCCTTCCAAAAATGAGTTCCGTGAAGTTTCAGGTCAATTGGACTCCGTTTGATTTTCCTTTTCTTCGAAACCCTAAAACAGGGTAAAAACAGAAACTGGCACTGGGCTCTGGGTTAATAGGTTAGTCCCAAAAATGATATAAAAGTGTATAATAAAGCCCATAAACATTCAAAACAGTAAATAATATAGCATGGAGCAATCAAAAATTATAGATACGTTGGAGACGTTTCATCAAGTATCAAACTTCTCATAATATCCAATGCACTTTTTGTATGATAGTTTTTATTATACCGATCTTGGATGCCTATTATATTAGGACTAAATTCATACCCAAAGCAAATTGGCATGCTGTTCTAAAGGACTCTCAAAATAATATAAGTGAAGCATGAGAGATCAACTATTTCTATAAAATAGAACCACCACCGTGCTCTAAAAAGATATAAGTGAAGCACTAGAGCAAAATTATCTAACTCAAAAAATATAAGTGAAGCACATAGAGTATTCTAACAAATTACAATTTATGTGTGTCTCTCCCAAAAGGTGTGTACAACAAGGATGATTGTGGTAAACTAAAAAGCAAAGACTCAAATCATACAAGACGCTCCAAGCAAAACTCATATCATGTGGTGAATAAAAATATAGCTCCAAGTAAAGTTACCGATGGACGAAGACAAAAGAGGGGATGCCTTCCGGGGCATCCCCAAGCTTAGGCTTTTGGTTGTCCTTGGATTTTACCTTGGGGTGCCTTGGGCATCCCCAAGCTTAGGCTCTTGCCACTCCGTGTGCCATAATCCATCAAATCCTTACCCAAAACTTGAAAACTTCACAACACAAAACTCAAATAGAAAATCTCATGAGCTCCGTTAGTAAAAACAAACAAACTACCACTTCAAGGTTCTGTAATGAACTCGTTATTTATTTATATTGGTGTTAAACCTACTGTATTCCAACTTCTCTATGGTTCATAAACTCTATTACTAGCCATAGATTCATCAAAATAAGCAAACAAGACACGAAAAACAGAATCTGTCAAAAACAGAACAGTCTGTAGTAATCTGTAGGTTTCGACTACTTCTGGAACCCCCAAAATTCTAAAATAACTTTATGGACGTGAGTAATTTATCTATTAATCAACTTCAAAAATAATTAACTAAATAGCACTCTTCAATAAAAAATGGCAGCAATTCTCGTGAGCGCTAAAGTTTCTATTTTTTACAGCAAGATCACAAAGACTTTCCCCAAGTCTTCCCAAAGGTTCTACTTGGCACAAACACTAATTAAAAGCACAAAAACACATCTAAACAAAGTCTAGATGAATTATTTATTACTAAACAGAATCTAAAAGCAAGGAACAAAAATAAATTTGGGTTGCCTCCCAACAAGCGATATCGTTTAACGCCCCTAGCTAGCATAAAAGCAAGGATAGATCTAAGTATTGCCATCTTTGGTAGGCAATCCATAAGTGGCTCTCATACTCCCTCCATCACAGTTTAAAGGGCGTATCTCCAAAACCAATTTTTTCACAATTAGAGGGAAATAGGGCGCATGTCATTAATTAGCCCGCTGAAATTACTCCTTCCGCTTGCCTTCCTGGTGCGCATGCATGGTGTGAACTGAAACTTTAGGTGGAGGTGTGAATCAGTTTTGTTTGCATGCATGGCTGTGCGAGGCCTTTTATTGGATGGGGAGGTTACTATGCATTTGTTTGGCGATTAATTAGGCACATATCCTTAACTACTGCAGCTCCAACGCATCATTTATTCCTGCCAATCGCTAGCGACCTTGGGCCCAGAGAGATGTGAGGTACGCCCTTTAAATTGTGATGGAGGGAGTAATAGATTCATAAGGTAATTTAATTTTATTTCTAGGAAAGTGTTCCATGCCTTTCCTTAACGGAAATTGGGATCTAATATTCCCTTCTTTCATGTCAATAATTGCACCAATAGTTCTAAGGAAAGGTCTACCAAGAATAATAGGACATGAAGGATTGCAATCTATATCAAGGACAATGAAATATATGGGCACATAATTCCTATTTGCAACAATAAGAACATCATTAATTCTTCCCATAGGTTTCTTAATGGTGGAATCCGCAAGATGCAAGTTGAAAGAGCAATCATCAAATTCACAGAAACCTAGCAAATCACAAAAAGTTTTTGGAATCGTGGAAACATTAGCACCCAAATCACACAAAGCAAAGCATTCATGATCTTTAATTGTAATTTTAATATTAGGTTCCCACTCATCATAAAGTTTTCTAGGGATAGAAACTTCCAATTCAAGTTTTTCTTCATAAGATTGCATCAAAGCATCAACGATGTGTTTGGTAAAAGCCTATTTTGACTATAAGCATGTGGAGAATTTAGCACAGATTGCAACAAGGAAATACAATCTATCAAAGAGCAATTATCATAATTAAATTTCTTGAAATCCAAAATAGTGGGTTTATTGCTATCCAAAGTTTTGACCTCTCCAATCCCACTTTTATCAATTTTTGCATCAAGATCTAAAAACTCCGAATCATTGGGATGCCTTCTAACTAAAGTTGAGTCATATCCATTCCCATCATTATAAAGATTCATATTGCAAAACAAAGATTTAATAGGATACACATCAATAACTTTTAGATTTTCATCATTATTATCATGGAAACTAGAAGAACACGCTTTCACAAAGCAATCTTTCTTAGCACGCATCCTAGTGGTTCTTTCTTTGCACTCATCAATGGAAATTCTCATGGCTTTGAGAGACTCATTGATATCATGCTTAGGTGGGATAGATCTAAGTTTCAAAGAACCAACATCAAGAGAAATTCTATCCACGTTCCTAGCCAACTCATCAATCTTAGACAAATTTTCTTCAATCAAAGCATTGAAACTCTTTTGCGAACTAATAAATTCTTTGATATTAGATTCAAAATCATAGGGTACCTTATTATAATTTCCATAAGAATTGCTGTAGGAATTACATAATTATTAGAGAAATTGCTAGGGAACGGCCTAGGATTAAAATTACCTCTATACACGTTATTAACAACATTGTTCCTACCAACAAAATTCACATCTATAGATTCATTATTATTCTCAATCAAAGTAGACAAAGGCACATCATTAGGATCAGAAGGAACACTCTTATTAGCAAACAATTTCATAAGTTCATCCATCTTTCCACTCAAAACATTAATTTCTTCTATTGCATGCACCTCTTTACTAGTAGATCTTTTATTGTGCCATTGAGAATAATTAACCATACTATTATCTAGGAGTTTAGTAGCTTATCCTAAAGTGATTTCCATAAAAGTACCTCCCGCGGCTGAGTCTAAAAGATTTCTAGAAGCAAAATTCAAGCCAGCATAATTTTTTTGTATAATCATCCAAAGATTCAAACCATGAGTAGGGCAATTACGGATCATTAATTTCATCCTTTCCCAAGATTGTGCAACATGCTCATGATCTAGTTGTTTAAAGTACATAATATCATTCCTAAGAGAGATGATCTTAGCGGGAGGAAAATACTTAGAGATAAAAGAATCTTTGCACTTATTCCATGAATCAATACTATTTTTAGGCAAAGACGAAAACCAAGATTTAGCACGATCTCTAAGCGAAAACGGAAATAGCTTCAGTTTAACAATATCATTGTCCACATATTTCTTCTTTTGAATACCACATATATCAACAAATTATTAAGATGGGTAGCGGCATCTTCACTAGGAAGGCCGACAAATTGATCTTTCATGACAAGATTCAGCAAAGCAACATTAATTTCATAAGATTCGGCATCGGTAAGAGGAGCAATCGGAGTGCTAATAAGATCATTGTTGTTGGTATTGGCAAAGTCACACAATTTAGTATTATCTTGGGCCATCGTGACAAGCAAGCGATCTAACACACAAGCAAACAAGAAACGAGCAAAAAGAGACGAACTAGAAAAGAGAAAGGGAACAGAGAAAGATGGCGAATAAAACGGCAAGGGTGAAGTGGGGGAGAGGAAAATGAGAGGCAAATGGCAAATAATGTAATGCGAGGGATAAGAGTTTGTGATGGGTACTTGGTATGTCTTGACTTGTGCGTAGACTCCCCGACAACGGCGCTAGAAATCCTTCTTGCTACCTCTTGAGCACTGCGTTGGTTTTCCCTTGAAGAGGAAAGGGTGATGCAGCAAAGTAGCGTAAGTATTTCCCTCAGTTTTTGAGAACCAAGGTATCAACCCAGTAGGAGGCCACACGCAAGTCCCTCGTACCTACACAAACAAATAAGAACCTCGCGACCAACACGATAAAGGGGTTGTCAATCCCTTCACGGTCACTTACCAGAGTGAGATATGATAGATATGATAACGATAAGATAAATATTGTTGGTATTTTTATGATATAGATTGAAAGTAAAAATTGCAAAGTAAAATAGATTGGAAACTTATATGATGGAGAATAGACCCGGGGCCATAGGTTTCACTAGAGGCTTCTCTCAAGATAGCATAAGTATTATGGTGGGTGAACGAATTACTGTCGAGCAAATGATAGAATTGAGCATAGTTATGAGAATATCTAGGCATGATCATGAATATATGCATCACTTCCATGACAAGTAGACCGACTCCTCCCTGCATCTACTACTATTACTCCACACATCGACCGCTATCCGGCATGCATCAAGAGTATTAACTTCATAAGAACAGAGTGACGCATTAGGTAAGATGACATGATGTAGAGGGATAAACTCAAGCAATATGATATAAACCCCATCTTTTTATCCTCGATGGCAACAATACAATACGTCTTGTTTCCCTTTCTGTCACTGGGATCGAGCACCGCAAGATTGAACCCAAAGCTAAGCACTTCTCCCATTGCAAGAAAGATCAATCTAGTAGGCCAAACCAAACTGATAATTCGAAGAGACTTGCAAAGATAACCAATCATGCATAAAAGAATTCAGAGAAGATTCAAATATTTTTCATAGATAGACTTGATCATAAACCCACGATTCATCGGATCTCGACAAACACACCGCAAAAAGAGTTACATCGAATAGATCTCCAAGAAGATCAAGGAGAACATTGTATTGAGATCCAAAGAGAGAGAAGAATCCATCTAGCCACTAGCTATGGACCCGAAGGTCTGAAGTAAACTACCCACACATCACCGGAGAGGCCATGGAGTTGATGTAGAGGCCCTCCGTGGTCGATGCCCCCTCCGGCGGAGCTCCGGAAAAGGCCCCAAGGTGGGATCTCTTGGGTACAGAAGGTTGCGGTGGTGGGAATAGGGTTCTGTGGTGCTCCTGGATGTTTTCGGGGTGTATGAATATATATAGGAGGAAGAAGTAGGTCGGTGCAGCAACGAGAGGCCCATGAGGGTGGAGGGTGCGCCCAGGGGGTAGGCGCGCCCCCTGCCTCGTGGCCTCCTCGATTGTTTCTTGACTTCCACTCCAAGTCCCCTGGATCACGTTTGTTCCAAAAATAACTCTCCTGAAGGTTTCATACCGTTTGGATTCCGTTTGATATTCCTTTTCTGCGAAACATTGAAATAGGCAAAAAACAGCAATTTGCACCGGGCCTTGGGTTAATAGGTTAGTCCCAAAAATAATATAAAAGTGTAAAATAAAGCCCATTAGCATCCAAAACAGAATAAATAATAGCATGGAACAATAAAAAATTATAGATACATTGGAGACGTATCAGCTTCCAACTAGCAAAATTAGTACCATCGAAGTAAGGACCTCTATGCTGGTAATTACCCTCGCTAGATGCCATACTCTCCTAGGTTGTGAAACCAAGGCTATGATCACCAAAAGCTATGGAAATCAAGGCAAATGGAGACAAAGGCTTTGATACACTTGTAGGATCGAAAGTATGTCTAGAGGGGGGGGGGGGTGATTAGACTACTTGACCAAATAAAAATCTAGCCTTTTCCCAATTTAAATTTTGGCAGATTTTAATAACTTAGCACAAGTCAAGCAATCAACCTACACATGCAAGTCTAAGAGTATAGTAGCGGAATGTAAAACATTGCACATGAAGGTAAAGGGAGTAGTTTGGAGGGAGCAAACACAATATAGACACGGAGATTTTTGGCGTGGTTCCGATAGGTGGTGCTATCATACATCCACGTTGATGGGGACTTCAGCCCACGAAGGGTAACGGTTGCGTGATTCCACGGAGGGCTCCACCCACGAAGGGTCCGTGAGAAGCAACCTTGTCTATCCCACCATGGCCATCACCCACGAAGGACTTGCCTCACTAGGGTAGATCTTCACGAAGTAGGCGATCTCCTTGCCCGTACAAACTCCTTGGTTCAACTCCACAATCTTGACGGAGGCTTCATGTCTACTACACAACCTTCTTCTTGTAGACGTTGTTGGGCCTCCAAGTGCAGAGGTTTGTAGGACAGTAGCAAATTTCCCTCAAGTGGATGACCTAAGGTTTATGAATCCGTTGGAGGCGTAGGATGAAGACGGTCTCTCTCAAGCAACCCTGCAACCAAATAACAAAGAGTCTCTTGTGTCCCAAACACACCCAATACAATGGTAAATTTTTAGGTGCACTAGTTCGGTGAAGAGATGATGATACAAGTGCAATATGGATAGTAGATAATGGTTTTTGTAATCTGAAAATATAAAAACAGCAAGGTAACTAATGATAAAAGTGAGCGTAAACGGTATTGAAATGTTAGGAAACAAGGCCTAGGGTTCATACTTTCACTAGTGCAAGTCCTCTCAACAATAATAACATAATTGGATCATATAACTATCCCTCAACATGCAACAAAGAATCACTCCAAAGTCACTAATAGTGGAGAACAAATGAAGAGATTATGGTAGGGTACGAAACCACCTCAAAGTTATTCTTTCCAACCAATCCGTTGGGCTATTCCTATAAGTGTCACAAACAGCCCTAGACTTCGTACTAGAATAACACCTTAAGACACAAATCAACCAAAACCCTAATGTCACCTAGATACTCCAATGTCACCTCAAGTATCCGTGGGTATGATTATACGATATGCATCGCACAATCTCAGATTCATCTATTCAACCAACACATAGAACCTCAAAGTGTGTCCCAAAGTTTCTACCGGAGAATCACGATGAAAACGTGTGCCAACCCCTATGCATAGGTTCATGGGCGGAACCCGCAAGTTGATCACCAAAACATACATCAAGTGAATCGCGTGATATCCCATTGTCACCACAGATACACACGGCAAGACATACATCAAGTGTTTTCAAATCTTTAAAGACTCAATCCGATAAGATAACTTCAAAGGGAAAACTCAATCCATTACAAGAGAGTAGAGGGGGAGAAACATCATAAGATCCAACTATAATAGCAAAGCCCGCGATACATGAAGATCGTACCACCTCAAGAACACGAGAGAGAGAGATCAAACACATAGCTACTGGTACATACCCTCAGCCCCGAGGGAAAACTACTCCCTCCTCGTCATGGAGAGCATCGGGATGATGAAGATGGCCACTGGAGAAGGATTGTCCTCTCCAGCAGGGTGCTGGAACGGGTCTAGATTGGCTTTCGGTGGCTACGGAGGCTTCTAGCGGTGGAACTCCCGATCTATTCTGCTTCCGGTCGTTTTAGGGTATATGGAGATATATAGGCAGAAGAAGTACGTCAGGGGGCCACGAGGGGCCCACGAGGGTGGAGGGCGCGCCCAGGGGGGTGGGCGCGCCCCCCCTGCCTCATGGCTTCGTCGTTGCTTCCCTTACGTGGACTCCAAGTCTCCCGGGCTTCTTTCCTTCCAAAAATAAGTTCCGTGAAGTTTCAGGTTAATTGACTCCGTTTGATTTTCCTTTTTCGCGATACTCTAAAACAAGGAAAAAACAGAAACTTGCACTGGGATTTGAGTTAATAGGTTAGTCCCAAAAATAATATAAAAGTGTATAATAAATCCCATAAACATCCAAAACAAAAGATAATATAGCATGGAGCAATCAAAAATTACAGATACGTTGGATACGTATCAATATCCCCAAGCTTAATTCCTGCTCGTCCTCGAGTAGGTAAATGATAAAAACAGAATTTTTTCATGCGGAGTGCTACTTGGCATAATTTCAATGTAATTCTTCTTAATTGTGGCATGAATATTCAGATCTGAAAGATTCAAGATAAAAGTTCGTATTGACATAAAAATAATAATACTTCAAGCATACTAACTAAGCAATTATGTCTTCTCAAAATAACATGGCCCAAGAAAGTTTATCCCTACAAAATCATATAGTTTAGTCATGCTCCATTTTCGTCACACAAGAATGCTCTCATCATGCACAACCCCGATGACAAGCCAAGCAATTGTTTCATACTTTAGTAATCTCAAACTTTATAAACCTTCACAAAATACATGAGCGCGAGCCATGGATATAGCACTATGGGTGGAATAGAATATGATGATGGGGGTTATGTGGAGAAGACAAAAAGGAGAAAGTCTCACATCAATGAGGCTAATCAATGGGCTAGGGAGATGCCCATCAATTGATGTCAATGCAGGGAGTAGGGATTGCCATGCAACGGATGCACTAGAGCTATAAATGTATGAAAGCTCAACAAAAGAAACTAAGTGGGTGTGCATCCAACTTGCTTGCTCACGAAGACCTAGGGCACTTTAGGAGGTCCATTGTTGGAATATACAAGCCAAGTTCTATAATGAAAATTCCCGCTAGTATATGAAAGTGACAAAACAAAAGACTCTCTATCATGAAGATTATGGTGCTACTTTGAAGCACAAGTGTGGAAAAAGGATAGTAGCATTGTTCCTTCTTTATTTTCTTTCTTTCTTTTTTAATTTTACCTTTTTGGCCTTATTTTATTTGGCCTTTCTTCTCTCTTTTTTGGCCTTTTTTGGACAATGCTCTATTAATGATGATCATCACACTTCTATTTATTTACAACTCAAGAATTACAACTTGATACTTAGAACAAGATATGACTCTATATGAATGCCTCCGGCGGTGTACCGGGATTGTGATGAATCAAGAGCGACATGTATGATAAATTATGCATGGTGGCTTTGCCACAAATACGATGTCAACTACATGATCATGCAAAGCAATATGACAATGATGATGCATGTCATAATAAACGGAATGGTGGAAAGTTGCATGGCAATATATCTCGGAATGGCTATGGAAATGCCATAATAGGTAGGTCTAGTGGCTGTTTTGAGGAAGATATAAGGAGGTTTATGTGTGAAAGAGCGTATAATATCACGGGGTTTGGATGCACCGGCGAAGTTTGCACCAACTCTCAATGTGAGAAAGGGCAATGCACGGTACCGAAGAGGCTAGCAATGATGGAAGGGTGAGAGTGCGTATAATCCATGGACTCAACATTAGTCATAAAGAACTCACTGTAACGCCCCGAGACCGATGTGCCAGGTGTTCGCCAGTTATTCGTTGTTGTTGCCTTGTCATTTGCTTGCGTGTTGTATCTTATCTTTGCATCATGTGCATTGCATCATGTCATCATGCCATCATCTCATAAATCTTTGCACCTCAACTCACTAAATAAATTGCATGGATCTTCGGTCCATTTAAATCGAGGGAATTCACATGGTGATTCTCTTTATAACATATCCTCCCAATATTAGGGAGCTATATTAAATATTTCTTTTTCAGAATCATCATAACACACGTGCAAAATAATTCCCATGTCTTTTCCTCTTCGAGTTTGGCCTTCAAACCTTGCCAATATCTCTCATCTCTTTTATCGAGGCTCCTCCTAAATTATCAACATTTATGGACCTTCCTTTTACCGAGTCTTAGTTCAAACCTTTTGTTTAAATTCAAATGAGTTTGGATTTAAACTTTGCAATCTTGGCCTTCTTCTATTTTCTCGGAACAAGCTCATTTTTGTGAGCCCGTGAAGTTTATCCGCATGTCCAACTCCTTCCCCTATCCTCCCTTTCTTTTCTTTCTTATCCATGTGCGTTTTTTTTCTCTTGAGAAGAGAGTGTAGAGAGGAGAGAACGCAGCCCCGCTGGCCTCTAAGGCCCATTTGTCCCAAGGTCATCTCGCAGCCCAGTCGCACTAACCCTAGCGCATCCCTTCTTTCTCCCTCGACTCATCCTCACGCCGCCAGCCTCTTTCTCCCTCGATCCCATTCCCGTGCGCTCGACCTCCTTCTCCCTCTCGATCATCCAGTGCCTCCTCACCCTCTCCCTCGATCCCTTCCTCCCCGACGCCATCTCCTGGCCTCGCGCCGCCTCTCTCCCCTTTCCTCCTGGCGTCGCTGCACAGAGAGGGGGCCGCTACCGCGACCCTGTCGAACGCCGGATCCCGAGCGTCGCGCCCTCAAGGGCCCCGCCTTCGCGCCGCTGTCCTCCATGGCCGTAGCCGACCGAGCTCGAAGCTCCCGCTGATGCACCTCGTCGCGTCTCTGTTGCCTCCTCGCAGCCGGTCATCCTCGCCGCCACCCGGGGTTCCCCTGCACCTCAAGCCTGACGCCCGACCTGCGACCTCCGCCACCTTGATGTCCCTTGGCGCCATGCCGGCCAATCTGGCCCCGTCGTCCAGGATCTCCATGGTGCTACCTTGCTGCTTCCTCCAGCGCCCAAGTCCACCTTGCCGCTTCCGCCGTCCTCACGCCCCTGCTTCTTCCATGGCGCTGTTGCCATCCATGGCAGCTCTGCCGCTGTCGCCTTACCACCGCCGTCCAGCGCAACACCTGTAGGAGATGGCCAGAGCCTCGATCCCATCCTCCTCTGCTTCGGGTCCTAGTGTCCTGCGGCCATCGCCCCTGCATCATGCCAAGTACATGCACCGTGCCCTGAACCGCCAAGGAAGACCACCGAACAGGGATTCGCCAAGTACCAGGTCAACGGAGACCGCCAAGTTCGTCTTCCGCCGTCACCGAAATCGCCAAGTACCAGGACGTCGAGGACCCACCAAGTCCTTCTTCGATACGTGTACGACAAGACGCGGGAGAACGACTTCTTGGACCGACAAATCACACGACGATCGTTGCCCGCCAAGTACCCCTTCGGAGCGTCAAGTTCCACTACCGTCGTCTCCGGAAGCCTCGGATTCGTGGAGTTCCACTACCGTCGCCGTGTTTCCGACAAGTTCGCGAGTACGACTACTTCCCACGATGTCCTGTACCACTACCGTCGCCGAAGTCCTATGAACCTAAAACTTCAAGTTCGACTACCGTCTAAAGGACGAGACCGACAAGCCCGAAGACCCCAAGTACTCCCACGATGACCCGAACATCTACAGAAAAACGTGTACCTCTACCGTCGCGATGTACACCTACTTCCACCACGAACGTCCCGAGAACGTCTACTTCCCCTACACCGCATCGAACTTGGTCCTTTCTGACAACACACGCTTCGAAGGTATAACCCCGAGTCGATGCCCGTAAATGAATGCATGTTGTATGAGATGCACCCTTGTTCGATAATGTTGCCCCTCTTTTGCCTTGCCACCGACATGTGAGAACTCGGTATTCGAGAGCACCCCACATTCTATCGCATGTCACGCTCCCGTCGCATTTTCTTTTGCACCGGGATCTCAATCGAATTACCGGAACCGATATGTTGCCGTGGCATCATTTTCGGATTCGTTGCCGTGGCACCCCTCTTCTTTCCACCACGGGGACAAATGCTTCATAATGCTCTTATCAACATTTTCTTACAAACTTGCATAAACTTGTTCATGTCATCTGCATCATGATAACAACAATTAAAATGTTTAATATGTTGTTTGCATTAATTTGCCCCTATGCCATGTTAAAATGATTTAATTCATAACTAAATAACCGTAGCTCCGATTTTAATAAACTTTTTATGTAAATGGGGTAGAATTTTGCCTAGTTTATCATGGTGGCATCACTTTGCATGTTAAACAACTCTAAAATTATGTTTAGGGCAGAACAGTACCAAACCTTAAATTATGCATATGAGGATTTTCCGGACTTGTTGTTTGTTGTTCCGGCCTCATTTAAACTTGACTAGATAGGTAGTTTTGTTGTGCTTCACCTCTTGCCATGTTAATCAACATTTAATATTGTTGGGTACATAAACGAGATCGAACTAAATAAATTGATGTGGTGCTTCGTCAATATGCAACTCGTTGTATATTGAGCTCCACTTAATTTGTAGGATTGCTTGTGCATTTTGCCATGCCATGCCTCTTTAAACCGGACATGCATCATACTTGATTGTGCATCATACCATGTTCTTGTGTTGGTTGTTTACTATGTTGTTTGCTCTTTTCCGGTGATTGCTTCTTCGGGTTGGTTCCGATAACGTCGTGTTGTGAGGATTCGTTCAACTTCGTCCGTTTTTCTTCTTCATGGACTCGTTCTTCTTCCTTGCGGGATTTCAGGCAAGATGATCATACCCTCGAAATCACTACTATCTTTGCTATGCTAGTTTGCTCGCTCTTTTGCTATGCCATTGCTATGATGCCTACCACTTGCTTGTCAGCCTCCCAAATTGCCATGTTCAGCCTCTAACCCACCAATATCCTAGCAAACCGTTGATTGCCTATGTTACCGCTTTGCTCAGCCCCTCTTATAGCATTGTTAGTTGCAGCTGAAGATTGAAGTTTGTTCCATGTTGGAACATGGAGATGTTGTTCCTTGTTGGAACATGTTTTACTTGTTGGGATATCACTATATATCTTATTTAATTAATGCATCTATATACTTGGTAAAGGGTGGAAGGCTCGGCCTTATGCCTGGTGTTTTGTTCCACTCTTGCCGCCCTAGTTTCCGTCATATCGGTGTTATGTTCCCGGATTTTGCATCCCTTACGCGGTTGGTCTATAATGGGAACCCCTTGATAGTTCACCTTAAGTAAAGCTTCTCCAGCAATGCCCAACATTGGTTTTACCATTCGCCACCTAGCCTTTTCTTTTCCCTTGGGAGTCGCGCTCCTGAGGGTCATTGTTATTTTAACCCCCGCGGGCCAGTGCTTGTCTAAGTGTTGGTCCAAACTGTCAGCCGCCGGTGGCTACTAGGGGCAACTCTGGGCTGGCCTACCGGAAGTTTAGACATTCCGGTGTTGCCCTGAGAACGAGATATGTGCAGCTCTGTAACGCCCGGATAATCAAGCTACAGTAACCTTTGCTAATGATGCCTCGTCACCACTCTTACTGTTGAAAACCTCGCGATGATTCAATCCCATTCGATTTCAGATTTCAAAACCAAAGCAAACAATAAAAGTTTTTCAAAATTTAAAACAAAAGTGTTCGGGAGATGCCATATTTTACATAGGTCAATATGGTGTAATAAACACAATTTTATAAACTGCCTAAGTATTTTAAAATAAATAAAGACAGAAAGGGAAAATAAATAAGAGAAAGAAACTAACAAAACAAAAAAAAAGAGAAGAAAGAGGGAACCCCCTCCCCTGGTCTACTGGCCCAGTTGGCCGGCCCATTCGGGCGCAGGCCCAACCGGCCTTTTCCCCCTCCCCTTATCCATTCCCTCCCCCCAAACCGTGACCCACCCGATCCCCATTCCCCCCCCACTCGCCCCACCCCGCTCGCCCCCCTCGCTCCCCCCGATCTGGATCGGGGGAAAAGGCGCCGCGCCCCCCGACCTCGTCGCCGGACCGCCCCGTCGCCGCCGATCACCTCCTCGTCCTCCTCCTCGCCGGTCTTCCCCGACCGCCCCCGAGCCCACTGCCCCGTTGCCCTACTCCCCCTCCTCCCCGTGAGCTTCCCCCTTCGCCCTCCTCTCCCCCTAGGTCACCTCGGGCGTCGCCGCTCGACGCGCTCCGGTGCCACCGTCGCCCGCGCCGGGCCATCCCGCCCCCGGCCCCTCCCCGCTTCCCCGTGCGGCTCCCCTGCCGCTGCTCTACCTCCCCCCCCGCGCGCGCTCACCGCATCGGCCGCATGCCCCGGCCGCCGTCCCGCTCGCGTAGCCACTGCCCCGCCTCGCCACGCGCGCATGCGTCGACGAACCGCTACTGCTGGCCGCGCTTGCCCGCGCCGAAGCGCTCGCGCGCCCCAGGGCCGCGACCTCCTTCGCCGCACGCACGTGCTTTCGCTCGCCTCCTGGCCGCCCCGCGCCGACCGCGCCTCCCCGACAGCCCCTGCTCGCTCCGCTCGCCGGCCCTGGTTGCTGCTGGACCAGCAGTGGCCGCGGCCACAGCCGCCGATGCCGAACCCCAGCGCACGCGCCTTCGCCCCCCTCTCTGACCCGACTGCCTGCAGCGCCGACGCTGCCGCTACACGCCACCGCCCAGCGCCATCACCACCGTGCCGCGGCCGCCCGCCGGTGGCCACGCCAAGCCGCGCCTGGGCACTGAGCGCCCGTACCCCGCGCCCGCTCGGCCCTCTCCTGGGTCGGGCGCCCGCAGCGCCCAGCGCCCCCGCCTGTTCGGGTTACGCCCGTAACCCGCACACCCGCAAAGGCCTCTAGGCCACTGCCAAACGGGGCCCCAGCCCCAGAACGTTTAAAAAAATAATAATAATTAAAAAATATATATATAAAATAAATAATAATTGAAATAATTAAATAAACAATAATAATTAAATTAATTAATTAATTAATTAAGGAATTAATTAAATTAATTAATTATAATTAGATTAACCTAATCACTAATTAACCTAATTAATAGTTAGTTAATTAAAACAGTTTATGACAGGTGGGTCCCACTGGACCCACATGTTAGTTTGACCCAGTCAACTCTGTTGACTGCTGACGTCAGCATGACATCATGCTGATGTCATTAATTTATTTTCGAATTAATTTAAATAATTAATTAAATTCCAGAAATTAATAAAATCTTTAGAAAATCATATCTTTTAATCCGTAACTCGGATTAAAATATTTTCAACATGAAAGTTGCTCAGAACGACGAGACGAACCAGGATACGCAGCCCGTTCGTCCGTCACACATCCCTAGCATAGCAAACTCGCAACTTTCCCCCTCCGGCTCCTTTGCTCGAAAACGCAAAACACCGGGGATACTTTCCCGGATATCATCCCCCTTCACCGGTATCACCTACTACCGCGTTAGGGCACCTCTAACGTCGTTACTTGTCATGTCATGCATCTCTATGCATATGCCTGCATTATATTTATTGTTTCTTCCCCCTCTTCTCTCGATAGACACCGAGACCGACGCCGCTGCTACCCAGTACGACTACGGTGTTGACGACCCCTCTCTCTTGCCAGAGCAACCAGGCAAGCCCCCCCTTTGATCACCAGATATCGCCTACTCTTCTCTATACTGCTTGCATTAGAGTAGTGTAGCATGTTACTGTTTCCCGTTAATCCTATACTGATGCATAGCCTGTCCTTGCTACTACTGTTGTTACCTTTACCTGCAATCCTAATGCTTAGTATAGGGTGCTAGTTTATCATCAGTGGCCATACATTCTTGTCCGTCTGCCATGCTATACTATCGGGTCGTGATCACTCGGGAGGTGATCACGGGTATATACTATATACTTTATACATGATACATGTGGTGACTAAAGACGGGTAGGCTCGTAGGAGCACCCGCGAGTGGATCTTTGAGGCGGAGCGACAGGGCAGGTTCCGACCACCTAGGAGAGAGGTGGGCCTGGCCCTGGTCGGTGTTTGCGGATACTTAACACGCTTAACGAGATCTGGGTATTTGATCTGAGTCTGGCCATTTGGTCTATACACACTAACCATCTACGCGGGAGTAGTTATGGGTATCCCGGCGTCGTGGTATCAGCCGAAGCCTTCGTGACGTCAGCGACTGAGTGGCGCGTGCCGGATTGGACTGGAAGGCCACTAGGCTAGGTCTGCTTTCGGCCGCGTTCGCAACATGCAGGTGTGCAAAGGGCGATGGGCCCAGACCCCTGCGCCATAGGGTTTAGACCGGCGTGCTGACCTCTCTGTTGTGCCTAGGTGGGGCTGCGACGTGTTGATCTTCCGAGGCCGGGCATGACCCAGGAAAGTGTGTCCGGCCAAATGGGATCGAGCGTGTTGGGGTATGTGGTGCACCCCTGCAGGGAAGTTTATCTATTCGAATAGCCGTGTCCCTCGGTAAAAGGACGACCCGGAGTTGTATCTTGACCTTATGACAACTAGAACCGGATACTTAATAAAACACACCCTTCCAAGTGCCAGATACAACCGGTGATCGCTCTCTCACAGGGCGACAAGGGGAGGATCATCGGTTAGGATTATGCTATGCGATGCTACTTGGAGGACTTCAGTCTACTCTCTTCTACATGCTGCAAGACGGAGGTTACCAGAAGCGTAGTCTTCGAAAGGACTAGCTACCCCCCCTCTTATTCCGGCATTCTGCAGTTCAGTCCACATATGATACCCTTATTCCATTTGATACCAATGCATACATATGTAGTGTAGCTCCTTGCTTGCGAGTACTTTGGATGAGTACTCACGGTTGCTTTCTCCCTCTCTTCCCTCTATTCCTTCTACCTGGTTGTCGCAACCAGATGTTGGAGCCCAGGAGCCAGACGCCACCGTCGACGATGACTCCTACTACACCGGAGGTGCCTACTACTACGTGCTGCCCGCTGACGACGACCAGGAGTAGTTTAGGAGGATCCCAGGCAGGAGGCCTGTGCCTCTTTCGATCTGTATCCCAGTTTGTGCTAGCCTTCTTAAGGCAAACTTGTTTAACTTATGTCTGTACTCAGATATTGTTGCTTCCGCTGACTCGTTTATGATCGAGCTCTTGTATTCGAGCCCTCGAGGCCTCTGGCTTGTAATATGATGCTTGTATGACTTATTTTATTTGTAGAGTTGTGTTGTGATATCTTCCCGTGAGTCCCTGATCTTGATCGTACACGTTTGCGTGTATGATTAGTGTACGATTAAATCGGGGGCGTCACAAGTTGGTATCAGAGCCGACTGCCTGTAGGAATCCCCCTTCCACACTCCTTGGCCGAAGTCGAGTCTAGACATTACTAAAACTTTTACTAACACGGCTGTGTGTCTTACGGGCACACGTCGCCATTTGGGTGGTATTAGGATCTTTTACTCCTCGATCCTTACTCTGGGACTCTGATCTCTCTTCTATTCGGGTTAAGACGAATTTACTAACTCTGACACTAGGATCCCGTTACGACATTCACCCCAAAGTTGGATAAGCCCTAGTTATTCTTTAGAGTAGTATTTGGACATTGTCCACCTTGTCATTTGACTCCTGTGAAAACATCTTTGTTTCCAGATGGAACCCACGAGGCAGGTCGTGCGCCACACGACGACCATTGGTGCCTCAGGATCACCTGCTGTGTTGGTTGAGATGATGACCTATCTGGGTTATCGCTGGCACCCTGAGTACACCGTCTATGAGGAGTATTAGGACTTCAACCAGGAGCAGTACCGTGCCGTCGTCCACCTCTACTCTCGGGAGTATGACTCCACTACTGTGTTGCACACTGCCCATGGTGTTGGAGTGACTATCGATATGGCGGTCCACGATGCTGCTTATGCTGCTCTGACACGTCTTCGTGGAGACTATCAGGAGTTGGACACCTCCCCCTTCAGGCACATTGCTATCGCATCCGATGTTGGTACGGAGGGTTACTACACTGCGGCCTACTCCACTGTCACCCGCGAGCCCTTCTACCATCAGAACCTGGTTCTGCATGCTGATGGGCTGGATAGAGCTAACCGAGCTCTTTGACACGAGTTGTACACCACCCGTCAGCACCTGTATCGTGCTCTGACACTGTTACACCCCTCTGTCTGGTCTGGTGATCTGTCGCGTTCTGCGATCTACCCCGCCAGGACCGTGATGCCCCAGGGCGTCGGCTGGCTAGATGTGGGAGGCTACTCTCCTGCACTTGGTCCTCTCCTGCCACCTGCGCATCGGGTTCCGCACCAGAGCATCCGCGGACCCCAGGCTACTCACGTGGAGGTCTTTCCTTCGCGTCACTACCAGCTGTCGGGCTACACCTACCTCCACAGTACCGCGTGGGACTGATGTAGACTTGCTTGTTAGTGTTAGGTGCATTCGTCGCGAGCCTGTGTGCCGCCTATGATGTCTTAGACTTTGTACCGAACTCTGTGTAACGAACTCTATGCATGGTCTCCTTTGTAAGATATGCCGACTACTATGTAGTATCTATCGTGCTGCTTTCGTTGTGCATGTTTCTTCATGAATGATTCTTGTCTTTGCAAATTTCTAAATGCTGAACTACCCCTGTTAAATATTAGCAGGATGGTTAGACCAGGTGGTCGTGGTCGTGGTGGCAACCCCCCACCACCGCCTGAGTACATGGCTGGGATGATGCAACAGTTTGAGCTGAATCGTCAGTTCATGGAGAATATTATGGCTCAGTTCCCTCGCCCCAATATGAACCAGCAGCAAACCCAAGTGACTCTGCATGATTTCATGCGCCTCAACCCAACCGTGTACCGCAGCTCAACTCAGCCTCTGGATGCTGATGACTGGCTCCGTGACATCACCTATGAGATGGAGTCTGCTGATGTAGCCCCTGCCAGCTATGTCACCTTTGCTTCATTCTTCCTGAAAGGACCCGCAACACAATGGTGGGACAGCCACAGGCGTACCCTGCCAGCTGGGACAATCATCACCTGGCCAGACTTCCAAGCTGCCTTCCGTGCTCGCTTCATTCCTCAAGGAGTCATGGACCGGAAGAAGCGTGAGTTCCGCAACCTCACCCAAGACAACAAAACTGTGGAAGCTTATCAGCGGGAGTTTCTGGACTTGTCCCGCTATGCTGAAGAGGACATTGCAACTGACGCACGCAAACAGGAGAAGTTCCGGGATGGCCTTCAAGCTGACATCAAACTCGCACTTCTAGTGCACGACTTTGCTGATTTCGCCACTCTGGTGAACAAAGCCATCAATGTCGAAACTGGTCTGCAGGAATACCAGAGCTCTCACAGGCGCAGCCGTGACACGGGCTCATCTTCGGGTCTGTCCTCGCAGAAGCGCAAGATATGGATTCCCAACAGCATGTACCAGCCGAATGCACCTGCCCCAAGGCAGTCCTATGCTGCACCTCGTCTGCCAACTGCTCCAACTAGGCAGCCAAGGCTTCCAGCTCCACCACCCCAAGCTCCTGTTCCTACTCCCGAGAATGGTTTGTGCTTCAGGTGTGGACAACCAGGGCACCGTGCTAGAGAATGCAACCAGAAACAGAATCAACTGGCCCTCCCAGCAACTGGCCGTGGAAGCAACCAGCCTCGCAACAACAGTGCCAAGTCTTATGGTCGTGTTCATGCCAACCATGTTGATCTCAATGAAGTTCTAGACCAGCCTGCTACCGTGATGGGTACACTCCTCGTAAATTCAGTACCAGCATCTGTTTTATTTGATACAGGAGCATCACATTCATTCATATCAGCTGAGTTTGCATTCATGCATGGCATTAAATACGAAGACATGAACACTGCGATTGTGGTACACACCCCTGCGGGCCAGTGTCAAACCTCTATGGTTAGTCACAACGTCCCCGTTGAAATTGAAGGACTGGAATTCCTTGCCTCCCCCATCGTACTAAAGTCCTGTAGCATCGACCTCATTCTGGGAATGGATTGGTTGAAAGCGCATACTGCTTCTATAGTTTGCGCCACTAAGGTCGTCCATCTGCTACACCCTTCTGACGAAATAATAGCTTACCAAGCTCATCTAGTTCAGAACGCCGAGGCACGACTTTATGCCTTGAATGCGTTGAACACTGCACCACTCGAGGGCATTGAAAACATTCCCGTCGTTCGTGAATTCCAAGATGTCTTCCCAGAAGAACTTCCAGGGATTCCTCCTGCTAGAGCTGTCGAATTCATCATCGACTTGAAACCCGGCACTACCCCTATAGCTAAACGACCCTACAAGATGCCGCCGCATGAACTCATTAAGCTTAAGGAGGAAATCGACAAATCTCTTGTCAAAGGTTTCATTCGTCCAAGTTGCTCTCCTTGGGGAGCACCTTCTCTCTTTGTTAAGAAGAAGGATGGGACAAACCGATTAGTCCAAGACTACCATCCTATAAACCAAGCTACCATTCAGAATAAATACCCACTTCCTCGGATCAATGATCTTTATGATCAACTGGCTGGCTCATCAGTGTTCTCCAAACTCGACTTGAGGTTGGGTTACCACCAGATCCGTGTTCGTGAAGAGGACATCCCAAAAACCGCCTTCGTTACTCGGTATGGATCATACGAGTACACCGTCATGTCATTCGGCTTAACGAATGCTCCAGCCACCTTCTCTCGTCTGATGAATTATATATTCATGGATTACCTCGACAAGTTCATCGTGGTTTATTTGGACGATATCCTTGTATTTTCCAAGAACAAGGAGGAACATGCTGAACATCTTTGTCTTGTGCTGGAAAAACTTCGAGAGCATCAACTGTATGCTAAGTATTCCAAGTGTGAATTCTGGCTCCCCGAAGTAACCTATCTTGGGCATGTCATCTCCAAGGATGGTATTGCCGTCAACCCTGAACGAGTTCAGGCTATTCTCGATTGGACTCCTTCGAAGAACGTCAAGCAAGTCCGAAGTTTTCTCGGTCTCGCCAGCTATTGCCGTTGATTCGTCGAGAACTTCTCCAAGATTGCCAGGCCTCTGACTAATCTGTTGCATAAAGGTGTCAAGTTTGACTGGACAGACAAGTGTCAGGATAGTTTCCAGGCGCTCAAAGACAAATTGACTTCTGCCCCCGTACTTGCTCCACCTGATACTAAGAAGGACTTCGTCATTTACTGCGACGCTTCCCGTCAAGGATTAGGTTGTGTCCTAATGCAAGAGCGCAGAGTGATTGCTTATGCCTCTCGTCAACTGCGCCCTCACGAAGAAAACTACCCAGTTCACGACCTCGATCTTGCTGCTGTCATTCATGCACTGAAGCAGTGGCGACATTACCTTCTCGGTAATCGTTGCGAGATCTTCACCGACCATCAAAGTCTGAAGTATCTGTTTACTCAGCCAGATTTAAATCTACGTCAGCAAAGATGGATGGAGACTGTTGCAGACTTTGACATGGGTATATCCTATACCCCCGGCAAGGCTAATGTAATGGCTGACGCCTTGAGCCGCAAGTATTACTGTAACCACCTCCAGGTGCACAAAGTTCACCCATCGCTTGTTGAAGAATTTAGAAGGCTGAACCTCCATATTGTTCCTCCGGGATCACTCGCTCCCCCTCCCAAAGATTTCCCCAAACGGAACCTCCATGTTGTTTCCAAGGGTTCTCTCAATACCCTGGTTGCGAAACCAGATCTTGTGGACACCATCAAATGGATACAGAAATGTGACGATGAAGTCCTCAAGATTAAGCGCGACCTCAAAAAAAGAAAGCCCTCATTCTTCACTGTTGCTGACGATGGTGCCTTGTATTTCAAAGGCCGCCTAGTGGTACCATGTTCGAAGAAAAACCTGGATAAAACTAAAGGGGTTATGCAAGAAGCCCATGATACGCCTCTGTCCATCCATCCTGGTAGTACAAAGATGTACCAGGATGTTCGTCAAAGATTCTGGTGGTCTAATATGAACCAGGACATTGCCCGTTATGTTGCTGAGTGTGACGTTTGTCGCCGAATCAAAGCAGAGCATCAAAGGCCTGCTGGAACTCTGCAACCTATCTCTATTCCTGAATGGAAATGGGACCATGTTGAAATGGACTTCGTCACTGGATTTCCCAAATCTCAGAAAGGTAATGATGCTATTCCTGTCGTCATTGACCGGCTTTCCAAAGTTGCCCATTTTCTGGCGGTCAAAGAGACAATCACTGCTAGTCAGCTTGCTACTCTCTACATGGCCAGAATTGTTTCACTTCACGGTATCCCACTGGTTATCAGTTCAGACCGTGGCAGTTTATTCACTTCAAGGTTTTGGGCGAGTTTCCAAGAAGCTATGGGAACTCATCTGTCGTTCAGTACTGCGTTTCATCCTCAATCGCAAGGACAGGTTGAACGTGTCAACCAAGTTCTCGAAGACATGCTTCGAGCTTGTGTAATCTCATTCGGCAAGAAATGGGAGGAATCTCTTCCATATGCCGAGTTCTCTTATAATAATAGCTATCAAGCTAGTCTGAAGATGTCCCCCTTCGAAGTGCTATATGGACGAAAGTGTCGAACCCCTCTGAACTGGTCAGAAACTGGGGAACGCCCACTCTTCGATCCGGATATTATCCAACAGGCTGAAGAACAAGTTCGCATTATTGCGAGAATCTCAAGACTGCTCAGTCACGTCAGAAAAGTCAGTATGACCGTCATCACCAAGACATGGTCTATCAACCCGGCGAAAAGGCTTATCTTCGAGTTACACCAATGAAGGGTGCTCACCGCTTCGGGATCAAGAGCAAGCTAGCCCCTCGCTTTATCGGTCCCTTCACTATTCTCGAAAGGCGTGGAAAGGTGGCATATCAACTGGAGCTTCCGCCGAACCTTTCTCAGGTTCACGATGTGTTCCATGTGTCACAACTCCGCTGTTGCTTCAAGGATCCAATCCGAGCGGTGGATCATGAAGTGCTCGAATTGCAACAGGACCTCTCTTATAAAGAGCATCCGGTCCGCATTCTTGACCAAGCTGAACGCCGCACACGTCAGAAGGCGATCAAATTCCTCAAAGTCCAGTGGTTGAATCACTCTGAAGACGAAGCCACTTGGGAACGCGAGGATCGCCTGCGTGATGAATACCCCGCGTTGTTTCCTTCTACCTCCTAAATCTCGGGACGAGATTTCTTGTAGTGGAGGAGATTTGTAACGCCCGGATAATCAAGCTACAGTAACCTCTGCTAATGATGCCTCGTCACCACTCTTACTGTTGAAAACCTCGCGATGATTCAATCCCATTCGATTTCAGATTTCAAAACCAAAGCAAACAATAAAAGTTTTTCAAAATTTAAAACAAAAGTGTTCGGGAGATGCCATATTTTACATAGGTCAATATGGTGTAATAAACACAATTTTATAAACTGCCTAAGTATTTTAAAATAAATAAAGACAGAAAGGGAAAATAAATAAGAGAAAGAAACTAACAAAACAAAAAAAAGAGAAGAAAGAGGGAACCCCCTCCCCCGGCCTACTGGCCCAGTTGGCCGGCCCATTCGGGCGCAGGCCCAACTGGCCTTTTCCCCTCCCCTTATCCATTCCCCCCCCCAAACCCTAACCCACCCGATCCCCATTCCCCCCCACTCGCCCCACCCCGCTCGCCCCCCTCGCTCCCCCCGATCTGGATCGGGGGAAAAGGCGCCGCGCCCCCCGACCTCGTCGCCGGACCGCCCTGTCGCCGCCGATCGCCTCCTCGTCGGTCTTCCCCGACCGCCCCCGAGCCCACTGCCCCGTTGCCCTACTCCCCCTCCTCCCCGTGAGCTTCCCCCTTCGCCCTCCTCTCCCCCTAGGTCGCCTCGGGCGTCGCCGCTCGACGCGCTCCGGCGCCACCGTCGCCCGCGCCGGGCCATCCCGCCCCCGGCCCCTCCCCGCTTCCCCGTGCGGCTCCCCTGCCGCTGCTTTACCTCCCCCCCCCCGCGCGCGCTCACCGCATCGGCCGCGCGCCCCGGCCGCCGTCCCGCTCGCGTAGCCACTGCCCCGCCTCGCCACGCGCGCACACGTCGACGCACCGCTACTCCTGGCCGCGCTTGCCCGCGCCGAAGCGCTCGCGCGCCCCAGGGCCGCGACCTCCTTCGCCGCACGCACGTGCTTTCGCTCGCCTCCTGGCCGCCCCGCGCCCTGCCGTGCCGCGCCGACCACGCCTCCCCGACAGCCCCTGCTCGCTCCGCTCGCCGGCCCTGGTTGCTGCTGGACCAGCAGTGGCCGCGGCCACAGCCGCCGACGCCGAACCCCAGCGCACGCGCCTTCGCCCCCCTCTCTGACCCGACTGCCTGCAGCGCCGACGCTGCCGCTACACGCCACCGCCCAGCGCCATCACCACCGTGCCGCGGCCGCCCGCCGGTGGCCACGCCAAGCCGCGCCTGGGCACTGAGCGCCCGTACCCCGCGCCCGCTCGGCCCTCTCCTGGGTCGGGCGCCCGCAGCGCCCAGCGCCCCCGCCTGTTCGGGTTACGCCCGTAACCCGCACACCCGCAAAGGCCTCTGGGCCACTGCCAAACGGGGCCCCAGCCCCAGAACGTTTAAAAAAATAATAATAATTAAAAAATATATAAAATAAATAATAATTGAAATAATTAAATAAACAATAATAATTAAATTAATTAATTAATTAATTAAGGAATTAATTAAATTAATTAATTATAATTAGATTAACCTAATCACTAATTAACCTAATTAATAGTTAGTTAATTAAAACAGTTTATGACAGGTGGGTCCCACTGGACCCACATGTCAGTTTGACCCAGTCAACTCTGTTGACTGCTGACGTCAGCATGACATCATGCTGATGTCATTAATTTATTTTCGAATTAATTTAAATAATTAATTAAATTCCAGAAATTAATAAAATCTTTAGAAAATCATATCTTTTAATCCGTAACTCGGATTAAAATATTTTCAACATGAAAGTTGCTCAGAACGACGAGACGAACCCGGATACGCAGCCCGTTCGTCCGTCACCCATCCCTAGCATAGCAAACTCGCAACTTTCCCCCTCCGGCTCCTCTGCTCGAAAACGCAAAACACCGGGGATACTTTCCCGGATATCATCCCCCTTCACCGGTATCACCTACTACCGCGTTAGGGCACCTCTAACGTCGTTACTTGTCATGTCATGCATCTCTATGCATATGACTGCATTATATTTATTGTTTCTTCCCCCTCTTCTCTCGATAGACACCGAGACCGACGCCGCTGCTACCCAGTACGACTACGGTGTTGACGACCCCTCTCTCTTGCCAGAGCAACCAGGCAAGCCCCCCCTTTGATCACCAGATATCGCCTACTCTTCTCTATACTGCTTGCATTAGAGTAGTGTAGCATGTTACTGTTTCCCGTTAATCCTATACTGATACATAGCCTGTCCTTGCTACTACTGTTGTTACCTTTACCTGCAATCCTAATGCTTAGTATAGGGTGCTAGTTTATCATCAGTGGCCATACATTCTTGTCCGTCTGCCATGCTATACTATCGGGCCGTGATCACTCGGGAGGTGATCACGGGTATATACTATATACTTTATACATGATACATGTGGTGACTAAAGACGGGTAGGCTCATAGGAGCACCCGCGAGTGGATCTTTGAGGCGGAGCGACAGGGCAGGTTCCGACCACCTAGGAGAGAGGTGGGCCTGGCCTTGGTCGGTGTTCGCGGATACTTAACACGCTTAACGAGATCTAGGTATTTGATCTGAGTCTGGCCATTTGGTCTATACGCACTAACCATCTACGCGGGAGTAGTTATGGGTATCCCAGTGTCGTGGTATCAGCCGAAGCCTTCGTGACGTCAGCGACTGAGTGGCGCGCGCCGGATTGGACTGGAAGGCCACTAGGCTAGGTCTGCTTTCGGCCGCGTTCGCAACGTGCAGGTGTGCAAAGGGCGATGGGCCCAGACCCCTGCGCCATAGGGTTTAGACCGGCGTGCTGACCTCTCTGTTGTGCCTAGGTGGGGCTGCGACGTGTTGATCTTCCGAGGCCGGGCATGACCCAGGAAAGTGTGTCCGGCCAAATGGGATCGAGCATGTTGGGGTATGTGGTGCACCCCTGCAGGGAAGTTTATCTATTCGAATAGCCGTGTCCCTCGGTAAAAGGATGACCCGGAGTTGTATCTTGACCTTATGACAACTAGAACCGGATACTTAATAAAACACACCCTTCCAAGTGCCAGATACAACCGGTGATCGCTCTCTCACAGGGCGACGAGGGGAGGATCATCGGTTAGGATTATGCTATGCGATGCTACTTGGAGGACTTCAGTCTACTCTCTTCTACATGCTGCAAGACGGAGGTTACCAGAAGCGTAGTCTTCGAAAGGACTAGCTACCCCCCCTCTTATTCCTGCATTCTGCAGTTCAGTCCACATATGATACCCTTATTCCATTTGATACCAATGCATACATATGTAGTGTAGCTCCTTGCTTGCGAGTACTTTGGATGAGTACTCACGGTTGCTTTCTCCCTCTCTTCCCTCTATTCCTTCTACCTGGTTGTCGCAACCAGATGTTGGAGCCCAGGAGCCAGACGCCACCGTCGACGACGACTCCTACTACACCGGAGGTGCCTACTACTACGTGCTGCCCGCTGACGACGACCAGGAGTAGTTTAGGAGGATCCCAGGCAGGAGGCCTGTGCCTCTTTCGATCTGTATCCCAGTTTGTGCTAGCCTTCTTAAGGCAAACTTGTTTAACTTATGTCTGTACTCAGATATTGTTGCTTCCGCTGACTCGTCTATGATCGAGCTCTTGTATTCGAGCCCTCGAGGCCCCTGGCTTGTAATATGATGCTTGTATGACTTATTTTATTTGTAGAGTTGTGTTGTGATATCTTCCCGTGAGTCCCTGATCTTGATCGTACACGTTTGCGTGTATGATTAGTGTACGATTAAATCGGGGGCGTCACAAGCTCCCATCAGGATGTCGGCGCATCGGGCGGTGTTGCTGGTTTAGTTTTACCCTGTCGAAATGTCTTGTTGTACCGGGATACCGAGTCTGATCGGAATGTCTCGGGTGGAGGTCTATTCCTTCGTTGACCGTGAGAGCTTGTCATGGGCTAAGTTGGGACACCCTGCAGGGATTTGATCTTTTGAAAGCCGTGCCCGCGGTTATGGGCAGATGTGAATTTGTTAACGTCCGGTTGTAGAAAACCTGAAGTCGACCTTAATTAAAATGAATCAACCGCGTGTGTAACCGTGATGGTCTCTTTCCGGCGGAGTCCGGGAAGTGAACATGGTTGTTGGAGTTATGCTTGACGTAGGTAGTCCAGGATCACTTCTTGATCATACTTTTATCGACCGTGCTTTGCCTTCTCTTCTCGCTCTCATTTGCGAATAGGTTAGCCACCATATATGCTAGTCGCTTGCTGCGGCTCCACCTCATACCTTTACCTTACCCATAAGCTTAAATAGTCTTGATCGCGAGGGTGCGAGATTGCTGAGTCCCCGTGGCTCACAGATACTTCCAAAACCAGCTTGCAGGTGCCGATGAGTCCGTGCAGATGACGCAACCAAGCTCAGGAGGAGCTCGATAAAGACCTTGTCCTTTATGTTGTTTCGTTCTAGTCGATCAGTAGTGGAGCCCAGTTGGGGTCGATCGGGGACCTTTGTCGCATTTGGGGTTCTTCTTTTATTTTGGTTCCGTAGTCGGACCATGAGTGTATTTGATTGATGTAATGTTTATTCATGTAATTGTGTGAAGTGGCGATTGTAAGCCAACTATGTATCTTTTTCCCCTTATTGTATTACATGGGTTGTGTGAAGATTACCTCACTTGCGACATATGCCTTCAATGCGATTATGCCTCTAAGTCGTGCCTCGACACGTGGGAGATATAGTCGCATCGAGGGTGTTACAAGTTGGTATCAGAGCCGACCCCGACCTTAGGAGCCCCATTGCTCGATCGTTTTTAGCAGCCGAGTTGTGTCTAGAAAAATGTTTTGAGTCCTTAGGAATTATATATCGGAGAGCTTAGGAATTCTTTTTATTTCCAAGTCTCCTCATCGCTCTGGTAAGGCATCCTGACGTAGAGTTTTGACTCTTCTCTTCTCAAATTTCACAAAAAAAAATTTAGGATCACGCGAGTATCTTGGTTTTGTTCCGGTGGCTTATGATGAGAATACTGTCTTGGTGCCTCCTGTCAGGGGTTTAGTGGAAGTGTCCCGGGGAGTTGAGCTCTGAGGTGTTGTCATCATAATTTTATCGTTGCAATTCTGGTATACTTGAGATATGTTCGCGACATCGAAAATCTCCTTTATGCAGTTCGTTGGTGAGATAACCTCGACGCCACCCAGTACTGGGGCGGGAGTTCGGGAGTATCGCCATAACTTGTATAACGGATGCTTTTCGAAGGTTGAGGTAGATGATTTCCGAAGGTTTCTTGGTTATGTGTTGAAGGATGGATACAGCTGGATGTAGGTATTGCTAGTTTGGGTGAGATATTATGCTTCCCCTGTATCCCCAACACCTGATTGCATAACTGGGAAAGTTTCGGGAGTTTTATAGGTGGGAATTCAAGTAGCTCTTAGGATATCTTTCCAACAGATGTATGATATGAAATTGGGGTTCGACGTCTAGTGGATCACCTATTCACGGTCGATTTTACAGTGGTCTCGTTGTGTCTTAAAGAGTCCTTGGCTATGCTGACTCGGTGACGCTTCGTATGTCATGTGCACTGCCTTGTACATGATGGTGCTGTACGATCGAGCCTGTGTAGGTCCCACCACGAAAACTTCGGACGAAATCTCTATCATATGTTTGTTCCGGCTTATTCTGCAAGCGAATCCTTGGTTTTATTTTGAGTTGTGGTATTCGAGTTGCTTCGAAGTCAAGAGTTGATCCCATACCTTTCCTAAATGGTGTTCTCATATTCCTATGTGAATACTAATCCTCCTCGATCATTGAGTTTGTCATTTCAATTTCTTGTAAACCGGCGTGTTCCTCTTCTAGTGGATCCGATCACTTCAACATCCGCAAGATCGAGTATCAGTTCTTCTCAACGGTGTTCATTTCTTCCATCTCCAAGTTGCCTTTGTTTTTCCCACCCTCCCACCCTTGTTTTCTTCAAGGATTCAGTTTTCCTAATCAACTATCCATCTTATTCATGTGAAGCCTCTTCTTTCTTTTCAATCAATGTTCTTACCCGGCGATGCTCATGAAGATTTAACGGAGTTTCTAGTTCACCATTATTCATTCTTTTTCTTCTCCGGTGGAACCAGTTAAAGTTTTGTTGATCATATCCTTTCCTCATTTCAATGCTTGCTCATGCCGGTGCAATTTTTAATCATTCATTTCTCGCTATTCAATTATTCTGGAGTGCTCAAGATATCTCGAAGCTTCGTGTTTCCACTCTACATTCGTTCAAATTCTTTCGGGATTGGTATCTCATTCAAGTCATTTAATTCAACCGGTGCAACCCCTCTTTTTAATCATTCCAACGGGTGTATCTTTTGAGTGGGCCGTAACCCACAGGTCTTTTCCCAGGATCTTACCTGACTCTTCTTATTTTCCCGGAGCTATCCTCAAATTTCTTTTCAAAGTTTGACGTAAGAATGATTTATCATCAGTCAAATGCCTTTCTACAAGATCGGTTAAATCCTTCTCATCGTTGGCTAAATCTATTCGCTTTGATTCTTCCAGAGTGTCTAAATAATTCTTGGTAGTGTTTCTCATCGTAATTCTCAGATTTTGAAGACCGAAGAAGAGTTTCTCTTTAATCTTGCTCCATTCTCTTCAAGATTCGTGATTCTAGCTTGTTGCCATTCTCTCATAATTGTTTTGATTGTGAGAATTCTTTTCACTTATCCGGAGCAATTCAAGAGTCTTCGCAGTTTGTTATCCGGAGTCCATCATCTAAGATTTGTTCATTCTCACCTGTCAGCTCTCTTTCTCTAAATTTTACCAGTGCTTCGTTCAAGTGATCTTTAATCGGCTCGTGATATCTTCGTTCTCATGTATCTAAATTCTCGAAAGCATCTTCGTTCATTTGCTTAATTCTTCTCGGTGTTTCTTTATCTTTACTCCGTTCATTTTCAATTCTTACGGTGGTTCTTTCAAGATTTCTCTTCTTTATAAATTCATTCGTTGTTTCGATTCCACCGGTGTTTCGTTGAAGACCTTCTCAAGTTTGTCCTATATCTCTCTTAATCCTTGCTACGAGAATAAGTAGTATGCCAACTCCATTGGTTGTCATTAATTTAAATTGGTGAAGGATACGCATAATGTAATTCTTATTCTTGTTTCATCAAGTTTATTCTATTCCTGTTTTTCCGGAGTGGCTCATCATACTCATTCTTGGTTTCACTTGTTTCATCTTTTCTTTTCCGGAGTTCCAAGTTCTCTCAATTATATCATCACGGAGATCCATCTAATCATTGCAAGGATTCACCTTGTGTTTTCAACTTCTTTTTCCTTCCGTTTGTTCATCCTTTTGTTTACCGGAGTTGTTCTCGATGATTAAATTCTTGGGTTCAAGTGCTCATCTTTCTTTCCCGAAGTTCCAACCTCTTTCAATTATATTATCACGGCGTTCTCTATTTAAATCATTGCGAGGCTTAAATCTTATTCTTTACATCATTCAATTATTTTGGATCTTTCTTTTGTTTACCGGAGTTCCTCATGATGGTTCGTCAAGGATTCTTTTCATTCTTTAATTGTTCTTCAAGATATCTCTCGAAGCTATGATCCGCCAAGATATACTTCAAGTTGTCTTCTTCTTGCAATCCGGAGTGCTATTCTTTCAATCTTATCTTTTGAGGTGGTGTTATGTCATTGTTGACAATTTCCCTTTGTGTTTCATGATTCACAAGTTGTCCGGAATGACATATTCTAAACCCATCATTTTCAATTCGTTCATGAGTTCCTTGGTAACCCATCAATCTCGTCTTTGGAGTTATCTTGGGTTATATTTCACCTTAAGCCCTCCCTAAGGATGGTTGTTATTATGGTGCTTATAAATGACCCAAGTTCTTCTTTTATCCTCCCGGTGAAATACTTTCTCGTCTCCTTATTCTTATCAATCCAATTCTTTTCCCGTGAGTGGCAGGTTTTCATCTCTTAATTTGAGAGGTATTCCATAAGACCATATCAAGCTTATTATTTTCGTTGTGGGTTTTTCAACAACTCCGTTCTAGCTTCTGTTGTAACCGTGCTCTCTCAAGATATTGTTTTCCTTCATTCACTCCATTCCATTCTTACTTTTGTTCCGGAGGCATTGTGATGTTCATCTTTTCAACCCATCATCTCGTTTTGTCAAAGATCATGATCTTTCCATGCCTATACTTTTATCTGAGTGTTGTGTCCTCTTTACAAGTATCCTCTCATATTGTCAAGTTCAATTCCTTCCATTTACAGACGGAGTGCTGTCCAAATTATATCACTCTTATTCCTTCCCTATCTTGCTTAACCGGAGTGTTGTGCCCCTTTGCTCAAGTTCTTTTTGTCTTATCAAGCCTTGCATCCTTTCTCAACCGGAGTGCTGTCCGAGATATTTCTTACCCTTTGTTCCATCCATTCAATAGTTATGGAGGCAGTGTATTGTGATTTCATCAAGTATCTTCTCATCTTATCAAGTTATTATTCAATTCCTTTTCTTTCCAACAGGAGTGCTGCCCGAATTTGGTCTTCCTTGATCCCCTTCCTTAACCGGAGTGTTTTTCTATATATATCTTCCCTTCAACCTCAAGGTTTCGCAATGCTCTTTGTCCCTCGTTTCTAACGGAGTGTTTTCGACCTAGTTCACCTTCGTTGTATTCTTTCCTCGAATTTGTTCAACCTCGCAAGGTTCTTTGGTTACACTTGTTTGTCAAAGAAGCAACTTAGTTTTACCTCTTCTCTTTCTCTTCCGTTTTCCCTCCGGTGCCATTCTAGATCTCGGGACGAGATCCTCTCGTAGTGGTGGAGTGTTGTAACGCCCCGAGACCGATGTGCCAGGTGTCCGCCAGTTATTCGTTGTTGTTGCCTTGTCATTTGCTTGCGTGTTGTATCTTATCTTTGCATCATGTGCATTGCATCATGTCATCATGCCATCATCTCATAAATCTTTGCACCTCAACTCACTAAATAAATTGCATGGATCTTCGGTCCATTTAAATCGAGGGAATTCACATTGTGATTCTCTTTATAACATATCTTCCCAATATTAGGGAGCTATATTAAATATTTCTTTTTCGGAATCATCATAACACACGTGCAAACTAATTCCCATGTCTTTTCCTCTTCGAGTTTGGCCTTCAAACCTTGCCAATATCTCTCATCTCTTTTATCAAGGCTCCTCCTAAATTATCAACATTTATGGACCTTCCTTTTACCGAGTCTTAGTTCAAACCTTTTGTTTAAATTCAAATGAGTTTGGATTTAAACTTTGCAATCTTGGCCTTCTTCTCTTTTCTCGGAACAAGCTCATTTTTGTGAGCCCGTGAAGTTTATCCGCATGTCCAACTCCTTCCCCTATCCTCCCTTTCTTTTCTTTCTTATCCATGTGTGTTTTTTTTCTCTTGAGAAGAGAGTGTAGAGAGGAGAGAACGCAGCCCCGCCGGCCTCTAAGGCCCATTTGGCCCAAGGTCATCTCGCAGCCCAGCCGCACTAACCCTAGCGCATCCCTTCTTTCTGCCTTGACTCATCCTCACGCCGCCAGCCTCTTTCTCCCTCGATCCCATTCCCGTGCGCTCGACCTCCTTCTCCCTCTCGATCATCCAGTGCCTCCTCACCCTCTCCCTCGATCCCTTCCTCCCCGACGCCCTCTCCTGGCCTCGCGCCGCCTCTCTCCCCTTTCCTCCTGGCGTCGCTGCACAGAGAGGGGGCCGCTACCGCGACCCTGTCGAACGCCGGATCCCGAGCGTCGCGCCCTCAAGGGCCCCGCCTTCGCGCCGCTGTCCTCCATGGCCGTAGCCGACCGAGCTCGAAGCTCCCGCCGATGCACCTCGTCATGTCTCTGCTGCCTCCTTGCAGCCGGTCATCCTCGCCGCCGCCTGGGGTTCCCCTGCACCTCAAGCCTGACGCCCGACCTGCGACCTCCGCCACCTCGATGTCCCTTGGCGCCCTGCCGGCCAATCTGGCCCCGCCGTCCAGGATCTCCATGGTGCTACCTTGCTGCTTCCTCCAGCGCCCAAGTCCACCTTGCCGCTTCCGCCGTCCTCACGCCCCTGCTTCTTCCATGGCGCTGTTGCCATCCATGGCAGCTCTGCCGCTGTCGCCTTACCACCGCCGTCCAGCACAACACCTGCAGGAGATGGCCAGAGCCTCGATCCCCTCCTCCTCTGCTTTGGGTCCTAGTGTCCTGCGGCCATCGCCCCTGCATCATGCCAAGTACATGCACCGTGCCCTGAACCGCCAAGGAAGACCACCGAACAGGGATTCGCCAAGTACCAGGTCAACGGAGACCGCCAAGTTCATCTTCCGCCGTCTCCGAAATCGCCAAGTACCAGGATGTTGAGGACCTGCCAAGTTCTTCTTCGATACATGTACGACAAGACACGGGAGAACGACTTCTTGGACCGACAAATCACACGACGACCGTTGCCCGCCAAGTACCCCTTCGGAGCATCAAGTTCCACTACCGTCGTCTCCGGAAGCCTCGGATCCGTGGAGTTCCACTACCATCACCGTGTTTCCGACAAGTTCGCGAGTACGACTACTTCCCACGATGTCCTGTACCACTACCGTCGCCGAAGTCCTATGAACCTAAAACTTCAAGTTCGACTACCGTCTAAAGGACGAGACCGACAAGCCCGAAGACCCCAAGTACCCCCACGATGACCCGAACATCTACAGAAAAACGTGTACCTCTACCGTCGCCATGTACACCTACTTCCGCTACGAACGTCCTGAGAACGTCTACTTCCCCTACACCGCATCAAACTTGGTCCGTTCCGACAACACACGCTTCGAAGGTATAACCCCGAGTCGATGCCCGTAAATGAATGCATGTTGTGTGAGATGCACCCTTGTTCGATAACGTTGCCCCTCTTTTGCCTTGCCACCGACATGTGGGAACTCGGTATTCGAGAGCACCCCACATTCTATCGCATGTCACGCTCCCGTCGCATTTTCTTTTGCACCGGGATCTCAATCGAGTTACCGGAACCGATATGTTGCCGTGGCATCATTTTCGGATTCGTTGCCGTGGCACCCCTCTTCTTTCCACCACGGGGACAAATGCTTCATAATGCTCTTATCAACATTTTCTTACAAACTTGCATAAACTTGTTCATGTCATCCGCATCATGATAACAACAATTAAAATGTTTAATATGTTGTTTGCATTAATTTGCCCCTATGCCATGTTAAAATGATTTAATTCATAACTAAATAACCGTAGCTCCGATTTTAATAAACTTTATATGTAAATGGGGTAGAATTTTTCCTAGTTTATCATGGTGGCATCACTTTGCATGTTAAACAACTCTAAAATTATGTTTAGGGTAGAACAGTACCAAACCTTAAATTATGCATATGAGGATTTTCCGGACTTGTTTGTTGTTCCGGCCTCATTTAAACTTGACTAGATAGGTAGTTTTGTTGTGCTTCACCTCTTACCATGTTAATCAACATTTAATATTGTTGGGTACATAAACGAGATCGAACTAAATAAATTGATGTGGTGCTTCGTCAATATGCAACTCGTTGTATATTGAGCTCCACTTAATTTGTAGGATTGCTTGTGCATTTTGCCATGCCATGCCTCTTTAAACCGGACATGCATCATACTTGATTGTGCATCATACCATGTTCTTGTGTTGGTTGTTTACTATGTTGTTTGCTCTTTTCCGGTGATTGCTTCTTCGGGTTGGTTCCGATAACGTCGTGTTGTGAGGATTCGTTCAACTTCGTTTGTTTGTCTTCTTCATGGACTCGTTCTTCTTCCTTGCGGGATTTCAGGCAAGATGATCATACCCTCGAAATCACTACTATCTTTGCTATGCTAGTTTGCTCGCTCTTTTGCTATGCCATTGCTATGATGCCTACCACTTGCTTGTCAGCCTCCCAAATTGCCATGTTCAGCCTCTAACCCACCAATGTCCTAGCAAACCATTGATTGGCTATGTTACCGCTTTGCTCAGCCCCTCTTATAGCATTGTTAGTTGCAGGTGAAGATTGAAGTTTGTTCCATGTTGGAACATGGAGATGTTGTTCCTTGTTGGAACATGTTTTACTTGTTGGGACATCATTATATATCTTATTTAATTAATGCATCTATATACTTGGTAAAGGGTGGAAGGCTCGGCCTTATGCCTGGTGTTTTGTTCCACTCTTGCCGCCCTAGTTTCCGTCATATCGGTGTTATGTTCCCGGATTTTGCGTCCCTTACGCGGTTGGGCTATAATGGGAACCCCTTGACAGTTCGCCTTAAGTAAAGCTTCTCCAGCAATGCCCAACATTGGTTTTACCATTCGCCACCTAGCCTTTTCTTTTCCCTTGGGAGTCGTGCTCCTGAGGGTCATCGTTATTTTAACCCCCCCGGGCCAGTGCTTGTCTAAGTGTTGGTCCAAATTGTCAGCCGCCGGTGGCTACCAGGGGCAACTCTGGGCTGGCCTACCGGAAGTTTAGACAATCCGGTGTTGCCCTGAGAACGAGATATGTGCAGCTCCCATCAGGATGTCGGCACATCGGGCGGTGTTGCTGGTTTAGTTTTACCCTGTCAAAATGTCTTGTTGTACCGGGATACCGAGTCTGATCGGAATGTCTCGGGTGGAGGTCTATTCCTTCGTTGACCGTGAGAGCTTGTCATGGGCTAAGTTGGGACACCCTGCAGGGATTTGATCTTTCGAAAGCCGTGCCCGCGGTTATGGGCAGATGGGAATTTGTTAACATCCGGTTGTAGAAAACCTGAAGTCGACCTTAATTAAAATGAATCAACCGCGTGTGTAACCGTGATGGTCTCTTTCCGGCGGAGTCCGGGAAGTGAACACGGTTGTTGGAGTTATGCTTGACGTAGGTAGTCCAGGATCACTTCTTGATCATACTTTTATCGACCGTGCTTTGCCTTCTCTTCTCGCTCTCATTTGCGAATAGGTTAGCCACCATATATGCTAGTCGCTTGCTGCAGCTCCACCTCATACCTTTACCTTACCCATAAGCTTAAATAGTCTTGATCGTGAGGGTGCGAGATTGCCGAGTCCCCGTGGCTCACAGATACTTCCCAAACCAGCTTGCAGGTGCCGATGAGTCCGTGCAGATGACGCAACCAAGCTCAGGAGGAGCTCGATGAAGACCTTGTCCTTTATGTTGTTTCGTTCTAGTCGATCAGTAGTGGAGCCCAGTTGGGGTCGATCGGGGACCTTTGTCGCATTTGGGGTTCTTCTTTTATTTTGGTTCCGTAGTCGGACCATGAGTGTATTTGATTGATGTAATGTTTATTCATGTAATTGTGTGAAGTGGCGATTGTAAGCCAACTATGTATCTTTTTCCACTTATTGTATTACATGGGTTGTGTGAAGATTACCTCACTTGCGACATATGCCTTCAATGCGATTATGCCTCTAAGTCATGCCTCGACACGTGGGAGATATAGTCGCATCGAGGGTGTTACACTCACATACTTATTGCAAAAATCTACAAGTCATCAAAAACCAAGCACTACGCGCATGCTCCTAGGGGGATAGATTGGTAGGAAAAGACCATCGCTCGTCCCCGACCGCCACTCATAAGGAAGACAATCAAATAACACCTCATGTTTCAAATTTGTTACCCAAAGTTTACCATACGTGCATGCTACAGGACTTGCAAACTTCAACACAAGTATTCCTCAAATTCACAACTACCCAACTAGCACAACTTTGATATTACTACCTCCATATCTCAAAACAATCATCAAGCATCAAACTTCTCTTAGTATTCAACACACTCATAAGAAAGTTTTTACTATTATTGGATGCCTAGCATATTAGGATTATTTAAGCAAATTACCATGCTATTTAAGACTCTCAAAAAAATATAAATGAAGCACGAGAATTCATCTATTTCTTCAAAATAAAACCACCACCGTGCTCTAAAAACATATAAGTGAAGCACTAGAGCAAATGACAAACTACTCCAAAAGATATAAGTGAAGATCAATGAGTAGTAGAATAATGATGCAACTATATGAAGACTCTCTAACATTTAATAATTTCAGATCTTGGTATTTTATTCAAACAGCAAGCAAAACTAAATAAAAATACGCTCCAAGCAAAACACATATCATGTGGCGAATAAAAATATAGCTCCAAGTAAAGTTACCGATGAACAAAGACGAAAGAGGGATGCCTTCCGGGGCATCCCCAAGCTTAGGCTTTTGGTTGTCCTTGAATATTACCTTGGGGTGCCTTGGGCATCCCCAAGCGTAGGCTCTTGCCACTCCTTATTCCATAGTCCATTGAATCTTTACCCAAAACTTGAAAACTTCACAACACAAAACTTAACAGACAACTCGTAAGCTCCGTTAGTATAAGAAAATAAATCACCACTTAGGTACTTTTGTGAACTCATTCTTTATTTATATTGGTGTTAAACCTACTGTATTCCAACTTATCTATGGTTTATAAACTATTTTACTAGCCATAGATTCATCAAAATAAGTAAACAACACATAGAAAACAGAATGTGTAAAAAACAGAACAGTCTGTAGTAATCTGGATCAAACATATACTTCTGGAACTCATAAAATTCTCAAATAAATTGCTGGACGTGAGGAATTTATCTATTAATCATATGAAAAAAATAATTAACTAAATATCACTTCCAAATAAAAATGGAAGCAATTCTCGTGAGCACTAAAGTTTCTGTTTTTTACGGCATGATCGCAAAGACTTTACCAAAGTCTTCCCAACGGTTCTACTTGGCACAAACACTAATTAAACACAAAAAACACAACCAAAACAGAGGCTAGATAATTTATTTATTAGTAAACAGGAAAAAAAACAAGGAACAAAAATAAAATTGGGTTGCCTCCCAACAAGCGTGTCGGTGTACTAAAGTAGGGGTACCTTAGTACCCCGAACTTGTGCACGGGCAGTCGCAGCGACCCGCGGCAAGGCTTGCCGGGCGACCGCCAAGACCCTCAATGGTTCCTTTTGGAGCCATTCAAGAACAAAGTATCCAAGAGCAAAACAAGGCCTCGGCAAGAGGAGCTTGCCGGGAAGGAGACAAGACCCCGGCGAGCGAGAACAAGGCCCCGGCAAGAGGAGCTTGCCGGGAAGGAGACAAGACCCCGGCAAGAGGAGCTTGCCGGGAAGACCAACCCAAGCATTACGAGAAGATCGCTGTGGCGCACCGCGCGCCCCGACAAGATCCGGTGAGCGACAAGCTCCTGGACGCGACAAGGCAACATCCGCGGCAAGGCGCTTGCCGCGACAAGCTACTACCCCGCAGCCCGTGCTCTAGCTCACCCACCAACGTGTTGCCCTGGGACCATTCCTGGCGCACGTGGCGGGAGGCTGTGCAGCCGGGGGCATGCGGTGGCAAGCAGGCGCTGACAAGGAGCCGTTGTGGCAAACAGTGGCGTTCCTGGCGGTCCCTCTCTGGGCCGTCAAGGTGACACAGACGGGCATTTAATGCCCTTGTCCCCTGCCGTCAGAGTTAGGTAGGATGCGACATGTAGGTGGTGGAGCCAACTACCACCCCTTTTACATTTTTACCCTTACCTCTGTTGCCACGTGTCGGTGACCCCTTAGACATATAAAAGGAGGCCCATGCGCAACAGTGGAGGGAGGACAGCCATTCTCACGCTCGGACTCGCCAGCTGCTTGAGTGTAATGTAGCACTTGCCGCTCCCGAGCAAGAACTCAATACAACCACCAAAGCAGGAGTAGGGTTTTACGCATTTGTGCGGCCCGAACCTGGGTAAATCGATCGTCTCGCTCGTGTGTTTCGCCTCGATCTGCTCTTTGTGCATCCACCACCCCCTGCCGAACCACAAGGAGCTCGGTCCGCCGATCCCCATAGGTGTGCCAGGGATCAGACACCCCCGACATCTTTGGCGCGCCAGGTAGGGGGCGCATCGAGGTTGTGCGAACCTGATCCGGCGTTCGCGTGTGCCGAATCCTCGTCATCTTCATCAACATGCCGCCGAAGAAGAAGGCTTCGGAAGCCGCTGCTCCATCTGCGCCGAACCCACCATCGCCGGGGCGCACGGCTGGTGGGGTAGACGCCGGCGGAAGAGCGGGCGCCGATGAGGAGACCCATGGCGCTGCCAGGTCCAAGGACCAGGTCGCGCCACACGTCGGCGGCGCGGTCGCCTCCCACAACGACCGCGCGCACTCCAAGACTTCGGCGTCCGTACACGCACCGCGCCCGTCCCAGGAGGCGCGGGACCAGCAGCGTCATGGTACCCATGGTACCATACGCCTGTTGGGCCAAGATCAAGCTGGCGGATCCCGGGGTGCCCAAGACCCGCATGCACGCCAACCTGCTGGCACGAGCGCGGCGCGGTCGCTTGGACGAGACGTTGCTCCTTCTAACGCAGTTAGAAGTCCGAGCATATCTTGCTCCTCGCACCGTTCGCTGCCGCCGCTTGCCACTCCGGCGGAAGCGTTGGCGCGTGCCCAACTACTCCTAGACTACCCTCCGGCGCCAGAGAAGATCGATGACTGGAGGGCCACTATCCAGAGCCTCATCGGCTTCGCCAACGGCGAGAACCCACGGCAGCCGAGCGCATCTCTGCCACGGCAAGTCAGCCAGGCGCGAGCCGGTGGCGACAGGACCGGCGAGGGTGCAACCACTGTGCACTCTCCGCCCCGAAGGCCGAGATCGCCGACTCACCGGATCCACCTCGACAGCTACTCCACCGCGTCGTCAGATCTGCGAGCTCGTTGCGATCAATGCCAAGTTCTTCATGAGAGACAGCAAGAAGACGCTCGAACACGCATCGAGCGCCGAAGAGAAGCGCGGCGTCAATCAGACCTGCGCGCTGGGCCATCTGTTGACGTGCATGCACCCGGAGAACCAGGTAACTTGCCGTACGTGGCAGGTTGTCCTGCGTTCACCCGAGAGCTGCGGCAAGTCCAGTGGCCCAACCAGAAGCATTTCAAGCCAGACGTGCCGGAGAAGTACGACGGCAAGTCGCACCCGTCTGAGTTCCTCAGCATCTACACCATTGCGATGCAAGCTGCCGGGGGGCGAGACGACAAGGTCCTTGCCAACTACTTCCCGCTCGTGCTCAAGCCCGAAGTCAGATCCTGGCTCATGCACTTGCCGGACAACTCCATATCCTCTTGGGCGGATTTGTGCCATCAGTTTGTCGGCGCCTTTACAGGCAGCCACAAACCACATGGCCAAGAGAGTGACCTCCACCTGCTTGCCCAGAAGGAAGGAGAGCCCCTGCGCAAGTATATCCAGAGATTTAGCCGCGTGCAGCGCAACATCCCAGACATCCACCCCGCCGCGGTTATCAGCGCGTTCCATCAGAACGTGAGTAACCGCCGGATGCGGGAGGAGATGGCGATGAGCAGGATCAGAGACGTCAGCGAGCTGTACGCCCTGGCCGACAAGTGCGCACGTGCTAAAGAAGGGAAGAAACTCCCCGGAGAAGATGCTGGAGCAGGCGGATCTGACAGCGAGGATGCCGCCCCGGCAAGGAAAAACCGGAAGCGCAACAGGAAGAAGAGCGGCAAAGAGGTACTGGTCGTTGAGCAGTCCGGCGATGTCGCCCCCGCCAAGCAGGCCAAAGTTGGCAGCTCCGGCAAGGAGGTTGCCGCGTGCACCAACTGCCAGGCTGTGGCGGCCGCCGACAAGCACGACAGCTCCGACAAGCAGTACTGCAAGACCCACCGCACCAAGGGCCATGACCTCCAAAACTGCAAGAGAGTCGAGCAGCTTGTCCAGCAACAAAGAGCTGAGTACGAGCGGCGCAACAAGGAGAGAGCCGAAGGAGGCGGTGGAGAAGCCGACAAGAAGCGCGCTGGCCAGGGAGGAAGCCGCGGCAAGGCCAAGCAGCGGCAAGGAGACAGACCTCCCCGTGGCCGCGACAAGGACGAAGACGAAGACGACGACGAAGACATGGATGATGTTGAGAACAGCGAGCAGGAGTTTCAGAAGGCTACAGAAGTCTTGTGTGTTGACGGTGGCGCTTCTCTGCATACTTCCCACCGCCAACTCAAACAGTGGCTCCGGGAAGTTAATGCGGCAGAGCCACCTGTCGAATCACGCAAGCTTCTGAAGTGGTCTAGCAGGCCTATCATCTTTGACATTGAGGACCACCTTGATCGCACAACTGCGGTCGGGTGCTTGCCGCTGTTGGTTTCACCAACCATACGCAACCTCAAGGTCACCAAGATGTTAGTTGACGGTGGGGCCGGCCTAAATCTGATCTCCTCCGCTGTACTCCAGAAACTCCAGATCCCCGACAGCAAGCTCGAAGAAACCGGTACATTCCAAGGAATTAACCCGGGAAGGAGCAAGCCGAAAGGGAAGGTCACGTTGCCGGTAACATTCGGCAGCGAGATCAACTTCAGGACTGAGAGGGTCACCTTCGACGTTGCCGATTTCCCATTGCCCTACAATGGCATACTCGGCCGTCCCGCACTCGCCAAGTTCATGGAGGCCTCTCACTTTGCATACAACGTGCTCAAGATGCCAGGCCCGATAAGCATCATCTCTGTCCCTGGCGACAAGAAGGATGCCCTTATCTGCACCGACAGGATCTACCGGGAAGCAGCTGCCGCGATAGATCGCGAGACACTTGCCGTTGAAACTCCCGGGGGGAAGAAGACCAAGTCCGTCAAGAGCTCTGGAGCCCACTCCGGCAAGCGTGCCTCTTTGGAGTGTCGTGCTGTCATCGAGGACGCACCATCGAGGTCCACCGGCAAGAAGAAGACCAAGTCCGGCGAGTGCTCTGATGCCTACTCCGGCAAGCGCACCTCTTCGGAGTGCTGCGCTGCTGTCGAGGACGCACCATCGAGCTCCACCAGCAAGAGCAAGAAGGCGATGGCAGCTCCACCACTTACCAAGAGGGTGTCCGCCAAGGAGGACGGCACTAGTGGTACCTTCACCATCAGTGCCACGCTTGATCCTAAATAGGAAAGCGCGCTCGTTACTTTCCTGCGGGCGAATGTCGACGTGTTTGCATGGCAACCGTCTGACATCCCTGGTGTTCCCAGGAAGGTAATTGAGCACCACCTTGCCGTTTGTCCTCATGCGCGGCCCGTCAAGCAGAAAGTTAGGAAGAAGGCGGTGGAGCGCCAAGAGTTCATAGCAGAAGAAATCAAGAAGTTGGAAGCAGCAGGCCTTGTCAGAGGGGTGCTCCATCCAACGTGGTTGGCCAATCCGGTTGTAGTGCGCAAGGTAAACGGGAAGTGGAGGCTTTGTATTGACTTCACCGATGTTAATAAAGCATGTCCCAAAGATCCATTTCCCTTGCCGCGCATTGACCAGATTGTTGACTCCACAGCCGGATGTGAGCTGCTTTCATTTCTTGACGCATATTCAGGATATCATCAGATCTTCATGGCAGAAGAGGATGAGGAGAAAACCGCATTCATTACTCCATGTGGCACGTACTGTTTCGTACGGATGCCTTTCGGATTAAAGAATGCTGGTTCAACATTTGCCAGAGTAGTCCACATTGCTTTGAAGCCACAGATACACAGAAATGTAGAAGCTTACATGGATGATATAGTGGTCAAAAGCAGAGACAGGGCAACTCTGATCCAAGATTTAGAAGAGACTTTTGCAAATATGCGCAAGGTCAACCTCAAGCTCAACCCCGAGAAGTGTGTGTTTGGAGTCCCTTCCGGCAAGCTTCTCGGGTTCTTTGTGTCTCAGCGGGGAATCGAAGCCAACCCCGACAAGATCAGGGCCATTGAGCAGATCAAAGCACCAAGGCGCGTGAAGGATGTACGGAAGCTTGCCGGCTGCGTAGCTGCTCTCAGCAGGTTTATCTCTTGGTCTGCTGAGCGCGCCCTGCCCTTTTGCAAAGTTTTGAAAAAGGCAGGTCCAATGAGATGGACTCCGGAAGCGGAGGCTACGCTGCAAGACCTGAAGAGATACCTGTCCTCCACTCCAACACTTGTCACACCTAAACCACAAGAGAAGTTGCTGCTGTACATAGCGGCAACCAATCAAGTGGTTAGTGCTGCGCTAGTAGCAGAAAGGGAGGCCGATGAGCCAGCAGCCGCGGCAAACACATCCAGCGACAAGCAGGGGTCTTCCCCGGCAGGCTCTGGCCCCGACAAGCAAGGATCTGCGCAGATGCAAGAGGAGATACAGAAGAAAATGGTGCAGCGCCCAGTCTACTTTGTCAGCTCCCTTTTACAGGGGGCTAGGTCAAGGTACTCTGGTGTGCAGAAGCTGCTCTTCGGCCTTCTCATGGCCTCGAGAAAGCTGCGCCATTACTTCCAAGCACATGAGATCACAGTGTTCACTCGCTTTCCGCTGAAGAGGATATTACAAAATCCGGAAGCAACAGGCAGGATTGTCGAGTGGGCACTAGAACTGTCAAGCTTTGGCCTCAAGTTTGAGAGTACATCAACAATCCAGAACAGAGCATTGGTAGAGTTCATAGCAGAGTGGACACCAACTCCAAACGAAGAAATTCCGGAGACGAGCATCCCCGCCAAGGAAGCAAGCAAAGAGTGGCTTATGTACTTTGACGGTGCCTTCTCGCTGCAAGGCGCCGGTGCTGGTGTACTGCTTGTCGCACCCACCAGAGAGCACCTCAAGTACATAGTCCAGATGCACTTTCCCAAGGAGCAAGCGACAAACAATACTGCAGAGTATGAGGGCTTGCTTGCCGGTCTCAGGATCGCGGCAGAACTTGGGATCAAGAAGCTCATTATCAGGGGTGACTCGCAGCTTGTCGTCCGCCAAGTCAACAAGGATTACCAGAGTCCGTTGATGGAAGCTTACGTTGATGAAGTGAGGAAGCTGGAAGAGCGCTTTGACGGCCTGCAAATGGAACATGTTCCAAGAACCGAGAACGACATTGCCGACGGCCTGTCAAAGTGCGCAGCACTTAAGTTACCTATGGAACCAGGGATCTTTGTGCTCAAGCTAACTCAGCCATCCGTAACACCATCAACTAGACAGAGCAAGAAGAGGAAGTTGATCTCCGGTGACTATGTTCCGACAGAGCTCCCCGAAGCCGCCGCCAAGAAGGTCCCCAAGGTCGACGCCAAGAGTGCCGAGGAGCAGTCTACTCCGGCAAACCCCAGGGTTTGTTCCGTTGTAGTAGACACTCCCGGCAAGCTCTGCTCCGGCAAGCTTGCCGGGGAACGTCAAGCTCCGGCAGAGCCGCAAGCTCTTGCCGTAGAAGCGGACGTTCCCGCAGCAGCAGATGTGCCTTTAGTCCTTGTTGTCGAGCCACAGGCTCCAACATGGGCGCAGCAGATTGTCCGTTTCCTTCAGACAGGAGAACTTCCCGAAGAGCCAGAAGAAGCAGAAAGAGTAGCCCGGCAGTCTAGTATGTACCAGTTTGTCGACGACACACTGTACAGAAGAAGACTCAACGGTGTGAAATTGAAATGTATTCCCCGGGAAGACGGACAGAAGCTGTTGGCAGAGATACACGGAGGCATATGTGGTCACCACATTGGCGCAAGAGCCCTTGACGGGAAAGCATTCCGGCAAGGCTTCTTCTGGCCGACAGCCCTCCAGGATGCAACTGCACAAGTAACCAAGTGTGAAGCATGCCAGTTCCATTTCAAGCAGATACACCAGCCAGCTCAAACTCTCCAGACGATCCCTTTATCCTGGCCATTTTCGGTCTGGGGGCTCGACATCCTCGGCCCCTTCCCCCGAGCAGTCGGGGGCTTTGAGTACTTGTACGTTGCAATCGACAAGTTCACAAAGTGGCCGGAAGTGGAACCAGTGAGGAAGGTGACGGCGCAGTCCGCGATCAAATTCTTTAGGTCGATTGTTTGCCGTTTCGGAATCCCTAACAGGATAATTACTGACAATGGTACACAATTTACGAGCCGCGCCTTCATGCAGTACGTCCAAGATCTTGGCGCCAAGGTCTGCTTCGCTTCTGTTGCTCATCCGAGAAGTAACGGTCAAGCGGAGAGGGCAAATGCTGAAGTGCTGCGCGGGCTCAAGACCAGAAGTTTTGACAGGCTGCACAAGCGCGGACGCAACTGGATCGAGGAGCTGCCGGTGGTTCTTTGGTCGATCAGGACGACGCCAAATCGACCCACCGGGCAGACACCCTTCGCTCTAGTCTATGGAGCGGAGGCAGTTATCCCCACGGAACTCGTATACGGGTCACCTCGAGTGCTTGCTTATGATGAGCTTGAGCAAGAGCGGCTGCGGCAAGATGACGCGCTGCTCCTTGAGGAAGATCGTCTCCAGGCTGCTGTGCGAGCCGCTCGCTACCAGCAAGCTCTGCGCCGCTATCATAGCCGCAAAGTTAACGCCAGGAGTCTCGAGGAAGGCGACCTTGTTGTTCGGCGCGTTCAGTCCGCCAAGAATTCCAACAAGTTGACGCCGAAGTGGGAAAGCCCTTACCGGGTGAAGCGAGTCACCAGGCCTGGCGTTGTCCGCCTGGAGACCGAAGATGGCGTACCAGTGAGAAACTCCTGGAATATCGAGCTTCTTCGTAAGTTTTACCCGTAAGGCGCGGTTGTCGGACCCTGGCCGGCAACCACCCTTTTGTACAAGTCTTGCCGCTGTTGCATGTAATCCTTTGTACAAAGCCAGGCGCAGACCTTGAGCACAAGATAATGAAGCGCTGGCGCCCAGAGTTACAGCATGCATGCTAGGTCGAGTCGAGTCCTCGGTTAGGGTTGATAGTGCCTAACAGGAGCTAACCCCTAACTTAGAGGTCTAGTGTGCGTTCCTTCCCTTTGCTTTCATTTCTTTTGGTTCACAGGACTTGCATATCCTTGCCGGACCGCACAAGGACGAAAAAGAGAAGAAGGACGCGCCGGCATCTAGACCCCGGCAAGTCAGTGTTGCCGGGGGCTGCAAGCGCCAAGGATCGCCCACGGCAAGCCAGGGTTGCCGGGGGCTGCAATCTCAGATAAGTTTTTCATCCCTCTTCATGCATTCTCTTTTGTACTGGGAATACGAAGCCTCGTTTCTTCCCGAAAGCCACCGTGCTCCCTTAGCTCTGGTCCCTGGGGCCCCAGGGCCATGTTTTGGTCGTAGTCGCGGCAGCAAAGGAAGAAACGAGGGGCCGCACCCGCCTCGTCCCTGCCTCCGCCAAAGGCGTGAGAAAGGTCGAGCGACGTGGGGAGCCGGCAGGGCCTGTTGCTGAGGAAGGAGTGTCTATCTGAAAGATACCAAGGATTTGCTCCTTGTCCTGGGTTCTACCCGCGAGACAAATGACCCGGCAAACATCCCCTTTTCATTAAAAACATTCCACACAGGTATAGTCCATAGAGAATGAAAAACATGAAAGAGAGGATTACAAGTTTTAAATGCAGCTAAGGCCCGAAGGCTTACAAATTAAAAAGATAAGATGCCCGTAATCCTTTTCCTGTCCCTCTTTCCAGGAGGTAGAAGCCATACGTGTTCATAGTATCGCAGAAAATTGCGGAAAAGGGCGGGCAGAGCCCGCAGTAGAAGAACACAGCAAAGAAAGGGTACCCGTCCGGAGCCTTCGTGTGGGCTTCAGCCGGGAGCACCCTGGTCCGCAGGTGAGCTCGCGTCTCCGCCGACCAGAACAGGTAATACCGCTCCCGCAACGCCTTCGCGCCGAGCTTGGGAGGGAAGATGGCCCGCTCCTTCCGCATCGTCGCGAGCCGCTGCGCCTCGGTCGACTTCACCGCTTTTCCCTTGTCGCCCTTCGGAGCCATGGCGAGGGCGGTGGAGGAGGCCGACGGTGGTGGTAACGCTGGTGACAATGGGGGAGTAGGGCGCGGCTCTCTTGTTGCTCTGAGAAGACGGGGAGCGGCGGAGGATTTGAGATTGGAAGTAGCAATGGGCAGATGGCGCCGCACCCCTGTTTCCTCTGCTTATAAGGAGGGGAAGGGGGGGGGGGGGGCGGACGTTTCACCGCCACGAATAAACAACTACCCACGATTCCGTCCTCCACGCCTCCACGCCTCCCTCCGTTTACGGGGAGGGGCGCGCCAACCATCACCTTTTACCGTGACGTGACGCACGTGCGTGGGGGCGTAGCCCCGCGCACGCCGCCCACGTCACGCACGGCGCCGCGTTCGACGCGTGCCGTTTGGGGAGGGCGCGGTGGGTGCGGAGTGGGTTATGGCGTGCCCAAGGCCGCGCGTGCCCGTGCACTGTTTTGGGCCTGGCCCAACAGCGCTTAGCACCGTGTATGGCCCAGGCCCGGGGGCTCCTGTCGGTGTACTAAAGTAGGGGTACCTTAGTACCCCGAACTTGTGCACGGGCAGTCACAGCGACCCGCGGCAAGGCTTGCCGGGCGACCGCCAAGACCCTCAATGGTTCCTTTTGGAGCCATTCAAGAACAAAGTATCCAAGAGCAAAACAAGGCCTCGGCAAGAGGAGCTTGCCGGGAAGGAGACAAGACCCCGACGAGAGGAGCTCGCCGGGAAGAGAACAAGGCCCCGGCAAGAGGAGCTTGCCGGGAAGGAGACAAGACCCCGACAAGAGGAGCTTGCCGGGAAGGACCAAGCCAAGCATTACGAGAAGATCGCTACGGCGCACCGCGCGCCCCGACAAGATCCGGTGAGCGACAAGCTCCCGGACGCGACAAGGCAACATCCACGGCAAGGCGCTTGCCGCGACAAGCTACTACCCCGCAGCCCGTGCTCCAGCTCACCCACCAACGTGTCGCCATGGGACCATTCCTGGCGCACGTGGGGGGAGGCTGTGCAGCCGGGGGCATGCGGTGGCAAGCAGGCGCTGACAAGGAGCCGTCGTGGCAAACGGTGGCGTTCCTGGCGGTCCCTCTCTGGGCCGTCAAGGTGACACAGATGGGCATTTAATGCCCTTGTCCCCTGCCGTCAGAGTTCGGTAGGATGCGACATGTAGGCGGTGGAGCCAACTACCACCCCTTTTACATTTTTACCCTTACCTCTGTTGCCACGTATCAGTGACCCCTTAGACATATAAAAGGAGGCCCATGCGCAACAGTGGGGGGAGGACAGCCATTCTCACGCTCGGACTCGCCAGCTGCTTGAGTGTACTGTAGCACTCGCCGCTCCCGAGCAAGAACTCAATACAACCACCAAAGCAGGAGTAGGGTTTTACGCATCCGTGCGGCCCGAACCTGGGTAAATCGATCGTCTTGCTCGTGTGTTTCGCCTCGATCTGCTCTTTGTGCATCCACCGCCCCCTGCCGAACCACAAGGGGCTCGGTCCGCCGATCCCCATAGGTGTGCGAGGGATCAGACACCCCCGACAAAGCACTATCGTTTAACGCCCCTAGCTGGGCATGATGATTTCAATGATGCTCACATAAAAGATAAGAATTGTAACATAAAGAGAGCATCATGAAGAATACGACTAGCACATTTAAGCCTAACCCACTCCCTATGCATAGGGATTTTGTGAGCAAACAACTTGTGGGAACAAGAATCAACTTGCATAGGAAGGTAAAACAAGGAAATCTTCAAAACTTTAAGCATATAGAGAGGAAACTTGATATTATTGCAATTCCTACAAGCATATATTCCGCCCTCATAATAATTTTCAGTAGCATCATGAATGAATTCAACAATATAACCAGCACCTAAAGCATTCTTTTCATGATCTACAAGCATAGAAATTTTATTACTCTCCACATAAGCAAAATTCTTCTCATTCGGAATAGTGGGAGTATCATAAGAAACTCGAATACTATAAATCGTTTCCACATTAAAAGAGTAATGTTCAGAAAAGGGGTAACCATAATCATGACAAGTTTTATAAATATAATCGCTACTTTTTATAGCATAAGTATCATCACAATAATCATCATAAGTAGGAGGCATGCTATCATCATTATAAATTTGCATATCAAAACTTGGGAGACTAAAAATATCATCTTCATAAAACATAGCATCCCCAAGCTTGGGACAAACATTAATTGCAGCAAATATATTCTCAAAAACATCATCTTCATCAAACATAGCATCCCCAAGCTTGGGACTTTTCATACCATAAGAATAATCACTCTCATCATTAATAGTATGGATAACACCACTAGTATAGCAATTATTATATTCTTCCAAGGAAGTGCCAAAAAGATTTTCAAGATCATAAGAAGTATCATTATCTTTGACAATTATATTTTCATGAGGCACAATAGTAATAGGAGCAGCATTATTTGGGGGAGATATCTTTTTACATCTCTTCCTTTTTCTTTTCTTCTTCTTCTTCACCACATCATGTGTGGGTTCAATCCTCTTTTTGGAGCTCCTTATTAATGAGATTGGTTGAATAGGAGGCTCCTCCTCGTTACCTGATTCATCATAAGAAATAATAGGAGGGTATTGGGAAGTCTCTTCCTTTCATTAGTATTATCTTCATCTTCTATTTGTTTTCTTTTCTTTATGTAATTGGCAATATAAGGATTTTCAATACAATTCACCACACAATACATATAAATTTTCTCTAGATCAAAATCAAGAAATATATCAAGAGTAAACTTTGGAATACCCTCAGTTATATGTTTCATTTCCTCATACCCCAGAAGTAGACTAAGCTCTTTATGATGCTCAAGGGTAATCAAATTATCACAATTTTTGGCTACGATTCGGTCATGAAACAATTTGCATTGGAGATTTAAATGACCATGTTCATTGCAAAGTTCACAAGGGGCGCGAAAAATATTGAATTTTTCAGCACAAACATCAAGACTTTCTTGCAACAATTTAGTTTCTAAATACTCATGCCTCTTGCAATATCTATCTTCCCTATTTGGTGTATACTTGCAAACCCAATGCACTCCACAAAAATTGACATGTTTATAGGAGACATTTTCATCATAACAAGGGCAATCATCATTAGTACCATGGATATTCAAGGAGTTCATACTAACAACATTGCAAGCATGCTCATCATTCAAAGATTTAGTGCCAAACATTTTAATGCATTCTTCTTCTAACACGTTAGCACAATTTTCCTTTCCATCATACTCATGAAAGATATTAAAAAGATGAAGTGTATGAGAGAAACTCAATTCCATTTTTTATAGTTTTCTTTTATAAAATAAACTAGTGATAAAACAAGAAACTAAAAGACTCGATTGCAATATCTAAAGATATACCTTCAAGCGCTAACCTCCCCGGCAACGGCGCCAGAAAAGGGCTTGATGTCTACTACACAAGCTTCTTCTTGTAGACGTTGTTGGGCCTCCAAGTGCAGAGGTTTGTAGGACAGTAGCAAATTTCCCTCAAGTAGTTGACCTAAGGCTTATCAATCCGTAGGAGGCGTAGGATGAAGATGGTCTCTCTCAAGCAACCCTGCAACCAAATAACAAAGAGTTTCTTGTGTCCCCAACACACCCAATACAATGGTAAATTTTATAGGTGCACTAGTTCGGCGAAGAGATGGCGATACAAGTGCAATATGGATAGTAGATAATGGTTTTTGTAATCTGAAAATATAAAAAATAGCAAGGTAACTAATGATAAAAGTGAGCGTAAACGGTATTGCAATGGTAGGAAACAAGGCCTAGGGTTCATACTTTCACTAGTGCAAGTCCTCTCAACAATAATAACATAATTGGATCATATAACTATCCCTCAACATGCAACAAAGAGTCACTCCAAAGTCACTAATAGTGGAGAACAAATGAAGAGATTATGGTAGGGTACGAAACCACCTCAAAGTTATTCTTTCCAATCAATCCGTTGGGCTATTCCTATAAGTGTCACAAACAGCCCTAGAGTTCGTACTAGAATAACACCTTAAGACACAAATCAACCAAAACCCTAATGTCACCTAGATACTCCAATGTCACCTCAAGTATCAGTGGGTATGATTATACGATATGCATCACACAATCTCAGATTCATCTATTCAACCAACACATAGAACCTCAAAGAGTGTCCCAAAGTTTCTACAGGAGAATCACGACGAAAACGTGTGCCAACCCCTATGCATAGGTTCATGGGCGGAACCCGCAAGTTGATCACCAAAACATACATCAAGTGAATCACGTGATATCCCATTGTCACCACAGAACGCATGGCAAGACATACATCAAGTGTTCTCAAATCTTTAAAGACTCAATCCGATAAGATAACTTCAAAGGGAAAACTCAATCCATTACAAGAGAGTAGAGGGGGAGAAACATCATAAGATCCAACTATAATAGCAAAGCCCGCGATACATCAAGATCGTACCACCTCAAGAACATGAGAGAGAGAGATCAAACACATAGCTACTGGTACATACCCTCAGCCCCGAGGGAAAACTACTCCCTCCTCGTCATGGAGAGCACCGGGATGATGAAGATGGCCACCGGAGAAGGATTTCCCCCTCCGGCAGGGTGCCGGAACGGGTCTAGATTGGCTTTCAGTGGCTACGGAGGCTTCTGGGGGTGGAACTCCCGATCTATTCTGCTCCCCGATCGTTTTAGGGTATATGGAGATATATAGGCGGAAGAAGTATGTCAGGGGGGGCACGAGGGGCCCACGAGGGTAGAGGGCGCGCCCCCTGCCTCGTGGCTTCCTCGTTGCTTCCCTTACGTGGAGTCCAAGTCTCCCGGGTTGCTTTCCTTCCAAAAATAAGTTCCGTGAAGTTTCAGGTCAATTGGACTCTGTTTGATTTTCCTTTTCTGCGATTCTCTAAAACAAGGAAAAAAACAGAAACCGGCAGTGGGCTTTGGGTTAATAGGTTAGTCCCAAAAATAATATAAAAGTGTATAAACATCCAAAACATCCAAAAAGAAGATAATATAGCATGGAGCAATCAAAAATTATAGATACGTTGGAGACGTATCAAGGCTCCCAAGTGACACCTAACCAATCTAGGAGACATCACTCTCCAAAAGGTAATAGATGGTGTGTTGATGATGAACTCCTTGCTCTTGTGCTTCAAATGATAGTCTCCCCAACACTCAACTCTCTCACACAGATTTGGATTTGGTGGAAAGATGATTTGAGTGGAAAGCAACTTGGGAAAGGCTAGAGATCAAAATTCAAATGGTTGGAATAGAATATCTTGGTCTCAACACATGAGTAGGTGGTTCTCTCTTAGAAAATGAATGTTGAAGCATAGGCTCGTTCTGATGGCTCTCCTTTATGATGAAGGAAGGGTGGGGGGGATATAGCCTCCACATAAAATCTAACCGTTACACACAATTCACCAAACTCGGTGGGACCGAATCAAAAAACTCGGTGGGACCGATTCAGTTCAAAATGTGAACGTTAGGCTTTTCGGTGGGACCGACATGTCAACTTGGTGGGACCGATTTCATTAGGGTTAGGGCATTACGTAATCTCGGTGAGACTGATTACGCAAACTCGGTGGGACCGATTTTGATAATAACCTAACCAGAGAGTTGGTCAGGCAAACTCGGTGGGACCGAATCGCTCATTTTGATGAGACCGAAATGTTACGTAAGGGAAACAAAGAGTTTGCAATGCGAACTCGGTGGGAGCGATCGCTCATCTCGGTTGGACCGAAACGTTATGAAGGGAAACAGAGAGTTTGCAATCCCATCTCGGTGAGACCGAGATCCCTATCGGTGAGACCGAAGTGACTAGGGTTTGTGGCAGTGGCTATGTCAAGTAAACTCGGTGGCGCCGGATAGAACATTTCGGTGGGGCCGAGTTTGACTTTTTGGTTTGGGACATATGTGGATATGAGAAAGTGGTTGAGGGTTTTTGGAGCATATCACTAAGCATTTTGAGCAAGCAAGCCATTAAGCAACACCTCATCCCCTTTTAGTAGTATTGGCTTTTCCTATGGACTCAATGTGATCTTGGATCACTAAAAGTAAAATGTAGAGTCTTGAGCTTGAGCCAATATGTGTCCTTCGCATTTTGAGGGGTCCACATTCCTAATCCATGCCATGCCAATCATTAAACTTTCTGGAATGATCATCTTTAAATAGTATTAGTTCAATGAGTTATATGTTCTTAGTAATTACCAAAACCACCTAGGGATAGTTGCACTTTCAATCTCCCCCTTTTTGGTAACTGATGACAACATCGTCGCTTTGAGAAGTATGTGATAAGAAAGAGCTCCTCCTAAATTTGTGCACTATTTATGATTTGCTTTTGAGTGCAAATGCACAATCAATTAGGATCATGGGTCACTCTTCCATGTCACATACATCTTGGTGGAGCGCTCAAAATGATATGAATTAAAAACATGCACTCATCACCAAGCAAAGTGAATGATCATATAAGGATATAAAGATAATGTCATCCAAGCAAACATTAAAGTAGCATATGATCAAACAGATGATCACACAAGTATCTCACACAGACATAGAGTATCAACCAAGCACACAATAAAGTTCAACCAAAAAACAAGAGAGACAAAGAAGCAAAACACACTCTCTCGAAGCCTATGATCTATCCATTTCCCCCCTTTGGTAACAAGTTACCAAAAAGTTTGAAAATGCATAATGCTATGCGTCTCTCAAGTTTGGTCCTCGGGAGGTGGTGTAGAGATAACTCCAAGGACGAAGGCATCAGTGGATGATGTTGGAGCTGGTGGAGCATGTGCTGGAGGTGGTACTGAAGCTGTCGCTGGTGCAGATGAACTAGCTCTTGTATCTGATATTGGCACTACAACTAACATCTGACTCCTTGGCACACGTTGAAAAGCATCCATAGTTGCCTTTCCCCTCCTCACCTCTCCTCAGCTTCCTCCTGGAGCTGCTCGATTGCAGTCTGTATCTCAGTCACCTTGAGGTCAAGATCATAGAACTTGGTCTCTACAATCCTCTCCAAGCTCTCCTGATTCCGAGTCAGGGTGGCCAAGCCCTTCTCAATCCTCATTGTAGCTTGAATTAGATAACCCAATTGATCTTGTTTGCTCTTTAGGAACACCTGAGATGCTTCCTCGGCAGTTGGCATCCTTGCAGCCTTTTCTACATTTGCCTTGGCTCTCTTCTCTTGTGCGTGTGTTGATGAAGGTTCATTCTCATTCATTACAACTTCATTGTCTTCAAAATGTGGGTACAAGGGTAAATGCTCCTTAACTAACAAGTAAGTACATGTGCCCATCTTTGAGTTGATGAGCACCTGAATGTGTGGAGCATACCCACAATATCTCTTCTGGTCAGCAGCTGTCCTCTTGACTGTCTCCACAATCAAACTCATGACCTTGAATTTTTGTGGTACATCGAAGATTTGCAGCAAGTTGATGGAATGTCCCCTTATCATCTTGTGATCTCCATATTTAGGTAACAGAGTATGCCTTAAGACGGTCATGATAGTAGGCAGACCAGACAACAAATAGTGCACATATCCAAGCTTGTGTGTCTCCAAAGCTTTATTGGGGATCTCCTTGTACATATTTGCCATTGAGTTGTGGTCCTTTTTCTTCTTGGCATACACATCCAAATCGCCCTCACGTTTTTTCTAGGGCATTGATCAACTTTGCCCATTCATCAATAGTTGATTGGTACCTTGTACCACTACAAAAAAAAGACACATCCGTGACATTTTGGGCCGAACGAATTTTTTTTTGTCATACTTATAACACTCCTATGAGAATAATTGTGACAAAACCCGGTATCATCATAGATGTGGTGGGGTCCTACTTCTATGGCAAAAAATCATGACAGAAAATGGGTGTTTCGTCCTGGGCAGGCCGGAGACGCAGCTGCATGACATTCTTTGGGCCGTCCATGACGGAAAAAACCATGGTAGAAGCAAGGACGCGGAAAATATCGGGGAGTCCCCGGTTACGGTGGTTGGTCGGGGGCCGAGCGATGCACGTTTCTCTCGTACGTACGCGCGTGTGTGTCGGATTTCGGGTTTCGGCAGACCCTTAAGGTTCGAACACTGGGGTGCGCACGGAGATTACGCCTTCTACCTCTCCGTCTCGCAAAGATCTAGACTACTGAAAGAACTGCACAAGAGACACAAGGTTTATACTGGTTCGGTCCACCGTTGTGCTGTAATACCCTACTCCAGTGTGTGGTGGGTGGATTGCCTCTTGGGGCTGATGATGATGAACAATACAAGGAAGAACAGCCTCGCGAGGGTCTGTTCTTGGCTGGGGTGATGAACTGCTAGGAGGAGTTCAGCCACCTTTTTCTTTCTCTCTCTCTCTCTCTAGCTGCCTTACTCTTACTCGCCGGCAACCAACCCCTTGCTCTGTGGGCGGCTGGTCCTATTTATAGAGGCCCTGGTCCTCTTCCCAAATATCGAGCAGGAAGGGAGCCAACAATGGCGGGCTAATTTGAAGGGGGACAGCAAGTATCAACTATCTTGACAAAAGCAGTCTTCGCTTGCGCAAAGCTCTGGTGATGACGCCGTCTTGGGCTCCACGGTGACCTCCGCCTCGTAGTCCTCCTGGTCTTGGTCTTGTTGCACCGAAATGGCAACCTTTGCCTGATGCCTCGGTACTCCGCGGCTGCGCTTCCCCCTTTGCACCAAAGAGGAAAGGAGGACGCTGCGTGGGCTGGCACCCGCCTGGCGCCCTGAGTCGTCATGGCTTGCGTCACGGGCACCTCGCGAGGTACCCCACCTTGATCTCTCCGCCTCCTCGCGAGCCAGCCTGACGAGGCCGTGCTTGAGGAAGGTCTATGTCATCCGCCCCGCGAGGCTTGGCCCCTTGCGAGGGTCTTGAGTCTTGTGTTGATGAAGATGGGCCGTGCTGGGCCCCCTTTGAGCCACGCCGCAGGCCGCAGGCAGGCAAGTCTGGGGACCCCCGTTCCTAGAACGCCGACAGTCGCCCCCAGGCCCAAGGCGCACCCGGACTTGGCCGTGCCGAGAGGCGAAAGGGCAAGGGCGAAGCGCCGCGGGCCCTAACAACCTGCGGCCTTGGGCGCCACGTGGCGGTTGATGGGACGCAAGTGCTTCGGCAACCACGCAGGTTGATAAAGGAGCGGCATCTGCCCAGACTTTGCCTTTTGCTTTCTCCGGTTGCTGCTCAGATCCCCTTTCTTGCGCCTCCCCTTTCTTCCTCCAAATTTCCAAATCTACTCCGGCTGCGTGACCTAGGAAGCCATGGCGCCTCGTCAGTCTCCGGCCAAAGCTTGGTACTCACCTGCTCTGGACTTGCCGAACGTGTCCAAGGCGGGCCTTGCCCGGCTGCGCCAGATGGCGGCGGCGCAGGGCATCAATGGGACGTAGGTGTTCAAGGCCGGCTCCGCCACCCCTGAGGGCCGAGGGAGCACCTTTTATCCTCTCTTTGTAAGCTCCATTGCTGCGGGCCTGGTGCCTCCCTTCTCCGAGTTTTTCTTCTTTGTCCTCCGCCATTACAACTTGCAGGCTTTGCATCTCCACCCCAACTCCGTCCTTCTCCTCGTGATCTTCGCTTATTACTGCGAGGCCCACATAGGGGTGCAGCCTTCGGTGGCCTTGCTGCGCCACTACTTCTCCCTTCGGGTCTCTCGCGGTTCTCCTTCCGCGTGCGCGAGCTTCGTCGCGTACGGTGGCACCATTGCCATCTCGAATCCCGAGAAGAGGATTGAGGGCTTTAGGAGCAAGTGGGTCTTGGTAGATGCCGGGCGCGTCCACCCTAGGCTGATCTTGCCCGCGGAGCAGCCCGCGAGCTCCAGCGACTGGTGCCGAGCGGAGCTCATGGACCCCCGCGCGAAACTGGTGTTGGAGAAGATGGACGCGGACCTGAGGCCGGACAGCACGGCGGCGGCGAAGTTGACCGGTGCGTTGCTGCTGAGGGAGTTCCTGGAGCACCAGCTGGCTCCACTCCGACAGTACTCACCTCCGATGTGGAGGCCTCATCCGAGCCCCGCAGCCTTAAGCGGCGAAGATTTGGCCGCGGTCCTCCAATCTCTGGTCGGGGGCGAGGTGGCAAGGTTGGAGGGCGCTCCCAAGCCCTTGTTCCTTCGCGACGACTGGGAGCAGGTGGTGGAGTCCATGCCCGTTTTTAACGGGGACGGGCTCATGCCCGTGGCGGCTTCCGAGGGACTAGTGGACGTGCCCTCCGGTGACTCCAGCAAGGAGGAGGACGAAGAGGAGCAGGAAAAGGGGCCCGACTCCGAGGCGACCGACGGAGAGTCAAGGGCTCCCCTCCTCCGGCGCAGGCCCCGCAATCTCCGCCTTTCTTTGAGCGATGATGACGAGGATGGAGACGAGCAGGTCGGCGGGAGCTTGCCCCTGATCCCGAAGAAGGACATGACCGGGCTGATCTCCTGCGGGTCTGCCCCTGCCCCGAGGTAGTCTGCACGCGCCTTCTACTTCCGAGGTTGACCCTTCCAGCCGGCTGTCAGGCTTCAAGTTTGGCCGGAGGCTGCCCGAGCTCACCGGCGATGACCCGTAAGTGCTTGACCCTTGTCTTTATTTCTTGTTCCGCTGCCGAGGCTTGACATTCGCATCTCTTGAATAGGCTGGCGCCCGCGGCGAAGAAGCCAAAGGGGGCTCCTGAGGCTCCATCCGCGGCAGCGCCTCCGCCTGTGGAGGAGGGTGACCGTGGCGCGCGGGCTTCTCCCACCCGGTCATCCTCGCGAGGCCTGGCCAAGCTGGCTGGGGCGAGCTCAGCCCCTATGGCCCAAGTGACTCCTATGGTGCCTTTGCCCACTGCCGCCACCACAGCCGCTGGGGCGCAGCAGGCTCCACCTCAGGACGCTGTGGTCTTGCCGTCGCCGCCTTCTTCCCCCGTTCCGCCGACTTTTGTTTCTCCAACTCCTCCTGCCGTCCTGGAGCGTGCTGTTGCTGGACTGGACCGGCTGCGGCAGGATCTTCTTGGCGCCGACCCTCGCCTGGTGGCCGGGCGCTTGGAGCTGGCTTCAGGATGGATTCGCTTCGACGCCTCGATCCGGGTGGCGCTGGTTCAAGCCTCGACGGCCTGCGACGAGGATAGGCAGGCCATCCTTGAGACGAAGGCTGCTCGTGATGCAGCCCTGGGGGAGGTGGTTGAAGTCCGCGATCGTTGCAAGGCACTGGAGGCGAGCTGCAAGGCCTGTGGGACCAGCTCGCGAAAGAGGTTCATCTTCGCCAGGAGCAAGAAGAAGGCATGAAGGCTCGCGAGGTGGCCATCGAGGGCCGGGAGGCCAAGCTCAAGAAGCGCCGCGACCGCCTAGGTGTGCTGGGGAAGGAGTTGGAGGCGACGAAGGTCGAGTTGGATAGCAAGGCCAAGGTTCTTGCCGAGGATCGCGTGGCCTTTGCAGGCATGGAGAAGAAGGCTCGTGCTTCGCTGAAGATGCTCTACGCCAGTGGCCTGGAGAGCCCGCTGGCCGACGCCGAGGACGGCCCCGCCAAGCTGCTTCCCTTCCTGGTTCGTGCTCTTGAGGATGTCACCCTTGGCCTTGGCCCCACAGCCGAGGCCGAGGCGCGTGTCCTGTCTTCTGCTGTGCTAACGCGGGTCTTCACCCACATCTACCTTCGCGACCCCAGCGCCGACCTCGACAGCCTGTTGGAGCCAGTAAGCGGTGAGGGTGCTGCCGCCGCTGCCAAGGCCGTGAAGGGTCGCGCAGAGGCTCTGCTGGGGAAGTTCCGGGCCTTCAGTACCAAGTCGAAGCAGGATGCTTTCGGTCCTGCTGCTCCATGAGGCGGGGCCACCCGCGCAGCTCCACCGCCACCAAGTGACTCCGCTACTGCTCCTGCCCTGCTTTTAATTCCTGCACATGCATCATGCCTCGGGGAGGCGTTTAAACTTGCGTTTGGTATTGAGACGACAGTATGGACTATAATATTTGCTTTTAGGTTCCTTGAATTTTATGATTTTCTTCCCTACTTGCTTGTGTTCTACGCCGGCAGGGCCCGGCCCCGCGTGTACCTCACCCAGCATTAGCCCCGACCGGAAACCAGGACGGGACCAAAGGAGTGAGGGGCTACGGAGCTAGTTAGACTCCTGAGTCGCGATGCTCAGGAGTCCCCCTTGGCGCACGAACAACAAGTAGGGAGGTGTGATGTAGGTGGATCTTCCGTTTTACGTCTACAAAGCCCGACTCCGCGCGTACCTCACCCAGCATTAGCCCCGACCGGAAACCAGGACGGGACCAAAGGAGTGAGGGGCTACGGAGCCATTTAGGCTCCTGAGTCACGATGCTCAGGAGTCCCCCTTGACACGCAAACAGCAAGTAATGAGGTGAGATGCGAGTGGGACCACCGTTCTACCTCTGCAGAGCCCGGCCCCGCGCGTGCCTCACCCAGCATTAGCCTTTCAGAACTAAGGAGTGAGGGGCTACAGGACCAGTTAGGCCCTTGAGTCGCGATGCTTAGGGGTCCCCCTTGATGCTCAAACGGACTTCATACCTTGGCTCCGCTCGGGGAGAGACGCGCGAGGAACCAGGCCCGAGGGGCCTGGCTGGGTGGCGTACGTCTGGGCATGACCCAGGCGCAGCCCTCGTGCCCAGCCTCCTCGCGCGGCGCTCCCGAGGGGAGGCGTTGCGATGAGGCCAGACACTGAGCTTTGGGCTCCCTAAGGTTGATGCAACCCGGGGGCCACCCTTAGTTGTTTATCACCAGCGCGGAGCATAGCGCTTTCGCATGTGTACGGGCATAGCCGCTCCTCGGCAGTGTCGTCAGCCAGCGTGGAGCATGGTGCTTCCACTGGTTCGTGGGAGGGGGCTCCCCTCCGGGAGGAGCCCCCGGGGCGTGTACAGCCCCGCCCTGACACGTGGCCGGCACGGTAGGGCTAGGTGAGGTGTATCTGGGCACCCCTGAGCCAGCACGGGACTCACGGGGGCGGGTTGCGCCTGGCACTGGGCATTATCTTGTGCTGTGTTCCTGCAAATTTGGTTAGATGCCGGCACTCTACGTCCTCGGGTCCCGGCCCTCGAGCTTGTCTCAGCCATCGCTGGTATGCCAGGTCGCGATGCCGTGGACATGGCCAGAGGGTGAGGGCTGGAGAGCCAGTAAGAGCCCTGAGTCACGATGCTCAGGTACCCCCCCTTTAACATGCAAGTGGTCGTCATGGAGAAGAAGAGGTGCCGTGGACAGGCATCAAGTAATCAAGCATGATGGGCGAATGCATAGCCGGAAATAAACGCAAGGGGGATACATGCCGCTGGGCCGGGCCCAAGCGGCTTGGGGATGATGCAGCCCGAGGGGCGCCCCCAACAAGGCAAGCTAACGACATGAAATAAAAGGGATACATACCGCAGGGACGAACCCACGCGGCCTGGGAACGATGCAGCCCTGGGAGGGCGCTCCCAGCTGGAAATGAAACTTGTAAGATGTCACCTGAGGGTGTCGAGGGCGAAGGGGTGTTGGTGCAGCAGACTCGGTAGGCTGCGGAAGCCGATCCTCACGAGCCCCCAGGCCCAGGGGCCTCGGGAGGCTCCGGAGGCACTGGTAGCTCTTCGCGAATCATCTCCATCTCCACCAAAGCTGCGGAACGCCTGTCTTCTTGAGCCTCCATGATGCCCCTCATGAGGCGCTGGCACGTAGCAACCGCGCTCGGCAAGCCGTAAGGCATGCGAACGTAGTTGTGGGGCAGACCCCTGCAGCGCCCCACTCGCGAGGGCCAGAGGCGCTCCATCGTAGCGACTTGGTTGAGCCCTGGTACGTTGATGCAGATGCGCAGCCTACCATCCTCGCCTGGATGGGGAGCCACAGCCGGTAGATGGCAGCAACCTCTCATGATTCTTGATTCCTGTAGTTCTTGAATGGCCTTGTCGACGAACTCCTGCGGGTCTGACTTTCCTTGCCTTGCTCCTTCTTGAGGGAAACGTGCTTCGAAACACGCCTCCATGTGGTGCCCAAGCGCCTCCCTCGTGACCCTGGCCAGGTCGATGGCCCTCCGGGGGAGAGCCCCCGAGCCCTACCTGAGGAGGGAGCCGGGCGCGCTTTCCTATGCAATGGAAGGAGGTTCCCCCTGGGCAGATGCGGGCCCTGAGGGGCCCGCCTCCCGAGGGGCCGGTCCGGACGATGTCTTCTTCTTCTTGGGGGTGGTCTCGGGAAGCCTCCTGCTTCCATGATCTGAGTCTTCCAGTGACGCGGCCTAAAAGGCTCGCTCCAGGGAACACACCGCATCCTTCTCTTCACAGGGCACCGTGATGACTCCGCCACTTCCTGGCATCTTGAGGACGTTGTAGCCATGGTGAGTCACGGCCATGAACTTGGCCAGCGTTGGGTACCCGACGATGGCATTGTACGACAGGCGGATGTGGGCGACGTCGAAGTCGATGAGCTCGATGCGGTAGTTGTCGCGTGCCCCGAAGGTGATAGAGAGGCGGACCTGCCCAATCGGGACCGTGGAGCCGTCGGTGACTCCGGAGAAGGGCTTGGTTGGCTGAAGCTGGTCGTAGGGCACTTGGAGATTGTTGAACATTTCCACGGACAGGACGTTGAGCCCTGCCCCTCCATTGATGAGGGTCCTGGTGACCAGTACATTGCTGATGACTGGGGAGCAAAGCATCAGGAGGACTCCGGCTGTGGCCGCACACTTGAGTTGATCTGCTGAGCTGAATGTGATGGCGCATGCCGACCACCTGAGAGGGCGCGTTGCTTTAAGCCTGGGGAGGACTGCGTTCACTTCTCAGGCAAACTGCTTGAAGATGTGTTGGGAGGCTGGGGCTTGAGCTCCGCCCAGGATGCAGGTGATTGCGCGTGGCTCCTGGAAGCCCCCAGCCCCTTCGTCTTGATGGCGGTCCTCGTTCCTCCTTGGCTGAGGCGGCAGTGGAGGGAGGCCTGTGTTGCCCTGTGGGCGATCCTCACAAGGCTGATCCCTCTAGTCCCCCTCGCGAGGCAGGTCTCGCCAGCGATCCTTCCGAGGTTGATCACGCCACCCTTGGCGCGGGCCGCGGTCTTCCCAGCGTCCTGCGTTTCTTCCTCCTCCTCGGCCGTAGCCCCGATCGGCACGGTCGGGATGACGGCCGATCCTTCCTTCTCGCACGGCGTGGAGTTCTTGGCATTCGTTGGTGTTGTGGGTGTGGAGGTCGTGGTACACACAGTACCATCTGCCCCTGGAGGACTTGTTGGAAATATGCCCTAGAGGCAATAATAAAAGCATTATTATTATATTTCCTTGTTCATGATAATTGTCTTTATTCATGCTATAATTGTGTTTTCCGGAAATCGTAATACATGTGTGAATAATAGACACCAACATGTCCTAGTAAGCCTCTAGTTGACTAGCTCGGTGATCAACAGATAGTCATGGTTTCCTGACTATGGACATTGGATGTCATTGATAACGAGATCACATCATTAGGAGAATGATGTGATGGACAAGACCCAATCCTAAACATAGCATAAGATCGTATAGTTCGTTTGCTAGAGTTTTTCCAATGTCAAGTATCCTTTCCTTAGACCATGAGATCGTGTAACTCCCGGATACCGTAGGAGTGCTTTGGGTGTACCAAACGTCACAACGTAACTGGGTGACTATAAAGGTATACTATGGGTATCTCCGAAAGTGTCTATTGGGTTGACACGGATCAAGACTGGGATTTGTCACTCCGTATGACGGAGAGGTATCACTGGGCCCACTCGGTAATGCATCATCATTTTGAGCTCAAAGTGACCAAGTGTCTAGTCACGGGATCATGCATTACGGTACGAGTAAAGTGACTTGCCGGTAACGAGATTGAACAAGGTATTGGGATACCGACGATCGAATCTCGGGCAAGTAGCATACCGATTGACAAAGGGAATTGTATACGGGGTTGCTTGAATCCTCGACATCGTGGTTCATTCGATGAGATCATCGAGGAGCATGTGGGAGCCAACATGGGTATCCAGATCCCGCTGTTGGTTATTGACCGGAGAGCAATCTCGGTCATGTCTACATGTCTCGCGAACCCGTAGGGTCTACACACTTAAGGTTCGGTGACGCTAGGGTTGTAGGGATATGTATATGCAGTAACCCGAATGTTGTTCGGAGTCCCGGATGAGATCCCGGACGTCACGAGGAGTTCCGGAATGGTCTCGAGGTAAAGAATTATATATAGGAAGTGCTATTTCGGCCATCGGGACAAGTTTCGGGGTCACCGGTATTGTACTTGGACCACCGGAAGGGTCCCGAGGGTCCACCGGGTGGGGCCACCTATCCCGGAGGGCCCCATGGGCTGAAGTGGGAAGGGATCCAGCCCAAAGTGGGCTGGGGCACCACTTCCCCTAGGGCCCATGCGCCTAGGGTGGAGGAAACCCTAAAGGGGGGCGCCCCTTGCTTGGGGGGTAAGCCCCCCACCCCTTGGCCGCCGCCCCCCTAGGAGATTGCATCTCCTAGGGCCGCCACCCCCCTAGGCCCCCCTATATATAGTGGGGGGGGGATGGAGGACCTCTTACCTTTGCCTTTGGTGCCTCCCTCTCCCTCTCCAACACCTCCTCCTCCTCCATAGAGCTTGGCGAAGCCCTGCCGGAGTACTGCAGCTCCATCACCACCATGCCGTCGTGCTGCTGCTAGAGCCATCTTCCTCAACCTCTCCTTCCCCCTTGCAGGATCAAGAAGAAGGAGACGTCATGCTGACCGTACGTGTGTTGAACGCGGAGGTGCCATTCGTTCGGCGCTAGGATCTCCGGTGATTTGGATCACGTCGAGTACGACTCCCTCATCCCCGTTCTTTGAACGCTTCCGCTCGCGATCTACAAAGGTATGTAGATGCATCCGATCACTCGTTGCTAGATGAACTCATAGATGGATCTTGGTGAAACCATAGGAAATTTTTTGTTTTCTGCAACGTTCCCCAATAGTGGCATCATGAGCCAGGTTTATGCGTAGTTCTCTTTGCACGAGTAGAACACAATTTGTTGTGGGCGTAGATGTTGTCAACTTTCTTGCCGCTACTAGTCTTATCTTGCTTCAGCGGTATTGTGGGATGAAGCGGCCCAGACCAACCTTACACGTACGCTTACGTGAGACCGGTTCCACCGACTAACATGCACTAGTTGCATAAGGTGGCTGGCGGGTGTCTGTCTCTCCCACTTTAGTTGGAGCGGATTCGATGAAAAGGGTCCTTATGAAGGGTAAATAGAAGTTGACAAATCACGTTGTGGCTTTCACGTAGGTAAGAAAACGTTCTTGCTAGAACCCTATTGCAGCCACGTAAAACTTGCAACAACAATTAGAGGACGTCTAACTTGTTTAGTGTTCTGTGATGTGATATGGCCAAAGTTGTGATGAATGATGAATGATATATATGTGATGTATGAGATCATGTTCTTGTAATAGGAATCACGACTTGCATGTCGATGAGTATGACAACCGGCAGGAGCCATAGGAGTTTTCTTTATTTTTTGTATGACCTGCGTGTCATTGAGAAACGCCATGTAAATTACTTTACTTTATTGCTAAACATGTTAGCCATAGTAGTAGAAGTAATAGTTGGCGAGCAACTTCATGGAGACACGATGATGGAGATCATGATGATGGAGATCATGGTGTCATGCCGGTGACAAGATGATCATGGAGCCCCAAGATGGAGATCAAAGGAGCTATGTGATATTGGCCATATCATGTCACTATTATTATTTGATTGCATGTGATGTTTACCATGTTTTGTACATCTTGTTTACTTTGAACGACGGTAGTAAATAAGATGATCCCTCATAATAATTTCAAGAAAGTGTTCCCCCTAACTGTGCACCGTTGCGACAGTTCGTTGTTTCGAAGCACCACGTGATGATCGGGTGTGATAGATTCCAACGTTTACATACAACGGGTGTAAGACAGATTTACACATGCAAACACTTAGGTTGACTTGACGAGCCTAGCATGTACATACATGGCCTCCGAACACAGAAGACCGAAAGGTCGAGCATGAGTCGTATACAAGATACGATCAACATGAAGATGTTCACCGATGTTGACTAGTTCGTCTCACATGATGATCGGACACGGCCTAGTTAACTCGGATCATGTTATACTTAGATGACTGGAGGGATGTCTATCTGAGTGGGAGTTCATTGAATAATTTGATTAGATGAAATTAATTATCATGAACTTAGTCTAAAATCTTTACAATATGTCTTGTAGATCAAATGGCCAACGTTGTCCTCAACTTCAACGCGTTCCTAGAGAAAACCAAGCTGAAAGACGATGGCAGCAACTATACGGACTGGGTCCGGAACCTGAGGATCATCCTCATAGCTGCCAAGAAAGATTATGTCCTACAAGCACGGCTAGGTGACACACCCGTCCCATAGAACCAAGACGTTATGAACGCTTGGCAGACACGTGCTGATGATTACTCCCTCGTTCAGTGTGGCATGCTTTACAGCTTAGAACCGGGGCTCCAAAAGCGTTTTGAGCGACATGGAGCATATGAGATGTTTGAAGAGCTGAAAATGGTTTTCCAAGCTCATGCCCGGGTCGAGAGATATGAAGTCTCCGACAAGTTTTTCAGCTGTAAGATGGAGGAAAATAGTTCTGTCAGTGAGCACATACTCACAATGTCTGGGTTACATAACCGCTTGACTCAGCTGGGAGTTAATCTCCCGGATGACGTAGTCATTGAGAGAATCCTTTAGTCGCTTCCACCAAGCTACAAGAGCTTTGTGATGAACTTCAATATGCAGGGGATGAAAAAGACCATTCCTGAATTATTTGCAATGCTGAAATCAGCAGAGGTAGAAGTCAAAAAGGAACATCAAGTGTTGATGGTGAATAAAACCACTAAGTTCAAGAAAGGCAAGGGTAAGAAGAATTTCAAGAAGGACGGCAAGGGAGTTGCCGCGCTCGGTAAGCAAGTTACCGGGAAGAAGCCAAAGAATGGACCCAAGCCTGAGACTGAGTGTTTTTATTGCAAGGGAAGTGGTCACTGGAAGCGGAACTGCCCCAAATACTTAGCGGACAAGAAGGCTGGCATCACGAAAGGTATATGTGATATACATGTAATTGATGTGTACCTCACCAGTACTCATAGTAGCTCCTGGGTATTTGATACCGGTGCGGTTGCTCACATTTGTAACACAAAGCAGGAGCTGCGGAATAAGCGGAGACTGGCGAAGGACGAGGTGACAATGCGCGTCGGGAATGGTTCCAAGGTCGATGTGATCGCCGTCGGCACGCTACCTCTACATTTACCTACGGCATTGGTTTTAAACCTCAATAATTGTTATTTAGTGCTAGCTTTGAGCATGAACATTGTATCGGGATCTCGTTTAATTCGAGATGGCTACTCATTTAAATCCGAGAATAATGGTTGTTCTATTTATATGAGAGATATGTTTTATGGTCATGCTCCGATGGTGAATGGTTTATTCTTAATGAATCTCGAGCGTAATACTACACATGTTCATAGTGTGAATACCAAAAGATGTAAGGTTGATAATGATAGTCCCATATACTTGTGGCACTGCTGCCTTGGTCACATAGGTGTCAAACGCATGAAGAAGCTCCATGCAGATGGACTTTTAGAGTCTCTTGATTATGAATCATTTGACACGTGCGAACCATGCCTCATGGGTAAAATGACCAAGACTCCGTTCTCAGGAACAATGGAGCGAGCAACCAACTTATTGGAAATCATACATACTGATGTGTGCGGTCCAATGAGCGTTGACGCTCGCAGTGGCTATCGTTATGTTCTCACCCTCACTGATGACTTGAGTAGATATGGGTATGTCTACTTAATGAAACACAAGTCTGAAACCTTTGAAAAGTTCAAGGAATTTCAGAGTGAGGTTGAGAATCAACGTGACAGAAAAATCAAGTTTTTGCGATCAGATCGTGGAGGAGAATACTTGAGTCACGAATTTGGCACACACTTAAGAAAATATGGAATAGTTTCACAACTCACGCCGCCTGGAACACCTCAGCGTAATGGTGTGTCCGAACATCGTAATCGCACTCTATTAGATATGGTGCGATCTATGATGTCTCTTACCGATTTACCGCTATCTTTTTGGGGCTATGCTTTAGAGACTGCCGCATTCACTTTAAATAGGGCTCCCTCGAAATCCGTTGAGACGACACCGTATGAATTATGGTTTGGGAAGAAACCTAAGCTGTCATTTCTAAAAGTTTGGGGATGCGATGCTTATGTCAAGAAACTTCAACCTGAAAAGCTCGAACCCAAGTCGGAAAAATGCGTCTTCATAGGATACCCTAAAGAAACTATTGGGTATACCTTCTACCTCAGATCCGAAGGCAAGATCTTTGTTGCCAAGAATGGATCCTTTCTAGAGAAAGAGTTTCTCTCGAAAGAGGTAAGTGGGAGGAAAGTAGAATTTGATGAAGTATTACCTCTTGAACCGGAAAATGGCGCAACTCAAGAAAATGTTCCTGAGGTGCCTGCACCGACTAGAGAGGAAGTTAATGATGATGATCATGAAACTTCAGATCAAGTTGCTACTGAACTTCGTAGGTCCACAAGGACACGTTCCGCACTAGAGTGGTACGGCAACCCTGTCTTGGAAATCATGTTGTTAGACAACGGTGAACCTTCGAACTATGAAGAAGCGATGGCGGGCCTGGATTCCGACAAATGGCTAGAAGCCATGAAATCCGAGATAGGATCCATGTATGAAAACGAAGTATGGACTTTGACTGACTTACCTGTTGAGCGGCGAGCCATAGAAAATAAATGGATCTTTAAGAAGAAGACAGACGCGGATGGTAATGTGACCATCTATAAAGCTCGGCTTGTCGCTAAGGGTTATCGACAAGTTCAAGGGGTTGACTACGATGAGACTTTCTCACCGGTAGCGAAGCTAAAGTCCGTCCGAATCATGTTAGCAATTGTCACATTCTATGATTATGAGATATGGCAAATGTACGTCAAAACGGCATTCCTTAATGGTTTCCTTAAGGAAGAATTGTATAAGATGCAGCCGGAAGGTTTTGTCGATCCTAAGAATGCTGACAAGGTGTGCAAGCTCCAACGCTCGATTTATGGGCTGGTGCAAGCATCTCGGAGTTGGAACATTCGCTTTGATCAGATGATCAAAGCGTTTGGGTTTACGCAGACTTATGGAGAAGCCTGCGTTTACAAGAAAGTGAGTGGGAGCTCTGTAGCATTTCTCATATTATATGTACATTACATACTTTTGATGGGAAATGATATAGAACTCTTGGACAACATTAAGTCCTACTTGAATAAGAGTTTTTCAATGAAGGACCTTGGAGAAGCTGCATATATATTAGGCATCAAGATCTATAGAGATAGATCAAGACGCCTCATAGGTCTTTCACAAAGCACATACCTTGATAAGATATTGAAGAGATTCAATATGGATTAGTCTAAGAAGGTGTTCTTGCTTGTGTTACAAGGTGTGAAATTGAGCTCAGCTCAATGTCCGACCACGGCAGAAGATATAGAAGAGATGAGTGTCATCCCCTATGCCTCAGCCATAGGTTCTATTATGTATGCCATGCTGTGTACCAGACCTGATGTAAACCTTGCCGTAAGTTTGGTAGGAAGGTACCAAAGTAATCCCGGCAAGGAACACTGGACATCGGTCAAGAATATCTTGAAGTACCTGAAAAGGACTAAGGAAATGTTTCTCATTTATGGAGGTGACGAAGAGCTCGTCGTAAAGGGTTACATCGACGCTAGCTTCGACACAGATCTGGATGACTCCAAGTCACAAACCGGATACGTGTATATTTTCAATGGTGGGGCAGTAAGCTGGTGCAATTGCAAGCATAGCGTCGTGGCAGGATCTACATGTGAAGCGGAGTACATGGCAGCCTCGGAGGCAGCGCATGAAGCAATTTGGGTGAAGGAGTTCATCACCGACCTAGGAGTCATACCCAATGTGTCGGGGCCAATCAAACTCTTCTGTGACAACATTGGAGCTATTGCACTTGCCAAGGAGCCCAGGTTTCACAAGAAGACCAGGCACATCAAGCGTCGGTTCAACTCCATTCGTGAAAATGTTCAAGATGGAGACATAGATATTTGTAAAGTACATACGGACTTGAATGTAGCAGATCCGTTGACTAAACCTCTCCCTAGAGCAAAACATGATCAACACCATAATTCCATGGGTGTTCGATTCATCACAATGTAACTAGATTATTGACTCTAGTGCAACTGGGAGACTGTTGGAAATATGCCCTAGAGGCAATAATAAAAGCATTATTATTATATTTCCTTGTTCATGATAATTGTCTTTATTCATGCTATAATTGTGTTATCCGGAAATCGTAATACATGTGTGAATAATAGACACCAACATGTCCCTAGTAAGCCTCTGGTTGACTAGCTCGTTGATCAACAGATAGTCATGGTTTCCAGACTATGGACATTGGATGTCATTGATAACGAGATCACATCATTAGGAGAATGATGTGATGGACAAGACCCAATCCTAAACATAGCATAAGATCGTATAGTTCATTTGCTAGAGTTTTTCCAATGTAAAGTATCCTTTCCTTAGACCATGAGATCGTGTAACTCCCGGATACCGTAGGAGTGCTTTGGGTGTACCAAACGTCACAACGTAACTGGGTGACTATAAAGGTATACTACGGGTATCTCCGAAAGTGTCTGTTGGGTTGACACGGATCAAGACTGGGATTTGTCACTCTGTATGACGGAGAGGTATCACTCGGCCCACTCGGTAATGCATCATCATTATGAGCTCAAAGTGACCAAGTGTCTGGTCACGGGATCATGCATTACGGTACGAGTAAAGTGACTTGCCGGTAACGAGATTGAACAAGGTATTGGGATACCGACGATCGAATCTCGGGCAAGTAGCATACCGATTGACAAAGGGAATTGTATACGGGATTGCTTGAATCCTCGACATCGTGGTTCATCCGATGAGATCATCAAGGAGCATGTGGGAGCCAACATGGGTATCCAGATCCTGCTGTTGCTTATTGACCGGAGAGCAATCTCGGTCATGTCAACATGTCTCCCGAACCCGTAGGGTCTACACACTTAAGGTTCGGTGACGCTAGGGTTGTAGGGATATGTATATGCAGTAACCCGAATGTTGTTCGGAGTCCCGGATGAGATCCCGGACGTCACAAGGAGTTCTGGAATGGTCCGGAGGTAAAGAATTATATATAGGAAGTGCTATTTCGGCCATCGGGACAAGTTTCGAGGTCACCGGTATTGTACCGGGACCACCGGAAGGGTCCCGGGGGTCCACCGGGTGGGGCCACCTATCCCGGAGGGCCCCATGGGCTGAAGTGGGAAGGGATCCAGCCCAAAGTGGGATGGGGCGCCACTTCCCCTAGGGCCCATGCGCCTAGGGTGGGGGAAACCCTAAAGGGGGCGCCCCTTGCTTGGGGGGTAAGCCCCCCACCCCTTGGCCGCCGCCCCCGTAGGAGATTGCATCTCCTAGGGCCGCCGCCCCCCCAGGCCCCCCTATATATAGTGGGGGGATGGAGGACCTCTTACCTTTGCCTTTGGTACCTCCCTCTCCCTATCCAACACCTCCTCCTCCTCCATAGAGCTTGGCGAAGCCCTGCCGGAGTACTGCAGCTCCATCACCACCACGTCGTCGTGCTGCTGCTGGAGCCATCTTCCTCAACCTCTCCTTCCCCCTTGCTGGATCAAGAAGAAGGAGACGTCACGCTGACCGTACGTGTGTTGAATGCGGAGGTGCCGTCCGTTCGGCGCTAGGATCTCCGGTGATATGGATCACGTCGAGTACGACTCCCTCATCCCCGTTCTTTGAACGCTTCCGCTCGCGATCTACAAAGGTATGTAGATGCATCCGATCACTCGTTGTTAGATGAACTCATAGATGGATCTTGGTGAAACCGTAGGAAATTTTTTGTTTTCTGCAACGTTCCCTAACAGGACTCAGGCAGATCTTTGCCCCGCTTGGTGTCTGGTTCTGCCGCGAGCACGGCAGCCCCCTTGCGCTTCACGTCCTTGGCCTTGGGCTTCTTCTCCTCTGGGTCTGCGGCAGGCAGCTCGAGGAGGGAGAGGCGTCCCTCCTCAGCCCTGGCGCACTTGGTCGCCAAGTTGAACAGCTCCAGGGAGGTGCACAGGTCTTCATGCATCGCCAGCTCCTCCTTCATCTTGACGTCGCGCACACCATCGGAGAAGGCCGAGATGATGGCCTCCTCGGACACCTTCGGGATCTTGAGGCGCGCGCTGTTAAAGCGCTGGATGTACTTTTGCAGGGTCTCTCCAGGTTGTTGCTTGATGCGGCGCATGTCGCTCACGGTGGGTGGCCGGTCGCGAGTACCTTGGAAGTTGGCGATGAAGCGGGTGCGCATCTGGTCCCAGGAAGAGATCATGCCTGGAGCCAGATTCAGGAGCCAGGTGCGAGCTCCTTCCTTGAGCGCCATGGGGAACCAATTCGCCATGACCTTTTCGTCCCCGCTGGCAGCTTCGATGCCCAGCTCATAGAGCTGGAGGAACTCTGCAGGGTCAGTCGTGTCATCATAACGAGGAGGCAGGTCTGGCTTGAACTTGCTGGGCCATGCGACGCTACGCAGCTCGGTGGTGTAGGCACGGCAGCCTGCGGTGGCCACGAAAGGCTTCGGCTGGTGGAGAGCTTGGTCTTGAGGGTCCCCACGCACTGCAGCTAGGAGCAGCGCGGGGTCTTGGCATGCCGGAGCTGGAGCAGGGTCGCGGCATGCCGGAGCAGGGAGTGCCCGGGCAGCTCCTTGCGGGCGAGGGACTTCTTGGCAGCTCCGTTCTTGCTGCGCTGGCACCTGACGGAGCGGGTTCTGCTCAGGGGCCACGCGCCTTGGAGCCATGGCGTCTTCTTGGAGAGGAGGCGGCTGGTACGCCTCCGGAGCTTCATTGCCCGCGTGGGGCGGGGTGTGGCGCAGTGGAACGGACGGCGCGGGAGAGCCCCCTGCGGCACGGACAAGCTCGGCGACGCGGTCGAGCCACTCTTCGTAGACGTCGTCGACGGGACGGTAGCGCAGGAGCTCGTTTGCCACGAGGAGCGCAGCTCGAGCCTCCAAGGGGGCGCGGAGCGCGCGGGATGAAGAACCAGCTGGTGCGAGCGATGGAGTAGCAGTGCGGCCGTCTTGCCGCACGGATGGATGCTGAGACGACGCTTGCTGCTCGCCCCCCGCCAGGCCGGTGGCGGCGTTGATGGCGGGTGACGGGGAACGACGAGGACGTCTGCCGACGGGCGCCGTCTGGGCGACGCGGGAAGCGATGGCGGCCCGTCGCTCGGCGCAGGCCCGACGAGCATCGGACATGGATGCGACGGTTGGAGGAGAATGGGGCGGTGGAAGACGAATTCCGGCGCACCCCTACCTGGCTTGCCAAATGTCAGATTTCGGGTTCCGGCAGACCCTTAAGGTTCGAACACTGGGGTGCGTGTGGAGATTACGCCTTCTACCTCTCCGTCTCGCAAAGATCTAGACTACTGAAAGAACTGCACAAGAGACACAAGGTTTATACTGGTTCGGGCCACCGTTGTGGTGTAATACCCTACTCCAGTGTGTGGTGGGTGGATTGCCTCTTAGGGCTGATGATGATGAACAATACAAGGAAGAACAGCCTCACGAGGGTCTGTTCTTGGCTGGGGTGATGAACTGCTGGGAGGAGTTCAGCCACCTTTTTCTTTCTCTCTCTCTCTCTAGCTGCCTTACTCTTACTCGCCGGCAACCAACCCCCTTGCTCTGTGGGTGGCTGGTCCTATTTATAGAGGCCCTGGTCCTCTTCCCAAATATCGAGCGGGAAGGGAGCCAACAATGGCGGGCTAATTTGAAGGCGGACAACAAGTATCAATTATCCTGACAAAAGTAGTCTTTGCCTGCGCAAAGCTCTGGTGATGACGCCGTCTTGGGCTCCACGGTGACCTCCGTCTCGTAGTCCTCCTGGTCTTGGTCTTGTTGCACAGAAATGGCAACCTTTGCCTGATGCATCGGTACTCCGCGGCTGCGCTTGCCCCCTTTGCACCAAAGAGGAAAGGAGGACGCTGCGCGGGCTGGCACCCGCCTGGCGCCCTGAGTCGTCATGGCTTGCGTCACGGGCACCTCGTGAGGTACGCCGCCTTGATTTCTCCGCCTCCTCGCGAGCCAGCCTGATGAGGCCGTGCCTGAGGAAGGTCCGTGTCGTCCGCCCCGCGAGCCTTGGCCCCTCGCGAGGGTCTTGAGTCTTGTGTTGATGAAGATGGGCCGTGCTGGGCCCCCTTTGAGCCACGCCGCAGGCCGCGGGCAGGCAAGTCTGGGGACCCCCGTTCCCAGAACACCGACAGTGTGTGCGAGGCGTTGGGCTCTAATTGAACCCGAGCGAGGCGTTGGGCTCTAACTGAACCCGACCGATTGCACTACAGGCTACGCATTACTAAACCCGAGTGATCGATCGATGGCTGTTAACTGAACCCGATCGAGCGATTCCTTCGCTACTGCTGCTAAGTGAAGCCGATCGATGATGCCTCTGGATGAACATTGAGCGTTGCAGGGGGGTTTGGATGAACAGTTCCCGGTGGGGGTGGATGAACCCGTGGTGTTGCCTTTGGATGAACAGTACCCCGATCGATCGAGCCGGTTGGGCTGGATGAACAGGACCCCGTGGAAGGCAGGATGAACAGGACCACCCCATGGAGGGCAGGATGAATAGTAGATAGTGGAGGGCAGGATGAATAGTAGCCCATGGAGGGGTGGTTCAACAGGAACCCATGGAGAGGGCTGGTTGAACAGTAGCCGGTGGAGTAGCACGTGGTGGAGGCTGGATGAACAGGAGGCCGTGGATGAACAGTCGCAGGTGGAGCTTGGAGAAGGTCGACGGTGGATGAACAGTAGCCTGTGGAGCCTGGAGGGGGTCGACGGTGGAGATGAACAGTATCCCGTGGAGTCCCGTTTTGCGGTACGCCACACCCCTCCCGATGAACAGGACCCCCGTTTCGACCATAGCGCTCCAACACAAGTCTGTTTCCTATGTTTTGCGGTACACCACACCCCTCCCAATCAACAGGAACCCCGTTTCGACCGTAGGAGGTCCGTTTCCTCTGTTTTGCGGTACGCCAGACCCCTCCTGATGAACATGATCCCATTTCGAACGTGGCCGGTCGAACACAAGGCCGTTTCCTCTGTTCTGCGGTACACCATGCCTCGTTTCCATCGGCTGTTCTGTCCAAGCCCTCCCTGATGAACACGACGAAGCATTCCGTTCTGACCCAGTCGGTTGGCTCCCCATGAACACAACGACGACGCAGTTTCTCCGTTCTGACCCAGCCATGTAGACGAGCCCTGGCCGTACGTACGCACGAGTAGGCGTTCGAGACCCTGCCCGTATGTACGTACGTTGCCGTATTTTCTTTCTTGCACATTGGCCGCTGTATGTACGTGTACATGCTACGTGTGCTCCTCTACTACGACACGTGCGCACCTCTACATCGACCAGTATGTACGTACACGTTCGCGACCAGAATGACAACGCTACGTACGCTTCGACCAGGTGGGTCCCGACTATCAGGCACTTCCTTGCGTGCGAAGATGTAGCTGGTGGGTCCCAGCAGTTAGGGGGACAAATCGTTTTGTTTGCCCGGACACACTTCCTTGCGTGCGAAGATGTAGCTGGTGGGTCCCAGCAATCATGGGGAAACATTTTTTCGCGAAGTACGGTGGCCCGTCCGGTGGGTCCCCGCTGTCAGGTGGAGGAATAATTATTTTGCGCGTAATAAGGAGGCACTTCCTTGCTACGGCCGTGGAACCAGCTGTCAGCTTCTCCACATACAGTCCACGTCCGATGGAAGCCATTCCTTGACCACGTTGACCATGCCGCGCTGAGAGCACCAGGGCGGTGGATGACGGCGAGGCCTAGGAAGGGGACGGCGCGGAGCCAGGGAAGACGCGGCAGTGGAAGCCCGTGCGAAGTGGAGTACGAGGGTTCACTGGTTCGGTTGCGGTGTGAGGCTACCGTCACCGCAGGGCCTGGCCAGCGGTGGGAATAGTAGGGGGCGGTGAGGCCTCCGCGGCAGCACAGCCGACCACAGGAGGCAAGAGCATGCGGCACGACCGGCACTGCTTTGGGCGGCTGGAGAAACAAGACCAGAGGTTGAAGAAGCACTACGGCCGTTGGATGGACATCGTACGGTCACTGGAGCTAGAATCGTTCATATTGACTAAGTTGACAAAGCACTCCGCCCCCGTCAACTTAGTAGGCCCACAAGTCAGCCTCCCACCAAGGTGGGTCCCAACCAGCAGGGGGAGTATTCATTTTTTTGTGCGTAATAAGGAGGCACTTCCAGTGGGTCCGACTTACAGCGGGGGGAACGTTTTTTTTCACGCAATACGATGGCCCATCCGGTGGGTCCCAGCAGTCAGGGGGCAAACATTTTTTCATGAAATACGGTGGCCCGTCCGGTGGGTCCCTGCTGTCAGGTGGAGGAATCATTATTTTCCGCGTAATAAGGAGGCACTTCCTTGCTGCCGTTGTGGACCCAGTTGTCATCCTCTCCATGTACAGTCCACGTCCGATGGAAGCCGTTCCTTGACCACGTTGACCACGCCGTGCCGAGAGCACCAGGGTGGTGGACGACGGCGAGGCCTAGGAAGGGGACGACGCGGAGCAGGGGAAGAGGCGGCAGCGGAAGCCCGCGCGGAGAGGAGTACGAGGGTTCACTGGTTCGGCTGCGGTGTGAGGCTGCCGACGCTGCAAGGCCTGGCCAGCGGTGGGAATAGTAGGGGGCGGTGAGGTCTCCGCGGCAGCACAGCCGGCCACGGGAGGCAGGAGCATGCGGCACGACCGGCGCTGCTTTGGGTGGCTGGAGCAAGAAGACCAGAGGTTGAAGAAGCACTATGGCCGTTGGATGGACATTGTACAGTCACTGGAGCTAGAATCGTTCATATTGACTAAGTTGACAAAGCACTCCATCCCCGTCAACTTAGTAGGCCCACAAGTCAGCCACCCACCAAGGTGGGTCCCAACTAGCAGGGGGAGTGTTCATTTTTTTGTGCGTAATAAGGAGGCACTTCCGATGGGTCCGAGCTGACAGCGGGGGCAACATTTTTTTCACGAAATATAGTGACCCGTCCTGTGGGTCCCAGCAGTCAGGGGGGAAACATTTTTTCGCAAAATACGGTGGCCCGTCTGATGGGTCCCTGTTGTTAGGTGGAGGAATCATTATTTTCTGCGTAATAAGGAGACACTTCCTTGCTGCGGCTGTGGACCCAGCTGTCAGCCTCTCCACGTACAACACACTTCTGATGGAAGTTGTTCCTTGACCACGTTGACCACGCCGCATTCCGTTGCATGCGTGCATCCATGGGCGTGGTGCGTCCCCACTGTCAGGCTCTCACGTACAGTCATGTTCCGACGACTCTCGGTTGTTGACCACACCATGCCAAGCGCACCAAAGGCCGGTGGACGACGGTGAGGCCCCAGACTGGAACTACCCGGAGATGGGGAAGACGGGGCAGTGGAGTCGCTGATGGAGAGGAGTGGGAAACTTGACTGGTTCGGGTGCGCGGCAGCATAGCCGCGGTGCCGCCCACGGGAGACAGGAGCAAGAACAAAGGTTGAAGAAGGAGCACAGCTGTTGGATTAACATCCAACGGTCCAGCTGCTAGAATCATTTGTTGATTAAGTTGACAAAGCCCTGCGTACATGTCCGCTTAGTAGGCCCACAAGTCAGCCACCAAATCTGACGGGTCCCAGCTGTCAACGGGAGGAATAATTTTTTCGCATAACAAGGAGGCACTTCCTTCCGTGCGAAGATACAGCCGGTGGGTCCCAGCTCTCAAGTGGAGGAAACATTTTTTCAGCTTAATAAGGAGGAACTTTCCTTGCGTGCGACCATGGACCTCATGGGTCCTAGCCGTCAGGCTCTCCACGTACAGTCCTCTTCCGATGACTCTCGTTTGTTGACCATGCCGTACGAAGCACAGCGAGGCGGTGGACGACGGCGAGGCCCTGGACGGGAACGACTCGGAGATGGGAAGACGCGGCAGTGAAGTCGCAGATTGAGTGGAGGAGAAGGGTTATAATTGGTTCTGGTGCGGCGTGGGGCTGTAGTTGGTGGAGAATAACAGGAGGTGTGGAGGGCTGGAGGGATAGCTTGGCTGGTGGTGGGGTAGCGCTTCACAGCGATGCGTGCTAAGCAGAGCCGCTAGCCGCCGGAGGCCGGACCGGGCGGTCCCGGCGACGCTGGAGGAAGAAGACGAGAGATTGAAGGTGCATGTCGACCAAGTTGACAACGCCCTGTGTAGGCTTCGACCTATTGGCCCACATGTTAGCCTGCAAAAATGTGGCATATATTTAACCCATGTTTTCTAGAATGTACAGTCCATTTGCTGGGCTGGGTGAACAAATAATTTCTGTCAATGCGGCCCATTTATATTATCTAAGAAATCCCAACCCATTTGCACTTCCTTCAAATACACGAATTAGATGGGCTCGTTATATATATAATGTTATGTTAGAAGGAGCAATTAATATCAAAAATAAACTGGAGAGGCACATTTTTTATATACATAATTAACAAATTAGCGAGTTATTGCTCAAAATAAAAATGAGCGCGTTATTATTACATTGGTCCTTAAAATCTTTGCAAGATTTTGTACGCAATCACAAGGATTTTCCTTGCCTATGAGTCAAAAACAACCAGGATTTTCCTTGCCAACTTCTGTTAAACATTTACATTTATAAGTTAATAACACGTGGGATGTTTTCATAATGTATATATAAGTCTCTATAAAATATACGATAATAGTAATAATTTAAATATATATAATATGGTTAAAAAATACATTGGGTTGCCGATCTTTAAGAAAAAGCCCATAGGCCGGTATGGACCTCAAAAAATAAGTTGAAAACACTGTCACCCGTATGTCGTGGGCTACGCATGTTAAAATACAAAACCTAGGCCTAGATGATACTTGTTCGCCCTTTGGAATAAATGGTACCAAATCCCCGAGCGAATTGGATTACAGAGGGGGCCGGCGACACGACTGAAGAAGCACATCAAGAGAGATTTTTTTTCTTCAGTGGATGGCTCTCGATGGCGTTTTTTACTTGCCTCTACACCATACAACTTGTATTTTTAGCCTCCAAGTCCGTGGTGGACCAACAACCCATTTGCTGGGCGGGCCAACCTATAGAAACCAGCGCTCGATTTTTCATCAAGCCCCAAAAACAATGCAGCACTATGTTTGTTTTGAGGCCGAAAACATTACGGCAGGGGTTGAGCGGGGGAGGGGGCAAGATAGAGCAAAAAGATTAAAAAGATCTGATGCGCCGTTGCTACCCTAACAAAGTAGGTGCAATTCTTCTCGGGAAGAAGGTGTGCCGTTGACACCCACACGTCACATACCCCACAGTAGGCATACTAACAAGTTCACACACAAGCACAACAGAAAAGGTAAACATTCATATCAAACTCAGGTTCACAGGACACGTTCATATTCATAGCCAACATTCACTATCAACAACTCAAAAGATTCATATATACACAAGTTCAGCATGTCTATGGATCCAAATGATTGATAGATCACACAACAATATTCATAGATAATTCACAAAAAGATTCAGATATACACATGTTTAGTATGTTTATGCATCCAAATGATTGAGATCACAACCAATATGATCCATGGACGAACTTTAATTACCTAGGGTACACACTGGTAAATGGTGTTTAGTCGGAGGTACTTCTTGCTAAAATTAATGCTTGTACGAGTAAACTTTCGAGTACATAAGAGGCAGCACAGACAATCTAAACCTTTCTTGTAGGTTTATCCTCAAATAGTGACCTCGTGCCAAGGGAGGTTTGAGCAACTTGGCCACTACTTTCATCCAACTAGTTTACTGGCTCATCTTGGTTCTGTGGCTCGCCAAAATTCTACATTGCAAACTGGTAAATGGTGTTCAATCGGAGGTACTTCTTGCTAAAATTAATGCTTCTATGAGTAAACTTTCGAGTACATAAGAGGCAGCATAGACAATCTGAACTTTGCTTGTATGTTTATCCTCAAATAGTGGCCTCGTACCGAGGGAGGTTTGAGCAACTTGGCCACTACTTTCATCCAACTAGTTTACTGGCTCATCTTGGTCCTGTATCTTGCCAAAATTCTACATTGCAGACGAGAAAGGAGGCGGTTGAGAAAATGAACCACCCAATTTCTTTTGTGCAGTTCAACTGAAATGGAGCATCCCTGGTGTGCAGACTGATTAAGTGCTAGATGAATATACGCGTCAACCAACTTGTCTGGAATCTTTAGACTCCATGCCATACAGTTCGCTACCATATGTGCAGATAACCAAAAGGCACAAGTTGGGACCAAAGACTGGACTGCATTTTTCTGGGCTATGCGCCAAGCAATGTTTTTGGCGTTCACTCTCCTAATACTTGGAGTTTGACAATTGGTTGACGCTGGCTGATACTCGAATGAATATAGGCACTTCTTCTTGTCAACATCGATGCTTGTCTGAGTGAACTTTGGATTACATAGCAGCAACATAAGTACATGTCCATCTGATCTTTTTGTGCAGTTCTAATGAAATCACCCGATGTAATGATTTGCCTTCGAGTTCAGGCTCCAAGTTACTCCTTTATGAAATCGGTAAACAGTAGCACAATACCAAATTACCAATACATATGACAAGCACAATAATCAGGATAAAGACCAGTACCAACCCATGTGAGGTAGCATATGAATTACTATTTCCTTTGACTGGAAGCCGAGATAAGCCAAGCGACTGACAGCAAAGGAAGAATGCGAGCCGAGATTAGCGACTAATAGGAAAGGAAGGAAGCTGTCGAGGCAATGAAGCACCCAAACTTTTTGTGTAGTGCCACCAAAATCGATCATCCCTATTGGCACATATATTGAGAGAGTGAGATTACTGTAATAGTGGGACTAGTTGATGAAACATACACTAACAAATAGGAGAACCCTCATTATCTTAATGGGTAAAGTTATCATTCCCTCCCTGCTCCACCACATGATTCACCTCATAGACAAACATACACACATACATGATTCAGCATAGGGTGCTATTAAAGATTTGTTTAACTCCGACAGGAAAATTAGGCAGCAATAAATTAGTGGTACTTAAGTACTCCTAATTAATTAAGTGAGACAACAGAACTGGAAGGGCTCCCTGGAGGATCGTCTCATATGTAAAGTAGTTGTTGCTGGAGCCCTTGAATAGCCTCGACCGAGGCCTCTGGCTTCAGTAAGATCGCCTTGGCACTATTTACTCTTCTTCTTCCTCCTCTTCATGCTCTGTTTCTCAGTCTCCTCACCAGTTGGTAAAACCAAGTACATGATTGGCCTTCTATTTCAGAATTGGTTTTGTCAGTGAGGGAGTACAAGTGTACTAGTAAAAAATAGCATTATTTTCTCATGGCAGTCGCAAAATAGAGATGAACACATGCATTAAATATCATTCTTACCTAAAGGAAGGTTATCGTGCCAATATGGATGATGAGGATTGGAACACAGATCTCCCTTTGTGCAGTTCCACCGAAATGAACCAACTATTCCATTCTGACATTCTAGTTAAAGAGCACAAAAGTCACTTCTTTTAAGAAGAGTTTTGGGCAGTGCACCAAAAGGTCACAACAGCAACCAAGTGAAATGGATATCCCTGTTTGCACAAAAAGCTACAGAGGAAACAGTTAGAGTCTCAAACAATTACAGGCAAAAACATTTGGCTAAACTTGTCATGGCTTATAACAGTGGCATGGCTTCATTTTTACCAGGGGCATTAGATTAAGAATAGCTAAATATTTGGTATAAGGGCATGGGATAGTGGGTGCACCAGCAGTCCAACACCATGTACCTAAACAGGGCATAAAGTGGTGATTCATAGTTTGTTGCCCCGAGAAACAAACATCCAACAAACATATTTGGGTTGGTCCCATTTTTGTTCACTTTAGCCACCTACTCCTATGTGTGGATAGCAAATCTATTCCTGGTCATACCACTGTGTACAGCGTTACCCCTATATTTCCCTTTTCGACCAAGAGACCGGTCGGATGACCAGTCTGTACTACTTTCACCCCCTTTCCTTCCTATTTGTACCAAGTCCGATGTACTACATACTAAATTCCCCCACCCCCACTTTATTTCTTGTTTGAACCAACTACAAGATTCGACTCCATGAAGTAGCTTTACCTCTAACAATAGAAGAAGAAAAATAGGTGACGTTGGACCATCCGATCGAGAGGGGCTGAGAGGTAGAAAATGATGCACATGCAGCGATGTAGCAAGCTGGGAAAGTAGAGCTAAGGTGGTTTCGAAGGAAGAAATACGTGAAGGTCGCCGGGATGTGGATAGGTGGGCGGCGGGAGGCCGGATCTGCCCACACTAGGGCAATGACGAAGGGATCGGAGGACCTCTCGCGCCGGCTGAAAGTGCGTTATATCGACTAGAGGGGGGTGAATAGGCGATTTTTATGAAAGTCTTCAAAATATGGAAGTTATGAAGACAAACAGTAGAAATAAACCTATTACCCTGCAGCGGAAGGTAGACTACACTAGGCAAGCCATAGTCAAGTATTCAATAGAGTGAAAGCACAATGACAAATAGCTGCAATGTAGTAAGGATCAGGTAGGAAGATATTATGAAGCCAAACAGAACGAGCAGTCACTCAATGAAGATAAAAGATAGTGCAATCATACAATGACTTCACAAGGAGTAACAGTACGTAAAGAGAAGGGAAGGATGAAACCAGTGACTCATTGAAGACAATGATTTGTTGGAATAGTTCCAGTTGCTGTGACAACTGTATGTCTGGTTAGGGCGGCTAGGTATTTAAACCTGAGGACACACAGTCCCGGACACCTAGTCATGAACACGCAGCTCAGGACACCCAGTCCTCACCGTATTCCCCTTGAGCTAAGGTCACACAGACCTCGCCCAATCACTCTGGTAAGTATTCAAGGTAGACTCCCAAACCTTCACAGACTTCGTTCACCGGCGATCCACAATGTTTCTTGGATGCTCAGAATGCGACGCCTAACCGGCTGGAGGATGCACAATCCTCAAGTGTAATAAGTCTTCAGATCACATAGACAAGAAGACTTAAGTGATGCCTAATTCTCTTTGGCTCTGGGTGGTTAGGGCTTTATCCTCGCAAGGAATTCTCTCTCAAAGGCTTCGAGGTGGGTTGCTCTCAAACGACAAAAGCCGTACTCTAAATCTGAGCAGCCAACCGTTTATGGTTGTAGGGGGTGAGCTATTTATAGCCACTAGGCAACCCTGCCTGATTTGTCCGAAATGACCCTGGGTCACTAAGGAACTGACACATGTTCCAACGGTCAGATTTCAAACTCACACGGAAACTTTACTTGGGCTACAAGCAAAGCTGACTTGTCCGACTCTAGGCAAGATTCGTTCTCATAGTCTTTACTCGAAGACATAGGTTTTGTTTAAGCATCACTTCAGTCATTCTGACTGGTTCTCTTGGACCCCACTTAACAGTACGGTGGTTCCTATGACTCAACACAGAAGAAAAAGAACTACGAAAGATCTAAGTCTTCGAGCTCCATAGGCTTCATGTGGTGTCTTCTCTTGTCATAGTCTTCAATATGAACATCTTCATATACCACCTTTGACATCAATGTCTTCATACGTTTTTAGGGGTCATCTCTGGTAGGAAAACCGAATCAATGAGGGACTTCTACCTGTGTTATCCTGCAATTCTAACAAACACAATAGTCCCTCAACTAGGTTTGTCGTCAATACTCCAAAACCAACTAGGGGTGGCACTAGATGCACTTACAATCTCCCCCTTTTTGGTGATTGATGACAAACTAGTTGAAGTTTTCAACGGGGAATATAATATGTGAAATTGTAAAGGATAAGGAATTGTCTTCATAAGTTGCAAGGGCTCCCCCTGAAGATGTGCATATAAGTAATTTGCTTTTGGAAGGCAAATGCACATGGCAGGTTGTACTTGTGGAGATCCACTTCAACTCACGATGACAATCCACTATGCATGTGAAGATAATGACAGGCATAATGGAAAATGGACGTCTGCAAAATGATCTAAGTGCAGAATTTATCATCGCACATGCGGAATTTATCATCGCATCACAAGGTGGCAAAGAAGTAGCAGACGACCATCGAGTTTAAGTGTCACAACTCAAAGAACCAAATGTATCAAAACGAGAGTTGTAAACACGAAGAAAAATATAAAGCACTTGCCCATATGGACCCGTTGAAGACTATCAAACTCATATGCTTCTCCCCCTTTTGTCAGTAAGGACCAAAAAGGTTCGAAGACACAGAGCATCTACTCGTTCCCATGAAGAGTAGGTGAAGCAGCAGGGTCGTCAGTGGTGTTCGGCGATGCAGAAGAACTTGGAGCAGTGTTGACGCGTGCTGAAGGAGGTGGCGGTGAAGTAGCATCGTCTTCATCTTTGATCACTCTGGCATTCACAGTTGCAGCAGAGGAAGAGAACTCAGAGTCTTCAAGAGATGGAGATCGTCACAGCACTGCCCTTCGAGGAGGTGTGGAGTCAAACTTGAAGCGCTCAGAGAAGCCATCCTCTTGAAGATCATCTTCAGAACACATCAGCGTTAGCCCTTTCCATGTGCGTCAAGAGGTTTCATGAGCAACAAAGGCATTCTTGGTGGCAAGATTGCGAATGCGATTAACATCCACCAAGAGGCTTTGCATTTGACACTTCAGCCAGTCATGATGCCTATCCTGTTTCTGATGAAGAGCCACCAGAAGCTCTCGGTCATTGAGAACACGAGTGCGCTTCTTGGGTCGTTGGGCAATGGTGCTATCAGTGGCTTCAGTGAGAGCAGGATGCGGTGCACGTGTAGTGCCAGCCAAAGGATACACACGAGTTACTGCTTCGATGCCTTCAACATTCTGAGAAAAACTTTGATGCTCTGCATTCTGAAGACTTAGAGGTTCCTTGGCAGGCTCAGGATAGATGGCTTCAATAGACATATCCACATCAGGCAAGAAGATCCGATGATTGCGAGCAGATGGCTGATATAAGATAGCAGAGTGAAGTTTGATCAGCCGCATTACCCATGGGGCATAGAACTTCAAGCCAAACAGATCGGAGCCTGATGCAGCAAGTTGGCGAATGAAGAAGTCCTGTGCATTGAAGCATTTTCCATGAAGAATATAGAAGACTAAAGTCTTCATTGCACCTTCCAGCTTGGCATGTGGAGAGTGCCCTTTGATGGGCCAGAGAGTTCACCTTATGATATGATAGATAGTCCTTGGCAGATACTCTAGGTCTTCAATGAAGAACTCTGTGGGATATGCAGCATCTTGGGGCAATGGCTTCATCATACTGAGCATCTGACTCATGTTAGGTTTAGTCTTCTGAAAGATGCTCTCAACAGCTTCAATATGAAGCTGACAGCCATGTTCGTAGAGATCGCCAGGAGTGGGCAAACTAGTGAGCTCAATGATGTCAAAGGCTTTGGCTTCATGATGAATGTTTCCTGTCATCCACTCCAGGACCCAAGTCTTCGGATCTCTGTTATACCCGCGGATGTGAAGTGTGGCATAGAATTGGAGGAGCAACTCTTCATTCCAATGCTCTTGGTCGGTGACGAACGGCAGCAATCCAACCTCTTTGAAGCAATCCAGAGCTTCTTCCAGATAGGGCAGACCAGCTATTGCTTCAATGTCAAGGCGCTTGTCTGGGAAGATGCGACCTTGGTTGTAAAGAATGCAGGAGTAATAGCTTCGCTGCGGATAGCTCCAGAATCGATCAGATGATATTCTTTCCCTTGAGTAGGGGTTCCTGGAGCTATTGAAGAATGTGTTGTCTACTCTGAAGCCATTGATATTGAAGGATCCAGGTGCTGATGCAGGACCTGGGAACCTAGGCAGTCGTGGGATTGGCTTCTGTACCTGAGGCATGTGCTCAACATGATAGTCGAACTGGGGACCGGCAGCAGACGCAAGAACAAAAGCAGTGGGATCAGTGGCTTCGCTGACTTCTGGTGCTTTTGGAGGTGAGGGCTCCACATTAGCTTCAGCCATGACAGCGTCAGTGGCTTCAGTGGTGTTGGTGGTGGCAGCCTCAAGATTTTCAACCTCCACTTGACGAGCTGGAGGGTCGGTCACGATCACGTTCTCCTCGAGAACCGCTTCTTGGTGGGACAGGGGAGTAGCAGCTTGTGGTACTTCTTCATCGGCTGATGCAGCCGGAATGTCTTCAGCAGTTTTAGCTTCAGACACGGAGACTTGAGGCCTTGGACCTTTGCGAAGCCTGCGCAACGCGGGCGATGCCTGTGGAGTTGGTGTTGGCTGGTCCTCAAAGTCTTCTTCCTCTTGTGGGCGATCAGCCCATGAAGCATCCTGTGTAATTGGCGTCAGTGGACGACCAATGCTTATGAGTTTGCTGTGCGTTAGCACAGGCGATGATACCTGTTGGTGCTGTAGCTGAGGAAGGACTGCATCATCTTCAACATGGTCATGGTGACCAATGTCTTCAGCAGCGATGGGATCAGCTGCTGGAAAGTCTTCAGCTTCATGAGCCTCTGTGAAAGCAGGCTCACGGACAGTCAGTTGGCGGTCTTGTGGATCAGCGTCAGGGTGAACCATGGAAATGGGTTCAACAATCAAGGGCTCTGTGGGAGCAGCCCATTTCTTCTTGGTCTTTCTTTTCTTCTTGGAGGGGGCAGTAGCAGAGGATTCAGAATGTTTCCTCTTCCTTGCTTCAGCCTCAGTAGTCCTGGTCTTCTTCAGTTCTGAAGTGGTTGACCTGGCCTTTGGCTTCGGGCCAGTCATGCTAGTTGGGAAGACAATGGGATCTGCTTCCTGCCTTGGTGCTTTAGGTTCAGCCATAGCGGGCTTCTTCTTCTTCTTGGCAGCCATCTTGGGGTCGATGCCAGGACGCCCAAGGGCCTTGCGCTTCTCAGCCTCATTGTAGGCTTGCACACACCTGTCAGCCAGGACCTTCATGCGCTCACGAGAACCCTGAGCTTTTGCACGTTTCTCGAGAAAGGCTTCCTTGAGATTGTGCAGCATAAGCATGAAGTTCTTCACGTCTTGCACGCTGAGCTTGGCCATATGCTTCTTGAACTAAGATTTCTCAAAGTCAATCTTCTGCTTCAGTTCAACAATGCGCTGAGCGATGGCTAACTCTGAAGCAATGGCGCCATGGAAGGCGACACTGAGGCCAATGGGTAGTTGCAGATCTTCGAAGCTAATGTTTGGCGTGTCAAACCACTCATCAATGAAGTTGTGGATGATTGTTACATCAAAGAGAGGCAGATCATTGAAGATTTCTGCTTCTTCTTTGCTCTTGATGAGTTGCTCAAGAGCGTCATCTGCAAGATCTTCATCACTTGATAGATCAATGGCATCATTGCGCAGAATGGCAGCAGCTATTAGCTCTTGGCCGGTGTGTGGCAGAGGCATCTTGACCTTCTGGGGCTTGGAGATGCGTGACAAATCTTCAGACTGCACACTGTCTTTAGGAGGTGCAGTTGCCAGTGGCTTCGCCCGTGAGATTTTTGGTGAAGGGGCAGGCTTTGAAGCTTTAGGCTGCTTCAACTTCTTTGGCTTCGGCGCTGCAGGTGCTTCATCTGATTCAGCGTCAGCTGCAGGCTCATTCACGTCTGTCCCTTGTACCAAGATATGGGTGATGAGACCTTCAAGGTTGTAAAAAGGACCAACGACATTGGGTTCTGCATCTCGTGTGCCGTCAGCCCTTGGAGCAGAAGGACCAGGGTTGAAGTCTAGTCCCAATGTCTTCTTGTTCTGCTTGGCTGAGTTCTGGGCAAACTGAAAGTTGCGCTTGAACAGAATGTCGTCACGACACCATAGCAGTGATGATGGGTCAGCATCCACAGGTTGTGGTCCACGGACCATGCAGGGATAGAAGCCTTGTTCAATGGCTTCATCTCTGGTCCTGGGTTGAAGATTTTTATAGAGGATGTCTCCCCATGGTCGCTTGATGGCATTCTTTTCAGCATATTCCTTTGTCACAAATCTGTACTTGAACCATTGTTCCGCCCAATAGCGTCGAATCCATTGGATTCGTGTTTTGCGCTGATTGTAATCCTCTTCAGGATCTGTCTTGTACAGTTCTGAGAGTTCATCTGGCAGATCTCTTGATGTTTCTCCATGATGCTTTCTGCCACCCTTCCTTGCTGATTTATCTGAAGCCATGAACTTTAAACTGAAAGGCTTCAATACGTTCAAAGGCTTCAAAGGCTTTCGCTTGCTGGACAAACAGGAACTGGCTTCGGGAGAATTTATATGATGCTGTAAGAATTCTGCAAATGAATGCAGACTATGAGAACCAAGGGATTCTCCCACGGACATGTACTTGTGACAGCATTAAGGTGCGAGGGAAGGGGAAGAGGTCGTATGCATTCTCAGAAGATTTTGAAGATAAATCAGTTTAGAAGACATTGACCTCATCGTGCAAAGACATTCACTCATAGATAAGGAGTTGGTTCTAGATTTGTACGAATCCAGAGATCAGTACAAGTGAGGAATCTAACTACTTTGTGAAGCATAAGTGAATATGCTAGGCATGTTATGAGATGTAGTATGAAAGAGATCCAACTTGTGTGAATAGAAACTGCTTGTGGTAGAAAGTGACAAAGCCATAGGATCAAAGGGGCCGTAAAAAGGAAGTTTTATTTACCACACTGGGAACTACTAGACGGAGTGGAAGAGGAGGCCGAGCAGTTCGATCTTCCGTGCCCTAACTTGGCGACGGAGGACACCTACGGCGACGGCGGAGAGGACGATGTCCGCGGTCGGCGTGAAGACAGCGTTGGAGAGGTTGCGGCAGTGAAGCGCTTCGTCGCCGGTGTCGTCGAGGGCAAGCGGTGGTGCTAGGGTTCGTGCGAGAGTGGAAGAAGAGATAATGACTATGGTGAGGCATGTATTTATAGGTACAGGGGCGGCACTGCGTTATTACATAGGTGCCCCTAGCGATTCGCATCTGAGGGGTACGTGGTTGTCATACAGCATATCGTGGGTTGTTCCATGTCCCACGCACGCCTGGATTGTCGGGTGGTCGTTCCCACTTCTCCGGGTTTCATGTGAAGGAATGAGCATTGAAAACGGACTTAATGTTTGCCTCTATATCTTCTGCTAACAAGGACGCAGAGAAGACATTCGACAGTTTCAATAGAATGCATATGATTTGGAGAGATAGAGTTTGAGATAGAAAGCATGGAGAGGTTAGGGTCCGATCACATTCACTTAGTTCAAAAGATTCAACAAGAAGACATAGCTATAAGTGAATGCTGTAGAGGACAGAACACTAGTATATATATTTAATCAACATAGTGAAGGTAATCATGAAGACATGTTGAGATTGACGCCAAATCAAATGTGAAGACACACCAAATGTAACGCCATGAGTAAAACACTTCAAACAGAACATTTGGTGGTGGCATTACCCACCGTATAGGAAGTATTAGACCCAGACACGGCGCACAATTATCGTGGCGCTCTGAAGTCAAATTCCACATTAATGTATTCACACTTAGAATGTATGTCTTCATTGATTGAAGATATACTTTACTTCGTGTGTTGCACATCTAAGTCATCAATATGCATAAGTGTTAGAATGTGTGCCTGATCACAGGACATTTGAGGATTCCAGGATATTTAGCTCACACCGTACCTTGCAAAATCTCTTCTCATCCAAGGGCTTGGTGAAGATATCTGCCAATTGCTCTTCAGTGTTGACGTGTATGATGTCAATATCTTCCTTCACAACATGGTCTCTGAGAAAGTGATGACGAATTTCAATGTGCTTTGTCTTCGAGTGCTAAACTGGGTTGTTGGCAATCTTGATGGCGCTTTTGTTGTCGCAGTAGAGTGGCACCTGCTTCAGATGAATGCCATAGTCCTTGAGGGTTTGCTTCATCCACAGAAGCTGAGCGCAGCAAGATCCAGCAGCAATGTATTCAGATTCAGCAGTGGAGAGAGATACACAGTTCTGCTTCTTTGAAGACCAACATACAAGTGATCGTCCCGGAAAATGACATGTGCCTAATGTAGACTTACAATCAACTTTGTCACCAGCATAATCAGCATCCGAGAATCCAACCAGATCAAACTCTGAGCCCTTTGGATACCATAATCCTAGAGTTGGGGTGTGAGCCAAATATCGAAGAATTCGCTTCCCAGCTAAGTGATGCGACTCCTTTGGTGCCGCTTGAAATCGAGCACACATGCAAACACTAAGGATAATATCTGGCCTAGATGCACATAGATAAAGCAAAGAACCAATCATGGAGTGGTATACCTTTTGATCGAACTCTTTACCATTGTCGTCAGGACCCAGATGATGCTTGGCTGGCATTGGCGTCGTGAAGCCTTTGCAGTCTTGCATACCAAACTTCTTCAGGCAATCTTTGAGATACTTCTCTTGAGATATGAAGATGCCGTTGCGTTGCTGTCATATTTGAAGACCGAGGAAGAACTTCAGCTCTCCCATGATGGACATCTGATATTGCTCTTGCATCATATATCCAAACTCTTCACTGTACTTCTGATTGGTGCAACCAAAGATAATGTCATCCACATATATTTGGCACACAAATAGTTCACCATCATATGTCTTCGTGAAGAGAGTGGGGTCGAGGGAACCAGGTATGAAGCCTTTGCTCTTCAGGAAGTATTTGAGTGTGTCATACCAGGCCCGAGGGGCTTGTTTGAGGCCATACAGTGCCTTGTTGAGCTTGTATACCATGTCAAGATGTTTCGGATCTTCAAAACCAGGTGGTTGTGCAACATACACTTCTTCTTCAATCTTGCCATTGAGAAAGGCGCTCTTCACATCCATTTGATATAGAAGTATGTTGTGATGATTGGCATAGGCCAGCAGTATGCGTATGGCTTCAAGTCTAGCCACAGGAGCAAATGTTTCATCGAAGTCAATGCCTTCCACTTGAGTATATCCTTGAGCAACGAGACGAGCTTTGTTTTTGACAACTTGACCATGCTCATCTTGCTTGTTGCGGTATATCCATTTGGTGCCTATTATGTTGTGCTTCTGAAAGTGCAACTATCCCTAGGTGGTTTTGGTAATTCATAACAACATATAGCTCATTGAGCTAATGCTATTTCAAGATGATTATTTCAGGAAAGCTCAATGATTGGCATGGCATGGATGTGAAAGTGGAACCCTCAAAATGCTAAGGACAAAGAATTGGCTCAAGCTCAAAAGTTCAAGACTCTTCATTTTATATTTTAGTGACCCAAGATCACATTGAGTCTTTAGGAAAAGCCAATACTATCAAGGAGGGATGAGGTGTTGCTTAATGAGCCTCTTGCTTTATGTGCTTGGTGATATGCTCCAAAATCCTCAACCACTTTTCCATAGCCACAAATGACCTAAACCCTAAGCCAAACTCGGTCATACCGATTCTTTCAATCCGACGCCACCGAGTTTCACTTGTCATTTGCCACTGCCAAACCCTAGCAATTCGGTCCTACCGATAAGGATCTCGGTCTCACCGAGATGGGATTGCAAACTCTCTGTTTCCCTTTCGTAACTTTTCGGTCTCACCGAAAGAGCGAATCGGTCCCACCGAGATTGCAATGTAAACTCTATGTTTCCTTCTTGTAACTTTTCGGTCTCACCGAAAGAGCGAGTCGGTCCCACCGAGTTTGCCTGACCAACTCTCTGGTTAGCTTATTGCCAAACTCGGTCTCACCGAGTTTGTGCAATCGGTCTCACCGAGATTACGTTATGCCCAAACCCTAACCGAATCGGTCCTACCGAGTTGCATGTCAGTCCCACCGAAATTCCTAACGGTCACTAGGTTTACTATTTCGGTTCGACCGAGCTTTCTGATTTGGTCCCACCGAGATTGGTAAATTGTGTGTAACGGTTGGATTTTGTGTGGAGGCTATATATACCCCTCCACCTCCTCTTCACTCGTGGAGAGAGCCATCAGAACACATACACCATTCCAACTCATATGTTCTGAGAGAGAACCACCTACTCATGTGTTGAGACCAAGATATTCCATTCCAACCATATGAATCTTGATCTCTAGCCTTCCCCAAGTTGCTTTCCACTCAAATCTTCTTTCCACCAGATCCAAATCCTATGAGAGAGAGTTGAGTGTTGGGGAGACTATCATTTGAAGCACAAGAGCAAGGAGTTCATCATCAACACACCATTTGTTACTTCTTGGAGAGTGGTGTCTCCTAGATTGGCTAGGTGTCACTTGGGAGCCTCCGACAAGATTGTGGAGTTGAACCAAGGAGTTTGTAAGGGCAAGGAGATCGCCTACTTCGTGAAGATCTACCGCTAGTGAGGCAAGTCCTTCGTGGGCGATGGCCATGGTGGGATAGACAAGGTTGCTTCTTCGTGGACCCTTCCTGGGTGGAGCCCTCCGTGGACTCACGCAACCGTTACCCTTCGTGGGTTGAAGTCTCCATCAACGTGGATGTAGGATAGCACCACCTATCCGAACCACGGGAAAAACAACTGTGTCTCCAATTGCGTTTGAATCCTCAAAACCCTTCCCTTTATATTCTTGCAAGTTGCATGCTTTACTTTCCGCTGCCAATATACTCTTTGCATGCTTGCTTGAATTGTGTGATGATTGCTTGACTTGTCCTAAGATAGTTAAAATCTGCCAAGAACTAAAATTGGGAAAAGGTTAAGTTTTTATTTGGTCAAGTAGTCTAATCACCCCCCCCCTCTAAACATACTTTCGATCCTACAAGTGGTATCAGAGCTTTGGTCTCCATTTGCCTTGATCTCCATAGCTTTTGGTGGTCATAGCCTTGGTTTCACAACCTAGGAGAGTATGGCGTCTAGCGAGGGAAATTATCACCGTAGAGGTCCTTACTTTGATGGTACAAATTTTGCTAGTTGGAAGCATAAAATGAAAATGCATATTCTTGGACATAACCCTGCCGTATGGGGTATTGTTTTTTGTTGGTTTGCAAGGTGAGTTCTTTGATGGGAGGGAACCAAACCGTGAAGCTACCGCGGATGAGTTGAAGATGTTGCAATACAATGCTCAAGCTTGTGATATTCTCTTCAACGGATTGTGCCCCGAAGAATTCAACAAAATCAGCCATCTTGAGAATGCAAAGGAAATTTGGGACACTTTGATTGATATGCACGAAGGTACCGACTCCGTCAAGGAATCCAAGTTGGATGTTCTCCAAAGTCAACTTGACAAGTTCAAGATGAAGGATGGTGAAGGTGTCACCGAAATGTACTCTAGGCTTGCTCTCATCACAAATGAGATTGCCGGCTTAGGAAGTGAAGAGATGACCGATAGATTCATCATCAAGAAGATCCTAAGAGCCTTGGATGGGAAATATGATACCGTGTGCACATTGATTCAAATGATGCCCAATTACAAAGATCTCAAACCAACGGAAGTGATTGGAAGGATTGTTGCTCATGAGATGTCACTCAAGGATAAAGAGGAACTTCACAACAAATCAAGTGGTGCCTACAAAGCCTCATGTGAAATCCCCACATCATCAAGTGAGAAACAAAACTTCAATGAAGAATTGAGCTTAATGGTGAAGAACTTCAACAAGTTCTACAAGAGTAGAAGCAAAGATAGAAGCTTCAAGTCAAGGTCCTACAATGACAAAAGATCTTCTAGTCGAGAGCGAAACTGCTATAATTGTGGAAGACCCGGACACTATTCCAATGAGTGTACGGCTCCCTACAAGAGAAGAGAAGATTCTCCAAAAAGAAGAAGCAAAGAATCACCACCAAGAGAGAGAAGGAGTAGATATGATCGTTATGAACGGAGATACTCACGGAGAAGCACAGATTTGGAAAGGAAGGAAAAATCATCAAGGAGCTACACAAAACGAAGACATCAAGCTCATGTTGGTGAATGGGTATCCGGCTCCGACTCCGACAGCCACTTCGAGAGAAGTTATCACTCCGACTCCGAAGATACTCAAGATGAAGGTGTTGCCGGTCTAGCACTTGTGTCAACCAACTCCTACGACATATTTGACTCACCAAATGAAGGAATTGGAAGATGCTTCATGGCCAAAGGTCCTAAGGTAACACACCCCGAGTATGTTGATTTTAATAGTGATGAAGATGACTTGTTAGGTGATGATGACTTGCTTGTTGACAACTCTAGTGATGAGTACTATGATGAAACATCAATTAATCATGCTAATCAAGATAAAACGAATGACAATGATAAGGAGCAGATTGAGGCTCTAACTAAAGAACTAAACACTCTTAAGTTAGCTCATGAAACTATCTTCGAAGATCATCGAGAACTTTTAAGAGCTCATGAGAAATTACGCTTTGAAAAGCTCAATCTTGAGCAAGAGCATGAGTTCTTAAAAGCAATCAATGATGATCTCCGCAAGAAAAGTTCTTCTTACATTGCCAAGCGTTTACTATTATCCACTTACATGCCTCAAGTCAAGTCTAGTAACAAGAACAAGAAAGATTCTTCCTCTAGTAGTAACAATGATCATGCTAAATCCAATATTGTTGCTTCTAGTAGTTCTCTTGATTCCACTAATGATTCTCTTAGCCAAGTTACACTTGAGCAAGAAAATAGCTTATTGAAGGGGATTATAGAGAAAGGAGTGTACAAAAGCCTTGCCGGGAGTAAGCAATTTGAGGAAATTGTGCGCAAGCAAGGAATGCACCGAAAGAATCAAGGTGTTGGTTTTGAACGAAAGTTCAATGCCAATGGAGTTGAGTGGGAAGAAGATCAATACCCCAAGACAAAGTTTGTTCCTCAACAAGAGAAGTCTACTTCTTTCAAGGGGACACAAGCTCAAGATGATCTTCCACCACAAGACTACAAGCAAAAAGGCAAGGACAAGCTTCAAGAGGAGATTGATGCATTTGAAGAAGCTCCTAAGACCTTAGTCAAGTGGATTCCCAAGACCACGTCAAGTTCCACTTCATCAAGTACGACTACAACTCAAAGGATTCCCATCAAGATGGTGTGGATCCAAAAGAAGAAGAACTAGAGAGTTCTTGAGGGTGACTCCGCCAACATATTTCACCCTCATCATTTTGGCAAGAACAAGTGCAATCAACTTCCACATCATGCACTAGTTCAAGGAGTCACAAACCCTCTTGTTGGTAAGACAAGGGACAAGGTAACCTAAAGTTTTCATGGACATCATCTTGTGTATGCATCACTCTATGTCTATGGATATCCTTGTTTGTTCCTTGTGGGACTAACCCATGTAGGTATTGAAAGTGCAATTCACTCAAATGGATAGCTCCAAGTGATCTACATCAACATTGAGCATCCACATCTTCAACATCTACATGAAGTCATCATCGACAAAACCCAAGGTTAGTTCATCCCTCTTAGGGGGGATATCACATCTAGGGGGAGCTTTACTCTAAAAAAAGCTTGAGCTAAAGCAACTCTAAAGATGTTAATACAACAATGCTTTATGTAAAAGTGGTAACCCCACTTGAGCTTAAACAATGAGTATGACCTACGATCAAGTGTTCTCACTTGACTCCTAAGTTAATATACTCATATATAGATGACCTAGTCATCGCAAATTGCTTGATAGATGCTAGAATTGGTTGTGCATGCTTTGCCACATATTTCATTTGCCATCTTATTGTGTGAGCATGTTGGTTGCATATTTTACTCATTCGAGGACATCCACTTGTTGTTTTGATTGTTTGGCTTTATCTTCTTTTGCCAAGTGGATGGACAAGAATGCGTAAGAACCTCCTCTAGCTATCTATGCTTTTCTCGTCTCAAACTCTATTCATGCTGCATCACAAAATTTGATCAAGTCAGATTCGAACCACTCTGTGTGAGGAGCGCTCAGAGTCCCCGGTTCGTCATAGACTTAAACTTCCAAAACCTCTTTGTGATTCTCGGTCTGACCGATACCATACTTTCGGTCCTACCGAGATCATTAAGTTGATCTAGGTTTTCGATCTCGGTGCAACCGATTTGAACCACTCGGTCACACCGAGTTGCAATAACTGTATACGGTTTTGCATCTTGGTGCCACCGAGTTGTTCCACTCGGTCACACCGACAGGGTCGGGCTATATATAGTGACGGGTAAAATTTTGGAAATTTCTCCGAAACCTCTTCGCCCGCGCATAGCTCGCTCTGCCTCCTGGGTCTCCGGATCGTCCTCCTCGCCGCCAGCCGCCTCCAGTCGCTGGTCTCCGTCGCCGTCAACGGGAATTCTGCCCCGCCGTTGCCGCCGTAGCGAGTCTCCGCCGAACTAGGGTATGGACTCGATCTTTGTGCTATTCTCCAATCCGATTCCTAGCACATTGTGATCATCATGATTCTTGCCACATTTGATAAACTCCTATCCAGTCAATGAACTCATAGATTAGGTTTAATTCGAAAATTTTAGGGTTAGGTTTCCGCCGAAACCATCTCGGACCCACCGAGTTGAAAAACTCGGTCCCACCGATTTGGCTTATGCCATTGCACAAGTAAAACTCGGTCTGACCGAGAATTACTTATCGGTGTGACCGATTTTGGAACTCTGTGAAACCCTAGCAGTCTCGGTGCCACCAAACTGTGACTCGGTCTGACCAAGTTCACTAGTTCTGGTGCCAAAACTGCTTCGGTGTCACCGAGTTTGAAAATCGGTAGATCCGAGATGATTTAAGTGGGAAACTAAAACTAAGTTTTTGAATTACTCTTTTGCAAAATCTCTGCACTTTGTGATGCTCATCCACTCTATCTCATCTAAAATCTATTCACAGGGTCAGCAGTCAGAGTTTGCATCATGTCAGACCAAAGTGACAGCCAGAACCTCTCAGAGCAGCAAGTGGTGATGAGTGAGGGCACTAGTCCCTCCAGCTCTTCAGATGATGGCAGCAGGAGCACCCCCAGCAATCTGCCTAAGGCTGCCAATAGACAAAGGAAGAAGAGAACTTCTGATTCTGAAGATGAAGATTATGTGGCAGAGGAAGAGGCCACATCAAGGAGAGTTGAGCCAGCTCAAGGCACAAGGCCAGGGCTGAAAATCAAAAGGCCAGCAGGCAGGCAACCCATGTCTAAGGTTAGAGCTTCAACTGTGAAGCCTGCACCCATAGAGCCAGTTGTTGCTGAGGGCAAAAAGAGGAAGGAAAGGGTCAAGAAGACTGTAGCCAGAGTGCTTGGCAAGGCCTCCATCATGGAAGATGAGGAGGAAGAAGAAGAGGTTGTTGTACCAGCACCCAAGGCACCCAAACTTATGGGAGATGCCATAAGGTCAGGGGCAACTGCATCCAAGCCCAAGGAAGCACCCAAGGCTGCATCTAAGCCAAAGAGTGCACCAAAGAGAAACACAAGAAGCATCCCAGCCACTGAAAAGAACAAGGCCCCAGTGCCTGAAGCTGAAGAGGAAGAGGAAGAGAATGTCCTTAGAAAGCTCAAGCCCAAGATCCCAGACCACAACGATGCTCATCCTGTGGCTGAGGATATGAAGCTCAGGAGAGATTCAGGGCTGAGGAAGTGGAGAGAAGTAGATCCGTATGCTTCTAGGAGAAGGATTGCAGTTGACTACAGGTTTCACACCAAGGAGCAGCAGGATTTCTATGAGACAGTGCTGCTAGATAAGAAGCCCATTGTCTGCGATATGAGATGGGTCGATTGGCAGTATATCAAGGACAATGAAGAGTACTTCCCTGGCGTGTATGACAGCTTTAGTGCATGTGGAGTTGCAGACTTTGTTGGGCAGAAGCTCACAAAGTGGAACGAGGAGCTAATCATGTAATTCTACTCCACAGCACACTTCTACCCAGATGGGAGGATCACTTGGATGTCAGAAGGTACGAGGTACTAGTCCACAGTTGCTGAATGGGCTCAGCTGATCAACGCCCCAGAAGAGTAGGATGATGACTTGGACATTTATGCCAAGAAAAAGATGGACCACAACTCTATGTCCAACATGTACAAGGAGATTCCGAATGAAGCACTTGACACTTTCAAATTTGGCTCAGTGCATTATCTTCTATCAGGACTGCCCACTATCAATTGGATACTGAGGCACACCCTATTGCCCAAGTCTGGAGATCACAAGATGATCAGAGGTCACGCGATCAATTTGCTTCATGTCTTTGACGTGCCTCAAAAATTCAAAGTCATGAGCCTCATAGTGGAAACAATCAAAAGGACTGCAGCAGATCAGAAGAGGAGTTGTGGGTATGCCCGACAGATTCAGGAGCTCATCAACTCAAAGATGGGCACGGGCACATACTTGTTGGATAAGGAACACCTGCCCATCCGTCCAGACTTCGAAGATAATCAAGTGATCATGACTGAGAATGAGCCATCATCTGCCCAAGCACAAGCCAAGAAGGAGAAGGCGAAGAAGGAGAAAGCTGCCAGGATGCCTACTCAAGAGGAGGCATCTGAATATTTTCTGAAAACCAAACAAGAGCAGCTTGGTTACCTGATTGCGTCCACCCTGCGGATTGAGCAAGGACTAGCCACCCTAACTCAGAACCAGGCAAGCTTAGAGAGGATCATGGAACAGAGGTTCTATGATTTGGACATCAAGGTGACAGAGATACAGACTGCCGTGAAGCAGCTCCAGGATGACATGAATGAGAGGAGAGGCAGGACTATGACTGATGCTTTTGCCAGGGTGCCACGAGGTCCGAGGTCGTCTGCAATGCCAGTTGCTGACACCAGAGCTACCACGTCTGCGCCAGCCACAGCCTCAGTTCCACCAGCTCCAGCGTCCACTTCAGCCTCAACTCCGACCATGTCTGCCGAAGGCTTCGTCCTTGGAGTGCTCCGGACTCCACCACCACCTGAAGATCAAGCCTGAGCGTCGACTTAGCACTATGCATTTTCTAGGAACTTTTTGGTAACTTGTTGCCAAAGGGGGAGAAAATGTATAGATCATAGGCTTCGAGAGAGAGTGTTGCTTTTATTCTCTCTTGTTTTATTTGGTGGTTTTTCGAACTTTATTTGCTTGTGTGTGAGATACTACGTCCTTATCTGTGAGACATCGATGATCATGTGTTTGATCATAAGCTACACTTAATGTTTGCTTAATGCTATTATTATTCTATCTATCTTATGTGATCACTCACTATTCTTGGTGATGAGTGCATGTATTTCAATATTATCATTTTTTAGCGCTCCACCAAGATGTATGTGACATGGAAGAGTAACCCATGACTCCAACTCCTTGTGCATTTGCAGTCCAAAGCAAATTCTAAATATGCACAAATTTAGGGGGAGCTCTTACTTGCCACATACTTCTCAAAGCGACGATGTATTTCATGATTATTATAATTTGTCGAAGCTTTGATCTATATGTTGTCATCAATTACCAAAAAGGGGGAGATTGAAAGTGCAACTATCCCTAGGTGGTTTTGGTAATTCATAACAACATATAGCTCATTGAGCTAATGCTATTTCAAGATGATTATTTCAGGAAAGCTCAATGATTGGCATGGCATGGATGTGAAAGTGGAACCCTCAAAATGCTAAGGACAAAGAATTGGCTCAAGCTCAAAAGTTCAAGTCTCTTCATTTTATATTTTAGTGATCCAAGATCACATTGAGTCTTTAGGAAAAGCCAATACTATCAAGGAGGCATGAGGTGTTGCTTAATGAGCCTCTTGCTTTATGTGCTTGGTGATATGCTCCAAAATCCTCAACCACTTTTCCATAGCCACAAATGACCTAAACCCTAAGCCAAACTCGGTCATACCGATTCTTTCAATTCAGGGCCACCGAGTTTCACTTGTCATTTGCCACTGCCAAACCCTAGCAATTCGGTCCTACCGATAAGGATCTCGGTCTCACCGAGATGGGATTGCAAACTCTCTGTTTCCCTTTCGTAACTTTTTGGTCTCACCGAAAGAGCGAATCGGTCTCACCGAGATTGCAATGTAAACTCTATGTTTCCTTCTTGTAACTTTTTGGTCTCACCGAAAGAGCGAGTCGGTCCCACCGAGTTTGCCTGACCAACTCTCTGGTTAGCTTATTGCCAAAATCGGTCTCACCGAGTTTGTGCAATCAGTCTCACCGAGATTACGTTATGCCCACACCCTAACTGAATCGGTCCTACTGAGTTGCATGTCAGTCCCACCGAAATTCCTAACGGTCACTAGGTTTACTATTTCGGTCCGACCGAGCTTTCTGATTCGGTCCCACCGAGATTGGTAAATTGTGTGTAATGGTTGGATTTTGTGTGGAGGCTATATATACCCCTCCACCTCCTCTTCACTCGTGGAGAGAGCCATCAGAACACATACACCATTCCAACTCATATGTTTTGAGAGAGAACCACCTACTCATGTGTTGAGACCAAGATATTCCATTCCAACCATATGAATCTTGATCTCTAGCCTTCCCCAAGTTGCTTTCCACTCAAATCTTCTTTCCACCAGATCCAAATCCTATGAGAGAGAGTTGAGTGTTGGGGAGACTATCATTTGAAGCACAAGAGCAAGGAGTTCATCATCAACACACCATTTGTTACTTCTTGGAGAGTGGTGTCTCCTAGATTGGCTAGGTGTCACTTGGGAGCCTCCGACAAGATTGTGGAGTTGAACCAAGGAGTTTGTAAGGGCAAGGAGATCGCCTACTTCGTGAAGATATACCGCTAGTGAGGCAAGTCCTTCGTGGGCAATGGCCATGTTGGGATAGACAAGGTTGCTTCTTCATGGACCCTTCGTGGGTGGAGCCTTCTGTGGACTCGCGCAACCGTTACCCTTCGTGGGCTGAAGTCTCCATCAACGTGGATGTAGGATAGCACCACCTATCCGAACCACGGGAAAAACATCCGTGTCTCCAATTGCGTTTGAATCCTCAAAACCCTTCCCTTTATATTCTTGCAAGTTGCATGCTTTACTTTCCGCTGCCAATATACTCTTTGCATGCTTGCTTGAATTGTGTGATGATTGCTTGACTTGTCCTAAGATAGTTAAAATCTGCCAAGAACTAAAATTGGGAAAAGATTAAGTTTTTATTTGGTCAAGCAGTCTAATCACCCCCCCCTCTAGACATACTTTCGATCCTACAGCTTCCAAGGATCAGGACACTTAACCAGTTCCCATACATTATTCAGCTCAAACTATTGAAGCTCTTCTTGCATAGCTTGAATCCATTCAGGTTCCATGAAGGCTTCTTCAACTTTCTTGGGTTCTGTTATTGAGACGAATGCGAAATTTGCCAGCTGAGTTGCCCTTGATCGAGTGAGCGGACCAGGTGCATTGATGCTGTCAATTATTCTCTCAATCTGCACTTCATTGGCAACCCGAGGATGTACAGGGCGAAGATTTTGCTCTTGCTGATCATTGTCGTTGTTAGAGGCATTGTCTTCAGGTTGAGCATTGTCTTCAGGTTGGTCTGGTGTGGAGATGATAAGTTCCTCTCCAGGATGAGCTTCGGAAGGTATGATTTCTCCAGTTCCCATTAGCTTGATTGATTCACTGGATGGAACTTCATCTAGCACATTTGGTAGGTGCTCTCTTTGTGAACCGTTAGTCTCATCGAATCGCACATCCACTGTTTCAACCACTTTATAATGAAAGAGATTGAAGACTCTGTAGGAGTGCGAATCCTTTCCATATCCAAGCATAAAACCCTCATGTGCTTTTGGTGCAAACTTTGAAGTGTGATGTGGGTCCTTGATCCAGCATCTGGCGCCAAATACTCTGAAGTAACTGACATTTGGCTTCTTGCCAGTAAGGAGATCATAAGATGTCTTGTTCAGAAGCTTGTGAAGATAAACACGATTGATTGTATGGCATGAAGTATCAATGGCTTCAGGCCAGAATTTTATTGGAGTCTTGTATTCATCTAGCATCGTTCTGGCCATCTCAATGAGTGTTCTGTTCTTGCGTTCGACGACGCCATTCTGTTGTGGCATGTATGGGGCTGAGAATTCATGTGTGATGCCCAAGGTATCAAGATATGTATCAAGGCCAGTGTTCTTGAATTCAGTGCCATTGTCACTTCTGATGTGCTTTATCTTGGCGCCATAGTTGTTCATTGCTCGATTGGCGAAGCGTCTGAAGACATCCTGCACTTCAGTCTTGTAGAGGATTATGTGCACCCAAGTATATCTAGAATAATCATCAACAATGACAAAGCCATAGAGACAAGCAGTAGTAGTAAGAGTTGAGTAATGAGTGGGACCAAAAAGATCCATGTGAAGCAGTTCGAAGGGTCGAGTAGTAGTCATGATTGTCTTCGAGGGATGTTTGGCCCTCGTCATCTTTCCTGCTTCACAGGCACCGCATAAGTGATCTTTCTTGAACTTGATGCCCTCGATGCCTATGACATGCTTCTTCTTTGCAAGGGAGTGGAGGTTCCTCATACCAGCATGCCCAAGCCTCCGATGCCAGAGCCAGCATTCTGAAGCTTTTGCTAGAAGACATACGGCAAGCTGTGGTCCTGCTGAGAAATCTACCACGTATAAATCATCTTTCCGATACCCTTCAAACACTAGAGACTTGTCAGATTCCATTAGAACAAGGCATCGATATTTTCCAAATATTACGATCATGTTCAAATCGCAAAGCATTGAGACAGACATTAAGTTGAAGCCAAGCGATTCAACAAGCATGACTTTATCCATGTGGTGATCCTTTGAGATTGCAACTCTACCTAGACCCAGTACCTTACTTTTACCAGTGTCGGCAAATGTGATGTGACTCTTGTCGGATGGACGTAAGGTTGAGTCCATAAGAAGGCTTCTTTTGCCAGTCATGTGATTTGTACAACCACTATCAATAATCCATTCTGAAGACACTGGTGTCGTACCCTACAGTGCAGTTAGGGGGATAGGCTTCATGAAGAGAATTGTGAAGCAAAAACATTTGACGAACCAGTGGGTTATGAAAGCTTAGATCCAGATTAGGACTGATAGGGAGAGTAGCAAGCTATTCAGGAACGAAGTACATAGTAAGACCATTCGGGCATTTGATCTTGCGCCCTACAAGATGTTTAAGGTCCCCAGCAATAGCGTCAGAAGATTTTGGCTTTCTGCTGGAGACCTTTCCCTGCAAAAGAGAGTTAAGCCTTCTTAACCACCCACATCTTCAAGGGTGGCTTAGAAGCGATAAGTCTAAGTGCAGCGTCTGAAAACTTTGGCTTTGGAGCCCTAGCAAAAAAGTCTTGCAGGTGGACAATAATACTCATACGAATAAGCAGAATAGTTCTTGGTCTTATGAACATGGCAGTTTGAAGAACCGCGCTCATATTCATAGGCCTGAGTATGGTTTCCCTGCAAAACATTTGCGTTAGTGCGACTCAGGTGAGTCCTCTATCTGTATGAAGCCTTTGGGCCGTATGAAGCCTGTGGTCTGGGGTTAGTCTTGTTCATATGTGGTGTCATGATGACATTCACAGGAAGATTTTCCAAACACCTTTTGGGCACCTAGATTTTCTTCATAGGCGGTCCATTCCTGCAGTTAGTACTAATGTACCTGGCAAACACTTCACCATTCTGATTCTTAAACAGTTTATAGTTTGCATCAAAGGATTCATCAATGACAATGGGGTTAGCACAAGTGAAGCCAGATAGACTGGATGGATCTGCTGAAGGTTCCTTTGCAGCAACCCATCTGGTTTTGGGATACTGCTCGGGTTTCCAGTAAGAGCCATCAGCATTCATTTTCCTTATGAACCCAACACCCTCTTTCCTCGGGTTTCGGTTCAGAATCTGCCTTTTGAGGACATCACATAGTGTCTGATGCCCTTTAAGACTTTTGTACATCCCTGTTTCAAGCAATGTCTTCAACCTAGCATTCTCATCAGCAATAGCAGTGGTATCCTCAGCAGAGGGGTTAGTTACCATGTCAACAGTTGAAGATATTGCAACAGTAGCAGCAGTAGAACATTCAGCAACAGAAGTAGCATTATCACGCTCAATGCATTTAAGACACGGTGGTTCAAATCCTTCCTGAGCGGAACTGATCTGTTCGGCGCGAAGTGACTCGTTTTCCTTTTGAAGATCTTCATGAGCTGCTCTCAATTTCTCAAGATCTTGCTTCCTTTGAAGATAATCATAGAAAAGCTTCTCATGAGTTATTGAGAGTGTTTCATGACGACTTTCAAGTTCCTCATACTTAACGTGAAGATTTTTTATGTCTTCAATTAAGGACTCAGATCGAGTCATTTCAGCGCCCAACAGATCATCGCTTTTGTCTAACAGTTTTTGAATATGTTCCATGGCTTTCTGTTGTTTAGTTGCAATTTTAGCAAGTGTTTTGTAGCTGGGTCTTGAACCACACTCAGAGTCATCGTCACTAGATGTTTGATAGTGAGTAGTGCGTGTGTTTACCTTGGCACCGCGTGCCATGAAGCAGTAGGTAGGAGCAGAGTAGTCCTTGTCATTTCCATTGGTGTCGGTGGTGAAGTCATTGTCTTTAGTGTTGAAGATGGACTTGGCAACGTATGCTGTAGCCAGACTTGCAACGCCAGAATCGAACTCCTCCTCAGACTCCACCTCCGCCTCCTCAGAAGCGGACTCCTCCTCTGAATCCATTTCCTTGCCAACAAACGCACGTGCCTTGCCAGATGAGCTCTTCTTGTGTGATGAAGACTTTGAGGAAGACTTGGAAGAAGACTTTGCGTATTTCTTCTTCTTCTTGTCGTCAGAGTCATATTCCTTGCTCTTCTTCTTCTTCTTCTTTCTGTTCTCATTGTCCCACTGCGGACACTCAGAGATGAAGTGGCTAGTTTTCTTGCACTTGTGGCATGTTTTCTTCTTGTAGTCATGAGCAGAAGCTTCATCATTCCTTGAGCTTGATCGTGAAGACTTTCTGAAGCCTTTCTTCTTGGTGAATTTTTGGAACTTCTTCACAAGCATAGCAAGTTCCTTTCCAATGTCTTCAGGATCATCAGAACTGCTATCAGATTCTTCTTTAGATGAGGAGACAGCTTTTGCCTTCAAGGCACGAGTTCGCCCATAGTTTGGACCGTAGATATCTCTTTTCTCAGAAAGCTGAAACTCATGTGTGTTGAGCCTCTCAAGTATGTCGGACGGATCGAGTGTCTTGAAATTAGGTCGTTCTTGAATCATCAGGGCTAGGGTGTCAAACAAACTGTCAAGTGATCTCAGTAGTGTCTTGACAACTTCATGCTTGGTGATCTTAGTAGCGCCGAGGGCTTGAAGCTCATTTGTGATGTCAGTGAGTCGGTCAAACATGAGCTGGACATTCTCATTGTCATTTCGCATGAAGCGGTTGAAGAGGTTGCGAAGGACACTGATTCTCTGATCTCTCTGGGTTGAGATGCCTTCATTGACCTTGGAGAGCCAGTCCTAGACCAGCTTAGATGTTTCCAAAGCACTCACACGGCCATACTGTCCTTTGGTCAGATGACCACATATGATATTCTTGGCAGTAGAGTCCAGTTGAACGAACTTCTTGACATCAGCAGCAGTGACACCTTCTCCAGCCTTGGGAACGCCGTTCTTGACGACATACCATAGGTCAACGTCAATGGCTTCAAGATGCATGCGCATCTTATTCTTCCAGTAGGGATATTCAGTTCCATCAAAGACGGAGCACGCAGCGGAGACTTTAATTATCCCTACAGTCGACATAGCTAAAACTCCAGGTGGTTAAACCGAATCACACAGAACAAGGGAGCACCTTGCTCTGATACCAATTGAAAGTGCGTTATATCGACTAGAGGGGGGTGAATAGGCGATTTTTATGAAAGTCTTCAAAACGTGGAAGTTATGAAGACAAACAGTAGAAATAAACCTATTACCCTGCAGCGGAAGGTAGACTACACTAGGCAAGCCATAGTCAAGTATTCAATAGAGTGAAAGCACAATGACAAATAGCTGCAATGTAGTAAGGATCAGGTAGGAAGTGTAAGTGCATCTAGTGCCACCCCTAGTTGGTTTTGGAGTATTGACGACAAACCTAGTTGAGGGACTAATGTGTTTGTGAGAATTGCAGGATAACACAGGTAGAAGTCCCTCATTGATTCGGTTTAGCTACCAAAGATGACCCCCAAAAATTGTATGAAGACATTGAAGACAATGGTGGTTCATGAAGACATTCATGTCGAAGACAATGACATATGAAGACTCCCCATGAAGCCTTTGGAACTCGAAGACTTAGATCCTTCGTAGTTTTGCTTATTCATGTTGTGTCATAGGAACCACCGTACTATTAAGTGGGGTCCAAGAAAATCAGTCAGGATGACTGAAGTGATGCCTAATTCAAATCCTATGTCTTCGAGTGAAGACAATGAGAGAAAATCTTGTCCAGAGTCAGACAAGTCAGCTTTACTTGCAGCCCAAGTAAAGTTGCCGCGAGAGTTCAAAATCCGACCGTTAGTACACGTGTCAGTTCCTTAGTGACCCAGGGTCATTTCGGACAAATCAGGTCAGGGTTGCCAAGTGGCTATATATATAGCCCACCCCCACAACCATAAACGGTTGGCTACTCAGATTTTGGTGCACGGCTTTTGTCGTTTGAGAGCAACCCACCTCGAAGCCTTTGAGAGAAAATCCCTAGCGAGGAGAAAAGCCCTAACCACCCAGAGCCAGAGTAAATTGGGCATCACTTAAGTCTTCTTGTCTGTGTGATCTGAAGACTTATTACACTTGAGGACTGTGCATCCTCCAGACGGTTAGGCGTCGCGTTCTGAGCATCCAAGAGCAATTGTGGATTGCCGGTGAACGAAGTCTGTGAAGGTTCGGGAGTCTACCTTGAAGACTTACCTGAGTGATTGGGCGAGGTCTGTGTGACCTTAGCTCAAGGAGAATACGGTGAGGACTGGGTGTCTTGGACTAAGTGTCCTTGACTGGGTGTCCGGGACTGTGTGTCCTTTGGTTTGAATACCTAGCCGCTCCAACCAGACGTACAGTTGTCACAGCAACTGGAACTGGTCCAACAAATCATTGTCTTCAACGTGTCACTGGTTTCATCTTCACTTCCCTTCAACTTACTGTTATTTATTGAGAAGCCATTGCATGCTTGCTCTATCGTTTGTCTTCACAACATAACTGTATGATTTAATCGGCTTCATAACTTCTTCCTACCTGATCCTAATTACACTGAAGCTATTGTTGCTGTGCTGAATACTTGACCTTAGCTTGCTTGTGTAATCTAACTTCCGCTGCATAGTGATAGGCATATCTTCACTGTTTGTCTTCATAACTTCCACGTTTTGAAGACTTTCATAAAAATCGCCTATTCACCCCCCCTCTAGTCGATATAACGCACTTTCAATTGGTATCAGAGCAAGGTGCTCCCTTGTTCTGTGTGATTCGGTTTAACCACCTGGAGTTTTAGCTATGTCGACTGCAGGGATAATCAAAGTCTCCGCTGCGTGCCCCGTCTTCGATGGAACTGAATATCCCTACTGGAAGAATAAGATGCGCATGCATCTTGAAGCCATTGACGTCGACCTATGGTATGTCGTCGAGAACGGCGTTCCCAAGGCTGGAGAAGGTGTCACTGCTGCTGATGTCAAGAAGTTCACTCAACTGGACTCTACTGCCAAGAATATTATCTGTGGTCATCTGACCAAGGGACAGTACGGCCGTGTGAGTGCCTTGAAGACATCCAAGCTGGTCTGGGACTGGCTCTCAAAAGTCAATGAAGGCGTCTCAACCCAGAGAGATCAGAGAATCAGTGTTCTTCGCAATCTCTTCAACCGCTTCAAGCGAAATGACAATGAGAATGTCCAGCACACATTTGACCGGCTCACTGACATCACAAATGAGCTTCAAGCCCTCGGCGCCACTGAGATCACCAAACATGAAATTGTCAAGACGCTGCTGAGATCACTTGACAGTTCATTTGACATCCTAGCCCTGATGATTCAAGAACGTCCAGACTTCAAGTCACTCGATCCGTCTGACATACTTGAGAGACTCAACACACATGAGTTTCAGCTTTCTGAGAAAAGAGATATCTACGGTCCAAACTACGGGCGAACTCGTGCATTGAAGGCAAAAGCTGTGTCATCATCTGAAGAAGAATCTGACAGCAGTTCTGATGATCCTGAAGACATTGGAAGGGAACTTGCTATGCTTGTGAAGAAGTTCCAGAAATTCACCAAGAAGAAAGGCTTCAGAAAGTCTTCACGATCAAGCTCAAGGAATGATGAAGCATCTGCGCATGACTACAAGAAGAAAACATGTCACAAGTGCAAGAAAATTGGACACTTCATCTCTGAGTGTCCACAGTGGCAAAATGAGAACAGAAAGAAGAAGAAGAGCAAAGAATATGACTCTGACGATAAGAAGACGAAGAAGTACTCAAAGTCTTCGTCCAAGTCTTCATCAAAGTCTTCATCACACAAGAAGAGGTCATCTGGCAAGGCTCGTGCATTTGTTGGCAAGGAAATGGATTCAGAGGAGGAGTCTGCGTCTGAGGAGGCAGAGGTGGAGTCTGAGGAGGAATCTGATTCTGGCATTGCGAGTCTGGCTACTGCCTATGTTGCCAAGTCCATCTTCAACACTGAAGACAATGACTTCATCACCAGCACCGACGCTAATGACGAGGACGACTCCACTCCCACCTACTGCTTCATGGCCCGTGGTGCCAAGGTAACCAAACGCACTACTCACTATCAAACATCCAGTGACGATGACTCTGATTGTGATTCGAAACCTAGCTACAAAACTCTTGCTAAAATTGCAACTGAACAACAAAAGGATATGGAACACATTCAAAAGCTGTTAGAAAGAAGCGATGATCTGTTGGGTGCTGAAATGACTCGTTCTGAATCCTTAATTGAAGACATAAAAAATCTTCACGTTAAGTATCAGGAACTTGAAGATCGTCTTGAGACTCTCTCAACTACTCATGAAAAGCTCTCCTATGATTATCTTCAAAGGAAGCAAGATCTTGAGAAGTTGAGAGCGGATCATGAAGATCTTCAAAAAGAAAACGAGTCACTTCGAGCCGAACAGATCAGTTCCGCTCCAGAAGGATTTGAACCACCATGCCTTAAATGCATTGAGCGTGATAATGCTGTTTCTATTGCTGAATGTTCCACTGCTACTGCTGTTCAAATATCTTCAACTGTTGAAGTGGTAACTAACCCCTCTGCGGAGGACACCACTGCTATTGCTGACGAAAATGCTAGGTTGAAGACATTGCTAGAAACAGGGATGTACAAAAGTCTCAAAGGGCATCAGACATTATGTGATGTCCTCAAGAAGCAGATTCTGAACCGAAACCCTAGGAAGGAGGGTGTTGGGTTCACAAGGAGAATAAATGCAGATGGCTCTTACTGGAAACCTGAGCAGTACCCCAAAACCACATGGGTTGCTGCAAAGGAATCCTCAGCAGATCCATCCAATCTGTCTGGCTTCACGTGTGCCAACCCCGTCATTATTGATGAATCCTTTGATGCAAACTATAAACTGTTTAAGAATCAGAATGGTGAAGTGTTTGCTAGATACATTGGTACTAACTGCAGGAATGGACCGCCTACGAAGAGGATCTGGGTTCCAAAAACGTGTCTGGAAAATCTTCCTGTGAATGTCTTCATGACACCTCACTTGAAGAAGACAAACCCCAGACCAAAGGCTTCATACGGTCCAAAGGCTTCATACAGACAGAGGACTCACCTGAGTCACACTAACACAAATCTTTTGCAGGGAAACCATACTCAGGCATATGAATATGAGAGCGGTTCGTCAAACCATCATGTTCATATGACCAAGAACTATTCTGCCTATTCTTATGAGTACTATTGTCCACCTGCTAGACTATTTTCTAGGGCTCCAAAGCTAAAATTCTCAGATGCTGCACTTAGACTTATTGCTTCTAAGCCACCCTTGAAGATGTGGGTGGTTAAGAAAGCTTAACTCTCTTTTGCAGGGAAAGGTCTCCAGCACAAGACCAAAATCTTCTGATGCTATTGCTGGGGACCTTAAAAAACTTGTGGGGCGCAAGATCAAATGCCCAAATGGCATCACTATGTATTTTATATCTGAATCGCATGCTACTCTCCCTGCTTGTCCTAACCTGGATCTCAGTTTTCATAATCCACTGGTTCATCAAATGTTCTTGCTTCACAACACTCTTGGTGAAGCCTATCCCCCTAACTGCACTGTAGGGTATAACACCAGTAACTTCGGAGTCTTCAGTATGGATTATTGACAGCGGGTGTACAAATCACATGACTGGCAAAAGAAGTCTCTTTATGGACTCAACCTTACGTCCATCCGACAAGAGCCACATCACATTCGCTGACACTGGTAAAAGTAAGGTACTGGGTCTAGGTAGGGTTGCAATCTCAAAGGATCAACACATGGATAAAGTCATGTTTGTTGAATCCCTTGGCTTCAACTTAATGTCTGTCTCAATGCTTTGCGATTTGAACATGATTGTGATCTTTGGAAAATATCGTTGTTTGGTACTAATGGAATCTGACAAGTCTCTAGTGTTTGAAGGGTATCGAAAAGATGATTTGTACGTGGTAGATTTCTCAGCAGGGCCACAGCTTGCAGTTTGTCTTCTCGCAAAGGCTTCAGAATGCTGGCTTTGGCACCGAAGACTTGGGCATGCTGGAATGAGGAACCTCCACACCCTTGCGAAGAAGAAGCATGTCATAGGCATCGAGGGCGTCAAGTTCAAGAAAGATCACTTATGCGGTGCCTGTGAAGCTGGAAAGATGACAAGGGCAAAACATCCTTCGAAGACAATCATGACCACTACTCAACCCTTCGAACTGCTTCATATGGATCTCTTCGGTCCCACTCACTACTCAACTTTTAACACTACTGCTTGCCTCTATGGCTTCGTTATTGTTGATGATTACTCCAGATATACTTGGGTGCACATAATCCTTTACAAGACTGAAGTGCAGGATGTCTTCAGACGTTTTGCAAATAGGGCAATGAACAATTATGGCGCCAAGATAAAGCACATCAGAAGTGACAATGGCACAGAATTCAAGAACACTGGCCTTGACACATATCTTGATACATTGGGCATCACTCATGAATTCTCAGCTCCATACACGCCACAACAGAATGGCATCGTCGAACGCAAAAACAGAACACTCATTGAGATGGCCAGAACAATGTTAGATGAGTACAAAACACCAAGAAAATTCTGGACTGAAGCCATTGACACTGCATGCCATACTATCAACCGTGTATATCTTCACAAGCTGCTGAACAAGACACCTTATGAACTCCTAACTGGCAAGAAGCCAAACGTCAGTTACTTCAGAGTATTTGGTGCAAGATGCTGGATCAAGGACCCACACCATACCTCTAAGTTTGCACCAAAAGCACATGAGGGCTTCATGCTTGGATATGGGAAGGATTCGCACTCCTACAGAGTCTTCAATCTTTTTCTCTACAAAGTGGTTGAAACAGTGGATGTGCGGTTTGATGAAACCAATGGATCTCAAAGAGAACAACTGCCAAATGTGCTAGATGAAGTTCCAGCTAGTGAAGCAATCAAGCTAATGGGAACTGGAGAAATTATACCTTCTGAAGCTCGCCCTGAAGAAGAACTTATCATCTCAGCACCTGATCCACTTGAAGATAATGCTCAGACTGAAGACATACCTCCCCATGATAATGTAGATCAGCAAGAGCAAAGTCTTCGACCCCAACATCCTCGTGTTGCCAATGAAGTGCAAATTGACAGAATAATTGATAGCATCAATGCACCTGGTCCACTGACTCGTTCAAGGGCAACTCAACTGGCAAACTTCTGTGGGCACTTCGCATTTGTCTCAATCTCAGAACCCAAGAAAGTTGACGAAGCCTTTATGGAACCTGAATGGATTCAAGCTATGCAAGAAGAGCTTCAACAATTTGAGATGAATGATGTATGGGAGTTGGTTAAGCGTCCTGATCCACGGAAGCATAACATAATAGGCACCAAATGGATATACCGCAACAAGCAAGATGAGCATGGCCAAGTCGTCAGAAACAAGGCTCGTCTCGTTGCTCAAGGATACACTCAAGTGGAAGGCATTGACTTCGATGAAACTTTTGCTCCTGTAGCCAGACTTGAAGCCATCCGTATACTGCTGGCCTATGCAAATCATCACAACATAATTCTGTATCAAATGGATGTGAAAAGTGCCTTTCTCAATGGCAAGATTGAAGAAGAAGTGTATGTTGCACAACCACCAGGGTTTGAAGATCCAAAACATTCTGACATGGTATACAAGCTCAAAAAGGCACTATATGGCCTCAAACAAGCCCCTCGGGCCTGGTATGACACACTCAAATACTTCCTGAAGAGCAAAGGCTTCATACCCGGTTCCCTGGATCCCACTCTCTTCACGAAGACATATGATGGTGAACTGTTTGTGTGCCAAATATATGTGGATGACATTATCTTCGGCTGCACAAATCAGAAGTACAGTGAAGAGTTTGGCTATATGATGCAAGAGCAATATCAGATGTCCATGATGGGGGAGCTGAAGTTCTTCCTCGGTCTTCAGATAAGGCAACAACGCAATGGCATCTTCATATCTCAAGAGAAATACCTCAAAGACTGCCTGAAGAAGTTCGGTATGCAAGATTGCAAAAGCTTCACAACACCAATGCCAGCCAAACATCATCTGGGCCCTGACGACAATGGTAAAGAGTTCGATCAAAAGGTATACCGCTCCATGATTGGTTCTTTGCTTTATTTATGTGCATCTAGGCCAGATATTATGCTTAGTGTTTGCATGTGTGCTCGATTCCAAGCGACACCAAAGGAGTCACATCACTTAGCTGTGAAGCGAATTCTTCGATATTTGGCTCACACACCAACTCTGGGATTGTGGTATCCAAAGGGCTCAGAGTTTGATCTGGTTGGATTCTCGGATGCTGATTATGCTGGTGACAAGGTTGATCGGAAGTCCACATCAGGCACATGTCACTTTCTGGGCCGATCTCTTGTCTGTTGGTCTTCAAAGAAGCAGAACTGTGTATCTCTCTCCACTGCTGAATCTGAATACATTACTGCTGGATCCTGCTGCGCTCAGCTTCTATGGATGAAGCAAACCCTCAAGGATTACGGCATTCATCTGAAGCAAGTGTCACTTTACTGCGACAACGAAAGCGCCATCAAGATCGCCAACAACCTAGTTCAGCACTCGAAGACAAAGCACATTGAAATTCGTCATCATTTTCTCAGAGATCATGTGGCAAAGGAAGATATTGATATCATACACGTCAACACTGAAGATCAATTGGCAGATATCTTCACCAAGCCCTTGGATGAGAAGAGGTTTTGCAAGTTACGGTGTGAGCTAAATATCTTGGAATCCTCAAATGTCCTGTGATCAGGCACACATCCTAACACTTATGCATATTGACGACTTAGGTGTGCAACACACGAAGTAACGTATATCTTCAATCAATGAAGACATACACTCTAAGTGTGAATACATTAATGCGGAAATAGACTTCGGAGCGCCACGATAATTGTGCGCCGTGTCTGGGTCTAATACTTCCTATACGGTGGGTAACGCCACCACCAACCATTCTATTTGAAGTGCTTCATTCATGGCGTTACCTCGCAATGTCTTCACACTTAGTTTGGCTTCAATCCCAATATGTCTTCATGATTATCTTCACTATGTTGATTACATATGCACTGGTGTTCTGTCCTCTACAGCATTCACTTATAGCTATGTCTTCTTGTTTGAATCTTTTGAACTAAGTGAATGTGATCGGACCCTAACCTCTCCATGCTTCCTACCTCAAACTCTATCTCTCCAAGTCGTATGCATTCTATTGAAACTGTCGAATGTCTTCACTGCACCCTAGTCAGTTGAAGACAAAGAGACAAACTTTAAAACCGTTTTCAATGCTCCGGAGAAGTAGGAACGACCGCCCGATAGTCCAGGCGAACGTGGGATGTGGAACTGCCCCCGAAATTCCGCATGATGGCCACGTGCTGTTCAGATGCGAACCGCCCGGGGCACCTAAGTAATAGCGCAATGCCGCCTCTGTTCCTATAAGTACACGATTCACAGCGGTCACTATTTCTTCTTCCACCCTCGCTCGCACGAACCCTAGCGCCACCGCTAGCCCTAGACGACACCGGCGACAAAGCGCTTCACTGCCGCAACCTCTCCGACGCCGTTTTCACGCCGACCGCGGACCTCAACCTCTCCGCCGTCGCCGTAGGTGTCTTCCGTCGCCAAGTTAGGGCACGGAGGATCGAACTGCTCGGCCTCAAATCCCACTTCGTCTAGCAGTTCCAAGTGTGGTAATTAAAACCCCTTTTTACTGCCTCTTTTGATCCTATAGCTCAGTCCTTCTCTTCCATAAGAAGTTTACTGCTATCACAAGTAACATCTCTCTCAGTCTGCATCTCATAAACTGCCTAGAATCTTCACTTGTGCATCCTGAAGTAGTTAGATTCCTCACTTGTACTTATCTATGGGTTCGTACAAATCTGGAACGAACTTCTTTTCTCTAAGTGAATGTCTTCGCATAATGAGGTCAATGTCTTCTAAACAAATTTATCTTCAAAATCTTCTGAGAATGCATATGACCTCTTCCCCTTCCCTCGCACCTTAATGCTGTCACAGGTACATGTCCGTGGGAGAATCTTTTGGTTCTCATAGTCTGCATTCATTTGCAGAATTCCTACAGCTTCACATCAATTCACCTGAAGCAAGTTCCTGTTGGTCAAGCAAAAGGAAGCCTTTGAAAGCTTTGAAGCCTTTGAAGCTTTTGAAGCCTTCCAAGTTAAGCTTCATGGCATCCGAGAAACCATCAAGGAAGGGAGGCAGACAGAGACGGGGTGACACATCAAAGGATCTGCCTGCAGACTTGGCAGAAACATACCAAACAGATCCTGAAGAAACCTATGCTCAGCGCAAGACACGAATCCAATGGATTCGCAGGTACTGGGCGGAGCAGTGGTTCCTATACCGCTTCGTCACCAAAGAATATGCAGAGAAGTACGCCCTCAAGCAACCATGGGGAGATGTCTTGTACAAGAATCTTGTACCCCGAACCAGAGACGAAGCCATAGCTCAAGGCTTCTTTCCATGCATGGTTAGGGGACAACAGCCAGCTGATGCACATCCATCATCCCTGCTCTGGTGTCGCGATGACACTCTTTTCAAGCGCAACTTCCAACATGCCCAGAACTCTGCGAAGCAAAACAAGAAGGAGTTTGGATGGGACTTCAACCCTGGTCCCTCCAAACCAAGGGCAGATGGCACACGCGACGCTACTCCCAATGTCATCGGGCCATTTGCCAATCTCGACGGCCTCATCACTCACATTATAGTCCAAGGGACTACCGTGAATGACCCTCCAACAGACACTGAGTCTGATGATGCTCCTGCTGCCCCAGAGCCAAAGCAGATGAAGAAGAAGCCAAAAGCTTCCAAGCCAGTCGCCTCCCCCAAGATCTCCAAAGTGAAGCCATTGGCCACTGCACCTCCTGAAGCCAGTGTGCAGTCTGAAGGCTTATCAAGAGTCTCCAAGCCTCAAGATGCAAAGAAATCACAGCCACACACCAGCAAAGAGCTCACTGTCGCTGCTGTTCTTCGCTGCGAAGACATTGATCTGTCCAGTGACGAAGATCTTGGTGATGACGCTCTTGAGCAGCTCATCAAGAGCAAGGAGGAGGCTGAAATCTTCAACGATCTGCCTCTGTTCGATGCAAAGATCGTCCACAGCTTCATAGATGAGTGGTTTGACACGCCCAACATCAGTTTTGACGATCTGCAGCTGCCCATTGGCCTCAGCGTGGCCTTCCAAGGAGCTATCGCTTCAGAACTCGCTACTGCCCAGCGCATCGTGGAACTGAAGCAAAAGATAGATTTTGAGAAGGCTCAGTTTAAGCAGAACATGGCCACGCTCAGCGTCCAGGAGATCAAAGACTTCAAGGTTATGCTGCATGAGCTGAAGGAAAATTTCATACAGAAACGTGCAGAGGCTCAGGGATCCTGCGAGCGCATGAAGCATTCAGCTGATCTCTGCGTACAGGCCTACAACGAGGCCGAGAAGCGAAAGGCACTTGGGCGTCCCGGCATCGACCCCAGGATGGCCGCCAAGAAAAAGAAGACGCCCATTGTGGCTGAAGAAGAGGCCCCACGCCATGAAGCTATTCGAATTGTCTTCCCCACCGCCAAGCCCAGCTCAAAGCCAAAGCGCTCACCCGCTTCAGAGCTTAAGAAGACAAGGATAGCCGAAGCCAAAGCAAGGAAGAGGAAACACTCTGAAGCCTCTCCTTCAGACCCTACCACCAAGAAGCGCAAGTCCAAGAAGTCTCGGGATGCTCTCACAGAGCCCTTGATAGTTGAACCCCTTCCCGTTCGCCGTCCTAATGAAGATCGTCAGCTGATCGTCCATGAGCCTGCTCTCAACGAGGCTCAGCATGATGAAGACATTCCAGCAGCCGACCCCACCGCTGCTGAAGACATTGGTCTCGAAGACAATGTACAAGATGATGCAGTCCTTCCTCAGCTCGAATCGAGTGAATTGCTCAGCATTGGTCGTCCCTTGACGCCAATCACACAAGATGCATCGTGGGCAGATCGCCCACAGGAGGAAGAGGATGAGCCCCAGACCACTGCAACTCCACCAGCATCGCCTGCATTCCGTAGGCTTCGCAGAGGACCAAGGGCTCAAGCTGCTGACGACATTCCGGCTGCACCAGCCGAAGACAATGAGAAAGCACCACAGGAACCCCAAGCTCCAACTCCACCACCCCAACAAGAAGCCGTTCTCCAGGAGAACGTGCCTGAGTCCGTTCCTCTCACTGCACGTGCTGAGGATGAAAACATTGAGGCTGCCACACACAATGCTGAAGCCAATGTGGAGCCCTCTCCGACAATAGCTTCAGAACATACTGAAACTACTGACCCTGAACCTTCTGCACCAGAGTCTGCTGCCGGCCCGCAATTCAACTATCACATTGCGCACAGGCCCCAGGTACAGAAGCCAATTCCACGACTGCCAAGGTTCCCAGGTCCTGCATCAGCTCCTGGTTCCTTCAACATCAATAGCTTCAGGGCAGACAACACTTTCTTCAACAGCTCCGCGAATCCTTATTCAAGGGCACAGATTGCATCAGACAGGTTCTGGAGCCATCAACAGCGCAGCTACTATTCATGCATTCTATACAACCAAGGCCGCATCTTTCCCCACCAGCGCCTTGAGGTTGAAGCTGTTGCTGGTCTGCCTGGTTTGGAAGAAGCCATTGATTGCTTCAGGCAAGTGGGTCTACTGCCTTTCATCACTGACGAAGAGCACTGGAACGAAGAGCTTATACTTCAATTCTATGCCACTCTGCATATAAAAGGCTACAACCGAGATCCGAAGACATGGGTCCTGGAGTGGATGACAGGAGATGTCCATCATGAAGCCAAAGCTTTCGACATCATTGAGCTTACTGGCCTTCCCACTCCTGGCGAATTCTTTGAAGAAGGATGCCAACTCCATGCTGAAGCAACTGAGAGCATATTTAAGCGTCCAGAACCAAATATGAGTCAGATGCTTTCCATGATGAAGCCATTGGCACATGATGCACCTTATCCAACTGAGTTCTTCGTTGAAGACTTAGAGTACCTGCCTAGAACCATATATCATATCATAAGGCGGACTCTCTGGCCCATTAAGGGACACTCTCGATATGCCAAGCTTGAAGGTGCCATGAAGACTCTCATCTTCTGTATTATGCATGGCAAATGCTTCAACGCACAGGATCTCTTCATCCGTCAACTTGCAGTGTCAGCCACAGAATTGTTTGGATTGAAGATCTATGCTCCCTGGGTGATGAGGCTGATTAAGCTTCACTCTGCAATCTCCTATCAGCCCTCAGCCCGCAACCACAGGATCTTCTTACCAGATGTGGACACCTCAGCTGAAGCCATTTATCCTGAGCCTGCCAAACAGCCACTAAGTCTTCAGAATGCAGAACACCAAAGCTTCACTCCACATGATGAAGGAGTTGAAGCCATTTCCAGAGTCTATCCAATGGCTGGCACCACACGTGCCCCTGCATCCACTGAAGCCACTGACAGTGAAGCTGGGCAGAGACCCAAGAAACGAGCTCGTACACTCACTAATCATGAACTTCTTGTGGCTCTCCACCAAAAACAAGATAGGCATCATGACTGGCTCAAGCGGCAGATGAAAAGCATCATGAAAGACGTCAATCGCATCCGCAATCTGGCAACCAAGAATGCATTCGTCGCACACGAAACCTGTCGCCGCACTTGGAAAGGTCTCACCATGATGTGCCCAGAAGCTGATCTTCACGAGGATGGCTTCAAAGAGCATTTCAAGTTTGATACCACACCTCCCAGAAGAGCTGTGATGCGAAGCACACCATCTCTGGAAGATTCGGATTTTTCTTCTTCTGCTGCCACAGTATCTGCCAAGATCATTGAAGAAGAAGACGACGCTACATCACCACCGATGTCTTCAGCGCGCGTCGTCACTGCACCAAGCTCACCTGCACCACCAAACGCCTCCACCGACCCTGCTGCGCCTGGGAACGCATAGAAAACTCTATGTCTTCAAATCTTTTTGGTCATCACTGACAAAAGGGGGAGAAGCAGATGATGTTTATAGTCTTCAAGCGGGTCAATAATATGGGCGGGTGCTTTATATTTTGCATTTTGCTTCGTGTTTACAACTCTCGTTTTGCTACTTTTGGTTCTTTGAGTTGTAACACTCAAACTTGATGGTCGTCTGCTACTATGTTTGCCACTGTGTTCTTGCGAAGATAAATTCCGCATGTACGACGATAATTTCCGCACTCTTATCATTTCGCAGACGTCCATTTTTCATTATGCATATCATTATCTTCATATATCTTTACGTGCATGATGGATTGTCATCATAAGTTGAAGCGGATTCCCACAAATACAACCTGCTGTGTGCATTTGCATTCCAGAAGCAAATCACTTAATATGCACATCTTCAGGGGGAGCCCTTGCAGCTTATGAAGACAATTCCTTTACAATTTCACAAATTATATTCCCCGTTGAAAACTTCAACTAGTTTGTCATCAATCACCAAAAAGGGGGAGATTGTAAGTGCATCTAGTGCCACCCCTAGTTGGTTTTGGAGTATTGACGACAAACCTAGTTGAGGGACTAATGTGTTTGTGAGAATTGCAGGATAACACAGGTAGAAGTCCCTCATTGATTCGGTTTAGCTACCAGAGATGACCCCCAAAAATTGTATGAAGACATTGAAGACAATGGTGGTTCATGAAGACATTCATGTCGAAGACAATGACATATGAAGACTCCCCATGAAGCCTTTGGAACTCGAAGACTTAGATCCTTCGTAGTTTTGCTTATTCATGTTGTGTCATAGGAACCACCGTACTATTAAGTGGGGTCCAAGAAAATCAGTCAGGATGACTGAAGTGATGCCTAATTCAAATCCTATGTCTTCGAGTGAAGACAATGAGAGAAAATCTTGTCCAGAGTCAGACAAGTCAGCTTTACTTGCAGCCCAAGTAAAGTTGCCGCGAGAGTTCAAAATCCGACCGTTAGTACACGTGTCAGTTCCTTAGTGACCCAGGGTCATTTCGGACAAATCAGGTCAGGGTTGCCAAGTGGCTATATATATAGCCCACCCCCACAACCATAAACGGTTGGCTGCTCAGATTTTGGTGCACGGCTTTTGTCGTTTGAGAGCAACCCACCTCGAAGCCTTTGAGAGAAAATCCCTAGCGAGGAGAAAAGCCCTAACCACCCAGAGCCAGAGTAAATTGGGCATCACTTAAGTCTTCTTGTCTGTGTGATCTGAAGACTTATTACACTTGAGGACTGTGCATCCTCCAGACGGTTAGGCGTCGCGTTCTGAGCATCCAAGAGCAATTGTGGATTGCCGGTGAACGAAGTCTGTGAAGGTTCGGGAGTCTACCTTGAAGACTTACCTGAGTGATTGGGCGAGGTCTGTGTGACCTTAGCTCAAGGAGAATACGGTGAGGACTGGGTGTCTTGGACTAAGTGTCCTTGACTGGGTGTCCGGGACTGTGTGTCCTTTGGTTTGAATACCTAGCCGCTCCAACCAGACGTACAGTTGTCACAGCAACTGGAACTGGTCCAACAAATCATTGTCTTCAACGTGTCACTGGTTTCATCTTCACTTCCCTTCAACTTACTGTTATTTATTGAGAAGCCATTGCATGCTTGCTCTATCGTTTGTCTTCACAACATAACTGTATGATTTAATCGGCTTCATAACTTCTTCCTACCTGATCCTAATTACACTGAAGCTATTGTTGCTGTGCTGAATACTTGACCTTAGCTTGCTTGTGTAATCTAACTTCCGCTGCATAGTGATAGGCATATCTTCACTGTTTGTCTTCATAACTTCCACGTTTTGAAGACTTTCATAAAAATCGCCTATTCACCCCCCCCTCTAGTCGATATAACGCACTTTCAGGAAGATATTATGAAGCCAAACAGAACGATCAGTCACTCAGTGAAGATAAAAGATAGTGCAATCATACAATGACTTCACAAGGAGTAACAGTACGTAAAGAGAAGGGAAGGATGAAACCAGTGACTCGTTGAAGACAATGATTTGTTGGACCAGTTCCAGTTGCTGTGACAACTGTACGTCTGGTTAGGGCGGCTAGGTATTTAAACCTGAGGACACACAGTCCCTGACACCCAGTCCTGAACACGCAGCTCAGGACACCCAGTCCTCACCGTATTCCCCTTGAGCTAAGGTCACACAGACATCGCCCAATCACTCTGGTAAGTCTTCAAGGTAGACTCCCAAACCTTCACAGACTTCGTTCACCGGCGATCCACAATGTCTCTTGGATGCTCAGAATGCGACGCCTAACCGGCTGGAGGATGCACAGTCCTCAAGTGTAATAAGTCTTCAGATCACACAGACAAGAAGACTTAAGTGATGCCTAATTCTCTTTGGCTCTGGGTGGTTAGGGCTTTATCCTCGCAAGGAATTCTCTCTCAAAGGCTTCGAGGTGGGTTGCTCTCAAACGACAAAAGCCGTACTCTAAATCTGAGCAGCCAACCATTTATGGTTGTAGGGGGTGAGCTATTTATAGCCACTAGGCAACCCTACCTGATTTGTCCGAAATGACCCTGGGTCACTATGGAACTGACACGTGTTCCAACGGTCAGATTTCAAACTCACATGGCAACTTTACTTGGGCTACAAGCAAAGCTAACTTGTCCGACTCTGGACAAGATTTGCTCTCATAGTCTTTACTCGAAGACATAGGTTTTGTTTAAGCATCACTTCAGTCATTCTGACTGGTTCTCTTGGACCCCACTTAACAGTACAGTGGTTCCTATGACTCAACACAGAAGAAAAAGAACTACGAAAGATCTAAGTCTTCGAGCTCCATAGGCTTCATGTGGTGTCTTCTCTTGTCATAGTCTTCAATATGAACATCTTCATATACCACCTTTGACATCAATGTCTTCATACGTTTTTAGGGGTCATCTCTGGTAGGAAAACCGAATCAATGAGGGACTTCTACCTGTGTTATCCTGCAATTCTCACAAACACATTAGTCCCTCAACTAGGTTTGTCGTCAATACTCCAAAACCAACTAGGGGTGGTACTAGATGCACTTACACCGACGCTCGGCCAGAGATAATGGTGCGGCTGGCAGTGGGTCTCCTCCCTCGCTGTCGACGACGGCCTAAAAGCTGCCCCTCCTCCCCTTAACCGGCGGAGGGGGATACGTCCGGATCTGTAACCAGCGGTGACGATAGAAAGACACTGTTTTTTGAAGGGAGAAAGACAGTGTTACCACCCCTATCTTGTTTAGATCTAGAGAGGATGAGAGTGTGTGAATAGAGCAACCCTAGCAAGCAAGCGCGGAGGCTCCGGCCTATATATACGTAGGGGGGTAGTTTTCCTTTTTCACTCCATCCAAACAATCGTTTAAAATTGTGTACTATGTGTCTGGTCGCCGTTCTTTTTAGTTGTTGATTGTTTTTTGAGATAGCTACCCGCTTGTTCCAAGTGGTGTTACGGTGTGCCAGGTCGCACTTTGTATCATTCAAGTATGGTACAAGTTCCTCCATTAAATGAACAACCACCCCCTCGTAAAAATTGTGAACAAGCCCACGGCTAAAATTATCGGAAACGTGGGTTGCCCCAACATGCATTATTATTTATATTTTCTACTCCCTTCGTTCCTAAATATAAGTCTTTTTTATTAGCCACACCTAAGATAAGAATTTTTTTATTAGCAGTGAACCCCACATGTCATAGACAAAAAAAGTGTGGCAAGATTCCCTTAGGCAATCCAAAGTGTGTCTAACAATTTGAGCAACTCAAGTTAGGCAAGTGTGGCAAGTGTGGGAAAAATAATGTGGCAACATAAGACAACCATAGTCACAATCCAAACAGCCCTAATTTTTTGTGACATGCATGAAAATTTGGTTAGTTCAATTTATAGTCAAAATTTGGCAAGGTGCATCAAATCAACACATGCAAGTATCAAAAGGAAGTCACGGCATGCATGCATGCGTTGTACTCCCTCCGTTTCCAAATATAAGGCTTTTTAGAGATTGCAACAAGTGACTACATACGAAGCAAAATATGTCTACATACATCCGTATGTAGTAGTCCATTTGAAATGTGTAAAAAGACTTATATCGAGTGCAGTGCTTTGATGTGTCGCGTCAACTCATACAAGACCGAGAAGTTTGATTACTACAACGCCCTCTCCCTCGCGGACTGAGCTCCGGTGCCTTAACTGCACCTGCCTTTGGCTGCATGACAGGTGGGCCAACCACCTGTTAGGCCCACCTACCATAGACGCAAAGGCAGGAGCAGTAAGTCAATGAAGCTATGTCCCTCCCTCGCGCATGAGCGTGGTGGCTGGCAGGACTAGTAGGAGCTTTCACTACACGCTTCTTGACGGTGGTGAACTTGCGGATGGAGTTGACCATCATGCCGTCCATGCGAGAGGAGAATCCGGCGCCGGCGAGGGCTACGACACCGGTGGTCGCTAGCACCGTCTGGAAACGCTGCGCGGTGTGGGGCCGCAGGCCGGCGCCTTGGATGATTTGGCACAACCGACTGCCGCTCGTGACCATCGCCTCCATAGGTGCTTCTGGCCCCTGGTCACTTGGTCTTGGATTGGAGTGAGCAGTGTTGCGCAGAGACTAAGGAGTAGATGGATTGGCGTGGTGGGGCGCCTTTATATGAGAATCCAAACTCTGGTGCATTCACATCGTGCTGGCTCTATTTCGCTTCTCCAATTAATTCCCTCTGCATGTAGACTAATTTGAGGATGCATCATTGATCATTCAACGTCTTGGGAACCGCTACCCTCTCCCTCCTTGGCATTCAAGCACATATGGAGGCGAGGCGACTGCCCCTCGCGTCTATCGCGTGTCAGGAGACGTTCCCGTCGACGACGAGGTGCCTATGGTGACTTCGTAAATTTAAAGATGATAGTACTAGTATACTCAATATTGTGCACCATGACCAAGGCCGTGAGGAAAACAAGAGAACTACGTATTTATTTACGGTGTAGATTCACTCACTTTGCTCCATATGTACTCCATCTTGGTGCAGTCTAGTCACTTGTTGAAATCTCTAGAAAGGCAAATACTCCTTTCTGATTTACAGGGCTATACTAGCAAGTAGTACTACAATAGTGGGCTCACATAGCAATTTTGTCTCATGCAAGAGCCTGGCTATATGTGTGCTCCAAGGTTCGCAACTGCCACGTTTGGGTTGCACTTGTCTCTTCGCCTCTTCGAGAAGACGAACAATGATGTTACTACTACTACTTCTATAGTATCAAATCCACTGCTGCATGTCCGTCCACCGCGAGCGGGAGGGATAAGCAAAAGCTTGTCCTCGTCTGCGATCCACTGCGCGCATGGGCGAGGGAGAAGGCGTGTAGTAGTAGTAAAATCAAGCTTCTCCTTGTTGTATGGGTTGACGTGACACATCATAGCATTGGCCCCACATGGTTGCCTCTAAACTTGGCTGAAAGACCCGCAGTGTACAATACTCCATTTGCTGCAACCTCTAACATTTATCCCACCACAAATTAAAATATATATTCCTATCTTGACCAAATGAGCGTGCAAACTAGAATCACCAGGATGACAGGTAGGGCCAGAAGATTATTTTAACCAAAAAATATAGCATGGAGCTGACCCCAACGATTTTAGGGCCTGTTTGGTTCCAATAAGTCACCTGACTTATAAGTCAGGTGACTTAAAACCAGTGACATGTAAGTCATGCCTGTTTGGTTGTCATTTGACTTATAAGTCACCTGACCACACCTTCTCACCTTGTTTTTTTATGTAAAGCTGAGGGGACCCACGCAAAAGGGGGTGACTTATAAGTTGGGTCTGTTTGGAAAAATAAGTCACTTTTTTTACTTTTTAACTTATAAGTTGGTGACTTATTTGGAACCGAACATGCCCTTAAGCTTACAGGCACAGTACACGCTATCCTAGACTAATCTACACATGAAACTGCCGCACGAGCGTCCGGGCTGCGCTTGGCTCTTCACCTCTTTGGGAAGTCGAACAATGGCCCTGTTTGGATACTCTAACTCAGTTAGAGGTTAGAGTTAGATTCTAACCCAGAACTAACTCTAACCAAAAAGGTGTTTGGATAGCAGGGTTAGATGGAGCGCGGATACGGCGAGGCACCTTCACGGGCGGTGCGAGAGGGAAGGAGGGAGAGGACAAGAAGCTTCGAGGAAGTGAGGAGGGATCTGCCTCGGGAAGAGCAAGAGAAAAAGGTGGGTTTTAGTGCTCTTGAGAAGAAGTAACCAAAATAAGCACCTCTTGGGAAGGTCAGATTTTTTGGATGAGTTAGATGCATCTAACCCAAACTAACCCTCCTGTTTGGATATTTTTGGGTTAGTTGAGTCCAAACTAACCCAAACTAACTCTAACCCGTGGATTCAAACAGGGCCAATGATGGAGTACTAGTGCAGTGGATGAGTACTACAGTATGCTTCCAGCCATCTGACACCGATTGAGCTGCTGCATGTCCATCGAGTATGGGTGGGAGAGCGTGTAGCGAACGAAAGCTTCTCCTAGTCCTGCCAGCCACCACACTCATGGGCGAGGGAGGCACGCAGCTGTAACACCCTCGATGCGACTATATCTCCCACGTGTCGAGGCACGACTTAGAGGCATAATCGCATTGAAGGCATATGTCGCAAGTGAGGTAATCTTCACACAACCCATGTAATATAATAAGGAAAGAGTTACATAGTTGGCTTACACTCGCCACTTCACACAATTACATGAATAAAACATTACATCAATCAAGTACACTCATGGTCTGACTACGGTACCAAAATAAAAGAAGAACCCCAAATGCGACAAAGGTCCCCGATCGACCCCAACTGGGCTCCACTACTGATCAACTAGAACGAAACAGCACAAATGAACAAAGTCTCCAATGAGCTCCTCCTGAGCTGGGTTGCGTCATCTGCACGAACTCATCGGCACCTGCAAGCTGGTTTTGGAAGTATCTGTGAGCCACGGGGACTCAGCAATCTCGCACCCTCGCGATCAAGACTATTTAAGCTTATGGGTAAGGTAAAGGTAAGAGGTGGAGCTGCAGCAAGCGACTAGCATATATGGTGGCTAACCTATTCGCAAAAGAGAGCGAGAAGAGAAGGCAAAGCACGGTCGATAAAAGTATGATCAAGAAGTGATCCTGGACTACCTACGTCAAGCATAACTCCAACAACCGTGTTCACTTCCCGGACTCTGCCGAAAAGAGACCATCACGGTTACACACGCGGTTGATTCATTTTAATTAAGGTCAAGTTCAGGTTTTCTACAACCGGACGTTAACAAATTCCCATCTGCCCATAACCGCGGGCACGGCTTTCGAAAGATCAATCCCTGCAGGGTGTCCCAACTTAGCCCATGACAAGCTCTCACGGTTAACGAAGGAATAGACCTCCACCCGAGATATTCCGATCAGGCTCGGTATCCCAGTACAACAAGACATTTCGACAGGGTAAAACTAAACCAGCAACACCGCCCGATGCGCCGACATCCTGATGGGAGCTGCACATATCTCGTTCTCAGGGCAACACCGGATTGTCTAAACTTCCGGTAGGCCAGCCCAGAGTTGCCCCTGGTAGCCACCGGCGGCTGACGGTTTGGACCAACGCTTAGACAAGCACTGGCCTGGGGGGGTTAAAATAAAGATGACCCTCGGGATGCGCGACTCCCAAGGGAAAAAAGGCTAGGTGGCAAATGGTAAAACCAATGTTGGGCATTGCTGGCAAAGCTTTACTTAAGGCGAATTGTCAAGGGGTTCCCATTATAGCCCAACCGCGTAAGGGACGCAAAATCCGGGAACATAACACCGATATGACGGAAACTAGGGCGGCAAGAGTGGAACAAAACACCAGGCATAAGGCCGAGCCTTCCACCCTTTACCAAGTATATAGATGCATTAATTAAATACGATATATAGTGATATCCCAACAAGAAAACAATGTTCCAACAAGGAACGATCTCCATGTTCCAACAAGGAACAAAACTTCAATCTTCACCTGCAACTAACAACGCTATAAGAGGGGCTGAGCAAAGCGGTAACATAGCCAATCAACGGTTTGCTAGGATAATGGTGGGTTAGAGGCTGAACATGGCAATTGGAAGGCACCGAACAACTTGCCTGAAATCCCGCAAGGAAGAAGAACGAATCCATGAAGAAGATAAACGGACGAAGACGAATGGATCCTCACAACACGACGTTATCGGAACCAACCCGAAGAAGCAATCACCGGAAAAGAAGCACACAACATAGTAAACAACCACGACATCAACATGGCATGATGCACAATCAAGTATGATGCATGTCCGGTTTAAAGAGGTATGGCATGGCAAAGTGCACAAACGAACCTACACCTTAAGTGGAGCTCAATATGCATGGGGATGCATATTGACAAAACACCACATCAAGTATTTAGTTCTCTCTCGTTTATGTACCCAACAACATTAAATGTTGATTAACCTGGCAAGAGGGTGGAGCAAAAGAAAACTATCTAATCTAGACAAGTTTAAATGAGGCCGGAAGCAACGAACAACAATTCCGGTAAATCCCCATAGCATATTTTAAGGTTTGGTCCTGATCTGTCCTAAACACAATTTTAGAGTTGTTAAACATGCAAGATGAGGCCACCACATTAAACTAGGCAAAAATCTACCCCATTTACATATAAAGTTTATTAAAAACGGAGTTACGGTTGAATAGTTATGAATTAAATCATTTTAACGTGGCATTTAAGCAAAATTAACCAAACATCAATTTAATCAATTTTAATTGTTGTTATCATGATGCGGATGACATGAACAAGTTTAAAGCAATTTATGCAAAATGTTGATAAGAGCATTATGAAGCATTGTCACCATGGTGGAAAGAAGAGGGGTGCCACGGCAACGAATCCGAAAATGATGCCACGGAAACATATCGGTTCCGGTAACTCGCGGAGATACCAGCGCAAAAGGAAAAGTGACGGGAGCGTGACACGCGATAGAAGGTGGGGTGATCCCGGATACCGGGTTCCCACAAGATGGTGGCAAGGCAAAAGAGGGGCAACGTGCACCGAACAACTCCGACACGGAGCAAACACGAGCATTTCATACATCACACATGCATTCGTTCACGGGCATCGTTCCGGCGGTTATACCTTCGAAGTGTGCAAACGGGACGGTTCTCGTTCGGTGCCAAGTAGAGGAAGTGGACGTTCTCGAGATGTTTGTCGTGGAGGTAGTCGTACACGGCGACGGTAGTTGTACACGGGTTCTCAGCCACGGGAGTAGTCGTTCACGCGATGGTAGTGGAAGTGGGGGTACATGACGACGTAGAGGTACTCGCGACGGTAGTCATTCACGTTCACGTTTCACGGGTCTTCGGCGACGGCCGTCGTACATGGTTCGGAGTGGTACTTGCGACGGTAGGGGTACACGTTTCGTAGACGTTCGAGCCATATAGGTAGCGGTACTTGATGAATCCCGAAACGAACTTGACGCCTTCGTGCGTAGGGGTACTTGGCATTTCCGGAGACGACGGTAGAGGAACACGTTTCGAAGGGGTACTTGGGGTCCTCGAACTTGCCGATCTCGTCATCTCGAAGGGGTACTTGACGTCCAAAGCGTTCATCGGTAGAATAACTTGGCGATATCGTTGACCTGGTACTCGACATATTCCCTGTTCGGTGACAGTTGGGCTTGGCGTCAACAACAACAGGGGCACGACGAGGAACTTGGCATGAAGTAGGGGAGGCCATGGCGTCGGGCAGGGGGGTCCCCGAGATGGTGCAGGGCGAGGAAGAGGCCCAAGAGGTCGAGGCCAGGGCCTCGGGGCGGAGCAGCTCCGGGGCGGAGCTTGGCGGCGCTGTGGTGCCCGGCGACCTCGGCGACGCGGCGAGGGAGGAGAGCAGCAGCAGAGCAGCTCGGGCGCGGAGGTTGCAGGGCGGCGGAGCCCCGAGCTTGGCTAGGCGCGGCCATGGAGGACGTCGGCAGCAAGGGCTGCGACGTGGTCGGCGTCGGTTCTGGTGGTGCGGCACGAGGAAGGAGAGGCCGGCAGGGGCGCGGCAGCCATGGAGGCCGGTGGGTGGCGACGAGGCTCCGGCCTGGTTCCCTTCTCCGGCGAGGGCGGAGCGCGAGGCAGAGGAGATGGGGTCGGGCCCCCTGGTGAGAGCGAGAGGGGGAGGCGACCATGGCGCGCTGAGGAGAAGCCGGAGGGAGGCCATGGCAGCGAGGAGGGGCGCGCGGGATCGGGCGGCGCTGGGAGGATCGGGCGCAGCGGGGCGCTGGATGGTGGTACGCGAGAAGAGCAGCGGGAGGGAGAGCGAAGGGAGAGAGGGGATCGAGCAGATGGGGCTCTCTGGCGGCGCGATGGGAACGAGGCAAGAGGGAGCGAGGCTGCGAGGGAGATGGGGTCATCGGGCTAGGGTTAGGTTTTTGGTGGGCCGGCTGGGCCTTAGAGGCCAGCGTTGGGGTGGGCCGGCGCGGTGAGGTTGGGAGGCCCCTGGCTGCTGGGCTCCTTCCTCTCCCTCTAACTCTCTTTCACTTCATTATTTCCTGATTTAACAAATAAACCGAGGAATAAGAAATGTAGAGAGAGATAGGAGAAGAATTTGAGCAGGGCGCCAATTTTCTTGGACTCATAAAAATGAGCTTGATCCAAGAAAAATACATTTGACACCGTTTGGAAGGATTGCATTCGAACACATTTGAATGTGATCCAAATGAGTTTGAATTAGGAAAACATTTTTGGAGAGTCCAAAAATGTTCGGAATATTGGTGGAGCTCCGGAAAAATGATGAAAGGACACGTGACAAAGTTAGAGGCCAAGGGAAGAAAGAATAAAAGGCGTTGGGATTTTGCAAGTGTGTTGCGGTAATTCCAAGGGATGGAATATTTATTATAGCTCTCTAAATATCGAGAGGATATGTTTTAAAGAGAATCACCATGTGAAATCCCTCGATTTAAATGGATCAAAGACCCATGCCATTTATTTAGTTGAGTTGCAAAAATTAATGATATGATGACATGATGACATGATGACATGATGCAAAGCAAACATAAAAGGAGCAAGTAAAAAAATAAAACACACAGAGAAGCCCGGGAACCCTAGAAGGCAACTGAAGCTCCGGTCTTGGGGCGTTACAACACTCCACCACTACGAGAGGATCTCGTCCGGAGATCTAGAATGGCACCGGGGGAAAAAGGAAGAGAAAGAGAAGAGGTAAGCTAAGTTGCTCCTTTGACAAACGAGTGAAACCAAGGAACCCTGAAAAGGTTAAGCCATCTCGAGGAAAGAATACCACGAAGGTGAACTAGGTCGAAACACTCCGTTAGAAACGAGGGACAAAGAGCATTGTGAAACCTTGAGGTTGAAGGGAAGATATATAGAAAACACTCCGGTTAAGGAAGGGGATCAAGGAAGACCAAATTCGGGCAGCACTCCGGTTGGAAAGAAAAAGAATTGAATAAGGTCTTGATAAGATGAGAAGATACTTGAAAAGAGGACACAACACCAGATAAAAGTATAGGCATGGAAAGATCATGATCTTTGACAAAACGAGATGATGGGTTGAAAAGATGAACATCACAATGCCTCCGGAACAAAAGAATAGAAGATAGATAGTTGAGATAGGAGAATGGAGAAGAAAATGCCAACTTCTGCCACAAAAGAGCTTGACAAGGCATCTTTAGGAGAAAAGTCGAATGGAATTGTTGTAAAAACAACACCGAAAAAGAGTAATCATGATATATGGTCTTATGGAATACAACTCAAATTATGAGGTGACAACCTGCCACTCACAGGAAGAGAATTGGGTTGGAATGAACAAGGAGACGAGAAACTATTTCACCGGGAGGATAAATGAAAAACTTGGATCATATATAAGCACCATAATAACAACCATCCTTAGGGAAGGCTTTAGGTGAAATATAACCCAAGACAATACCAACAAATAGGTTGATGGATTTAAAAAAAATCCCAATCTTGACAGCATGTGAATCATGAAAACACGAAACCAAATTATCAAGGATGACACAATACCATCTCCAATGATACGGAAGAAGGAATAATTGCACTCCGGATTACGATATGAAGAATGCTTGAGCACCTCTGAAAAGAAACTTGATGAACACTTCGAGAAGGAATTAAATCCTTGGTGGACCATCATGTAGACCCTTCATGAAGGACTCCGGTAAAACAAAAGATAACGAAAAGAGAAAGAAGTTGAAAACACAAGGTGAAGCCTTGCAATGATTGGATGAAGCTCTGCAACGAGATAAGTTGAAACTTGAAACTCCGGAAAAGAAAAGATGAAACAATTGAAACCAAGAATTTGAAGGGCCTCCGGAATAGGGAATTAATCACTTGGAAGAAATAAGAATAAGAATTACATTATGCTTAACCTTCACCAATTTAAATTGATGACAAACAATGGAATTGGCATACTACTTATTCTCGTAGAAAAGATTAAGATAGATACCGCGCCAACTGAGAAGGTCTTCAACGAAACACCGGTGGAATTGAAACAACGAATGAATTTATACAGAAGAGAAATCTTGAAAGCACCACCGTAAGAATTGAAAAGAACGATTAAAACATGAAGGCACACCGGGAAGAATTAGCAATTGAACGAAGATGCTTGAGAGAATTTAGATACATGAGAACGAAGAGATCACGAGCCGATTAGAGATCACTTGAACGAAGCACCGGTAAAATTGAAGAACGAGAGCTGAAAGCTGAGAATGAATAAATCTTAGATGATGGACTCCGGATAACAACTGAGAAGACTCTTGAATTACTCCGGATGGGTGAAAAGAATTCTCACAATCGAAAAATAATTATGAGAGGATGACAACAAGATAGAATCGCGAATCTTGAAGAGAATGGAGCAAGATTAAAGAGAAACTCTTCTTCGGTCTTCAAATGATGAGAAAGACGACGAGAAACACCATCGTGAATTGATGAGGCACTCCGGAATGAATAATGGAAAAGGTTGAGCCAACGATGAACAGAATTTGAAAGATTTGGAGAAAAGCATTTGACTGATGATAACTCATTCTTACGTCAAACTTCGAAAAGAAATTTGAGGACAGCTCCGGGAAAATAAGAAGAGTCGGGTAAGATCCTGGAAAAAGACCTGTGGGTTAGGGCCCACTCAAAAGGAACACCGTTGAAATGATTACTAGAAAAAGGAGAATGCACCGGTTGAATTAAATGGCTTGAAAGAGATAACATCCTCGAAATAGCTTGAATGAAAGAAGAGTGGATACACGAATCTTCGAGATATCTTCAGCACTCCAGAACAATTGGATAGCGAGAAGTGAATGAATATGAGGTGCTCCAGCATGAGAAGGTATTTGAAACGAGGAAAAGGATATGATCAACACCGAAAGCTTGAATTGGCAACACCGGAGAAGAAAAAGAATGAAGAATGATAAACTAGAAACTCCGTTAGAATCTTTATGAGAATCATCGGATAAGAATATTGATAGAAAAGAATGGAGAAACTTCACATCAATAAATGGATACTCGATTAAGAGATCTGAATCCTTGACGAAAAAGGGTAGGTGGGCGGGAAAAACAAAGGCAACTTGGAGATGGATGAAACAAACACCGTTGAGAAGAAGTGATAATTGATCTTGCGGATGTTGAAAACGATCGGATTCACCTTAAGAGAAACACGCCGGTTGAAAAGGATTGACAACACAATATTGATGATCGAGAAGGATTAGTATTCACATAGGAATATGAGAACACCATTTGGGGAAGGTATGGAATCAACACTTGACATCGAAGCAACTCGAATACCACAACTCAAAATAAAAACAAAGGATTGGCTTGCGAAATAAGCCAGAACGATAGAGATTTCGTCTGAAGTTTTCGTGGTGGGACCTACACGGGCTCGATCGTACAGCACCATCATGTACAAGGCAGTGCACATGACATACGAAGCATCCCCGAGTCAGCATAGCCAAGGACTCTTTAAGACACAACGAGACCACTGTAAAATCGACCGTGAATAGGCGAACCACTAGACGTCGAACCCCAATTTCATATCACACATCTGTCGGAAAGATATCCTAAGAGCTACTTGAATTCCCACCTATGAAACTCCCGAAATTTTCTGGTTATGCAATCAGGTGTTGAGGATACAGGGGAAGCATAATATCTCACCCAAGCTAGCAAATCCTACATCCAGCTGCATCCATCCTTCAACACATAACCAAGAAACCTTCGGAAACCATCTATCTCAACCTTCGAAAAGCATCCGTTATACAAGTTATGGCGATACTCCCGAACTCCCGCCCCAGTACTGGGTGGCGTCGAGGTTATCTCACCAACGAACTGCATAAAGGAGATTTTCGATGTCGCGAACATATCTCAAGTATACCAGAATTGCAACGATAAAATTATGATGACAACACCTCAGAGCTCAACTCCCCGGGACACTTCCACTAAACCCCTGACAGGAGGCACCAAGACAGTATTCTCATCATAAGCCATCGGAACAAAACCAAGATACTCGCGTGATCCTAAAAAAATTTAGTGAAATTTGAGAAGAGAAGAGTCAAAACTCTACGTCAGGATGCCTCACCAGAGCGACGAAGGGACTGGGAAGTAAAAAGAATTCCTAAACTCTCCGATATATAATTCCTAAGGACTCAAAACATTTTTCTAGACACAACTCGGCTGCTAAAAACGATCAAGCAATGGGGCTCCTAAGGTCAGGGAAGGCTCTGATACCAACTTGTAACACCCTCGATGCGACTATATCTCCCACGTGTCGAGGCACGACTTAGAGGCATAATCGCATTGAAGGCATATGTCGCAAGTGAGGTAATCTTCACACAACCCATGTAATATAATAAGGAAAGAGTTACATAGTTGGCTTACACTCGCCACTTCACACAATTACATGAATAAAACATTACATCAATCAAGTACACTCATGGTCCGACTACGGTACCAAAATAAAAGAAGAACCCCAAATGCGACAAAGGTCCCCGATCGACCCCAACTGGGCTCCACTACTGATCAACTAGAACGAAACAACACAAATGAACAAGGTCTCCAATGAGCTCCTCCTGAGCTGGGTTGCGTCATCTGCACGAACTCATCGGCACCTGCAAGCTGGTTTTGGAAGTATCTGTGAGCCACGGGGACTCAGCAATCTCGCACCCTCGCGATCAAGACTATTTAAGCTTATGGGTAAGGTAAAGGTAAGAGGTGGAGCTGCAGCAAGCGACTAGCATATATGGTGGCTAACCTATTCGCAAAAGAGAGCGAGAAGAGAAGGCAAAGCACGGTCGATAAAAGTATGATCAAGAAGTGATCCTGGACTACCTACGTCAAGCATAACTCCAACAACCGTGTTCACTTCCCGGACTCTGCCGGAAAGAGACCATCACGGTTACTCACGCGGTTGATTCATTTTAATTAAGGTCAAGTTCAGATTTTCTACAACCGGACGTTAACAAATTCCCATCTGCCCATAACCGCGGGCACGGCTTTCGAAAGATCAATCCCTGCAGGGTGTCCCAACTTAGCCCATAACAAGCTCTCACGGTTAACGAAGGAATAGACCTCCACCCGAGATATTCCGATCAGGCTCGGTATCCCAGTACAACAAGACATTTTGACAGGGTAAAACTAAACCAGCAACACCGCCCGATGCGCCGACATCCTGATGGGAGCTGCACATATCTCGTTCTCAGGGCAACACCGGATTGTCTAAACTTCCGGTAGGCCAGCCCAGAGTTGCCCTTGGTAGCCACCGGCGGCTGACGGTTTGGACCAACGCTTAGACAAGCAATGGCCCGGGGGGGTTAAAATAAAGATGACCCTCGGGATGCGCGACTCCCAAGGGAAAAAAGGCTAGGTGGCAAATGGTAAAACCAATGTTGGGCATTGCTGGCAAAGCTTTACTTAAGGCGAATTGTCAAGGGGTTCCCATTATAGCCCAACCGCGTAAGGGACGCAAAATCCGGGAACATAACACCGATATGACGGAAACTAGGGCGGCAAGAGTGGAACAAAACACCAGGCATAAGGCCGAGCCTTCCACCCTTTACCAAGTATATAGATGCATTAATTAAATACGATATATAGTGATATCCCAACAAGAAAACAATGTTCCAACAAGGAACGATCTCCATGTTCCAACAAGGAACAAAACTTCAATCTTCACCTGCAACTAACAACGCTATAACAGGGGCTGAGCAAAGCGGTAACATAGCCAATCAACGGTTTGCTAGGATAATGGTGGGTTAGAGGCTGAACATGGCAATTGGAAGGCTGACAAGTAAGTGGTAGGCATCGTAGCAATGGCATAGCAAAAGAGCGAGCAAACTAGCATAGCAAAGATAGTAGTGATTTCGAGGGTATGATCATCTTGCCTGAAATCCCGCAAGGAAGAAGAACGAATCCATGAAGAAGATAAACGGACGAAGACGAACGGATCCTCACAACACGACGTTATCGGAACCAACCCGAAGAAGCAATCACCGGAAAAGAAGCACACAACATAGTAAACAACCACGACATCAACATGGCATGATGCACGATCAAGTATGATGCATGTCCGGTTTAAAGAGGTATGGCATGGCAAAGTGCACAAATGAACCTACACCTTAAGTGGAGCTCAATATGCATGGGGATGCATATTGACAAAACACCACATCAAGTATTTAGTTCTCTCTCGTTTATGTACCCAACAACATTAAATGTTGATTAACCTGGCAAGAGGGTGAAGCAAAAGAAAACTATCTAATCTAGACAAGTTTAAATGAGGCCGGAAGCAACGAACAACAATTCCGGTAAATCCCCATAGCATATTTTAAGGTTTGGTCCTGATCTGTCCTAAACACAATTTTAGAGTTGTTAAACATGCAAGATGAGGCCACCACGTTAAACTAGGCAAAAATCTACCCCATTTACATATAAAGTTTATTAAAAACGGAGTTACGGTTGAATAGTTATGAATTAAATCATTTTAACGTGGCATTTAAGCAAAATTAACCAAACATCAATTTAATCAATTTTAATTGTTGTTATCATGATGCGGATGACATGAACAAGTTTAAAGAAATTTATGCAAAATGTTGATAAGAGCATTATGAAGCATTGTCACCATGGTGGAAAGAAGAGGGGTGCCACGGCAACGAATCCGAAAATGATGCCACGGCAACATATCGGTTCCAGTAACTCGCGGAGATACCAGCGCAAAAGGAAAAGTGACGGGAGCGTGACACGCGATAGAAGGTGGGGTGATCCCGGATACCGGGTTCCCACAAGATGGTGGCAAGGCAAAAGAGGGGCAACGTGCACCGAACAACTCCGACACGGAGCAAACACGAGCATTTCATACATCACACATGCATTCGTTCACGGGCATCGTTCCGGCGGTTATACCTTCGAAGTGTGCAAACGGGACGGTTCTCGTTCGGTGCCAAGTAGAGGAAGTGGACGTTCTCGAGACGTTTGTCGTGGAGGTAGTCGTACACGGCGACGGTAGTTGTACACGGGTTCTCAGCCACGGGAGTAGTCGTTCACGCGATGGTAGTGGAAGTGGGGGTACATGACGACGTAGAGGTACTCGCGACGGTAGTCATTCACGTTCACGTTTCACGGGTCTTCGGCGACGGCCGTCGTACATGGTTCGGAGTGGTACTTGCGACGGTAGGGGTACACGTTTTGTAGACGTTCGAGCCATATCGGTAGCGGTACTTGATGAATCCCGAAACAAACTTGACGCCTTCGTGCGTAGGGGTACTTGGCGTTTCCGGAGACGACGGTAGAGGAACACGTTTCGAAGGGGTACTTGGGGTCCTCGAACTTGCCGATCTCGTCATCTCGAAGGGGTACTTGACGTCCAAAGCGTTCATCGGTAGAATAACTTGGCGATATCGTTGACCTGGTACTCGACATATTCCCTGTTCGGTGACAGTTGGGCTTGGCGTCAACAACAACAGGGGCACGACGAGGAACTTGGCATGAAGTAGGGGAGGCCATGGCGTCGGGCAGGGGGGTCCCCGAGATGGTGCAGGGCGAGGAAGAGGCCCAAGAGGTCGAGGCCAGGGCCTCGGGGCGGAGCAGCTCCGGGGCGGAGCTTGGCGGCGCTGTGGTGCCCGGCGGCCTCGGCGACGCGGCGAGGGAGGAGAGCAGCAGCAGAGCAGCTCGGGCGCGGAGGTTGCAGGGCGGCGGAGCCCCGAGCTCGGCTAGGCGCGGCCATGGAGGACGTCGGCAGCAAGGGCTGCGACGTGGTCGGCGTCGGGTCTGGTGGTGCGGCACGAGGAAGGAGAGGCCGGCAGGGGCGCGGCAGCCATGGAGGCCGGTGGGTGGCGACGAGGCTCCGGCCTGGTTCCCTTCTCCGGCGAGGGCGGAGCGCGAGGCAGAGGAGATGGGGTCGGGCCCCCTGGTGAGAGCGAGAGGGGGAGGCGACCATGGCGCGCTGAGGAGAAGCTGGAGGGAGGCCATGGCAGCGAGGAGGGGCGCGCGGGATCGGGCGGCGCTGGGAGGATCGGGCGCAGCGGGGCGCTGGATGGTGGTACGCGAGAAGAGCAGCGGGAGGGAGAGCGAAGGGAGAGAGGGGATCGAGCAGATGGGGCTCTCTGGCGGCGCGATGGGAACGAGGCAAGAGGGAGCGAGGCTGCGAGGGAGATGGGGTCATCGGGCTAGGGTTAGGTTTTTGGTGGGCCGGCTGGGCCTTAGAGGCCAGCGTTGGGGTGGGCCGGCGCGGTGAGGTTGGGAGGCCCCTGGCTGCTGGGCTCCTTCCTCTCCCTCTAACTCTCTTTCACTTCATTATTTCCTGATTTAACAAATAAACCGAGGAATAAGAAATGTAGAGAGAGATAGGAGAAGAATTTGAGCAGGGCGCCAATTTTCTTGGACTCATAAAAATGAGCTTGATCCAAGAAAAATACATTTGACACCGTTTGGAAGGATTGCATTCGAACACATTTGAATGTGATCCAAATGAGTTTGAATTAGGAAAACATTTTTGGAGAGTCCAAAAATGTTCGGAATATTGGTGGAGCTCCGGAAAAATGATGAAAGGACACGTGACAAAGTTAGAGGCCAAGGGAAGAAAGAATAAAAGGCGTTGGGATTTTGCAAGTGTGTTGCGGTAATTCCAAGGGATGGAATATTTATTATAGCTCTCTAAATATCGAGAGGATATGTTTTAAAGAGAATCACCATGTGAAATCCCTCGATTTAAATGGATCAAAGACCCATGCCATTTATTTAGTTGAGTTGCAAAAATTAATGATATGATGACATGATGACATGATGACATGATGCAAAGCAAACATAAAAGGAGCAAGTAAAAAAATAAAACACACAGAGAAGCCCGGGAACCCTAGAAGGCAACTGAAGCTCCGGTCTTGGGGCGTTACAGCAGCTTCATTGACTTACTGCTCCTGCCTTTGCGTCCATGACAGGTGGGCCCAACAGGTCGGTAACCCACCTGTCATGCAGCCAAAGACAGCTCCGGTTAAGGCGAGATGGCGTTGTAGTAATCAAACTTCTTGGTTTTGACGAGTTGACGCAACACATCAAAGCACTGCACTCGATATATTTCAATAATTTGCATTTACCAATGCATTAATTACAACGCATGCATGCCGTGACTCTCCTTTTGATACTTGCATGTGTTGATTTAATGCACCTTGAAGTAGTATGAATATGTGACGGTAAAGCTTTGTAATGCCCGGGCCCTAATAAAGCGAGAGATGGTTGTGCACGAGGAGGGCGAGATCATGCAGACGGAACAGGACCCGACGATGGAGCTCTCTATGGTCTCGATGGACCTCACCTTGCTCCACTGCCCCTTGTGCCTCCGCCCCTTGAAGCCTCCAGTGTATGAGGTTCGAATACACCTTGTCCGTTCGGCTGATCGAGCAAGGTGCAGGTTTCTTGATTGATGTGTTGTTCGATTGATTTGTGCAGTGCAAGGGAGGGCACCTGGCTTGCGCGGACTACCGCGTCGAGCGCCCGGGAACCAGCGGCAGTGCCAGAAGTGCGAGCGCGGCGGTGGCTTCGACGTGCAAAACACGGTGGTGGACGCCGTCCTCTCCTCGGTGAGGGTGGAGTGCCCGCACGAAGGTTGTGGGCTCTACGTCACTTACCACAAGCTCGTTGATCACCAGAGCGTGTGTTCGCTCGCGCCCTGCAAATGCCCCGTGCCCGTCTGCGGCTACGAAGGCCCGCCGCTGGTGCTCTCCCACCACATCAGCACCGTGCATCCCATGCCCGTGCACAGGATCCAGTACGGCAAGGCACTCCAGTTGTAAGTGCCACTGTCAGAGCCACGACTCTTGCTGTTCGCGAAGGAGGACGGCCGCATGTTTTTCTTGGTCGGCGGCATGCTCGACATCGGCGCACCTATCGCCGTGTCGGTCGTCTGCATCAGAGCGGGGGCGTCCCCACTGCCGCACTACATGGCCAAGCTGTCGGCGAACGGCCCATCAGGGGAGCCCAAAGGCAGGACCGACGCCGTCAAGGTGGAAATGGAGGTGACAAGCAGCAGGGATCCTGGCGACGTCGCCGTGCAGGAGCTGACCTTCTTCACAATTCCGCCCAAGTTGTTGGTCGGGGCTAAGCTGGTGTCCTTCCACATTCAGATTGACAAGCTCACGTCCTAAATGATTCTACAGTGCCTTCTGTTTATCTTAGTAATATGCTAATATAGGGGTTAGCTCGGTCTACTTTAGCTTAAGAGATGGTGGGTTTTGGTGGTGATGCAGCAATTACCTCGACATTAGATCAGTAGTGAAAGTAATTTTGAATAGTCGAATGCATATTTTGTGTCTATTGGATATAAAGATCCTTTGGGTAAGAAGTAACAGCTTATATGTTTTTTTCGAAACGGAACAGAATTTTTGTTGACATGCACTAATATTTTCGAAACGGACATCGGGCTGTAGCTAGAAGGGCGGTTGGGACGCGGCATCGGCCCATACCGCGGTGACCCCCGATTGGGATGCACCGACTGTGGATTTTCTCCCTCGCCGATGCCGACCGCGTCTACGCAGAACATTGTTCCCTTCCCCCAGCTGCTGGATCAGGCCGGATATGTGACCAGCGGTGTGGCCACCATCGTTCTATGCTTGTGAAGAGAGCAACCCAAGCAAGCAGGCTTGTAGCTTAGGCTCCTGGTAGTGTATATATAGTGGTTTTCTTTTTCTCTCCATATCAACCATTTTATATTGTGTACGTGTCATCGAAGAGTGAAATGATGGTTGGTTCTTTCGACTAACTTACTGTGTGATTTGACTGCTCCTTTAGTGGCCCCTACACGTACTCCCCCTACGTGTATGCAACAGTCACACGTACACATGGACGCAAAAACACGCGCGACGCCCTAATGCATGCATGTCCGAGCAGACGACGGAACACACACAGTCACGCTCAAGTGCTCAACCTACACGTGCATGCACACACACACTCAGCCAGGGTGAGCTAGTGACCGTATAAACACTGGAAAATGTATATATTGAGCGCAATGAGCGTATTATGAAATTCACTGACTGTATTTTTACAAATATACAGTGACAAACAGTGTATTTATCTCGTTTAAAATTAAGGCATATTAACAGGAGAGGAGGCAGTATGGACTAGCATTACTTTGTTGTGTCCCGTCAACTTGCCGAACGAGGAGAAGCTTGCAGGACGGGAGAATCTTGCGCGCGGTGGCTCGCAGGACAAGGAGAAACTTTTGACTAATGCAAGCTGTCCTTCGCTCAGGCGGTGGACATGCAATAGTTAATTCGGTGTCAGATTGCCAGAAGCATACACTATACTAGTAGTACTATTATTGTTACACTTCCCGAAGAGGCGAACAGCCAAGCACAAAGTTTACTAGTACTAGTACTACTACTATAGTCTATAGAGGTAGTACTAGGAACCGGATGGAGGAGTGTCTGCACTCTTATTATATTTTTTTAAATGTGATAAAGCAATCTTCAACACATTTGGTTCTCTTCGAGAGTTCTCGCATGTGATAATGGAAGTTGATTGCATGGAACACTCCCACAATTCTTGCTGAATTCTGGCTCATATCCTGTTACAAATAGGAGCGCTCGGTAGTATTTCCTATTTTTTTGTTATCCAGCATGTAAACAGGTCAGCAAACCTTGTGGCGCATCTTTGTGCGAACCGTGCTTGCTGCACTTTGAATGTGGCCGAGAGCTGGCTTGATGAAACACCTCGCTTCCTACTTCTTTTTTTGTGGGGTATGTCGCTTCCTAGTGACCAGTGTATTGGCTGACTGTCCTAAGAATGCTTATATATGAATAAAGCTCTCTCATTTACCCGCAAAAAAGGTTAAGCCATATGAACCAGAAAGGAGGGAGTATGGACTAGCACTACTTGTTGGTGTGTCCCGTCAACTCGCAGAACGAGGAGAAGCTTGCAGGACAAGGTGAAGCTCGCTTACGCCTTTTGACTAATGCAACGTACTCTCACCTAGGCGGTGGACATGCATCAGTTCATTCGGTGTCAGGTTGCCAGAGACATACACTGTAGTACCGAACATGCGGAGTACCATCATTGTTCGACTTCACAAAGAGGCGAAGAGCCAAGCGCAAGGTTTAGTAGTACGAGTAGTACTACTACTAGAACCACATGGTGGAGCCTCTGTACTCTTATTTTTTTAATCTCTGATAAAGTACACATTTATTCCGGAGAAGGGCGGAAAACGGCAGCCCAACATATAATGATGATATCGATCAACCATGCTCGAATATATCTTGGCCTCCGTGCGAGCCCGTCTATGTGTTCTCACTCCTCGTCTCTCTCAAGGAACGGCGAGTTGGCCATTTTTCCGTCAACTGAGATCGGTTTGCTCACACTCCGGTCCCACATGTCGGTGATATGCCAAGAGGAGGTGCGTTGACCGACTGGCCATATGCGTACTTGGTTTTGCACCTTCATACTACTCCTCCCTCTGTCACAGTTTACAGGGCGCGCTTCATTATGATGCATTTCTCTCAATCATTTCCACCACCAGAGAGACTTTAGACGCGTTTGGTTTAATGCTCAATTAATTAGGGCGTGGTAACCGCAATTTTCTCTCGATGTAGTACTACAGAGTGGAGTACGTGCATGCACGTATGTATCCGGGGTGGAAGCACTGGATGCATGTGCGTACGCATTATTTCCCCTAGTAATAGACACCGTGCTATAACTACCAATGCTATTTTTCAGGCCGATCGCTAGTCGCCTTGGTCCCAGAGATTTTCTCTTTTTCTGAAGCGCGCTCTATAAACAGTGACGAATGGAGTAGTATGAGCGGATTCAAAGAAGAGCGTATTGATGGTTGCTTCTTTCGAGCAACTTACAGTGGGAAAGGTGGGGCTTATGATTTGACTACTCATTACTCACTATTAATGCAGAGAAAACGACCGGTCTGAGTCTCCCATGCGGTTGTGCACTACCCCCTCGGTTCTTAAATATACTCCAGAGTATTTGTCTTTCTAGAGATTTCAACGAGTGACTACTCAAATATTTGTCTTTTTAGAGATTCAAATGCACTATTACATACGAATGTATATAGACATATTTTAGAGTGTAGATTCACTCATTTTGCCCCATATGTAGTCACTTGTTGAAATCTCTAGAAATACAAATATTTAGGAACGGAGGGAGTACACATACGAAGCAAAATGAGTGAATCTACACTCTAAAATATGCCCATTTGAAATTTGTAAAAAGACAAATATTGTTGATGACAGTTGCGACGACAAAAAAGAAGCATATTCCTTGTCCTAAGGGAAGATAAAAACACGCTTGTGTTTGTCTAAAACAGTGTGAGGACGAGATTGCAATATGGAAAGTACGCCGGACGGGCTACGTTTTATGCAAAGAACTATGGAAGATCCACATGCAGCGACGTGGGAAGACGGGCAGTGGAGCAAGGCCGGAGGGGATACCTGGAGGTCGTCGGGATGTAACTAGGTGAGCGGCGGCGGGCGGAATCTGCCCATACTGTGACAACGAGCAGGTGGCGTAGGCCCTACCCCGCCGAAGCTTGGTCAGAGAGAACGGCGTGTACCGCCGATCGGGACGTGCTACCTCGGCACCGTCGAACAGAGAAACGATGCACATCCTCCCTTTCCGACAGCGTACGGGATGCGGCCGGATCAGTGACCAACGGTGAGAGAGAGAGAGAGAGGCCACCGCAGCCTTGTGTGAGATACTCTGAAGAGAGACAAAGCAGGCTCCATTGTATTAGTGGAGCGGACTACCTTTTTCTCCATAAAAATCATTTTATATTCTGTGTATGTGCCATTGAGCGATATAACTTTATTTAAAAATAACGCGCAACGAATCAAGTCGAACTTTGTTTCGTGCACGCGTGGTACACGACCTCCGTAGGTAAACAACCGCTACACGCGTTCAAATTAGCACGTGGGCTGCCATTTCGTACAGAAATGAGCTCCACCGTGTACCCGCGCGGGTGTGGCTGGGCACGAAGCGTGAGTATGTGTGCACGGTGCACCTATTCTCTTCTTGTATACATACACCACCTACGTGGGGTTGTGTGAGAGAGATACAAACATAGAGAGATATAGTGTGTGGGTTCGTGAGAGTTTTTTAGGGGAGGGGGGTCAATCAAAAAATGTACATATGCAATGTGTGTGAAATAGAGTCCTGGATATATCATATATATAGAGGGGGCGATCCACGAGAAGAGAGTGGAGGTATCATCGACTTGAGGTGTCCATAGAATCAAAGAGAGGGATGATGTGTGTGTGTGTGTGTGCACGTGCGGTCGATAAAGAGTGCCATCGAATTTGTTTGTGCCCACATCAAAGATATAGAGTGGCTGGCCTACTAGAATGAGAGAGGGGACATGTGCGGTTTGTCTCTGTGGCATGGATACCTACCTACAACGCTCGACTATCGGTGTGTGGTGGGGGGAGGGAGGCCTAATTAACTATAGAGGTACAATGGTTGGTGTAACATCCCAAATTTTCAATTTGCAATGTTATACATATAGATCATTATGCATATCATATTTTCTTGCATTTTGGCGATCCTAGAAATTTTACGCAACTCAAGGACCCTCGGAGAGAGTTGGAGATTTCGTTAATTTCATATTTGAGTCCTCTCAAATTTTGAAAAGAGGATCATTGGATTTGTCGGAGTTTCATTTGCCTTTTTTGGGATAGGGAAAATGCGCGTTTTCAAAATTTGCATTTTAGGCCCAGAGAAAAGTTCATTTTGTTCGACTCATTTTTAGGAGTCGGGGAAAATTTACTTTATTAGTTTTGGAGTTCGGTAGATTTGTTTTTCCGTTTTTTTTTCGAGCGCGGAACCGTTTAAAAAAAATCCCGAGCGCTGGGCCAAAGGCCCAGCAACCCAGCCGGCCGGCCAGAGGCCAGGCCATCGCCCGCGCGCGCCGCGCCAGGCGCCAGGGAGCCACCGCCGCTGCCTTGTTGGTTTCCTAGTAGGATTTGTCCTACTTTCATTTTTTTCTAGATCTTTTCCTTCCCTCTTTTCTTTCCTAGTCCTAGTCTAATTCCTTGACCCCTACCCCAAGTTTTCTCCTCCCCTCCCCAATATAAATACTCCCACACCCCCCCTCTAAACCCATCAAATCCAAAGCTCCAAGCACCACCGCGCCCCACACCCGCGCGCCGCCCTAGTGCCCCATCGCCGTCGCGCCGCACCCCACACCCGCGCCGCCGCCGCCCTACGCCCACGCCGCCGGAGTTCCTTGCCGGAGACTTCACCGGAGGTAGCCCCGCGCTACATCTATTCTTGTCATCGGATCGTTTTCTTCTAATTGTTTTGATTCTTCTTTTTTGATTCGTTTTTCTCTCCGGTTCTTCGCGAAACCGTTCCGGTTTTCTAGATCGGTTTTACGATCGGTTTTCTTTTCTCGAAACCCTAGATCGGTTCCGTTCTCTTTCCGATCTAGTTGCCCAGAGACCGTTCGCCGGACCGTTCGTCCTAATGAACGTGATCACCGGATTTCTTCTAGGTTAACGAACGTCCGTTCGTTCAACCGTTCTTCTTTTTATTCTCGTCGGATTTATTCCGCGATCGCGATCTCAGATCCGATCTTCTTTCTAGTTTATCTTCTCGCTCGTTTATCGGAATCAGGTGATTCAAGCGCCTGGAGTTTCGTTTCGAAACCGCCGTTCCGACTAATCAATTTTAACTAATTTTTGCTACGGTAAAATTTGACCTAGTTTCAACTTGCTAGAACCGAGTTGTTTTCCGCCGTTTGTTTTCGGTTTCTTTGTTCGGTTCTTTATTTCTTTGCAACCGGAGTTCTTAAGTTGAACTATCTGGTTCAATCTCTTGTTCGAGTTTTACCTGTGCATTAGATGAGTACTTATTGTATGCTTGTTGTTTGTCTACGATAGATTACCCGGATTGCGCCGCTTGTTACTTCGAATCTCTAGGACTCGCGGATCATCAGCAAGGCAAGTGACACTTTGATCATACCTTTTCTACAACCCAGTTTTATTGCATTAGATCCATCCTCACACATTGCACGATTAGGATCTAATTAAATTGTGGGATGGGAAGTAGATGAGGTAGTACCTATTACCTGTTACTATGAAACCTTTGGGAGTTACTTCTACGTTTGCTTATTATGCCATGCTATGCTAGTAGACGTGGATTGGGTGAGTGATATCCATGACAGATGTGAGATTGATAATTTTAATGGTTTATCTAAGGTGGCAACTTAAACACACATCTGGGTGGATTGAGGCACCTGATGTCTATTAGGACTTGCCTGTTTTTTTGGACCGCCACCCAGGCTCAAAGGGATCATAAGATCTTTCATGCTAAATACTTACGTGTGCAGCCACAAGCCATTATGGGCTCTAGCATAGTTGACTAAGTCGTGCGAACTCTTATAGGGGTAGACTAGCATATGTAGGGGATGTAGGTGGTACGGTCTACTCCATCGTAAGGTGCTAGCGCTTCTGAAAGACTATGTCTCGGTCATCCGTTTCTCAAACACCATGTAGTGCGAGAAATCCAACGGAGGCGATCGAGTCTTGTGGGGAAAAGTGCGCAAACCTCTGCAGAGTGTAACAAACTAATCATGATTAGCCGTGTCCCCAGTTATGGACAATCTTGAGTATCTAGTACTTGAATATCATGTGAATCTCATCATGTTACTTCTAATTAATATTGTTGGGTTTTAATTGTTCACTTTTAATTGGGATTGAGGATGCTGTCAACCATTCTCAATGTTTAACAACCACCATGATAGTTAAATAAATTTATTCCTTTGCAGTAGGGAAAAATTGGCTTTACGCAAAACAGTAACCATAGAGCTTTCCACCAGCCAAATATCCATATAGTATAGCTGTTTCATTCCATCATTCTCTATGTGTTACTTTGCCAGCATATTCCATGTGCTGACCCATTTCGGGCTGCAACGTTAATGTTGCAGACTTTTCAGACGACGATTGAGGTGTTTTTAGGTCGTGGTTCTATACTCAGTGATGCCGTTGGAGTTGATGGACCCATTTATCTTCCAACTCTTCCACTGTTATCGACACTAGATGGCCTTAAGCCATATTATTGTAATAAGTTCTCTTTTGAGACACCGATGTAATAAGTGTGTGATTGCCACTCTGCTATAAATCCTTCGAAGTACTGTGTGGTGTCAGCATTACTGATCCAGGGATGACACCGGAGCACAGAGATCAGACTGTTTGAGGTCTGGTCGCTACAGTTGGTATATGTGTGGAGGAGGAGAGAGGCCTACCTCATGTATTAAGGGAGATCGATCTACCTCATGTATTAAGGGAGATCGATTGGCATCCATGCATATGTGTAGGAGAGGAATAAGGTTGGGAGAGAGACAGAGCTAGAGTGTTGGAGGGGGTGGTAGTGGAGTTGCTTCTAACAAATGGTGGGATAGGCTTGCTAGACAACCGGAGGGCACGCCTGCAATATCAATAAGAGAGGGGATGGCTGCCTGTCTGTGCACGTGCGTGTGAGAGACGGGGCAGGAGGCATGCACGAATGATGAGGGGGGAAAGATATGGATGTGGTAAGCAGACATAACTACATAGGAAGATCAATCGTCCTTTGTCAGAGAAAGGAGTGACATAACTTGTGAGGTACGTCGATCGATGGGGGGATAGTTAAAGTCGACCTAGGTATATGTTGGGAGATCGATCGGTATATATGCATGCATGTGTGTGTTAGAAGCAAATGAGGCATGGGGAGAAGGATAGAGAGAGGGATGCATCTAGGAGGTGGTGCGAGAGTCATACTATATCGAGGAGGAAGGAGTGTGCGAGTACGAGATCGATGAAAAGAGTGGTGGGAGTGAGGCATGGACGGTGATAAGAGAAGAGGGGAAGCTTGTGTTTGTGCTAGGCACACCTAGCTAGAGAGGCATATCGATCGATGTGTGCCGTAAAGAAGGAGCTGGGGGGGCTACACACACTGTGGGTGAATGATCTAAAGTGAAAAGACGAATTTGTGTGATGGAGCTAAAGAATGCTGAGGGAGGGTGAGAGGGATGCGGGCGTCTGCATGCACGAGAGAAAGTTAGCGCTAGCTAGCTACAAAGATAAGAGGATTGTGTGGGTGTAGAGATCATACTTCATTATAAAAAGCGAATTCGGATATTTGAAAATTTTATCATAGTGTTTTAAACCTACGCATGTGTGAATATATATAATGGTGATACACATGGTGTGGTTATGAACATGTTATACTACATATAATATATTTTATCTCTACTCTTATAAAAAACGGAGTTGTTGATGATGGTGCCATCCTGCAATATAGGCCGTCCGATTTATATCTGACGGATATGAAGGAAACTATGGCAATTTTGAAAAACGATACCCACACCCCTCTTCATATTTGTAAATTAGGCCTCCCCTTGATCATGCTAATGTTCTATGGAATGCATGGGCATCTTGCTAGTACTACGTATAACATATAGAACATTGATCATAATTTGGGCTAATGTGTGGCTTTTGCAGCTCAGATCTAAATACTTTTCATAATGTAGGGGGCGGGGCACTATATTATGTGTGATAAACACGGTGTACACGTATGGAACATGGTTTAGATTATGAATTATAGTTAGTACATCAAATGTACTATTATTTGGAATCAACATCAAATGTATTCAAAAAATAGAATTCGAGTTCATATAGTACACATAGTTCATATCTATCTCTATAGTAATCATGTGGTGTGTTATTAAGGTAATACACGAATGATGGTTGAAGTTGGCAACAATCATGATTGTAGATTCTTATTGAAATAGAGAAATGAATTCAAATTCAGTTCGAATTGCAGCGGTAGTATAGACATTTGAAATGCACTAAAATATTGGTATGAGTAGGTTACATGCATTATACAGCAAGCGAAAAAATATAATTGGACATAACATGGATTCGTACTACTGAATAGCATTTAATTGCACTAAATTGTTGGTATGAGTATCTTTAAATAGCATTTTTTTAGTAAAACGGGGCAAGACTCTCTCTTTGTGTGGTGTGAATAGTTTTATTTTTTTCGTTTTCTTTTTGGCTGAGGGAAGTGCGAATTGATTTGATACGTACAAGTACAATATTACACATTAGGCTTGTCCCTAAAATTCAACCCGCGTCTTATTATATCCCGAAAATTCAGATATCGTGCTCCCAAAACTAACGCCTTCACAATCCGCGCCTTGCTATCCCGATATTACAATGCGCGCGAAAACTCCCTCCAGCTGCCAAATCCCGACACGTGAAATCACCCTTTTAACTCTGAGCCGAAAGGGCCGCTAGTTCAAATCAGTGGGGGTACTTTTGTAACACACCCTACATTTTGGACAAGCGCGTCCCCAAGTCATGGTTCATCCCCTCCCATAGCCTCCTTTTTGCCATTCGAAATCCCAGGCCGTCATAATCTATCCGCTCCAGCCGCGAAACCCCACCCTCCTCCGTCCACCACCTCATCGCTGCCCAGTCGGAGCCTCTTCCCCGATGACGTCGTCCACCACAACAGCTCGACGTCCCTCGTCCACCTCCCCGGATGAAGATCCATCATCCATCTCGTCGTCCCGCCGGTTCAGCCGCCCCGTCCTCCACCTCCAAGGAGCTGCTCCGACGAATGCCTCGTCTATCGCGGCTGCTCCATCCCCATAGCGCCGCCTTAACCTGCTCCACTGGAACCGCAGCATCCTCACCGACTCCTCGGACGAAGCTGATGCCTACTCGGAGCTACCAAAGAGGTTGTACACTCATCGCATCGCACCTTCTCCTTAACTCGACCTCCCAGCGCCGACAGTGCTCCATCCTGCACCCCCATGGAGCGGCTACCTTGAAGCCGGTGCCGCGGGCAACATCTCCATGGAGGCTCTCCCCCAGTGCGAGGCCCCTTCGGCGGCGGCATCCATACCAGCCGGATCTGTTGCTGCTGCTCCGGCTCTCGCTCGCTCGCTCGCCCAGCTGCTGCTGCTCCGGCTCTCACTCGCGCTGCCGCTGCTGCTCTCTCCCTCGCTCGTGCTGCTGCTCTGCTCCGATTTAGCTACACTTCAGTCGACTGAATCGACTTTTGGGTCAGTCAATTTTCAGGGGGTGGGGGGCTCGCAGGAGTTAAGGAAGAACCACCACAGGGGGGACGGGGGCTCGCCGGAGAGGTACCCCACTATCTATCTTAGGGTTCAGGGTGGGGCGGAGGGCCTATAGGGCTGGCCGGGGTGATGGTGGGGAGTTGTTTCGGGGCGGCGAGGCAGCGATGGGGCCGGCGGTTCGGCCCGTGGTGGCTGGCGGCTCAGGGGGGTGCAGGTTGAAGATGAACTGCATGCCCTCCCTAAACTACATGTCAAGTGCCTCTCTGCTACCATTGCGTTCAGTTTTGACAGTAAATTTCAGTTTCGGCAGTTAAGTTCATAGTCAACAGTTTTTACCTTATCTGTTGTAGTCAGGTGGTTTTTGGTGATGTAAATTTTACATCTATTTTACATCATCTATTGGAGATGCTATTAGAATCCCACTTGAGGTTGACGATGTCTGTCTTGTGCTGCTTCAGCCTTGACGTCTTACGGCTCACCAGGGCTGCTCCAACGACAGAATGATCCATCATAACAGAGCAGTGCCCTGAATGCCGTCTACAAATTCCTCAGATCTTCATCCACACCTTCGACAGCCACCTTTGCCTCAACTGCTTCAACGACCAACCCAATGATGCTGAGGTCGACACGGCCACGACAAAGAGGTTGTACACTTGTTGCATCACTTATTACTATACATTCATGTCGATCCATTAGGGCTATTTTGGTTCGACGGAAAAACATAGCAATATGGAATTTTCCACTGGCACTCTAGTATTCAATTATTCATGCATTTTGTTGAAAGGAATGAAGAAAAACATCCACCTGGACCTACTTTTCAAAATCTTATGCATGAAAACAAGACCAAGTGCATTAGTGGCAGAATAACATTTTAACTGTACACGCTTTCATATGGTTTCACTTTATTTTGGCCATGTTTCTTTGCATTCCTCTGCTCTTCCAATTCCTGTAAACCAAACACCCAAGTTGTCAGAAATCCTATGTTTACAAATGCTCTGTTTACCATGTGCATTCCTATCCTATTCTGGTGTTTTTCCTATCCCTGCATTTTTAGAATCATGCAAGCCAAATGAGCCCTTACAGAATTACTTCAGTTACAGGTAGGTGTCGAAGGGAACTTTGTGTGGTTTGTCCTGCTCCTGCCGCGACGTCGTCCACCTCACCTGAGGTGCTCCATCGACAGAAACATCCACCAAACCAGACATCACGACTCTTGACCGTCTTTCGCCGCCTCAGATCTCCTTCCCTGCCGCCGGCACCCACCGCAACGGCATCACCATCATCGACTCAGTAGATGAACCTGAGGAGTACACGGGTCCACAAGAGAGGTCGCACTCTTTTGATTCTGCTTATGTTATGCATTGCTTAAAATTACCTGCTACTTTACGTCCTGTTCACCTCTTGGACTCCAAGTCAGGCCCAAATTAATGTTCAAACTTGAGTTCTAAATTAGTTGTGGGGCACATATCGAGGAAGCAATGAATAGTATCTCTGTCTAATATCTGGTTCACCTAGGGTATGCCTATGTTGTTCATCTTGGGTGGGAAACAAATAGTAAATCAATCATCATCTGTCTTTTTATTAAATTAAAGCAATCATCAGCCTGCTATCATTATTTTTGGATCCATCGACTGGTTGTTACCATCACTCTAAATTTCTGCATGCTCTCATTACATAATCTCACCATATTTTTTTCGTATGCATGTCAGATATTGTACACAGTCATGCTGAACATGTAGAGAAAAAGAGAAGAGTTTTGCACGGTAATACAATGTCATGCAGACATCGCTCCATGGTGGGTTCAATGGCAAACCCTCCCCACCCCTCTCCAGATTATAATCTAGAGGAAGATATCTGTTCTGAGGCGGATTCAGACGCCGCTGACCACTCCTATTTACCCCCCCCCCAAGGTGTTTGCTCTACCTTGGCATGATGATGTTAGTCATATCATGCATATGTTGCCTTGCAGTGCCTACTTTTGACATCATATATGTCATCTGCTTAGTTTAGACATGTTCTGTAATGCCACCTATTTAGTTTCTATATCATATATGGGAATTGTGCAGTCTCATGTCTTTTAGCCAGCCATAATATACGTGAAATGTGCAATACCATCCTGTTTAACCAGGCATCATATATTTGAATGATATCTTGTCCATCCTTTTCTTCATTACATTTCCATTTGTCGACAATGTTTGTACATTAAACTACTCTTCCTGTGAATCAGCCATTTGGGTGGGAGATTGAAAAATCTGGAGTGAAAACAAGGCCTTCAGAGCAGACAGTGCTACCAGTCGAAGCAGATCTCTTGTTGGGTCCCGATAGCTCCTCAGAGATGGATTCAGAGACTGATGACCAGTCCTATTCCCCCACCGAGGTGTATGCTCTAACTTGGCACGGTTATACTACTCATATCATGCATATGGTGTCTTGCATTGCAAAGATTAGACATCATATACACAATATTCAACACCATGTTCTTAGTTCAGACATCATATCTAATGCCCTCTATTTAGCATATAAATCACATGTGTGAATTAAATGATGCGATCCTGATTACTTAGATAACATGTAGGTGAATTATGTCATGCGATCCTGTTTAGTTATTCATCATATCTTTGAATTATGTTATGCTATGCTATCCAATTTAGATAGACATCATATATGTGAAATTATGTCATGCTATCCATTTTAGTTAAACAATATACATGTCAACTATTTCATGACATCTTTTTTCCACACTATCTATTGCATCTGTCTCTCATACAATGTCTGTACATTCAACTATGTTTCCTGTTTATCAGTCATTTGAATTGGAGCGGGTGATGCCGGCATCTAGCGGACTAAAAACACTGCCTTCAAATAAAACAGTGCTACCTCTTGGTGGAGATATCACCCCGGTTGTACATGCATGAGAATCAGCCCTACCACACATAACCCAAACTCTCGCAGATTGTACCCCTACTGTGATGGACAGAGAACGAACTTCACCCAATCTAACCCCACCCCAGCAGATAGTAACCCAGTTCCTGTTGACACAACACCATCTCCACCACAGAGCTCCCAAACAAGAGCAGTTAGTAAGGCAGCTCCAGCGCCCAAAGGGCCAGTACTACCACGACGAACCCCAACTCCACCAGTTAGTACGCCCATTCCTGTGGAGGAAGCACAACCAGCTAGTCGTAGTTTAGCATCTATCGCATTTGATGTTATTAAATCGTACGTGCGTATCTTCTCATCTTGGAAATATTATACTAAAGATGAAGGAAAATGCCAGTTGCAGGTGTTTGTCCAGGAGTTATGTGTAAGTAATGTTATTTATGCCAATTACTTTACTTTGTCCCATACATCCTACCTCCAGAATGGTTATAATACAGCAAATTTTTCCATTTTTCTCTATAGAGAAGGACCGATTTGGAAACTCAGGATGAGGTAACCTGTGCTAATACCTCTGCTATCTTCAAGAATGCTTGGTGGCAGTATCGGAATTACCTGAAGAAATGTACTTCACTGGCAAAGAAACTCATCAAATTGCCTTACGTTCTCCTGAGACACATTTACTGGACGATAACTGGGAACGCCTTGTTCTGTACTGGTCCCGAACCAAGAATGTGGTAAGGTCTATGAGCTCATTTTCTACTTTTAAGTACTATATTCTTGCGTCTTACTGTACTCTGTTCATGTAGAACAAGTGCCTAAACCTGAAGAACAACTGTTCTAATTTAAGATTCCATTACTATCATAGTTCAAAAAAGCGCTAGGCGTTAATTGTGCGTTTTGCCAATGCCTTGCGCTTTACTGACCAAAGCGCATGCTTATGCGCAGTTATGCACAGATTAAGCATAGTTATGCGCAATGCGTTTCGCCAACACCTAGAGCCTAGGCGCGCTTAAGCGCTCGCTTAGGCGCGCCTTTTTTAACTATGATTGCTATCGTGCATGCTGCTTTGCTCTTGTATCACTGTATTTACTCATACAAACTTATTTTTAAATTGAAGGATCCAATCAAAACTGCAATGGCACATCAGGTATATTCACGCATGTTTCTTTAACAGGCTTGCTCTTATCAATAGCTCTGTTGATTTCAATTCCAATTGTGTATACAATTGACTTATCATATCATGCACATTACTAGCATCACAACAGAGCCAATAGTGTTGTTGTACATGTAGACCTGTGGTACCCATCTGAAATCTTGTTGTGCCATGTAATTTCCCACGCTTTGTATTCTTTCACTGCTGCTTTGTCTTGAACTGATATGATTTGAACCGTGTCTCTATTTTGATTTGCAAAGACAATGCAGTGACCATAGTATATAGATATATGTTTGTTTGATGCTTTTATTATGTACTAGTACTTGGCAATAGAAGACTTGGTAGTTTAATCCTGTCCACCTTACTTATGAACTGGTTCACCAAAATGAGTTTCATATACTAGTACATGCTAAACTGTTATGTGTCTACTTGTTTCTTCTTTTAGAATGTTGACAGAGTATTGGGGAAGAGTGCCTTATTAAGAAATGGTAAAGGAAGTAATGCAGATAAGGTTCAGGATAGTGACACATCCTTGTTAGTCTCCAATAAAGATGATAAAACAGCTAAGGAAGACTATCTCAAAGACAGTGAGACAACCCCAAAGTCCTGTCTTGGTTTAGTGTTGGAGTTACTGGCCACTACCACTTGCACAAGCTATTCAAACTCACTGTCTGAATCAGTTCGGTTTCTTGAGTCTCAACTACAAGCTGAAAGACATTGATCAGCTGTGCTGCAACAAGAAGCGGAAGGACTGCGGAAGTCCCTGGAGCATTCAGATGCATACTTTCTGGTGCAACAGCAAGCGTTGGAGGATTTTAGCGCCAAACAGGACAAAGCTAATAAGCTTGCTAAGCTTATTGCCAGCATGGTGGATACCACGTTTCTTGAGCTCTTCTGAAGTTGTTTCAGTTATGCTCTTGTTTTGCTGTCGCGTTTATTTGCACCGGTGGCCAATTTTTACGGCCAGTGTATGTAATATGCTGCTTTGTTCTCTATATTTGCACTGGTGGTGAACTTTGAAACCCAGTGGATGCAATATGTGTAATAGCGGTAATAGGCTAGCATTAATTGCTTGCTTATTTATTTCCTTATTGTCATGTTTAGTTGTTTGCTTGTAGTCACTGTAGTTCTTTTTCTGTGTTTTTCTAGTGGCCACAATAACCTATCTTTGGAAACTAGGCCAGAATAATCATGGCAACACACAGACTATTGTAACCATGGGCCTCCTGCGGGTCGTATGATCCATGGGCCTTCTACGGGCCGTAGGATCCATTGGCCTTCTATATGGGCCATAGGATCCATGGGCCTTCCATGGGTTGTACGTTTCATGGGCCTTTTATGGGCCGTAGGATCTATGGGCCTTCTACGGGGCGTATCATCATTTCGCCAATCATGGGCCATCCTATTCGTGGACAATAACGGGCCGTTAATAGGTCGTATTTGATAACTCTATGAAAACATCCCAACGGGTTTTTTTGACATGAAAACGGCCCAACGTATTATCGAGACACAAACGGGCCGACTGTAACCACGGGCTGAATTTGGCCCACAAGCAGAAAATGATAGTAATGGGCCGTAAGTAAACGAATGTGCAAATGAGCCCAAGAATAAATGGGCCCCGAGAAGGCCGAAAGATAACATGGGCTGGAAACAGCCCAATAGAATAATGGGTCGTTAATGGGTATAAAGTGATACATTGTTCATTACGGCCCAGTTTCACCATGTGACGTTAATGGGTATAAAGTGATACACTGCTCATTACGAACCAGTTTTACCATGGGCTGTTAATGGGCCGAGAGTAATAAGGGCCTCATATGGACCGAAAGACGTCATGGGCCATACAAGGGCTGGAAGTTAAAACGGGTTGGAATTATATTGGACGGCCCAGATGACGCTGCTGGGCCTAATTCGGATAGGCCGTAAACGGGCCCTGGGTTAGCGGGTTGTAAATGGCCTATATGCGAACATGCCATTCACGGGCTTGCCGTGGGCCGGCCCGCCACCTTTTGACCAAGTCAAACGGGCCGGCCTTTTCACAGGAATGGGCCTCTGTTGGGCCGTGCCACGTGTCGACGTATCATAGGCGCTTTGGGTCCAATGAGTGGATGACATCTGTCCCAACGTTGAGCCGACACGTGTTTCCTCCAGCTAATGATGATTTTACACGTGGAAAATCCCCATTGGTCGGGATTGTTAACGGGTTATCGGATCCAAAACCGGACCTGATAGCTTAATGACGTTCCATTACGGTGGATGCCCCGTGTCGGTCACCCTTGACGAAAGCACTTCTGTGACGTGCGATTTATCGTCATGGAAGTGGACACTTTCGTGATGATAATTTTGGTAATGTCATGGAACACTTCTACGACAGCACATGTATGACTATCTTGATTCTTTCATAAATTTGTCATGGATGTAAATGCATGACAGAAAACGTGACCTACTGTGACAAACACGTATCATCACGGAAGTGTATTTTTTGTAGTGTACCTTCAGACATCCACACTATCCTCCCATCTGGATAGAAATGAGCAGTGAAGTAAAATTGCATGATTAGCTCATCATTCCATTTTATGAGCTTCTGTTCAACAAACTTGTCAACTCCACAAGCTTTGAAGCTTTCATGTACACCTGGGAAGTGATATTCATTCTCATTAATAAATTCCCAATCGACCCATCTCATATCTGTAAGTGCATCTAGTGCCACACCTAGTTGGTTTTGGAGTATTGACGACAAACCTAGTTGAGGGACTAATGTGTTTGTGAGAATTGCAGGATAACATAGGTAGAAGTCCCTCATTGATTCAGTTTTACTACCAGATATGACCCCTAAAAATGTACGAAGACATTGATGTCAAAGGTGGTATATGAAGATATTCACATTGAAGACTATGACAAGAGAAGACACCACGTGAAGCCTATGGAACTCGAAGACTTAGATCTCTCGTAGTTCTCTTTCATTTGTGTTGAGTCATAGGAACCACCGTACTATTAAGTGGGGTCCAAGAGAACCAGTCAGAACGACTGAAGTGATGCCTAACCAAAAAACCTATGTCTTCGAGTGAAGACTATGAGAGCAAATCTTGTCCAGAGTCGGACAAGTCAGCTTTGCTTGTAGCCCAAGTAAAGTTGTCGTGTGAGTTTGAAATCTGACCGTTGGAACACGTGTCAGTTCCTTAGTGACCCAAGGTCATTTCGAACAAATCAGGTCGGGTTGCCTAGTGGCTATAAATAGTCCACCCCCTACAACCATAAACGGTTGGCTGCTCAGATTCAGTGCACGGCTTTTGTCGTTTGAGAGCAACCCACCTCGAAGCCTTTGAGAGAGAATACCTAGCGAGGAAAAAGCCCTAACCACCCAGAGCCAGAGAGAATTGGGCATCACTTAAGTCTTCTTGTCTGGGTGATCTGAAGACTTATTACACTTGAGGACTGTGCATCCTCCAGCCGGTTAGGCGTCGCGTTCTAAGCATCCAAGAGTCATTGTGGATTGCCGGTGAACGAAGTCTGTGAAGGTTTGGGAGTCTACCTTGAAGACTTACCAGAGTGATTGGGCGAGGTCTGTGTGACCTTAGCTCAAGGAGAATACGGTGAGGACTGGGTGTCCTGAGCTGCGGTTCAGGACTGGGTGTCCGGGACTGTGTGTCCTAAGGTTTAAATACCTAGCCGCTCCAACCAGACATACAGTTGTCACAGCAACTGGAACTAGTCCAACAAATCATTGTCTTCAACGAGTCACTGGTTTCATCTTCACTTCTTTTTTTACTTACTGATTACTCATTGTGAAGTCATTGCATGTCTGTTCTATCTTTTGTCTTCACAACGTGAGTGTATGATTTGTTTGGCTTCATAATATCTTCCTACCTGATCCGTATTACACTGCAGCTATTTGTCACTGTGCTTTCACTCTGTTGATACTTGACCATGGCTTGCCTAGTGTAGTCTAACTTCCGCTGCATAGTAATCGGCATATCTCTACTGTTTGTCTTCATAACTTCCACGTTTTGAAGACTTTCATAAAAATCGCCTATTCACCCCCCTCTAGTCGATATAACGCACTTTAAATTGGTATCAGAGCAAGGTGCTCCCTTGTTTTGTGTGATTCGGTTTAACCACCTGGAGTTTTAGCTATGTCGACTGCAGGGATAATTAAAGTCTCCGCTGCGTGCCCCGTCTTTGATGGAACTGAATATCCCTACTAGAAGAATAAGATGCGCATGCATCTTGAAGCCATTAACGTCGACCTATGGTATGTCGTCGAGAACGGCATTCCCAAGGCTGGAGAAGGTGTCACTGCTGCTGATGTCAAGAAGTTCGTTCAACTGGACTCTACTGCCAAGAATATCATCTGTGGTCATCTGACCAAAGGACAGTATGGCCGTGTGAGTGCTTTGAAGACATCCAAGCTGGTCTGGGACTGGCTCTCCAAGGTCAATGAAGGCATCTCAACCCAGAGAGATTAGATAATCAGTGTCCTTTGTAACCTCTTCAACCGCTTCAAGTGAAATGACAATGAGAATGTACAGCACACATTTGACCGACTCACTGACATCACAAATGAGCTTCAAGCCCTCGGCGCCACTGAGATCACCAAACATGAAATTGTCAAGACGTTGCTGAGATCACTTGATAGTTCATTTGATATCTTAGCCCTGATGATTCAAGAACGTCCTAATTTCAAGACACTCGATCCGTCTGACATACTTGAGAGGCTCAACACACATGAGTTTCAGCTTTCTGAGAAAAGAAATATCTATGGTCCAAACTATGGGCGAACTCGTGCCTTGAAGGCAAAAGTTGTTTCCTCATCTGAAGAAGAATCTGACAACAGTTCTGATGATCCTGAAGACATTGGAAGGGAACTAGCAATGCTTGTGAAGAAGTTCCAAAAATTCACCAAGAAGAAAGGCTTCAAAAAGTCTTCACGATCAAGCTCAAGGAATGATGAAGCTTCTGCTCATGACTACAAGAAGAAAACATGCCACAAGTGCAAGAAAACTGGACACTTCATCTCTGAGTGTCCACAGTGGGACAATGAGAACAGAAAGAAGAAGAAGAGCAAGGAATATGACTCTGACGACAAGAAGAAGAAATACTCAAAGTCTTCTTCCAAGTCTTCCTCAAAGTCTTCATCACACAAGAAGAGCTCATCTGGCAAGGCACGTGCGTTTGTTGGCAAGGAAATGGATTCAGAGGAGGAGTCCGCTTCTGAGGAGGCAGAGGTGGAGTCTGAGGAGGAGTCTGATTCTGGCATTGCAAGTCTGGCTACAGCATACATTGCCAAGTCCATCTTCAACACTGAAGACAATGACCTCATCACCGACACCGATGCAAATGACAAGGACTACTTCGATCCTACCTACTGCTTCATGGCACGCGGTGCCAAGGTAAACACACGCACTACTCACTATCAACCATCTAGTGACGATGACTCTGATTGTGATTCAAAACCCAGCTACAAAACACTTGCTAAAATTGCAACTGAACAACAAAAAGCTATGGAACATATTCAAAAACTGTTAGACAGAAGCGATGATCTGTTGGGTGCTGAAATGACTCGATCTGAATCCTTAATTGAAGACATAAAAAATCTTCACGTTAAGTATCAGGAACTTGAAAGTCGTCATGATACTCTCTCAACAACTCATGAAAAGCTTTCCTATGATTATCTTCAAAGGAAGCAAGATCTTGAGAAATTGAGAGCGGCTCATGAAGATCTTCAAAAGGAAAACGAGTCACTTAGCGCCAAACAGATCAGTTCCGCTCAGGAAGGATTTGAACCACCATGTCTTAAATGCATTGAGCGTGATAATGATGCTTCTGTTGCTGAATGTTCTACTGCTACTACTGTTGCAATATCTTCAACTGTTGATGTGGAACTAACCCCTCTGCTGAGGATACCACCGCTATTGCTGATGAGAATGCTAGGTTGAAGACATTGCTTGAAACAGGGATGTACAAAAGTCTTAAAGGGCATCAGACATTATGTGATGTCCTCAAGAAGCAGATTCTGAACTGAAACCCTAGGAAAGAGGGTGTTGGGTTCGTAAGGAAAATGAATGCAGATGGCTCTTACTGGAAACCTGAGCAGTACCCCAAAACCAAGTGGGTTGCTACAAAGGAACCTACAGCAGATCCATCCAATTTATCTGGATTCACTTGTGCTAACCCCATTATCATTGATGAATCCTTTGATGCAAACTATGTACTGTTTAAGAATCAGAATGGTGAAGTGTTTGCCAGGTACATTGGTACTAACTGCAGGAATGGACCGCCTATGAAGAAGATCTGGGTTCCGAAAAAGTGTCTGGAAAATCTTCCTGTGAATGTCTTCATGACTCCTCACATGAAGAAGACAAACCTCAGACCAAAGGCTTCATACGGTTCAAAGGCTTCATATAGACAGAGGACTCACCTGAGTCGCACTAACGCAAATGTTTTGCAGGGAAACCACACTCAGGCATATGAATATGAGAGCGGTCCATCAAACCACCATGTTCATATGACCAAGAATTATTCTGCCTATTCTTATGAGTACTATTGTCCACCTGCTAGACTGTTTGCTAGGGCTCCAAAGCCAAAATTCTCAGATGCTGCACTTAGACTTATTGCTTCTAAGCCACCCTTGAAGATGTGGGTGGCTAAGAAAGCTTAACTCTCTTTTTCAGGGAAAGGTCTCCAGCAGAAAACCAAAATCTTCTGACGCTATTGCTGGGGACCTTATACATCTTGTAGGGCGCAAGATAAAATGCCCAAATGGCATCACTATGTACTTCGTTTCTGAATCGCATGCTACTCTCCCTATTAGTCCTAATTTGGATCTAAGTTTTCATAACCCACTGGTTCGTCAAATGTTTTTGCTTCACAATTCTCTTCGTGAAGCCTATCCCCCTAACTGCACTGTAGGGTATGACACCAGCGTCTTCAGAATGGATTATTGACAGTGGGTGTACAAATCACATGACCGGAAAAAGAAGCCTTCTTATGGACTCAACCTTATGTCCATCCGACAAGAGTCACATCACATTCGCTGACACTGGTAAAAGTAAGGTATTGGGTCTAGGTAGAGTTGCAATCTCAAAGGATCAACACATGGATAAAGTCATGCTTGTTGAATCCCTTGGCTTCAACTTAATGTCTGTCTCAATGCTTTGCGATTTGAACATGATCGTAATATTTGGAAAATATCGTTTGAAGGGTATCGGAAAGATGATTTGTATGTGATAGATTTCTCAGCAGGGCCACAGCTTGCAGTATGTCTTCTGGCAAAAGCTTCAGAATGCTGGCTTTGGCATCGGAGGCTTGGGCATGCTGGCATGAGGAACCTCCACACCCTTGCAAAGAAGAAGCATGTCATAGGCATCGAGGGCATCAAGTTCAAGAAAGATCACTTATGCGGTGCCTGTGAAGCAGGGAAGATGACGAGGGCAAAACATCCCTCGAAGACAATCATGACCACTACTCGACCCTTCGAACTGCTTCACATGGATCTTTTTGGTCCCACTCACTACTCAACTTTTACCACTACTGCTTGCCTCTATGGCTTTGTCATTGTTGATGATTACTCTAGATATACTTGGGTGCACATAATCCTTTACAAGACTGAAGTGCAGGATGTCTTCAGACGCTTCGCCAATCGAGCTATGAACAATTACGGCGCCAAGATAAAGCACATCAGAAGTGACAATGGCACTGAATTCAAGAACACTGGACTTGATACATATCTTGATACCTTGGGCATCACACATGAATTCTCAGCCCCATACACGCCACAGCAGAATGGCGTCGTCGAACGCAAGAACAGAACACTCATTGAGATGGCCAAAACGATGCTAGATGAATACAAGACTCCAAGAAAATTCTGGCCTGAAGCCATTGACACTGCATGCCATACAATCAATCGTGTTTATCTTCACAAGCTTCTGAACAAGACATCTTATGAACTCCTAACTGGCAAGAAGCCAAATGTCAGTTACTTCAGAGTATTTGGCGCAAGGTACTGGATCAAGGACCCACACCACACCTCAAAGTTTGCACCAAAAGCACATGAGGGTTTTATGCTTGGATATGGAAAGGATTCGCACTCCTACAGAGTCTTCAATCTCTTTCATTACAAAGTGGTTGAAACAGTGGATGTGTGGTTCGATGAGACCAATGGTTCACAAAGAGAGCAACTGCCAAATGTGCTAGATGAGGTTCCGTCTAGTGAATCAATCAAGCTAATGGGAACTGGAGAGATTATACCTTCTGAAGCTCATCCTGAAGAAGAACTTATCATCTCAGCACCTGATCCACATGAAGACAATGCTCAGCCTGAAGAAATTCCTCCCAACAACAACACAGACCAGCAAGAGCAAAGTCTTCGCCCTGTACATCCTCGTGTTGCCAATGAAGTGCAGATTGACAGAATAATTGACAGCATCAATGCACCTGGTCCACTCACTCGTTCAAGGGCAACTCAGCTGGCAAATTTCTGTGGGCACTTCGCATTCGTCTCAATTACAAAACCCAAGAAAGTTGAAGAAGCCTTTATGGAACCTGAATGGATTCAAGCTATGCAAGAAGAGCTTCAATAGTTTGAGCTGAACAATGTATGGGAACTGGTTAAGCGTCCTGATCCACGGAAGCACAATATAATAGGCACCAAATGGATATACCGCAACAAGCAAGTTGAGCATGGTCAAATTGTCAGAAACAAAGCTCGTCTCGTTGCTCAAGGATATACTCAAGTGGAAAGCATTGATTTCGATGAAACATTTGCTCCTGTGGCTAGACTTGAAGCCATATGTATACTGCTGGCCTATGCAAATCATCATAACATACTTCTATATCAAATGGATGTGAAGAGTGCCTTTCTCAATGGCAAGATTGAAGAAGAAGTGTATGTTGCACAACCGCCTGGGTTTGAAGATCCAAAACATCCTGACATGGTATACAAGCTCAACAAGGCACTGTATGGCCTCAAACAAGCCCCTCGGGTCTGGTATGACACACTCAAATACTTCCTGAAGAGCAAAGGCTTCATATCTGGTTCCCTAGATCCTACTCTCTTCACGAAGACATATGATGGTGAACTGTTTGTGTGCCAAATTTATGTGGATGACATTATCTTCGGCTGCACCAATCAGAAGTATAGTGAAGAGTTTGGCTATATGATACAAGAGCAATATCAGATGTCTATGATGGGGGAGCTGAAGTTCTTCCTCGGTCTTCAAATACGACAACAATGCAACGGCATCTTCATATCTCAAGAGAAGTATCTCAAAGAGTGCCTGAAGAAGTTTGGTATGCAAGACTGCAAAGGCTTAACAACACCAATGCCAGCCAAACATCATCTAGGTCCCGACGACAATGGTAAAGAGTTCGATCAAAAGGTATACCACTCCATGATTGGTTCTTTGCTTTATTTATGTGCATCTAGGCCAGATATTATGCTTAGTGTTTGCATGTGTGCTCGATTTCAAGCGGCACCAAAGGAGTCGCATCACTTAGCTGTGAAGCGAATTCTTCGATATTTGGCTCACACCCCAACTCTCGGATTATGGTATCCAAAGGGCTCAGAGTTTGATCTGGTTGGATTCTCGGATGCTGATTATGCTGGTGACAAGGTTGATCGGAAGTCTACATCAGGCACATGCCACTTTCTAGGACGATCACTTGTATGTTGGTCTTCAAAGAAGCAGAACTGTGTATCCCTCTCCACTGCTGAATCTGAATACATTGCTGCTGGATCTTGCTGCACTCAGCTTCTGTGGATGAAGCAAACTCTCAAGGACTATGGCATTCATCTGAAGCAAGTGCCACTTTACTGCGACAACGAAAGCGCCATCAAGATTGCCAACAACCCAGTTCAGCACTCGAAGACAAAGCACATAGAAATTCGTCATCATTTTCTCAAAGATCATGTTGTGAAGGAAGATATTGATATCATACACGTCAACACTGAAGAGAAATTTGCAGATATCTTCACCAAGCCCTTGGATGAGAAGAGATTTTGCAAGTTACGGTGTGAGCTAAATATCCTGGAATCCTCGAATGTCCTGTGATCAGGCACACATCCTAACACTTATGCATATTGATGACTTAGATGTGCAACACACGAAGTAACGTATCTCTTCAATCAATGAAGACATACATTCTAAGTGTGAATACATTAATGTGGAATTTGACTTCGGAGCGCCACGATAATTGTGCGCCGTGTCTGAGTCTAATACTTCCTATACGGTGGGTAACGCCACCACCAAACGTTCTATTTTGAAGTGTTTCACTCATGGCGTTACCTTGCAATGTCTTCACATTTGGTTTGGATTCAATCTCAACATGTCTTCATGATTATCTTCACTATGTTGATTATATGGATATATATATATATACACTAGTGTTCTGTCCTCTACAGCATTCACTTATAGCTATGTCTTCTTGTTTGAATCTTTTGAACTAAGTGAATGTGATCGGACCCTAACCTCTCTATGCTTTCTATCTCGAATTCTATCTCTCCAAGTCATATGCATTCCATTGAAACTGTCGAATGTCTTCTCTGCGCCCTTGACAGCAGAAGACACAGAGACAACCTTTAAGTCCGTTTTCAATGCTCATTTATCCACATGAAATCCGGAGAAGTAGGAACGACCACCTGACAATCCAGGCGTGCATGGGATGTGGAACAACCCCCAAAATTCCGCATGATGGCCACGTGTTACTCAGATGCGAATCGCCAGGGGCACCTGTGTAATAGCGCAGTGCCGCCCCTGTAACTATAAATACACACTCACTGCGGTCATTATCCCTTCTTCCACCCTCGCACGAACCCTAGCGCCACCGCTAGACCTCGACGACGCCGGCGACGAAGCGCTTCGCTGCCGCAACCTCTCCGACGCCGTTTCACGCCGATCGCGGACATCGTCCTCTCCGCCGTCGCCGTAGGTGTCCTCCGTCGCCAAGTTAGGGCACGGAAGATTGAACTGCTCGGCCTCATCTTCCTCTCTGTCTAGCAGTTCCCAGTGTGGTAAATAAAACTTCTTTGTACGGCACCTTTTAATCCTATGGCTTTGTCACTTTCTACCATAAGAAGTTTCTATTCACACAAGTTAGATCTCTCTCCAACTGCATCTCATGACATGCCTAGTATATTCACTTGTGCTTCACAAAGTAGTTAGATTCCTCACTTGTACTGATCTGTGGGTTCGTACAAATCTGGAACCAACTTCTTATTTATGAGTGAATGTCTTCGCACGATGAGGTCAATGTCTTCTAAACTGATTTATCTTCAAAATCTTTTGAGAATGCATATGACCTCTTCCCCTTCCCTCGCACCTTAATGCTGTCACAGGTACATGTCCGTGGGAGAATCCTTTGGTTCTCATAGTCTGCATTCATTTGCAGAATTCTTACAGCATCACATAAATTCTCCTGAAGCCAGTTCCTGTTGGTCCAGCAAGAGAAAGCCTTTGAAGCCTTTGAACATCTTGAAGCCTTTCAAGTTAAAGTTTATGGCTTCAGAGAAAGCAGCAAGGAAGGGGGGCAGACAGCGTCGTGGTGGAACATCCAAAGATCTGCCTGATGAACTCGCAGAAATGTATAAGACAGATCCTGAAGAGGATTACAGTCAGCGCAAGACTCGAATCCAATGGATTCGAAGATATTGGGCAGAACAATGGTTCAAATACCACTTCACAACCCAAGAGTATGCTGAGAAAAGTGCCATCAAAAGACCATGGGGAGACATCCTATACAAGAATCTTCTTCCCAGGTCCAGAGATGAAGCTATTGCCCAAAGCTTCTATCCATGCATGGTCCGTGGACCACAGCCTGCTAATGCACATCCGTCGTCACTGCTATGGTGTCGTGACGACAATCTGTTCAAGCGCAACTTCCAGTTTGCCCAAAACTCAGCGAAGCAGAACAAGAAGAAGTTTGGGTTAAACTTCAACCCTGGTCCCTCATCACCAAGGGCAGATGGCACACGGCATGCAGAACCCAATGTCATCGGTCCTTTCGCCAACCTTGAAGGCCTCATCACCTACATCTTGGTTCAAGGGACTGCAGTGAATGAGCCTGCAGCTGACACTTAGTCTGATGACGCGCCTGCAGTGCCGAAGCCAAAGCAGTTGAAGAAGCCAAAAGCTTCAAAGCCGGCCCCTTCACCAAAAATCTCAAGGGCGAAGCCATTGGCAACTGCACCTCCTGAAGACAGTGTGCAGTCTGAAGACGTATCCCGCATCTCCAAGCCCCAGAAGAGAAAGATGCCTTAGCCACACAGCGGCCAAGAGCTCACAACTGCTGCTATTCTGCGCAATGATGACATTGACCTGTCAAGTGATGAAGACCTGGCAGATGACGCTCTTGAGCAACTCATCAAGAGCAAAGAAGAAGCAGAAATCTTCAATAATCTGCCTCTCTTTGATGTCGCCATCATCCACAACTTCATTGACGAGTGGTTTGACACGCCAAACATCAGCTTTGAAGATCTCCAGCTACCCATTGGCCTTAGTGTCGCCTTCCATGGCGCCATTGCTTCAGAACTAGCCATCGCCCAACGCGTTGTTGAGCTGAAGCAGAAGATTGACTATAAAAAGGCTCAGTTCAAGAAGCATATGGCCAAGCTCAGCGTGCAAGAAGTGAAGAACTTCAAGATCATGATGCACGAGCTCAAGGAAAACTTCCTGAAGAAACGCGCCGAAGCTCAGGATTCGCGTGAGCGCATGAAGACTCTGGCTGACAGAAGTGTGCAAGCCTATAATGAGGCTGAAAAATGCAAGTCCCTTGGGCGTCCTGGCATTGACCCCAGGATGCCCGCAAAGAAGAAGAAGAAGAAGTCTGTTACAGCTAAACCCGACGCATCAAGGCAAGAAGAAGTTCTGATTGTCTTCCCAACTGCAATGACTGGCTCGAAGCCAAAGAGCCGGTCAACCACTTCAGAGCTCAAGAAGACCAAGACTGCTGAGGCTGAAGCAAGGAAGAGAAAATATCCTGAAGCATCTGAAACTGCCCCCTCTAAGAAGAAGAGGAAGACCAAGAAAGATCGGGCTGCTCCCATAGAGCCCTTGATAGTTGAACCCCTTTCTATGGTCTATCCTGAAGCTGAACGCCAACTGACTGTCCATGAGCCTGCTTCCACAGAGGCTCATGCAGCTGAAGACATTCCAGCAGCTGATCCCATCACTGCTGAAGACATTGGTCATCATGACAATGTAGAAGATGATGCAGTCCTTCCTCAGTTTGAAAACAGCGAACACATCAGCATTGGTCGTCCACTGACGCCAATTGCCCAGGATGCTTCATGGGCGGATCGCCCCCAAGAGGAAGAAGAATCTGAGGCCCAGCCCACTCCGACTCCACAGGCGTCGTCTGCGTTACGCAGGCTTCGCAAAGGTCCAAGGCCTCAAGTCTCCGTTGAAGACATTCGGGCTGCATCAGCCAAAGACGAAGAAGTACCACCAGTCCCCCCGTCTCACCAAGAAGCAGTTCTTACGGAGAACGTGCTTGTGTCTGACCCTCCAGCTCATCAAGTGGAGGATGACAATCATGAGGCTGCCACAACCAACAATGAAGCTAATGTGGAGCCCTCCCCACCAAAAGCGTCAGTAGACAGCGAAGCCACTGATCCTGACACTTCTGTTCCTGAGTCTGCTGCAGGTCCCCAGTTCGACTATCATGTTGAGCACAGGCCCCAGGTACAAAAGCCAATCCCAAGACTGCCAAGGTTCCCAGGTCCTGCATCAACACCTGGCTCCTTCAACATCAATGGCTTCAGGGCAGATAATACATTCTTCAATAGCTCCAAGAACCCCTACTCAAGGGAAAGGATTTCATCAGATCGGTTCTGGAGCTATCCTCAGCGAAGCTACTACTCATGCATACCGTACAACCAAGGTCGCATCTTCCCACACAAGCGCCTTGACGTTGAAGCTATAGCTAGTCTGCCCTGCCTCGAAGAAGCTTTAGATTGTTTCAAGCAAGTGGGACTGCTGCCCTTCATAACTGACCAAGAGCATTGGAATGAAGAGCTGCTACTTCAATTCTATGCCACACTTCACATCAGAGGGTACAACAGAGATCCAAAGACTTAGGTCCTGGAGTGTATGACCGGCAATGTTCATCACGAAGCCAATGCATTTGACATCATTGAGCTTACTGGCTTGCCCACTCCTGGCGATCTCTTCGAGCAAGGCTGTCAGCTGCATACTGAAGCTATTGAAAGCATCTTTCAGAGGCCTGAACTTGATATGAGTCAGATGCTCAGCATGATGAAGCCATTGCCCCAAGATGCTCCTTATTCCACAGAGTTCTTCGTTGAAGACCTTGAGTATCTGCCACGAACCATCTATCACATCATCAGGCGGACTCTCTGGCCCATTAAAGAACACTCTCCAAATGCCAAGATTGAGGGTGCAATGAAGACTTTGATATTCTATATCCTTCATGGCAAATGCTTCAATGCACAGGATTTTTTCATACGCCAACTTGCTGCGTCAGGCTCTGACTTGTTTGGTTTGAAGTTCTATGCCCCTTGGGTAATGCGGCTAATCAAACTTCACTCTGCTATCTCGTATCAGCCCTCAGCCCGAAACCATTGGATCTTCTTGCCTGATGTGGATACCTCTGCTGAAGCCATCTATCCCGAGCCAGCCAAGCAACCTCTGAGTCTTCAGAATGCAGAACACCAGAGCTTCACTCAAAACATTGAAGGAATTGAAGCAATCTCTCGGGTGTATCCGTTAGTTGGCACTACACGTGCACCACGCCCTGCTTCCACTGAAGCCACTGACAGCACAACTGCTCCAAGACCCAAGAAGCGCACTCGTGTTCTCAATGACCGAGAGCTTCTTGTGGCCCTTCATCAGAAACAGGATCGGCATCATGACTGGCTCAAGCGACATATGAAAAGCCTCTTGGTGGATGTCAATCGCATTCAAAATCTTGCCACCAAGAATGCTTTCGTTGCCCATGAAACCTGTCGACGCACATGGAAAGGGCTCATGATGATGTGTTCTGAAGCTGATCTTCAAGAGGATGGCTTCACAGAGCGATTCAAGTTTGACTCCACACCTCCTCGAAGGGCTGTGCTGCGAGGAACTCCATCACTTGAAGACTCCGAGTTCTCTTCTTCTGCTGCCACAGTGACTGCCAGAGTTATCGAGGATGAAGACGATGCTACATCACCGCCACCTCCTTCAGCACGCGTCAACACTGCACCAAGCTCTTCAGCACCGCCAAACACCACCAACGACCCTGCCGCTCATGGGAACGAGTAGAAACTCTATGTCTTCAAACCTTTTTGGTCCTCACTGACAAAAGGGGGAGAAGCATATGAGGTTGATAGTCTTCAAGCGGGTCATTATGGGCGGGTGCTTTATATTTTGCCATATTTTGCTTCGTGCTTACAACTCTCGTTTTGCTACATTTGGTTCTTTGAGTTGTAACACTTAAACTCGATGGTCGTCTGCTACTTGTTTGCCACCTTGCTTTGCGAAGATAAATTCCGCACTTAGATCATTCTGCAGACGTCCATTTTTCATTATGCATGTCATTATCTTCATATACTTTCACATGCATAGTGGAATGTCATCATAAGGTGAAGTGGATCTCCACAAGTACAACCTGCCATGTGCATTTGCATTCCAAAAGCAAATTATTTATATGCACATCTTCAGGGAGAGCCCTTGCAACTTATGAAGACAATTCCTTATCCTTTAAAATTTCACAGACTATATTCCCCGTTGAAAACTTCAACTAGTTTGTCATCAATCACCAAAAAGGGGGAGATTGTAAGTGCATCTAGTGCCACCCCTAGTTGGTTTTGGAGTATTGATGACAAACCTAGTTGAGGGACTGATGTGTTTGTGAGAATTGCAGGATAACACAGGTAGAAGTCCCTCATTGATTCGGTTTTACTACCAGATATGACCCCTAAAAATGTACGAAGACATTGATGTCAAAGGTGGTATATGAAGATATTCACATTGAAGACTATGACAAGAGAAGACACCACGTGAAGCCTATGGAACTCGAAGACTTAGATCTTTCGTAGTTCTCTTTCATTTGTGTTGAGTCATAGGAACCACCGTACTGTTAAGTGGGGTCCAAGAGAACCAGTCAGAACGACTGAAGTGATGCCTAACCAAAAAACCTATGTCTTCGAGTGAAGACTATGAGAGCAAATCTTGTCCAGAGTCGGACAAGTCAACTTTGCTTGTAGCCCAAGTAAAGTTGCCGTGTGAGTTTGAAATCTGACCGTTGGAACACGTGTCAGTTCCTTAGTGACCCAGGGTCATTTCGGACAAATCGGGTCGGGTTGCCTAGTGGCTATAAATAGTCCACCCCCTACAACCATAAACGGTTGGCTGCTCAGATTCAGTGCACGGCTTTTGTCGTTTGAGAGCAACCCACCTCGAAGCCTTTGAGAGAGAATACCTAGGGAGGAAAAAGCCCTAACCACCCAGAGCCAGAGAGAATTGGGCATCACTTAAGTCTTCTTGTCTGAGTGATCTGAAGACTTATTACACTTGAGGACTGTGCATCCTCCAGCCGGTTAGGCGTCGCGTTCTGAGCATCCAAGAGTTATTGTGGATTGCCGGTGAACGAAGTCTGTGAAGGTTTGGGAGTCTACCTTGAAGACTTACCAGAGTGATTGGGCGAGGTCTGTGTGACCTTAGCTCAAGGAGAATATGGTGAGGACTGGGTGTCCTGAGCTGCGGTTCAGGACTGGGTATCCGGGATTGTGTGTCCTAAGGTTTAAATACCAAGCCGCTCCAACCAGACGTACAGTTGTCACAGCAACTAGAACTGGTCCAACAAATCATTGTCTTCAACGAGTCACTGGTTTCATCTTCACTTCTTTTTTTACTTACTGATTACTCATTGTGAAGTCATTGCATGTCTGTTCTATCTTTTGTCTTCACAACGTGAGTGTATGATTTGTTTGGCTTCATAATATCTTCCTACATGATCCATATTACACTGCAGCTATTTGTCACTATGCTTTCACTCTGTTGATACTTGACCATGGCCTGCCTAGTGTAGTCTAACTTCCGCTGCATAGTAATAGGCATATCTCTACTGTTTGTCTTCATAACTTCCACGTTTTGAAGACTTTCATAAAAATCGCCTATTCACCCCCCCCCCTCTAGTCGATATAACGCACTTTCAATATCACTGACAATTGGCTTCTTGTCAAGCAGAATGGTCTCATAGAAGTCTTGTTGTTCTTTGGTGTGGAACCTATAGTCCATTGCAGTTCTCCTTCTTGTAGCATATGGATCAGACTCCCTCCAAAGTCTCAATCATGCATCCTTTCTGATGTTCATGTCCTCAGCCACTGGATGAGTGTCATTGTGATCTGGAATCTTGGGTTTCAGTTTTCTCAGCACTTGGGCTTCATCTTCTTCTTCTTCAACTTCAGGCACTGGGGCCTTGTTCTTCTCTTCAGCAGGAATGTTTCTGGTGCTTCTCTTGGGCTTCGAAGGCTTCTGAGCTTGAGCCAATATGTGTCCTTAGCATTTTGAGGGGTCCACATTCCAAATCCATGCCATGCCAATCATTAAACTTTCTGAAATGATCATCTTGAAATAGTATTAGTTCAATGAGCTATATGTTGTTAGTAATTACCAAAACCATCCAGGGATAGTTTCACTTTCACTCAGAGAGGTTTTCATGGGAGCTTCGATGCTTGTTTTCAGGTATATCGTGGAACCACAAACTCTCTAAGCACTAGCAATAAGAGAGGCTCCCGCATTCAGAGATGACCTATATCTACGGTGAATCCACGTGACATCGGATTGCAAGGTGGTGTTTGATGACTTAAAGAAGGAAAACTTGGCTAGGTATGGAGTGATCATACATGAAACGATGGACCACACTCTTTGGCTTTTGTTATTTTGTAAAATTAGTCATGAATTTAGGAGCTCAAAATTTTGAAGCTCACAACTTAGCGAAGCATGCTTTATCTCTCGGGGGTGGCCACCATGTTTGGTTAGGGCACCCTGGATACCTTGCCTCCATACCTATAAACGTTGTGATGAGTTAATAAAACCTTCACGAGGTTGTCTAAAAAAACCTCACAAATTGAGAAGTGCTGAGAGCCCTTTATAAGGGTGTCAGGGGGATAACCCCTAGGTAGGCTCAGGAGTATAAGTCATTTTTTCAAAACATTGGGGCGGCCAAGGCCCCTCAATCCGGCTGGCCCTCCAGCTGGCTCCCTAGATATAGGCCGGCTGGGCGGCGCTGACGCCAGCGCGGCCGGGCGCTATAGAGGCACAGTGCCAACCACTCCGTGACGCCGTGACCGACTAGCTACAGTGACGTGTAGCCAGCGGGCCCTACTGAAGGACAGAGACGTTGGGAACGGGGTCCTGCCCCTCTTTCTTTATCGTATGTAACCTGGGGGGTCCAACTATAAGACCTCCCATGAGCCCCCTAGGAGGGGGTCGGCTCATTCCATACATTCACACACACACACACACACACACACACACACACACACACACACACGAGGCAGAGAGGAGAGCTAGCTCCTTCTTCCTCCTCCACTCAAAAAAGCTCTATGAGCAACCTTGTAGCCCTTGTGATCTTCATAGTGATCCGGTAGGACTAGGGGTATTACCTCCCTTGGAGGGCCACGAATCTGGGTACGTCTTGTGTCTACCATTGCCCATGCCCAATCTCGCCTTCGGAACCCACCGACTCATATCGGCCCCAACCACTCTCGATAAGCCATCCCATGGCACTTGCCCTGAGAACACCACCACAAAGGGTTACTCTTCCATTTGCGCATTGGGAGCTTAGGAAGTGGAGTAGCTCACGCAGACTACTCCGCCGTCCATCTCCTCCCTCCCCGTGTGTCGTGTTTCGTGAATGAGCCGAACTGAACTCAAACTTCTGCGCTTATTTTTTGCCGATCAGAAATGGTTCATTAATTTTGGATTAATTATGAGTCACTAATGGATGCCATTATTCGAGACATTGGACCCGGCTACACGCCGATTCAGATTTGAACCTACCCGACCGCACACTGACTTGGGCGTGGGCATTCTCGGCTGCATGCTAACTCTGTCGTGGACTTTAGCCCATGACTCCTACTCGGATGCTTATACATAGGAGGCGTTGGTCGGCCAGAGAGAAAACCAACTCATTCCTCCTCGCACAACCCTAGTCGTCATTCACTGTTCCATGCTGTGTGCTGCCTCCGACGGTCCCATCCCGCCAGCCATGTGCACATCCAAACGGGAGAGCAAGCCTCTGGAATACCGCCCTTTGAGATCCTGCACCGGGTTAAGGGCATAGTGTTTTTAGAGAGCGTCTCGGCGTGACTGCTCCCGGTTCGTTCTTGTCTTCATCCTCAGATTCAACTACTTTTCTGACACCGACGCAAATGGTTGAAGACGTCGCCACCAAGAAGAAGGCCGAGGGCGAAACCGCCGCCAGGGCCTTAGCCTAGCCGACTGGAGGGTATGATTCGTTCATCCCCTATTTACATTGTCATGTGCTCGGGTGTACTGTATTCATAAATGTTTCAATTCTATGTTATTATGCTTGGGCTCACATGTTTATGTTTCGGTATGAGCTTCATACCAATTTTTCCATGCTTATGATTTACTTTGGGATTAAAGTGCTAACATATTCAACAGTTAAAAGTCCTCGAGCTTGACACTCCCAACCATAGGAGCTTGGCTTTGTAAGCGTTGGGTCCCATGCGTCATTCTCATCTTGCTCTGTAATGTCAAACAACGCCACGTTGCGAGTCAAACCATCCATATCCTGAGAGCTTGCACGGCACGATGGAAGTCGTCACGAACTTCTCTTCTTCACCGACCACACCACTGCACCGGCACCGCCGGCCATGGCAACGGGCCACCGCGCCCTCGCCAATCTCACTGCCGTGCTCCTCGTGCCCTTCTTCTTCGCGTGGCTGGCTGCCGCGCAGCCACAGGTGTGCGGTGACAGCGGGAACTACTCGGCGAACAGCACTTACCAGTCCAACCTCGGGCAGCTCTCCGTCACCCTCCCCAAGAACGCGTCCGCGTCCCCGACGCTCTTCGCCGTCGGCAGCGTGGGCTCCGTGCCGGACATCGTCTACGCCCTCGCGCTCTGCCGCGGCGACACCAACGCCTCCGCCTGCGCGGCCTGCGTCACCACCGCCTTCCAGGACGCGCAGCAGCTCTGCGCCTTCAGCAAGGACGCGTCCGTCTTCTACGACCTCTGCCTCCTCCACTTCTCCAACCAGAACTTCCTGCCCGACACCGACGGGCGAGGCAACCAGTTCATCTTCCAGACGGACGAGCGGAACGTGTCCGCGCCGGCGGTGGTGTTCGACAACGCCGTCGGCGTGCTCCTCAACGCCACCGCCGACTACGCGGCGTCGAACTCGTCCAAGCGTTTTGCCACGGGCGAGGAGATGTTCGACGCAGGCGGAATCCCCGCGATCTACGCGCTGGTGCAGTGCACGCCGGACTTGGCGCCGGCCGCCTGCCGGACTTGCCTTGGGGATATAATTCAGAAGATGCCCAAGTATCTCAGCGGGGGCCAGAGCGGAAGGGCTTTTTGGATCCGATGCAACTACCGGTACGAGCTGTATCCTTTCTTCTCAGGCAGCCCTCTTCTGCGGCTTCCGGTGCCGGCATTTGCTGGAACCCCGCCGTCACCGGTGGACATTTCACCGCCGTCGAATAAAAGAGGTAATAACATGGCACACTGGTTGATTGGAATTATTACTATTTTTGACGAAATTTTCAGAAATATCAATGGGCCGGTGGGGTGGCTGTTGCCCACATGGTGTTTGTCAAATTTCTTCACTAGACAAGTCCACATGCTACTCCAGTTCAATACCTTTGACTCCTGTAGCTATTAGTAGATTCTTGTCGACGTACCAGAATTAACAAAAGAGTGTTGCTACATGTACGATGAAAATTCATCCGAAGTTGTGTAAGATAAGACTAATCTGTGCTTGTGGGCCACATCAGATTGAATCAAGCCTCTCTCTTGTCGTACAGAATCGGATGAGAAAAATCGTATGTAAGGCAAGAGAGAGGCAAGTGTATAATATTCAACTAAACAAAGAGTGTTGCTACACGTCCGAAATTGTGTACGATAAGATACTGAAGGTTGGACAATGCACACTTGACCGTTATTTAGGAGCACTGACGACTGACGTGGGACCATAAACAGCCAGTAATTGGGCCAAATATGGTAAAACAAAATAAGATTTTCTAAAATAAAAAAGTCTTAGGACGGAATCACAAGATAAATTTCTTTCTTTCTTCAGGGCAGAAGAAAAGATCAGCAGCAAAGATCTCTGCATCGGTGGCCTGTACCATTGTCTTGGTATTAATACTTTCTGCTTCTGCTTTTATTTGCTTCAAGAAAAGAAAACCTTTGAAGAAGCAGCCAGGTAAGAAGCATTTTGTAGATTTCAAAGTCCATGAGTTTACAGTTTATTGATGCTCTTTATTCTTGCAGCAATGGCATTTCATAATGCTGCGAGAGGAAAATGTATGATCTTTGATTTATCTACACTGCAAGAGGCAACAGAGAACTTCTCCGAGGAGAACAAGCTCGGAGAGGGCGGTTTTGGTACTGTGTACAAGGTAAACAAACAAGTCTAGGTGCAATATACACCATGATGCTCTTATTATTTTCTAAGGAAGGCGGGTTCATTGCAGGGAACACTTCCAGATGAGCAAGAAGTGGCAGTGAAAAGGCTTTCACAGGCTAGTAGAGAGGGACTGAATCAGCTGCACAATGAAGTGCAAGTTTTGGCTCAGCTCCAGCACATAAAACTTGTCAGGTTACTGGGGTATTGCTCACATCAGAATGAAGTGATGCTTGTCTACGAGTTCGTAAAAAACGGGTGCCTCCACAACTTCCTGTTTGGTAATTTCATCTGGAATTACCGATCGAGCATGAAGGTTTTTGCCATAACTAACTTGTCATTGCAGATTGAAATTGTCCGTGCTCTGAAAATTTTCAGGGCAGTGGGATAATTTGTAATGTGCATAATGAATGAATTTGTTGATTTCGAATCTATGAATGTCATTACAAACTTTACTGAAACAATAAATGTGAAGAAACTACTTGTGATAAGACTAAGAAATATTAGAGTTGTATTTTAAGTGCATCATCATCATTCACTGTAGATTTTGTCTCCTATTTTAATGTGATTCCCGTTGTTCTTACAGAGAGCCACATGATTAAGTTTCTGACTTTATTGAAACAGATGAAACGAAGGGAAGGGAATTAAGTTGGAACCGGCGGTATAATATCATTATTGGAATTGCTAAGGGAATATTGTATCTTCATGAAGACTCGAGCATAAGAATCATTCACCGGGATTTGAAATCTAATAACATTTTGCTGGATGAGAACATGAATCCAAAAATTGCAGACTTCGGGTTGGCAAGGCTGTTAGGAGGAGGCCATACTCAGACCAAGACAGCTAATGTTGCTGGAACTTAGTAAGTGGAAACAGATTGACGCATAGTTGAATATTATACACTATTGTTTTTCTAGGTTTAATGCCTAATCTTTCACAGCGGTTATATGGCACCAGAGTATGCAATATTTGGAAATGTGTCTCCCAAGATTGATATTTTCAGCTTCGGTGTTTTAATCCTCGAGATTGTAACTAGGAGAAAGAATAACAGTTCGGATGATATCAATAACACAGTGAATCTCCTAAGCGATGTAAGTAGTACTTTCAGTTACTTTATAGTGCAAGGATACTTTAAAATTGATAACCTGATTGTACAACATATACTCATTTGCCAGGTATATAACTGCTGGACTAAGGATATGACATTGCAAATAGTTGACAAATCGCTCAATGTATACTCCAAAAGTGAAGTATTGCGCTGCATCCACATCGGTCTTCTTTGCATCCAAGAGGATCCAGATGACAGACCGAACATATCCTCAGTTGTTCTCATGCTAACCCGAGACAGAGTAAAACTACAGCCACCACGACAACCAGCATTTTTCTTTGCGAGAGACTCCAGTTCAGTTTTCGAACATACCAGACATGGCAATTATATATACGACAAATCTGATGTCATCGTGGAGGATAATTTCTCAGTGAATGAGGTCACTAATACTGATCCCTATCCTAGATAAGCTGAAACCTGAAGCTTTACAAGTATGACTAGGACTCACCGTTTTTCTATGGTTTTATTAATTCACAGTTGCCTGAAAATTTGTAAATGTCAATCACTAGAGTTGCACATGCCTAAACTTGTAGTATTCCAATGGGTGCAATTTTTAATATGGAGGTTATATATTGTTTTGCGAAGAACCATACACCTAAGATGTAGGTTATATATGAAAACCTGAACACGAGAAACGTTGAGTATCTATCCAAAGGTTTGAAGAAGTTCCAGAAATATTTATGCAACTTATCATAGACAATATGCTTTCTTTTGTACATAAAGGTGGGTTGTCATCAATCTTAAATTTGTCTTGATACTATGTAGATGTTTGATTGAGGAGGTCTAAACTGGTGTAATGATCCAATACAGAATGCTTAGAGACATATATTTATGATATATTGTTATAGTCATTGTTAACACAAATTGTGTTAAATTAGCATTTAACAGTTCGAGGAAGCTCCGCAATAAGTTAAATTCAAGTACTTAATGGAGAACTTATCTCTAGTACTCCGACTATTACTTCCTCTGTTTCATTATCTTAAGTCCATATCCAAAAACTCTTGTACAAAAGATTAGCTCACTATATAGAAATAGATGAGTCGCCTAAATAATAGGTAAGTATGCCCTTCTTCCTCAACTCTTAAATCTAAATCTAACAATCGATGTGAAGTGCCAACTCCAAAAATCGTGCGTATCACCTGAATGGAATAATAGGTTAATGATATGGGTTTGTCTAAGAAAGATGATATGAATAATCGCAAGGAATAATTATGATGAGATGACTAGCTAATAACATGGTTAGGTTAATGATGTGGGTTTGTCTAAGAAAGATGGTACTCCGTCACAGTTTAGAAGGCACAGTTAAATTTGCGTGCGTTTCCACAATAGACAAGGTTTAGGGTGCATTGCATTTATTTCTAGTAGCTAATTAGTACTACGATATACTATTTCTATATGCATGCGTAGTGTGAATGTTATTTTTTAGCCCATCTCATAACCAATAGATAACCACCTAGGTCCTAGAGAATTTTCAAGCGCGCCTTCTAAACCGTGACGGAGGACTTCTAAACCGTGACGGAGGAAGTAAGAATAATAGCAAGGAATAATTATGATGAGACGACTAGCTAATAACATGGTCGATATGATAACTTGTTGATGTGGTAGGGTTTGATAAGAATAAGGAGAAAAGGCTTTTAAACACCGTCTGATTGCTCACGCCGCATTAGCTGCCTCACTCGAGCGACACGGGTCGCGTAGGGCCCATGCATCGCATCCCCTTCCTCCCGCATCCTTATCCCTATATTCTATCTCTCTTTCTAAAAGCACACAATGCACTTAATGTGATGTTGGTATTGATGACACACACATTATATGGACTAATGTAGTTTGCAAATATATCTCAGGTATTAGTGACATATATGGTGGTTGATGGAGGATCGTCGACCCCTCACCCCTCCCTCTCCAAAATTAAAGATGTAGTCATGGATCCTCGAAGACTTAGAGTAGCCCTTTATTTATGATATTGAGTAGATACAGATCCCACACTATTAAGAAGGGACATACGAAGGTGAAAAATTGAGCTCATTCCGCATTTCAAATATTGCCCACATGATCACCAAAAGGGACTAGCCACAAAAAAAGCCAATAGTTCACATGATCTACCATATCTAGAAGTTTTTAGTACCGCAAGATTGTTTGATCCTCGGACTACATTATTCAGGAGGTCATCTACAACCGGCTGAAGGTCTCGGTAGTGACCAGATTGTGTGGTGGTCGGGGCTAGACTATCTCATCCAAAGGACCAGATTGTCTGGTGCCCAATCCAATCACCCCAAAACCTTATGCTGCCACTAGACAGGCTGCCCCTTCGGACCGTCCGGTCAACTGTTTGGCCGACTAGAATGCTCTATGGATAAACCAGACTGTTCAGTAGGTCAAATTTTATATACTCTTCATAAACCCTAGTTTGTATAGTCTGTTACTTGACTGTCTGGTCTAGATCGACCTGACTTTCCGATATGTCATTTTTGGACCATATCGGGCAGATTTCACTTATCGCTATACAGGGAATCATCGACGCCCAGGTAATTAGGCTACAGTAATCCCACGCTAATCGTGCCATGACACCTCGGTTACTGTTGCTGTCCTCGCAATAATTTGAAACCGTTCAAAATTTAAATTTAAATTTATGACAAGAATAAAAGTTTTCAAAAATTAAAACAAAAATGTTCGGTGGTTGCCGAATATTACAAGGGTAATTATGGGGCAACAAACACCTTTTTATAAAATGGCTAAATGGTTTAAAATGATTTAAACAGAAAAGAAAGAAATAATAAAAGAAAACAGAAAACAAACTTACAAAAAAAAGGGAAAAGGAAAAGAACCCCCCCCCCCCCCGGGGCCAGCCGACCCAACTGGCCGGCCCATTCGACCACCGGCCCAACTGGACAAAGGCCCAGCCGGCCACCCCACTCCCCCCATAACCCCCCACCCTGGTCAAACCCTAACCCAACCACCCGCACTCCCCCCCCACGCCATTCCCCCCTCCCGATCAAATCTGGATCGGGGACGAGACCCCCACTCGCCCCACCCCGCTCGCCCCCCTCGCTCCTCCCCGATCTGGATCGGGGGAAATGGCGCCCGGACGCCGCTCGACACCCCCCCCCCCCCCCGTCGCCGCCGCCGTCGCGCACCATGGCGCCTCCGCCCTCGTCGCCGAACCCCGACGCCGCCCGGTTCTGCCCCGCCGTCGCTGAGAGCCGCCCCATCCCCGTCGCCACGCCGGGCGCCCCGACCTCGCCGACGGACGCCGCTCGCCGGAGCCGCTCCACGTCGCCTCGCCTCCTCATCGGCTCCGTCAAGCCTCGCCGGACGTCCTCATCCGCTCCGTCGTCGGACCACCCAACCTTCCCCGAGCCCGCTGCCCGTGCCCTACTCCCTCCCCTGTGAGCTCCCCCTCTCCTCGTCCGTCGCCGCGGTCACCGCACTCTGCGCACGCCCTTGGCCATCGCCCTGTACGCGCCCCGCCCGTGCTCACCGCGGCCTCGTCTCGTCTGGCGTGCCGTCGCGCCGAGCCGCACCCGCAGTGCTTCTCCTTCCCGGAGCGCTCGCACCTGCCGTGGCCCGCACCATCGCAGCCCCCTGCTACCTCCGACGCGACCACCACCGCCGCTGCTGGTCACCCTTGGCCTCGCCTTCGGCCCCATGCCGGCGACCCTGCGACCGGATGGCCACGGCCTCGCCCCGCAACCGGGCGGGCTACGGCCTCCGCCCGGCGCCCACATCCGTTGCCCGCACACCCGCTAGGCCTTTGGCCCACTGACAAAGGGGCCCCAGCCCCAGAACAAAAATGTTAAAAAAAGAGAATTAAAAATAATAATTAATGATAATAAAATAATTAACTAATTAATTAATTAACTTAATTAATTGTGTTTAACTAACCTAATCAATTAACTAAACTAATTAAACCTGTTTAGTTAGTCATAGACAATGACAGTAGGACCCGCATGTCAGTTTGACTAGGTCAACTGACTAGTTGACCGCTGACACAATAATGACGTCATGCTGACATCACAAGTCACTGTTTTGGATAATTCGGATTTTAAAAAAATATTAATTAAATTAATTCTAGAAAATAGATAAATCTTTAAAAATTAATTTAAAATAAACCGTAACTCGAATTAAATTATTTTCAACATGAAAGTTGCTCAGAGCGACGAGACAAACCCGGATACGCAGCCCGTTCGTCCGCCACACATTCCTAACATATCAAACTCGCAAACTTTCCCCTCCGACTCCTCTGCCCGAAAAAGCGAAACACCGGGGATACTTTCCCGGATGTTTCCCCCTTCACCGATATCACCTCATACCGCGTTAGAACATGTCTAGCTTTGCCTGTTGTCCTGTTATGCACTTGCTTGCTATGTATTTACTGTCCCCCCCCTCTTCTCTCCGGTAGACCCCGTGACGATGCTGGTGCCCCTGTGGTCGACCACGTCACCGACGACCCCTCCTTGTCTGAGCAACCAGGCAAGCCCCCCCCCTGATCACCAGATATCGCCTACTCTCCTCTATACTGCTTGCATTAGAGTAGTGTAGCATGTTACTGCTTTTCGTTAATCCTATTCTGATGCATAGCCTGTCATTGTTGCTACAGTTGTTACCCTTACCTGCTATCCTACTACTTAGTATAGGATGCTAGTGTTCCATCAGTGGCCCTACACTCTTGTCCGTCTGCCATGCTATACTACTGGGCCGTGATCACTTCGGGAGGTGATCACGGGCATATACTATATACTTTACACAGTTACATTATTTATGATACTGTTCGGAGATGGGGGCTGAAGGGGCAGGTGGCTCCATCCCGGTAGAGGTGGGCCTGAGTTCCCGACGGCCCCCGACTGTTACTTTGTGGCGGAGCGACAGGGCAGGTTGAGACCACCAAGGAGAGAGGTGGGCCTGGCCCTGGTTGGCGTTCGCGGATACTTAACACGTTTAACGAGATCTTGGTATTTGATCTGAGTCTAGCTACTGGCCTATACGCACTAACCATCTACGCGGGGACAGTTATGGGCACTCGACGTCGTGGTATCAGCCGAAGCCTTCGTGACGTCAGCGACTGAGTGGCGCGCGCCGGATTGGACTGTAAGCCTGCTCTTGTATTAAGGGGGCTAGTTTTGCTTCCGGCCGCATACGCAACGTGCAGGTGTGCAATGGGCGATGGGCCCAGACCCCTGCGCCATAGGATTTAGACCGGCGTGCTGACCTCTCTGTTGTGCCTAGGTAGGGCTGCGACGTGTTGATCTTCCGAGGCCGGGCATGACCCAGGAAAGTGTGTCCGTCCAAATGGGATCGAGCGTGTTGGGTTATGTGGTGCATCCCTGCAGGGAAGTTAATCTATTCGAATAGTCGTGATCTTTGGTAACAGGACGACTTGGAGTTGTACCTTGACCTTATGACAACCAAAACTGGATACTTAATAAAACACACCCTTCCAAGTGCCAGATACAACCGGTGATCGCTCTCTCACAGGGCGACGAGGGGAGGATCGTCGGTTAGGATTATAATATACGATGCTACTTGGAGGACTTCAGTCTACTCTCTTCTACATGCTGCAAGACGGAGGCTGCCAGAAGCGTAGTCTTCGAAAGGACTAGCTATCCCCCTCTTATTTCGGCTTTCTGCAGTCCAGTCCACATATAGTAGCCTTATTCCAGTTGATACCAATGCATACATATGTAGTGTAGCTCCTTGCTTGCGAGTACTTTGGATGAGTACTCACGGTTGCTTTCTCCTTCCTTTCCCTCTATGCCTTCTACCTGGTTGTCGCAACCAGATGTTGGAGCCCAGGATCCAGACGCCACCGTCGACGACGACTCCTACTACACCGGAGGTGCCTACTACTACGTGCAGCCCATTGACGACGACCAGAAGTAGTTTAGGAGGATCCCAGGCAGGAGGCCTGCGCCTCTTTGGTCTGTATCCCAGTTTGTGCTAGCCTTCTTAAGGCAAACTTGTTTAACTTATGTCTGTACTCAGATATTGTTGCTTCTGCTGACTCATCTATGATCGAGCTCTTGTATTCGAGCCCTCGAGGCCCCTGGCTTGTAATATGATGCTTGTATGACTTATTTATGTTTTAGAGTTGTGTTGTGATATCTTCCCGTGAGTCCCTGATCTTGATCGTACACATTTGCGTGCATGATTAGTGTACGATTAAATCGGGGACGTCACAAGTTGGTATCAGAGCCGACTGCCTGTAGGAATCCCCCTTCCAAACTCCTTGGCCGAAGTCGAGTCTAGTCATTGAAAAAGTTTTTACTAACATGGTTGTGCGGCTTACAGGCCCACGTCGCCATTGGGTGGTATTAGGATCTTTTATTTCTCGACCTCTACTCTGGGACTCTGACCTCTCTTTTATACGGGTTAAATAATTTTGCTAAAATCTAACATTAGGATCTCGTTATCACTTTCACCGGAGAGCCCCTTATTACTGATGATCGTCTGCGGCGCATGAAGACCCTAAAGATACTCTCCGCTGTTAACCAGAGAACTTGTGTTCATCGCGTTTGCAATTCCCCTTCCACCGTCAACCCTTATGGGTAACTACTTGCAATTGTTATTCTTACATTCATCCCCAGTTGGTATTGTTATTACAAGATACCCTGAAATTCTCTCTGTTGTCCCGAGAATCCTTTGATCTTACTACCTTGCTGTTCTTTACCACAGGAATACCACTATGGATAATTTCTAGCACTCACCGGATATTTGCTCATTCCCAGTTGTTCATGTGTTTCACAAAAGTCTTTGAGATACTATTCGATCTTTCGAAAATCCTAAGCAGTCTATTGCTCTTGAATTTCTTGCTTGCTTGCATTATGTTTAATCCCATAAGTCCCGTAATCTTATTGGCATCCCTTGTCATTATCATTTTGAGTTCGTTGATTCAATTTGTTGCGAATGCTCGCAATCCTCAATCAGATCCTAGAATTCTTCCTTCCGGCTCAGACGTCATTTTAAACATGAGCTGGTTCTCGCCAATCAAATTATCGTCGATTGTGCCCCCTAAGTATATTGAACTTATCCATCCTTGATCAGAGCGTCTGCTTCTGATCCTTCGCTTTGTAAATCATAATTCCTTTGCAATTGAGCTCTAAGTTACTCAGTTGTTTCTATAATCCAATGTCTTTGCATTAATTCTTCCTCTGGTTGTGAGCCGATACTCACATCAGATCCTTTGTGGACCATCAGAACCTTGTTGGATTTTATCCGACAACGTCCTTCATATTCAATCACTTTGGAAGTTCTTTCCCTGATGCATAATGCCTTCAGTAAATTGTATCCTCTCGTTTTGTCACCCATGCTCTACTATCGAGCTTATGTCATTTACTATTGAAGCTTGTGGTATAAGTTCCCAAGATGCCCCGATGGGTTGAACCAACGCCTTCCCTAATCCGTGTGAACCCGAAAGATTTCGCAGGTCATACTTATCTGGTATTTCACCAGGTAAAACTTTCAACAACTAATGTCATTTTCGGAATACGAGAGGTGAATGAAAGGTTATGCATTGAAGAAGTGGGAGTCGACCTTGAACCTTTGTGTTCATGCCCATGGACACAATGTAGATCCTATCATGGAAGCTTCTTGTAATAATAACTATTTCGTTGATATAATATCAACTGGTATCTGTGAACTGATCCTATGCAATCGTGGTTTCGACCATATTTTCTCTTTGATCCCATTTCTCAGACAAGTTAAAGCACTTGTATTTTGCAAGCCAATACACCAGTCCAACCTCTACTTTGATCTGTCGTCGAGTATTACCCCTGGTATCTCGAGATTATCATGGAACCGCATAACTTCTTAGGAGTTCTTCATCAACTATTATTCTCGCCGATTCCAATGTTTCCTGGTTCCGAGCTGTTATACACTCGAGGACTCCGATAACTAAATTGGGTCCGCACCACGATTAAACAACTCTTAGTAATCTCCTTTACTCACGAGTTTGTACTCGACCATGTCATTCCTGGCCTGCTTGGCTATATCATTATCGTGCCGATTTTAAACTATGCTACCTGGTTCTTGTTCCCAGAGCACAACTTTCGATGATGAGCTAAGCTTACGTCGATCTTCCTTGTCCTACCGTTTCACCTCAAACAACAAGCTTGATTCCGAGTTTGTGTCACATCCGTGGTTTCAATAACTTTTCGCTCCATCCTTCCTTTTGCTTGATGTCGTCGATGAGCGATTATATCTTCATGAAACCTCTCGACAAATGTGTCGTGGTCATTAGCAACATCCTGAGCTCTTCCAAGATTTATATCGAATTCATGATGAGAAATACCATCCTTGCCCCTGATGATTTGTTTTATCATCTACCACTTTATTGCCTTTCGTTCGACACAAACTTGTTCGTGTTTTGTGTTATACCTTGAGTTCCTTGCTACCCGGCATTGTTCTTCTTTACCTTGGATATTGCACCTTTTATGTCAAGAATGTTGTGGGAATTTCACCACCTCTTAAGAATTCTTGGTATCGTGATACTTCTCACCATCACCATTCTTTCTTGGTCCTCGTGTTGATTCCAATCGGGGTACCAACAAGTGAACGGTGTTGTTTGGATTCTGCACTTCTAGCAACCCTATTGCTTTGAAGTTAATGGTCGGCCGTTCGTTCTTAGACTATTGATTATTGAATCACCATTCTGACATTGGTCGTGCAACCCAACCCATATTTTGGGCGCACCTTTCAACCAATGTTTAATTGTGTATGTTTTTCCGCGAGCATACTTCCTTATATCATTTGATCTGACAAATGTTATCTCCTTGTTCACTTAATTGTGGAAATCCATCTTTTGGAAATCTCGATGAATTGCCGTTGAGTTCACCAGACACCTCCTTGTCCTCTCCTTGGATTAATGATGAAATCTTGTTAACGGAAATCACTTCATAGTTCATTTCCCGAGAATCTTACATTGTCATCTCGTCAATTGTGTTGCACCTTTTCTTCTCAGGCTTACTAAGTCGGAGGTATCCTGGCACTAATCAGGTCTAAATCTAGGTCAGATATGATGGTTGGAACATATTTCCGAGAGTTACAACAATGGTCCTTATGTGACCCGGTAAGGTGATGTCATGCCTAGCACACCTGGCCGGAGGCCCAATTGTCATAGTTTCCCTTTTCAGCCAGGCTATCCTTTCTTCCATGAGGAAATTGTAAGACTTATACTATAAGTTCTTCCTGATGGACCCTTTTTGTTTCCAAAGTCTGAACTTGCTTGAAGACCAAGCAATGCTATCTCGAAGCATGTTTGTGGTACTCCGATTTTCAACAAGGACATTTGAAGCCAATGCTAAATGTTTCCTACTAAATTATCCAAACACCGCTATATGGGTAATGTCATGAAATTTCTCTCCCCTACCTAAAGAGTTTTTCTACGTTATATCCTATCATGGATATCATGCTCTGCTTGTCCTTGGGAAGGATATACCCCTGAAAGATGTGTTTAAACACATTTTTCCTTTCCATTGTTCTGTTTAACCTGAGGATCACATTTTCCTTTCCATTGGTTTGTTTAACCTTTCTTGTGATCTATATGATCTAAACAGTAAGATTCTTCTGCTCATGTAAACACATCGGTGTACAATTCTGTCAGCAAGACCCTGTTACTATTGTTTATGACATTCCGGTAGCCATCGATGGATGAGAACTTTGCCTATTGGTCCACCTCGTTCAACGAGCAAGAAAATGGTTCTCTTCGTCCCTCGCCCTTGGTACCGACGCTGTTGCCAACACAACTGGCAGGCTACCCTCTGACATGCCTTATCTACATGATCGTGCAAGGCATCACCGCCCTTCCTACTTTTACCCCACATGGTGGGCCATAACCCACAGTTCCACATGATCGAAACCTGACTCTCCTGTACACCCTGTTGTCAAACTTATTCCCCACGCTTGACTTCATATGTAATTCACGGGCCACCTGCCTAGTGATCTATTCTGGTATCAGGCGCAATACTTATTCCCATTGCTTTGAACCCCTTTCACATTTTGTATCAGGCAACAAATGATTGCCTATCCACTTGAAACTTCTTATTGCACCTTCGTACCTTGCTCTCGATATTTTTTTCAGTTTCAATTCGAGAGTTACTTTCTACCACCTTCCCCGATGTTATCGACCAGCTAGTCAACCTTATAGAGGTCTGCTCTCACGGAATAACCACCCTTTATTCTTTCGTAAGAACGATGGAGATCCTGAAGAAAGGACGACAATTTCATCATGATGCGATGAAGCAGAGAAATGAAGACGTCCATGTAAGGGATCGACCTCTTCGAGAAGAGCAACCAAGACCGAGAAGATCTGTTAGAATTTCACAACCACAAATTTCCCCCTTACACCACCTCTTAAATCTCGGGACGAGATTTCTTGTAGTGGAGGAGAATTGTGACGCCCGGGTAATTAGGCTACAGTAATCCGACGCTAATCGTGCCATGACACCTCGGTTACTGTTGCTGTCCTCGCAATAATTTGAAACCGTTCAAAATTCAAATTCAAATTTATGACAAGAATAAAAGTTTTCAAAAATTAAAACAAAAATCTTCGGTGGTTGCCAAATATTACAAGGGTAATTATGGGGCAACAAACACCTTTTTATAAAATGGCTAAATGGTTTAAAATGATTTAAACAGAAAAGAAAGAAATAATAAAAGAAAACAGAAAACAAACTTACAAAAAAAAGGGAAAAGGAAAAGAACCCCCCCCCCCCCGGGCCAGCCGACCCAACTGGCTGGCCCATTCGACCACCGACCCAACTGGACAAAGGCCCAGCCGGCCACCCCACTCCCCCATAACCCCCCACCCTGGTCAAACCCTAACCCAACTACCCGCACTCCCCCCACGCCATTCCCCCCTCCCGATCCAATCTGGATCAGGGACGAGACCCCCACTCGCCCCACCCCGCTCGCCCCTCTTGCTCCCTCCCTGATCTGGATCGGGGGAAAAGGCGCCCGGACGCCGCTCGACACCCCCCCGCCGCCGTCGTGCACCATGGCGCCTCCGCCCTCGTCGCCGAACCCCGACGCCGCCCGGTTCTGCCCCGTCGTCGCCGAGAGCCGCCCCATCCCCGTCGCCACGCCGGACGCCCCGACCTCGCCGATGGACGCCACTCGCCGGAGCCGCTCCATGTCGCCTCGCCTCGTCATCGGCTCCGTCAAGCCTCGCCGGTCGTCCTCATCCGCTCCGTCGTCGAACCACCCCAACCTTCCCCGAGCCCGCTGCCCGTGCCCTACTCCCTCCCCTGTGAGCTCCCTCTCTCCTCGTCTATCGCCGCGGTCATCGCACTCTGCGCACGCCCCTGGCCATCGCCCTTTACGCGCCCCGCCCGTGCTCACCGCGGCCTCGTCTCGCCCGGCGTGCCGTCCCGTCGAGCCGCACCCGCAGTGCTTCTCCTTCACGGAGCGCTCGCACCTGTCGTGGCCCGCACCACCGCAGCCCCCTGCTACCTCCGACGCGACCACCACCGCCGCTGCTGGTCACCCTTAGCCTCGCCTTCGGCCCCATGCCGGCGGCCCCGCGACCGGATGGCCACGGCCTCGCCCCGCAACCGGGCGGGCTACCGCCTCCGCCCGGCGCCCACACCCGTTGCCCGCACACCCGCTAGGCCTTTGGCCCACTGACAAAGGGGCCCCAGCCCCAGAACAAAAATGTTTAAAAAAAGAGAATTAAAATTAATAATTAATAATAAAAACAATTAACTAATTAACTTAATTAATTGTGTTTAACTAACCTAATCAATTAACTAAACTAATTAAACCTGTTTAGTTAGTCATAGACAATGATAGTAGGACCCGCATGTCAGTTTGACTAGGTCAACTGACTAGTTGACCCCTGACACAATAATGACGTCATGCTGACATCACAAGTCACTGTTTTGGATAATTTGGATTTAAAAAAAATTATTAATTAATTTAATTCTAGAAAATAGATAAATCTTTAAAAATTAATATAAAATAAATCGTAACTCGGATTAAATTATTTTCAACATGAAAGTTGCTCAGAACGACGAGATGAACCCGGATATGCAGCCCGTTCGTCCGCCACACATTCCTAACATATCAAACTCGCAAACTTTCCCCTTCGGCTCCTCTGCCCGAAAACGCGAAACACCGGGGATACTTTCCCGGATGTTTCCCCCCTTCACCGGTATCACCTCATACCGCGTTAGAACATGTCTAGCTTTGCCTGTTGTCCTGTTATGCACTTGCTTGCTATGTATTTACTGTTTCTCCCCCCTCTTCTCTCCGGTAGACCCCATGACGATGCTGGTGCCCCTATGGTCGACTACGTCACCGACGACCCCTCCTTGTCTGAGCAACCAGGCAAGCCCCCCCCCCTTGATCACCAGATATCGCCTACTCTCCTCTATACTGCTTGCATTAGAGTAGTGTAGCATGTTACTGCTTTCCGTTAATCCTATTCTGATGCATAGCCTGTCATTGTTGCTACAGTTGTTACCCTTACCTGCTATCCTACTCCTTAGTATAGGATGCTAGCGTTCCATCAGTGGCCCTACACTCTTGTCCATCTGCCATGCTATACTACTGGGCCGTGATCACTTTGGGAGGTGATCACAGGCATATACTATATACTTTACACAGTTACATTATTTATGATACTGTTCGGAGATGGGGGCTGAAGGGGCAGGTGGCTCCATCCCGGTAGAGGTGGGCCTGAGTTCCTGACGGCCCCCGACTGTTACTTTGTGGCGGAGCGACAGGGCAGGTTGAGACCACCAAGGAGAGAGGTGGGCCTGACCCTGGTCGGCGTTCGCGGATACTTAACACGTTTAACGAGATCTTGGTATTTGATCTGAGTCTGGCTACTGGCCTATACGCACTAACCATCTACGCGGGGACAGTTATGGGCACTCGACGTCGTGGTATCAGCCGAAGCCTTCGTGACGTCAGCAACTGAGTGGTGCGCGCCGGATTGGACCATAAGCCTGCTCTTGTATTAAGGGGGCTAGTTCTGCTTCCGGCCGCGTACGCAACGTGCAGGTGTGCAATGGGCGATGGGCCCAGACCCCTGCGCCATAGGATTTAGACCGGCGTGCTGACCTCTCTGTTGTGCCTAGGTAGGGCTGCGACGTGTTGATCTTCCGAGGCCGGGCATGACCCAGGAAAGTGTGTCCGGCCAAATGGGATCGAGCGTGTTGGGTTATGTGGTGCACCCCTGCAGGGAAGTTAATCTATTCGAATAGCCGTGATCTTCGGTAACAGGACGACTTGGAGTTGTACCTTGACCTTATGACAACTAGAACTGGATACTTAATAAAACACACCCTTCCAAGTGCCAGATACAACCGGTGATCGCTCTCTCACAGGGAGACGAGGGGAGGATCATCGGTTAGGATTATACTATACGATGCTACTTGGAGGACTTCAGTCTACTCTCTTCTACATGCTGCAAGACGGAGGCTGCCAGAAGCGTAGTCTTCGAAAGGACTAGCTATCCCCCTCTTATTTTGGCTTTCTGCAGTCCAGTCCACATATAATAGCCTTATTCCAGTTGATACCAATGCATACATATGTAGTGTAGCTCCTTGCTTGCGAGTACTTTGGATGAGTACTCACGGTTGCTTTCTCCTTCCTTTCCCTCTATGCCTTCTACCTAGTTGTCGCAACCAGATGTTGGAGCCCAGGATCCAGACGCCACCGTCGACGACGACTCCTACTACACCGGAGGTGCCTACTGAAGGAAATATGCCCTAGAGGCAATGATAAAGTTATTATTTATTTCCTTATATCATGATAAATGTTTATTATTCATGCTAGAATTGTATTAACCGGAAACATAATACATGTGTGAATACATAGACAAACAGAGTGTCACTAGTATGCCTCTACTTGACTAGCTCGTTAATCAAAGATGGTTATGTTTCCTAACCATGAACAAAGAGTTGTTATTTGATTAACGAGGTCACATCATTAGTTGAATGATCTGATTGACATGACCCATTTCATTAGCTTAGCACCCGATCATTTAGTATGTTGCTATTGCTTTCTTCATGACTTATACATGTTCCTATGACTATGAGATTATGCAACTCCCGTTTGCCGGAGGAACACTTTGGGTACTACCAAACGTCACAACGTAACTGGGTGATTATAAAGGAGTACTACAGGTGTCTCCAATGGTAGATGTTGGGTTGGCGTATTTCGAGATTAGGGTTTGTCACTCCGATTGTCGGAGAGGTATCTCTGGGCCCTCTCGGTAATACACATCACATAAGCCTTGCAAGCATTATAACTAAGATGTTAGTTGTGAGATGATGTATTACGGAACGAGTAAAGAGACTTGCCAGTAACGAGATTGAACTAGGTATTGGATACCGATGATCGAATCTCGGGCAAGTAACATACCGATGACAAAGGGAACAATGTATGTTGTTATGCGGTCTGACCGATAAAGATCTTCGTAGAATATGTAGGAGCCAAGATGGGCATCCAGGTCCCGCTATTGGTTATTGACCGGAGACGTGTCTCGGTCATGTCTACATTGTTCTCGAACCGTAGGGTCCGCACGCTTAACGTTACGATGACAGTTATTATGAGTTTATGCATTTTGATGTACCGAAGGTTGTTCGGAGTCCCGGATGTGATCACGGACATGACGAGGAGTCTCGAAATGGTCGAGACATAAATATTGATATATTGGAAGCCTATGATTGGACATCGGAAGTGTTCCGGGTGAAATCGGGATTTTACCGGAATACCGGGAGGGTTACCGGAACCCCCCGGGAGCTAGATGGGCCATAATGGGCCTTAGTGGAAAAGAGAAGGGGCTGCCCTAGATGGGCTGCGCGCCTCCCCCTTCCCCTAGTCCTATTAGGACTAGGAAAGGGTGGCCGGCCACCTCCTCCTCTTTTCCCCTCCGAGGAATCCTAGTTGGACTAGGATTGGAGGGGGAATCCTACTCCCAGTGGGAGTAGGACTCTCCTGCGCCTCCCCCCTTGGCTGGCCAGCCCCTCTCCCTTGGATCCTTTATATACGGGGGCAGGGGGCACCTCTAGACACACAAGTTGATCCTTGAGATCGTTCCTTAGCCGTGCGCGGTGCCCCCTGCCACCAAATTCCACCTCAATCATACCGTTGTAGTGCTTAGGCGAAGCCCTGCATCGGTAGAACATCAAGATCGTCACCACGCCGTCGTGCTGACGGAACTCTTCCTCAACGCTTTGCTGGATCGGAGCCCGAGGATCGTCATCGAGCTGTACGTGTGCTAAGAACTCGGAGGTGCCGGAGTAACGGTGCTTGGATCGGTCGGATCGGGAAGAAGACGTACGACTACTTCCTCTACGTTGTGTCAACGCTTCCGTTGTGATCTACAAGGGTACGTAGATCAGACTCTCCCCCTCGTTGCTATGCATCACCATGATCTTGCGTGTGCGTAGGAATTTTTTTGAAATTACTACGTTCCCCAACAGTGGCATCCGAGCCTAGGTTTTATGGTTTGATGTTATTTGCACGAGTAGAACACAAGTGAGTTGTGGGCGATACAAGTCATACTGCCTACCAGCATGTCATACTTTGGTTCGGCGGTATTGTTGGACGAGACGACCCGGACCAACCTTACGCGTACGCTTACGCGAGACCGGTTCCCTCGACGTGCTTTGCACATAGATGGCTTGCGGGCGACTATCTCTCCAACTTTAGTTGAACCGAGTATGGCTACGCCCGGTCCTTGAGAAGGTTAAAACGGAGTCTATTTGACAAACTATCGTTGTGGTTTTTGATGCGTAGGTGAGATGAGTTCTTGCTTAAGCCCGTAGCAGCCACGTAAAACTTGCAACAACAAAGTAGAGGACGTCTAACTTGTTTTTGCAGGGCATGTTGTGATGTGATATGGTCAAAGCATGATGCTGGTTTTATTGTATGAGATGATCATGTTTTGTAACCAAGTTATCGGCAACTGGCAGGAGCCATATGGTTGATGCTTTATTGTATGCAATGCAATCGCGATGTAATGCTTTACTTTATTACTAAGCGGTAGTGATAGTCGTGGAAGCATAAGATTGGCGAGACGACAATGATGCTATGATGGAGATCAAGGTGTCGCGCCGGTGACGATGGTGATCATGACGGTGCTTCGGAGATGGAGATCACAAGCACAAGATGATGATGGCCATATCATATCACTTATATTGATTGCATGTGATGTTTATCTTTTATGCATCTTATCTTGCTTTGATTGGCGGTAGCATTATAAGATGATCTCTCACTAAATTATCAAGAAGTGTTCTCCCTGAGTATGCACCGTTGCCAAAGTTCGTCGTGCCCAGACACCACGTGATGATCGGGTGTGATAAGATCTACGTCCATCTACAACGGGTGCAAGCCAGTTTTGCACATGCAGAATACTCAGGTTAAACTTGACGAGCCTAGCATATGCAGATATGGCCTCGGAACACAGAGACCGAAAGGTCGAGCGTGAATCATATAGTAGATATGATCAACATAACGATGTTCACCATTGAAAACTACTCCATCTCACGTGATGATCGGTTATGGTTTAGTTGATTTGGATCACGTGATCACTTAGAGGATTAGAGGGATGTCTATCTAAGTGGGAGTTCTTAAGTAATCTGATTAACTGAACTTAAACTTATCATGAACTTAGTACCTGATAGTATCTTGCTTGTTTATGTTGATTGTAGATAGATGGCTCGTGCTGTTGTTCCGTTGAATTTTAATGCGTTCCTTGAGAAAGCAAAGTTGAAAGATGATGGTAGCAATTACACGGACTGGGTCCGTAACCTGAGGATTATCCTCATTGCTGCACAGAAGAATTACGTCCTGAAAGCACCGCTGGGTGCCAGGCCTGCTGCTGGAGCAACACCAGATGTTATGAACGTCTGGCAGAGCAAAGCTGATGACTACTCGATAGTTCAGTGTGCCATGCTTTACGGCTTAGAATCGGGACTTCAACGACGTTTTGAACGTCATGGAGCATATGAGATGTTCCAGGAGTTGAAGTTAATATTTCAAGCAAATGCCCGAATTGAGACATATGAAGTCTCCAATAAGTTCTACAGCTGCAAGATGGAGGAGAACAGTTCTGTCAGTGAGCATATACTCAAAATGTTTGGGTATAATAATCACTTGATTCAGATGGGAGTTAATCTTTCAGATGATTGCGTCATTGACAGAATTCTCCAATCACTGCCACCAAGCTACAAGAGCTTCGTGATGAACTATAATATGCAAGGGATGAACAAGACTATTCCCGAGCTCTTCGCAATGCTGAAAGCTGCGGAGGTAGAAATCAAGAAGGAGCATCAAGTGTTGATGGTCAACAAGACCACTAGTTTCAAGAAAAAGGGCAAAGGGAAGAAGAAGGGGAACTTCAAGAAGAACAGCAAGCAAGTTGCTGCTCAGGAGAAGAAACCCAAGTCTGGACCTAAGCCTGAAACTGAGTGCTTCTACTGCAAGCAGACTGGTCACTGGAAGCGGAACTGCCCCAAGTATTTGGCGGATAAGAAGGATGGCAAGGTGAACAAAGGTATATGTGATATACATGTTATTGATGTGTACCTTATTAGAGCTCGCAGTAGCACCTGGGTATTTGATACTGGTTCTATTGCTAATATTTGCAACTCGAAACAGGGACTACGGAATAAGCGGACACTAGCAAAGGACGAGGTGACGATGCGCGTGGGAAACGGTTCCAAAGTCGATGTGATCGCGGTCGGCACGCTACCTCTACATCTACCTTCGGGATTAATATTAGACCTAAATAATTGTTATTTGGTGCCGGCGTTGAGCATGAACATTATATCTGGATCTTGTTTAATGCGAGACGGTTATTCATTTAAATCAGAGAATAATGGTTGTTCTATTTATATGAGCAATATCTTTTATGGTCATGCACCTTTGAAGAGTGGTCTATTCTTGTTAAATCTCGATAGTAGTGATACACATATTCATAATGTAGAAGCCAAAAGATGCAGAGTTGATAATGATAGTGCAACTTATTTGTGGCACTGCCGTTTAGGTCATATCGGTGTAAAGCGCATGAAGAAACTCCATGCTGATGGGCTTTTGGAACCACTTGATTATGAATCACTTGGTACTTGCGAACCGTGCCTCATAGGCAAGATGACTAAAACACCGTTCTCCGGTACTATGGAGAGAGCAACAGATTTATTGGAAATCATACATACCGATGTATGTGGTCCGATGAATATAGAGGCTCGTGGCAGATATCGTTATTTTCTCACCTTCACAGATGATTTAAGCAGATATGGGTATATCTACTTAATGAAACACAAGTCTGAAACATTTGAAAAGTTCAAAGAATTTCAGAGTGAAGTTGAAAATCATCTTAACAAGAAAATAAAGTTTCTACGATCTGATCATGGAGGAGAATATTTGAGTTACGAGTTTGGTGTACATTTGAAAAATTGTGGAATAGTTTCGCAACTCACGCCACCCAGAACACCACAGCGTAATGGTGTGTCCGAACGTCATAATCGTACTTTACTAGATATGGTGCGATCTATAATGTCTCTTACTGATTTACCGCTATCGTTTTGGGGTTATGCTTTAGAGACGGCCGCATTCACGTTAAATAGGGCACCATCAAAATCCGTTGAGACGACGCCTTATGAACTATGGTTTGGCAAGAAACCAAAGTTGTCGTTTCTTAAAGTTTGGGGTTGCGATGCTTATGTGAAAAAGCTTCAACCTGATAAGCTCGAACCCAAAGCGGAGAAATGTGTCTTCATAGGATACCCAAAGGAGACTGTTGGGTACACCTTCTATCACAGATCCGAAGGCAAGACATTCGTTGCTAAGAATGGATCATTTCTAGAGAAGGAGTTTCTCTCGAAAGAAGTGAGTGGGAGGAAAGTAGAACTTGACGAGGTAACTATACCTGCTCCATTATTGGAAAATAGTACATCACAGAAAACTGTTTCTGCGACACCTATACCAATTAGTGAGGAAGCTAATGATGATGATCATGAAACTTCAGGACAAGATACTACTGAACCACGTAGATCAACCAGAGTGAGATCCGCACCAGAGTGGTACGGTAATCCAATTCTGGAAGTCATGCTACTAGATCATGATGAACCTACGAACTATGAAGAATCGATGGTGACCCAGATTCCCCAAAGTGGCTTGAAGCCATGAAATCTGAGATGGGATCCATGTATGAGAACAAAGTATGGACTTTGGTTGACTTGCCCGATGATCGGCAAGCAATTGAGAATAAATGGATCTTCAAGAAAAAGACTGACGCTGACGGTAATATTACTGTCTATAAAGCTCGACTTGTCGCAAAAGGTTTTCGACAAGTTCAAGGGGTTGACTACGATGAGACCTTCTCACCCGTAGCGATGCTTAAGTCTGTCAGAATCATGTTAGCAATTGCCGCATTTTATGATTATGAAATATGGCAGATGGATGTCAAAACTGCATTCCTGAATGGATTTTTGGAAGAAGAGTTGTATATGATGCAACCAGAAGGTTTTGTCAATCCAAAGGGAGCTAACAAAGTGTGCAAACTCCAGCGATCCATTTATGGACTGGTGCAAGCATCTCGGAGTTGGAATAAATGATTTGATAGTGTGATCAAAGCATTTGGCTTTATACAGACTTTTGGAGAAGCCTGTATTTACAAGAAAGTGAGTGGGAGCTCTGTAGCATTTCTGATATTATATGTGGATGACATATTGCTGATTGGAAATGATATAGAATTTCTGGATAGCATAAAGGGATACTTGAATAAAAGTTTTTCGATGAAAGACCTCGGGGAAGCTGCTTACATATTAGGCATAAAGATCTATAGAGATAGATCAAGACGCTTAATTGGACTTTCACAAAGCACATACCTTGACAAGATTTTGAAGAAGTTCAAAATGGATCAAGCAAAGAAAGGGTTCTTGCCTGTGTTCCAAGGTGTGAAGTTGAGTCAGACTCAATGCCCGACCACTGCAGAAGATAGAGAGAAAATGAAAGATGTTCCCTATGCTTCAGCCATAGGCTCTATCATGTATGCAATGCTGTGTACCAGACCTGATGTGTGCCTTGCTATAAGTTTAGCAGGGAGGTACCAAAGTAATCCAGGAGTGGATCACTGGACAGCGGTCAAGAACATCCTGAAATACCTGAAAAGGACTAAGGATATGTTTCTCGTATATGGAGGTGACAAAGAGCTCACCGTAAGAGGTTACGTTGATGCAAGCTTTGACACTGATCCGGACGATTCTAAATCGCAAACCGGATACGTGTTTACTTTAAACGGTGGAGCTGTCAGTTGGTGCAGTTCTAAACAAAGCGTCGTAGCGGGATCTACATGTGAAGCGGAGTACATAGCTGCTTCGGAAGCAGCGAACGAAGGAGTCTGGATGAAGGAGTTCATATCCGATCTAGGTGTCATACCTAGTGCATCGGGTCCAATGAAAATCTTTTGTGACAATACTGGTGCAATTGCTTTGGCAAAGGAATCCAGATTTCACAAAAGGACCAAACACATCAAGAGACGCTTCAACTCCATCCGGGATCTAGTCCAGGTGGGAGACATAGAGATTTGCAAGATACATACGGATCTGAATGTTGCAGACCCGTTGACTAAGCCTCTTCCACGAGCAAAACATGATCAGCACCAAGGCTCCATGGGTGTTAGAATCATTACTGTGTAATCTAGATTATTGACTCTAGTGCAAGTGGGAGACTGAAGGAAATATACCCTAGAGGCAATGATAAAGTTATTATTTATTTCCTTATATCATGATAAATGTTTATTATTCATGCTAGAATTGTATTAACCGGAAACATAATACATGTGTGAATACATAGACAAACAGAGTGTCACTAGTATGCCTCTACTTGACTAGCTCGTTAATCAAAGATGGTTATGTTTCCTAACCATGAACAAAGAGTTGTTATTTGATTAACGAGGTCACATCATTAGTTGAATGATCTGATTGACATGACCCATTTCATTAGCTTAGCACCCGATCGTTTAGTATGTTGCTATTGCTTTCTTCATGACTTATACATGTTCCTATGACTATGAGATTATGCAACTCCCGTTTGCCGGAGGAACACTTTGGGTACTACCAAACGTCACAACGTAACTGGGTGATTATAAAGGAGTACTACAGGTGTCTCCAATGGTAGATGTTGGGTTGGCGTATTTCGAGATTAGGGTTTGTCACTCCGATTGTCGGAGAGGTATCTCTGGGCCCTCTCGGTAATACACATCACATAAGCCTTGCAAGCATTATAACTAAGATGTTAGTTGTGAGATGATGTATTACGGAACGAGTAAAGAGACTTGCCAGTAACGAGATTGAACTAGGTATTGGATACCGATGATCGAATCTCGGGCAAGTAACATACCGATGACAAAGGGAACAACGTATGTTGTTATGCGGTCTGACCGATAAAGATCTTCGTAGAATATGTAGGAGCCAATATGGGCATCCAGGTCCCGCTATTGGTTATTGACCGGAGACGTGTCTCGGTCATGTCTACATTGTTCTCGAACCGTAGGGTCCGCACGCTTAATGTTACGATGACAGTTATTATGAGTTTATGCATTTTGATGTACCGAAGGTTGTTCGGAGTCCCGGATGTGATCACGGACATGACGAGGAGTCTCGAAATGGTCGAGACGTAAAGATTGATATATTGGAAGCCTATGATTGGACATCGGAAGTGTTCCGGGTGAAATCGGGATTTTACCGGAATACCGGGAGGGTTACCGGAACCCCCCGGGAGCTAGATGGGCCATAATGGGCCTTAGTGGAAAAGAGAAGGGGCAGCCCTAGATGGGCTGCGCGCCTCCCCCTTCCCCTAGTCCTATTAGGACTAGGAAAGGGTGGTCGGCCACCTCCTCCTCTTTTCCCCTTCGAGGAATCCTAGTTGGACTAGGATTGGAGGGGGAATCCTACTCCCAGTGGGAGTAGGACTCTCCTGCGCCTCCCCCCTTGGCCGGCCAGCCCCTCTCCCTTGGATCCTTTATATACGGGGGCAGGGGGCACCTCTAGACACACAAGTTGATCCTTGAGATCGTTCCTTAGCCGTGTGCGGTGCCCCTGCCACCAAATTCCACCTCGATCATACCGTTGTAGTGCTTAGGCGAAGCCCTGCGTCGGTAGAACATCAAGATCGTCACCACGCCGTCGTGCTGACGGAACTCTTCCTCAACGCTTTGCTGGATCGGAGCCCGAGGATCGTCATCGAGCTGAACGTGTGCTAAGAACTCGGAGGTGCCGGAGTAACGGTGCTTGGATCGGTCGGATCGGGAAGAAGACGTACGACTACTTCCTCTACGTTGTGTCAGTGCTTCCGTTGTGATCTACAAGGGTACGTAGATCAGACTCTCCCCCTCGTTGCTATGCATCACCATGATCTTGAATGTGCGTAGGAAATTTTTTGAAATTACTACGTTCCCCAACACCTACTACTATGTGCAGCCCGTTGACGACGACCAGAAGTAGTTTAGGAGGATCCCAGGCAGGAGGCCTACGCCTCTTTTGATCTGTATCCCAGTTTGTGCTAGCCTTCTTAAGGCAAACTTGTTTAACTTATGTCTGTACTCAGATATTGTTGCTTCCGCTGACTCGTCTATGATCGAGCTCTTGTATTCGAGCCCTCGAGGCCCCTGGCTTGTAATATGATGCTTGTACGACTTATTTATGTTTTAGAGTTGTGTTGTGATATCTTCCCGTGAGTCCCTGATCTTGATCGTACACATTTGCGTGCATGATTAGTGTACGATTAAATCGGGGGCGTCACACAAGATCCACTCATTCTTCACACATTGACCAATTACTTTTTTAGTTCAGCTTGATTTGGATCTTGGGCACTTGTCTTGTTAGTCTTGGAGGTTGGAGACTCCTAGGTGTTAGTTCTCTGATGAGGAATCAACTTGTTGTGATTTACCCAAGAAGTCTTTGAAGGTTTGGAGGCCGTCTCAAGGTTTACCACTAGTGATTGAGAATCACATTCGTTGTGATAACTCAAGGAGAATAGGATGAGTCTTTTGTGGTGTTGGTCTGACTTTGTGCTAACACTCATTTCTCCAACTGTGATTAGCTTCCCTCCAAGGAAGAGAGCATTGGGATACATCCTCGTCTCCGTGTTATCTTCAACCCTATCTCCGTACTTGTGGTTTCTTTGGTCAGTTGACCTTGCATTCACTATAAATTATTGAATACACTACATTGTGTTTCTTACCTCATCGTAGCAATTGTTTAGGCCCACATTTATATTCCGCATTGCCTAACTTGCTAATAATCAATTAAAATTTGTAATTGTACCTATTCACTTCCCTCTAGCTCCATCCTGATCCTTTCATTTTCTTCATCAGTTATCCCCCCAATTCATCCCTTGATTCCCACCTACTCAGGCCCTCTCTCTCAACATCCTTCTCTCTTACCTCCTTGCAGAGATCTTGATGTCGCCACCACTATCTCGCCGTGTCGCCCTCCTTCACAGCCACAATGTGCGCCACTTTCCCATGACTCCCAAGTTGCTAGTGCTTCCATGACGATGACTATCGGCACTGTTGTCGAGGTGTTGCAAGGCGTACACTTTTCTGAGACGACAACACCACTTGTCATGCTGCCGCAAGGCATCAAGATGCAAACACCGCAAGTGTGGGTCGTCGACAACATCAGGGAAGAATGCGATAATAAAAGGAAGCAACCTGCTCTCTCAGTAGCAATGTGTGATATTTTGTTGTGGTGTCAGTCAACACCGCGGCGTTGGTGCTGTGTCCGAATCAGCCCCGAGGGTGCAGTGTCACAAGTGAGGCACCCAGTGTTGTAGAGCGATATGCGGTGTAGCGTCACCGGTGTTGTAGAGTGTTAAGGTGCTGCAGGAAAGGGCGGAGATGTTCAAAGCACCGACAACGGGAGGCGGGATGTTGTGATAGTGGGCATAGATGTTACATTGTTACGGTGATGAGGCACTAGCAACGCGGGGAGGGAGGGATTCAATGACAATGATGATGTGAGGTGGCGAGCATGTTACAGCGCCGAGGCACCGCACCAACGCTGCTGCAAGGATGAGAACGCCGGTGTTGGGCAAGGACAACCTGTTTTGCAATGGAGCAACTCGTAGCAACGGATATGCCGAGAAGAAGGCGAGGAGGAATCTATGCTGGTGGGAAAACTCAATCCAATGGCTATAGGCCGCAAGGATCAATGCTACACGTACAGGTAATTACAGGCAAAGTTTAATTACAAGCTGAGTTGGCTTAACAGAATTGGTAGAAGAAAAGTGAGGCAGGCAAAGTTTAATTACAAGCTGAGTTGGCTTAACAGAATTGGTAGAAGAAGAGTGAGGCGGGACTATCCCGGGCAGAAATCAGGGGGTTCGAAGAGATTTAAGAAAATGCCCCGTAAATGCCTGTAAAAACCCGTACTTTTAGGATTATTGGGCCGAAGATATGACTGTTGCGGAGCAATCTGCTTACACCTAGCATGGACATAAGAAAAATACTACCACCATTGTGACGTTTTTGGTAGACTAGAACAGAGGAAGTAACATTTAGGAGAGCGTGATAAAACCACACAATTTTCTCCTGTGGTACATGAATATACTGACAGCTTCGAAGAGTGGGTCCCGCGCGTCATTCACGGCTCAAACTAATTCTTCAGCACGTTGCAAGTCAAAGCCGTGACCACCTTGGCCTCTCTTCTTCTTCTTTAACGGTGACCACGCCGGAGATTTTCCGCGACCACCATGGCGACGCGCCACCGCACGTTCTACCGCCTCGCCGCCACAATCCTCATTGCGTTCCTCCTCACACCACTGGCCGCGGCGCAGCCGCCGTGGCAGATCTGCGGCAAGAGCGGCAACTATGCGGCGAACGACACCTACCAATCCAACATCCGGCAGCTCTCCGCCACCCTCCCCAAGAACGCCTCCGCCTCCCGGACGCTTTTCGCCACCGGCAGCGTCGGCTCCCTACCGGACATCGCCTACGCCCTCGCGCTCTGCCGCGGCGACGGCAACGCCTCCGCCTGCGAGGCCTGCGTCACCACCGCCTTCCAGGACGCGCAGCAGCTCTGCGCCTTCAACAAGGACGCCACCGTCATCTACGACCCCTGCTACCTCCGCTTCTCCAATCAGAACTTCCTCGCCACCACCAGCAACGACAACCTCATCGCCCTCAAGAACACGCAGAGCGTGAGCTCGCCGGTGGACGTGTTCGACGCCGCCGTCCAGACACTCCTCAACGCCACCGGGGACTACGCGGCGGCAAACTCGTCCAGGCGGTTCGCCACGGGGGAGGAGGGCTTCGACACCAGTAACCCCACCATCTACGGGCTCGTGCAGTGCACGCCCGACATGTCACCGGCCGACTGCCGGAGCTGCCTCGGAGACATAATTACGCGGATGCCGCAGCGTCTCAGCGGGAGCATAGGCGGGAGGTTGATTGGGGTGCGGTGCAATTTCAGGTACGAGGTGGTCCCTTTCTTCTCCGGGAGCCCGACGCTGCGGTTGCCGGCACCTCCAGCGCCGCCGGCTCCTCCTCCTGCGCCTGTTAACGTGACGCCGACGGCGACCCCAGGAGGTGAATTGCAAACACAAAATTTCCTCAATTTGCAGTTTCTTTTTAAGTTTTAACACACGTGTATGGCTTATTCAGTTTTACATACGGTTGCATTGTTTGTTAAAATTTTCTGAATTTCTAGAGAAGGACTCGTGCCTTTGATGCTTTCTGATTTAGAACACTTTCTTACTGTTTAGTGCAAATGTCCGGTTAAAAATTCGAGGCAAGTGAGCAACATCTGAATTACTGACAATGGATTAACTGGAAACTAAGATGTCAACAGATTTGGCTAGAGGTCATTATCAGGATAATCCCATAGCGATACAGATCGGGCTTTGTTTAGTTGATGATGTAGACATGTCTGCAGTTCGGTCCCTGTCATTCGCTACTTGTTTGACCACACTGACTTTTCTGCGAAGCATTCAACAGCCGGTTATATTTCAAATGCCGGTATTAGAAGCTAGCACTACACGTTGTTGAATGAACTTTTTAAGTTAGTCCAAATCTCATGTTTGACGCCATGATTTGTTTGGATTGTTAGAACCTATCCTGAATAGCATACTGTGACTTGTTAGTGCTACGTTACTGGTTACTTCTATCATGTTCTTGGCCAAGCTGCACTAAGCTTCCCAGTGCCTTCGCTTCAGACGTCAAAATTGACTGAAGGGGAAAGAGTCTACGCACCTTTACAAAGTAAAACATGATTGCAGCAAATGTATTAGCTACCAGCGCCAAATATTTCAGAATATTCTGAGCCGTTTCTGTGGTATTCTGAATACCTATTTCTGAAGTTGATGCCATCTGTTTGCAGGAAAATCGGCAAATAATGTTCTGGCTATTGTGCTGCCTATCGTTGCCGCAATTCTTGCTATCACTACCGTTTGTCTCTGTTATTTGAGGAGGAGGAGGAGGAGGAGAATACCAGCGAGGAGTGAGCTACCACATGGTATGTTGTCTTAAACTCTTAACAGTTTGGAATCATGAATAGGTAGGAAGAAAACCAATGAATTTACCGTCGGCTTCAACCTACTAAAGGGATGTTTGGATGAGTAGTACTTCTTCCTCTTCCTTGTACATATTTCTCTTTCTTAATGAAATGATACACAACTCTTCTGTGTGTTCGAGAAAAAAATGAGTACTTCTTCAGGAATTTCGAACTGAACCATTAGGAGTTGAATCCATAGTGCTCTTAACGAAATGGTCCCTAGTAGGGGACATTAGCATCTACTTTTGATAGAACTGAATTTCTGTTTAGATTGAATTTTGTTATCACCTAAAAATAAAACAGTTTACATCTAGTTAAAAAACATAAAGAGCCATGAAACATGCATATGGTGGAATTGGCTGCGGTGCGCCGGTGCCTATATATAATGCATCTCTATGTCTATGTGCTTTCTGACAGATTCGACTAATCATGAAGACATAGATAGCATTGATTCACTTATCATTGATCTATCAACCTTACGTGGTGCGACGGGTAACTTTGCTGAGGCAAATAAGCTTGGTGAAGGAGGATTTGGTGCAGTTTATAAGGTACCAGCCATACCGATTCATTAACATACTTTTTTCAGCTTCAACAAATGAGTGCTTACGCTTATGCAGGGAGAACTTCCTGATGGTCAAGAAATAGCTGTGAAGAGGCTCTCCAGGAATTCAGGGCAAGGAATAGGGGAGCTCAAGAATGAGCTTGTTTTGGTCGCCAAGCTTCAGCATAAGAATCTTGTCAGGCTTGTTGGCGTATGCTTGCAAGAGCATGAGAAACTGCTTGTGTACGAATACATGCCCAATAGAAGCATTGACACCATTCTTTTTGGTACTAATTCCGATCATTATTTCAGCAATAGCATAACAACTACTAAAGCCAAGCATTGCATGGAAAAATCCTAAGGAATTATTTTGTCCAAACACTTGGGTGTTGGAAAACTGAACTTTACTCATTCACGGTTTCTTGTTCAAATGCCAGATCCGGAGAGAAGAAAGGAGCTAGACTGGGGAAAGAGATTAAAGATAATAAATGGGATTGCTAGAGGATTGCAGTATCTTCATGAAGATTCACAGCTGAGAATAATCCACCGGGACCTTAAAGCTAGCAATGTTCTGTTAGACTCTGATTACACTCCGAAGATTTCAGACTTCGGCTTGGCAAGGCTATTTGGAGCAGATCAATCACGGGAGGTCACAAACCGTGTTGTTGGAACATAGTAAGTATGGTCCAATTGGCCTGACGATACTCAAACATATGTCAACTATAATGACATTGTGCTCCACTTGCAGCGGATACATGGCCCCGGAGTATGCAATGCGCGGTCACTATTCTATAAAATCGGACGTCTTCAGCTTTGGCATTTTGATGTTAGAATTTGTGACCGGACGACGAAGCAGTGGCTCCTTTAACTTCGACGAGTCTGTAGACCTCTTAAGTCTAGTAAGTTCTTGTGCTGATTCTGAACTCCTTAAGGAAGTACTAACTTTTGTAAAAAAAATACTGACTGCTAATTTGATCCAGATATGGGAGCATTGGAGCACGGGAACAATTTCAGAGATCATAGACTCATCTCTGAGAAGTCATGCACCAGGTGACCAGATGGTGAAGATTATTCACATCGGGCTGCTCTGCGTTCAAGATAACCCAGCTGATAGGCCTATGATGTCGACAGTAAATGTCATGCTTAGCAGTAACACTGTGTCTCTCCAGTCTCCATCCAAGCCATCATTTTTCATCACCAAGAGCGGCACATACTCAACTCCATACTCGGGGTCGTCATACCCTACGGCTTCCCAGTCGACCGCTAAGTCAGCTATGGCGTCACCAAATGAAGTTTCAATCACAGAGCTTGAACCAAGATGAAGGAAGGATGGCAAAGGACAGTCGGTTTGTTATCATCTTAAAGGTCCCAGTACATTTCTGCTACTGCATTTTTAGTATTTTTTCTCCATTCACCGAGGCAGTTTTATTTCTTATTAAAAAAAATAGACAAACCCAATGCTTTATAGATTATATATTTGTAGTTTTTCCCATGTGGAAAATTCTAGAACAAAGACTCCTGCTTGTACAGTTCTGTATTGTAAACAGCCAAGTACCGGGGAAACCGGTTTACAAGGCCGCACAAAATGTCATTCCCATCACGACCTTATTTGGAAAACTGACTAAACTTCTCGATTTGAAATTGTACGTTTGGGGACGCATCCTGGCTGAACCAACGAACAATTTGCTTAATCCTAACTTGACACGATTCCAGTATTTTATTTCTTTCAAGTCATCCAAGGACTAACCTAGCAAACATTCTAACAAAGTACTGTAATGATCAGTCTGACACCCCTACCGATGAAACCATTATATGATCCTAATGGATTAAACTCGTAAGACTACCCCACAATGGAGAGTAACATACACTAGTAACATACAGTGGGTAGTAACATAAGTGTGGTGTCATGCAAAGCTTCATTTATTAGGTTATCTACTCATATTGCATTGGAACGTGTGATGTTACAGTAACTAGCTAAGTTACTCAAATTACATCTCTCCTCATTAACTCATTGCCACATAAGCAAATTTGTTGAGTTGGACTCGATGTTACTGCTGAAATTACTCCCACTGTGGCTAGTCTAAGGGGCAAACTACAGAACTTCCAAGCAAAAAACTTCTCACCCAAACAGACCTTCTGTACATTTTCTGAACCTGGACGGGGCTAGATTTTGGCAACTGCAGCCTGCAGCTACATTATTCTGAATGACCCTATGCTGACACCGTGTCGCTGCATCATGACCACCGACGACATCGCCGGCCGGCCCGCGGGGTCTCAAGCTACCGCCCAAGCACGGGTCTATCAGCTCGGATACCGACCCGGCCGTCCACTGCTCCCACACCTGAATCACGGAGCAATCAGTCAAGAGTTGTGCAGCAACGCATGCTTCTCGATCTTCAGACAACGATCAAGAATAATATATTCACGAACAGCACGCACAAGCGTCAACAGATCTTCCGACAGCCGGGAGGTGTAGCAGTCGGTGTTCTTCTTTCCCGTGACGATCTCCACAACCATGACGCCGAAGCTGAACACGTCCGACTTGACCGAGTAGTTCCCGCGCAACACGTACTCTCCGGTGCCATGTAACCACTGACGACGGTCAATAAGAAAAATGGCGTTGAAGTTTAGTTGCCTATATGGAAAGATTAGTTTAGCAACATCTGCCGCGGCATTGCTGCGTGCGTTACGGTATCATTACTCACTATGTTCCGACGACACGGCTGGTGATGCCCTGCGTCTGGTCTCCCCCGAAGAGCCTCGCGAGGCCGAAGTCGGAAATCTTGGGGTTCATGTTGGTGTCAAGCAAAACGTTGCTCGCCTTAAGGTCGCGGTGGACTACTTTGAGCTGCGAGTCTTCGTGGAGGTACTGTAGGCCTCGAGCGATTTCGCTTATGATCTTGTACCTCTTTCCCCAATCAAGTTGACTGCGCTTCTCTTTATCTACGCATCATAATGAGTTGAGAAAAATGCAGGGGTGCTGAGATGCATGTTAATGAGTCAATTACAAGAAACCACTATATTTGTGGCTAGGTTTGCAGAAAACCATCAACTCGTTAACCCATTGCAGAAAACACCAAAAAATTTGTTAAGTCATTGCAAAAAGCACTAATTGGATGATTTGACCCATTTAATCATTTTCTTACAAATGGGGCCAGATTATATGGAATTGACTAAGCAAAAAAATAACACATACACCCCTAAATCTAAAAAACAAAAGCAATCAGACCCTCCCCGTGGAACACCAACGCCGTATCCACTACGCGCCGCCGCCGCGCTGCTGCCATCCGTCCAGCACGGTGGCGCCCTATCCACAGCCCAACGGCATGCAACGGGAGTGCTTGGCTCCGCAGCTGCTCGACGACACCTCCTCGACGCCTTGCAAGAAGCCACAGCAGCTCGACGCCGTGCAAACAGCCACAACAGCTCGACGCCGCTCCTCCCTGGCTCGACGCCATGCAAGCAGCAGCAGTAGCTCGACGCCGTGCCTGAAGCAACACCTCAGCGCAGCTGGGGACGCCGTGCGATGCACCACCACCAGGGGTTGGGCGTGGCTCTCTTGGAAGGGGGCTGCACGATGGCGTTGCCCTCCTAGCCTGAGCCGGCGACCTGCAAGAAAGTGACGAGGGCGCTGCCATGCCGGTTGAGGGGCCTTAGATGGGGAAGAGGGAGGTAGGCTCGCCGAGAACGGGGCAGCGCGCCACGGCGCCTCGCGAGGTGGATCCGGGCGCTGGGTGCCTGGATCCGGCGGGTTAGGGCGGCGCCGCCGGTTTAGGTGAGGTGGCCGGAGCCGGAGCCGACGCCGGAGGAAGGTCTCGTGCAGGGGGGTGGGTCGGGATGGGATGGGTTACGGGCGCAGGGAAGGGGGGGATGGGTGGGGGTCTGATTGCTTTTTTTATTTTAGATTTAGGGGTGTGTATGACATTTGTTTCCTACTTACAACCCGGTCCTACTTTGTCAGAAAGTGATTAAACCGCCAAATCATCCGATCAGTGCTTTTTGCAACGACTTAACAAATTTTTCGGTGTTTTCTGCAACGGATTAACAAGTTGGTGGTTTCCTGCAAACCTAACCGTAAATGTGGTGGTTTCTTGCAATTGACTCCATGTTAAGCTATCAAACTTTGCAGAGGAGATGGACTGAAGAAGCTGAGATAAGTATGATTCAGTTCGTACCGAATAGGATCAATTCCAGGCTCCGGTTGGGCACGAACTTGTAGACGAGCAGTCTCTCCTCCTGCTCTAAGCAGACGCCAACAAGCCTAACGAGATTCTTGTGCTGGAGCTTTGCGACCAAAAGGAGCTCATCCGTCAGCTCCCCAACTCCTTGCATTGGGAACCTACCTGTAGAGTGTGGGACGAGAAGAGAACCGGCCCCCGTGTCGCTCTGCTCGGGGCGACTCGGGTGGCGACGAAAACCCTAGCCGCCGTCCCCTTCCCCCCTCCTCCCTCCCTCACCGCCGCCTGAGGAGGCCTCCGGCGAAGCCCACGTGGTCGCCCAAGACGGTGGCGGCGAGGATCTGGCTGCTTTGCTCCTCGCGGAGGGCTTCGGGCGCCGAGGCAGCGGCCTCGGGTGGTGCGGCGCCGCCGTTTCTGCGGCGAGCGACGTCGCGGGTGTTGCCCCCTGTCTCCTTGGTCGCGAGGGCGGCGAGTGACGGCGGGCGCTGGCGCCGGTCGCAGCGGGGGCGCGGCCCCCCTGTTCACGCCTGGATCTGAAGGCGGCTCCCACTTCCCCTTAGAGCGCTCCTCCTCGCCGGATCTGGTCGCCGGCAGCCTCAAGACGCCGGATCCGTGGCTGGTGGGGTTGCCTGGAGCTTTGGAACTGGACCGGGAGAAATCCTTGGCTGGGTCTCCAGCCACGGCGTCGGCGACACAGACAGGTGCCGTTTTCCTCCTCGGAGGCTTCGTCGAGGTCCGTTTCCTCTCCCTCCTGCTCCATGACCCGGGTGAAAACCCTTGTCTTTCCAAGACTGGACGGCAACGGCGCAACGTGCGTCGCCACCTTCTTGAAGGTGTCGTCTTGGGCATGGTAGGAGTGTGCAGAGTGCTGTGAGGTGGGTGTCGGGTTGGCTGCGTCAGCAGCGAGGGAGATGAAGCTTGGTGCTCTGTTTATGTAGCAGTGTTGCTCTGCTTTGGCTTGCTCGCCGGATCCTTGCTTGCTTGCTCGCCGGTTGGCGCCATTCTTGGGCAGGGAGAGGAGAGGGCTCCCCTCTTTTGCTAGCAGCAACTTGATGCGGTGGCGTGGGCATGGAGCCTAGCCATACGGGCTTGATCTGCTTCCTGTAAGGTTGCTTCATCTTGCTCGCTGTTCGTTTGTTCAGTGTCAGTGCCTTTGCGCAATTTTTTCTCTCCTTGGTGGTGGTAGCGGTGACTTGCGGTGTGGCAATTGGTCTGGTTATCCTCGTGCAGTGCTGTGTCGGGTTGAGTACCTCCCATGGTGGCCGGCATCGTGTCCAATCTTGGCTCTAGGGTGAGCTTCTCCATCTTCCAGCGGTCCGGCGCCTTTCGAGCCAAGGCGAGGGGCAGGGGTCCCTTCTGGATTTGGAGAGGAGCGGACCGAACAAGGTGTCACCTTCGGTGTAGATGAGGATGCGACCATCGCTGGACTTTGTCTCCGTATGAAGAACCCCTCCGTTTTGTTCAGCTTGATCTACTTCTCTTGGGGGACTCCATCGACTTCTAGCTAGTGCTTATTTTGCTTATCCCTATAGGGCTTGTAGTCTTTGGTGTAAGCTGCTTCGGCAACACTATGTACTCGCTGCTTTTTTCTTTTCCTTTTCGCAGTTGTCTAATGGTTGTAACGATGGTCTTGTGTAATCCCTGACCGGTTGATGGCTTTGTTAATTTAAAATCAGGCCCCCCTTAAGCCTTTGTTCTAAAAAAAAAACTCCTTGCGTCGAACTCTTGGCGAGCCTTTTCACCGCTATTTTATTGCCGTCTGGGAGAATACCCTAGTGATCATCAAACCATGCCACGGTTAGTGTATTATACTACTATAGTACTGGGAGAGAGGGAGTATATTTCTTTCAAGCTGTGAAGTTTGAGGATTTTGCAGGGCTTTACATGGTTGAGTTGCTCCTGCTTGTGGCCTCCTCATCCTCCTCCAGATACAGAGCCAAACAAGAAGGTTGATTATCACCGGAGCTGCGATGGTAGGCAGTACAATAACAAGGACCGTGGCAGTAACGATGAACTTGCTTTCTGTGAATTGACAAAATGCCCACCCGCAAAATGAGTGTCCCAAAGATAATTCGCCACCAATTTCTTTTAACATTTTATCTAACTTGCCGTGTACAAGTACTAGGTCGTCATGACTCCTGAAAGCTTTTCTTTAACAAAAAAAAGCTGAAATCTTCTGGCCACTGTGCAAGTCTAAAGCTGTGTGTGAACAAAATTACAGATTCCGGTCCATTTGACAGAACAAATGGACATGATTCTGTCAATTCCATGTGCCCTAGTCCAAGCGGCAAACGACGGGAGCATTTGCAAATGCCAAATCTAGGAGTTTGACGGGCAAATGCCAAATCACCTGGTCAAGTTGATGACTGGGAAGTTTGTTATCTCCAACCTCATTTGGCGTACGTAGAGTTTTTCCTTTTTCTAGATGCATGTATGTCAAGTTGTCAACAATGGATAGCTAGGGAGAGTGGGAGATGACACCGCCAAGCATGGTAATCTTTGTGTATAGTATAGGAGTAGCCACTGAATGAATGATTGCTAAACGAGCACTAATGACAATCTTCCATGGGACTTTAAAGGTAAGCTAGTGTCACGCTCACGCATTCTTTTAAGGACGCCACGATCCGACCAGATGAAATATATACTGTAGTAGGAAGACTCACCTCCGGCGACCGCCCCTGGAGTCGGAACCGCGGGCCCAACTGCAGGCGCAGGCACGGCCGAGCTCGGAGGCGCAGCCAGCCTGATCATCACCGGGCCGTCGAGGAAGGAGTACGTCTCGTATCGGTATAGCTGCACCTGACCCCAAGAGATCTCCCTCCGACGCGGTCGGTGAACCGCCTCGGCATTCCGGCAATGAGTCCGGCGAGGCAGGCACGGCACCGTGCCGGCGTCAGGTCCGGCGTGCACTGCGCCCAGCCGTACACCTGGGGAACTGCCGCCGAGGCCGGCCTCCCCGGACGCGTACCGGCGCGGTTCGTCCTCCCGACGTTGTCCATGGAGGAGAGGGAGCTGCCGTTGGCGGAGTAGTAGAGCGCGCAGGGGTCGTAGTAGATGGCGGCGACCTTGTCGTAGGCGCACTGGTTCTGCACGTCCTGGAAGGCCATGGCGACGCAGCCGGAGCAGGCCGTGGCGTTGGCGTCGCCCCGGCAGAGCGCGAGCGCCCAGACCTGGTCCGGGGCGGCGCCGACCACGGCGGTGGCGAAGAGGTCCGGGGACGAGGAGATGTTCTTGGGAAGCGCCGCGGCGATGATGAGGACATCAATACCATTGTTACACTCACAGCCCCTACTGTTACATATATTGGACCAATTACTAGAGCTCGCGCACGCCAATTAAATTACCAGGTACTTTCGTTTCTTGGTAATGATTCTAATGTTCATGAGATTATGATGCTGACTAAATTGGATACATTTGTTTTGCTTACAAATGTAGGGCCTAGCTTGGAGAAGGATGAACATTGGAGCAAGAACATGCATGGAGTTGATGGCATGCGCAAGGGGATCAAGAACGAATTTACAAGTGATAATTTCAGGACTTTGAAGCCGCCATAAGGAGTGCATGAAGCCTTGGACGAAATATACGAGATGCCACTTCATAATATTCGTCCATAGGCTATTCTAGGTGCTGCGTCACCTTATTAATGGGCCAGGCCCATGTAATTTCGAAATACTTAAGTATAGGCTATTTTTAGAGTCCGTATGTGTGGGGAAACAAGAGTTAGGGTTGGTTTCGGACCCCACCCTTAAGGGCCACGAAATTCCCCCCTCTTCCTCCATATATACAGCCCTTAGGGCATCGTTTAGACTTTGCGTTTTGTTTAGATTAAAAGTTCGCCATAGCTGCAACTTCTCGTACTTCGTTTGTGTCCAACGACCAGACCAAGACGTCACAGAATCCCACCTTGATCAATAAAGCTTTCATCTTATATTCGCAATATCCAGATTGCAATCTCAGTTTCTTGCTTGTTCTTCGTTTGCTTGCAGGAAACAGGCCCTCGTGGTCAGGTTGATCGTGCTCCGGCGTGGTCAATAACCCTCGGAAGTTGGTTTAGCGATTGCTAAGGCGCGACGTCTCGCACGTTCGTAGTCGGATCGTCAAGGTTGACTCCCACAGAAAACGATAGCCACCATCTCATCGAAACATCGGGACACCTTTGCCTCTATCAAGTGGTATCAGATTTCCAGGTTGCTCGGTGAGATTTTACAGTTTTTCGTAGATTAGATCGAGTCTGTTCTTCATACGTACAGTCCACGAAAAAGCCACAAAAAAAATTAGGGTTAGTTCATCATATCCGAACCAATCTGAGCCTTTGCATAATCTTTTTAGGGTTTTTGCTTTGTTGAATTTGCGGTTGCATCGTCGTGTCAATTTGCTGGTCTTAGAGTCTAGTCTTTTAGAGTTTCGAGTTCTGGTCATAAGTTGTCACGCCGCCACCGCACCATCGCCCATCTACCACTTTTGCTTATCCGCCACCGCTCTGAATCCATATCCATATAGCACCACCAATCCGTATCCATATACCACCACCAATCTGTCTGTATCCATATACCACCACCGCTACCATATACCACCACCGCTGCCATATACCACAACCATATATCCACCACCAATCCGAGTTCTTCTCATATTAGGTTTGTTCTTGAGACCAATTTAAATTCCGTTTCGTGTTTCCTTGCCTGCGTAGGTCTTGAAAAAAAAAGAGTCTGGAGATCCCCGGGCAGTTTTTAGGCCAAAATTTTCACGGGCAATTTTTTTTCCCTATCCTATTTTTAGGTTTTTCCGAGTCTTTTGAGCCACGTGCCATCATAGTGATTTTTTGTCGCACTTTTTCGTCGTCGCTGCCCTGATTTCTGAAAAAAAAGTGAATTTTTTTTCGTGCCATCCTACCAGTTTGACGAGGGAAGAGTTTTGAGACACTCGCCATTATAGTGATTTTTCGCAAAAAAAAAGAGCGCAAAAAAAAGAGTGCAAAAAAAAGCGAAAAAAAATAAGTTCCAGAGTGTGCTTTTCCCTTATTTACGTGCAGCGCCGTGATTTTGTTAGTGTCCTAGGCTCGCGTCTCTAGCACGGTCTAGCCTAGGACCAGCACAGTACCGTCGTTGAGCGTTTATTCAACTTTGCATCTCTAAATTGATTATTGCTGACCCTTTGTGCTACCATATTATAAGCCTTCCCAGCTCCACATACATCTACGTCGTGCGTTTGACTCTCCCTGGTAATCGCTCTATCCAAGCTTTGCGAGTTTTGACTACGACGGTTGCCGATCACCGCCTGCTGCTGGGTAAGAACTGGTATGAATTTGAGATTGGCTTGACGGATTTGTGACACCACCACCATCTCTTGTTAGTATTCTGTAGGATCATATTCTTGTGTGTTTCTATTGTTGCTAACCATGGCAGGATCACAAGCCGGCGAGACTGACTGGGAGAACATGACGAATCAGGAGTTGCATGATAAATTTCAGCAAATGATGAATGGACAGGTGCAAGATGTGCTAAACAGATTTGAAGAGGTCATGGAGAAGATAGATGGCATGGAGAAGACGTTCGAAACAAAGCTCGATAACAGGTTTAATGAATTGCTCGCGCGTCTTCCACCACCACCACCGGCTGCACCTAACGCACCTCTACAACAACAACAACAACGACTACCTACACATCGTGAAACAGCCCTCCGCCGAGCGAGCCGTCTCCCTCTTGCACCTGGCCAAACTGTTGGTGCTGCTGTTGCTACTTCTGTGGCTCCTGCTGCTGATGCGGGGGAGGATGATTTTGCTGGCGATTACGAGGATGAGGTTGATCAAAATCAGAACTACGTGCCACCACCAGCACAGCAACCACCAGGTCGTCCACATGCAAATAATGGCAATGGTAGGGCTCACCCTCAGGTACGAGATCATGACCATCTCCCTAAACTAAAATTGAATATTCCACCATTTGAGGGTAGATATGTTCCTGATATATATCTTACTTGGGAGTTAGAAACTGAACAACGATTTACATGTTTACAATATCCCGAGGAGAGACGTGTTCCTGCTGCTGTTTGTGCATTCACTAATTTTGCATGTGTTTGGTGGTCTGAGCATTGTAGATTATATCCCATTCCTGCTACTTGGGCTGCTTTGAAAACTGCTATGCGTACTCGTTGGGTTCCACCATATTATCAACGTGAATTACTTCAAAAATTGCAGCGCTTAAGACAGGGAAAAAATTCTGTAGAAGAATATTATCAGGAATTACAAACTGGCATGATTAGATGTGGTATTGTTGAGGAGAATGAAGCTATGCTTGCACGTTTTATGGGTGGATTAAATAGAGAGATTCAGACGATTCTAGAGTATAAGGACTATACTAATATCACTCGTTTATTCCATCTTGCTTGTAAAGCTGAACGTGAAGTGCAGGATCGACAGGCATTGGCGCGGACTAACTTTTCTGCAGGTCGACCTTCATCATGGACACCACGTGCATCATCTACTTCCACACGTTCTGCTACACCGGCGCCTCCGTCGGCTGCCACCTCCAATCGTGATACAATAAAGCAGGCACAATCACCACTATCTGCCAAGAGCACACCTTCTGGGCCTGCAAAGAGCTCTTCTTCATCCATGGCATCCACAGGGCAAACACATGATATTATTTGTCGACGTTGCAAGGGTGGAGGTCATTATGCGAGAGAATGCCCATCTAAACGTGTGATGATTGTTAGTGAGGATGGTGGGTATGAGTCCGCTAGTGACTATGATGAGGAGACTTTGGCTCTTATTACACGTGACAAACATGGTGGAGACGATTTTGATCATGAGACGCAATACATGGCTCCTGAAGATGCTGACAGGTATGAATGTTTAGTTGCTCAACGTGTTTTGAGTGTGCAGGTTACACAAGCTGAGCAAAATCAGAGGCATAATTTGTTCCATACAAAGGGAGTTGTGAAGGAACGTTCTGTTCGCGTGATCATAGATGGAGGGAGTTGCAACAACTTGGCTAGCATGGAGATGGTGGAGAAGCTCTCTCTCACCACAAGACCACATCCACATCCTTACTACATCCAATGGTTCAACAACAGCGGCAAGGTTAAGGTAACACGTACTGTTCGTGTGCATTTTAGTATCTCTACATATGCTGATTATGTTGATTGTGATGTGGTACCTATGCAAGCATGTTCCTTATTACTTGGTAGACCATGGCAATTTCATAAAAATTCTGTTCACCATGGTAGAAACAATCAGTATACTCTTGTTCATAAGGATAAGAATATTACTTTGCTTCCTATGACTCCTGATTCCATTTTGAAAGATGATATTAATAGAGCTAATAAAGCAAAACAGGAGAAAAATAAGAGTGAAAATCAGATTGTGGCAAAAGAATTTGAGCAACAAATGCAGCCTAATAATAATAAACAATCTAGTGTTGCTTCTGAAATTAAATTGAAAAGTGCATGTTTACTTGCCACCAAATCTGCTATTGATGATCTAGATTTTAGCAAATCTGTTTGCTATGCTTTTGTGTGCAAAGAGGCATTATTTTCATTCGAGGACGTGCCTTCCTCTTTGCCTCCTGCTGTCACTAACATTTTGCAGGAGTTCGCTGACGTCTTTCCACAAGACGTGCCACCGGGATTACCACCTATTCGAGGGATTGAGCATCAAATTGACTTAATTCCCGGTGCATCATTACCCAACCGTGCACCATACCGTACCAATTCAGAGGAGACGAAGGAGATTATGCGTCAAGTACAAGAACTGCTCGACAAAGGTTATATACGCGAATCCCTTAATCCTTGTGCTGTTCCTATCATTTTAGTGTCGAAAAAGGATGGTACGTCGCGTATGTGCGTTGATTGTAGAGACATTAATAATATTACTATTCGTTATCGTCATCCTATTCCTAGGCTAGATGATATGCTTGATGAATTGAGTGGCTCTACAATATTCTCCAAAGTTGATTTGCGTAGTGGATACCATCAAATTCGTATGAAATTGGGAGATGAATGGAAAACAGCATTTAAAACTAAGTTTGGATTATATGAGTGGTTAGTCATGCCTTTTGGGTTAACTAATGCACCTAGTACTTTCATGAGGTTAATGAATGAAGTTTTACGTGCTTTCATTGGACGATTTGTGGTAGTTTACTTTGATGACATATTGATTTATAGCAAATCTTTGGAGGAACATTTGGAACATTTACGTGCTGTTTTTATTGCTCTACGTGATGCACGTTTGTTTGGTAACCTTGGAAAGTGCACCTTTTGCACCGACCGAGTATCTTTTCTTGGCTATGTTGTTACTCCACAGGGAATTGAAGTTGATAAAGCCAAGATTGAAGCTATTGAGAGTTGGCCGCATCCCAAAATGGTCACACAAGTGCGGAGCTTCCTTGGCCTCGCTAGTTTCTATAGGCGTTTTGTGAGAGATTTCAGCACCATTGCTGCACCTCTCAACGAGCTTACAAAGAAGGATGTGCCTTTTGTTTGGGGTACCGCACAGGAAGAAGCCTTCATGGTATTGAAAGATAAGTTGACACATGCTCCTTTACTCCAACTTCCTAATTTCAATAAGACTTTTGAGCTTGAATGTGATGCTAGTGGAATTGGATTAGGAGGTGTGTTATTAAAAGATGGAAAACATGTTGCATACTTTTCTGAAAAATTGAGTGGGCCTAGTCTGAACTATTCTACTTATGATAAAGAATTATATGCTCTTGTTCAGACCTTAGAAACATGGCAACATTATTTATGGCCCAAGGAATTTGTTATACATTCTGATCATGAATCTTTGAAACACATTAAAAGTCAAGCAAAACTGAACCGTAGACATGCTAAATGGGTTAAATTCATTGAGACTTTCCCTTATGTCATTAAACACAAGAAGGGTAAAGAAAATGTTACTGCGGATGCCTTGTCTCGTCGTTATACTATGCTTTCACAACTTGACTTTAAAATATTTGGTTTGGAGACCATCAAAGATCAATATGTTCATGATGCTGAATTTAAAGATGTATTGCAGAATTGTAAGGAAGGGAGAACTTGGAACAAGTTCGTTCTTAACGATGGATTTGTGTTTCGTGCTAACAAGCTATGCATTCCAGCTAGCTCCGTTCGTCTTTTGTTGTTGCAGGAGGCGCATGGAGGAGGATTAATGGGACACTTTGGCGTCAAGAAAACGGAGGATATACTTGCTACACATTTCTTTTGGCCAAAGATGAGACGGGATGTTGAGCGTTTTGTTGCTCGCTGCACTACATGTCAAAGAGCTAAGTCACGACTCAATCCTCATGGTTTATATATGCCTTTGCCTGTACCTAGTGTTCCTTGGGAGGATATATCTATGGACTTTGTTTTAGGTTTACCTCGAACAAAGAAGGGGAGGGATAGCATATTTGTTGTCGTGGATAGATTCTCGAAAATGGCACACTTTATACCATGTCATAAAAGCGATGATGCTGTTAATGTTGCTGATTTGTTCTTTCGTGAAATTATTCGCTTACATGGTGTGCCAAATACTATTGTTTCAGATCGTGATACTAAATTTCTTAGCCACTTTTGGAGATGTTTATGGGCTAAGTTGGGGACTAAGCTGCTTTTTAGTACTACTTGTCACCCCCAAACTGATGGACAAACTGAAGTAGTCAATAGAACATTGTCTACTATGCTTAGGGCTGTTTTGAAGAATAACAAGAAAATGTGGGAAGAATGCTTGCCTCATATTGAATTTGCTTATAATCGTTCATTGCATTCTACTACTAAGATGTGCCCTTTTGAAATTGTGTATGGTTTCCTACCTCGTGCACCTATTGATTTGTTGCCTCTTCCATCTTCGGAGAAGGTTAATTTTGATGCTAAAGAACGTTCTGAATTGATTTTAAAAATGCATGAGTTAACTAAGGAAAACATTGAGCGTATGAATGCTAAATATAAACTTGCTGGAGATAAGGGTAGAAAACATGTTGTGTTTGCACCTGGAGATCTTGTTTGGTTACATTTGCGTAAAGATAGATTTCCTAATCTGCGCAAATCAAAGCTAATGCCACGTGCTGATGGTCCTTTTAAGGTGTTAGAGAAAATAAATGATAATGCATATAAACTTGAGCTACCTGCAGATTTTGGGGTTAGTCCCACTTTCAACATTGCAGATTTGAAGCCTTATTTGGGTGAGGAAGATGAGCTTCCGTCGAGGACGACTTGATTTCAAGAAGGGGAGGATGATGAGGACATCAATACCATTGTTACACCCACAGCCCCTACTGTTACATATACTGGACCAATTACTAGAGCTCGCGCACGCCAATTAAATTACCAGGTACTTTCGTTTCTTGGTAATGATTCTAATGTTCATGAGATTATGATGCTGCCTAAATTGGATACATTTGTTTTGCTTACAAATGAAGGGCCTAGCTTGGAGAAGGATGAACATTGGAGCAAGAACACGCATGGAGTTGATGGCATGCGCAAGGGGATCAAGAACGGATTTACAAGTGATGATTTCAGGACTTTGAAGCCGCCATAAGGAGTGCATGAAGCCTTGGACGAAATATACGAGATGCCACTTCATAATATTCGTCCATAGGCTATTCTAGGTGCTGCGTCACCTTATTAATGGGCCAGGCCCATGTAATTTCGAAATACTTAAGTATAGACTATTTTTAGAGTCCGTATGTGTGGGGAAACAAGAGTTAGGGTTGGTTTCGGACCCCACCCTCAAGGGCCACGAAATTCCCCCCTCTTCCTCCATATATATAGCCCTTAGGGCATCGTTTAGACTTTGGGTTTTGTTTAGATTAAAAGTTCGCCATAGCTGCAACTTCTCGTACTTCGTTTGTGTCCAACGACCAGACCAAGACGTCACAGAACCCCACCTTGATCAATAAAGCTTTCATCTTATATTCGCAATATCCAAATTGCAATATCCGTTTCTTGCTTGTTCTTCGTTTGCTTGCAGGAAACAGGCCCTCGTGGTCAGGTTGATCGTGCTCCGGCGTGGTCAATAACCCTCGGAAGTTGGTTTAGCGATTGCTAAGGCGCGACGTCTCGCACGTTCGTAGTCGGATCGTCAAGGTTGACTCCCACAGAAAATGATAGCCACCATCTCATCGAAACATCGGGACACCTTTGCCTCTATCAGGAGAGGAGGCCCAGGTTGGCCTGGTACGTGCTGTTGGCCGTGAAGTTGGCCGCCGTGCCGCACACCTTCCACGGATACGCCGCTGCGCACCGCGCCAGCAGCACAACGGCGAGGGATGCCACGGCGAGGTGGCTCATTGTGTTCCGTGTCTGTGTGTATGGCATTGGCAATCCCGGAGGCCGGAGCTGTTGTTGACTGTGCAGCCAACTCGTGCTTTCTGCCACTGCCAGAGACAACCATGCTCGGCGGCTACCTCCTTCTCGCGGCCGTGCTGCTGTTGCTGGCCGCGCCCCAGGCGACGCAGTGGCAGTCCACGACATGCGCCAGCGGCGCCTACGCGGCCAACAGCACCTACCAGACCAACCTGGGCCTGCTCGCCGCGGCGCTGCCGGCCAACGTCTCGGCCTCGCCGGGCGGCTTCGCCACGGCCACCGTGGGCGTGGTGCCGGACCTCATCTCCGCGCTGACGCTCTGCCGTGGCGACACCAACTCGTCGTCCTGCCGCGCCTGCGTCGCGGCGGGCTTCCCCGGCGCGCAGCGCGGCTGCCCCAACAGCAAGGACGTCACCATCTACCAGGACGACTGCGTCCTCCGCTTCTCCGACCAGCGCTTCCTGGACTTCGTAGGCGTGGAATCACCCGCCAGTACCTACTCCTCGGACGTGGAGAACCTCGCAGCCCCGGCGGCCTGGTTCAACGCCGCCGCCCTCGCGCTCCTCAACGCGACGGTTGACCAGGCCGTGGCCGCGCGCGGCGACCCCGCCAAGAAGTACTTCGCCACGGGCGATGGGAGCTTCGACGCGACCTACTACCCGAAGATTTACGGGCTGGCGCAGTGCGTGCCGGAGTTGACGGCCGCGCAGTGCCGGGGCTGCCTCGCTGGCTTCATTGGAGCCGCGCCGTGGTTCTTGTTCCAGAACGGGAAGTCCGGCGGCCGAGCTCTTGGGGTCTGGTGCAACCTGAGGTAAAGCGTGAACCCGTTCTACACGGGCGGCGCCATGGTGAAGCTCTCGACGCCGCCGGCGCCAGCACCCGCAGCTGTGCCTTCTATTGCTACAGCAGAGACGCCAACAGGTCGGCTCTGGTTCACGGTTTCCCTATCCCGCGCAAATTTCAAGTCATCTTGAGATCTCCCTTTGATGTATCCAATGTTGATTTCATTGCAGGGAGGAAAGGGAGAGTGGCAGGGATCTCTACAGGCGTCGCTTGTTTCGCTGTCCTGATGTTGATTCTTGCAGTCTCTGCTTTCATTCGATACAAGAGAAGAAAGGCTAAGAAGCACGACGACTGTGAGTAACTAGTCAATTGCTCAAAGCACTGGATCTTACTACAAGGGTATTTATTCATGTCTTTTATGTGTGTTGTTAGAACTTATGTTTATCTCTACTTTGTAATCTCAACCAACATATTTTCTCTCTTTCCCGTAGCTATCCAGGAGATCTCCTTGTAACGACCTGATCACATGCGATCGGTCTCCTCCAACTTGTAAGCCAAGGCATGGCTGTTTTCCTCATATCAATATAAATCAAACGCGGCTCCTCATCGACGAATAGGAATGCCTTCCAATCTAACATGGTATCAGAGCCACCTCTTCCCTACACATCTAGCCACAACAAAACCACAAACCACAAACCACAACCGCCGCCGCCGTCGCCATGTCTTCCTCATCGTCCGTCGCCCTCAACCTCGGGTCACCGCCGACGGAGAAGCTTGCAAGAGGAAACTTCATCCTCTGGAAGGCACAAGTCCTACCAGCCCCGCGAGGCGCGCAGGTGACTGGTTTGTTGGACAACAACGACGAAGCTCCGCCCAAGACAATGGAGGCCACGCAGGCGGACAAGACCACGGCCATGGTGCCGAACCCACTGGATGCGGCCTGGATCGTCAAAGATCAACATGTGCTCTCATATCTACTGAACTCAATGACTCCAGAAATAGTTGCGCAGGTCATCGGGAAGGATTCCACCTTCCAGTTGTGGACAATGGTGACAGCCATCTTTGCCTCCCAATCGCAGTCTCAGATTACAAATCTGAGGATTGCGATCACCAACACCAAGAAGGGCACCATGTCAAGCTCTGCCTTTATGGCCAAGATGAAGAGTCTCGGCGACGAGCTAGCAGCTGCTGGCCGTCTGGTTTCTGACCCGGAGATGGTGGGCTACATCTTGGCGGGGCTATACCGTGACTATAATCCTGTGGCCGCAGTGATCGGTGCCATCAAGAACACGATCACCGCCGACGATCTCTTTGCCCAAATCTCTACTTTCGACCAAAGAATGGAGATGTTGGGCGATGCTTCTTCTGGTGGCTTCCACACGTTGGCAAACGCAGCCTATAGAGGCCGCGACCAAGGTCGCGGGAAACCCTACCGTGGGCGTGGCACAAGGGGGCGCGGCCGTGGAGATTGGCAGCCCTCTCCTGCTCGCGGTGGAAACGGCTACAGAGCGCGCCAGCGACAGAATCAACCGCAACAGGCGCGTGATCAGCAGCAACGCGACAACCCTGAGTGCCAAATATGCCTCAAATATCATCCAAGGGGCGCGACTCTGCTGGTGGCGCTATGAAGATGGAGAACCATAAGAGAAGGCGGCACATGCAGCCACCTACGGTGTGGATACCAACTGGTATGCCGACACGGGAGCCACCAATCACATAACAGGAGAACTTGATCAGCTGACGATGCAGGGGAAGTACAACGGAGGCGATCAAATCCACACGACAAGCGGTTCTGGTATGGCAATAACACATATTGGCAGTTCAATTGTTAAAAACCTCATCAAAAATTTGCATCTGAAAAATATTCTACATGTTCCTGAAGCAGTAAAAAGTCTTCTTTCTATTCATCGATTCACTCGTGATAATCATGTTCTCATAGAGTTTCATCCCTATTTTTTCTTGGTTAAGGATCTGGTCACACGGAGAATCATTCTTAGAGGACGGTGTGTGGGAGGTCTCTACCCACTCATATCATCATCAGCATCAGCATCAAATAAACAAGTGTATCTCTTCACCAAGCCATCTTCAGCAAAGTGGCATAGTCGCTTGGGTCATCCGTCCTCAGTAATTGTTAGACATGTCCTTAGCAAGAATAAGCTCTCCTATGAGCCTAGTGTTGACTCAGTTTGTGATCCGTGTCAACAAGCAAAAAATCATCAATTACCTTACCCTATCTCTACCAGTGTGTCCACTGCACCATTGCAACTCATATTTTCAGATGTATGGGGGCCAACCCCCACTTCCGTTGGAAGATTTTCCTATTATTTAAGCTTCATTGATGACTATAGTAAATTTACTTGGATTTACTTGTTAAAGAGATGATCTGATGTATTCCGAGTTTTCATCAACTTCCAAAATCTTGTTGAACGCAAACTGAACTCCAATATTATTGCTATGCAAACAGAGTGGGGAGGTGAGTATGAGGAACTCAACTCATTCTTTCAAAAACTTGGCATTTCTCATCATGTTTCTTGCCGTCATGCTCACCAACAAAACAGATCTGCTGAAAGAAAGCACCGTCACATTGTTGATATAGGGCTTGCATTACTAGCTAATGCATCCATGCCACTTAAGTTTTGGGATGGAGCTTTCTTAACTGCTACATACCTTATCAACTTGCTTCCTAGTAAGGTCATCAAACTTGAAACACCCATCACATGACTCCTTGGTATAACACCAGATTACACATCACTTCGCATTTTTGGCTGTGCATGTTGGCCGAATCTTCGGCCCTACAATACACGTAAACATGCATTTCATTCAAAGAGATACGTGTTCTTAGGATATAGTCCCATGCACAAAGGAGTCAAGTGCTTGGATGTCCCTATAGGAAGAGTCTATATATCCAGAGATGGTGTATTCGATGAGTCCAACTTTCCGTTTGCATCTCTACATCCCAACGCCGGTGCCCTCCTTCGAAAAGAAATTCTTCTCCTTCCTGAACATCTCCGGAGTTTTGAGCAAGGGGGAGACAATTGCACTGACCAAAATGTTGATAATATTGCAAGCACCAGTTCTGCTCTTGTCCCTGTGCAGGTTGGAAACAAAAACGGTGCTCAAAATGATGTTCAGAATGATCAAAATGAAGGGACATTTCATGTGCCGCAAGAAGACGAAAACAACATTGAAAACGGAGCTGATCCGGCGGCGCCAACAACTCCTGTGCGGCCGTTGGCCTCGGATCGCGGGATGCAATCGTCCTTGGATCACAGACTCAGCAGGCGCGGGCGCGCTCCCTCGACCAGTCAGCCCCGCGCCTCCACGTCACCAGCAGGCTGGGCCGCATCCTCCTCGTGCTTCACGCCGCGGTCCCGCGCGTCGTCCAGCCAGCCCCGCGCCTCCACATCATCGGCAGGCAGGGCCGCATCCCCCTTGTGCTCCGCGTCGCTTGATAACCCACAAGTATAGGGGATCGCAACAGTTTTCGAGGGTAGAGTATTCAACCCAAATTTATTGATTCGACACAAGGGGAGCCAAAGAATATTCTCAAGTATTAGCAGCTGAGTTGTCAATTCAACCACACCTGGAAACTTAATATGTGCAGCAAAGTGTTTAGGAGCAAAGTAATATGATAGTAGTGGTAACGGTAGCAAAAGGTAACAGTAGTAAAAGTAATATTTTTGGTATTTTGTAGTGATGATAGCAATAGCAACGGAAAAGTAAATAAGCGAAGAACAATATATGGAAAGCTCGTAGGCAATGGATTGGTGATGGAGAATTATGCCGGATGCGGTTCATCATGTAACAGTCATAACCTAGGGTGACACAGAACTAGCTCCAGTTCATTGATATAATGTAGGCATGTATTCCGAATATAGTCATACGTGCTTATGGAAAAGAACTTGCATGACATCTTTTGTCCTACCCTCCCGTGGCAGCAGGGTCCTTACGGAAACTAAGGGATATTAAGGCCTCCTTTTAATAGAGAACCGGAACAAAGCATTAACACATAGTGAATACATGAACTCCTCAAACTACGGTCATCACCGGTAAGTATCCCGATTATTGTCACTTCGGGGTTAACGGATCATGACACATAATAGGTGACTATAGACTTGCAAGATAGGATCAAGAACACTCATATATTGATGAAAACATAATAGGTTCAGATCTGAAATCATGGCACTCGGGCCGTAGTGACAAGCATTAAGCATAGCAAAGTCATAGCAACATCAATCTCAGAACATAGTGGATACTAGGGATCAAACCCTAACAAAACTAACTCGATTACATGATAGATCCCATCCAACCCATCATCGTCCAGTAAGCCTACGATGGAATTACTCACGCACGGCAGTGAGCATCATGAAATTGGTGATGGAGGATGGTTGATGATGACGATGGCGACAGATTCCCCTCTCCGGAGCCCCGAACGGACTCTAGATCAGCCCTCCCGAGAGGTTTTAGGGCTTGATGGCGGCTCCGTATCGTAAAACACGATGAATTCTTCTCTTTGATTTTTTTTCTCCCCGAAACACAATATATGGAGTTGGAGTTGGAGTCGGAGAGGCACCAGGGGGGCCACGAGGTAGGGGGCGCGCCCCCACCCTCGTGGACAGGTGGTGGGCCCCCTGGCCTTCATCTTTTGCATGTATTTTTCATATTTTCTGAAAAGTTGCTCCATGAAGTTTCAGGTCATTCCGAGAACGTTTGTTTTTGCACATAAATAACACCATGGTAATTCTGCTGAAAACAGCGTCAGTCCGGGTCAGCTCCATTCAAATCATGCAAGTTAGAGTCCAAAACAAGGGCAAAAGTGTTTGGAAAAGTAGATACGACGGAGACGTATCAACTCCCCCAAGCTTAAACATTTGCTTGTCCTCAAGCAATTCAGTTGACAAACTGAAAGTGATAAAGACAAACTTTTACAAACTTTGTTTGCTCTTATTGTTGTAAATATGTAAAGCCAACATTCAAGTTTTCAGCAAAGATTATAACTAATCACATTCACAATAACGCATAGGTCTCAAGTTTACTCATATCAATGGCATAATCAACTAGCAAGCATTAATAATAAATCTCGGATGAAAACACTTTCTCAAAACAATCATAATATGATATAACAAGGTGGTATCTCACTAGCCCTTTCTGAGACTGCAAAATATAAATGGAGAGCACCTTTAAAGACCAAGGACTGACTAGACATTGTAATTCATGGTAAAATAGATCCATTCAAGTCATACTCAATGTAAACTAACAGTAATGAATCCAAATGACAGCGGTGCTCTCCAACTGATGATTTTTAATAAGAGGATGATGACTCAGCAAAAAAGTAAATAGATAGGCCCTTCGCAGAGGGAAGCAGGGATTTGTAGAGGTGCCAGAGCTCGGTTTTGAAACAGAGGTGAATAATATTTTGAGCGGTATACTTTCATTGCCAACATAACAACCAAGAGATGGCGATATCTTCCATGCTACACACATTATAGGCGGTTCCCAAACAGAATGGTAAGGTTTATACTCCCCCTTCCACCAACAAGTATCAATCCATGGCTTGCTTGAAACAACGAGTGCCTCCAACTAATAAGAGTCCCAGGGGGAGTTTTGTTTGCAATTATTTTGATTTAGTTTGCATAAGGCATGGGGCTGGGCATCCCGGTGACCAGCCATTTATCTCGTGAGTGAGGAGTGGAGTCCACTCCTCTTGAGAATTACCTGCCTAACATGGAAGATACAGACAACCCTAGTTGATACATGAGCTATTCGAGTATGCAAAACAGGATATTTATTTGAAGGTTTAGAGTTTGGCACATACAAATTTACTTGGAACGGCAGGTAGATACCGTATATAGGTAGGTATAGTGGACTCTTATGGAATAACTTTGGGGTTTAAGGGGTTGGATGCACAAGCAGTATTCCCGCTTAGTACAGGTGAAGGCTAGCAAAAGACTGGGAAGCCACCAGCTAGAGAGCGACAACAGTCATGAACATGCATTAAAATTAATCAACATCGAATGCAAGCATGAGTAGGATATAATCCACCATGAACATAAATATCGTGAAGGCTATGTTGATTTTGTTTCAACTACATGCATGAACATGCGCCAAGTCAAGTCACTTAAATCATTCAGAGGAGGATACCACCCTATCATACCACATCATAACTATCTCAATAGCATGTTGGCACGCAAGGTAAACCATTATGACCCATAGCTAATCAAGCATGGCACGAGGAACTATGATCTCTAGTTGTCATTGCAAACATGTTTATTCATAATAGGCTGAATCAGGAACGATGAACTAATCATATTTACAAAAACAAAAGAGGTCGAGTTCATACCATCTTTTCTCATCTCAGCCAGTCCATCATATATCATCATAACTGCCTTTCACTTGCATGACCGAACGATGTGAATAATAATAATAGTGCACGTGCATTGGACTAAGTTGGAATCTGCAAGCATTCAATAAATAGGAGAAGACAAGGCAATATGGGATCTTTTGTCAGATCAACAATAATGCATATAAGAGCCACTTCAACAATTTAATTATGGTCTTCTCCTATCGAACCCCCAAAGAAAAGAAAAGAAATAAAACTATTTACATGGGAGAGCTCCCAACAAGTAAAAGATGAATAGGAAATCTTTTTGGGTTTTCTTTTTAATTACTACTACAAGCATGGAAATTAAACTAACTAAAAGCTACAACTAATTTTTTGGTTTTTCTTAAGTTTTATTAAACACACAAGAAGAAAGCATAAAAAGGAAAATAAACTAGCATGGATGATACAGTGAAAAAGTATGAGCACCGACATCCAGCAATGAGTGTATGAACATGAATGTAATGTCGATGGGAAATACGTACTCCCCCAAGCTTAGGCTTTTGGCCTAAGTTGGTCTATGGCCACGGCTGGCCTGGCAGATATCCATAATGATAGTTGGGGTCGTACTGCGATGCGGCGGCTATCGCCTGCTGAGCTGCAGCATGGCGACGAGCGGCCTCTGCTCTCCTCTCGTACTCATTTGCCTCCTCTCTGGTAATAGTATATCTTCCTTTTGCCTGATGATCAAAGAAGGCAGGAGCAGGGAAAGTAATATGGACAGCACGTCGTCTGTCAAAGATTAGTCGATACTGCAGAGGTGATTCATTGCTCTCGACAAACTGGTGGTGAACCATAGCATTAAAGTCTAGGTAAGCTGGAGGTAATTCAATATCATCTTCGCGTATGGCTATACCAAGAAAATTAGCTATGCGGGTTGCATAAATTCCTCCAAAGAAATCTCCATTAAATCTATTAAGATGCAACCTACATGCAACAATGACTCCCAAATTATCAGATTTATCTCCTAACACATCACTCCTAAGAATACTAAGATCGGGGACACACATGTGACATGCCTCATATTTACCATTGATGCATCTACCTATGAAGAGAGCAAAATAATGTATAGCAGGAAAGTGAATGCTCCCTATGGTAGCTTGTGTTATATCTCTAGATTCTCCCATAGTTATACTAGCAAGAAAATCTCTAAATTCATATTTGTGAGAATCCCTTATACTACCCCATTGTGGAAGTTTGCAAGCAGTGGTAAAATCCTTTAAGTCCATAGTGTAAGAAAATTTTCATAAAGATCAAACAGGACAGTTGGAGACTTACGTGAAGTTGAAAATTCAAACCTCCTCACAAAGGAACTAGTGAGATTGTGATACTGGCTGCACTTCTCTTCCTCGAAGCTCACAAGATCAGCGTTACGCAAATATGCGTTGAATTCTTCCTTAATTCCCGCTCGATCCATAAAGTTCTCAGAAGGCCATTCAGAAGGATGCACTGGGGCATCTCTTGGTGGCTCATCATCAGCATCACGCATTGCAAGCCTGGGTCCTTGCTTCCTTGAAGAACCACCTTGGAACATTTTCCTAAGCATATTTCTTCCTCTGAAAAATTCCTGAAATTTTTAGTAACTTCAAAATAAAAGTAAACCAAACTCAATAATATTGATAGCAACTACTCCTACAAGTGCCTAGAGACTATATCATGCATCAAAACTACTTGGAACCATATAAATTTGACATGCAAGCTCAAGAACAGGGTCACCTAAGCAGCAAAAATTTGCAATGAATAAAGCACTAGAACAAAAACTAATTGGACCAATGGAGGAGTCACATACCAAGGAATAATCTCCCCAAGCAGTTTTGTGAGAGGTGCTTTGAGCAAGGAGATCGAAAATGGCAGCAAGATGAGCTAGGACTCGTGCTTGAGCTGGATATTCGTGTTTGGGGGAGGAAGAAGAAGTGTGTGGGTGCAGGAATAAGTGGAGGAGGGCCACCATGGGCCGACGAGGCAGGGGGCGCGCCCAGGGGGTAGGGCGCGCCCTCCACCCTCGTGGGCAAGTGGTTGACCCCCCCCCCCTCCGCTGTGTTCTCAGTGCCAAATATTCTAAAATATTCTGGAAAAAAATCATATTTAAATTTCAGGGCATTTGGAGAACTTTTATTTTCGAGGTATTTTTATATTGCACGGATAATTAGATAACAGACAGAAAAATATTTATTTTTATTTTATTTAATATAAATAACAGAAAGTAAAAGTGGGGTACAGAAGGTTGTGCCTTCTAGTTTCATCCATCTCATGATCATCAAAAGGAATCCACTAACAAGGTTGATCAAGTCTTGTTAACGAACTCATTCCGAATAACATGGAACCGGAGAAATTTCGAATAACACTACGTTACCTCAACGGGGTTATGCACATCCCCAATAATAAGAATATCATATTTCTTCTTGACAGTAGGAAGAGGAAATTCAAAACCTCCAAATATAATCGATGGAATTTTTCCAATAGAGTTGATACTATGAACTTGAGGTTGTTTCCTCGGAAAGTGTACCGTGTGCTCGTTACCATTAACATGAAAAGTGACATTGCCTTTAGTGCAATCAATAACAGCCCCTGCAGTATTCAAAAAGGGTCTTCCAAGAATAATAGACATACTATCGTCCTCAGGAATATCAAGAATAACAAAGTCCATTAAAATAGTAACGTTTGCAACTACAATAGGCACATCCTCACAAATACCGACAGGTATAGCAGTTGATTTATCAGTCATTTGCAAAGATATTTCAGTAGGTGTCAACTTATTCAAATCAAGTCTATGATATAAAGAGAGAGGCATAACACTAACACCGGCTCCAAGATCACATAAAGGAGTTTTAACATAGTTTCTTTTAATGGAGCATGGTATAGTAGGTACTCCTGGATCTCCAAGTTTCTTTGGTATTCCACCCTTAAAAGTATAATTAGCAAGCACGGTGGAAATTTCAGCTTCCGGTATCTTTGTTTTATTTGTAATTATATCTTTCATGTACTTAACATAAGGATTGGTTTTGAGCATATCAGTTAATCGTATACGCAAAAATATAGGTCTAATCATTTCAGCAAAGCACTCAAAATCCTCATCATCCTTTTTCTTCGATGGTTTGGGAGGAAAAGGCATGGGTTTCTGAACCCAAGACTCTCTTTCTTTACCATGTTTCCTAGCAACAAAGTCTTTCTTATCATAACGTTGATTCTTTGATTGTGGGTTATCAAGATCAACAGTAGGTTCAATTTCTACATCATTATCATTACTAGGTTGAGCATTATTATGAACATTATCATTAACATTATCACTAGCTTCAGGTTCATTACCAGATTGTGTTTCAGCATCAGAAAGAGACATATCATTTGGATTCTCAGGTGTTTCAACAATAGGATCACTAGAAGCATGCAAAGTCCTATCATTTTTCTTTTTCTTCTTTTTAGAAGAACTAGGTGCATCTATATTATTTCTCTGAGAATCTTGCTCAATTCTTTTAGGATGGCCTTCAGGATACAAAGGTTCCTGAGTCATTCTACCACCTCTAGTCATAACTCTAACGGCATTATCACTATCTTTACTATTCAATTCATTGAGCAAATCATTTTGAGCCTTAAGTACTTGTTCTACTTGAGTGGTAACCATAGAAGCATGTTTACTAATAAGTTTAAGTTCACTTTTAACATTAGCCATATAATCACCCAAGTGTTCAAGCATATTTGGATTGTATTTCAATTGTCTACCAAAATAAGCATTAAAGTCTTCTTGCTTAGCCATAAATTTATCAAACTCATCTAAGCATGGGCTAGCAAACTTAGTAAATGGGATTTCAGCTTTATCATATCTATAGAGAGAATTTACCTTTACTACCTGTGTGGGGTTATCCATGAGTTTCTTCAATAGGTGATGGATCAAGATCATATGTAAATTCTTAACATCTTCAGCTTTAATACCTTTTTCTTTCATAGATTTCTTTGGCTCTTGCATATCTTCAGGACTGAGAAATAGAATACCCCTCTTCTTCAGAGTTGGTTTAGGAATAGGCTCAGGAATTGGCTCCGGAGGTGTCCAATTATTTTCATTCGTCAACATATTATTCAATAGAATTTCAGCTTCATCTGGTGTTCTTTCCCTGAAAACAGAACCAACACAACTATCTAGGTAATCTCTAGAGGCATCGGTTAGTCCATTATAAAAGATATCAAGTATTTCATTTTTCTTAAGAGGATGATCAGGCAAAGCATTAAGTAATTGGAGAAGCCTCCCCCAAGCTTGTGGGAGACTCTCTTCTTCAATTTTCACAAAATTATATATATATATATATATCCCTTAAAGCAGCTTGTTTCTTATGAGCAGGGAAATATTTAGCAGAGAAGTAATAAATCATATCCTGGGGACTACACACACAACCAGGATCAAGAGAATTAAACCATAACTTAGCATCACCCTTTAATGAGAATGGAAATATTTTAAGGATATAAAAGTAACGAGTTCTCTCATCTTTAGTGAACAGGGTGGCTATATCATTCAGTTTAGTAAGATGTGCCACAAAAGTTCCAGATTCATAACCATGAAAATGATCAAATTCAACCAAAGTAATTATATTAGGATCAACAGAGAATTCATCATCCTTATCAGTAACACAGATAGGTGAAGTAGCACAAGCAGGGTCAGGTTTCATTCTAGCATTTAGAGATTGCTTATTCCATTTAGCTAATAACCTTTTTAGTTCATATTTATCTTTGCAAGCTAAAATAGCTAAAGAAGCCTCTTGATCAAAAACATAACCCTTAGGAATAACAAGTGATTCTTCATCATCACTTTCATCAGTATCATCAGATTCAATATTTTTAATCTCTCTAGCCCTAGCAAGTTGTTCATCAAGAAATTTACCAAGTGGCACAGTAGTATCAAGCATAGAAGTAGTTTCATCATAAGTATCATGCATAGCAGAAGTAGCATCATCAATAACATGCGACATATCAGAACGAATAGCAGAAGCAGGTCTAGGTGTCGCAAGCTTACTCAAAACAGAAGGTGAATCAAGTGTAGAGCTAGATGTCAGTTCCTTACCTCCCCTCGTAGTTGAGGGATAAATCTTGATTCTTGGATCTTTCAAGTTCTTCATAATGATAAGTAGATATAAATCCCAAGTGACTCAAAGAATAGAGCTATGCTCCCCAGCAACGGCGCCAGAAATAGTCTTGATAACCCACAAGTATAGGGGATCGCAACAGTTTTTGAGGGTAGAGTATTCAACCCAAATTTATTGATTCAACACAAGGGGAGCCAAAGAATATTCTCAAGTATTAGTAGCTGAGTTGTCAATGCAACCACACCTGGAAACTTAATATCTGCAGCAAAGTGTTTAGTAGCAAAGTAATATGATAGTAGTGGTAACGGTAGCAAAAGGTAATAGTAGTAAAAGTAATATTTTTGGTATTTTGTAGTGATGATAGCAATAGCAATGAAAAAGTAAATAAGCGAAGAACAATATATGGAAAGCTCGTAGGCAATGGATCGGTGATGGAGAATTATGCCGGATGCGGTTCATCATGTAACAGTCATAACCTAGGGTGACACAGAACTAGCTCCAGTTCATTGATATAATGTAGGCATGTATTCCGAATATAGTCATACGTGCTTATGAAAAAGAACTTGCATGACATCTTTTGTCCTACCCTCCCGTGGCAGCGGGGTCCTTACGGAAACTAAGGGATATTAAGGCCTCCTTTTAATAGAGAACCGGAACAAAGCATTAACACATAGTGAATACATGAACGCCTCAAACTACGGTCATCACCGGTAAGTATCCCGATTATTGTCACTTCGGGGTTAACGGATCATAACACATAATAGGTGACTATAGACTTGCAAGATAGGATCAAGAACATTCATATATTGATGAAAACATAATAGGTTCAGATCTGAAATCATGGCACTCGGGCCGTAGTGACAAGCATTAAGCATAGCAAAGTCATAGCAACATCAATCTCAGAACATAGTGGATACTAGGGATCAAACCCTAACAAAACTAACTCGATTACATGATAGATCCCATCCAACCCATCATCGTCCAGCAAGCCTACGATGGAATTACTCACGCACGGCGGTGAGCATCATGAAATTGGTGATGGAGGATGGTTGATGATGACGATGGCGACGGATTCCCCTCTCCGGAGCCCCGAACGGACTCCGGATCAGCCCTCCCGAGAGGTTTTAGGGCTTGGCGGCGGCTCCGTATCGTAAAATGCGATGAATTCTTCTCTCTGATTTTTTTCTCCCGGAAACACAATATATGGAGTTGGAGTTGGAGTCGGAGAGGCACCAGGGGGCCCACAAGGTAGGGGGGCAGGCGCGCCCCCCACCCTCGTGGACAGGTGGTGGGCCCCCTGGCCTTCATCTTTTCCAGGTATTTTTCATATTTTCTGAAAAGTTGCTCCGTGAAGTTTCAGGTCATTCCGAGAACGTTTGTTTTTGCACATAAATAACACCATGGTAATTCTGCTGAAAACAGCGTCAGTCCGGGTTGGTTCCATTCAAATCATGCAAGTTAGAGTTCAAAACAAGGGCAAAAGTGTTTGGAAAAGTAGATACGACAGAGACGTATCATCGCTGTCCCCCTACATGCATGCACTAGGCGAGGCGGGATCCCCTGCATCTGCAGATCCTATGGACACTAGGATGATTGGTAGAGACGGGGCCACACCAGACTCCACCAGATCTTCTGCGCCAACGCCAACAGGATTGACTGTATCTTCTGCAGCCGACTCTCCTGTGCAACGTGTACTGCCAGCAGCTTCTACACGAGTCATGACACATCTACATAAAGGTATAAATAATCCAGAAATACGTACTGATTGCACTATACCATATGGCATGTTGTGTATCTCAGGTGAACCAACAACATTGAATGAGGCACTTGATGATGATCCAAGGTGGAAGAAAGCCTTGGATGAAGAATACTCTGCACTCATGAAAAATAAAACCTGGCATCTCGTGCCAGATCAGAGAGGTAAAAATATTATTGATTGCAAATGGGTGTACAGGGTTAAAAAGAAGGCAGATGGAACTATTGACAGGTATAAGGCATGATTGGTTGCAAAGGGTTTTAAACAACGCTATGGTATAGATTATGAAGATACCTTTAGTCCTGTTGTGAAAGCTACCACAATAAGACTTGTTCTAGCTATTGCTGTGTCCAGGGGGTGGAGTTTGCGTCAGATGGATGTACATAACGCGTTTTTGCATGGTGTTTTGGAAGAGGAAGTTTACATGAGACAGCCACCTGGGTATGTGAGTTAGAAAACACCACATTATATATGCAAGCTTGACAAGTCACTTTATGGGTTAAAACAGGCACCTAGAGCATGGTACTCTAGGTTCAGCACTCAGTTAAGATGTCTTGGCTTCTTTGCATCAAGGGATAATACATCATTGTTCATTTACAACAAGGCAAGAGTAGTCATTTTTGTGCTTATCTATGTTGATGATATTATTGTTGCAAGTTCATCACAAGATGCTACTAATGCTCTTCTACATGACTTGAGCTCAGAGTTTGCCTTGAAGGATCTAGGAGATCTACACTTCTTTCTAGGTATTGAGGTTAAGAAAACTCAGGATGGTATAATATTGAATCAAGAGAAATATGCCAATGAGCTTCAGAAAGACTCTCAGCTTATGAAGGGGGGCCTCTTCAAGAGGTAGAAAGTATGAGGTACAGAAGCACTATTGGAGCATTACAGTACTTGACACTTACATGTCCAGATATCTCATTTGCTGTTAACAAAGTTTGTCAGTATTTGCATACTCCTACCACTGCACACTGGTCAGCTGTCAAGAGGATTGTGAGATATGTAAAACACACCGTGAGCTTGGGCCTTAATTTCAAATGTTCTAAGTCTACACTTGTCAGTGCATTTTCTGATGCTGATTGGGCAGGTTGTAGTGATGACAGAAAATCAACTGGAGGCTTTGCAGACTTTTTTGGATCCAATCTCATTTCTTAGTGTGCAAGAAAGTAGGCAATAGTATCAAGGTCAAGTACAGAGGCTGAGTATAAATCCTTGGCAAATGCCACTACAGAAATTATTTGGTTAGAGTCACTACTTGAGGAACTAGGAGTTAAGTTAAATCGTATCTCATGTCTTTGGTGTGACAACTTGGGTGCAGCATACTTATCTGCAAATCCTGTATTTCATGCCAGAACAAAACATATTGAAATTGACTTTCACTTCGTACGTGAAAGAGTTACAGACAAGAAACTTGAGATAGGGTTCATCCCTTCCAAAGATCAAGTAGCTGATGGATTTACCAAGGCACTGCTAGCAAAACCATTTGAAGAATTCAAGAGGAATCTGAACCTAGGATAGTTGAGATTAAGGGAGGGTGTTAGAATTTATGTTTATCTCTACTTTTTAATCTCAACCAACATATCTTCTCTCTCTCTCTCTCTCTCGTAGCTATCCAGGAGATCTCCTTGTAACGACCTGATCACATGCGATCGGTCCTGATCACATGCGATCGGTCTCCTCCAACTTGTAAGCCAAGGCATGGATGTTTGCCTCATATCAATATAAACCAAACGCAGCTCCTCATCGAGGAGTAGGAACGCTTCACAATCTAACATGTGTGCATTGTGCAACAACATTTAACAAAACGGCGAGAGGGAAGTGCACTATCTACGATTTTCTGACGCTGCAAGAGGCAACCGAAAACTTCTCAGAGAAGCATAAGCTTGGAGAAGGCAGTTTACCGAAAAAGAGTTTCCCCCCGCTTTGTATTCCAAAGCAACCAGCCAACATAGTACACAACTCGACGCTGGGGCGAGCAACACAACAAGCCCGAAGACAAAAAAGAAGAAGAAACATAATGCCAAAAACAGCAGCTCTACAAAGCGCGGAAGGCCCGCCACCGCTGCGCCCTCCAGAAACACCCCACCAGAGCTCGAGGCTCCGAGTGCCGCATACCAAGCAACACCTCCAAGAAGGTATGCAACGCCGACGACGCTGTTGCCCGGGCAAGTCCTAGGGTTTCCCCCGGTATGCGGAGGAAAGTAGGGGATGGCTACCACCGACGCCCTTCAAGAAGGAATGGTGGCACCCGCCGGTGTCACCGCATCGGCGCCGGACGAACCGGCAAGGATTTCTCCCGCTCACCAAACACCACCGCCCATCCGGAGCCAACCATCCAAACAACCACCCAATGCGCCACCGCGGTTGCGCCACCGCCCACGCCGTCTCACTACGAGCACCACCACGAGGTGGAACTGTATACAAGGTAAATAGACAAGATTTGGAGAATGCAGGGTAAAAATATTTGCCGCACTCTATTCTTCTACTGAAAAAAGAACCTGCTTCTTCAGGGAAACCTCCCGGACGGAGAAGAAATAGCAGTGAAGAAACTTATAGATGGTGGTGCTGGACATGGACTGGATCAGATACGCAATGAAGTGCTGGTGTTGGCACAGCTCCAGCACAAGAACCTTGTTAGGTTGCTGGGGTTTTGCCTGCATTAGAAGGAGTGCTAATTGTTTATGAATACATCAGGAACGGGAGCCTCGACAACTTCCTTTTTGGTATTTCCCTGCGTCCTCTCCACTCACATCTCCATGTACTGAAAACTGTTTTAATATTATTCTACGTTCCTTTCTGGTATTTCCCTGCATCCTTTCCGCTCACATCTCCATATACTAAAATCTCTTTTAATGTTCCTTTATGGCCGTATGCATCATTCTGATGCAGGGGCCGGGGAGTCCCCCCTTTTCGAAAAAAAATCAGGTCTCATGAAAAATTAGCCGTTGGTTGTGATAAAAAATTGTCCACCAAAATATGCCGAGAACAGAGGAATCGTGAAGTGAGTATTGTTGTTTGGAAATACCTTCTTTACTAGTCATTCATACTCACTGTAGCATTTCTGGAAAGGAAGTTGCTACAAGTCCATAGCGTAGACAATTAGATAGTGCAAAGTACATTCTGTTAGTGTAAGGAATTACTGAAGTTTCCATTAGCAAAGTTACTACATAGAATGGCTCTCTACTGTTAGAAGGGAGAGAGAGGATTGGTGGAATATGATGGATGTATTATTGAGCCTCGAGGGCGAGTATATATTGAGTACAAGACTTGGAGGGCAAGACGCCTCTCCTAGAGATAAGGTAGGAGACGGATTACAAATCCTAGACTACCAAATACAAGTATCCCAAATATATCTCTAACATATACTCTCTGTTATCTTTCGTCAATCCAGCTTCTGATGAAACTTGAACAATACGTTGCAGTAGATGCTAGTCGAAGAAATACACTAAACTGGGATGAAGAGTACAACATCATTCTCGGAATTGCCAAGGAAATAATGTATCTTCATGAGGACTCGAGCGTAAGGATCATCCACCGAGACCTGAAAGCTAACAACATTCTAATTGATGATGCCATGAATCCGAAGATTGCGGACTTCGGGTTAGCCAGGCTGTAAGTAGGAGGCCATACTCAAACCATGACAGCTAGAGTTGTTGGAACATAGTAAGCAACTGCATACAAAAGTTCTTTAGTATATTGCAGATGTCAAGATGTTTGCTTCTATGCCTAACTGATAATCATTTGCAGCGGGTATATGCCGCCAGAGTATGCAATACATGGAAACATGTCGCCAAAGATCGATATTTTCAGCTTTGGTGTCTTGGTGCTTGAAATTGTAACCAAGAGGAGGAACTGCGGCTCCGATGATTGCAGGACGGACACGGTGAATCTCCTAAGTGATGTAAGTGGATCTGTATATCGCAGCAAGCCGGAAACCTTATTATCATGGATGAAACGTAATTTTTTCCGACAAGTTTCAAGTAGTAACAAACTGATGGGAACAGGTATGGACTTGTTGGAGCAAAGGGATGATATCACAGATGATTGATGAATCACTCGAAGGACACCCCCGAATCCAGGCGCAAAGATGTATCCACATTGGGTTACTGTGCGTCCAAGCAGACCCTGACGACAGGCCTAAGATCCCATGCATCATTTTCATGTTGAACAGGGAGGATATGGAGCTTCGGCCACCAGCACAGCCTGCATTCTTCTTCGGGGAAGACTCAAACTCACCTTCTCTGCCATGCCAGCAGGGCACCTACGTGTACAACCGGTCTGAGGTGATCTTTGAAAATATCTCTCTGAATGGGCTCACAATTACCGACGCATATCGTAGATAATTTCTTTTATAGATTGTATCTTAGATAAGCGAAAGACAAAGAAGAGTGGTTTGGAATACCATCTGGGCTCGGTTCTTGGATAAAAAAGGCACTTTGAAACACCCAAACAACAAAATAAAGTTTATTAAGCAACTAACTCGATGACCGAACGCACACAAATGAAGCCAGGGAGATGCTAAAGTTTTGGCATATAAAAGGTCTCATACATTCTGGGTGTGTTTGGTAGCATGTATGGACCTAGCCTAGTTGTTCTTCTCTCATCCACGCTGAATGTAGTCATGCTGAGTCCATGCAGTTGCCCTTCTTTGGCAATGATGTATGCGTCGAAACATGTTGAGCTGAGACTTTGTTTGGCAGCCTGCATTTGTTTATACATGCTGAACATTCTTTAAAAAATTTGAAATTCTGAACATTTTTTTAAAGATTTTGAATATATTTGAAATTCTTGATTTTTTGAAAATTTGATCAAAATTTGAAAATTTTAAAATTTTATAAAAATTAAAACAAAATTTGAAATTATGAACATTTTTTTAAAATTTAAACTTTTTTAAAATTCTGAACATTTTTTATATTTTTTTTGAAATTCTGAACATTTTTTGAAAATTTAAACAAAATTTGAAATTCTGGATTTTTTGAAAAGTTAAACAATTTTGAAATTCTAAACTTTTTCAAAAATTTAAACAAATTCTAAAATTCTGATTTTTTTTTAAATTTAAATAAATTTTGAAATTCTGTACTTTTTTGAAAATTTAAACAAATTTCGAAATTATGAACATCTTTTAAAAATTTAAACATATCTGGACGTGGTCTGGTGGGTCGGGACGAGGGTCAGGGCCAGCATGACTGCCTCCATGCACCCTGGGCATGGTGAGGACCCTTTTATGCATCAGATGGGCATAGCTCAGGTGAGCCTAGTCCTGGCCATCTTCGGCCCGGCCCTGTCAACCCACCCAGGCCCGACCCTAAAATCCAGGGCCTAGGCTCGATGGGCTTGCCCATGGGCCGGGCTTGGGCCTGAGTTTTGAGTCCACCAGCAGGGCTTGGACGGGCTTGGGCTTGGCATATTGGCATTTTAAGGAAGAGGCCCGGCCCACGGCCTTAAGCCCTAAGGGCTTTTTAGGGCCTTTTACCAGATGGGCCATGCTTGGGCTTGAAAAGTAGGCCCGAGGGCCTGGGAGGGCCCGGGCCTAAGTTTTCTGCCATGGACTTTTTTAGGCCCGGCCCAAGCCCGGCCCGGCCCATGGCCAGGTATAGGTAGGCCCATGCACGCTATCAAACAAGCGAAAGTGGGTCAGATTGAAAACTTTTGCCCTCATGCACCCTTCCAAACACACCCTCACAGGCAGAGCTTGCTTGGGGCCAAACCAGGCCATGGCCCGCCCAGGATTTCTGTTGTTTTTTCTATACTTAGAGCAACTCTAGCAGACCCCGCAAAAATTTGACCCGCAAAACACGTTTGCGGTTCCACGAAGATCACGTTTGCGGGTCGAAAACTAGCGTGGCTGAATAGAACCCGTATCTAAACCTGCATAATTTGAAAAAACACTTTCGCAGGAGAAATTGCACAAACATAGTTCATCACATACTACATAGTTCATCACATGATCAACAAACTACAAGCATAGTTTGAAGGAAATATGCCCTAGAGGCAATAATAAAGTTATTATTTATTTCCTTATTTCATGATAAATGTTTATTATTCATGCTAGAATTGTATTAACCGGAAACATAATACATGTGTGAATACATAGACAAACATAGTGTCACTAGTATGCCTCTACTTGACTAGCTCATTGATCAAAGATGGTTAAGTTTCCTAGCCATAGACATGAGTTGTTATTTGATCAACGAGATCACATCATTAGGAGAATGATGTGATTGACTTGACCCATTTCATTAGCTTAGCACTTGATCGTTTAAGTTTATTGCTATTGCTTTCTTCATGACTTATACATGTTCCTATGACTATGAAATTATGCAACTCCCGAATACCGAAGGAACACTTTGTGTGCTACCAAACATGACAACGTAACTCGGTGATTATAAAGGTGCTCTACAAGTGTCTCCGATGGTGTTCATGGAGTTGGCATAGATCAAGAATAGGATTTGTCACTCCGATTGTCGGAGAGGTATCTCTGGGCCCTCTCGGTAATGCACATCACTATAAGCCTTGCAAGCAATGTGGCTAATGAGTTAATTGCGGGATGTTGCATTACGAACGAGTAAAGAGACTTGCCGGTAACGAGATTAAACTAGGTATTGAGATACCGACGATCGAATCTCGGGCAAGTAACATACCGATGACAAAAGGGAACAACATATGTTGTTATGCGGTTTGACCGATAAAGATCTTCGTAGAATATGTAGGAACCAATATGAGCATCTAGGTTCCGCTATTGGTTATTGACCAGAGATGTTTCTCGGTCATGTCTACATAGTTCTCGAAACCGTAGGCTCCGCACGCTTAAAGTTCTGTGACGATCAATATTATGATTTTTTGTGTTTTGATGTACCGAAGGTAGTTTGGAGTCCCGGATATGATCACGGACATGAAGAGGAGTCTCGAAATGGTCGAGACGTAAAGATCAATATATTGGATGACTATGTCCGGATACCGGAAAGGTTTCAGGAGGTTTCGAACATTTACCGGAGTACCGGGGGGTTACCGGAACCCCTGGGGGAGTATATTGGGCCTAATGGGCCTTAGTGGGAGAAGAGGAGGGTGAAAGAACATGCGGTGCCCCCATGTTTGGTTTTGGTAATTGATGACAATCTCTATGGACTAATGGTTACCTTGAGTTATATTTGAAGGTTTTGTCCATAGGCTTTTCTTGGAGTACATGTGTTGGTTTCAAGGAGAGTTTGTGTCGGCCAAGGTTCTATTCAAGGAATTATCAAAAGATTGGTCATGTGAGTGTTGAGCTTATTGCAAGCATGTCTTGAAGAAGAAGATTGTGTGATCATTCATGTCTACCTTCAAGACATCATCCAAATGAAGAGAATTGGAAAGATTCAAGGTTGATCAAGATTAAGTCAAGAATGAATCAAGTTGATCAACTCACAAAGCACAGAAGATGTACCAAGAGGGATCAAGTGATCCCATGGTATGGTAAGCATTGTCAATTTCTCTTTGTGTACTAACCCATGGTCTTCGTGAGAGTTCTTTGTGGGGTTAGGTTGCGATGTGCAAGTTCAAGTGGAGAATCATGAAGAGATAAAATGTTTGAAGCTTGTCGTCCATTATGGTAACAATGGATTTATGAAGATGTGTCGAAGAGTGGCTCACCCATAGTGGAGTATGGGGGAGTAATCAACTAGTCTTCATCGAGCCAACACAATCAAGAAAGGTGGTCCAACTTGAGGAAGTCAAGATCGCCATCATCTAGCTCAAGTGGACTATGTGCAAGACAAAGGTTTGCCCTTGATAGGTTTTCTACTTTACCGGTCTCATAGTGGTGGTTGGGAGACCGGGTTATAGGATCGATTGCCGTACTATCAAGGGGGGCTCTCGATGAGTAACTTGATCGTATTGTTCGTAGAGAGCTCAAACCTTTGCATCCTTGCATCATTTTTATTGGTTCTTGTTTGGTTCTTCTCTTTGTGAGTTTTGGAGCTTATGGTCATCTTGGTGACAAGCTCGAGATCATCGAAAACGGAGTTCACTTGCATTTTCTATGATGTTTTCGATGTTGGAGGTTTTGCCGGTTCTTCTCGGTTGGAGGTTTCACTCCTCTATTTGTTAGGCATACCTCCCCTGCCTCTTCTTACTATAGCCTCGACTCACCATCTATTTGGAGGTTTTGCCGGTTCTTCTCGGTCGCTGTTTTGATGCTACTCGTCGTCTTGTTTCCAACAAGCTTGAGTTTGCTCAATTCGGAGCTCATATGCAGAAGTTGTGGCGGTTCTGGTTTTTGGTGAGTACTTGCTTTCGTGGAAGTGGCATAAGGATGGCGCCAGCGGTAGTACCGCTGTGCCGGAGCGGCAGTACCGCTTATCGCCACAAATGGTAGTACCGCTGTCCCACAACGGTAGTACCGCCCATGGCCATAAGCGGTAGTATGACTCCGGTTCTGCGCTGGTACCGCCTCGACTCGAGGCGTGGTTTTCTCGTGTCGGGTTCAGCGGCAGTAGGAGCGCCGTAGGAGCGGTAGTACTGTGGCTACAACCGCCCCTAGTGCCGCTCAATGGCCCTCCTCCCTGTTCCTTCTCCCTATGCTCGTGGTAGGCGATGTGCGCGGTCCCAGCGGTAGTACCGCTGGGCCAAGCGGCAGTACCGCTTCGGCCAATGGTAGTACCGCTGACTCTAGCGGTAGTGCCCCTCATACGGCTCTGCCTCGCACTGTTTCGCTCCGCTCTCCATGTTCTACCGCTCGGGTGGTAGTACCGCTCTCCTAAGCGGTAGTACCGCTCGGGCGCGGACTGAGCACATAACGGTTGGATTCGGGAGCTCCTATAAAAGGGGGTCTTCTTCCCCATTCAACCTTATCCTTTGTGTTGGGGATATAGCTATCAGTTATGACCCGCCCAGGAGGGGCCGGGTCAGCCCCAATGGCGGGTTACAAAGGAAGCCCAGTAAACATTAAGATGATAGTTTATCAAATCTTATAGAAGGTCTAAACGTCCTAGAGGCGGCTTAAGGCCCAATATTGTAAACCGCCGTATGTAAGGAAAGACTTGTAAAGAAAGGCATGTAAAAGAAGTCACCAAGCCGGACATGATTTATGAGCCGGCCGGGACTCTGTAGGCCACCAGGCGTCAACCCATGTATATAAGGGGACGACTGATACGTCTCCAACGTATCTATAATTTTTGATTGCTCCATGCTACTTTATCTACTGTTTTGGACTATATTTGGCTTTATTTTCCACTTTTATATTATTTTTGGGACTAACCTATTAACCGGAGGCCCAGCCCAGAATTGCTGTTTTTTTGCCTATTTCAGTATTTCGAGGAAACAGAATATCAAACGGAGTCCAAATGGAATGAAACCTTCGGGAACGTGATCTTCTCACCAAACGTGATCCAGGAGACTTGGACCCTACTCCAAGAAGTTTCCGGGGAGGTCACGAGGGTGGAGGGCACCCCCCTGGGCGCGCCCCTCTGCCTCGTGGGCCCCTCGGAGCTCCACCGACATGCTCCTTCCTTCTATATATACCTACGTACCCCCATTAGACCAGAGATGCAGCCAAAAAACCTAATTCCACCGCCACAACTTCCTGTATCCACGAGATCCCATCTTGGGGCCTGTTCCGGAGCTCCACCGGAGAGGGCATCCATCATGGAGGGCTTCTACATCAACACCATAGCCCTTTCGATGAAGTGTGAGTAGTTTACTTCAGACCTTCGGGTCCATAGCTTGTAGCTAGATGGCTTCTTCTCTCTTTTTGGATCTCAATACAATGTTCCCCCCCTCTCTCGTGGAGATCTATTCGATGTAATCTTATTTTTGCGGCGTGTTTGTTGAGATCGATGAATTGTGGGTTTATGATCCAACTTATCTATGAATAATATTTGAATCTTCTCTGAATTCTTTTATGTATGATTGAGTTATCTTTGCAAGTCTCTTCGAATTATCCGTTTGGTTTGGCCAACTAGATTGGTAGTTCTTGCAATGGGAGAAGTGCTTAGCTTTGGGTTCAATCTTGCGGTGTCCTTACTCAGTGACAGAAAGAGTTGCAAGGCACGTATTGTATTGTTGCCATCGAGGATAACAAGATGGGGTATTTATCATATTGCATGAATTTATTCATCTACATCAGGTCATCTTGCTTAAGGCGTTACTCTGTTTTTAACTTAATACTCTAGATGCATGCTGGATAGCGGTCGATGAGTGGAGTAATAGTAGTAGATGCAGGCAGGAGTCGGTCTACTTGTCACGGACGTGATGCCTATATACATGATCATACCTAGATAACCTCATAACTATGCTCAATTCTATTAATTGCTCAACAGTAATTTGTTCACCCACCGTAGAATATCTATGCTCTTGAGAGAAGCCACAAGTGAAACCTATGGCCCTTGGGTCTATTCTCATCATATCAATCTCCATTACTTTATTTTACTTGTTTTGCTTTTACTTTTAACTTTGCATCTTTATACCAAAAATACCAAAAATATTATCTCTATCAGATCTCACTCTCGTAAGAGACCGTGAAGGGATTGACAACCCCTAAGCGTTGGTTGCGAGTTGCTACCGTTTTGTGCAGGTACGAGGGACTTGCGCGTGACCTCCTACTGGATTGATACCTTGGTTCTCAAAAACTGAGGGAAATACTTACGCTACTGTGCTGCATCACCCCCTCCTCTTCGGGGAAAACCAACGCTAGCTCGAGACGTAGCAAGAAGGATTTCTGGCGCCGTTGCCGGGGAGGCCTACGCCAAGTCAAGTCAAGATTTACTCTCCCGTCAACGAGCCATTTCTGGCGCCGTTGCCGGGGAGGCCTATGCCAAATCAAGTCAAGATTTACTCTCCTATCGACGAAGGATTTCTGGCGCCGTTGCCGGGGAGGCCTACGCCAAGTCAAGTCAAGATTTACTATCCCGTCAATGAGCCATTTCTGGCACCGTTGCCGGGGAAGCCTACGCAAAAGTCAACATACCAAGTACCCATCACAATCTCTATCTCTCGCATTACATTATTTGCCATTTGCCTCTCGTTTTCCTCTCCCCCACTTCACCCTTGCCATTTTATTCGCCCTCTCTTTCCCTTTGCCTTTTGTTTGCTCGTGTGTTAGTTTGCTTGCTTGTTCGTCATGATGGCCTTACCTAATTTTGGTGATCTTCACCTTAAAAGGCTAGGAGATATCGAAAACGATGTCAGGAAGTTTATGGTCTTGCAATTTGAGCATAATAATTTCTTTAGAAATGAGCTTAAGGAACAAAAGAGTTTTATGAGTTATATGAATAAAGAGATCGATGATATGTCCAAAGAATTTGATGGTGTAAGAGCCCAAATTTCTCATCTTGAAAAAATGACCGCTGAAATTTCGGATATGCAAGCCACCTTAGTCAATAAGATGGCCGCTAAACCGAATAACTATGAGAATCAAGATGAAGATCTAAAAGTTATTGATGTGTCCCCTATTAAATCTTTGTTTTGCAATATGAATCTTGATGAATCTGATTATGATCTTCCCTTACCTAGAAGGCATTCTAAGAATTCTGAGTTTTTAGATCCTGATGATGAAATTGATAAAAAAGGGATTGAAAGAAATAAAAATCTAGATATTGTTAAACCCACTATTTTGGATCTCAAGGAATTTAACTATGAAAATTGCTCTTTAATTGATTGTATTTCCTTGTTGCCATCCATGTTAAATTCTCCTCATGCTTATAGTCGAAATAAGGCCTTTACCGAACACATTGTTGACGCCTTAATGCAATCTTATGAAGAAAAGCTTGAGTTGAAAGTTTCTATCCCTAGAAAACTCCATGATGAGTGGGAACCTACAATTAAGATTAAAATTAAAAATTATGAGTTTCATGCTTTGTGTGATTTGGGTGCTAGTGTCTCTACTATCCCCAAAGCTTTGTGTGATTTGCTAGATTTCCGTGACTTTGATGATTGCTCTCTAAACTTGCATCTTGCGGATTCCACTATTAAAAAGCCTATGGGAAGAATTAATGATGTTCTTACTGTTGCAAATAGGAATTATGTGCCCGTAGATTTTATCGTTCTTGATATAGATTGCAATCCTTCATGTCCTATTATTCTTGGTAGACCTTTCCTTAGAACGATTGGTGCAATTATTGATATGAAGGAAGGGAATATTAAATTCCAATTTCCCTTAAAGAAGGGAATGGAACACTTTCCTAGAAAGAAAATAAAATTACCATATGAATCTATCATGAGAGCCACTTATGGATTGCCTACCAAAGATGGCAATACCTAGATCTATCCTTGCTTTTATGCCTAGCTAGGGGCGTTAAACGATAGCGCTTGTTGGGAGGCAACCCAATTTTATTCTGTGTTTTTTGTTTTTGGTTCTGTTTAGGAATAAATAATCCATCTAGATTCTGTTTAGATGTGGTTTTATCTTTTAATTAGTGTTTGTGCCAAGTTAAACCTATTAGATCTTCTTGGAAGATAGTTATTTGATCTTGCTGTAATTTCCAGAATCTTTGCGCTCAGTGCCTGAATTGTCAAAAATCACAAGAACGTGATAAAATAGTGATTACAATTTCTGCTGATTAATAAAAAAAATTCCCAGGTCGTCTAATTTTGGTAGAATTTTTTGGGCTCCAGAAGTTTGCGTTAGTAACAGATTACTACAGACTGTTTTGTTTTTGACAGATTCTGTTTTGCGTGTGTTGTTTGCTTATTTTGATGAATCTATGGCTAGTAAAATAGTTTATAAACCATAGATAAGTTGGAATACAGTAGGTTTAACACCAATACAAATAAAGAACAAGTTCACTACAGTACCTTAAAGTAGTCTTTTGTTTTCTTTCTCTAACGGAGCTCACGAGATTTCTATTGAGTTTTGTGTTGTGAAGTTTTCAAGTTTTGGGTGAATTCTTTTGATGAATTATGGAACAAGGAGTGGCAAGAGCCTAAGCTTGGGGATGCCCATGGCACCCCCAAGATAATCCAAGGACACCAAAAAGTCAAAGCTTGGGGATGCCCCGAAAGGCATCCCCTCTTTTGTCCACTTCCATCGGTAATTTACTTGGAGCTATATTTTTATTCACCACATGATATGTGTTTTGCTTGGAGCGTCTTGTATTATTTGTGTCTTTGCTTGTTAGTCTACCACAATCATCCTTGCTGTACACACCTTTTGAGAGATCCATGTATGAATTGAAATTTGTTAGAATACTATATGTGCTTCACTTATATCTTTTGAGCTTGATAGTTTACTCTATGTGCTTCACTTATATCTTTTTGAACGTGATAATTTTTGCTCTAGTGCTTCACTTAGATCTTTTAGATCACGGTGGTGGTTTGTTTTAAAGAAACTTGATCTCTCATGCTTCACTTAGATTATTTTGAGAGTCGTTAATAGCATGGTAATTTGCTTAATGTTAATATACTTGGTGTTCAAGATATGTGAAACTTTCTTTTTAGTGGGTTGAATACTAAGATAAGTTTGATGCTTGATAATTGTTTTGAGATATGGAGGTGATAATATCATAGTCATGCTAGTTGAGTAGTTGTGAATTTTAGAAATACTTGTGTTGAAGTTAGCAAGTCCCGTAGCATGCACGTATGGTTAAAGTTGTGTAACAAATTTGAAGCATGAAGTGTACCTGGCTTGTGCATCCTTATGAGTGGCGGTCGGGGACGAGCGATGGTCTTTTCCTACCAATCTATCCCCCTAGGAGCATGCATGTAGTACTTGATTTTTGATGACTTCTAAATTTTTGCAATAAGTATATGAGTTCTTTTGACTAATGTTGAGTCCATGGATTATACGCACTTTTACCTTTCCGCCATTTGCTAGCCTCTTCGGTACCGTGCATTGCCCTTTCTCACATTGAGAGTTGGTGCAAACTTCGCCGGTGCATCCAAACCCCGTGATATGATACGCTCTTTCACACATAAACCTCTCTATATCTTCCTCAAAACAGCCACCATACCTACCTATCATGGCATTTCCATAGCCATTCCGAGATATATTGCCATGCAACTTCCATCATCATCATCATCGTCATCATCATGACATGCTTTACTTTTGTCATATTGCCATTGCATGATCTTGTAGTTGACATCGTATTTGTGGCAAAGCCACCATGCATTATTTTTCATACATGTCACTCTTGATTCATTGCACCATCCCGGTACACCGCCGGAGGCATTCATATAGAGTCATATCTTGTTCTAGTATCGAGTTGTAATCATTATGTTGTAATCAATAGAAGTGTGATGATCATCATTATTAGAGCATTGCCCAATCAAAAAAAATAGAAAGGACAAAAAGAAAAAAAAAGGCCCAAAAAAAGAGAAAATAAAAGGGCAATGCTACTATCTCTTTTTCCACACTTGTGCTTCAAAGTAGCACCTTGTTCTTCATGTAGTGAGTCTCATATGTTGTGCTTCAAAGTAGCACCATGATTTTCATATAGTGAGTCTCATAAGTTGTCTTGTTCATGCTAGTGGGAATTTTTCATTATAGAACTTGGCTTGTATATTCCAACGATGGGCTTCCTCAAAATGCCCTAAGGTCTTCATGAGCAAGCAAGTTGGATGCACACCCACTAGTTTTCTTCTGTTGAGCATCCTTAGCTCTAGTGCATCCGTTGCATGGCAATCCCTACTCCTTGCATTAACATCAATTGATGGGCATCTCCATAGCTCATTGATTAGCCTCGTTGATGTGAGACTTTCTCCTTTTTTGTCTTTTCCACACAATCCCCATCATCATATTCTATACCACCCATAGTGCTATGTCCATGGCTCGCGCTCATGTATTGCGTGAAGGTTGAATTTTTTTGAGATTATTTGAGTATGAAACAATTGCTTGGCTTGTCATCGGGGGTATATAAGTTGGGAACATCTTTGTGTGACGAAAATGAAGCATAGCCTAACTATATGATTTTGTAGGGATGAACTTCCTTTGGACATGTTATTTTGAGATGACATAATTGTTTGATTAGTATGCTTGAAGTATTATCATTTTTATGTCAATATGAAATTTTGTCTTGAACCTTTCGGATCTGAATATTCATACCATGATTAAGAAGATTTACATTGAAATTATGCCAAAGTATCACTCCGCATCAAAAATTCTCCTTTTATCATTTACCTACTCGAGGACGAGCAGGAATTAAGTTTGGGGATGCCTGATACGTCTCCAACGTATCTATAATTTTTGATTGCTCCATGCTACTTTATCTACTGTTTTGGACTATATTGGGCTTTATTTTCCACTTTTATATTATTTTTGGGACTAACCTATTAACCGGAGGCCCAGCCCAGAATTGTTGTTTTTTGCCTATTTCAGCATTTCGAGGAAACAGAATATCAAACGGAGTCCAAACGGAATGAAACCTTCGGGAACGTGATCTTCTCACCGAACATGATCCAGGAGACTTGGACCCTACTCCAAGAAGTTTCCGGGGAGGTCACGAGGGTGGAGGGCGCGCCCCCCCTGGGCGCGCCCCCTGCCTCATGGGCCCCTCGGAGCTCCACCGACGTGCTCCTTCCTCCTATATATACCTACATACCCCCATTAGACCAGAGACGGAACCAAAAAACCTAATTCCACTGCTGCAACTTCCTGTATCCACGAGATCCCATCTTGGGGCCTGTTCCGGAGCTCCGCCGGAGAGGGAATCCATCACGGAGGGCTTCTACATCAACACCATAGCCCTTCCGATGAAGTGTGAGTAGTTTACTTCAGACCTTCGGGTCCATAGCTAGTAGCTAGATGGCTTCTTCTCTCTTTTTGGTTCTCAATACAATGTTCTCCCCCTCTCTCGTGGAGATCTATTCGATGTAATCTTCTTTTTGCGGTGTGTTTGTTGAGATCGATGAATTGTGGGTTTATGATCCAACTTATCTATGAATAATATTTGAATCTTCTCTGAATTCTTTTATGTATGATTGAGTTATCTTTGCAAGTCTCCTCGAATTATCCGTTTGGTTTGGCCAACTAGATTGGTAGTTCTTGCAATGGGAGAAGTGCTTAGCTTTGGGTTCAATCTTGCGGTGTCCTTACTCAGTGACAGAAAGAGTTGCAAGGCACGTATTGTATTGTTGCCATCGAGGATAACAAGATGGGGTATTTATACCTTGGTTCTCAAAAACTAAGGGAAATACTTACGCTACTGTGCTGCATCACCCCCTCCTCTTCGGGGAAAACCAACGCTAGCTCGAGACGTAGCAACGACCCGGTGGCGGCTTAGGGCAAGAAACAAGAGATTGATAACCAAGCCGGCGAGTTAAGCCTCTTGGTGATCGAAACCCCAGCAATACCAACACAACTAGATGTAGGCTTTTACCTTCATCGTAAGGGGCCGAACTAGTATAAAACCTCTCGTGTCCTTTGTCCCGATTAACCCCTTTAAGCTTCCTAGTTGCGACGGCCCTCCGACTAAGTCCTTCCGCTAGGACATCTGCCGTGACAACTACATGACAGTTGGTGCCCACTGTGGGGCAAGCGCATGGTGGATTTGAGTTCTTAAAGGGCAACTTCGAAGGGCTCAAGGGATACGCTGTGGGTCGGATGACCAAGAGTCGTCGCGGCAAGCTCTACATCGACAACGAAGGCTGGGGCCCCGAGGTCGGCTCAATTGAGTACGGGTACTGGGTCCCCTTCGGCAGAACTCAGGTCTTCATCGGCCGGATCAGCGAGTCAGGCCCTGAGCCGGACATCCACACCAACCTCCTCGAAATGGCTTAGCGCGCGAGGACCACCCGTGTTCAATCTATCGTGAAGCATGCCTTCGTAGGCTGCGTCCACGGCGGTGAATACTGTCACACCCTAGCTAGTTCAATTGGAACTACCTCCGCATCTTTCCAGAGTTCACGATGTCTTCCACGTTTCTCAACTCAGGCGTTGCTTCGCGGATCCTATCCGTGGAGTGGACCATGAAACGCTTGATCTACAAGATAACGTCTCCTATCGGGAATATCACGTTCGTATCCTTGATCAAGCCGAGCGTACCACTCGACGTCGTAATATCAAGTTTCTCAAGGTTCAATGGTCACACCACTCCGAGAAAGAAGCCACTTGGGAAAGGGAGGATCGTCTTCGACTCGAGTACCCCACCTTCTTTCCAGAGGATCCTAAATCTCGGGACGAGATTCTTTTGAGTGGGGGTGAGTTGTCACACCCTAGCTAGTTCAAGCATTAGAATGTGCATCATGTTTAAATTCCTTTTAAATTTGAATTGGGGAAGGCAGAAACCCCCAACACCCCCTTGGAAACAACTAGGGTTTACTAAAATTATTTTCAATGAACCTGAAATGCCCTTCTAAAAAGTTCACCCTCTTTGTCTTGGGTTAGAACCTCTGGCAAAATTGGTGCACAATTTTCTAGGTCAACAGAAGGTCATTGAATTAAATCATAAGTATTTGAATTTGGGCATTTAAATGCTATAAAATAATTTAAATGCTCAAATAATTTTGGAAATAAATGTTTGCTGTTGGAAATAATCTAAACAGAGCCCACAATTATTTTCAGGATTTTTGGAAACGTTTTAGTATTTTAATTAAAGCCCAACAGTTGTAGTTAAATAGAAAACAGAAACAAATCAAAAAAAAGAGAGGGAGAAGCCCACCTGGGCCTTACCTGTGTTGGCCAGTCCACCTGGCTCGGCCCAGCCTACTGGCTCTGCTAGTCGTCGTCCTCCTCCCGCCAGAAGGACGCGGAGCGCGTGGCCGGCGCCCGCGGCCACACGCCGGCCACCTCCTGCTTCCGCCGACGCCCGGGAGACGTCCAGGGAATGCCACGCGACCCCCACGTCCCCCTCTCATCCTCTCTCACTCTCCCCCTCGTCTCCCTCTCCCTCTCCTGCGATGGCCGACGCACCTGTCGCCATCTCACCACCGTAGTCACGCCCTCCGTCACACCCTCGACCCTCTGACGTGTCCAGAAGCCTCGCCGCGACGCCCTCGCCCTCCCCACCGAGCCACGCTTCGCCGGAGGCCCTGCATCGCCGCCATCGGATCGTCTCCAACCTTGGTACCCGCCAGACGCCGTTCATCGATTCGCCTCGCTCTGGTCGCCCCCGATCCCACTGAGCTACTCATCGACCTCCCTGTGAGCTCTGCCACCTTTCCCCTCTTCTTTTCCACGCGTTTGCACCCTCTAGGCCATAGTTCCACCATGGCCGAATCTCGTCTCCGCTCGAGCTTGTCGCCGGCGCCGCTCCGATGACCATTTGGTCGTCCCGTGCTACGCAACATGCTTGCCGCATCGCATAGTGCCTCGCTAGCGCCTTAGTTTCCGCACTTGCACGCCGCAGCCCACACCCCGCACATGGCCGAACTCCGGCCGCCGCCTTGGAGCTCGCCGTCGTCGTCTCCGGCCACCGTAGGCCCGGCCTCCAACACCACTAGATGCGCGACTGCAAGAGCTCTCCAACGAGCCCAAGAACGGCCTCGCCCGTGCCCTGTGGGCGTTTCCCGAGCTACGCCACCGTCTCGGGCCTCGCCGGCGGCTCAACGCCGGCGAGTTTGACCCAGTTTGACCCCTGGGTGGGCCCAGGTAGACCCCCCTTGAGTCTATGACAGGTGGGGCCGGTCTGCTAACTAATCTAGGATTAGTTTTAACTAATTTTATTTAAATCAGTCACTGACATGTGGGCCCAGGCCCCACTGACAGCTAATTAGTGTTAATCTAATCCTGTTATTTAACTGAGAGACTGACAAAAGGGGTCCACCAGTCAGGTTTGACCTGGGCTGGCACCTTTGACCTGCTGAGGTCAGCATGACGCAATGCTGACGCAGTAATGCATTTTCTGGATTTATTTTTATTTAGGAAATTCCAGAAAAATGTTTAAAACTTCTAAAAATCATAGAAAATCAACCATAGCTCCAAATGCAAAGATTTATATATGAAAAATGATCAGAAAAATTCAATATATCCATCTGTAATGGTTTCATGCATGACAAAACAAGTTTACCTTGCTGTTTAAGAAGAATAAGGAAATGCACTATTAAGGCCATGTTTAATGAGCTAATATTTGAATCTTTGATTCAAATGAGTTCATTCCTTCCTGTTATAGCTTGCATTAGGCCAAGACACATTCCTATTGCCATGTCATAGCATGCATCATATTGTTGCATATCGTCATGTGTTGATTGTGTTCCGATGTGTTCTTCGTGGTAGGTTCTGCCTCCGAGGATATTCACGAGTATCCAACTGAAGGGCAGTATCCCACTACCACTCCATCAGGCAAGCAACCCATTGATCATTCCGATACAACCCATGTTCTCGCCTCTGCTCTTGTTTACTGCATTAAGACATCTCCATTCAAACTGCTGTGTGCTATGGTAGTTGAACCCTTATCCTCTGCATGACCTGTCATTGCCACAGTAACTAGATGAAACCCACTAGCATGTGTAGGAGTGGATTGAGCCATGTATGTGATTCCTACCTTGCTATGCCTGCTATGCTTAGAGTTGTGTCAGGTCTGGTTCATCTGGGTGATGGGCTAGAGTGATATGATTATGTCGGTAATATGAGGAATGTGTTGAACATGTTTTGGTAAAGGTATCGATGAGAGGCCATGTAGGAGTACATGGTGGGTTGTTTCATTGAGACCGTCCCTAAGAACTGAGATCTGTATGTGTGATTTAAGATTCAGCTACTACCATGCACTGGGATCCTTAATTGACCCTCTCGGCTTCTTAAATACCTTAGTATTCTGTCCAGGAGTTGCAATTAGTTTCTGGTGTTGTAGGATATGTGTTGGCGGCCGTGCGTAGCGCTGACCCTAGGGGTGGGCTATGTTGCGGTAGATACACCGTGGCACGGTGTACCGAGTCACCCGTTTGGTGTCTCGGGAACCCTGTTCACATCGTTCGGGGCCGTATGTGGAAACCTCGGCCGGACTCCCTGTGGACGCAACCTGGATAGGCGATAAACCTGGACTAGAGACTTAGGTGTTTAGGTAGGTCGTGGCCGACACCCTCGCTGGGCTTCCGCTTGAAGGTTGCCGAGTACATGTCGTGTAAACAGCGGTAAGTGGTGAAAGCATGTATGACGAAGTACACCCCTGCAGGGTATAAAACTATTTGAATAGCCGCGTCCGCGGTAAAGGACTACTTGGTTGCCTATACACTTCATAGACAAGTTAATGGATACTACTAAAAGACTCAAGATAAGTGTGAGTACCGAGGATGGCCCTCTCGTAGGATGAAGAGGGAGGATCCCCGGTGGAGTATTGTGTTGGTGAGTAGTGGAGTCGTGTGCGGAAACTATTTTACTAGTGAAGTTCCGTAGGATAGCTTAGCTAAGAGTCAAAGATGGCTTGCTGCAATAGCCCCACCACCTTCTTGAGAATGTGCATGTATAGTAGGTTCTGATGTAAGACTTGCTGAGTACCTTGTACTCATGTTTGCTTATTTATTGTTTTCAGACGACAACACTGCCCCCTCCGATGGGTTTTATGTAGACCTTGATGTTGATGAGTGACTAGCCACCAGGTGGTGATCCTGGCCATGGAGGGCCCTATGTAGATAGACAGGCTTCGAGAAGCCTTCTTTCTTTCTAGTGTCTGTACTCAGACCGGTTGCTTCCGCATGTGCTTGTATGAGTGTATGACTTGAGTGTCGGGTCATGTGACCCCTATCTGTATGAACATGTTATGTATGGTTCTCTAGAGCCTTTAAATATAGTACTTGAGTTGTAGAGTTTTGTTGTGATGCCATGTTGTATGTACTCATATCGGGCATATTGTGTGTATGATTGAAATGCTTGGTATGAGTTGGATCTGACAATCTAGTTGTTTATCCTTGGCAGCCTTTCTTATGGGGAAATGTAGTCCAGTGTTCCTCGAGCCATAGTAGTCCGCTACAACCCGGTTCACCGGAGTCCTGCTAGCCCAGCACTACTGCTCAGGACACTTGACTGGCCGTCATGTGATTCACTTCGTTCCTATGTCTGTCCCTTTGGGGAAATGTCACGCGGTGACTTCTCGAGTCCTGCCTAGCCTGCTACAGCCTGGGTTCCCCGGAGTCCTGTTAGCCCAGTGCTACAGCCCGGAATCACTCGCTGATGACCGACATGCTCGATGTAATTCATGTATGCCTGTCTCCATAGGTCTGTGCCGCTTTGGGTTCGCGACTAGCCATGCCGGCCCGGGTTCTCTGTCATATGGATGCTAGCGACGCTATCATATACGTGAGCCAAAAGGCGCAAACGGTCACGGGCCATGGTAAGGCTACACCCGTGGGATACCATGTGTGAGGCCGCAAAGTGATATGAGGTGTTACCAGCTAGATCGATGTGGCTTGGAATCAGGGTCCTGACAGCGTTGGCATCAGAGCCGGACTGCCTGTAGGTTCGTTGAGCCAAACTGGTCGATGTCGAGTCTAGAAATGCTTTAGTTATATGTAGGGGAATTGATTGTGGGAGGGAACGTAAGGCTCTTTTACTCCTTTACCCTATGCCTCTGATCTGAGTCATTCTCTTCTCTTTCAACGTGGGTTAAGGACTAGGCTCTCTTCTTCTATCAGGTTCACATGTTACTAATCCGTAGTAGCTTATAGGATTGTTGTTACAAGTCCCAGTTCAGTTTCTACTATTCTTAGTATGTTGTTAATTGAATCAGAACCTTGATATGATGTTGTTGAGTGGTATTGTGAATTGTTGTGGATGTCTCAAATCTTTTTCTGAGCATTTACAGCCGTTATGCTGTCCAATTTTCCCTAGAAATTCTAATGTCTTTGCATTGTGGTTGTGCTTTCAGATGGCCAACCGTGCTCAAAACCAAGTGGTTCGCCTGACCCGGTGCCTCGACGTGCCCGGTCATACTGCTATGTTAGTCCGGGTAATGATCGAGACGGGTTACCGTTGGTATCCTGAATACACCGTCGAAGAGCAATTCCGAGACTTTAATCAAAGCCGGTATTTCTGCACTGTCAGGATATTTCCTTCTTATCCTGGATCTACCGAGCCCCTTCACTATTCCTATGGACTCGGGGTTACTATTGAGATGGCTGTGCAGGATGCTGCCTATTCCATGATGACCATCATGCGAGTCCGGACTGGCCTGCTTCGGAACACCGACTTCCGTTACATGCCAGCTTCACTTCCGGGAGCGCAAGGGTATCTTCAGGCTATCTATGCTGACTCCACTCAGGAGGACTCATTAACTCGTACCACTGCCGAGATGCTCGAAGATAAGGACCGAGAGAATCGGGCCTTGAGGTTGGAGCTTTTCAATACCCGTGCTGATCATTGGGCTACATTGACTCGGTTTGCACCAGCGGTGCAAGCTGGATGTATGGATACAAGGGATCTGTATCATGTGAGATCTGCTTTGCGAGACATGGTGGATTGGCGTGATGTGGGAGGCATCACCCCACCCCGTGGTCCCCGCAGGCCACCGTTTGTTGGTCCAAGACCTCATCCTAGCCCCTATGGTCCACAGGCTCCTCAGGACCGTCTGTTCCCAGATGGTCGCGTTGAACTTCCAGGCTATGGAGGTGACTTCTATGAGGACTACTACGGAGCTGTCTGAGTTAGTAGTAGTATCACTAGTATTGTAGTAGTTGTATCTCCACTGTCCTGCATGACTTGTGGAATATGACTTTGCGTGTAATCGATTCCGGCGGCGTAGACAAATAATGTATAGGAGCTTGGAATGCCTCTGATGAGATGTAACGTCTTTCATCATAGTTGTACTGTAGCCTGGGCTTGTACTAAACTATGTATGATGTGTATGACCGTTGGTATATATATGGCAGTTTTATATTACCATGACATACGGATGAACATCTCTGCATTTCGTGTTATCCATTACATTCTGCACTTCCTTGCTAAGTTTGAGCCATTCTTGTCTAAACTGTTGTCTTGTTTTCTCCTAGGATGGTCAACACCCGCAGCAACCTCGCTGCCCCGGAGCAGGGGGAAGCCAGTGCAGCTAGAGGTGAAAATCTGCCTCACCCGCCTTCTCTGGCCGAAGTAATGCTGGAGGCGGAAAGAAACAAGCGTGAGACTAACCGCCTGCTGGAGCGGATTGAGCAGAACACTGCACGCCACCCGCGAAATGACTTGGTGTCAATCAATGACATTATCAAGCTCTACCCACCAAAGTTTAACCATTCCGTCGAGCCCCTCGACGCGGATGACTGGCTTCGCAGCATCACCCACAAGCTACGTTCTGCCAACGTAGCCGAAGCCGACAAGGTTACTTATGCTGCCTATCACCTCGAAGGCCCTAATAGCCTTTGGTGGGAAAACTTCGAAGCTATGCGCCCGGTCGGCCAAATTACTACCTGGGCTGAATTCAGTGAGGCTTTCTGTGAGCATCACATTCCGGAAGGTCTCATGGATCGCAAGAGGGAGGAGTTCTGCAACTTCACCCAAGGAAGACTGACTGTGGATGCTTATAGTCGTGAATTTGGAAACCTGGCATGTTATGCCCCTAAAGAGGTATCTACTGACGCTAAGAAGCAGGCAAGGTTCCGCAAGGGACTTAGCCCTGAGCTTCGCCGCGATCTTCGTATGCACGAGTGCACCTGCTTTCAGAAGTTGGTCAATAAAGCCATCAGTGCTGAGACAGGCCAGACTGATTATGACGCTTCACGCAAGCACTCCCGTGATTTTGGCTCTTCATCCGGCTCTGGAGCTCAGAAGCGCCGGGTGTGGATTCCAAGCACGGCACTGCCACCCAGGTTCATCCCGAGGTCATCTTTTGAGGCACCTCGTCCCAACCAGCAATTTGCACCGCCCAAGCCCTATGGTGGCCCCGCTGCTAATGCTGCTCCACGCCCCAATGTGGTAACATGCTTTAAGTGTGGAGAGCCAGGTCACTATAGCCGGGAGTGTCCCCAGAACAACAACCCCGTTCAATCTGGGAAGTCTGTTGGCCGTGGTAAGCCCGTGGGAAAAACATTCTACGCCAAGCCGGCCACCACTACTCGTGGCCATGTCAACTATGTTTCAGCCGAGGAGGCTCATGAGGATCCCAACGTTGTCCTTGGTACGCTCCTTGTTAACTGCCATCCGGCATCTGTTCTTTTCGATACTGGAGCATCTCATTCATTCATATCCGAGAACTATGCTCGATTGCATAACACGACATTCTTTGACATGCCCTCTTCCATGGTAATTCAAACTCCAGGTTCCAAATGGCAAACTTCTAGAGTAAGCCATGGGAACGAAATTCTTGTTGCTAGACTTGTTTTCCTTGCATCCTTAATAGCTCTCAAATCCTCGGACATAAACATCATCTTGGGTATGGACTGGATGTCAGCTCATTATGCTAAGATTGATTGTGCCACTAGAACCGTTCAACTTACTCACCCATCGGGCAAGACAGTTAATGTCTTAACTCGAGTGGCCAAGCGCCAACTTTACTCCCTAAGTGCCAACCCCCTTCCAGACCTTGAGGATGTTCCGGTAGTCCGACACTTTCCGGATGTCTTTCTAGAAGAACTGCCAGGTGTTCCACCTGACAGGGATGTCGAGTTTGTGATAGACCTTGTTCCAGGAACCGTTCCAATTTCTAGAAGACCCTACAAGATGGCACCCTTAGAACTAGCCGAGCTTAAGAACCAACTTGATGAGTCCTTGAAAAAGGGTTTCATCCGTCCTAGTTCCTCTCCTTGGGCTTGCCCCGTTCTCTTCGTCAAGAAGAAGGATGGAACGGATCGAATGGTTGTGGATTACCGACCCGTCAATTTGGTCACCATCAAGAACAAATACCCGCTTCCCAGGATCAACGATCTGTATGATCAGCTCGCTGGATCCTCAGTCTTTTCCAAGATGGATTTGAGGTTGGGCTACCATCAAATCAAAATAAAAAACGGGGACATTCCCAAAACGGCCTTTGTTACTCGTTATGGCCAATACGAGTACACCGTTATGTCCTTCGGTTTAACCAATGCCCCAGCCACCTTCTCTTGGTTAATGAACTCGGTCTTCATGGAGTACTTGGATAAATTCGTCGTAGTATACCTCGATGACATACTTATCTACTCCAAGAATGAAGAGGAACATGTAGAACATTTAAGGCTGGTATTGATGAAACTTCGAGAGCATCGCCTTTATGCCAAATTCTCCAAGTGTGAATTTTGGTTGCCAGAAGTGACCTATCTAGGCCATGTAATTTCTGGTAAGGGTATTGCTGTCAATCCCGAGTGAGTTCAAGCCATCCTTGATTGGACTCCACCTGAGACGGTCAAGCAAGTTCGGAGCTTCCTTGGCTTAGCGAGCTATTGCCGCCGCTTCGTCGAGAATTTCTCCAAGGTTGCTAAACCTCTAACTGAACTCCTCAAGAAAGATAAAAAGTTCGAGTGGACTCCATAGTGCAAGTTCAGCTTTCAGGAACTGAAAAGACGCCTGACATCTGCCCCCGTACTGGTACCACCAGACTTCTCCAAGGACTTTATTATCTATTGCGACGCCTCGCGACTAGGACTAGGTTGCATACTCATGCAAGATCGTCAGGTAATTGCCTATGCTTCACAGCAATTACATCCACATGAGGAAAATTATCCCACACATGATCTAGAGATGGCAGCTGAAGTCCATGCACTTAAAACTTGGCGACATTACCTCCTCGGTAATCGTTGCGAGATCTTCACCGATCACCAAAGTTCGAAATATATCTTCACCCAACCAGATTTGAATCTCAGGCAAAGACGTTGGGTTGAGTTGATCTCGGATTACGACTTAGGAATAACTTACACCCCGGGCAAAGCCAATGTCATGGCTGATGCGCTAAGCCGTAAATCCTATTGTAACAGCCTGATGTTACAACAAAGTCAACCACTTCTCCATGAGGAATTCCGTAAGCTTAATCTTCACATTGTTCCTCGAGGATTCCTATCCACCCTGGTGGCGAAACCTAACCTTATGGATCAGATCATAACCGCCCAGCGGTATGATAAGTTCATATCCCGGATTAAGGAAAACATCGCTAGCGGAGTTGCTAAATGTTTTTCCATGATTGAGTAAGGTGCTGTTTTCTTCGAGAACCGTCTGGTGGTTCCCAGGAAACAACAGCTATGCCAGTTGATCCTTAAGGAAGCTCATGAATCCCCTCTCACCATTCATCCCGGTAGTACTAAAATGTATCAAGACCTACGCCAGAGGTTTTGGTGGACTAGGATGAAGAGAGAAATTGCTCAATACATTACTAGCTGCGAAGTCTGTCGTCGTGTTAAAGCAGAGCACCAACGGCCTGCTGGCACCCTTCAACCCTTGGCTATTCCCGAGTGGAAATGGGATAAAATCAGTATGGATTTCATCACTGGGTTTCCCAGGACCAAGAGAGGGAATAATGCCATCTTCGTCGTGATCGACCGTCTTTCCAAAGTAGCCCATTTCCTACATGTTCGTGAGAGTATCACCACTAGCCAGCTACCCGATTTATACATCTCCCGAATAGTGTCTCTCCATGGTGTCCCATTGGAAATTAACTCAGACCGTGGGAGTCTCTTGACCTCTCGATTTTGGGAAAGTTTCCAAAATGCTATGGGAACTCGTCTCTCTTTTAGTATCGCCTTTCATCCTCAATCAAGTGGTCAAGTAGAGCGAGTCAATCAAATTCTGGAAGATATGCTCCGAGCTTCTGTTATCTCGTTCGGAATGAGTTGGGAGAAATGCCTCCCATTTGCGGAGTTTGCTTATAACAATAGTTATCAAGCTAGCTTGGGCAAAGCTCCTTTCGAAGTTCTCCATGGACGAAAATGTCGAACGCCTCTTAACTGGTCAGAAACCGGGGAAAGACAACTCTTTGGCCCGGTATGATTCAGGAAGCAGAAGAGCAGGTTCGCGTTATTCATGAGAAATTGAAAACAACCCAATCTCGTCAAAAGAGTCAATATGATCGTAAACATAAGCCTATGACTTATGAAGTCGACGAGAAGGCTTACCTTCGGGTTACCCCGTTAAAAGGAACCCATCGTTTCGGTATCAAGGGCAAATTGGCTCCTTGTTACATTGGACCCTTTCGCATTCTTGCCAAACGAGGAGAAGTTGCCTACCAATTGGTACTACCTCCACATCTTTCTAGAGTTCACGATGTCTTCCACGTTTCTCAACTCAGGCGTTGCTTCGCGGATCCTATCCGTGGAGTGGACCACGAAACGCTTGATCTACAAGATAACCTCTCCTATCGGGAATATCCCGTTCGTATCCTTGATCAAGCCGAGCGTACCACTCGACGTCGTAATATCAAGTTTCTCAAGGTTCAATGGTCACACCACTCCGAGAAAGAAGCCACTTGGGAAAGGGAGGATCGTCTTCGACTCGAGTACCCCACCTTCTTTCCAGAGGATCCTAAATCTCGGGACGAGATTCTTTTGAGTGGGAGTGAGTTGTCACACCCTAGCTAGTTCAAGCATTAGAATGTGCATCATGTTTAAATTCCTTTTAAATTTGAATTGGGGAAGGCAGAAACCCCCAACACCCCCTTGGAAACAACTAGGGTTTACTAAAATTATTTTCAATGAACCTGAAATGCCCTTCTAAAAAGTTCACCCTCTTTGTCTTGGGTTAGAACCTCTGGCAAAATTGGTGCATAATTTTCTAGGTCAACAGAAGGTCATTGAATTAAATCATAAGTATTTGAATTTGGGCATTTAAATGCTATAAAATAATTTAAATGCTCAAATAATTCTGGAAATAAATGTTTGCTGTTGGAAATAATCTAAACAGAGCCCACAATTATTTTCAGGATTTTTGGAAATGTTTTAGTATTTTAATTAAAGCCCAGCAGTTGTAGTTAAATAGAAAAAACAGAAACAAATCAAAAAAAGAGAGAGGGAGAAGCCCACCTGGGCCTTACCTGTGTTGGCCAGCCCACCTGGCTCGGCCCAGCCTACTGGCTCTGCCAGTCGTTGTCCTCCTCCCGCCAGAAGGACGCGGAGCGCGTGGCCGGCGCCCGCGGCCACACGCCGGCCACCTCCTGCTTCTGCCGACGCCCGGGAGACGTCCAGGGAATGCCACGCGACCCCCACGTCCCCCTCTCATCCTCTCTCACTCTCCCCCTCGTCTCCCTCTCCCTCTCCCGCGATGGCCGATGCACCTGTCGCCGTCTCACCGCCGTAGTCGCGCCCTCTGTCACCCCCTCGCCCCTCTGACGTGTCCAGAAGCCCCGCCGCGACGCCCTCGCCCTCCCCACCGAGCCACGCTTCGCCGGAGGCCCTGCATCGCCACCATCGGATCGTCTTCAACCTCGGTACCCGCCGGACGCCGTTCATCGATTCGCCTTGCTCTGGTCGCCCCCGAGCCCACTGAGCTACTCATCGACCTCCCTGTGAGCTCTGCCACCTTTCCCCTCTTCTTTTCCACGCGTTTGCACCCTCTAGGCCATAGTTCCACCATGGCCGAATCTCGTCTCCGCTCGAGCTTGTCGCCGGCGCCGCTCCGGCGACCATTTGGTCGTCCCGTGCTACGCAACATGCTTGCCGCATCGCGTAGTGCCTCGCTAGCGCCTTAGTTTCCGCATTTGCACGCCGCAGCCCACACCCCGCACATGGCCGAACTCCGGCCGCCGCCTTGGAGCTCGCCGTCATCGTCTCCGGCCACCGTAGGCCCGGCCTCCAACACCACTAGATGCGCGACTGCAAGAGCTCTCCAACGAGCCCAAGAACGGCCTCGCCCGTGCCCCGTGGGTGTTTTCCGAGCTACGCCACCGTCTCGGGCCTCGCCGGCGGCTCAACGCCGGCGAGTTTGACCCCTGGGTGGGCCCAGGTAGACCCCCCCCTTGAGTCTATGACAGGTGGGGCCGGTCTGCTAACTAATCTAGGATTAGTTTTAACTAATTTTATTTAAATCAGTCACTGACATGTGGGCCCAGGCCCCACTGACAGCGAATTAGTGTTAATCTAATCCTGTTATTTAACTGAGAGACTGACAGAAGGGGTCCACCAGTCAGGTTTGACCTGGGCTGGCGCCTTTGACCTGCTGAGGTCAGCATGACGCAGTAATGCATTTTCTGGATTTATTTTTATTCAGGAAATTCCAGAAAAATGTTTAAAACTTCTAAAAATCATAGAAAATCAACCATAGCTCCAAATGCAAAGATTTATATATGAAAAATGATCAGAAAAATTCAATCTATCCATCTGTAATGGTTTCATGCATGACAAAACAAGTTTACCTTGCTGTTTAAGCAGAATAAGGAAATGCACTATTAAGGCCATGTTTAATGAGCTAATATTTGAATCTTTGATTCAAATGAGTTCATTCCTTCTTGTTATAGCTTGCATTAGGCCAAGACACATTCCTATTGCCATGTCATAGCATGCATCATATTGTCGCATATCGTCATGTGTTGATTGTGTTCCGATGTGTTCTTCGTGGTAGGTTCTGCCTCCGAGGATATTCACGAGTATCCAACTGAAGGGCAGTATCCCACTACCACTCCATCAGGCAAGCAACCCATTGATCATTCCAATACAACCCATGTTCTCGCCTCTGCTCTTGTTTACTGCATTAAGACATCTCCATTCAAACTGTTGTGTGCTATGGTAGTTGAACCCTTATCCTCTACATGACCTGTCATTGCCACAGTAACTAGATGAAACCCACTAGCATGTGTAGGAGTTGATTGAGCCATGTATGTGATTCTTACCTTGCTATGCCTGCTATGCTTAGAGTTGTGTCAGGTCTGGTTCATCTGGGTGATGGGCTAGAGTGATATGATTATGTCAGTAATATGAGGAATGTGTTGAACATGTTTTGGTAAAGGTATCGACGAGAGGCCATGTAGGAGTACATGGTGGGTTGTTTCATTGAGACCGTCCCTAAGAACTGAGATTTGTATGTGTGATTTAAGATTCAGCTACTACCATGCATTGGGATCCTTAATTGACCCTCTCGGCTTCTTAAATACCTTAGTATTCTGTCCAGGAGTTGCAATTAGTTTCTGGTGTTGTAGGATATGTGTTGGCGGCCGTGCGTAGCGCTGACCCTAGGGGTGGGCTATGTTGCAGTAGATACACCGTGGCACGGTGTACCAAGTCACCCGTTTGGTGTCTCGGGAACCCTGTTCACATCGTTCGGGGCCGTATATGGAAACCTCGGCCGGACTCCCTGCGGATGGAACCTGGATAGGCGATAAACCTGGACTAGAGACTTAGGTGTTTAGGTAGGTCGTGGCCGACACCCTCGCTGGGCTTTCGCTTGAAGGTTGCCGAGTGCATGTCGTGTAAACGGCGGTAAGTGGTGAAAGCGTGTATGACGAAGTACACCCCTGCAGGGTATAAAACTATTCGAATAGCCGCGTCCGCAGTAAAGGACTACTTGGTTGCCTATACACTTCATAGACAAGTTAATGGATACTACTAAAAGACTCAAGATAAGTGTGAGTACCGAGGATGGTCCTCTCGTAGGATGACGAGGGAGGATCCCCGGTGGAGTATTGTGTTGGTGAGTAGTGGACTCGTGTGCAAAAACTATTTTACTAGTGAAGTTCCGTAGGATAGCTTAGCCAAGAGTCAAAGATGGCTTGCTGCAATAGCCCCACCACCTTCTTGAGAATGAGCATGTATAGTAGGTTCTGATGTAAGACTTGCTGAGTACCTTGTACTCATGTTTGCTTATTTGTTGTTTTCAGACGACAACACTGCCCCCTCCGATGGGTTTTATGTAGACCTTGATGTCGATGAGTGACTAGCCACCAGGTGGTGATCCTGGCCATGGAGGGCCCTATGTAGATAGACAGGCTTCGAGAAGCCTTCTTTCTTTCTAGTGTCTGTACTCAGACCGGTTGCTTCCGCATGTGCTTGTATGAGTGTATGACGTGAGTGTCGGGTCATGTGACCCCTATCTGTATGAACATGTTATGTATGGCTCTCTGGAGCCTTTAAATAAAGTACTTGAGTTGTAGAGTTTTGTTGTGATGCCATGTTGTATGTACTCATATCAGGCATATTGTGTGTATGATTGAAATGCTTGGTATGAGTGGGATCCGACAATCTAGTTGTTTATCCTTGGCAGCCTTTCTTATGGGAAATGTAGCCTAGTGTTCCTCGAGCCATAGTAGTCCGCTACAGCCCGGTTCACCGGAGTCCTGCTAGCCCAGCACTACTGCTCAGGACACTTGACTGGCCGGCATGTGGTTCACTTCGTTCCTATGTATGTCCCTTCGGGGAAATGTCATGCGGTAACTTCCGGAGTCCTGCCTAGCCTGCTACAGCCCGGGTTCCCCAGAGTCCTGTTAGCCCAGTGCTACAGCCCGGAATCACTCGCTGATGACCGACATGCTCGATGTAATTCATGTATGCCTGTCTCCATAGGTCTGTGCCGCTTTGGGTTCGTGACTAACCATGTTGGCCCGGGTTCTCTGTCATATGGATGCTAGCGACGCTATCATATACGTGAGCCAAAAGGCGCAAACGGTCCCGGGCCATGGTAAGGCGACACCCGTGGGATACCGTGCGTGAGGCCGCAAAGTGATATGAGGTGTTACCGGCTAGATCGATGTGGCTTGGAATCGGGGTCCTGACAAATACTCTGAAGGATCGGTGGAGGGCGGTGAGACGGCCGTCTGTTCTGACACTGCATCATCAACGGGTGAGACGGACTCTTTGTACCAGTTGCAGGATGGCATGCTCGGGGGCTATTTCGATGGCAGCAGTATTCCGGACCCCCTTGAGCCGCCGAATTGGGCCGGAGTCTTCATGGCAGGAACACAGCCCGGGCAGAACTCGACAGCAGCAGCGGCAACAGTTACCGGGTCGGCCGCAGCCGGGACAGGAGACCTCGCGCGCCCCCGGCTCAGATTCTAATGGACCTCATGGATAAACTGACGACTCTGTTGACTGCCGTGGTAGAGCCGGCGGATAAAGCCCAGCATGACGCAGAGGTGGCACGCGTACGTGAAGAGATGGTACAAGCTAAAGAAAATCTAGCAGCAGAGGAGGTCAGGATGGTAGCGGAGCGGGCGGCTTTGGACGTTCGTGCTCAATAGCTTCAAGTAGGGACTTTCCGGCTCTCAGTGGATCTGAACGCGGCAAACGAGGTCATGAGAAGAAGGCGTCAGAAAACTCAGTCACGTCCACCTTTGATGCTCGATCCTAGGAACCTTTTTCATACACCCGGAGCTGGGGCAAGCAACCCGCCGGAGGCAAACCGGATCACAACACCCGGCGCGCCGGTCCAACCGCGCGCCATCGAACCACCTCGTGTAGTTACCGCTCCACCTCATTCCGTACCAACGCCGCCGGGTCACTTCTCCAATCCCTTGGAAAACCTCATTGTAGCGTCAGCTTGTTTGGCGGCTCTCCCGATGGAAGGTGACTCACCGGTGGCGGTCAAAACGCGGAGGGTGGGAGAACTTCTCCAAACAGCTCTGGCACAGCAGGATGCGTACTCCTACAGTTGAGACAGGATCCATTCAACTCCTCGCCCAAGCCGGAGCCCAAGCTACAGTAGGCATATGGATTCAGCTGACATGTCAAGCAATGCTCAACGCTGCAACCGACCACACATGTATGAGCCGGTGCAGGCTGGAGCCCTTAACTTGGCGGATCATGAGAGGATCTGACAAGAGGCTAAGCGAGCAGTTCAACTGGCAGCAGATCAGGCAGCTCATCAGACCTTTCCAGCTTATCCAGCAACCTCGGTCGAGGCAGGAGTGGCCACAAGAACCGGAGGTCTCCCTTGCCTGGTGCCGGCCATAAGTAATGAGCGTTTGCCAAAGGACTTCAAGGGGCCTCGTGAGGTGCCTAATTACACGGCTGATTTGCAGCCTGGGGCTTGGATTGAGAGTTATGAGATGGCTATGGAGTTGTTGGAGGTCAGGGACATAGCAATGGCTAAGTATTTCACTATGATGTTGGATGGAAGAGCACGTACTTGGTTGAAGGGGTTGCCACCCAATTCCATCGGCTCATGGGCGGAGTTGAAGGCCCGGTTCATTCATAACTTCAAAGACACATGCAAACAACCCATGTCGATTGTGGACCTGACCAATTGTAAACAAGAGGACGGTGAATCTACAACCCATTGGGTGCGCCGGGTCAAGGAGATAATACATTCATCTGATAAGATGGATGCCAGTTCAGCCATCTTGATGTTGGAGAAAAACTGTCGTTTTGAACCTCTGAAGCAGAAGTTGGGGCGGCTCAAGCGTGATTGCAATGACATGGGCCAGTTGATGGCGGCTCTTGTCAAGTATGCTGATTCTGATAGTACCAATGACCCGGTTTCTAACGAAGAAAAGACAGCGAAGGGAAAGAAGAACGGCAACGGCAAGGGTCACCAGCATAACCTGACAAATCAAGGAGGAAATAAACGTAAGGATGATGAATTTGTCACTAACACCAATGCGTAGGGTGGCAATCAACGGCGCAAGGGCAGGCAACCCCCTCGGTCGGGCGGGCCAGGTCCCACCCTTGAGAAACTATTGAATGAACCTTGTCCAAGACACGACACTCGGGAGAAGTCAGCCACCCACCTGTGGAAGGATTGTACAATCATGAAAGCGTTTAAAAATTCAGATGTGTTTGATGGAGGTCACGGCCCAGGCGGCGGTTCAGGTGGGGGCGGTTTCCATGGCCCGGGCACCGGTTCAGGTGGAGGAGGGTTTCACGGTCATGGCCATCCAGGTAACCAAGGAGGATATAATCCACAACCCGGCCAAAGTAATCAGCAGCAATAGTCTGGATATCAGAGAAACCCAAAACAGTTGAATAGTGGGCAATACGATGTGTTTACCACTAGTTTATGTAAGAGGGACTAGAAGCTTCACAAGAGGGCCGTCAATGCCGTTGAGCCGGCAGTTCCACGTCACTTACGTTGGTCAGAACAGCCTATTGTGTGGAGTAGAGAGGATCACCCACCCTGGGTTGATAATCCGGGTCACTTGGCCTTGGTAGTGGCGCCTCAGGTTGGTGGATATAAATTCACTAAGGTACTCATGGATGGAGGTAGCAGCATCAACATCCTCTACTATGAGATGTTCCGTCAGATGGGATTGACTGATAAGAGTCTTAAGCAATCCAACACTGTTTTTCACGGTGTGGTACCTGGCAAGTCGGCATACCCAGTTGGTAAGATTGAATTGCAAGTAGCCTTTGGGGATGAGTATGACTCCAGAGCAGAAAAATTAACCTTTGAGGTGGTTAAGATCAAAAGCCCATATCATGCTCTATTTGGATGGCCGGCTTATGCCAAGTTCATGGCTCGGCCGTGTTATGTGTATTTGCAGCTCAAGATGCTGGGTTATAAGGGCACTATTACAGGACATGGAAGCCGGAAAATAGCCTTGGAGTGTGAAGAAGGTGATGCTGCATATGCTGAGTCTGTTTGTGCAACAGAGGAGTTAAAGTTTTATAAGGATCATGTTGACCCGGTAGACATGACGTCTTTAAACAAACCAACAACAAAGCATGAGCCGGTGTTGAAATTCAAATCAGTTGATGACACCAAGATGGTTGACTTTGTGCCTGGCGACTCATCTAAGCAGTTCATCATCAGTGCCAACTTGGATCCAAAATAGGAAAGCACGCTCATCGAGTTCATCCATGAGAACCGGGACATCTTTGCATGGAAACCTTCTGACATGCCGGGTGTCCCGAGGGAACTCACTGAGCACACTCTCAATATTGATCCAAAGTTTAGACCAGTTAGACAGTTTCTCCAGCGGTTCAACGAGGAAAGGCACAAGGCCATTGGAGAAGAGGTGGCCCGGCTCTTAGCGGCCGGGTTCATTGTGGAAGTCTTTCACCCAAAGTGGTTAGCCAACCCGGTGCTTGTACTCAAAAAGAACGGCACCTGGCGTATGTGTGTGGATTACACCGATTTAAACAAGGCTTGTCCGGCTAACCCTTTTGCCCTCCCCCGTATTGATCAGATCATCGATGCTACGACGGGTTGCGCACGTTTGAGTTTTTTGGATGCTTATTCAGATTATCATCAAATCAAGATGGCAGTCAAAGATCAGGAGAAGACAGCTTTTATCACTCCGTTTGGAGCTTTCTGCTATGTGTCCATGCCTTTTGGGCTTAAGAGTGCCCAGGCGACCTATCAACAGTGTGTGCAGAATTGTCTTCACAATCAGATTGGGCGTAATGTTCATGCTTATGTGGATGATATAGTGGTAAAGTCCAGGAAAGAGGAAAACTTGGTCACAGATCTGAAAGAGACCTTCGATAACCTCCGGGTCTACAAAATGATGCTTAACCCGGCTAAGTGTGTTTTTGGAGTCCCAGCCGGCAAGCTCTTGGGTTTTTTGGTGTCCAACCGAGGTATCGAAGCTAACCCGGAGAAGATTAAGGTGATCACATCCCTAGCCAAACCAACATGCATCAATGACGTTCAACGGCTGGCAGGCCGTGTTGCTGCTTTGAGCCGGTTCATAAGCCGGTTAGGGGAGAAGGCGATGCCTTTGTATCAGCTGATGAAGAAAACAGATGATTTTGTTTGGAGCGATGCTGCAAACTCTGCTTTTGAGGATCTGAAGAAACAACTTGCTGAGCTGCCGATCCTTGCTGCTCCAATTGAGAAAGAGCCGTTGTTGTTATACGTAGCTGCCAACTCATGAGCTGTTAGTGTGGCAATTGTGGTGGAGCACAAGGAGGTTGGCAAGGAACATCTGGTTCAATGGCCGGTTTATTACGTCAGTGAGGTGTTGATTGAATCTAAACAAAGATGTCCACATTGGCAGAAGCTCGTATATGGGGTGGTCATGGCAAGCCGGAAGCTTAAACATTACTTTCAGGGTCACCCAATCACCGTGGTTAGTTCTACTCCTTTGGGAGACATCATCCAAAATAGAGAGGCCACTGGACGAGTCGCCAAGTGGGCCATTGAACTTGGATCTCATGGGTTGAAGTATGTGCCACGTACTGCGATCAAGTCTCAGGCGCTGGTTGACTTTATTAATGACTAGACAGAGATGCAGATACCGGAGGAGAAACCAGACAACACATATTGGACTATTCATTTTGATGGGTCCAGACAGTTGGAAGGCTCGGGGGCTAGAGTTGTTTTAACCTCCCCTCGAGGTGACAAATTTTGTTATGTGTTATGGCTGATGTTTCCTTGCACTAACAACGCAGCAAAGTATGAAGCCTTGCTCCATGGTCTTCGAGTGGCCAAAGAGATGAGCCTGAGCCTGGTCCGGTGTCTTGGCGACTCAGATTTAGTGGCTCAACAAGTATCAGGCAAGTGGGATTCCAAAGACCCTCTCATGGCGGCTTATCACCGTGAAGTTGATGTTGTTGCAGGACATTTTAAAGGATATCAGGTGGAGCACATTGACCGTAGGAAGAACGAAGCGGCTGATGCTCTAAGTCGCTTGGGATCTCAGTGTAAGCCGGTGCCACCTAACACCTTTTTAGATGTTTTGCATAACCCGTCTGTTAAGTTACCCACAGAAGAAGATCTAGCCGTTCCTGACCCGGAGGCACAGTTGGTGGCGGCTCTTCATGTCATCCCAAATTGGACAATGCCGTTCTTGGCTTACATGACCCGGGGAGAGTTGCCAGCGGATGAGACCCTGGCTCGACAGATAACCCAGCGGTCTAAGTCAATGACGATTTCTGATGGAGAACTATACCATCGCTGCGTCTCTGGAGCATTTCAGCGGTGTGTTTCCCCTGAAGAAGGCCAAGAAATACTTCGTGAGATCCATGATGGCGATTGTGGTCATCACGCCGGGTCAAAATCTCTGGTGGCCAAGGCTTTTCATCACGGTTTTTACTGGTTGACGGCTCACGCTGATGTAGAGGATCTGGTCAGTAGATGTGATGGATGTCAAAAGTTCGCACGACGAGCACATGTGCCGGCTCAAGAGCTCCGGATGATTCCAATCACTTGGCCGTTTGCGGTCTGGGGGCTTGACATGGTTGGACCTTTCAGAAGGTCTAAGGATAAAAAGACACATCTTTTAGTGGCAGTTTATAAATTCACAAAGTGGGTTGAGGCAGAACCGGTGAGTAAGTGTGATGCAGCCACGGCGGTTCAGTTCATGAAAAAGGTGATCTTTCTTTCTGGTTTTCCACACAGCATTATCACTGACAATGGCACTAATCTATCCCAAGGGGCTATGGAGGAGTTTTGTCAATGTGAGCATATTCGGCTTGATGTTTCTTCTGTAGCTCATCCTCAATCCAATGGTCAAGCTGAGAGAGCAAATCAGGAAATTTTAAAAGGTCTCAAACCCCGGCTTATGGTTCCCTTACAGCGAACGCCGGGTTGTTGGGTAGAGGTAATACCCTCGGTGCTGTGGAGTATCAACACCACACCTAACAGGTCTACAGGTTACACACCTTTCTTCATGGTGTATGGAGCAGAAGCAGTGTTGCCTAGTGACATCCGTCATGACTCGCCCCGTGTGGCGGATTATGTTGAAGCTAATAATGAACAAGCCAGACAGGATGCACTTGACATGTTAGATGAGGAAAGAGACTTAGCAACGGCTCGATCAGCAATTTATCAACAGGACCTGCGCCGTTATCACAGCCGCCGGGTTAAGTCCAGGACTTTTCAGGAAGGCGACCTGGTGCTCCGGCTCATCCAGGATCTGTCAGATGCACACAAGTTATCCCCACCTTGGGAAGGGCCCTTTGTGGTCAGCAAGAACTTAAACAATGGGTCATATTACCTCATTGAAGTTCGAGAGCACAAAGACTCACGTAAGTCCGAAGAGGAGACCCGCCGACCATGGAACATTGCTCAACTTCGGCCATACTACACCTGAGCCACCGGCTCTCATCATGTACATACTTTAATGTTGTATATACTATGATAAGTAATAAAGCAAGACCATCGGTCTCTTTTCTTTTCAAAAGATTAAGCATCTTTGTTGTTTCTTATTTTCAAATGACTATTAAGGAGCTGATCATATTTGAATCAAGTCTAACCTTTTTGGTCCGGCTTACGATCGTATTCGAATCTAGCCGCAACTATCATGGTCACTTGGGGGCTTCCTGTTCAAACATAGGCTGTATTCGAACCAAAGCGAACATAGCTGCCATAACCCTCTTGACCGGCTCAAGGACAAACTCACTAGGGGGCTTCTTGATCGTATCTGAATCACAGCTTAACCCCTTTTGGGTCCGACTTGGATCGTATTCGAACCAGGGTCGTTAAAAACCTCTCAAGGTCATTTGGGGGCTTCCTATTCAAACATAGGTCGTACTCGAACCAAAGAGAACATAGCTGTCGGTACCCTCTTGATCGGCGCAACGCCAAAGCCAATGGGGGCTATATGGTCGTATTCGAACCTTAGCTTACCCCTTTGGTCTGGTTTACTGATCATATTCGAATCATAAACCCCCAACTTTTAATTACAAGGTTAAATTTTATTTACCACATGTTATTTGCCTTCTAGTTTTTTGTTGTCTCAATTTTATAAATAAACAACATGGTCTCTTTCGCCGGCTAGACTATTTGACAACAAGCCACAAAGGTATGATAATCATTAAGTATTCAGAAGCATTGACTTCCCAAAAAGATTGGATTATCAGCTTCAACACCCGGGTTATTTAAGCCGGTGGTCCAGAGATTAAAGGTACAAGTATGGCTATTGTTTATGTGCAATTGCCTCCTGTATTAGTCAAAGGGTTATTTCAGCCTTGTTCTCTTTTTATGTCGGGTTTTGTTTTTTACTATGGAAAAAATATTGGCTATAAGCCGGTTGTTCTAACCCATTCGGTACTAAGCCGCCAAGCCAGTCTTTTCTCTTGTATCTACAGGAACAAAGATGAAGTATTACAGGGACAACCATAAATATGATGCATATATTGACATCAGGAAACACAGAATCACACACAAGTGTTTTATGCGCGATGGCATAGGCAAAGCATGTAGTGTTTTCACAGCTAATCTATTACACGGCTTTTATAAGCCGATGAAGATGGTTATCACTCCTCCCTCGCCGGTTCACCGCCCTCTATTAACTGGAAGCTGGGTTTTGACCAATCAAAACCGTTCATAGCGACAAAATTCTGCTTCTTCGTCAATTAGGCCGGCCGGATCAACTTCCGGAGCAAATTTATTTTCACGAACAGGCGGGATTAAATCAGTCACCTTGTACGAGAGAGTTGCCATCTTCTTATTTTCCACATCAAAACCCGCCTGATACTTGTTGATATTGGTTTCATCTCCAAGAATAGTCGCCTGAGGTCGGACTCCGTGCACGCAAGCCATGAAGTCATCTTGTTCAAAGGGAGACCCATCTTCCTTCACAGTAGGATACCCTCTGGCCACGTCCGCCGGGTCTAGATCTGGCACCCAAGCCTTGGAGCCGCTCAGGGTAGTCAAAGCTCCGGCTCTGGCACAGGAGCGCTTCACTTCTTGGAACCTGGCGGGTAGGATTGATAGCTTCTTTAAGACATCGCTGAGCTGGTTGGGTCCTTGATTAGTAGGAGAGATGGCAGCAAGTGCCCGTTGTGCGCCAATATACAGTTGCTCCACTAAGGTATACACTGCCTTCAGTTTAATCACATGATCTTGGCTCAGATTCTTGCTTCGTGGGCCTACACATATTTTATAAACAAAGTCAGCTGGTGGCTTATATTCTGGATCAGCAAAAAGTACACAAGATCAAATACAGATGGCTTACCAAAGATGGCAGCTGCCATTTGAGACACCCGGGCCTTTAAACCGGTCAGCTCCGTGGAAACCTCTTCAAGGGCGGCTTCAGCCTTCTCGGCACGTTGTGTCAGAAGTGTTTTTTCTTCCGCCCAGGTTTTCTTCTTGGCAGTGAAGCTGGTCTTTAATTTTTCCGTCTCAGAGAGACTTACTTGTAATTTGGAGTTAGCAGACTTGATTTATGCCTCCTGACCCGCCAGCCGGGTCTTCGCATCAGTCAATTGCGAGCTCAGTTCAGATAAGGCATTCTGCAAAAAACGTACCCAAATGAGTCAAGATTTCGCTTAAGGTTCAAAAGTCAAGATTCAAGTCTCAAGTAATTTACAAAACCACTTGACACTTGGGGGCTAATGCATGCCAAAACAATTTCTTATGACTCTAAAGACATACTTTAAGTCCCGAGTACTTTACAAAGTAACAACACTTGGCACTTGGGGGCTAATGTATGCTATTCAGCAAGTTTCTCAAGGTTAAGCCAGATTACAAAGTTCTTTGGATATGGTACAAGACAATTATGAAAATTTAAAGTACCGGCTCATTTATGATCAAATGAATCGGCCCTTGGGGACTACAGGTGAAGCTTTGCTCTCTTTTATTGAACTCAAGAAAAGTTTCAACGGTAAAAGTCTTAGCCTATACCATAAAGTCTACAGATCATCCCGGTTCTCTCATAACCTGAAGACTTGGGGGATGGGGGAATATAAATAAGCCGGAAGAATATACCTCGTATTTCAGCTGCAACTGCTTGACCATTTCGATCTCTGAGTCGCGGCTGGAGTGTACATGGCTGAGATAACCGGATAAAATGTCGTTGGCATTTAGATGGTCATAATGTGAAACATCAAAGCATACTTTTTGTCTCTCCAATGCCTCTTGTTTTTCCGTGTGAGGAGCCAACACGGTGGGATCCCCCGACTCAACAAAGCGGCTCCCGATGATCAAAACGTCTTGCGCAGACGGTGATGGCGGGTTGGCGGAGCTTGATGGTCCAGTTGCGGAAGGATTCACGGTGGTATCATCAAATGACGACTCAGGAGGATTTGCTTCTGCATTGACAGGCGGGTCTTATGGAGTTTCAATTGATGGAGGGGAAGGTGGCCTTGCCGGTTCAGGTGCAAGGACTGGCGGCTCTTCCACCGGCTTAGTCACCTTGGCCTTCTTAGACTTAGCTTGGCCACTAAGTAAAATATTATAGGACTGTCAGTATAAAGAGACAATTTGAAAAACACAAAAGACAAAGGATTTTTCCTTACCCACGGGCAGTCCTGAAGGCCGGAAATTGGGTCTGAGATGAGTCGCCAGACGAGCGAGACACCTCCTGCAAAGATAAAACAAAGTAAGTATTGCAAGGGAGGAGATCCATTAACAGAAAGTCAAAGACAAAGAAATAAACCTCGTTCTATCATTTTTGAGGAGTTTGTTGAAGAACAACACCCGGTTTGTGTTCGGTTCGGGCTTGACGGCGGCTCTCATGTTGCTGCTTTTTCAAAAGAAAGTGAGGGTCCAGATAAGCTAAAGGGTGTGAAAACCTTACTTTCCGAGTCACCACTCGAAGTTTCTGTCTTGGAAAATGGGCTGAGTCAGAGGAAGTAGTTACCTCTTCTTCCATGGCCTGACTGGCCCCAGTGTCGTCCTGGTAATGATCAGTGTTAATAAGATTATTAAAAAGTTGGCCAAGGGAGTCAAGGGCTACCTCCGACTCAGAAGTATCTCCAAGCCTCATCAAATCTTCAGCAGTGCTCTTCTTCTTCTTTTTTGACCTCCGGGTCGTTTTCTTTGCGTTTATGGCGGCGACTCTCGCTTTCTTGGCAGCTTCGTGGTCATATTTAACTTTCCAGAAATCAGATTTGTTCTGAAGACAGGTAAAGGCAAGATGAAAGGTCAGGTAAGTATTAAACCATACGGCTGGGAAAAATACCAAGGAGAGAGATCAGAGTTTCCTTACTTCTGGCACCGGGTTAAGCTTGCAGAAGGGGTTTAACCCGACGATACTGCAGTCTTCGTATTTTCCGTTCACCAGAAGGGTTGACATTGAAACAATATCTTCTTCCGTTAGTTGAACGGAGCTATGACGAAGAGTCATCTGGGCCTCTGCCATACTCGTACATCAATTTTGATCGAAGAATTAGAGGGATAACCCGTCATGAGATCTAGCAGCGGGTCATATCAACTCCGCTTAAGCCATTTCCTAATAAGGCATTAATCCTTTTTATTGATGGGATCAGCTTCTTGCGTTCGACAGCAGTATGCTTGTCAGGGAGCACAAACTTGGAGTCAAGATGTTCGGGGCGATAACCCGGCAGTGGCTTCTCGTTTGCTGGTGAAATGTCTTGACAATAGAACCAAGTCTGATTCCAGTCTTTTGGATGACTCGGCAATACTATGAGGGGGAAGACAGCGCCCTGCCGGCGCTGAAAAGAGATGCCTCCAAGCTCCAAGCTAAGGCCGTTGTTGCACTTGTTCTGCCGGTTCAGATAAAAATATTCCCTAAACAGTTCCATGGTCGGCTCTTCTTGAAGATACACCTCACATAGCACTTGGAAGTTACAGATGTTAGATATGGAATTGGGCCCGATATCTTGAGGGTGGAGTTTGAAAAAGTGGAGGACCTCTCTGAAGAACTTTGAGCCGGGCGGTGAGAAGCCACGGTTCATATGGTCAGTAAAAACAATCACTTCGCCATCTCTTGGATTGGGCCGTTCTTCATCCGGGTCAGGGGCACGGTAAGACATGACGTCTTTTCCTGGAAAAAATCCCATGGAGAAGAACTCCTTCAAACGTTCCTCAGTTACGGTTGAGGGAACCCAGTTGCAGATGGTTGGCGCTTTTGACGGCATGATGATCAAAAGACGAGCTGAGAAAAAAAGTAGCATGCCGGTTCAACTCAATGGTGAAATTAACAGTTAAATGATGATGGTGCAAATAGGTAATGGCGGCATAAGTAAGGGCTAATGTAATATAAGGGAAAAGTAAGCCGGCATCGTAAGCCGCCATGACTACAGACATTTGAAGGAAATCAGAGACAGAATTGGCTAAGTGTTGAAACAAACAAGTTTCCTAATTTCTTGATATTATTCTGGATCAAAGGGTCGTTCAAAATGGAAAATATCCTAGACCTAAAAAACTAGTTCAGATGAGTTCATGAGTTCTAATGAGGCCTTTGAACCATAGAAAGGGATCTGTTGGTATCGAGAATGGGCACAAAACAACTACCGCATGAACACATGTTCTCTTTGGATCAAGAAGAAGCCGTAGTAGAAGAACTATAAGGAAACCGTGACGAACTGTGAAGAACACGCAGAAACCCTAATGCGGATCTGAGGAGCAGGAAGGTGAGCACTTACAACCACAGATCTTCTGCGAAGGTCGCCGCCGTTCTCTGGACCGATTCGGGTTGATGCAGCTGCCAAGGTCGACGGAGACGGAGGTGAAGCGCGACGGCGGCGAAGCTCGAGCAGCAGGAGGGTTGCGAGAGGAAGAAGACGGAGAGAGAGAGAAGAATGAGGAAGGTCGGGGCGTGCCTATTTATAAGGGAAAAGGTGAACAGACGGGCGCGGAAATCGAGGAAGAGTCGAATAATGGTTATCTAACTAGATGGACGCCTTGATTCTCGGAAGGCATTAAAGATGAAGATCCATTGAGAGATGACATCATAAAAGTTTTTTGTGTTTTCAAGAGATGACATCATGGAGGGTTACAAAAACTTCTGCGAAGATAAGAAGATGGATTTTGTCTAAGTATTAAAGATTGACAAAGAACAAAGTTCAAAGTCAACCTGGGGCCTAATGTTGGGGATATAGCTATCAGTTATGACCCGCCCAGGAGGGGCCGGGTCAGCCCCAATGGCGGGTTACAAAGGAAGCCCAGTAACCATTAAGATGATAATTTATCAAATCTTATAGAAGGCCTAAAAGGCCTAGAGGCGGCTTAAGGCCCAATATTGTAAACCGCCATATGTAAGGAAAGACTTGTAAAGAAAGGCATGTAAAAGAAGTCACCGAGCCGGACACAATTTATGAGCCGGCCGGGACTTTGTAGGCCACCAGGCGTCAACCCGTGTATATAAGGGGACGACCCGGTGGCGGCTTAGGGCAAGAAACAAGAGATTGATAACCAAGCCAGCGAGTTAAGCCTCTTGGTGATCGAAACCCCAGCAATACCAACACAACTAGACGTAGGCTTTTACCTTCATCGTAAGGGGCCGAACTAGTATAAAACCTTTTGTGTCCTTTGTCACGATTAACCCCTTTAAGCTTCCTAGTTGCGATGGCCCTACGACTAAGTCCTTTCGCTAGGACATCTGCCGTGACAACTCCACGACACTTTGAGCTCGTGTTCTTCCCCCATTGTTGACCTTCTTCGAGCTTGCTAACTCTCAATCCCTCCATGGATTCTTGCTAGTTTTTGAGGGAAAAGAGAGAGGAGATCTAGATCCACATTTCCACCAATCACGTTCTCCTCTATGTGAGGGGAACCCCTTGGATCTAGATCTTGTAATTCTTCGTGTTCTGTTCTTCATTGTTCCTCTCATTTTCCTCCCTAGCATTTGTTGCTTCGGTGGGATTTGGGAGAGAAGGACTTGGGCACTCCGTGTGCCCTTGCCATTGCATTTGGTGCATCGGTTTGAGTTCTCCACGGTGATACGTGGAAGTTACAAGTTGAGAAGCTTATTACTCTTGGGTGCTTGGTACCCTTGAGCTTGTTCCTCTTGGGTGCTTGGGCGCCCTAGATGGTTGAGGTCACCTCGGAGCCATATTCCATTGTGGTGAAGCTTCGTGGTGTCGTTGGGGAGTTAACACCAACCTTGGTGGTGTTCGGAGTTCAATCATTGTGGTGTAAAGCTCCGGGCAAGCGTCGGGGTCTCCAATTAGGTTGTGGAGATCGCCCCGAGCAATTTGACGGGTACCGGTGACCGCCCCCAAGGGTTGCCAAAGTGTACGGGTTCGGTGACCGCCCCCAAGGGTTTCCATTTGTACGGGTTCGGTGACCGCCCTCAAGGGTCCCTTAGTAGAATCACGACATCTTGCATTGTGCGAGGGCGTGAGGAGATTACGGTGGCCCTAGTGGCTTCTTGGGGAGCATTGTGCCTCCACACCGCTTCAAATGGAGATCAGCATCCGCAAGGGTGTGAACTGATATGTCTCCGTCGTATCTACTTTTCCAAACAATTTTGCCCTTGTTTTGGACTCTAACTTGTATGATTTGAATGGAACTAACCTGGACTGACGCTGTTTTCAGCAGAATTACCTTGGTGTTTTTTTTATGCGTAGAAAGCAAATATTCTCGGAAAGTCCTGAAACTCCATGGAATACCTTAGAAAAAAATAATAAAACATCCTCGCCAAATATGAAGACCAGGGGGCCCACACCCTTTCCACGAGGGTGGGGGGTGCCCCCCTAAGGTGCGCCCCTACCTCATGGTCCCCCTGGAAACCCTCCGACGCCAACTCCAACTCTATATATTTGCTTTCGAAGAGAAAAAAATCGGAGAGAAGAAATCATCGCGTTTTACGATACGGAGCCGCCACCAAGCCCTAAAACCTCTCGGGAGGGCTGATCTGGAGTCTGTTCGGGGCTCCGGAGATGGGGATTCGTCGCCGTCGTCATCATCAACCATCCTCCATCACCAATTTCATGATGCTCACCGCCGTGCGTGAGTAATTCCATCGTAGGCTTGCTGGACGGTGATGGGTTGGATGATATTTATCATGTAATCAAGTTATTTTTGTTAGGGTTTGATCCCTAGTATCCACTATGTTCTGAGATTGATGTTGCTATGACTTTGCTATGCTTAATGCTTGTCACCAGGGCCCGAGTGCCATGATTTCAAATCTGAACCTATTATGTTTTCATGAATATATGTGAGTTCTTGATCCTATCTTGCAAGTCTATAGTCACCTACTATGTGTTATGATCCAGCAACCCCGAAGTGACAATAATCGGGACCACTCCCGGTGATGACCGTAGTTTGAGGAGTTCATGTATTCACTATGTGTTAATGCTTTATTCCGGTTCTCTATTAAAAGGAGGCCTTAATATCCCTTAGTTTCCAATAGGACCCCGCTACCACGGGAGGATAGGACAAAAGATGTCATGCAAGTTCTTTTCCATATGCATGTATGACTATATACGGAATACATGCCTACATTACATTGACGAACTGGAGCTAGTTCTGTGTCACCCTATGTTATGACTGTTACATGATGAACCGCATCCGGCATAATTATCCATCACTGATCCGGTGCCTACGAGTTTTCCATATACTGGTTTACGCTTATTTACTTTCCCGCTTTTACTGTTACAATCACTACAAAATACCAAAAACATTACTTTTGTTGTCTTTACTTTTGTTGCTGCTACCACCACTATCATATTACTGTGCTACTAAACACTTTGCTGCAGATACTAAGTTTCCAGGTGTGGTTGAATTGACAACTCAGCTGCTAATACTTGAGAATATTCTTTGGCTCCCCTTGTGTCAAATCAATAAATTTGGGTTAAATACTCTACCCTCGAAAACTGTTGCGATCCCCTATACTTGTGGGTTATCAAGACCTTTTTCTGGCGTCGTTGCCGGGGAGCATAGCTCTATTCTTTGAGTCACTTGGGATTTATATCTGTTGGACACTATGAAGAACTTGAGAGATCCAAAAACCAAGATCTATCCCTCAACTACGAGGGGAGGTAAGGAACTGCCATCTAGCTCTACACTTGATTCACCTTCTGTTATGAGTAAGTTAGCGACACCTACACCTGCTTCTGCTATTCGTTCTGATATGTCGCATGTTATTGATGATACTTATGATGAAGCTGCTTCTATGCCTGATAGTACTGTGCCCCTTAGTGAATTTCTTGAAGAACAAATTGCTAGGGCTAGAGAAAGAGAAATTGATGAAACTGAATACGATGATGATAGTGATGATGAAAATATGCCTGTTATTCCTGAAGGTTATCTTTTTGATAAAGATTCTTCTTTAGCTATTTTTGCCTGCAAAGATAGATATGAGCTTAAAAGGTTATTAATTAAATGGAACAAAGAATCACTTAGAGATAAAATGAAACCCGATCCTGCTTTTGCTACTTCACCTATATGTGTTCCTGATAAAGATTATGAATTCTTTGTTGATCCTGATATAATTACTTTGGTTGAATCTGATCCGTTTTATGGCTATGAATCTGAAACTGTTGTGGCACATCTTACTAAGTTAAATGACATAGCTGCCCTGTTCACTAATAATGAGAGACCACGTCACCTCTATTTACTCAAAATATTTCCGTTCTCATTAAAGGGTGATGCTAAGATATGGTTTAATTCCCTTGATCCTGGTTGTGTGCGTAGTCCCCAGGATATGATTTATTACTTCTCTGCTAAATATTTCCCTGCTCATAAGAAACAAGCTGCTTTGAGGGAAATATACAATTTCATGCAAATTAAAGAAGAGAGTCTCCCACAAGCTTAGGGGAGGCTTCTCAAGTTACTTAATGCTTTGCCTGATCATCCTCTTAAGAAACCTGAAATACTTGATATCTTTTATAATGGACTAATCGATGCTTCCAGAGATTACCTGGATAGTTGTGTTGGTTCTCTTTTCAGGGAAAGAACACCGGATGAAGCTGAAATTCTATTGAATAATATGTTGACAAATGAAAATAATTGGGCACCTCCTGAGCCAGCTCCTGAGCCAGCTCCCGCTCCAATTAATGATCCTATTCCTAAACCAACTCCGGAGAAGAGAGGTGTTCTATTTCTCAGTCCCGAAGATATGCAAGAGGCAAAGAAATCTATGAAAGAAAAGGTATTAAAGCTGGAGATGTTAAGAATTTACCTCCTATTGAAGAAATACATGGTCTTAATATACCGCCTGTTGACGAAGTATATGATCTTAATCCTTTATTCATTGAAGAACCTCCCGATATCCCGACACAGGTAGTAAAGGTAAATTCTCTATATAGATTCGATGAAGGTGATATCCCTCACTATAAGTCTGCTAGGCAATGCTTTGATGAGTTTGATAATTTTATTGTCAAACAAGAAAATTTCAATGCTTATTTTGGTAGACAATTGAAATATGATTTCGATATAATTAAATACTTGGGTGATTGCATGGCTAATATTAGAGGTGAACTTAAACTTGTTAGCAAACATGCTTCTATGGTTACCACTCAAGTAGAACAAGTACTTCAGGCTCAAAAAGAATTGCTCAATGAAATGAATAGTAAGAAAAATGATTATGCTGTTAGAGTGGCTACTAGAACTGGTAGAATGACTCAGGAACCTTTGTATCCTGAAGGCCACCCTAAGAGAATCGAGAAAGATTCTCAGAGAAATAATATTGATGCACCTAGTTCTTCTAAAAAGAAGAAACAGAAAAATGATAGAACTGTGCAAACTGCTAGTGAACCTATTGCTGAACCACCTGATAATCCAAATGATATTTCTGTGTCTGATGCTGAAACACAATCTGGTAACGAACATGAACCTGTTGGGGAACGTAGTAATTTCAAAATTTTCCTACGCACACACAAGATCATGGTGATGCATAGAAACGAGGGGGAGAGTGTTGTCTACGTACCAACGCAGATCGACTGCGGAAGCGATCACACAACGTAGAGGAAGTAGTCGTACGTCTTCTTCCCGATCCGACCGATTCAAGCACCGTTACTCCGGCACCTCCGAGTTCTTAGCACACGTTCAGCTCGATGACGATCCTCGGGCTCCGATCCAGCAAAGCGTCGAGGAAGAGTTCCGTCAGCACGACGGCGTGGTGACGATCTTGATGTACTACCGACGCAGGGCTTCGCCTAAGCACTACAACGGTATGATCGAGGTGGAATTTGGTGGCAGGGGGCACCGCACACGGCTAAGGAACGATCTCAAGGATCAACTTGTGTGTCTTGGGGTGTCCCCTGCCCCCGTATATAAAGGATGAGAGGGGGAGGGCTGGCCGGCCAAGTGGAGGGAGGCGCAGGAGGAGTCCTACTCCTACCGGGAGTAGGACTCCCCCCTCCAATCCTAGTCCAACAAGGAATCCTTAAAGGGGAGAGAGAGAGAGGTGGCCGGCCCCTCTCCTAGTCCTAATAGGACTAGGGAGAGGGGAGGAGGCGCAGCCCTATGTGGGCTGCCCTCTCACCTTTCCACTAAGGCCCATGTTGGCCCATTTGGCTCCCGGGGGGTTCCGGTAACCCTCCCGGTAATCCGGTAAAATCCCGATTTCACCCGGAACACTTTCGGTGTCCAAACATAGGCTTCCAATATATCAATCTTTATGTCTCGACCATTTCGAGACTCCTCGTCATGTCCGTGATCACATCCGGGACTCCGAACAACCTTCGGTACATCAAAATGCATAAACTCATAATAACTGTCATCGTAACGTTAAGCGTGCGGACCCTACGTTTCGAGAACAATGTAGACATGACCGAGACACGTCTCCGGTCAATAACCAATAGCGGGACCTAGATGCCCATATTGGCTCCTACATATTCTACGAAGATCTTTATCGGTCAGACCGCATAACAACATACGTTGTTCCCTTTGTCATCGGTATGTTACTTGCCCGAGATTCGATCGTCGGTATCCAATACCTAGTTCAATCTCATTACTGGCAAGTCTCTTTACTCGTTCCGTAATACATCATCCCGCAACTAACTCATTAGTTGCAATGCTTGCAAGGCTTAAGTGATGTGCATTACCGAGAGGGCCCAGAGATACCTCTCCGACAATCGGAGTGACAAATCCTAATCTCGAAATACGCCAACCCAACATCCACCATTGGAGACACCTGTAGTACTCCTTTATAATCACCCAGTTACGTTGTGACGTTTGGTAGTACCCAAAGTGTTCCTCCGATAAACGGGAGTTGCATAATCTCATAGTCATAGGAACATGTATAAGTCATGAAGAAAGCAATAGCAACATACTAAACGATCGGGTGCTAAGCTAATGGAATGGGTCATGTCAATCAGATCATTCAACTAATGATGTGACCTCGTTAATCAAATAACAACTCTTTGTTCATGGTTAGGAAACATAACCATCTTTGATTAACGAGCTAGTCAAGTAGAGGCATACTAGTGACACTCTGTTTGTCTATGTATTCACACATGTATTATGTTTCCGGTTAATACAATTCTAGCATGAATAATAAACATTTATCATGATATAAGGAAATAAATAATAACTTTATTATTGCCTCTAGGGCATATTTCCTTCAGAACCTAGTAAAAATATTAATGATGATGTTCATGATGATGCTCAACCTAGTAATGATAATGATGTAGAAACTGAACCTGCTGTTGATCTTGATAACCCACAATCAAAGAATCAACGGTATGATAAAAGAGACTTTGTTGCTAGGAAACATGGAAAGAAAGAGAACCTTGGGTTCAGAAACCCATGCCTTTTCCTCTGAAACCATCCAAGAAGAAGGATGATCAGGATTTTGAGCGCTTTGCTGAAATGATTAGGCCTATATTTTTACGTATGCGATTGACTCATGTGCTTAAAACAAATCCTTATGCTAAATATATGAAGGATATCATTACTAATAAAAGAAAGATACCGGAAGCTGAAATTTCCACCATGCTTGCTAATGATACTTTTAAGGGTGGAATACCAAAGAAACTTGGAGATCCCAGAGTACCTACTATACCTTGCTCCATTAAAAGAAATTATATTAAAACTGCTTTATGTGATCTTGGAGCCGGTGTTAGTGTTATGCCTCTCTCTTTATATCGTAGACTTGACTTGAATAAGTTGACACCTACTGAAATATCTTTGCAAATGGCTGATAAATCGACTGCTATACCTGTCGGTATCTGTGAGGATGTGCCTATTGTGGTTGCAAATGTTACTATTTTAACGGAATTTGTTATTCTTGATATTCCCGAGGATGATAGTATGTCTATTATTCTTGGAAGACCTTTTCTTAATACTGCAGGGGCTGTTATTGATTGCAACCAAGGCAATGTCACTTTTCATGTTAATGGTAATGAGCATACGGTACACTTCCCGAGGAAACAACCTCAAGTTCATAGTATCAACTCCATTGGAAAAATTCCATCAATTATAATTGGAGGTTTTGAATTTCCTCTTCCTACTGTCAAAAAGAAATATGATATACTTGTTATAGGGGATGTGCATATCCCCGTTGAGGTAACCTAGTGTTATTTGAAATTTCTCCGGTTTCATGATTATCGGAATGAGTTTGTTAACAAGACTTGATCAACCGTGTTAGTGGATTCTTTTTGATAAGCATGAGATGGATGAAACTAAAAGCACAAACTTCTGTACCCTCTTTATATTTTCTGTAATTTAGTAGAAATAAAGTAAAGATAGTATTTTTCTGTCTGTTTCCTGACTTATCCGTGCAATATAAAAATATCTCGAAAATAAAAGTCCTCAGAATGCCATGCCAATTTAATATGATTTTTTCGGGAATATTTGAGGATTTACTGTGCAAAAATTACCGCGGGAGGAGCTGCCACCTGGCCACGAGGGTGGTGGGCGTGCCCCCCTCCCTAGGGCGCGCCCCCTGCCTCATGGGCCCACGGTGTCCCTCCTCCACTTATCCCAGCACCCATCTTCTTCCTCTGCCTCACACAAACCCGAAAAACCAACTCAAGCACGAGTTCCAATCACTTTTATTGTGATTTTCGATCTCCTTGCTCAAAGCACCTCTCGCAAAACTGCTTGGGGAGATTGTTCCTTGAGAAAAACAATATGCCTAGGAAGATGTTCCAAGGTGGTTCCTCTAAGAAGCAAGGACCCAGGATTGCTATGCGCGATGCTGACGAGGATCCACCAAGAGACGCTCCAGTACGGCCTTGCGAATGGCCGTCGGAAAATTTTATGGACCGTGCGGGAATTAAAGAAGAATTCAAAGCATATCTGCGCAATGCCAGTCTTGAGGAATTTGAGGCCAACAAATGCCCCCGGTATCATGATCTCACAAGTTCATTTGTGAGGAGGTTTGAGTATTCATCTTCGCGTAATTCTCCTTCAGTCATGTTTGATCTTTATGATAAATCTTATAGAATGGACTTAGAGGATTTCACTCTTGCGTGCAAACTTCCATCATGGGGCAGTATTAGGGATCCCCCTAAATCTGAATTTAGAAACTTTCTTGCTAGTATAACTGTGGGGGAATCCAGAGACATAACGCAGGCTACCATAGGGAGCATTCACCTTCCTGCTATACATTATTTTGCTCTCTTTATCGGTAGATGCATAAATGCTAAGGATGAAGCATGTCACATGTGTGTCCCTGATCTTAGCATTCTTAGGAGTGCTGTATTAGGAGACCAATCTTATCATATGGGAGCCATTGTAGCTCGTAGGTTGCATCATAATAGACATAATGGAGATTTCTTTGGAGGAATTTACGCAACCTGCTTAGCTCATTTTCTTGAAATAGACATTCGTGAGGGTGATATGGAGTTGCCTCCTGCATATTTAGATTATAAATCTATGGCTTTGCACTAGTTTGTCAAGAGGCCTGAATCACCTCTCTTATATCGCTTAATTTTTGATAAACGACGTGTTTTCCGTATTGCTCTCCTTGCTCCTGCCTTCTTTGATTCACAGACAAAAGGAAGATATGTTATTACCAGAGAGGAGGCAGAAGAGTACGAGCGGAGAGCGGAGGCAGCTCGACTCCACGCTGCAGCTTAGCAGGCGATAACCGCTGCACAACAGTATGATCTGAACTATTCTTCCTCATCACAGTACGACCCCAACATCTATTATTATGGATATCCGCCTTGCCAGCCGTGGCCATAGACCAACTTAGGCCAAAAACCTAAGCTTGGGGGAGTACGTATTTCTCACCGACATTACATTTATATTCACACACACTCGTTGCTAGATATCGGTGCTCATACTTTTTCACTGTAATATCCATGCTAGTTTATTTTCCTTTTCCTGCTTTCTTCTTGTGTGTTTGTTAAACCTTAAGAAAAACAAAAAATTAGTAGTAGTTTATTTATCTGCTGTAGTAGTAATAATTAAAAAGAAAACCCCCAAAAAATATTTCCTGTTCTTCTTTTGCTTGTTGGGAGTTTTCCCGTATAAATAGTTTTATTTTATTTTCTTTTCTTTGGGGGTCAGTAGGAGAAGACCATAATTAAATTGTTGAAGTGGCTCTTATATGCATTATTGTTGATTTAACCCAGAGCCCATATTGCCTTGTCTTCTCCTGTTTCTTGAATGCTCGCAGATTCCAGCTTAGTCCAATGCACGTGCACTCTTATTATTATTCACACCGTTCAGTCGTGCAAGTGAAAGGCAGTTATGATGATATATGATGGACTAACTGAGATGAGAAAAGCTGGTATGAACTCAACCTCTTTTGTTTTTATAAATATGATGAGCCCGTCGTTCTTGATTCAGCTTATTATGAATAAACATGTTTGCAATGACATTAGAGATCATAGTTGTTTGTGCCATGCTTGATTAGCTATGAGTTATAATGATTTACCTTGTGTGCCAACATGCTATTGAGATAACTATGATGTGGTATGATGGGGTGGTATCCTCCTTTGAATGATTTAAGTGACTTGACTTGGCACATGTTCACGCTTGTAGTTGAAACAAAATCAACATAGCCTTCATGATATTTATGTTCATGGTGGATTATATCCTACTCATGCTTGCATCCAATGTTTATTAATTTTAATGCATGTACATGGCTGTTGTCGCTCTCTAGTTGGTCGCTTCCCAGTCTTTTTCTAGCCTTCACCTGTACTAAGCGGGAATACTGCTTGTGCATCCAGTCCCTTAAACCCCAAAGTTATTCTAGATGAGTCCACTATACCTTCCTATATGCGGTGTTTATCTGCCGTTCCAAGTAAATTTGTATGTGCCAAACTCTAAACCTTCAAATAAACATTCTGTTTTGTATGCTCGAATAGCTCATGTATCAACAAAGGCTGTCCTTATCTTCCGTGTTATGCGGGTTATTCTCAAGAGGAGTGGACTCTGCTCCTCACTCACGAGAAAATGGCTGGTCACCGGGATGCCCAGTCCCATGCTTTATGCAAACTAAATCAAAATTTATTGCAAACAAAACTCCCCCTGGGACCTGATGTATGTTGGAAGCACTTGTTGTTTCGAGCAAGCCATGGATTGATGCTTGTTGGTGGAGGGGGAGTATAAACTTTACCATTCTGTTTGGGAACCGCCTATAATGTGTTTAGCATGGAAGATATCGCCATCTCTTAGTTGTTACGTTGACAATGAAAGTATACCGCTCAAAATACAATTTATCTCTATTTCAAAACCGAGCTCTGGCACCTCTACAAATCCCTGCTTCCCTCTGCGAAGGGCCTATCCATTTACTTTTATGTTGAGTCATCACCCTCTTAGTAAAGAGCACTAGCTGGAGAGCACAGCAGTCATTTGCATTCATCACTATTAATCTATGTTGGGTATGACTATGATTGGATCTCTTTTACCATGAATTACAATGTCTAGTCAGTCCTTGATCCTTAAAGGTGCTTTGCATTTATGTTTTGCGGTCTCGGAAAGGGCTAGCGAGATACCATCTTGTTATATCATATTATGTTTGTTTTGAGAAAGTGTTGTCATCCGAGATTTAACATTATGACTTGCTAGGTGATTATGCTATTGATACGAGTAACTGTGAGACCTGGGAATTATTGCAAATGTGGTTAGTTATGATCTATGGTGAAAACTTAAATGCTGGCTTGACATAGTTACAACAATAAGAGCAAACAGAGTTTGTAAAAGTTTTTCTTTCTTTCTTTCAGTTTGTCAACTGAATTGCTTGAGGACAAGCAAGGGTTTAAGCTTGGGGGAGTTGATACGTCTCTGTCGTATCTACTTTTCCAAACACTTTTGTCCTTATTTTGGACTCTAACTTGTATGATTTGAATGGAACTAACCTGGACTGACGCTATTTTCAGCAGAATTACCTTGGTGTTGTTTTATGTGCAGAAAGCAAATATTCTCAGAAAGTCCTGAAACTCCACCGAATACCTTAGAATAAAATAATAAAAAATCCTCGCCAAATATGAAGACCATGGGGCCCACACCCTTTCCACGAGGGTGGGGGGGCGCCCCCCTAGGGCGCGCCCCCTATCTCATGGGCCCCCTAGAAACCCTCCGACGCCAACTCCAACTCTATATATTTGCTTTCGGAGAGAAAAAAATCGGAGAGAAGAAATCATCGCGTTTTATGATACAGAGCCGCCGCCAAGCCCTAAAACCTCTCGGGAGGGCTGATCTGGAGTCCGTTCGGGGCTCCGGAGAGGGGGATTCGTCGCTGTCGTCATCATCAACCATCGTCCATCACCAATTTCATGATGCTCACCGCCGTGCGTGAGTAATTCCATCGTAGGCTTGCTGGACGGTGATGGGTTGGATGAGATTTATCATGTAATCGAGTTAGTTTTGTTATGATTTGATCCCTAGTATCCACTATGTTCTGAGATTGATGTTGCTATGACTTTGCTATGCTTAATGCTTGTCACTAGGGCCCGAGTGCCATGATTTCAGATCTGAACCTATTATGTTTTCATGAATATATGTGAGTTCTTGATCCTATCTTGCAAGTCTATAGTCACCTACTATGTGTTATGATCCGGCAACCCCGAAGTGACAATAATCGGGACCACTCCCGGTGATGACCATAGTTTGAGGAGTTCATGTATTCACTATGTGCTAACGCTTTGTTCCGGTTCTCTATTAAAAGGAGGCCTTAATATCCCCTAGTTTCCAATAGGACCCCGCTGCCACGGGAGGGTAGGACAAAAAATGTCATGCAAGTTCTTTTCCATAAGCACGTATGACTATATATGGAATACATGCCTACATTACATTGACGAACTGGAGCTAGTTCTGTGTCGCCCTATGTTATGACTGTTACATGATGAACCGCATCCGACATAATTATCCATCACTGATCCGGTGCCTACGAGTTTTCCATATACTGGTTTACGCTTATTTACTTTCCCGCTTTTACTGTTACAATCACTACAAAATATCAAAAATATTACTTTTGTTGTCTTTACTTTTGTTGCCGCTACCACCATTATCATATTACTGTGCTACTAAACACTTTGCTGCACATACTAAGTTTCCAGGTGTGGTTGAATTGACAACTCAGCTGCTAATACTTGAGAATATTCTTTGGCTCCCCTTGTGTTGAATCAATAAATTTGGGTTAAATACTCTACCCTCGAAAACTGTTGCGATCCCCTATACTTGTGGGTTATCAAGATGAATTTCGTGATACATCGTCATCTCCGCGGGCCTCGGTTATCTCTTACCCGGGCCCTTTACTTATGCACTTTACTTTGTGATAGCCATATTGTTCTTTGTCATCTATCTTGCTATCACATAGTTGCTTATCTTGCTTAGCTTAAGTTGTTGGTGCACATAGATGAGCCTAGTTGTTTTAGGTTTTGTGCTTGACAAATTAACCGCTAGGTTTATTCCACATTTGTTCAAGCCTATACTGTAATTATTTTAAAACGCCTATTCACCCCCCTCTAGGCGACATCCACGATCTTTCAGAGGGGCGGCCAAGGGCAGCCGCGCGCCCCCTCCCCATCTAGTCTGAATTGGACAAGGAGGGGGGCGGCACCCCCCTTTCCTTCTCTCTTATCTCCCTTCCTTCTCCTCTCCTACTCCAACTAGGAAAATTTGGAGTCCTACTCCGGAGACCTACTCCCGGTGGGAGTAGGACTCCCCCCTTGACGCGCCCTCCTCCTTGGCCGGCCTCCTCCCCCTAGCTCCTTTATATACGGAGGCAGGGGGCACCCCATAGACACAACAATTGATCTATTGATCTCTTAGCCGTGTGTGGTGCCCCCTTCCACCATAATCCACCTCGGTTATATCGTAGCGGTGCTTAGGCGAAGCCCTGCGACGGTAGGTTCATCAATATCGTCACCACGCCATCGTGCTGACAAAACTCTTCCACGAGCTCTACTGGATCGTGAGTTCGTGGGACGTCACCGAGCTGAAGGTGTGCTGAACACGGAGGTGCAGTACGTTCGGTACTGAGGATCGGTCGATCGTGAAGACGTGCGACTACATCAACCGCGCTGTCATAACGCTTTCGCTTAACGGTCTACGAGGGTACGTGGACGACACTCTCCCCTCTCGTTGCTATGCATCACCATGATCTCGCGTGTGCGTAATTTTTTTTAAAATTACTACGTTCACCAACATAGTTATACTACATACTACGTTAAACTAGTACTAGAGGGGTCGGATCTGATGGCGGCGAGGTCGCGGCAAATGGACGACGCCGTGGAGGAGCCGGACGCTCAATCCTCCTCGCCGGAGCTGCATAGGTCGACGTACTTTGCCGCCTGCTCCGCGCAGGTGCGGCGCCACTCCTCGGCCTTCTCCTTGGCGGCGAGGTTGGCAGTGACCGCCTCCCGCCACTAGAGGGCTTCGAGCTTCTCGGCATGGCGCTGGCGCTCCGCCTCCTCGCGCACGCTCCGCTCGGCGATGGCGGCCGCAACGGCATCGACATCGGCGACGTAGTCTTCTGGCCCGATGACTCCGCGGCGGCCGAGCGGAGCGGGTTCCTCCTTCACGGGGACGAACGTCCGGCTCCTCCGGCTCCTCCTCGTCCTCCGACCACTCCCTTTACACGTGGAGAAGGCCCGCGCCGTAGGAGGAGGAGCTCCCAGCGTACGAGGACCTCGCGGAGAAGAAGGACGCGCGCCGACTGTCGTACTCCGCCGTCTCGCTCCACTGGAAGCTCGCCGGCGGCGACAGGCTGCGGTTGGTCCATTTCCGGGCCCTGCGCTTCCGCGTGCAGTAGGACCGGATGCGCCGCTCGCGCTCCGGGTCCCTTCCGCCACCGGATCTGCTGCCGGAGCCGCGTCCGGAGCTCCACATTCGGCCCCACATGGTGGCTGGAGGCGGGGCGGGTGGTCACCGGCCGCAAGAAATGTGGAGAGGGGAAAGGGAAATCGCGTGGCTCGGCGGCGGCGAGGGATAAGGTTTGGACCCGCAAACGAGTCGCGGAACCGTAGTTATAACGATGGGGGCGTGCAGTTTGTGGGCCGGGTGAGTATGCGGGCTTTGTTCTGGCCAAAAAAATGAACCGAGCCCGCATACTCGCCGGAAATTACGGATTTACCTGTTTTGCGGGTTCTACTAGAGTTGCTCTTATGCTGCACTCCCTGACCCAGTCAGCCGAGTCAACCACATCGAGTGAGTATACATGATACAAGGTACGGTGACTTTCGATCCAAGCTTCCAATCTCACACGAGTGCACACAGCAGGACGAGCCACACGCAGCCGCCCATGACTACCGCCGCCGCCGGCATCCCGCGCAGGCGTCGGCACGTCGCACAGCCAGCCCACTCACACACATGCGCAGATCGCACAACATCATCACGAACGCACGCACACACGGAAGACGGTGTTGCATTGGTTGTACTGAGCATAATTAAGGCATTTTATTAGTTATTCATATGTGGAAGTAGAAGACGATATTATTCCTTGGTGAATCAGCGGATGTTCGTACCTAATGCTTTATATTTTTTGTTGAATGCATTTGAGTGTATGAAGTTCATTGAAATAAGGTAAAAGATGGTATCATGCCAGCGAGTAGCTTGCTGGTAACTGTTTGTTAAAACTAAATGAAAAACAAAAGGGACCGAGTAGTGACTAATGTCAAAAAATGTTGTGCTCTTTTTTAGCCGCCCGTCTAACTTTTTCTTTGAAACTCCGCCACTGCATACATTGGAATTAAAATTAGAGTTTGATTATGGTACATCAAATCTATATGGGCTGTTAAATTGAGCGAACTTGAAGATCCAAATTTGTTTTACTACACATGATTTTGTGTAGTACAAGGGGCATTTTCATCATTGCACAAACCGCATCCTTTATTCCCTCTCAAAAGTAGTCCAAGGGTAAAATGGGAACATAAAAAAAATCATTTGAGTCAAAACGTTCTTCTTTGCTTGTGTTTCGTCCTACACCAGGCAGAGCTAGGGTTTGAGCCCTCATCGGCAGGATCGAGCCTTGCATGTGTCCCCACCTTGCCAACGGTGCTTTGCCTCCTCTCCTCGGCCTACTCGAAGCATATGTTGGGCCCTAAATGGCCCCAATTCGGCATTGGCCTTTTAACATGCCGAAAAGGCACATCGGACTATAAATGGACCCAATAACACCATTGGCCGCTAATAGGCCACAAAAGCAGCTCGGTTCGAAAACTGGGCCCATAGACACGACGTGTCGTCAACATGCTAAAAGACATATCGAGTCATAAAAGAGCCCAATAAAACCACAAGCCGTCAATACGACAAAAGACACTTGGCCGCAAATGGGCCCAAAGAAAATACGTGGCGCTAACAGGCCGAAAGACACATCGGCCTGTAAATGGTCCAAAGTCAACACGGTTCGTCAATGGGCCGCAACTATCAACATACCGTAATAATGTCGATTGTCCCACATACTGTTGCTGGGATTAATTGATACACGTCCTAAGGCTGCTGCCAATGCATGGGTGCTTAGATGAGGTGCTAAGCACATTAAATAGCTTAGCAACTATACTCCCCAATGCATAGGTGCTTAGCTTATGGTTGCTAAGCTTGCTTCATTTAATGATTTAGCAACTAAAGCTCTTCATGTATTGGTGGGCTCCCTTCTTTTAAATGTTTTGCCTAGGTTCACGCGCTTAGCATTGGTTCTTCTTGGGGTCACCACACTCATCTCTCTCCTCTTAAATAACTTGTCACATCAGATTTTTTGCCTACGTGGAAGGCTTAGCACCTGTACAAGGTGGAGCATTGGGAGAGGCCTAATGGGGCATATGGATCCAGGCTTTAAGTGAGTCATCTGCAAGCATGCCATTAATGGGCCTTGAATCCTCCAGTCCGCTAACTTTTTGACTAAGTCGCCTGGGACTTAAGCATGCCTTTGACTGGGTCGGTATTTTTAACTAGATGGGTGACTATTGGGCCATGCATGCCACATATCGTCGCTTCGTAGGCGCATGCCGGCATTAGACGTGCAATGCTTGTTCCAATGAATAGTTGACACATGGCTCCGTTGATATTAAGAGGACGACACGTGGAGGATCAACAATGGTCAATGTCATTAACGGGTATCGAATCCAAACTCGCACTCGATAGTTCACCCTTGACGGTTACCCTTGATGAAACACTTCCTATGACGCCATGAAGCCATGACGCACCATTTTCTGTCATGAAAGTGTACACTTTCATGATGAAAAAGTGATTATTATCATGGAACACATCTACGACAACATATATATAACTATCTTGATTTTGTCATAAAACCGTCACAGATGTACATGAGAGACAGAAAACATGACTTGCTATGACAACCATGTATCAATACAGATATGTCCTTTTTTATAGTGTTGTACGCCATGCGCTCACCGAGGCTGCCATGCCTTGCCAATGTGTGGGGGCCATCATGGTGATGCCTAACATCTCGGGCTTCATGATGAAGCTAAGACTGATTCCTGGCACTGGCAGGATCTTAAACAATGATGCACACATGACAAGTGTGGAGCTAAAAACACACACAATCTTTTCATACTTTCTTCTTTGCTCGTTTTCATTGCCATAATAGTGTTTTAACCCTACATCTCCCGTTATAACTCATGGGCAATTTTCCTAGCCATTCTAGTTTAACAGAGGAATTATGTTAGCCCGCCACCAAAACGCTCGCTACACAGTCATACGCGGCCTATGGCTTTCGAGTCCTTCGTAGAGAGAACGATATCAGGTTCTTATTATAAAGAATCAACATTGTCTTACTTGCATAAATTTTTCCCCATACCAAGACACCAAGGCACATGAACAAAATGTTTCTTGTGAAAGGTTGTGGTATGTTGCAGTACAATAATCCTACACACACGAACCCATTATAGCCTTTTACTTAATTTCCTTCTAACTAATCTATCAGCCCCCCCTCCCCCCTGATTTTCAGTGAGGGTGGGGCCCATCCTCCTCTTGTATCCAATCCCAATCGCCCACGCCAGCTAGTCCGTGCATCTCGTAATAGATTCCTCCGTGAGTGTTGTCGTGGTTCTAACTCTGACAGTGATGTAGGGGGGTATGTATGGAGAGGCTAGATCTTAGCTATGGAGGAGTTGTAAGCACACGAGGATTACGAGTTCAGGCCCTTCTCGGAGGAAGTAACAGCCCTACGTCTCGGTGCCCGGAGGCGGTCGACTGAATTATGTGTGTGTGAATAACAAGGGTGCCAACCCTTGATACTGAGGAGGGGGTGGCTTATATAGATTTCGCCAGGCCCCTCCAGCCCTCAGTAATGCAGGGTTTAAAGTACATTAAGAATGGGGGTTACTGGTAACGCCCCTAATAAAGTGCTATGATGACCATAAAAGCTACTTAATGACCGACCGTTTGCGTGCGGAGTGACTTTAGATCTCCTGGCAGTCGAGTGGTTGGCTTCGTGGTCGAGTGATAGCTTCGTGGTCGAGTGTCTTGAATTCGTCGAGTGGGATACCTCCAAGTTGATTGAAAGGCGACTTCTTCTAGGGATGTCCTTGAGTAGGGCACTTAGGACAGGTCCATGCCCCTACCCTAGGTACGTAGCTTCATCATTAGCCCCCGAATGGATCGAGGTTTGAGTGGGGAAGGAGTTGGGGATCTTTCCTACTGGTTCTTCATGTTATATGAACGTCTTGTTTTGGATCAATTGTCACGGATGACGTCGTCAACTTCTTTCAGTCGCCTTGATCCATTCTTAGCCTCCTGTCGAGTGAATTTCTTTACTTGTGAAGTTCCGAGTGATGGTGTGAAAGGGATCTTCTGTTTGATGAGTTGTTCTGCGGCCCGCGGATTTTGCGGGATTTGAATTTCGGAAAGCGCGCGGGACAGGGGCGGCCGCAGTAATCGTATGGGATAGGACGGAAGCTCTTCGATCCCCGCGCCACCTTTTTCTCCACGTACCGCGCGCATTCCTGTTGCGGGATTTGATGGGATTGCCTGGGCCTACCAGTCAGCCACTCAGAAGCGACCTCTTATAAGTTGCCGGCTCGGGGGCCCCGAACAGTGCGCCTCCACTTTTACCTCTTCCTTCACAAGATCCTCCGCCACCTCCGCTCTCACCTTGGTGCCGTAGGCCTGTTCGAGCTTTGCCGGCGACGATGGTGAAGGAGAAGACATCGGCTCTGGAGCACGCGAAGAAAGCGGCGGTGCAGGAGAAGGGGAAGAAGTCCGCTCGGGGCGGATCTTCCTCGAGGACTGCTCTGCCCAAGGATTGGATCTAGGGCGACTGGATGCCATCAGCGATTCGGCAGGATGATCTTGATGATCTGGTCGAGGGGGGATTCATTCCCCATGAATCTGCACGTCTTTCGGGGAAAGAAGTCGAACGCCAGCCTCGTGATGGTGAGTGCGTCCTCCTCACCACCCATATCGATCGCGGATTTTCTCTGCCTCCTCATCCTTTTTCCGGAGCTTCTTGAACTTCTTCGAAGCGCAGCTCCATCACTTTACTCCCAATTCTATTGTGTATCTTGATGCTTTCGTTTCCTTATGTGAAAACTTCTTGGGTTGCCGCCCCCATTGGGGACTCTTCAAGCACATCTTCACTTGACGCTCTCAGTCGTTCAAGAAGGCCAAGTCGAGTGACGAACGGACGCAGGTGATTCGGCTGTGCGGGGGCCTGGTGATCCAGATGAGGGGAAAAAGTTCCTTTCCATCTATCACTTTTCCCGAGTCAGTCCATGGGTGGCAATCGACTTGGTTTTACTGTAAAGACCAGGTGACCCCGGGACAGTCGATTGGGCTTCCCCCTTTTTCTCTGAATCGAGCACAAAAACCTGGCTCTCTGAAAGTGACGCCGGAGGAAAAGGCGCAAGTCAAGGTGCTGGTCGGTCGAGTGGTTCAGCTTGTCCGCGAGGGTGTGACTGGCATGGACTTGCTGAAAGTCTTCCTTCGGAGGCGTATCCAACCGCTTCAGGCTCGTGACCACCCAATGTGGCTGTACTCGGGTCTCAAAGACACCACTCGGATTCACCCAGAGGAGGTCACTGACGAGATGTTGGAAGGGTGGCTGTCGAGTATCATAGGGAACAAGGACAACCCCCGAGGTGCCAGGAGGATTCCTCCACTCGACCAATCATACGAAGTGGATCAGGTCTGACCTTGCATTTCCGACTGAGATCTTGCTTTCTTTATTTGTTCTCTTTGGATCAGTCGATTGACTTTTTTCTTGTTTGCTGTCCTCTAGGCCACTACTGAGATGTACTCGACACCTAATGGAGCACAGGAGCAGGCCGAGGAAGGAGAGGCGAGCGGAGGCGAAAGTGGATACGAGAGAGAAGAGTGGGAATCTGACGGCGAAGGAGAGGGGGATGATGACAACGACTCCAGTGAAGAAGAGGAGGAAGAAGTCGAACCTCCCCGCTCGGAACGGCGATCCAAGCTTACACACGACCCTGTGCGGGAACGTGGTAAGGCGACTGTCCCTGTTGGGTAGTCGTCGAAGCGCCCTCGGACCTCATCTCCAGTACCGACAGAAAAAACTCCCAAGCATCCACGCGCGACGCCGTCCAAGCCGCCCAAGGGTCTGCCCAAGATGAAGATGACTGTCCCCACCATTTCTGGGTAATAGTAGAATTTGTTTTCCTTTGTCGAACGTGACAGACTCTTGGTCGACTCGTTGAATAATCCGACTGACTTTCGAAATTTGCAGTGCTGCCACCTCGAAGATCTCCGCCAAGGACGATGATCAAGAGATGGAAGACGCTGTTACCTCCAACCCTGGTACGATTACTGATGCTCTGCTTTTAGTCGACTGACGATTTCTTATAATTCCGGTCGATTGGATTTTTCTTGTAGCTCCTCCTCATGTCATCGACCTCCCTGATGATGAAGATGAAGTGCCGCTGAGGGCGAGAAGGAACAGGAGGGTGCCGGCTGGCCAGACCCCACAAACTACTTCGGCGCCTGAGGCCGTAGCTCGGGAGGGTGGTGACACCACTCGGGCTTCTGTGACCTTCGCTGTTCCTCTGACGAGTGTCCGGCCTTCGACGTCGACTGAAAATCCGCCTTCGCTTTTTGCCACACACCACGTCCCTGGGGACCAAGCGGGTGCCGCTAAGGAGGCTATACGCCAGGCGGGGATCATGATGGAGCAAGTGAAGGTGGTTCGGGAAGCCAGCCAAGCAGCTTATGACGTGAGTTCAGCTCTTCAGAGCAACGTCCAGGTCAGTCGATTCACCGCTTGTTCTGTTAGGATATGCTATCTGAAGAATCTCTTTTCCAAAGATCTTTATATCTGTACACCCACTGGGTGTGAGTGGGGGCACGTTGAGTGCACCCACTGGGTGTAGTCCCTGAGACTACGGTGGACTGCTGGCAGTCGACTGTAGTCTTTATATTGTGTTGCTTTAGTTGAACTTCTTCACTCGGTCTGGTCAGGCCATGTCGAATGGAACTGTACACGGTCGACTGCGGGCAGTCAATTTTTTTGGTCGAACCAGTGGGGGCACGCTGAGTGCACCCACTGGGTGTAGTCCTCGAGACTACTGTCGAATGTTTTTGATTCGGCTGTAGTCTTAGAAACGCCATCATTGTCTCTTGGTTACTCGGAAGCAACTTATCTTGGACGTCTGTTGACTGATTTTTTGCAGAAATCCTGCGAACTTGTGGCTCGCTACACTGAGTTGGAGAACAAACAGATCCAGCTCAACCTTGACTTGAAGCTTGCTCAGGAGAACTTGCAGAAGGCGAGGGACGAAGCAAAAGGTATGGCTGGTGAGCTTTTGTCGACTGTCCTTTCTTTCTGGCCGTCCTCGATGTTGATCTCACTTGCTGTTCGCAGACAAAGTGGAGGAGGTTCTGAAGAAGAAGGATCAAGGCCTTGCCGAAGCTCAGAAGGAGGCCCTGAACAAAATGAAGCTTGCTGAAGAAAAACTGGCTTCGGTCGGTACTCTTGAAAAGGAAAACTCTAGGCTGAAAAGTGCTCTCGACGTGGCTAATCAAGAGGTCAGTCGTCTGAAGAAAGACAAGATGACTCTGAGTGACCAGGCAGGTGAACTGGCGGGGCAGAGGAACGATCTGGAGGTTTATCTTGGTGGACTCGCCAAGAAGCTGTTCATCATGCTCGAGGGTAATTACTCCGGTCCGACTGACTTGTAGTTACCAAACCTGCGTAGAGCCACTGACTTATCCTTGAATTGTGTTTATAGAATTCTGCCAGAACTTCGAAGAGGAGACCAGTCGAGTGGAGACAGGCTTGGACCCCATCAATTCTTCAGTGAAGGACGAGGCTGCTATGAACGTGCTCCGACTGGAATCTCGTGTTGCCGGAGTTGTGGACTATCTTGCTCGGTTGAAGGTTGCGATGTCGCGGATCGACACGTCGCTATGGCCTAGGACAACGCTTCAGAATGACCTCGAGTCCCTGATGACTCGACTGAATAAAGTCCCAGGTCGAGCGGTGGAATGGAAGAAATCTTCTGCTAGATGTGGCGCTGATGTCGCTCTGTCTCTGGTCCGCGTCCACTGCATGGAGGTGCGAGAAGAAAAGTTGGCTGCCATCCAAGTTGCCAATACCAGGAAGCACAACTTTCAAGACTTCATGGAGACTTTCATTGCTGCTGCCACTCGCATTGCAGACGGGATCGACTTGGACGAGTTCGTCGCCCCTTCCAGTCCTCCACCTGAGGAATAAAAACTTTTATGCTTCACTTTAAATTTGCCTCGGAATGCCGAGTGGATTTTGTAACCGTTAAACTCTGTCGAGCTGGAGGCTCGAGTACTTTGATCTGCGGTCTAGGACCTTTGGATCTTATCTGAACTTGATTTATCGTTGAATATCTTCATGAATTATCTGTCGAGTGGAACTTGTTCTTCACTCGAAATAACTTTGTATTTGTGGTGCAGCTCCTAAGGAGAAGGTAGCAGTCGATTTGCACCTCGTCGTCCTTGCGGATTGGGATGCGTTCTGTACTTAGGCGAGCATTGGGCTGCAGCTAAGCCCTTGAGTGGGAGGTCTGCTCTCCACTCGATAGGATTTTAAAAACTTAGGCGAGTACTGGACTGCAGCTAAGCCTCCGAGTGGGAGGTCTGTTCTCCACTCGGTAGGATTTTTTCAAACTTAGGCGAGTACTGGACTGCAGCTAAGCCCCCGAGTGGGAGTCTGGCTCTCCACTCGGTAGAATTTTTTCAAACTTAGGCGAGTACTGGACTGCAGCTAAGCCCCCGAGTGGGAGTCTGGCTGGCCACTCGGTAGGATTTTAAAACTCAGGCGAGTACTGGACTGCAGCTAAGCCTCCGAGTGGGAGGTCTGCTCTCCACTCGGTAGGATTTTTAAACACTTAGGCGAGCACTGGGCTGCAGCTAAGCCCCCGAGTGAGAGGTCTGCTCTCCACTCGGTAGGATTTTTTAAACACTTAGGCGAGCATTGGGCTGCAGCTAAGCCCCGAGTGAGAGTCTGGCTCGCCACTCGGTAGGATTTTTTAAACACTTAGGCGAGCACTGGGCTACAGCTAAGCCCCCGAGTGAGAGGTCTGCTCTCCACTCGGTAGGATTTTTTAAACACTTAGGCGAGCACTGGACTGCAGCTAAGCCTCCGAGTGGGAGGTCTGCTCTCCACTCGGTAGGATTTTTTCAAACTTAGGCGAGTACTGGACTGCAGCTAAGCCCCCGAATGGGAGTCAGGCTCGCCACTCGGTAGGATTTTAAAAACTTAGGCGAGTACTAGACTGCAGCTAAGCCTCCGAGTGGGAGGTCTGCTCTCCACTCGGTAGGATTTTTTAAACACTTAGGCGAGCACTGGGCTGCAGCTAAGCCCCCGAGTGAGAGTCTGGCTCGCCACTCGGTAGGATTTTTAAACACTTAGGCGAGCACTGGGCTGCAGCTAAGCCCCCGAGTGAGAGTCTGGCTCGCCACTCGGTAGGATTTTTTAAACACTTAGGCGAGCACTGGGCTGCAGCTAAGCCTCCGAGTGGGAGGTCTGCTCTCCACTCGGTAGGATTTTTTAAACACTTAGGCGAGCACTGGGATGCAGCTAAGCCCCCGAGTGAGAGTCTGGCTCGCCACTCGGTAGGATTTTTTAAACACTTAGGCGAGCACTGGGCTGCAACTAAGCCCCCGATGAGAGTCTGGCTCACCACTCGGTGGGATTTTTTTTACAAACTTAGGCAAAATGGATTCGCAGCTAAGCTACCCACTGGGGGATTTCATACGCAAACAAAGGCGACAACAATTATAGGAAAAATTGTAACACTCTTGATAAATAGACTACAGAAGTTTTTCTTATTACATCTCATCCGAGTGAGAAGTCAAGTGTAAAAGGGGCGGAGCAGTTCCGCATTCCAAGCTCGTGGCTCATCGATCTGGCGACCGATATTGTAAAGGTGATATGCTCCATTGTGGAGGACTCTGGTGACGATGAAGGGGCCTTCCCAAGTAGGGGCGAGCTTGTGTGGTTTCTGTTGATCCACTCAGAGGACCAAATCTCCTTCTTGAAAGGCTCGACTCTTTACATTTCTGGCATGGAATCGACGCAAGTCTTGCCGGTAAATGGTCGATCGGATCATAGCCATTTCTCTTTCTTCTTCCAGGAGGTCGACTGCATCTTGCCGGGCTTGTTCTGCTTCGTTATTGGAGGAATCGAAGTGAATCTGGAGAAAATATCTGAGCTTATCTCCTCGGGGGGAAACCAATACTACCCCAGCACCGGAACCATTCAGCATCTTAGATCCATCGAAGAACATGGTCCAGTGCTCCGAGTGAACTTGAGTCAGAAGTTGCTGTTCGATCCACTCGGCGACGAAATCTGCAAATGCTTGGGACTTGATAGCTTTCTTTGCCTCAAACTTGATATCTAGGGGAAGAAGTTTAATCGCCCATTTGGCCACTCGACCAGTTGCATCTCTGTTGTGCAAAATCTCTGATAGTGGAGCGTCGCTGACGACTGTAATGGAATGATCAGAGAAGTAATGTGCAACCTTCTTCGTGGTCATATAAATCCCATATACAAGCTTCTGGTAGTGAGGATATCTTTGCTTTGAAGGAGTCAAAACTTCAGAAACATAATATACTGGGCGCTGAACTTTGAAGGCCTTCCTTCTTCTTCCCGCTCGACCGTAAGTACTGTACTAACAACTTGTCCTATGGCTACAATGTAAAGCAGCAAAGGCTCCTTGCTGATTGGGGAAGCAAGCACCGGCTGGGTGGAGAGCAGAGCTTTTAGCTCTGCAAACGCTGCATCAGCTTCCGGAGTCCACTCGAACTTATCGGACTTCTTCATCAGTCGGTAAAGAGGCAATGCCTTTTCACCGAGACGAGATATGAATCGACTTAAAGCGGCCAAGCAACCTGTAAGCTTCTGAACGTCATGTACACGCACAGGACGCTTCATCCGGAGTATAGTACCAATTTTTTCAGAATTGGCGTCGATTCCCCGTTCAAAGACAAGAAAACCGAGTAACTTTCCACCTGGAACTCCGAATGCGCATTTTGATGGATTGAGCTTGATATCATACCCCCTGAGGTTGGCAAAGGTTTCAGCAAGGTCAGTCAGCAGGTCGGAACCTTTGCGTGACTTAACCACAATATCATCCATGTACGCCTCCATGTTCCGACTGATTTGAGTGAGCAAACACTTCTGAATCATCCTCATGAACGTGGCTCCGGCATTCTTGAGGCCGAATGGCATGGTAACATAACAGAAGCACCCGAACGAAGTGATGAAAGCTGTTTTGATTTCGTCGGGCCCGTACAGACGGATCTGATGGTACCCGGAATATGCGTCTAGAAAAGACAAGCGCTCACATCCCGCAATCGAGTCGACTATCTGGTCGATGCGGGGGAGAGGAAAATGATCTTTCGGGCAGGCCCTATTGATATGCTTAAAATCAATGCACATGCGAAGTGACTTGTCCTTCTTGGGGACCATGACAACATTGGCGAGCCACTCGGAGTGGTAAATTTCTCGGATGAACTCCGCTGCTAAGAGCCGAGCCACCTCCTCGCCAATGGCCTTCCTCTTCTGGACGGCGGACCGTCGAAGATGTTCTTTCACAGGTTTAAATTTTGGGTCGACTCGTAGGCGGTGCTCAGCCAGCCCCCTGGGAACTCCAGGCATGTCAGAAGGATTCCATGCGAAGACGTCCCAGTTCTCACGGAGGAACTGGATGAGCGCTTCTTCCTATTTGGAGTCGAGCGTCGTTGAGATGTGAGCCGAAGCAGCATTTGGATCGGTCGGGTGAATGTGAACTGCCTTCGTTTCACTGGACGACTGGAAAGCTGATTCTGAAGCAGGCTTCTTAGCTCGTAGCAACTCACTCGGATCTGCAGTCTTCTGATACTCTTGCAGCTCGACCACTGCCATCTGAGCGTCAGCAATCTTTGAGCCTTTCTGAAAACACTCTTCTGCCTTCTTCCGATTGCCTGTAACAGTGATCATACCTTTGAGACCAGGCATCTTCAATTTGAGATACACATAACATGGTCGAGCCATGAAGCGTGCATAAGCTGGCCTGCCCAAAATAGCATGATAAGCACGTTGGAAATCCACAACTTCGAATGTCAACTTTTCCTTGCGGTAATTCTTGGAATCACCGAAAACCACATCAAGAGCAATTTGGCCGAGTGACTCGGCTTTCTTCCCAGGAATGACTCCATGGAAACTCATGTTACTGGTACTGAGCCTGGACATAAGAATGCCCATCCCTTTCAATGTTTCTGCATACAGTATGTTCAAACTGAAGCCTCCATCCATCAGGACTTTGGTCAGTCGAGTGCCTTCGACAACTGGGTCGACCACCAGAGCTTGCCTCCCAGGGGTGGCAATGTGCGTATGGTGATCAGACTGGTCGAATGTGATGACAGTCTGGGACCACTTCAGATAATTGGGTGTTGCCGGAGCAACCGTATTTACCTCACGGTTAATAACCTTCAGTCGACTTTTGCTCTCAACATCAGCAAAAATCATCAGGGTGGAATTGACCTGGGGGTACCCATCATCACTATCTTCCTTGTCCTCAACTTTGTCCGACTCTTTTTCCTTATCTTTGGACTGCTTGCCCTGAAACTGCTGGATCAGGAGCCGACACTGTCGAGTGGTATGGTTTGGGTAAATGAATTTACCCTCTTCATCTTTCTTGGTGTGGATGTGACACGGTAGATCCAAAACATCATTTCCATCTTGGTCTTTAACTTTCTTAGGGTTCCAAGGCCCTTTGGGTTTTCCCTTAAATTTTCCCTGGGTTACGGCCAGGGCCTCTCCAGGAGCGGCTGGCTCGGCTTTCCGCTTCTGTTTCCGACTGGAATTTCCTCCGGTTTCCTGGGAGACTGCTTTATGCTTGCCACTCCGGAGTCGATCCTCATCTTCACCATTGGCGTATTTGGTAGCAATCTCCATCATCCGATTCAGAGACATCTCTTCGGTTCGACCGAACTTCAGATTCAATTCTCTGTACTTAACGCCTTCTTTAAAGGCACAAACTGCTTGATGATCTGGTACATTTTCAACTGTGTGATGCAATGTGATCCACCTCTGGATGTAATCCCTCAGAGTTTCATTCGGTTTCTGCACGCAAGACCGCAATTCCGTAAGGCCTACAGGTCGCTTGCATGTTCCTTCAAATGTGGTGACAAACACTCGGGAGAGATCCTCCCAAGTGTAAATGCTGCTGGGTGCTAACTGTTCAGCCACGCTCTGGCCGAGCCTTCTAACATGAGAGGCAGGTGCTTCAACCTCATCATTCCCACCGCCAATCTGGACAGCCACTCGGTAATCTTCGAGCCAAGTATCGGGCTTGGACTCACCGGTGAACTTACTAACTCCAGTCGCCAACCTAAAGTTAGGAGGAATTATCGCGGCTCTGATGGCTCGACTGAAACACTCCGGCCCTGAAACATGTACCCTGCTACTGGTAGGCGCATCTCTGTCGTGGCCTTCTCGGTGAGCTCTATTCCTGTCGACCAAACCTTGAACGAGAATGGATCTCGCATCAAAGCCTGGTTCCCTGGGGTCGACTGGAATTCTCCGCTCAACACTATGAGGGCGCCTGTCATCCTGCTGTTGAGGCACATATGATCCACTCCTCGGGGGAGGGGTTGGCACTCGACGTCGATCATCACGATCGAATCGGTGATCATACTGCTCATTCCTTCTATACTGATCACGCCGGTCTCCACGTCCCTCACGCCTCGGAGGCGATCTTGGGCTGTGAGCCGACTGGACTGTATCCGCTGCAACGGATCGACTGTGGATCATGTTCCGCGACTGAGAAACAGCGGAATTCTGGTCTCCTGCTGCCCGGAGCAACGCCATGATTTGCAACAAACCTCTGCCAGCCTCTGACTGGGAGGGCTGAATTGACTCTGCTATACGGGCTGCAGCTGCTAAATTTTGAATCGGAGTTTGATATACCTGCGGGGGCGAAAAGAGTTGACGTCGACTGGATTCCGGAGCCCGCTGGCGTGCTCGCTCGTCGAGTGCTTGCTGGAGATTCTCCAGTCGAGTGCGCTCGGCCAAGTTAGCCAAGCACGCATCCTCCAAGGCCCGGGCCTCGGGGGTTTCTCCAACGATAGGAGTGTGGAGTGCATCCATGTTTCGGCGGCGAAGCTCCTCTCACTGCACTGACGTGAGAGGCTCGGGGAGATACTCTTCATGGGGACGCGACGGGTCGTCTCCATCCGCGCCTCCGTCAGTGCGGGGAAAACCGGGAGGACTATGTGGCCCATCGATCACCAGAACCTCTGCCGCCGGGTCACTGCTATTGCATTCGGATGCGGTCTCTGCGGAGCCAGTCGACAGGTCGAACAGGCCGTAGAGGGATTCGTCGGGCTCGATCGCCGCGACTTGTGGGGTGGCCGACTGGCGGGCCACCGCATGCCTCACCCACCTCTGAAGTCTCGACCGACCGGAGCGCTTGCGCCGGTGAGAAACAGGGCGGGGAGATGCCACAGGAGCCGACCGATACGGGGTCGATGGCTGCCGCAGGAGGACACCACGGACGCATGCGCGAAAGTGCATCGCCCCGCGGACGGGGAGCGCGTCGATGTCGAGTAGAGCCTCCTGAAGCCAAGCGGAGTCGTCGGCGATGAACGAGAGCGCGCCGAGACGGATCTCACGGCCCTCCACCAAAGCTCCGCCCGAAACCATGATCAAAGAGATCGGAAAAAATCGCAACTTCTCCAACTAGGCGCTAAGACTCCTAGTCCCAAGGTGGGCGCCAACTGTCGTGGTTCTAACTCTGACAGTGATGTAGGGGGGTATGTATGGAGAGGCTAGATCTTAGCTATGGAGGAGTTGTAAGCACACGAGGATTACGAGTTCAGGCCCTTCTTGGAGGAAGTAACATCCCTACGTCTCGGTGCCCGGAGGCGATTGACTGAATTATGTGTGTGTGAATAACAGGGGTGCCAACCCTTGATACTGAGGAGGGGGTGGCTTATATAGAGTTCGCCAGGCCCCTCCATCCCTCAGTAATGCAGGGTTTAAAGTACATTAAGAATGGGGGTTACTGGTAATGCCCCTAATAAAGTGTTATGATGACCATAAACGCTACTTGATGACCGACCGTTTGCGTGCGGAGTGACTTTAGATCTCCTGGCAGTCGAGTGGTTGGCTCCGTGGTCGAGTGATAGCTTCGTGGTCGAGTGTCTTGAATCTGTCGAGTGGGATACCTCCAAGTTGATTGAAAGATGACTTCTTCTAGGGATGTCCTTGAGTAGGGCACTTAGGACAGGTCCATGCCCCTACCCTAGGTACGTAGCTTCATCAAGTGTAGCATTGCTTGTTGTAGTAGGGGGCATGGTGCTCTCGGCTCGCCGTGTGGCAGTTTGGTGAGGCCACCGGATTAGATGATGTGCTTTGGTGTGAGATCACGACACATCATCAAACTAATAGGTGTAGTAACATAGGTCGTCACGAAGATGACTTTGGATTGATTCATGTATTTGTTTTGTCAGACTCTGTTGAATAATATAATAAAAATTGTTGTGTGCATCGCTCAATGCAGAGGTTAGGGGTTATCCTCCTTTACGAAAAAATTGTGTTGCAGTACAACAACCTTGCCTTGAACGACATCTCTCCATCTTGCAGTGAAACCATCTTACAGAATGTGTATCACTTATGCAGGGTGACCTCTTTAAAAAAAATAGATTTCTTTACACATGCCCTCAGGCGTGAGGCATGAATTAATCTGCAACTGAACTTGTTAAATAGACACTCCAGGACCATCCTGCACGGACACAGTGGACGAGATGACCGAGTGATCGGCACCGGCGTTCCTCGCGTAGAACGCCGGCTTGGACGGGGCGCTGAGAGAGACTGTTTCGCCTCCGAGCATCATGACCACCGACGACATCACCGGCCGATCCGCCGGGTTCCCCTGAACGCACAGAAGCCCGACGTGCACGCACCTTCGGACGTCGCTCTCTGAGAAGCTGCTGCCGATGCTCGGGTCCATCGTAGCCAGCACTGTTCCGGCCGTCCAGTGCTCCCATATCTACGCCATTCGCAGCAGCCATGAGCCAAACATTCTTTCTGATACGTACATATATTCAGACACTGAGCAACAGCACGTACCGTAGTCAAGAGGTCTTCTGATCGCTGGGAGTTGTAGCAGTCGTTGTTCTTCCTGCCCGTCACGATCTCCAGCACCATGACCCCAAAGCTGAAAGCGTCCGACTTGACGGAGTAGTTCCCGCGCATCACGTACTCCGGCGCCATGTACCCGCTGGAACAACAGGGTGGTAATTCAGTTAGTTTCATTGCACGATCGCTGCCTGAGTTTGAATATGCATGGTACTGAGTACTGACTATGTTCCGACGACACGGCTGGTGACGGCCTGCGTCTGGTCTCGCCCGAAGAGCCTGGCGAGGCCGAAGTCCGAGATCTTGGGGTTCATGTTGGTGTCGAGCAAGATGTTGCTGGCTTTGAGGTCACGGTGGACGACTTTGAGCTGGGAGTCTTCGTGGAGGTACTGCAGGCCTCGAGCAATCCCGTGTATGATCTTGTACCTCTTTCCCCAGTCAAGCTGCTCGCGTTTCTCCGTGTCTACCACAGGTTCAGAAAACTAGGAGTGGTGAATGTATGTACGCAAATAAACAGGCAGGCAATGGTATCACAAGTTGCAGAGAAAATGCAACAATAGGATTCGATTCTGTTAGTACCGAATAGGATCTTATCGAGGCTCCGGTTCGGGAGGAACTCGTAGACGAGCAGCCTCTCCTGCTGCTCTAGGCAGACGCCGACAAGCCTCACCAGGTTCGTGTGCTTAAGCTTGGCAACCAGGGCGAGCTCATTCTTCAGCTCCTCCACTCCTTGTGCCGAGCTCTTGGACAGTCTCTTTACTGCTATTTCTTCGCCGTCCGGGAGAGTACCCTGTGCAAATCGAACCATAACTAAAACTAAGCTCACTTACCAAAATTTCGATGAATTTTCTTCAAGATATATGTTTGCTTGGTACTGTACCTTGTACACCGCACCAAATCCACCTTCGCCGAGCTTGTTTGTTTCCGCGAAATCTCCGGTTGCAGCTCGTAAAGTTGAGATGTCGATCAGCATCGAGTCCACACTATCGATGTCCTCGGCTTTGGCGGAATAACCTGGATCTGTTGAAACATCAATGTCGTTTGTCACCACAAGTTATGTCATGCTAGCTAGGCCCTATGAACTGTTACGCTGTCGTAAATTTGAGAAAATTTGTAGGGCATACATGGCTGATTTGCCTCTGCTAGTGGCCGGCGCCTCCTCCAGAGAAGGAAGCAAACGACAAGGTTTATGGCTGCTGCGGTAGGAAGAAGAAGTATGAGAACCATGCCAGGAACACTGTACTTTCTCCCTGTGAATTAACCAGTTCAAGAGGACACATATCAGGCCAGTTGAGATTTGCAAATTTGAACTGGAAAAAAACAGCTGGACTTGCACTCACCTTCTCCGGCGGCCGCCGCTGGCGTCAAAACGTTGGGCACCACAGCCGGCGCCGACGCCGGTGCAGCAGAGCTGGCCGACGTTCCTGCCAGTCGCACCATCACCGGGCCATCAAAGAAGGGCGTTGTTTCGTACCGGTAGCTGCACCTCATCCCAAGAATCCTGGCCCCGATGGAGTCCGTGAACACAGGCGCCCATGTCTTGATGTTGACGGCGAGGCAGTCCCGGCACCGCGCCGGCGTCAGGTCAGGCGTGCACTGCGCCCAGGCGTACACCTTGGGGAGCTCCCGGTCGAAGTCGGCCTCCCCGGACGCATACAGCCGCGTGGAGTTGGCGACGGCGTAGCTCACGGTGGCGTTCAAGAGCGCGGCGACGACGCGCTGGAACCGGGCCGGCTCCGCCGTGGCGTTGACGTTGTTGCGGAGCGGGAGCGTGGGGTTGTAGGTGGTGTCGTCGTCGGGGCGGGACCGGATGTTGGAGTAGTGGAGCACGCAGGAGTCGTAGTAGATGGTGCTGTCCCTGCTGTAGGGGCACGCGTTGGGCAGGTCCTGGAAGGCCTGGTCCAGGCAGGTGAGGCAGTAGGAGGCGTTGGCGTCGCCGCGGCAGAGCGCCAGGGCCCAGACTTGCTGCGGAACGGCGCCGACCAGGGCGGTGGCGAACAGCTCCGGCGACCGGGAGGCGTTCCTGGGAAGCGTGGCGCCGATGCGGTTGATGTTGGCCAGGTACTGGCTCTTGGCCGTGTAGGTGCTGCGGCCGCAAATTGTCCATGGGTATACTGCCGCGGCGGGGGAAGCCAGCAGTGCGACGGCGACGATGGCCACGGACAGGACCCGGTGGTGAGCCATGCTACCACAGATGCTGGAACCGAACGGGGAAGTTGGTGCTAGCTTTTGTAGGCCGAATTAAATTTGACCGTCGGACACGGCAATGACTTGGCAATTGGAAAAGCAAGTCCTTGTCCGTTTTCACCATTTGTTTTGTGTATGGATGCCATGTTGATATACCGGGTGTTTGAGCTCGATCAATGCTCATTCAGTTTAACTTCTTTTGAAAATAAAATAATCCAGATTCTGCATTAGTATGATGCACACAACCATCTCTACGTAAGTGTAGCATTACTGTCATTAAAACTGCAACATATTCAAAAGATCCTTCACAAGTCCCCTCAAAAAATAAAGAGAAAAGACCACAACTGATAAGAAAAAGATTGCATGACCGCTCCCCGCTCCATGCCCCCCCCCCCCCCCCCCGCCGCGTGTTACCAGAGCCCTAGCTCTGGCCCGGCGTCCTTCCTCCTCAGCACCGCTGCAAGCCGTCCGTCAGGCCGAGCCTGTACGATGCGGGCGCCAGCGGGGCATCCATCATCCCTCCACTGGCCGAGAGCCTTTCCTGACAAACTCTCGGTGGCAATCTCATAAACCATTGTAACTCTTCGCATGAGGTATCTCTCCACCATGAATAACGAAAGCAAGCAGGATGTAGGGTATTACTCTACGGAGGCCTGAAACTGGATAAATCCTTCTGCGACCTTCGATCTAAGACTTCTAGTTGCGCTCGGACCTCTACCGAGGGATCTGGCGGTATTTTGCACCGTAAGTTGGTACGCCAGGCATGGGCGGCGTCGACTGGAGATCAATCTTGGATCAGATCTTCTCTCACCTCCCGCGATCTCATGCCGGGGAAATGCTTAACTTTCAGCTCCCTCGCTTTCATCACCAACGGGGAAGGCCAGGTCGACACCAACCCACCGGCCCACCCCGTCACTTAGACATCTCCAAAGACAGCACGCGACGGCGAACCCAAATCAGGAAGGCCTGCGTCGGCGCCCTGGTCGAGGAGGGGGGGGGCAGCGGACCACCCTGCATATGCATTCCTGGAGGAGCCTGCACCAGCTGTACATCTCGCCACGATGGTCTGTGGCAATTTCCACGTCACCCACACACCGGAGGACTGCATCATCACCGACCTCACCACGAGCGACAGAACCAATCTCATCGACGTCGTCTCGGTCTCGGACGACGAGAGCAGCGACAAAGAACCGGTGTGCCTCACGAACGAGGACGAAAATGCCAGCCTCCAACCCATCAATGAGGTCACCTACTCCGATCTCTGGGGCGAATCTGAATCCTCCACCTAATCCGAGGCCGACCCCTCCCCCCCCTCCCCCATCAAGAGACTTTCCAGTCAGAAGCTTCGGCCGCAATCTTTTTCCATCAAGTCATGGTGATAGAGCCAACCACAAGCATACTACCGATGGCAACAATAGCAGGGCCCTCCACTTCACGCACGTCCGCATCAGGACCGTTGGCCTTTACGATGCAGCCACCGACTGACCCCCTTGCAACACCCCAGTAGCAGGTCGAAACGGGCCTCCCAGAGAGCTCGCCGCCTGGTTTTCCCACAACGATGGCGGCCTTGAAGAGCATGGCAGCCGCCACGTTCATGTTGCCGCCAATAACAGGATACACCCTGAATTATCCCACGACGCCAATCCCTGGAAATGATCTGACATCCAGGACACTAGAGGCCATTAACATGTCCCAACTAAACGCACAACTAGCCCTCCAGCAGCGATCACTAGCTAGAGGCCATGACAAGGGAGGCACAGTGGCGCGAGACAATGAAAAACGAGCGACTACGTTGCGCTTCGTGGCGACCTCAACACATCATCAATGACCTTGCCAACCGCGGTCGATTGCAAGGAGTAGGGTTCAATGAACAAGCTACAAAAGTACCATCGCCACCGACCCTAGCCTGCGGCCTCTAGGCAGCCGCATCACTGGCAGACTGGCTTCAAGCCACGCTAGGAGACCGAGTAAAACACAGAATTCTCACCACACAATCGTATGAGTTGTCGTAAGAGCGCCCCTCAACACACAAGTTTCTGACGGGCTTACCAAGCGGGGATGGCCAAATTGTGGTCTTTGCCCTCTTTGCAAAAAGGAGCAAGAGAGTGAGTTACATATTTTTCTTCAAGTGCCGCTACACCATTCGAGTTTTGGAAGATGGTCATTGAGAAATTCCGACTAGAACAAATGGACACCTCCTTGTGGCATCTGGATGTTTTCGTCAAGAATTGGTGGGCAAATAGAACTGGCACAGGAGTCCCCAACAGAAAGGTGATGGCCTCGCTGACCATGCTCATGACGTGGACCATCTGGAACGAAAGAAATGCCTGGTCTTTCGGCATAAGAGCGCCCCCACCGCCAATTTTGCTCACTACTATTGCTAACTAGACAAATCTTTGGGTCACTGCTAGAGCAGAAACTTGGGTATATTCTTTTGCGTGAGTAATCTTTTATGCCGTGTAAGGTTGACTGTATTGTAACAAACTCTCCTCTATGCTTAATTAATATATGTTGCAAACCTTTTGCCTTGGTTTAAAAAAAGAGATATTAGAAAATGTGACTGATACTCCTCGTGATCGTAATCAATTAGTTTATTTCAACACATTTTAAAAAGAGGCGCTTTATTACTTAAAAGGTTTAAGCATTACACCCGGCTTTTGCATAACTAAGATGCACACAGCCAAACAAAGTCCATTTACCCACATACAAGCGTGTGCGAAAATTCAAACTATACAATCGTGTGCGTGATGTTATCATAGACTTATCGCACATGCGTCAATCGATGAACAACGTGTAATCACACAGAGTCCAGCCATTGCACATTTTATTGTCTGGCACGTACATACAGTTGGATGATAGAGTGTGCTATAGGTGTGCACTAGTGCGAATATGTCGTATGCACATAGTCCACGTGCTTAGACTTGGATGGTGGTCAGAGGCGCTCCAATACCAGTTACCCATTTCAACGGCTTCATCCACAGATTAAAAGCCTAGTTGGCTTGCTGCGAATCATGTCCAAAGGCACCTTTTGGGTCAAAGGTGGCATAGAATTCGCATTAGATGGAGACATTTTGCAGGAATTCATCTTCCCTGTGAACTTTGTCAGTGGAAAATCCGCAGCCGTATCCGAGTGCCGCACGCACGGGGTGTCAACAAGTCTTAAAAACACAGTGACAAAATCATCAATATAAGATGGAGGAAAGATAGGCGACTGCTGATACCCGAGTGGAAAAAAAAAATTCCTTTTCCACGCAAGGTGGACCTCCATTGTGGCAAGAGACACGAATCTCGCAACCTCCATTGTGGGTCATGAGCAAGATCGCTATCGCAACAGAAGTTGCGGTTCAGTAGGCGGCGGCCGATCAACTTTGACTCCAAAAGGAGGTATCCACTTGCGCGGTAGGCAGTGGCAGTGGCGCGTCGTGGTCTCGCGGGTCAGGCTCAGGAGAAACCGGGCCATCTTTGTCGTCGATCGCGGACTGTGTCGTGCCATGCCGAGGAAACCACCATTGCTCCGTGCTCCCCAAACCCCGCCGCCACAGCGATGCTTCTGGCCGTCATCGCCGTCCTCCTGCTCCTGCTGCCGCCGGCCATGCCGTTCGAGGACTTCTTGTGCGATGGCAGCACCTACGCGCCCAACAGCACTTTCCAGGCGAGCCTCGCCCTCGTCGCCGCGGCGCTCCCCGGCAACGCCTCCTCCATGCCGTCCGGCTTCGCCACCGCCGAGGCCGGCACGTCGCCCAACCGGGCCTACGCCATGGCGCTCTGCCGCGGCGACGTCAACGCCTCCACCTGCGCCGCCTGCGTGGCCGCCGCGTTCCGTGCCGCCGGCGCGCAGGACAACTGCCCCAACAACACGGGCGCCACCATGTACGAGGACGCCTGCGTCCTTCGCTTCTCCACCGTGCAGTTCCTCGACTTCCTCAGGGCCGACCAGTGGCAGCCCGGAGAGCTTACGTACGGCCGGCCTCTTTCATCATCACTTGTCTGACGCTCCTCTTCAATAACTCTGTGTAAACTAATGTGGTTTCTACGGCTCTGTAAACTGGTTCAAGTTTTCAAATTACCCCGGCGTCTCGGAATGTCGGGTCAGCACATGGAGCATGGTTCAGCGCCGCCGCCACGTCCATCCTCACCGCCGTGGTCGACCACGCATTGTCCGCGGCGGGCAACTCGACGACCGCCAAGAAGTACTTCGCCACGGGCGAGGTAGACTTCCAGCCCAGGATCTACGCGCTCGCGCAGTGCCTCCCGGAGATGACGCTGTCGCAGTGCCAGAGCTGCCTCGGGACCCTCCTGGTGCAAACAACGCCCATGCTCAGCACCAAGCCCCGATGGATCATGACTTTTGTGGCCTGGTGCAACCTGAGGTACAGCGTGCGGCCGTTCTACGAGGGTCGGTCGATGCTGCAGCTCCCGGCGCCACCACCGCCGGCAGTCGTGTCTCCATCTGTAACTCCAGAGCCTGGACCAACAGGTAGCACCTACCACACTCTTTCAATTCTTATTTTTATCTGCAGAACTGTTGCTATCATTTGTCTGCTTGCATAGCTCATACTACTTCATAATTTTAGTTTCAAGTTTAAGGTTCTTGTTTGGTGTATGGTGTTGCAGGGAAGAAAAAGAGTGCAGCAGGAATCTCTGCGAGCATTGGTTGTTCCGTCGTCTTCCTATTTGTTCTTTCGGTTTTCGCTTTCGTTCAATTCAAGAGAAGGACTACTAAGCAATCAGAGGACGACCACCGTGAGTAGCATCTAGCATGCTATATCGATTTAAGGGCTGAGATTTACAATTCCTTGATGACATTCTTGTCATGCGACACCAGCATTCAAGAAGATTGTGGGAGCACAATGCATGATCTTTGAGTTAGCAGCACTGCAAGAGGCAACTGAAAACTTCTCGGAAAAGAACAAGCTCGGAGAAGGTGGTTTTGGCATTGTGTACAAGGTGAGTAAATAAGCAACACATAACCGGGTGGGTGATATCAGTATAGCACCTTCTCTGAGGAAGACTCTGTTGCAGGGGATACTAGCAGATGGGCAGGAAATAGCAGTGAAGAAGCTCTTGGGAGGAACTGGGAGTGGTTTGCATCAACTGCACAATGAGGTGCGGCTATTGGCAGAGCTGCAGCACAAGAACCTTGTTAGATTACAGGGGTTTTGCTCGCATCGGGATGATACGCTGCTCGTTTATGAATATATCAAGAATGGGACCCTCGACAACTTTCTATTTGGTATTCCTCTTCACTCACCTCTCTTGCTCTCGAGCTACAAATCATATTGCATGGGTCTTATTTATTTTTGCTTCTGAACACCCTGTAATTTTTTATCTGCGATGGATGAGAACATTGGACTATGCAGCAAAGCAAAGCATGTGTAATAGTGAAATGAATGGCGCATAGCTATACACCGGAGTTTCACTGTTTAGAAACTCAGTACAAACTACTAAATATGCCCTGTAGCATTTCCGGCACAATAAGTTACCACCACATCCAAGGTTGTTTATACGGTAAGCGAGTTGGTATTCGATGGAGAGGCCGGGGATTCAACCCTTTTTGAGTTAGTGTGATTGTTGTGCATTTACCTTGCACCACCTAATATTATGAATTTAACATTGTGCGCAATAGAAACTAGTGAGGAAAATACACTGAGCTGGGAGCAACAGTACAACATCATTATTGGGATTGCCAAGGGAATATTGTACCTTCACGAGGATTCAAGCATGAGGATCATCCACCGGGACCTTAAACCTAACAACATTCTCGTTGATGACGGCATGGATCCGAAAATCGCAGACTTTGGACTTGCAAGGCTGCTAGGAGAAGGTCATACTCACACCAAGACAGCTAGAGCTGTCGGAACACTGTAAGCCCGTATATATTCACACATCCACGAAACGGCAGATATCGAGCGTGTGCTTACAAAGCCTAACCGCTCATCCTTTGCAGAGGTTACATGGCACCCGAGTATGCAATACACGGCCGCGTGTCGCCCAAGATCGATATTTTCAGCTTTGGTGTCTTGGTCCTCGAAATTGTAACTAGGAGACGAAACAGCAGTTCTGATGATCGCGATGAAGTGAATCTCATTAGTGATGTAAGTGCTTATTTACTTCATTTTTGGTGCATCTGTACACTGGAAAGACTCATGTAAATCATATATGTCATGGCAACTGAAAATACTGTCGAGACTAACAATCTAACAGGTGTGGAACTGCTGGACGAAAGGGACGGTATCGCAGATGATAGACCGATCGCTGGATGAACACGCTCGAAGCCAGGCATTACGATGTATCCACATCGGGTTGATGTGCGTCCAGTCTGACCCTGACGACAGGCCTTACATATCATCCGTCATTTTCATGTTAACCAGGGACAACACGGAGATTCAAGCACCCGCGCAACCTGCATTCTTCTTTGGGAGAGAAGCGGCTTTAGCTTCTCCGGCATATGACCGATCTGATTTCATCCTGGGGCAGGATGTCTCTGTGAATGCGGTTACAATTACTGAGCCGTATCCCAGATAGGTAATGAACCGGTGTGATGTTGAGGCCAAAGAGGTGAGTTAGCTGTGGTTTCAGCGAGGATTTTCAGAGATCTGGCCTTGGTTGTAGAATCCCTTTTGTTTAGGGTTGCTTCGATGTCTACGGGTTCAGTTACCCCATTATCTGGTTATATTTGATTTTATTTTGATCGAATATAAAACAAATTGTTTTATAAAGTAAAATCCCCTGGATCCCTTTCTCTATCTGCCATTTGGTCCAGAAATAGTGCAAACATTATATTTTTTCCCGATAATAAGCACTTTTATTAACTCAAAATATAGCACCAAGCGAATACAAAGCATAATAATAAGGAACACCCGGCAAGTACATAGTTAAGATGCACATAACAACACACCATCAGTTCAACAGTAAAATAAAACTAACATAACTGCAGCAGTAAAGCTATAAAAGACTAGCATTATGCCCATACCAAAGATGCAACAGATGGTAGACCGATCCGGAGGTTATGCCTCCACCCATATTGAGTAAAAACCTGCATGGCCAACCTCTCCAACCGCATACACACCACCGTGAATATCGGTTAGTACTCCGTAAGGTGTAGGATAGACTACATATAAAGTCAGTGCGTACATCCGAAAATAAGCTGCAAAGGAGAAGAATTTTTGTTATTAAAAGCAAAATCATTTCTGCATAGTCAAATCGAACATAATAAGGTATACTCTCTCACCCTTATTAGTGTTTTAAACATATTTAAATTCCATCCTGTCAGTGACCATAAATGTTGATGACACTTGTTGGAGGATATGAATTGAATGCTATTTGGATGACTGGTCATGTAAAATGCGTATACTAAAAAAGAGGTGCTTGATTGTGTCATCGTTTGTACAAAAACAACACTTCTTATTTCCTTGCCAATTGCGATGAGTAAGGTTGTATTTGGTTAGCACAACTCCCTTTTGAAGATACCCCATAAAGTTTTTCAATTTTAGTACAATCTTCGCTCTCCAAATTTTGTTATTATTGTTGGGGAACGTAGCATGTAATTTCAAAAAAAATTCTATGATCACGCAAGATCTACCTAGAAGATGCATAGCAACGAGAGGGAAGAGTGTGTCCACGTACCCTCGTAGACCGAAAGCGGAAGCGTTAGCTTAACGCGGTTGATGTAGTCGAACATCCTCACGATCCAACCGATCAAGCACCGAACGTACGACACTTTCGAGTTCTGCACACGTTCAGCTCGATGACGTCCCCCGAACTCTTGATCCAGCAAAGTGTCGACGGAGAGTTTCATTAGCACGATACGATACAATATGTGTATAAATTATAATAGAGGGCAAAATTGACAATATTATCTGCTTAATCTTTTCATATTACAAAAGTGCAATTTCACTGCAAATTTATGTGCAAGTTTTTTTTAGTTTTTTACTTACTTCGTAAAGGGTAGTATCAATTCCACTTATTCATTATTCCATAGAAAACTATATTTTTGATTTTCTTTTAGTTTTTGTTTCGTTTTCTTCATTCTCAACGGTAATACCAATGTCACTAATTCATTCCTTTTTAGAAAACTTTTTCTGTTGCAAAAATTCCACTATTATATGAAAATTAATTTATATTTCAATTGTTTTCTTGCATATTATAGGAAAATTAATTTATATTTCAATTGTTTGCAAATTTTGTCATTGTTAGTTTTTTCATTATTTTTCTTTATTTCTAAAGGGTAATACCAATGCCATCAATTAATTCTTCCTTATGAAACATCATTTTTCATTTTTTGTGCATAAGTATACATGTAAATACTATATAATATGTGTGTAAATTATACTAGAGTGCAAAAATTGCACTATTATATGTTTATTCTTCGCATATTACAAAAGTTGTAATTTCAGTGCGTGTGCAAGTATTTTTTTCATTTTGTTTCTTTTTAAAGGGTAATACCAATACCATTAATTTATTATTTGTTAGAAAACTTCATTATTTTGATTTTGATTTAGTTTTTATTTGATTTTCATTGTACTAAGGTAAATTCATTCTTAAAGGAAAATATCAATGCCACTAATTCATTCTCTTTAGAAAATTTCATTATTTTGATTATTTTATTTTCCTTCCCTTTTAAGGATAATACAAATGCCTAGCAAATTGTAAAAAGAGCAATTTATGTGTAAATTGTGTGCATTTTTTATTTCCCTTTTTCTACTTTTCATGTTTTTATTTATTCTTATTTTAGTATTGGTATAGGGGGGATATAAGAAGGCTAGAGAAAGTAGAAAGCGGCTGAGCCTTTGGATCTTGATCGGGTGGTGGAGAGTGATTTGACTTAATGCCCCAAAAATTCAGGCGCCTGTAAATAGTTGTATTTGTTTATTTTTCCTATTGTATGATAATGTGACACTATTTAATCTTGTGAGATGCATTTCATTTTTGTTTTGTCGAGAGACGATTAATCTTTTATGTAAACTCTAGGTGTAATATAGACACATACTCTCAAGTTTTATGACATATGTATGTAAGTTGTATTGTCTTTTAAAAATTACACTAATACACACTTGTTTATATATATATATATATATATATATAGAAACATTGCAATTTCTGTGCAAATTGTGTCCAATTCTTCTTCATCATTTTCTTCTTCCTTCTTTTAGGGTAATACCGACGTCCTTAATTCATTCTTCGTTAGACACGCTTCGTGTTGTCTTTTTGTTTTGTATTTGCTTTAGTTTTTGGTTTTTCTTAATGAGTGTTAGTTATAGTATCCAACTTATATCACTTATTGATTTGATCACAATTTATAGAATATTAGAATAAGGGACAGAGGGAAGCTGTATTTAGATGAAGATGTGGGGCTACACAGTGGAGTAAGGGAAAAGTACGGACTCTAAATTAAAATTCAGTAGCTTGAGCCATAGCTAGTCCCTTAAGTTATCGTGTTTATTCAATGTTTGGTTAGATTAAGTGTCACTTAAATTGCCCCTATAAATTTGAAGAAAATGAAAAAAATAAACAAATAGAATGAATGTTGTGGAGGCTGCCATTTCGCATTTCCGTGTTTGTGTACAAGCCTGGCAGCCTCCAAAACAGTTCAGCGCTGACGCATGCACGGCCGATGCATGCACGATTCCGACGTGGCAGCACCAACAGCTAACTGTCGTGTGTGAAGCAATTCCGAAACAGTTTGAAGTGTGCTTTATATGGTGGATGGCTAATATGAGCAGCAAAGATACTATAGTGGCGTTCCAATATATAAGACGTAGACCGACGGATGGCAAAGTACATGGGTTTATTCGCTTAGTTTTACAGCAGAAAACTGGCTGCTATATACTTGTTTGATACGAAGTAGTTTTCTTCTTTGAGACCCTTTGATACGAAGTAGTAGAGCGTTGAGTTCATTATTCCAAGCTAATAGCCTAGCTTTTGGTCTTTGCTACCAGTTGTCGGTTCAGGTCTTCAGGCCCTTGACCGCAGCACGCAGTTTCCGATCTCTGCAAACAAATGAATAAACACTAATTAAACCAGAGAACAAATTGCATTATTTGTGGCAATCAGATGGGTTCTTTGGTTAGTAGCTAGCATTAAGATGTTTGTTTGTTTGTTTGTTGATGTTCAGTCCAAATACGAGAATGAATTAAATAACAGCCCATGCGAAGAGGAATGAATAAGTTTTGAGCGTCATGAACTCGCTCACTTGGTGCCTGATGAACAACGGAGCCGGCTCCGCCGAAATGGCATGAGCTGCCAGATCGCCCGTTGCGTTGGTAGTAGTCGTTGAATGCGTAAGACGCGTGCGCAACCTTTGTGTCAGGATCAAAGCACCGCGCGCCGGGCTGGATGGCGCTGCAGTCCGCCCCGTGGCCACACGCCCAGTCCAGCGCCGCCTGGAGCCGAGCGTCCCCGACCGCCGCGTTCGCCACGCACCAGCTCCCTGCCTTGGGGTCGCAGGTGCCTATCACCGCATGCATGCAAAGTTGCAAACAAACGATGATCATCATGTATTGGACAACAACTTAATTGACTAGGAGAAGGAGCGGAAGCAGAAGCTCACCTGCTGGTTGCCGGTAGACAATGGAAGCGGCGCCGGAGAAGTCGCACGTCCCGCCGGCCCGGCCCTTGCGCTGGTAGTAGTCGTTGAAGGCGTAGGTGGCGTGCGCCACCTTGGTGTCGGGCTCGTAGCAAGGCTTCCCGGGCTGGATGGCGCTGCAGTCTGCCCCGTTGCCGCACGCCCAGTCCAGCGCCGCCTGGAGGCGTGCGTCCCCGACCGCTGCGTTCGCCTCGCACCAGCTGCTGGACTTGTCGCCGGCCCCGAAGTCGACCTGATACACCGGCTGGCCGTTGGGGTAGAACAGGCCGTAGTTTTGCTCCTCCACAGTCGGCTTCTCGTTCTCGTTGAAAAGTTCGAAGATGTACACGGAGATGTCGAAGTCAGGGCGGTGCGGGGTGCCGGCGCCGGAGAGCGCAAGTTTGATGAGGTTATTGGTGTAGGCCTGGGCGTCCGCCTTTGTGAAGCCCAGGCTCTGTGGGCAGTAGGCGCACCCTCCCGGGTTCGACTCCCCGCCTATTGCGGGCACCTTGGGCTTCGGGGCACGCCTTCCCCTCAGCATTCTCATCTTCTTAGTGTGGTTCCTGGAGCTGGAGGAGCCCAGCCTCTCCATCGCATAATACACAGCGTCGAGCTGGGCTTCATATAGGCTATAGTAGGTGAGGCCGCTCCGACTGTCGCCCACGCCGCCGTTGGGACGGAAGGTCACGTAGTTGATGTCCATGGCGCCATTGGACGACGCATACGCGTAGTACGGGTAGATGTTGACCATGAGGTACGAGCCTGTCTGCGCCAAGAAATCAATCATGGGACTCATCACCGACTGCGCGATGTCGTCCTTGAACTCACCTTCGGACGGCGGGAACGATACCTTCAGCGCATCGAGCGCAATTGGGGTCGTCACCTTCACGGCGTCGGCGAGGCCCAGGCCAGCCAGCGCCGCCTGGACATTCCTCATGGCCGGGACGAGGTGCGACGTATGCTCGTTTGCCTGCTTGAAGACCTCGTTCCCTACCGTGACGCCACGGATATCCGTGGCAGGGTAGTAGGGCAGCAGGTTGTTGTTGGCCCACTGGATGGCCCAGTCTGGGTCCCCGGCCGCGGACGGGAGCATCTCGTTGGGTACCGCCACCACCATCTTTATGCCGCTGTTCTTCATCGCGTTCAGCACGCCCTGGTCGGTGTCGTACACCCTCACCGACGTGATGCCGTTCTTCTTCAGCAGCTGCACCACCGACGCTGGGTCCATCAGGTTGTTCCCGTTCCTGCCGTAGCACACGCCCACCTCGCCTGCCTCTGTAAAGAAACGTCGCCGGCCGCTGTTACAAAACTGCACCTACCTACAGTATTCCTCAAGACACCAACCTCAAGTCTATTTGATTTGATTACCTGCACGCGAGAAGAGGAGCAGTGGCAATCCGGCGCAGAGTAGGACGAGGCTCAGGCGAGTGAGTTCCATGCTGTTCTGTTGCGTATCAGAGGATAGCCGGGAGGAGCACAAGGCGTACATGTATTTATAGCCGGCGGCAACAAGGCCAGGATGGAGGATCGTCAGTGGAGGGTGGCACGCCCTCACATTGGCTCTAGTGGAGAGGCTTAAATGGCCGCCAGTAGGGGGATAATGTGAATTAGTTCACTTTACCTAAACCCAAGCCGCTTGAATTTTAAATTTGGGTCAGTCGAGATGCTGCTCTAGAATTCATGTCACTAGTAGAAAAATAGTCAAATGTGAGATACATTAGTCCCGGTTTGTAACAGAACCGGCACTAATGGACCCCGGTTTGTAACAGAACCGGCACTAATGGACCTCGGTTTGTAACAGAACCGGCACTAATGTGTCCATTAGTGCCGGTTCCAACGGCTAGTCGGGAGGAGATCTATAGTACCGGTTTGTGGCGAACCTTTAGCACCGGTTCGTGCCACGAACCGGTACTAATCAGAGTGGTGGCAGGATGTTGTCAGAGAGGGGCCCCTCCAGCACCTTTAGTACCGGTTCGTGTCACGAACCGGTACTAAAGGTCGTCCTATATAAACCCTTCGTCCACTAGCACTCTGTTTTTCCCCCTTTCCCCTCTCCCTCTCCTCTGTTCTTCCCTTCTTCCTCTCGAGTTCATCACAAAATTTGCTCCAAATTTGTCAAGATTTGCAGGCCCCCATCCATTTAAATGATCACAAAGGTTAGCAACTTTGTCCTTTCATCTTTCATTGCTAGATTAGCTCTTGTATTGGTTTATATAGTGATTAATTGTGGGTTTTAGTAATTTGGGAGGAATTATATGTGGTAGTATTTGATTTATATGCAAACTGAGGTCAAAATAACACTTAGTTTGCATATGTAGGTGTGGTTTACTTAGTGCCTTCTAAATCCCCGTCGTAACCACCGTCGATCGCCCGCACCGTCCCGTCGCCGGCACCACCTTGTGGTGAGCCTCTTGTTCATGAAATTTTATATAAAAAATTGATGTTTGTGTGATTTGGATATATAGTTACTCGTATAATTATCTTACCCGTACGTTGTTTGTTATACATAGTGCCATGGTTTGATATCCGTCCCCGTTGGCCCTCGTCCTTGTTATGATTCGGATGTGGTATATTCTCTTTTAAAACTATTTGTTGCATTTCGTGTTTATGACAAATTATGCCCATCAAGCTGACATAGATATTTGTATGTAGGAGGTAGTTGAACCGGAAATTCCAACCAACCCTATTGTCGAGAGGTTAAATTTAGTTGAAAGAGAAAACGAGGATTTGAAAGAAAAATTGAAAAGAATTGAGAGGGAGAAGATGGAATTGGAGTTGCATGTTGCCGATGTCGTCAATGATCACAAGATTAAGATGGAGAAAATGCGCTTGAAGATTAGAAAGATTAGAAAATATGTCATTCATAGTGAGGCTCGGTATCATTATGCTGTTGGATCAATTGTTACCTTAGTTGCGATCTTGATCGCATTTGTTGTTTCATTTAAATTCTTTAGCTAGAGAGTTATTTGTTTGTTGCATTTAAGTGTTGTATGAACTTTATGTATTAACTTTATGTATTGTATTAATTTGGTGTTTTCGGTGCTGTGTATTGAAGATGAGCCGGCAATGGATGTACGATGACCGATGCTCTCCCGAGTTCATTAATGACGTGCATACTTTTCTGCTTGTGGCTGAGGCAAACAAGCGGGCGGATGGTTTTATGCCTTGTTCATGTGCTGGATATAAGAATGGTCACAATTACTCTACGTCAAGAACCATCCACGTCCACCTGTTTGAGTCCGGTTTCATGCCCCACTATAATGTTTGGACCAAGCACGGAGAAAGAGGGGTTATGATGGAAGACAATGAAGAAGAAGAGGAAGACGACAGCTATCCTGGCCATGGGTTCCCTGAATACGATGATACAACAATGAGGGAAGAAGCTGAGCTTGTAATGCGAGAAGAAGCTGAGCCGGCAATGCGGGAAGAAGCTGAAGAAGAGGCATCGGATGAGCCCGTTGATGATCTAGGTCGGGCCATTGCCGATGCAAAGAGAAACTGCGCAAGTGATTTGGAGAAGAAGAAGTTACAGCGCATGTTAGAGGATCACAAAAAATTGTTGTACCCGAATTGCGTAGGTGATAAAAAAAAGCTGGACACCACACTGGAATTGCTGCAATGGAAAGCAGAGAATGGTGTATCTGACAAGGGATTTGGAAAGTTGCTGGTAATGATAAAGAATATGCTTCCAAAGGACAACGAATTGCCCGAGAGTATGTACGAAGCAAAGAAGACTGTCTGCCCTCTAGGGTTAGAGGTGCAGAAGATACATGCATGCCCTAATGATTGTATCCTCTACCGCGGTGAGTGCGAGGATTTGAACGCTTGCCTGGTATGTGGTGCATTGCGCTATAAGATCGGCCGCGATGACCCTGGTGATGTTAAGGGCGAGCGCCCCAGGAAGAAGATTTCTGCCAAGGTGATGTGGTATGCTCCTATAATACCACGGTTGAAATGTTTGTTCCAAAACAAAGAGCATGCCAAGGCGATGCGATGGCATAGAGAAGACCGTAAGAAAGACAGAAAGTTGAGAGTACCCGCTGACGGGTCGCAGTGGAGAAAAATCGAAAGAAAGTACGGGAAGGAGTTTGCAGATGATGCAAGGAACGTATGGTTTGGTCTAAGCGCAGATGTCATTAATCCTTTTGGGGAGCAGAGCAGCAACCATAGCACCTGGCCTGTGACTCTATGTTTGTATAACCTTTTTCCTTGGTTGTGCATGAAGCGGAAGTTCATTATGATGCCAGTGCTCATCCAATGCCCTAAGCAACCCGGCAACGACATTGATGTGTACCTAAGGCCATTAGTTGAAGAATTCTTACAACTATGGAATGGAACAGGTGTACATGCGTGGGATGAGCACAAGGGGGAAGAATTTGACCTAAAGGCGTTGCTGTTCGTGACCATCAATGATTGGCATGCTCTCAGTAACCTTTCAGGACAGGCAAACAAGGGATACCGCGCATGCACGCATTGTTTGGACAATGCCGACATTATATATTTGGCTAATTGTAAGAAGAATGTGTACCTGGGACATCATCGATTCTTCCGAGCAGGCATCCCATAAGAAAGAAAGGCAAGCATTTCAAAGGTGAGGCGGATCACCGGACGAAGTCTCGCCACCGTACTGGTGCTGATGTACATGATATGGTCAAGGATTTGAAGGTGGTCTTTGGAAAGGGTCCTGGTGGACAATCTGTTCCGAATGACGCTGACGGACGTGCACCCATGTGGAAGAAGAAATCTATATTTTGGGACCTGCTCTATTGGAAAGACCTAGAGGTCCGCTCCGCAATCGACATGATGCACGTGACGAAGAATCTTTGTGTGACCCTGCTTGGCTTCTTGGGTGTGTATGGGAAGACAAAAGATACACCTGAGGCATGGGAGGACCAGCAACGTATGCACAGAAAAGACGACATACATCAGGGTCATGAAATCTACGCTCTTACCAAAGAAGAGAAGAAAAGATTCTTTGAATGCTTGCTCAGTATTAAGGTACCATCTGGCTTCTCGTCGAATATAAAGGGAATAATAAACATGGCAGAGAAAAAGTTTCAGAACCTAAATTCTCATGACTGCCACGTGATTATGACACAACTGCTTCCGTTTGCATTGAGGGGGCTTCTACCGAAAACGTTCGGTTAGCCATTGTGAAGCTATGTGCATTTCTCAATGCAATCTCTCAGAAGGTAATCGATCCAGAAATTATACCAAGGTTAGAGAATGATTTGGTGCAATGTCTTGTCAGTTTCAAGTTGGTGTTTCCACCATCCTTCTTCAACATCATGACGCACGTCCTAGTTCACCTATGCGAAGAGATTAACATTTTGAGTCCTGTATTTCTACACAATATGTTTCCCTTTGAGAGGTTCATGGGAGTCTTAAATAAATATGTTCATAACCATGCTAGGTCAGAAGGAAGCATCTCCAAGGGCCATGAAAATGAGGAGGTCATTGAGTTTTGTATTGACTTTATTCCTGACCTTAAGTCGATTGGTGTTCCTGAATCACGGCATAAGGGCAGACTGGATGGAAAAGGCACGCTAGGAGGGGATCAAATAATATGTATGGACGGACATTCTCTCACAGAAGCACACTACACAGTTCTACAGAATTCCGCCTTGATGGCTCCATATATGGAAGAACACAAGAATTTGCTACACTCCAAACACCTGGAGCGGTCTGATGACTGGATTACACGTGAACAAACCAGGAGTTTTGCCAGCTGGTTGCAGACACGTACCATGCATGACGCCTCTATTGAAGATGACATGTACTTGCTGTCCCAGTTACCATCTTCGAATATAATGACTTTCAAGGGGTACGAGATAAATGGTAATACATTTTACACGATCCCCAAGATAAGAAGAGCACCAACCAAAATAGTGGTGTCCGCTTTAATGCAGAAACCAAGACAGGAAAGGAAATATATTATGGTTATATACAGGACATATGGGAACTTGACTATAGGCGTGGTTTGAAGGTCCCTTTGTTTCGGTGCAAATGGGTCAATATGATATGAGGCGGGGTAACGGAAGACCCGTAGTACGGAATGACAACAGTGGATCTCAACAATCTTGCGTATGCAGACGAACCATTCGTCCTAGCCAATGATGTGGCACAGGTTTTCTATGTGAAGGACATGTCTACCAAGCCGAGAAAAAGAAAAGATAAAGAAGCGAATGCATCATACGATGAGCCAAAGCGGCACATAGTTCTTTCTGGGAAGAGAAACATCATGGGAGTGGATGACAAGACAGACATGTCAGGAAATTACGAAAAGTTTGATGAAATTGCTCCATTCACAATGAATATTGGCCCGAGCATCCTGTTAAATGATGAAGATTTTCCATGGTTACAGCGCAGAGGGACACACGCGAAGAAGAAGTTTCACACCCAAAGATTTGGGATGTGATCGGCTTCACTATATATCATCAGTTTCTTCTGTGTTTCACACCCAGGAGGAAATCTCTATAATAGTTAGGGGTAGTTATGTGTATTGGCATTTCAAACGCGAAGAAATTTGTGCAAACAAATTCTTTCATACATTTACTGATTTTCAGCTAAATTGAAAAACACTTCAAATGAACTCTGAAAAGGTTGAAAATTGGCATGGTATTATAATTTCACCCACATAGCATGTGCAAAAAAATAGAGAGGGTTACGGCAAAAACTGGATGCATTTTGTGTACAAAATGGACAATCTCTTTCGAACTATCAGGGTTTCGGACGAAAACTCATCTGTTACAAAGGCATTTCATTTTTTAAATAACCTAAGCATTATCAAATTGAATATAATGATAAAACACACTAATATTAAACATAATAAGAAAGAATCACTGAAAAATGTATTTTTAAAGTTAAGTTATTCACAAACTAATGATTCACACAAATTTCAAATAATTCAAAATTTAAACTATTCAAATTTGAAAACTACCGGCACTAACAGAAAGTTTCTAATTTTTTGTACCTAAAGCAAAAATATTCACAAAGAAACTCTAAATACAGCAAAAAACAACTAAAAATAAATAAAATAAAATAAATAAAGCAGAAAAGAAAAAAACTAAATGAAAAAAGCCCACCTACTGGGCCACACCGGCCTGCATACGACTAGAAACCCAAATTCTAATTGGGCCAGGATGCAGGCCCGCTAGCCCAATAGGCCCATCAGGACATAGCAGCAGACGTAGGCCCGGAAGACCTGCTTATGAGAGGAGCTCGAGAGAGCTACTGCACTGGGGCTTATAAATCAGTGCGGGCGCCCCTCGGCTAGCGAGGTGGGACTAAACTTGTCGCACCGCACATGCACCAGCACACCATCTTTAGTACCGGTTGGTGGCTGGAACCGGTACTAAAGGGTGGGTCTTTAGTATCGGTTCCAGCCACCACCCGGTACTAAAGGTGTACTCTTCCCGCCGCTTGGCCTGGCCAAAACAGGCCTTTAGTACCGGGTGGTGGCACCAACCGGTACTAAAGGTGTCCCTTATATAACAAACACTTCGAAAAATTTCAGTTTCTCATCTCCCACTTTTCTCTGCCGCCGCGCCGTCGCTGCCCCTGTCGTGCCGTCCCCGTCGACTCCGCGACCCCCCCCCCCGTCCTCATCCCGTCGTCCCCGTCGACTCTGCACCGCCCCCGTCCCCGGCCCGTCCCCATGGCCGCACCGGCCCGTCGCCATCCCCTCGCCCCGCCGTCGTCGTCGCCTCGACCTCGCCCGCGCGCGCTGTGAGCCCCTCCCCCGGCCCCTCTCCTCCCTCCAATCGATCAAAGCCACCGCGCCGCCGGCGCCGGCCGTAGCTACTGCACACATACGCGCGCGCACACACACACACACACACTACTCGCGCGCACACACAGACACACACACACACTACACGCGCACACACACACAATTTTTTTGTTTTTAGTTTTTAGTTTTTTCCATTTTTCTGTTTTTCATACAAAGTTTTAGATGAATTAATTAATTAGATTAGATTAATGTCAAATAGTATATAGAAATGTTAGTTATACTATATATAATGTCAAAGGTTTTTTCTGTTTTTTATACAAATGTTATAGAAATGTTAGTTATATAGAAATGTTAGAAATTTTGGAAATGTTAGTTTTAGCTAGATGAATTCGATTAATTTCAAATTGTTAGACGATAATCGATGTTTTTTTAGTTTTTTATATTTTTAGTTATAAAATTTAGAATTTGCATATATGAAATCACAATCCATCATTTAAAAAATGTTACTTTACTTTTGCGGCATATAGTATTTGTTGTCGACGATGCCCGGCCCGCATCCTCGCCGTCGACCCGTTCGCGATGACGTCCTGCTTCAGAGGACCCATGTCCGGGACTGGGCTCCGCCGGCTGGCACTGGGAGGTGCTACCTTCAGGGGCGCGACGCTTGGTGAGGAACCCGGTCCCGGGTCCTGTCGTCGACCCTGATCTCCTTTGGTGGCGTTGGCGTGGGCCACCTTCGGTGCGGAGGGAGCCGGCCCCGCCGAAGGTGGTACGTCGCCGTGTCAGGGAGGAGGACGAGCACATCCATCGCTACATGGCTGCTATGGACGTCAGGTTCTCCAATACCTGGCAGGTTCTTTGGGGAGATCACCCGAGCTATGATCCAGTGATGGTTCCTTCACTTTGGTTGTCCACCGCCCGCGCCTCAGGAACCGCGAGTGGCCTAGATTACTTTTTAGTATTCGATCTTTATTAGCTAGCTAGCTAGCTAGTGATGTATTTGATATATATTATTCGAGACGATGTATTCGAGATTATATCCGATGATGCTTATTATGTACTATGATTGATTCAGTTTTTCCTTATTAATTGATTGCATCCATGCATTGTAATTTGAATACTAAATTGTTTTATATTTCTTTTGGATTAGTTAAATAAAAGCTATGGAGGACAATACCGGCAGAGAGGGTGAAGATACCCTATTCGATATCATACGCCATCCTCGCGGGCCAGATGATGATCAGAATGAAGAAGATTATGACGGATGCGGATATCTAAACAACACCGGGGAGGGTGATATGATATTCGATCACGACGACCGAATTGATGAAGTCATGAACTATGATTATGATATTGATGACGAAGAAAATGTTGATCTTGAAACAACAAAGACCGGCGAGCTATATTTATATAAGCAGGCATTTGGTGATCATCACATGTTTTAAATGACTTGAAGATATATTAACGAATCGATCTTTCTTCTTTAAGCCATCCGGATCGAGCAAATCTTCAGGCAGCAAGAAACGAGGCCCGAACAAAAAGTTGAAGGAGGGCGTAAAGTACGATATCGAGGCCATCAAACCTAATGGCGAACCATTAGCGCCTAAGAAGATTGCGGACAAATTCATTCGTCAGTGCGGAGTTCTTGTGAAGGACCAACTCCCGATCTCCCTTCAAGAATGGAGAGCCAGCAAAGCCACGTCCAGATCTTACTTTTGTCGACGACAGACAAAAAGTTCTGCTTTGGGAAACTCTCATGGAACATTTCACCCTACCAGATCATTTCACAGATGCGGATGTGGAGAAAGTCAAGGATGCTTGTCGGTGTTAAAACCGGCGGATCTCGGGTAGGGGGTCCCGAACTGTGCGTCTAGGCGGATGGTAACAGGAGGCAGGGGACACGATATTTTACCCAGGTTCGGGCCCTCTTGATGGAGGTAAAACCCTATGTCTTGCTTGATGAATATTGATGATATGGGTAGTACAAGAGTAGATCTACCACGAGATCAAGGAGGCTAAACCCTAGAAGCTAGCCTATGGTATGATTGTTGTTCGTATGGACTAAAATCCTCCGGTTTATATAGACACCGGAGAGGGCTAGGGTTACACATAGTCGGTTACAATGGTAGGAGATCTACATATCCGTATTGCCAAGCTTGCCTTCCACGCCAAGGAAAGTCCCTTCCGGACACGGGACGAAGTCTTCAATCTTGTATCTTCATAGTCCAGGAGTCCGGCCGAAGGAATAGTCCGGGTATCCAGACACCCCCTAATCCAGGACTCCCTCAGTAGCCCCCGAACCAGGCTTCAATGACGACGAGTCTGGCGTGCAGATTGTCTTTGGCATTGCAAGGCGGGTTCTCCTCCGAATTCCGTGTACCTATTGAATAATGTCCGGTTTCTTGTAAATGTAGCGCTCCTTGGCTTCTACGCCCAATAATGGCCGTCTCCCACGTGTCAAATGAATACGAAAAGTCAGGGTGTTTTTTTATATTTACACCCCTAGCCGCATGAATGAGCCGCCTATTTAAAGGGACGAGGATTTAGATCCAAACCACACCTTCTCCCCTCCGCGAGTATTCATCAGAGCGTATCCGACAGAGGTCCATTCTATCATGGCCGGCCACCGCAGCTCCTCCTCTCGCCCTTCCAGCCCTCAGCCTGGAGATTGGGAGAGATGCTCCATCCCACACAACGAGCTAGTGACGCCCCAGACCAAGGGATTTCTCCCCCGGCCTATATGGTCCCGGTTCGAGCCGGACTTGCCACCTATAATGGCGGAGAGCAAGCGGAGAGCGCCCCCAATCCCTCCAAAGGAGAGAGGGTATGCCTTGTCCCTTACTTAATAAGAGGGCTCGGATTTCCAATTCATCCGTTTCTCCGGAGGCTCCTGGAGTTCTATGGCCTCTAGCTGCACAACCTCACGCCTGCCTCCATATTGCATATCGCGGGCTTCGTAGCCCTTTGCGAGCTGTTTTTGGGCTGCGAGGCTCATTTCGCGCTGTGGAAAAGGCTATTCTGCCTTGTGCCCCGTTCTCAGAAGGGGTCAATATATCAAGTGGGCGGAGCCGAAGTGTGGCGCATCGCCAGGACCGGATATCTATCCTGAACCCCAAAGAAGGCGTCCGAGGACTGGCCTTCGGAATGGTTTTATATAGAGGACGTCCCGCTGCCAGATCCTGTCCGGATCGGCCTCCCTGAGTTCGACAGTGCTCCCCTAAAGAAGCTCCTAAGCTGGCGTCCATGGAGCCCTCAGAGGGAAAGTGACAAGGATGTTCTTTACCTGATGGGCCGGATAAGATTGTTGGCTCATTCCGGACTGACCATGATCGGGGTCATGGCCGCATGCATCATGCGAGGGGTGCAGCCGCTCCAGTATAGAGGCCACCCCATGTGGGACTTCAACGGTGAGGACGACGCCACCCGCCACGGCCGTAAGGGGCCGGATTCGGCTGCCGCTCTTCTAAAGACCTTGTCCGCTTTGTACAAGGGAGAAGAGGAGGAATTTCTCCGCGTCAACCCATGGGGTGGATTTTCTATCTACAATCCCCCAAGTTGGGTAAGTGGACACTTTTACTTGCCCATCCATTTTATATTCCCATCGTTAAATATTCAGTCTAACGACTTCAACGCAGGAACTGCGCCAGGCTGTTAAAGAAATAAACAGCCCTCCTCCACAACCCGAGGATCCGGGACGATCCCTCGACCCGGCCTCTCAAGAGGATCTGGACTTATCTGTGGAGCTGATTGATGGGGTGTTTCATCAATTGAGCAAGGACAACGCCTTGGTGGCCATTACGGCCGATTACCCAGGGCTACTCCCAGCCTCACAGGTAACTGAGGCCGAAGTCCCAGCACTTTGAAAAGGGATCTATCCTCGCGTGTTTTCGATTGCCGTATGACAACCATGTTTTGCAAGGGAGGTCCTTGAGACGGGAGTCCGAGCCTGCGGCGACTAGCCAACGAGGGGCGGCAAGGCCCCGCGGGCTGAAAATAAGTGCGGTCCGGACTGAGACGCCGGCGCAAAGGTATAGCACGCCATCTTAATCCCAGGTGTTATTCCTTCAAGGTATATTAACGCTCATGCTCTCTTTAGTACGAAGAGACCTCGCAGGACTATATCCGGAGAGGTTGCCAATCGCGCCTCCACCAGCCAGGCTCCAAAGCCTGGTCCAAAAGCGGAGGCGAACACAAGGCGCGCACCGGACGCTCCTCCGACAGAGGATGCGGACAGGTTGTCTGCCACCAATTCCGAGGTGGAGAGTGCCATGAACCACAGGCGTCGCTGGACAGTCCTTCGCGACGCTTGTTTCTCCCAAGAGGCATTGGATGCCTTCAATTCGGGAGATGCGTACCTCCGTGCCGCTCAAAATGGTCTAGCCAGAGCCACGGAGTAGTATGTAAAAGACATACGGGTAAGAAATTTTTGGTAATTATATATATACCAGTAGCCCCCGAGACTTGAAACAGTTAGAATAACTGATTTAAGGATCATTTGTTATGCAGGTTCTTACAGAAAAGAATACCCTACTGTCCCAGGAGCTGGAAGAGTGCAAAGCCCAACTTGAGGCCGCACTAGCCGCGGCAGGGGAGCCCAAGGAGACCCCCTCTGGTAATATACGCTTCGAAAGATAAGTATTTTGCAAAGTGCGGCGTGGGTGCAAATCTGACAAATGAAGTTGTAGATGGCGCCGGATTAAATCCGGAAAAGCAACAACTCCTACGCCAGCTGAAGGCTGGTGAGAGTGTGCTGACAAAGGTGAGGCGGGAGAAGAACGATCTCCAAGATGCCAACACCAAGATGGGCGTTGAACTGAAGGATGTTCGTGCCCAGCTATTGGACTCCGTTAAGGAGAATCAGCGGCTTCGACGCGGCATATTTAGTAAGTGCTTAAACGAACTTTGAAAAAAGAGTTCGGCGAGGAAGTCGACTAACAGAGTAATGTCTGTAGGTATGCTAACAGGTCATCCTGCAGAGGAAATGCCTAGTTCTACAGGTGACCTTCTTCCCAAGCTCTCACAACTGCACGAGCGAGTTCGACAGGTGATGCAAGGCGTCGCCCAGGCCTTGTGGCCATCCGTCTCCATGCCCGAAGGCCTTGGAGAGCTTGTGGAGAAGCTGAAGGGAGCGCGGCGGCGCTTCCGATTGTGGAAGATGTCGGCCTGCCGTCAAGGCGCCAGGGAGGCCTGGGCCATGGTGAAGACGCGGTACACGAAGGCTGACCCAAACCACATGGCCGAGGTCGGACCCATGGGGCCCGATGGGAAGGAGATCCCTGTGAGCTTAGTATACAGCCAAGTAGAATTGGCCGCAAAGTATTTCCCAACAGGACTGTAAGCTAGACAGCATGTTAGATGGTATTGAAGAGGAATACAATCAGTCAGATTGACTATGTAATTTTAATTGACATGTGTAATGCCTTCTAGCCGGATTGTAGATCGTTTGTCATGGCCGACCTTTTTGCTTCAACCTCGGGACCTGACGGTCCGAAGTGTGTCCGAATACCCTCGCGGTTATATAAGAACCGGGGTATGCATGGAGACCAGACGTAGGGGTCATTAGTGCTTGAACAGACAATTGCCCAACTAGTTATGTTATATTACATGGTTAGTAAGAAACATCTTCCAGGGAGAATAGTTCCGTTAGGGGTTCCTTTCCCTGGGAGGCATGCCCTAAAGTGCATGTCCATTCTGCGAAAAGAGACGCAGGAAAAACATCTGGGGGGCGTATAGATAAATAAGTGAAAAAAGATCATCTTTAGTTCACCAACCGAATATTCCCTTAAGAATGCTAGCTTTCGGCTTCACCCAGTCTGAGGTACACATCCGGCTGACCCGGCAGTAACAATCGCAGAGGTGCTCCCTTTACCACCTAGCCAAACAATCGGGAACATGGGGGTAAGCACAGGAGCCAGGCAACCCAGCTTGGCCAAAACTTAAGTCATATCGATGCAGATAATGGTGAATAAAAGGTACATACGGAAGTGTGACACATGTGTTGGGCATGAAGCCCGTATAAATAAGCTTCTGTTTAAAGAAGCCCCCAGGTTTAATGAGCGCGGATAGCGCATCACTTTATGAGCCTTTAAAGGCTATAAGAGAGAGACAGGAGAAGGAGAGAAATGTAAGACAGAAAGTATATAAAAAATGGACAGAGGAAGGAGATGAACACAGAGTCCGGTGCTAGGCATAGAATCTTCAGAGACGGGCTGCATTCCATGGGTTCGGCTCGAGTCAGTTATCCGATGCATCTCGCAGGCGGTACACTCCACCAGTCAGGACTTGGTCAATTATGAAGGTACCTTCCCACTTGGGCTTGAGTTTGTCCTTTTTCTTGTCCGGCAGGCGTAGAACTAATTCGCCAACTTTGTAATTTTTGGCCCGTACTTCTCTACTTTGGTATCTTCGAGCCTGCTGTTGATAGAATGCGGAACGGGCTTTTGCCACGTCACGCTCTTCCTCCAAGGTGTCCAAACTGTCCTGCCGATCGAGCTCGGCTTCTCTTTCTTCGTACATGCGCACTCGAGGTGAGTCATGAATTATGTCGCAGGGCAAAACTGCCTCTGCACCGTACACCATGAAGAATGGTGTGTATCCGGTGGTGCGATTCGGCGTGGTCCGCAACCCCCAGAGTACGGAGTCGAGCTCCTCTACCCAGTGCGTATTAGATTCCTTAAGGGACCGCACTAATCTGGGTTTGATGCCGCTCATGATAAGACCATTTGCACGTTCGACCTGGCCGTTAGTTTGTGGGTGATAGACGGAAGCATAATCAAGCTTGATGCCCATGTTTTTGCACCAAAGTTTTACCTCGTCGGCCGTAAAGTTCGTGCCATTATCAGTGATGATGCTGTGGGGGACGTCGTAACGGTGTACAACCCCGGATATAAAGTCTATCACCGGTCTGGATCCGGCCGTCTTAACAGGCTTGGCTTCTATCCATTTGGTGAACTTATCCACCATGACCAGTAAGTATTTTTTCTTGTGGGTTCCGCCTTTAAGGGGTCCAACCATGTCAAGTCCCTAGACCGCGAAGGGCCAAGTGATGGGGATAGTTTGGAGAGCGGTGGGTGGCATATGGCTTTGGTTTGCAAAAAGCTGGCAACCGACGCATCGTTGGACTAAGTCTTGGGCGTCTGCCCGGGCCGTCGGCCAATAAAAGCCTGTACGGAAGGCCTTGCTTAAAAGGGACCGAGCTGCAGCGTGATGACCGCCGAGTTCGGCATGAATTTCAGCCTGGAGGTTCCGCCCTTCCTCTTCGGAGATGCACCTTTGAAGAACTCCGGTAGTGCTTTTCTTATAAAGCTCTCCCTCATGGACTTTATAGGATTTAGATCGCCGCACTATGCAGCGTGCCTCATTTTGGTCCTCGGGGAGTTCCTGCCTAGTAAGGTAGGCGAGGAATGGTTCTGTCCACGGGGTGATAACGGGCATTATTACGTGGGCTGAAGGTGTTATTTCATTGGCAGAGCCTCCAATTATGTCAGAGTGTTCGGTGTTGGGCAGTGCGGTTGGGTCCGGGCTGTTATTGCCGGGTTCCCCTTCCCATACTACGGATGGCTTAAACAACCTTTCCAAGAAGATGTTGGGGGGGGGGGACTACATCGCGTTTTGCGCCGATGCGTGCTAGGACATCTGCCGCCTGATTATTTTCCCGGGCTATATGGTGAAATTCGAGCCCTTCGAACCGAGCTAACATTTTTAGGACGGCGTTGTGATAAGCTGCCATTTTTGGATCCTTGGCATCAAAGTCTCCATTTATTTGGGATATTGCGAGGTTCGAGTCCCCGCGCACCTCTAGGCGTTGAATGCCCATGGATACTGCCATCCGGAGACCATGTAAAAGGGCCTCATATTCGGCTGCATTGTTGGAGTCTGTGTACATTATCTGGAGTACATATTGAACTGTGTCTCCTGTGGGGGACGTCAAAACAACGCCAGCCCCTAGACCGGCCAACATTTTGGAGCCGTCGAAGTGCATGACCCAGTTTGAATATGTGTCGTACTCTTTAGGGAGTTCGGCCTCCGTCCATTCTGCGACGAAGTCGGCCAAAACTTGCGACTTGATAGCTCGACATGGCTTGTAAGTTATGTCAAACAGGAGGAGCTCAATGGCCCATTTTGCAATCCGGCCCGTCGCGTCGCGGTTGTTTATAATATCGTTAAGTGGCACTTCCGAGGCTACTGTTATTGAACATTCTTGAAAGTAGTGTCGCAGCTTCCGGGATGCCATAAATACCGCGTACGCAATCTTTTGATAATACGGGTACCGTGACTTGCACTGAGTAAGGAAAGTGGACACATAGTAGACCGGCTTTTGAAGGGGGGATTTATGTCCGTCCGTTTCTCGTTCGACGACGAGCACTGCGCTTATGACCTGATGGGTTGCTGCAATGTATAATAGCATTGGTTCGCCAATGTTTGGCGCAGCCAGGACTGGGTTTGTTGCGAAGATGGCTTTTATTTCGTCGAGTCTGGCCGTGGCTGCATCCGTCCACTCGAAGTGTTCGGTGCGTCGAAGGAGGCGGTAAAGGGGTAGGGCCTTTTGTCCTAAGCGGGAGATAAAGCGGCTTAGAGCCGCCATGCATCCAGTTAATTTTTGTATTTGTTTGAGGTCCTTCGGGATATCCAATTGTGACAGAGCTCGGATCTTGGCTGGATTTGCTTCAATTCCTCTACCGGATACAATGAAGCCCAAGAGCTTTCCGGCTGGAACGCCGAAAACGCATTTTTTGGGTTGAGCTTGATGTCGTATGTTCGGAGGTTATCGAATGTTAGCCTCAAGTCGTCTACTAGAGATTCGACATGTCTTGTTTTAACGACCACATCATCTACGTATGCCTCCACTATTTTGCCGATCTGGTTTGCCAGACATGTCTGAATCATGCGCTGATATGTTGCGCGAGCATTTTTGAGCCCGAAGGGCATTGTGTTGAAGCAGAATGGGCCGTATGGTGTGATGAATGCCGTTGCGGCTTGGTCTGACTCTGCCATCTTTATTTGATGGTAGCCGGAGTATGCGTCGAGGAAACACAACGAATCGTGTCCTGCGGTAGCGTCGATAATTTGATCGATGCAGGGGAGAGGGAAGGGATCCTTTGGACAAGCCTTGTGAAGGTCTTTAAAATCAACGCACAGGCGCCATGATTTGTCCTTCTTTGGTACCATCACCAGGTTTGCTAGCCAGTCCGGGTGTTTTATATCTTTGATGCATCCAGCCTCCAATAGCTTGGCTATTTCCTCTCCCATGGCCTGTTTCTTAGGTTCAGAAAAACGCCGAAGAGCCTGTTTGACTGGCTTGAATCCTTTTAGGATATTTAAGCTGTGTTCGGCCAGCCTGCGTGGGATTCCTGGCATGTCTGAAGGGTGCCAGGCTAAAATGTCCCAGTTCTCTCATAGGAACTCTCGCAGTGCGGCGTCTACATCATGGTTTAACTGTGCCTCGATGGAAGCTGTTTTATTGGGGTCCGTTGGATGGACCTGGAATTTGACTGTTTCGTCCGCCGGTTTAAAGGAGGTGGACTTGGATCTTTTATCGAGTATCACATCGTCCCTATTCACCATGGAGCGCAGCGCAGCCAGTTCCTCAGTCGCTAGGGCTTCGGATAGTGCCTCGAGGGCCAGTGCGGCTGTCTTGTTTTTGGCGCGAAGTGCTATGTCCAGATCACTAGCGAGAGTGATGATTCCGTTAGGCCCGGGCATCTTGAGCTTCATGTACCCGTAATGGGGTATTGCTTGGAAGATTGTAAACGCTTCCCGCCCTAGCAGAGCGTGATATCCGCTACTGAAAGGGGCCACTTGGAACGTGACCTCTTCGTACCTGTAATTATCCGGCGTGCCGAACACCACGTCTAGTGTGATTTTTCCTGTATAGCGCGCTTCCCGACTGGGGATTATTCCTCTAAAGGTTGCGCTGCTTCGCTCAATGCGGTTCCAGTCTATTTCCATTTTTTGAAGGGTTTCCTCATAAATGAGGTTCAATCCGCTGCCGCCATCCATGAGTACCTTGGTAAGACAAAAGCCGTCCACTATTGGACTAAGGACCAATGCGGCTGGTGCTCGGGCTGTTCGGAATTTAGGTTCATCACTGGCGTTAAAAGTAATAGCCGTGTCACTCCATGGGTTTATTGTTGCTACTTGGTAGACTTCGGCAAGGCTGCGGAGTGTTCTTTTTCGCATATTATTTGATGCGAAAGTCTTGAAGACTGTTAATACCGTACTGGTTTCTCTGGGGTGGCTTTCTGTGGCTTCTGGAATTAGAAGATCTTCACTAATTTTTGCCACCTACCGGAGTATCCAACATGCTCTAAGGCTGTGAGTTGGTGTGGTGCCCTCTGCATTGTGAATTTTACAGGGTCCATTAAGCCATCCTTCCAGTACGGTTCCATGCCCTGTAGAGGGCTTTTGCTTTTTAGTATTGAACCCGGGTGTCTGGCGATGATGCACCCTTTTATTTCGGACTGGGTTTGTATTCAGGGCCGGATTGTCCCAAAATTTTATTTCGGTTTTCCAGGCGCTTTCCATCGCACAGTACTTTCGTACTATGGACACCAAGTCAGCGAAGCGTGTAATATCACGGCGACTTATGGCGTTGAGGATTCCCTTGTCCGTGCAATTATTGCAGAAGAATGAAATTGCGTCTTCCTCGCGGCAGTCCTTTATCCTGTTCATAACCAGGAGGAATCTGGCCCAGTAATGATGTACTGTTTCTTCGGGCTCTTGCCTAATTTGGGATAGATCGCTTATGTACGGGTGGGTGGGTGGAATCAAATCCGAAACCTCACCCAATCCGAGACCCATAGGCCAAGGAGTTTCCGAACTCGGAAGTTTGGATTCTTGGATGTTGTCCAATGAATCTAGCCCGTCGCCTGACTTTAAGTTCAGATCTTGAGTGATGTCCTCCCCTCCGCGGGTATCCGGCTTGGAGGGATCGGGAATCCGGACATAGCTAGTCCTTAAGATAGATGAAGGGTCGCCGCACTGTCCCTCTACCACGGCAACGTGATGGGTGACCTGGGGAAAGTTAATCTCTCTCAAATCGGGTTTAGGCCCAATCTGGTCATAATCTGTAGCGACTCCCAGGGCGGCGATGCGATCCAAGAGCTCGTTTGAGGAAGAGAGCTCCATTGGATCTAGCTGCTCGGCGAATTCCGAGCTGACATGAAGATTGCTTTCGATGACCCGAGAGGTCATCGTCGGCGCAGCAGCCGAACAGATGGTCATAAGGAAACCACCTAGCCAGAGAGTTTGGTCGACAACCAAAGCTCCCTTAGCAACGGTGCCGTATTTAAAGATGGGATGAGGCATCCTTCCTAATGGCGACGACACAGAGGAACTCTCAATGAAAGCACCAATGTCGGTGTCAAAACCGGCGGATCTCGGGTAGGGGGTCCCGAACTATGCGTCTAGGCGGATGGTAACAGGAGGCAGGGGACACGATGTTTTACCCAGGTTCGGGCCCTCTTGATGGAGGTAAAACCCTACGTCCTGCTTGATTAATATTGATGATATGGGTAGTACAAGAGTAGATCTACCATGAGATCAAGGAGGCTAAACCCTAGAAGCTAGCCTATGGTATGATTGTTGTTCGTATGGACTAAAACCCTCCGGTTTATATAGACACCAGAGAGGGCTAGGGTTACACAGAGTCGGTTACAATGGTAGGAGATCTACATATCCGTATCGCCAAGCTTGCCTTCCACGCCAAGGAAAGTCCCTTCCGGACACGGGACGAAGTCTTCAATCTTGTATCTTCATAGTCCAGGAGTCCGGCCGAAGGTATAGTCCGGCTATCCGGACACCCCCTAATCCAGGACTCCCTCAACGCTGCTCTTAGGAAGATGGCGGTTGCATTCAACAACCACAAGAATCGTGTATGGGGCAAGTACGTCAAGGGAGGAAGGAAGACTCCAGTATTTGAGGGAACACTAGAGAAGCAAAGTGCTCATTGGGACGATTTCGTGAAATTCAAGGATTCAGAATTATCTAAGGAATGGTCGAGAATAAACAAGGCCAATGCCGAAAAAAGGATAAGTTTCATAAGCTGGGGCCAGGTGGCTACGCGGTGGCAATGCCTAAGTGGGCTAAGTCTGAGAAAGAGATGGAGGATGCAGGTGTCACTCCAGAAACATTGAGCTGCCCCCCCCCCCAGGTGCAGGACTTGGTTCTATGCGCATGGGTGGGAGTTGGACCCGAAGACAGGCAAAGTTTCGAAGAAGGCATGTCTGAACAGAGCTAGAGATAAGCTACTTGTTGCAATAGAAGAGGCTCGATCGGGGATGTTCCAGCCCAACAGAGAGAAGGACGAGCTTATGCGTGCCCTGGGAAATCCTGAACACCTGGGAAGAACATGAGGCAAGGGCGCTATTCCGTGGTATGAGGGGTTTTTGGACTGGAACGCCGACTACAGAACCCGTGCGAGAAAGAAGATTGCGGAAGAGAAGAAGAGGAAGATGGAGGAGGAGCAGAGGAAGCTGGACTATGAACGCCTTCAAGGCCTAGAATCAACGCACGCGGACTTGGCAGTCAAATTCCAGCGGCAGCAGGAGCAGATCGACTCACTTAGCCAGCAAAGGGGGTCTCAGCAGCTGCAGCAACTAGCGGATGATCCAGCATTGGATAGCACTGTCCCAGCCATACCGAGAAGCAGCGTGGGTTCCGCCCCGGGCGACGCAATGCTGGATAGATACCCCGTGAATGACATCATGGAGAACACTAACTACGAGCTACACTTCAAAATGAAGAACATCTCCATGAAGGTGGCGGACGCCGTTGCTTTTACAAATCCCCCCCGAGGCAACCTTCCATTGCAACCCGATTCCAACGGGCTATGCTCGTGTCTTGGTTGATGAGGTGGTGGACCAATATTCGGGGCTAGAGCTTGACATTCCTGGAGGTGATGAGGAGCACACACTGGGAGAGGCCAAACGTCGTATCATCCTATGGAGAAAGGATTGCATCATCTTTCGAAGGCCACCGACACCGCGTCAGCCAACTCCTCGTCGAAGTCTACCACCAAGTCAGCAGACTCCCGCTCCTCCAAGTCCACCAACGTGTCAGGCCACTCCTCCAAGTCCACCAATGCGTCAGGCCACTCCTCCTCCTCCAAGTCCGGCAAAGCGTCAGGTCACTCCTCCTCCAAGTCTGACACAGCGTCAAACCACTCCTCCCCCAAGTCCGGCACAACTTCAGGCCACTCCTCCTCCAAGTCCGGCACAACTTCAGGCCACTCCTCCTTGTCCAACTCAGCCATGTCAGCCGTCTCCGCTGCCTCAGCAATCACGGAAGAGAGTCGCCGCAGCTATGGTGCATAGCGGTACAAGTCGAGGTAGGACAGGAGGTACAGGCGGAGGCAAGCGATTTCAATATGGTCCAAGCAGCCTCGCGCCTCTTCCGCAGAGGCCTTACAACAAGTCCGAGGAGGAAAACGCAGCCATATCGAAGGCCGAGGTGGAAGCCCATTTTGCACCGAAACCGCCACCGCCGCCAAGGGAGAAAGTGCATGAGGAAAAGATTGACCACTTCATTTGTATGGCTAGACCACCAGCTCCCAAGCCTATTGACACAGACTATGAGCGCCACCTTAGGAAGTTAAATCGAGCACGTCTACAGAATGAGGCGAGCTCGAGCTCGAGCAAATTAGCTGACAAAAAATGTGGTCAAACTATTCCCCGGCTGGGAGAACAGGCGGCGCAATCAATCCCCCCACTTGTTGTGCCAACAACACATGAGAGTACGCGCGCCCAATATTATTGTGGGAAAACCGTTAACGTTCCCCAGCTGGGCGATGCGGTAATAACTGAGCAGCATATTGAGCAGGCTGAAATGCTCAAGATCACTATTGGACAACTCCTCGATATCGAGCCCATGTCTCCGCTTAGAGAGGAGGAAATAAAACGGAAATATGTCCGGGGCCAACCTTTGGTCGAGCCAGACGAGGTCAAGAAGCTCCCAACGAGAATGTATGAATTGCATCAATGGTACATGGACATTGCCAAGATTTCCAATCGACAGTCCCTCATGGTGAATGTCAAGAAGGATCATTACTTCCATGAGAAAGCTGTGTCCGATGAGTATTCAGAACTATTTCAGTTATACGATCAAGATGCACTCGACAAATCTATCATCAGTTACTATCGTCTGTAAGTGATTTCTTTCTGTAATTTAAGTCTCAAGCTAGCTGTAGTGATCATTTTGATCAACCATTACCTGTAATTATCCTCACTATATTCTTTTCTGTGGTATTATGCAGGATGAAGATGTATGAAATGAAAAAAGGTGGACACTATGGCATTGGGTTCATTGACCCAAATACCATTAATGAATACACATGGAAATTAGATGCATATTATAAAAAAAGTGTAGAGAAAAGCATGCTAGAGTTCTTCAAGCGCCTCAATACCAATGAAGATATACTACTTCCTTACAACTTCGAGTGAGTCACACTGTCTTGTACTACAAATTCTGTTTTTGCCTACTAGCTAGCTACATGTTTTTGCTTACATATGCCCGCTTAATTAAGACATGCAAACATGTATGCATGCAGATTTCACTGGATCTTGTTAATCATTAAAGTTGATGGAGGAACAGTTGAAATAATGGACTCACTACTTAAAAAAAGTGACTACACCATCTTGTTTGGGATAGTCAATAGGTAATTTCAATCATTATTAACTATATCTCGGCCTATTTAGTTCGTCATTTCCTGATATGAACTATTAATAACCCCTTTATTCATTTTCTTTGTCGGCGGGCAAGGCTTGGGCAAAGTTCATCAGCGTCACTCCAGGCCAATGGAAAGGAAAGCTGAAATGGTATCGACCCAAGGTAAGTAATTAAGTAGTACTAGCTAGCTAACTGCCATCTCTTTAATTATCATGCTTGATTAATTATTATCTGGTCAAATTCCATTCTCGTAAAGGCCCTGAAGCAGGCGCCGGGGAATAATCTGTGTGCATACTACATTTGTGAGAACATTCGCATGATGGCGTCCGAAAGGAGCAGATCTCACAGACAGGACTGGGTACGTTTGTCAGAACACTATTCACAATTTTTACACCATTATCGATATCTAGTCACACAACTAATACACATGCATATCGATCTCCTTCTTAATAGTTCAGAGAGGTGCGGGAGCAGCTCCTAGCAGAGGAGCGCATAGAAGCAATTCAAGAGGAAATAGAGGGATTTTTTTCTCGACCAGGTCATAGATCCCAAAGGAGAATACTATTACCCGCTACCGCCCCCATGAACCATTTCCAATTGTCATCGTGCTCCGAAGGCACCAATTAGGAGAGATTGTATATAGCTAGCTAATTGTATATATATACATGTGTGTATATATGTGTGAATTAATGGTGGTTGTGAGACATTCGATGATATATATACTATGATCGGTTCTACTAGAAATTCTATTTATATATATGCATAACGTGTACAATATGTAGTATCGTAAAATACCAGCAAATGAAAAAGAATTAAATGGAAAACACAAAATTAAATGAAAAAGAAATCATAAACCCAAAACCCCCCAACCTTTTAATACCGGTAGGTGTCACCAACCGGTACTAAAGGGCTCCCTGCCCCCGGAGCTGCCTCATGCCACGTGGTTGCCCTTTAGCACCGGTTCGTGCTGAACCGGTACTAAAGGGGGGGCCTTTAGTGCCCACACTTTAGTGCCGGTTACCGAACCGACAATAAAGGGCCTTACGAACCGGTGCTATTGCCCGGTTCTGCACTAGTGTGCCTATTCTTTTGGTTCGGTTGTTTTCTTTGTTGGGCTTCATTTAATCGACTAACCCCAATTTTGGGTTAGTCGAATTGCTTGTTGGGCTCGCTTGCGTCGCCTGTTAGCCTCCCGACGCCCTTTAGTCGGCAGAGCCTAGCCTGCGTTGCGGAGCTGGGCCGTCTACTCCTCTCTCGCGAGTTATATGTTCTTTGCTCTTTTTTTCAGGAATACGCAAAAGCCTTGCGTATCATTGCATTGATAGGTAAAGTGAAGTTTAGTACAAGTTGTTACAATAGCTTACGGCATGTCGAGCATGTGCACATGGATGGCATGCGTCGGCAGCCACGACTCATAGGTAGGTGTGGGTGCACCAGTCACAGAGGCCCTAGTCTGCGTCTCTTGCAGTATGAGTGCTAGTCCCGTGGCAACCACGTGTGCCCAAAGTCTTGCCTCCTCCCGGATGCCGTTTACGACTCGGCTCGCAGAAGGGTGGTCCTCGTCGAAGGTGCAGTCGAAGGTGCAGCTATTACGGTGCTTCAAAATCCACCATGTTGTGTGGATGGCAATGGAGGCGAGCCCACGTCGAAGGCAGCGCGGTGTGGTGGAGATGGCCGAGGACAACCAGGTAATGAACTCGACGTCCTGGCTAGGGATCACGGCAGTGGAGCGGCACCAAGACATCACCGCGTGCCATACCTGGCGGGAGAAGGAGCAACCTGTGAGAAGGTGTTGCATCATCTCGGGTTCTTGATCCCAGAGAAGACAGGTAGGCTCGTGAGGTAGGTCATGTTGCGCAAGGCGGTCGGCCATCTAGCATCATCCGAGCAGGGCCAGCCAGATGAAGAATTTGATGCGCAGGGGTGCCCAAGATCGCCAGGTGATGCGCCAATGGGGATCCTCCATGGATCCAATGAATATGGATTGGTAGCATGAGCTCGCGGTGTAGGAGCCAGAGCTAGTCCGTCACCAGGATATCCAGTCCGGCTCGGCGGAGAGTGTCACCTGTCGCAATCACCGCCATAGGGACACATACTGGATGGCCATCTCCGTGCCCAAAGCACCCTAAATGTTTGCAATCCAAGCGCGGCCGAGCAGGCCGTCGCGCACAGAGCGCGTCTTGCGCCGCCGCTTGGCGACCTTGTCATAAACTAGTGACACGATCACGATGATGTATTGTCCATCTAGCAGTGGTCCTCCCAGAATTTGTAGGTGCGCCCGTTGCCGATCGACCAGGAGGTGGAGGCCCAGAAGATGGCCTGGACTTCGAGGCAATGGGGGTTGTGCAAGTGTTGCCATGGCCGTGAGGCGTTTGTCCTTTGTAGACACAACTAACGTGTGCGGAGGGAGACACCCACACGCTAGAGGTCGGGGATGCCGATGCCCCCAAGGCGATAGTCCGGTAGACACAGCGCCAACTGACGAGGCAGTGGCCACTGCTCGCGTCTTTACGCCCGTACCAGAGGAAGCTGCAGAGGAGGCAGTTGATTTACTTGAGGATGGGGGTTTGATGGCCATCGCAAGAAGCTTGTGCGTGGGCATCAAGGATAGCACATGCTGGTAGAGCGCCAGCCAGTCTCCGAGTGACATCATGGATGCCCACCATGGTGAGAGCCTGCACTCTAGCTTGTCAAGGATTGGCTCCAAGGCAGCGGCGCTGATCTTGCGTACTAAGAGCGGCATGCCGAGGTATGTCATTGGGAAATCCTTGAGCGGACACGCGAAGTTGGAGGTGATCGCGTCACGGTCATCGGGTGTGCACTAGATGGGGCAGGCCACACACTTGGCGAAGTTGCACTACTGCAAGATATTGCTAACGCGACACATGAATCAGAGACCCTTCGACGAAACTGTGTGCGATGCATGAATCGCAAATGGTATCGTAATAAAATCGTCACCAATAAGACATGACATGGGGGACTTTGCTTGTGTGGATATTGGATCCTGCCTGGCCATTGTGTGAGCCAATTATGTTGTTTTCGCGAGATGCTGGTCATATCCTCTGTTCTCGCTGGTCTGCACTTTCCTAGGTAATCCTTCGACGGTAGCCACAAGATGGGTGGTGGGTGGGAGCAAAATTTTGGCTCTCAATCTGATCTGACATTGGTACAAGGGTAGTTTCTCTAGGACTTGATATGATATCCATCGGGGGTTCTTATGTGGGTCCAGATATGCTATTTAGTTCCTAGGTTGAGTCATCGGGCTCAAGCTCCAAGCCTGATCCGATGAGTGTAACTTTCGTTTCAAGCCCAACCTGACATCGGTGTTTAAACGTATGCAACTTGTTGCTCCTCGATCTGATCTAACATCTTGAGCGAGGGAGCGGCAAGGTGTTCCAATTCGTTGGGCCTGACATCCCGATGGTGAGTTAGAGTGTCGATCCATCCTAGTTGGCTAATTGAATTGGCGAGAGGTCGTTCCGGTGCCGAGGTCGTGCCAGCACTACTCTGATCACTGGTCACGAACCGACTACTCAGAGGTATTTGTATGCGCAATTAATGATGGAGTCAAATCCAGCAGATCTCGTGTAGGGGGTTCCAAACTCGTAGCCTTGATGCGATGGTAACAGAGACGCGGAGTTTTACACAGGTTCTTACTCTATTAGCATTACTCAACATGACATCTCTCTGATGGGCAAAGATATATAAGCACCTTTCATGCATGCAAAAATGAAGCAAATAAATGATAGGGTACTAGCATGGGTGTGCGAAAATACAAAGGTGAACATGGTTACACCTGCACTCACATGAATAAAAAATTCAAAAAATATACTAGGAAAGTTGAAAAAAGTCTAAAATATTTGGGTAACAAACTTGATGAACCAACCATTCTACTCATGTGTGAAGTTTCATGAAGTACCCGTGGTATTCTTGCAAAGAAAATACAATTGGGACCTTACTATTTATTAAATAGCGTTTTTAATATAGCTTTGGTTTTGTATTTTTGCCTAGAACAATAAGGATGTAATTTGTTTGTGAACATTCATTCATGGGTATATCGGTTGGCCAAGTATGTCATAGAAAATATTCAGATTTTTTTATTATTTTTTAGTTATTATTTTGAATTTACTATTCATACTCATACAGGGTGCGCGTGGAACAATGACCAAACCGGCGTCCCATGGTGTGGAATTATATTCTACTAGTTGTTACTTGACCTGTCTAGCTCGGTTCATTCGACACGAGCTAATACAACTATCTGAAAAATAGCATAAGCAAGGGTGTGCCACTGCATTTTGTATGTATTATCCACATAATCGTGCCGTTGTCGTTGGTTCTGTGCCAACCGAGCATTGGATGCAAGTGGGCATGTATGGGTTTGGCCGGGCTGCGACATGCGGCCACGAGTGTGAGCTATTGTGCGCAGCGCACAGGACAACCTAATGTAGACCAAAAGATTTCTCCATGCATGCACTGTCCAGCTCAAGTCAGACTCGGCAATACCGCAACGGCAGTCGTTTTCCTGCCCAAGTCAGACTCGGCAATACCGCAACGGCAGTCGTTTTCTTCATGCAGGCACTGCCAAACGAAACCTAATGTAGACCAAAAGATTAAGGTGGTTTAGGGGGGCGTCACAGGGCCCTACACTGAAATCAGTGGGGAGATCAGTGCCATGTGGGGCGTCACGTGCTCAGCAGGTTGCACTAGGCATCTTCAACGCTGGCCCGCTAATTTGCTCTAGCATCCGTTTGCAGACAGTAATCAGTCCGCGGACATTGATGCAGGAGTCAGTTATTCAAAACTGCCCACAGATATTTCAATCACTCTTTAAACTAACCCGACGCAACTCATCCAAACGCGATGTATTTTCATATAAATCAGTCATTATATTTTGGACATTTCATATAAATCGAAGGAAATTCATTATATTCTTCATATAAACCCGACCAACCCTACTCTAAAACTAATCTAAATGATCGCCAACACCTGTTCCCCATGTCCCGCCATGAGTCCCGAAAACCGAAGTTCCGGCTATTGCCTTCGCCTTCTCCAGTTTCGCCTCAGCGCTCTCCAGCTCTGATACGTCTCTAACGTATCTATAATTTATGAAGTATTCATACTGTTTTATTATCATTCATGGATGTTTTACAATCATTTTATAGCAACTTTATATCATTTTTTGGGACAAACCTATTGACCCAGTGCCTAGTGTCAGTTGCTGTTTTTTGCTTGCTTTTTGCATTGCAGGAAATCAATATCAAACGGAGTTCAAACACCGCGAAACTTTTTGTGGATTCTTCATGGACCAGAAGACAACCAGTGGGCCAGAAAAGCACCTAGGGGTGCCCCGAGGGGGGCACAACCCACCAGGGCGCGCCTGGGCCCAGGTGGGTTGTGCCCACCTCGGTGGCCTCCCGCACCCCCTCTTTGCTCTATAAATCATCAAATATTCCAAAAACCCTCGGGGTAACCCTAGATCAGAAGTTCCGCCGCCGTAAGGATCTATACCCACGAGTAACCAATTTAGACCCGTTGAGGGAGTCCTGAATTAGGGGGTCCCCGGGCGTCCGGGCTATGTGACATGAGCCGGACTGATGGGTCGTGAAGATACAAGATAGAAGGCCTTCCCCCGAGTCCGGATGGGACTCTCCTTTGCGTGGATGGCAAGCTTGGCGTCCGGATGTGTAGTTTCCTTTCTCTGTAAACCGACTATGTACAACCCTAGGCCCCTCCGGTGTCTATATAAACCGGAGGGTTTAGTCCGTAGAAGTTAAGACAAATCATACAAGCTAGACATCTAGGGTTTAGCCATTACGATCTCGAGGTAGAACAACTCTTGTAACCCCTATACTCATCAAAGTCAATCAAGCAGGAAGTAGGGTATTACCTCCATAAAGAGGGCTTGAACCTGGATAAACATCGTGTCTCCTGCCTCCTGTTACCTTCGATCCTTAGACGCACAGTTCGGGACCCCTTACCCGAGATCGGTCGGTTTGACACCGACATTGGTGCTTTCATTGAGAGTTCCGCTGTGTCGTCAACAGAAGGCTCGATGGCTCATTCGATCATCTACAACGATGCCGTTTCCGGGGAAGCTTTCCTCCCTGGCCAGATTTTTGTATTCGGTGGCTTCATTCTGCGTGCCAACTCGATTGGCCACCTCGAACAGATCGACAGCTACACCCCTGGTCATCAGATCAGTTTCGGGAACCTAAATTATGTCGCTGATATCTGAGGAGACTTGATCTTCGAAGGGTTCGCGGCCCCGACCACTGCTCTGGCCTTAGATTCGGAGCAAACCACCGGATCCGAAGATGGGAGTATGGAGCCCACCGGACTCTCCGCTGCAAACCGCATTGTCGAGATTCCGGAGGCGATTATGTGCACAGCAAACTCGAAATCAGACCGGGTTCCCCCATCATTGAAAGGCCAGACTCGCCCCCGGACTCCAGATCCGAACTCTTGAAGTCCGCGCCAAGCAGGCATGGCCAGGAGGTCTTCACCCCGGCCAACCCCGCGAACTCTCGCTTTCCCGTCCAACCCTCGCTCTTAAACGAGGCTCTGGACTTAATGTGATCCCTCGCCATCGTAGAGGAATCACTTCCGAATTACGCCCGGCCAAGACTAGGGGTTGAGAGTGGGGAATTTCACGTCCCACCCACCACCCACTTCATAGACACTGTCGAAGATTTAACCGACATGCTGGACTACGCCTTCGAAGACATCGATGGCATGGACGATGATGCCGGAGACGAACAAGGCTAAGACCCGCCGTTTACCGGACGTTGGACGGGCACCTCCACATATGACGTGTATATGGTCGACACGCCCAAAGAGGATGACGACGACGGCAGGAAGGATCCGGTTGAGGACAAACCTGCTAAGGCACCTCCAAAGACGCTCAAAATCGTGTCATGGCAAAGACAGTAATACCGACCCTGAAGACAATAACACTCCAGAGAACACCGAAGACCCCGAAGCCCCTGTCAAGCCAGCATCCGAACATGATGATTGGGAGGATGGGCAAGTTAACCCTGACGATCCAGTCGGGAACGAGGACTCGGAGGACAGTAATTATCTACCGCTCTTCGAGGACGATGAGATCCTCGGTGACGAAGACTTCATCATGCCAGAGGAACCACTCAAGCAGGAGCGCTTTAAGCGCCAGCTAATCGCCACTGCGAGAAGCCTGAAAAAGCAGCAGCAACGGCTCCAAGCCGAACAGGATACGCTCAATGACAGATGGACTCAAGTCCTAGCCGCCAAAGAATATGGCCTTCAACGCCCAGCAAAAACTTATCCGAAGCGCCGACTACTGCCACAATTCGATGAAGAGGCCGTCAAGCCAAACCCGTCGAAACATGACCGCACCGATGAACCAAATCGGCCACCACATGGGTGTGACAAAGCAGCCACCCACGCTGAACACCAACCCACACCACCTCGCCGTAAGGGTAGAGAGACAGCGGCTCCAGGATATACCTACGATCTGTGACAAGACCTGAATAATAGAGCAGGCCAAACAAGATCAATCTACGGATCAGGAGGCGCGCCCCAACACGAGAAGATGAGCGTCAAGCTTGGCCTGATAGCATAACCTCACCAGGGCCAAAAACCGCATATGGACTTCATCCGAACTGCGTCGTGATGTCGCCCGATACAGAGGCGCCGCACACCCCTTATGCTTCACCGATGAGGTACTGGAGCACCAGTTCCCAGAAGGGTTTAAACCCGTGAACATTGAATCATACGATGGTACAACGGATCTCGTAGTATGGATCGAAAATTTTATTCTCGACATTCACATGGCTCACGGTGACAATCTCCATGCCATCAAGTACCCCCCCCCCCTAAAACTCAAGGGACCAGCATAGCACTGCTTAAACATCCTCCCAGAAAACTCTATTGGTAGATGGGAAGATTTGGAAGATGCCTTTAGAGACAACTTCCAAGGCATCTATGGTCGGCCTCCAGATGCCTATGACATTAGTCACATAATCCAACAACCCAGAGAGTCGGCCTGGAAACTCTGGACCAGGTTCTTAAATAAAAAGAACCAAATTGTCGATTGTCCATACGCCAAAGCCCTCCTGGCCTTTAAACACATCATCCGGGACGAGTGGCCCGCCTGACACCTCAGCCAAGAAAAACCGAAGTCCATGGCAGCTCTCACCGCACTTATGACCCGCTTTTGCGCGGGAGAAGATAGCTGGCTAGATCGTAGAAGCAACAGCACCAGCGACCCGGCACCTTTGAAGCCAGAGATGGCAACGGCAAGCCACGACACAATAAACATAAGCATCGAAGAAACAATGAAGATACCAAAGATACGACAGTCAACGCCGAATTCAGTGGCTCTAAACCCGGTCAGCGGAAGAAGCCATTCAAAGGAAACAAAGATGGTCCATCCAGTTTGGACAGAATACTTGATCGGTCCTGCCAGATCCATGGCACCCCTAACAAGCCTTCCAATCATACCAACAAAAATTCTTGGGTCTTTAAACAGGCCGGTAAGCTATACCACCGAACATAAATGGAAGGGGCCGCCCAGCGAGGACGATGATGAAGAGCCTCTCCCAACGAACACGGGGGGCAAAAGGAATTTCCCCCCAAGGTAAAAACAGTGAACATGATCTACGTCACTCATATCCCTAAACGGGAGCGCAAGCGCGCACTAAGGGACGTTTATGCCATAGAGCCAGTCGCCCCAAAATTTAACCCATGGTCAGCCTGTCCGATCACTTTTGATCACAAAGACCATCCGACCAGTATCCATCATGGAGGTTCGGCAGCATTGGTCCTCGACCCAATCATCGACGGATTCCATCTTACGCGAGTCCTTATGGACGGGGGTAGCAGCCTTAACCTGCTTTATCAGGAGACTGTCCGCAAAATGGGTATTGATCCATCAAGAATCAAACCCACTAAAACCACCTTTAAAGGAGTGATACATGATATGTCTCCAACGTATCTATAATTTTTTATTGTTCCATGCTATTATATTATCAACCTTGGATGTTTTATATGCATTTATATGCTATTTTATATGATTTTTGGGACTAACCTATTAACCCAGAGCCCAGAGCCCAGTGCCAGTTTCTGTTTTTCCCTTGTTTTAGTGTTTCGTAGAAAAGGAATATCAAACAGAGTCCAAACGGAATGAAACCTTCGGAAAAGTTATTTTTTGGAAAGAAAGCAATACAGGAAACTTGGAGTGCACGTCAGGGGACCAACGAGGAAACCACGAGGCAGGGGGGCGTGCCCACCCCCCCGGGCACGCCCTCCACCCTCGTGGGCCCCTCATGGCTCCCCTGATGTATTTCTTCCGCCTATATATATCCATATACCCTAAAACTATTGGGGAACACAATAGATCAGGAGTTCCGCCGCCAGAAGCCTCTGTAGCCACCGAAAGCCAATCTAGACCCGTTCTGACACCCTGCCGAAGGGGGAATCCTTCTTCGGTGGCCATCTTCATCATCCTGGTGCTCTCCATGACGAGGAGGGAGTAGTTCTCCCTCGGGGCTGAGGGTATGTACCAGTAGCTATGTGTTTGATCTCTCTCTCTCGTGTTCTTGAGGTGATATGATCTTGATGTATCGCGAGCTTTGCTATTATATTTGGATCCTATGATGTTTCTCCCCCTCTACTCTCTTGTAATGGATTGAGTTTTCCCCTTGAAGTAATCTTATCGGATTGAGTCTTTAAGGATTTGAGAACACTTGATGTATGTCTTGCCGTGCTTATCTGTGGTGACAATGGGATATTCACGTGATTCACTTGATGTATGTTTTGGTGATCAACTTGCGGGTTCCGCCCATGAACCTATGCATAGGGGTTGGCACACGTTTTCGTCTTGACTCTCCGGTAGAAACTTTGGGGCACTCTTTGAGGTCCTATGTGTTGGTTGAATAGATGAATCTGAGATTGTGTGATGCATATCGTATAATCATACCCACGGATACTTGCGGTGACATTGGAGTATCTAGAAGACATTAGGGTTTTGATTGATTTGTGTCTTAAGGTGTTATTCTAGTACGAACTCTAGGGATCTTTGTGACACTTATAGGAATAGCCCAACGGATTGATTGGAAAGAATAACTTTGAGGTGGTTTCGTACCCTACCATAATCTCTTCGTTTCTTCTCCGCTATTAGTGACTTTGGAGTGACTCTTTGTTGCATGTTGAGGGATAGTTATGTGATCCAATTATGTTATTATTGTTGAGAGGACTTGCAGTAGTGAAAGTATGAACCCTAGGCCTTGTTTCAACACATTGCAATACCATTTATGCTCACTTTTATCATTAGTTACCTTGCTGTTTTTATATTTTCATATTACAAAAACCTATATCTACCATCCATATTGCACTTGTGTCATCATCTCTTCGCGGAACTAGTGCACCTATACAATTTACCATTGTATTGGGTGTGTTTGGGACACAAGAGACTCTTTGTTATTTGGTTGCTGGGTTGCTTGAGAGAGACCATCTTCATCCTACACCTCCTACGGATTGATAAACCTTAGGTCATCCACTTGAGGGAAATTTTCTACTGTCCTACAAACCTCTGCACTTGGAGGCCCAACAACGTCTACAAGAAGAAGGTTGTGTAGTAGACATCAATACCCGACGTCGAGGCCTGTTGCACGGGGTCCATAACACTGGAAGTAGTCTTCGGTTCACCGGATAATTTTCGTAGCGAAGACTTGATCTTTGTCATCGTCCCCTTCCGAAGTGGCTATCATGCACTGCTTGGATGAATCGCTCTCGCCCGTTTCAATGCAGTCCCGCACTATGCTTATCTAAAGCTCAAGATGCCTGGACCACGTAGCGTTATAACAGTCAATGGAAACATGGAGCGCTCCCTCCATACTGAGGAGCATGTCGCGGCCCTCACAGCCGAAGTGCAGGGTGGCCTTAACAAGCCGAATACTACACCGGCAGTCAAGACACCGGACACCGTTAAATGAGTCCGGTCTACCATAGAGAATGATAGTCTGGCTCGTCTAGAGCTAGATTAGCAATTCGGCCTCTGTCAAGGCCTCAACCTGGTTGCTTGGAAAATATGATAATTGCTATACTATTGGTGCTATCCATACTATTAGTGATGAGAGTGATTATGCTTATGATATGAAAAGGCCCAAGCTTGGGGATGCTATGTTTGATGAAGATGATGTTTTTGAGAATATATTTGCTGCAATTAATGTTTGTCCCAAGCTTGGGGATGCTACGTTTAATGAAGATGATATTTTTAGTCTCCCAAGTTTTGATATGAAAATTTATAATGATGATAGCATGCCTCCTACCTATGATGATTATTGTGATGATACTTATGCTATAAAAGTAGTGACTATATTTATAAAACTTGTCATGATTATGATTACCCTTTTTCTGAACATTACTCTTTTAATGTGGAAACAATTTATAATATTCGAGTCTCTTATGATACTCCCAATATTCCGAATGAGAAGAATTTTGCTTATGTGGAGAGTAATAAAAATTTATGCTTGTAGATCATGAAAAGAATGCTTTAGGTGATGGTTATATTGTTGAATTAATTCATGATGCTACTGAAAATTATTATGAGGGAGTAATATATGCTTGTAGGAATTGCAATAATATCAAGTTTCCTCTCTATGTGCTTAAAGTTTTGAAGTTATGCTTGTTTTACCTTCCTATGCAAGTTGATTCTTGTTTACATAAGTTGTTTGCTCAAAAAATCCCTATGCATAGGAAGTGGGTTAGACTTAAATGAGGTAGTCATATTCTTCATGATTCTCTCTTTATATTTCAATTCTTATCTTTTATGTGAGCATCATTGAAATCATCATGCCTAGCTAGGGGCGTTAAACGATAGCGCTTGTTGGGAGGCAACCAACTTTATTTTTGTTCCTTGCTTTTCGCTCCTGTTTAGTAATAAATAATTCATCTAGCCTCTGTTTAGATGTGGTTTTATGTTTTTAATTAGTGTTTGTGCCAAGTAGAACCGTTGGGAAGACTTGGGGAAAGTCTTGTTGATTTTGCTGTAAAAAACAGAAACTTTAGCGCTCACGAGAATTGCTGCCATTTTTTATTGGAGAGTGATATTTAGTTAATTCTTGTTGAATATGATTAATAGATAAATTCCTCACGTCCAGAAATTTATTGAAGAATTTTATGAGTTTCAGAAGTATACGTTTGATCCAGATTACTACAGACTGTTCTATTTTTGACAGATTCTGTTTTCGATGTGTTGTTTGCTTATTTTGATGAATCTATGAGTAGTATCGGAGGGTATGAACCATAGATAAGTTGGAATACAGTAGATATTACACCAATATGAATTTAGAATGAGTTCACAACAGTACCTAAGTGGTGATTTATTTTCTTATACTAACGGAGCTTACGAGTTTTCTGTTAAGTTTTGTGTTGTGAAGTTTTCAAGTTTTGGGTAAAGATTCAATGGATTATGGAATAAGGAGTGGAAAGAGCCTAAGATTGGGGATTCCCAAGGCACCCCAAGGTAATATTCAAGGACAACCAAAAGCCTAAGCTTGGGGATGCCCCGGAAGGCATCCCCTCTTTCGTCTTCGTTCATCCGTAACTTTACTTGGAGCTATATTTTTATTCACCACATGATATGTGTTTTGCTTGGAGCGTCAATTTATTTTGTTAGGATTTGCTTGCTGTTTGAATAAAATACCAAGATCTTAAATTCTTAAATATTAGAGAGTCTTCATATAGTTGCATAATTATTCGACTACTCATTGAGCTTCACTTATATCTTTTTGAGTAGTTTGTCATTTGCTCTAGTGCTTCACTTATATCGTTTTAGAGCACGGTGGTTGTTTTATTTTATAGAAATAGATGAACTCTCGTGCTTCACTTATATTATTTTGAGAGTCTTTAGAACAGCATGATAGTTTGCTTTGGTTATGAAACTAGTCCTAATATGATGGGCATCCAAGATGGGTATAATAAAAACTTCCATAAAAAGTGCATTGAATACTATGAGAAGTTTGATACTTGATAATTGTTTTGAGATATGGAGATGGTGATATTAGAGTCATGCTAGCTGAGTAGTTGTGAATTTGAGAGATACTTGTGTTGAAGTTTGTGATTCCCGTAGCATGCACGTATGTTGAAGCGTTATGTGATGAAGTCGGAGCATGATTTATTTATTGATTGTCTTCCTTATGAGTGGCAGTCGGGGACGAGCGATGGTCTTTTCCTACCAATCTATCCCCCTAGGAGCATGCGCGTAGTATTTTGTTTCGATAACTAATAGATTTTTGCAATAAGTATGTGAGTTCTTTATGACTAATGTTGAGTCCATGGATTATACGCACTCTCACCCTTCCACCATTGCTAGCCTCTCTAGTACCGCGCAACTTTCGCCGGTACCATAAACCCACCATATATCTTCCTCAAAACAGCCACCATACCTACTTATTATGGCATTTCCATAGCCATTCCGAGATATATTGCCATGCAACTTTCCAACATTCCGTTTATTATGACACGCTTCATCATTGTCATATTGCTTTGCATGATCATGTAGTTGACATTGTATTTGTGGCAAAGCCACCGTTCATAATTCTTTCATACATGTCACTCATGAATCATTGCACATCCCGGTACACCGCGGGAGGCATTCATATAGAGTCATATCTGTTCTAAGTATCGAGATGTAATTCTTGAGTTGTAAGTAAATAAAAGTGTGATGATCATCATTATTAGAGCATTGTCCCAGTGAAGAAAGGATGATGGAGACTATGATTCCCCCACAAGTCGGGATGAGACTCCGGACTAAAAAAAGAGGCCATAAAAAAGAGAAAAGGCCCAAATAAAAAAATGAGATAAAAAGAGAGAAGGGGCAATGCTACTATCCTTTTACCACACTTGTGCTTCAAAGTAGCACCACGATCTTCATGATAGAGAGTCTCCTATGTTGTCACTTTCATATACTAGTGGGAATTTTTCATTATAGAACTTGGCTTGTATATTCCAATGATGGGCTTCCTCAAAATGCCCTAGGTCTTAGTGAGCAAGCGAGTTGGATGCACACCCACTTAGTTTCTTTTTGAGCTTTCATACACTTATAGCTCTAGTGCATCCGTTGCATGGCAATCCCTCCTCACTCACATTGATATCTATTGATGGGCATCTCCATAGCCCGTTGATACTCCTAGTTGATGTGAGACTATCTTCTCCTTTTTGTCTTCTCCACAACCACCATTCTATTCCACCTATAGTTTTATGTCCATGGCTCACGCTCATGTATTGCGTGAAGATTGAAAAAGTTTCAAAACATCAAAAGTATGAAACAATTGCTTGGCTTGTCATCGGGGTTGTGCATGATTTAAATATTTTGTGTGGTGAAGATAGAGCATAGCCAGACTATATGATTTTGTAGGGATAGCTTTCTTTGGCCATGATATTTTGAGAAGACATGATTACTTGGTTGGTATGCTTGAAGTATTATTATTTTTATGTCAATATTAAACTTTTGTCTTGAATCTTATGGATCTGAATGTTCTTGCCACAATAAAGAGAACTACATGGATAAATATGTTAGGTAGCATTTCACACCAAATTTTTTGTTTTTATCATTTACCTACTCGAGGACGAGCAGGAATTAAGCTTGGGGATGCTGATACGTCTCCAACGTATCTATAATTTTTGATTGTTCCATGCTATTATATTATCGACCTTGGATGTTTTATATGCATTTATATGCTATTTTATATGATTTTTGGGACTAACCTATTAACCCAGAGCCCAGTGCCAGTTTCTGTTTTTCCCTTGTTTCAGTGTTTCGCAGAAAAGGAATATCAAATGGAGTCCAAACGGAATGAAACCTTCGGAAAAGTTATTTTTGGAAAGAAAGCAATACAGGAGACTTGGAGTGCACGTCAGGGGATCAACGAGGAAGCCACGAGGTAGGGGGCGTGCCAACCCCCCTTGGGCGCGCCCTCCACCCTCGTGGGCCCCTCGTGACTCCCCTGATGTATTTATTCCACCTATATATATCCATATACCCTAAAACTATCGGGGAGCACAATAGATCGGGAGTTCCGCCTCCAGAAGCCTCTGTAGCCACCGAAAGCCAATCTAGACCCGTTCCGGCACCCTGCCGGAGGGGGAATCCTTCTCCGGTGGCCATCTTCATCATCCCGGTGCTCTCCATGACGAGGAGGGAGTAGTTCTCCCTCGGGGCTGAGGGTATGTACCAGTAGCTATGTGTTTGATCTCTCTCTCTCTCTCTCTCTCTCTCTCTCTCTCGTGTTCTTGAGGTGATACGATCTTGATGTATCGCGAGCTTTGCTATTATATTTGGATCCTATGATGTTTCTCCCCCTCTACTCTCTTGTAATGGATTGAGTTTTCCCCTTGAAGTAATCTTATCAGATTGAGTCTTTAAGGATTTGAGAACACTTGATGTATGTCTTGCCGTGCTTATCTATGGTGACAATGGGATATTCACGTGATTCACTTGATGTATGTTTTGGTGATCAACTTGCGGGTTCCGCCCATGAACCTATGCATAGGGGTTGGCACACGTTTTCGTCTTGACTCTCCGGTAGAAATTTGGGGCACTCTTTGAGGTCCTATGTGTTGGTTGGATAGATGAATCTAAGATTGTGTGATGCATATCGTATAATCATACCCACGGATACTTGAGGTGACATTGGAGTATCTAGGTGACATTAGGGTTTTGGTTTATTTGTGTCTTAAGGTGTTATTCTAGTATGAACTCTAGGGATGTTTGTGACACTTATAGGAATAGCCCAACGGATTGATTGGAAAGAATAACTTTGAGGTGGTTTCGTACCCTACCATAATCTCTTCGTTTGTTCTCCGCTATTAGTGACTTTGGAGTGACTCTTTGTTGCATGTTGAGGGATAGTTATGTGATCCAATTATGTTATTATTGTTCAGGGGACTTGCAATAGTGAAAGTATGAACCCTAGGCCTTGTTTCAACACATTGCAATACCGTTTGTGCTCACTTTTATCATTAGTTACCTTGCTGTTTTTATATTTTCAGATTACAAAAACCTATATCTACCATCCATATTGCACTTGTATCACCATCTCTTCGCTGAACTAGTGCACCTATACAATTTACCATTGTATTGGGTGTGTTGGGGACACAAGAGACTTTTTGTTATTTGGTTGCAGGGTTGCTTGAGAGAGACCATCTTCATCCTACGCCTCCTACGGATTTATAAACCTTAGGTCATCCGCTTGAGGAAAATTTGCTATTGTCCTACAAACCTCTGCACTTGGAGGCCCAACAACGTCTACAAGAAGAAGGTTGTGTAGTAGACATCAATACCCGGCGTCGAGGCCTATTGCACGGGGTCCATAACACTGGAAGTAGTCTTCGTTTCACCGGATAATTTTCATAGCGAAGACTTGATCTTCGACATCGTCCCCTTCCGCAGTGGCTATCATGCACTGCTTGGACGAACCGCTTTCGCCCGTTTCAATGCAGTCCCGCACTACGCTTATCTAAAGCTCAAGATGCCTGGACCACGTGGCGTTATTACAGTCAATGGAAACATGGAGCGCTCCCTCCGTACTGAGGAGCATGCCGCGGTCCTCGCAGCCGAAGTGCAGGGTGGCCTTAACAAGCCGAATACTACACCGGCAGTCAAGACACTAGACACCGTTAAACGAGTCCGGTCTACCATAGAGAATGACAGTCCGGCTCGTCTAGAGCTAGATTAGCAATTCGGCCTCTGTCAAGGCCCCAACCTGGTTGCGGCATATGTACCGCGCGTACATAATTATGCACTAAAAATACCATGGGCAAGGACGGAGGCACACTAAAAACAAAGTCCACAATACGGCTCGACCCTATTCGGACCCTCATATCCTTCCCTTTTTTCTTTTCTTTTCTTTTCAGGTTGTTTACAACCCACGTGACTTTTCGATAATACCAAGGGCCCTTTTCGAGGCTCTTCGTGTCTACTCGATCGATGATCCTCTCAAAGGATCACACACCAAGGTGAAAAGCAGCACAGACGTGCGGCAGAGTGTCCATAGGATCTTGAAGATCATCTTTTCCTTTTTAGGACCTATATACAGCTTTCCCTTGGGCTCGGCATTTAAAATAGCCTCAATGCTTATCGCATCCTCTGTAAAAATACGTTTTGACGTATCAATCAGACTATAATGGAAACAGTTTCGCCCAACCCTGTTCGGTATCGGCTTATTTCCTAATCTGTATTCCTTCTTTACATCAGATTGTCGTATATACCTCAGCATGATTCAAATCGCCAGGGGATCTATCCGGTCACGTATATTTTTCAAACAAAAGAAGTCTGAACACTTTTATAGTATACTATGGCGTCCCGAATATGGCATTATATGCATCAGCTCTGAATCATGTCTTTGGTCAATAGTTGGGTTGCCTGGCTCCTGTGATTATCACCTTACATTCCGCTTGTTCGGCTAAGGTAGTAAAGGGAGAACTAATGTGATTGTGTTTGTGGTTCATCCGGTCAAGCACCTCAGTAGAGAAAGCCGAAAAGTGACTGTCATGATGCGGCGAGAGCTAGTCAGCAATTCGGTGACTTACTAAATCTCTAGTGATCTCTTTCGTATTACACAAAGGACTGGTTCTTCCCAGTCACGCGTTTAAGGCATCCAAGTTCAGATAGCCGCATATGCACCAGGGGTTATCTTACAGTCCCATTGTCAAACTCCTATGGCTAAGTGAGAGTGATAAAGCCTCATAGTCCGGTTGCCTAGTTCGCCGCATTGACACCTCCTTCACGGACCAAGACGTTGAGTCAAGTGTGGTTATGTGCTATCCTGAACTCCCTCGTAGTATCTACGCGGGGGGCTGAAGTCGACGACTGGCAAACTCTCGGAGATAAAAACGGCCGCACAAGAGGAAAAAATATTTAAGATAAAAGGCACAAACATACTACAAAAGCCTTGTTTTATAATACAACGTCTGGGCAGTTCGGATACATTCACACGAACATGATATCCTTCGAGCATTGACCCTCTATCAAACGGGCACCCTCTAGGACGTCTTCGAAATAGCGCTCCGGCTTGCGGTGTTCCTTGCCTCCTGGCGGGCCCTCGACTACCATGATGGCGGCCTTCATTTTCGCCCAGTGCATCTTGACACGGGCGAAGGCCATCCGCGCACCTTCTATACATGACGACTGCTTGACCGCGTCAGTTCGGGGCAGCGCGTCGACGAGTCACTACACCAAGCCAAAATAGCTGCTTGGAATAGGTTCGGTTGGCCACAGCCGGACTATGACGTCCCTCATGGCCAATCCGGACATCCTATGCAGCTCGGCCCACTGCGCCATCTGGTCATTCAATAGTGATGGGCGCTCCTGCACCATGAACTGTGACCAGAATAGCTTCTCCATCGTGTGCCCCTCCTGGGCCCGAAAGAACTGCGCGGCGTCAGCGGCACTCTTCGGAAGATCCGCAATGGTGTCTGGAGCACTCCACAGTTGAGTAAGCAAGGCATACTTCTGATTGTCGAATTTACTCTGTAAGAGAAAGGGCTTACTAGTCGCTATCTGTCCGGCCTGCTTGATCTCCTCGCATGCCGCTCGGGACTTGGCCCGCGCCTCCGTGGCCTCTTGAAGGGCCTTGGCAAGGTCGGTCTCCTCGGCTTTATTCTTCTCCTCTAGGGACTCGCACTTGCTGGCGGTGTCCTTGAGCGCTTGCTCCACTTCGGTCACCCGTTCCTCGTATTGGCGATGAATTGCCTGTTGGGACTTCAAGTCCTCGTCCGCTTTGTTCACCCTTGCCTGCTCCTTGGCCTGGGCAAGTTCACCCCTGAGGGTCTCGACTGCACCAGCATTGCCTGCAAACATATACATAGCGGCGCATGAGCTTCAGAATCTGCATATTAATACATGTCTGTTCGCACTTCAAGTCATCGGCCAGCCCCAGCTTACGCTTGAGCTCAGACACTTCGGCGGCCTAAGCGATTGCCGCTAACAGTGAGGCTTGCTTCTCCAAATAGAAAAGTACAGTATCTCCTGCGAATATTATCGATCCTTTGTTCGGCCTTTTTTCCAAAAGCCGAACAGAGTCTCAGGGGCTACTATCTCTATACAGGCATATGTTTCATATGAAAAGCGGTCAAGAATATTACATCGCATACCACGAAGCCTGTTAGCAGGCTAGTGAAGGCCTCGTTCAGCCCGCTCTTGGCGGACTAAACCTTTTCAACCACCACACCCATCAGGGTGCAGTGCTCTTCCATGATGGAAGCACGTTGCAGTGCCTCCATCAGTATGTTCGGCACCTCCGAATTAGTGGAGTTTAGCGCTGGAGTTGGCGCTCCCCCCTCCCTTGAAGGGGGTCGGTTATCCGGTTCCGGAACCACTTGGGTTTCCGGAACGGTGTTCGGCTGGGGGCCAGACTGGTTAAGGCCCCCGCCGTCAGTCTCCATGGGGATTGCTCCCTCTGTATTCTCGGCAGCCAAGGCATTACCCTCTGGCGCCGTTTTGGTGGCCTCCCGTACCGCTCCGTGGCCCGGAGAGGCCCTTCGGGACAACACTTCGGTGTCGTCCATGGTGATGGCCGGGAAGGCTCGCGGAGGTCCATCATCCCCGGATCCAAAGAATTCCCCTCCGATGATTGTTGGGGGAGATCGCGGGACGGACTGCACCATGCAAATGTGTTAGATTACAATCATAAATATTGGGCATATGTAGGGCACCCGCGGATACTTACGATGCGACGAGGGGCTTCGGCTTGGGGCGCCACTCGGGGATGGCTTCGGCATCCGAATCTGAGCCGTCTGGAAGGGATATTTTCCCCCTCTTGGGCGCCTCCGCCTCTGGGTCTACAGAGGCCTCCCTTTTCTTCCTCCTCCCCTTAGGGGGAGAATTGCTTTCGGCCTCCTCTTCCTCATCATCTTCATCTTCCTCGTGGGAGGAATGAGTTTTGGTCTCTTCGGACACTGCGCCCGAAGTACCTTTGCGGCGGAGAACACCTTTGGCCTCCTTGCTCTTCTTCTTGGCCTGTTTCTCTGGCGCCTGATAGGGCGCCGGGACCAGCATCCTCATTATCAGAGGATCAGTTGGGTTTTCTGGGAGTGGAGCCAGACGCCTAATCCGCTCTGCCTTCTTTGTCCAGCCCTGTTACGGGATGGAATTCTTAGTGCACCCCCTTTGATTGATGAACTAAGTTATGTTCGGGAATTTAGCACTTACAGGGGAGGCCGGATGATTGCAGTTGAGGCCGATGTCCTCAGACGTCTCGGGCCACGACTTTTGAGTCTTAAAGAGAAGCTTCCAAATCGCTTCGTGTGTTGTGCCAAAGAATCGCTGCAGGGTCCGCGACCCTTCCAAATTGAACTCCCACATGTGGAGAGTTCGGCGTTGGCAGGGAAGGGTTCAGCAGATGAGCATCACTTGGATCACGTCAGTGAGGCCGGTGTTCTTCTCTATGATACTTTTGATACGCTTTTGCAGCGTCAACACCTCGTGAGGTGATCCCCAGTCCAGACCCTTGTTGGTCCACGACGCAAGCCGTAGTGGGGTCCGCAGTGGGGGTCCGGATCTGAAAGTAGGAGCGGCCGCCCACTTGGTGCCGCGGGGTTCGGTGATGTAGAACCACTCCTGCTGCCATGTCTTGACGGTATCCACAAAGGCCCCTCTGGGACAGATAACGTTGGGGAGTTTGCTCAGCATGGCGCCACCACAGTCCGCGTGCTGCCTGTTGACCACCTTCGGCTTCACGTTGAAATCCTTGAGCCATGGGCCGAAGTGTGGGGGGATGCGGAGGAATGCCTCACACACGACAATGAATGCCGAGATGTGGAGGAAGGAGTTCGGGGCTAGATCATGAAAATATAGCCCGTAATAGAACATGAGACCACGAACAAAGGGGTGGAGGGGAAACCCTAGTCCGCGGAGGAAGTTAGGGATGAACACAACCCTCTCACCGGGCTCTAGAGTGGGGATGACTTGCTCTTTGGCAGGGAGCCTGTGTGTGATTTTCGCTATCAAGTACCTCGCCTCCCGGAGCTCCTTGATGTCCTTCTCCGTTACGGAGGAGGCCACCCACTTGCCTTGAGAGCAGGATTCGGACATGGCTAGAGTGTTTGGTGGTGATGGAAAAGGCTGAAGCTTGGGCGCTGGAGCTCGAAGATGGGAAAGCTGAGGAAGAAGAAGGCGTGGGGTAAAAGATGGGTTCTTATCCCCTTATAAAGGCAGTAAATATCAAGCGCCCCCTCACAAGCCTTAAAACTCACCTATTCCCAAGGGGTTGTGCAAACGGCATGGTTGGATTACCCAAACCCGTATTAATGAGAATCCTGCAATAAAGGGACATGATCTCTGCTTTGACAAGACGTGTCAATAGAGGCCGTGCTTCGAAACGCAAAGAGGGAAGCCACAAAACGGTTTGAAACAATGATAAGGCCAAATATAACGTCTCGCCAAAAAATTTGTCAGTAGACGTGACTTATTTTGTTTAAGAATTTTGCCCTTGTGGTTCAGGGTTGTAACTGTTATATGGAGCCGTATATAGTTCTTTTGTTTAACTGCTTTGGAGTATTCGGAGGAAGAACATGCCTTGCAATGCCGAAGACAATATGCGCGCCAGACACACCGTCATTGAAGCATGGTTTAGGGGCTACTGAGGGAGTCCTGGATTAGGGGGTCCCCGGGCGTCCGGGCTATGTGACATGGGTCGGACTATTGGGCTGTGAAGATACAAGATAGAAGGCCTTCCCCCGTGTCCGGATGGGAATCTCCTTTGTGTGGATGGCAAGCTTGGCGTCCGGATGTGTAGTTTCCTTTCTCTGTAAACTGACTGTGTACAACCCTAGGCCCCTTTGGTGTCTATATAAATTGGAGGGTTTAGTCTGTAGAGGCTAAGACAAATCATACAGGCTAGACATCTAGGGTTTAGCCATTATGATGTCGAGGTAGATCAACTCTTGTAACCCCTATACTCATCAAAGTCAATCAAGCAGGAAGTATGGTATTACCTCCATAAAGTGGGCCCGAACCTGGGTAAACATCATGTCCCCTACCTCCTGTTACCTTCCATCCTCAGATGCATAGTTAGTGACCCCCTACCCGAGATCGGCTAATTTTGACACCGACACCCGTTCTGGCACACTGCCGAAGGGGGGAATCATCACTCGTGGCCATCTTCACCATCCCGGCGGCCACCACGCTAAGGAGGGAGTAGTCCACCCTCGGGGCTAAGGGTTTGTACCAGTAACTATGTGTTTAATCTCTCTCTCTCTCATGTTCCTGAGATGTCACGATCTTGATGTATCGCGGGCTTTGTTAATATAGTCAGATCATATGGTGTTTTCCTTGCTATGAATTGAGTTTTCCCTTTGAGATTTCGTTTTATCGGATTGAATACTTTTATGGATTTGAGAGCACTTGATATATGTCTTGCATATGAATACTCGTGGTGAAAATGAAGTATTATATTGATTCACTTGAGATATGTTTTGGCACTCAACTCGCGGATTCCCTAGGTGACATTGGGGTAATCTATGCATAGGAGTTGAAGCATGGTCTTGTCCTTGTTTCTCCGATAGAAATCTTGGGGCACTCTTTGAGGTTCTTTGTGTTGGATTGAGTATTATGAATCTGAAATTATTTGGTGTTATTTTAGTACGAACTCTTGGATAGATCGGTCGGAAAGAATAGCTTCGAGGTGGTTTCGTACCCTACAAACGATTTCTTCTAATGTTCTCCACTAGATAGGAACTTCAGAGTGATCCTTCATCTCACGTTGAGGGATGGCTATATGATCCAATTATATTAGCATTATTGTGAGATTGCACTAGTGAAAGTATGGACCTTAGGCCTCATTTTAAAGCATTGCAATACCGTTTGTGCTCCATTTTATCAATTGCCACCTTGCTGTTTTTTATTGTTCTTATTACAAAAATCAATATCTACTATCCATATTACACTTGTATCACCATCTCTTCGCCGAACTAGTGCACCTATACAAATTACTATTGTATTTGGTGTGTTGGGGACACAAGAGACTCTTTATTATTTGGTTGCAGGGTTGTTTGAGAGAGACCATCTTCATCCTAGCCTCCCACGGATTGATAAACCTTAGGTCATCCACTTGAAGGAAAATTGCTAATGTTCTACAAAACTCTACGCTTGGAGGCCCAACACGTGTCTACAAGAATAAAGTTGCGTAGTAGACATCAAGCTCTTTTCTGGCACCATTGCCACGGAGGTGAGTGCTTGAAGGTATATCTTTAGATCCTGCAATTGAATCTTTTAGTTTCTTGTTTTATCACTAGTTTGGTTTATAAAAATAAAACTACAAAAAATGGAATTGAGGTTGCATCATATTATTCATCTTTGTAATGTCTTTCATGAAAATGATGGAAAGAAAAATTGTTCTCAATTGATAGAAGAAGAATTCAATAAAATGTTTGGCATAAATGATGAGCGTGATTGCAATGTTGTTGGTATGAACTCTTTGAATATCCATGATGCTAATGATATGCAAAGCCATAAGCTTGGAGATGCTATATTTGATGAAGATGATATTTTTAGTCCCCAAGATTTGATGTGCAAATTTGTTATGATGATTGCATGCCTCCTATTTATGATGATTATATTGATGAAAGTGGGTTTGGAAGAGTGTCAACTTTAGATAATGATCCCACTATTTTGGAGGGTGTTGAATCTTATTGTTATAATGATAAAAGTGGATTTAGAGAGGTCGTGACTTTATTTAGTGATGAATCCACTATTTCGGAAGAGATTTAAATTGATTATGGAAACAAAGTTGCTATCTATGATGATTATGGTAATGAAATGTATGCTATATTGAATAATGATAACCATGAAACTTGTCATCATGATTTTAATTTTCACTCACATGATAGTTATTTTGTTGAGTTTGCTCCCACTACTATTCATGAGAAGAAATTTGCTTATGTGGAGTAACAAAATTTCTATGGTTATGTATCACAAAAATAATGCTTTATGTGATGGATATATTGTTGAATTCATTCATGATGCTATTGAAAATTATTATGAGAGAGGAACTTATGCTTTTAGGTATTGCAACAATATCAAGTTTCCTCTCTTTATGTTGAAAATTTTGAAGTTGCACTTGTTTTGCCTTCCTATGCTAGTTGATTCTTGTTCCCATAAATTGTTCGATCACAAAATCCATATGCATAGGAAGTGGGTTAGACTTAAATGTTCTTGCCATGTGCTTCATGATGCTCTCTTTGTGTTTCAATTCTTATCTTTTATGCGAGCATCATTGAAATCATCATGCCTAGCTAAAAGGCATTAAAGAAAAGCGCTTATTGGGAGACATCCCAACATTTATCCCTACTATTTTTGTGTTTACACATGATTAAGCTACTGTAGTAATCATGTTTTGTAGCCTTCGTTTCAATAAAGTGCCAAGTAAGACCTTTGGGATGGTCTATGGTGATAGTTGATTTGATCTTGCTGGAAAACAAAAACTTTTGCACCCAGTAAAATAATTTTGATTTTTTACAGAAGCGTGATAAAATCCTGATACTTTTTGCATAATTTTAATACAAACTTCCCATGTTGTCCTAAATTTTCAGAATTTTTGGAGTAGTAGAAGTATGGTTGGAGTACAGATTACTACAGACTATTCTGTTTTTGACATATTTTGTTTTCAATGCATAGTTTGCTTGTTTTCTAGTTTCTATGGCTTATATTGCTCAATATAAATTGTGGAAATAATAGGGTACAGTAGGCACTATGTGACAACAACTATGAATCTTATATTTGATAGTACAAAAGTGAATGGTTTGCTCTTTATCATACTAACCTATCTCACGAAGTTCCGTTAAGTTTTGTGTGATTGAAGTTTTCAAGTTTTGGGTGAGACATCGATATGAGGAGAATAAGGAGTGACAAGACCCTAAGCTTGGGGATTCCCAAGGCACCCCAAGTTAATATCCAAGGAAGATCCAAGCAACTAAGCTTGGGGATGCCCCGGAAGGCATCCCCTCTTTTGTCTCCAACAATATCGGTAATCTCACTTGAGGCTATATTTTCATTCGTCACATGATATGAGTTTTTCTTGGAGCATCATTTTATTTTGTTAGGGTTTGATTTATGTTATTTATAATAATTTTTTGCATCTTTTATTTCAATAAAAATGTCAAGTATATCCTTTGCCATGCTTATTTTGCAAGTCTACATGTTGCTGTTTCAAAACAGAAAGTTTATCGTTGTTGCAAAAATTCCCTAGAAAAGTCAAAATGTGATAAAATGTTGAAACTGCTTGCAAAATAAGCTATGATAAATTTTCTACAGTGTGGTAATTTTTCATGATTTTTGGAGTTAAATAAGTATTGATGCTCTTGCATTCTTTACACACTATACTGTTTTGGTAGATTGCTGTTATGTTTGCACTGTTTGCATATGTTTGCTTGCTTAATGATTCTATTTGAGGATAGGAGTATTAAATATGCAAAGGCATTTAGTATGCAATGTTGAATAATAATTTTGGTGATTTTCTACAGTAGAGAATGATAAGGTTTTGCATTGATTTATACTAACTTATCTCATGAGTCCTTGTTGAGTTTTGTGTGGATGAAGTTTTTAAGATTTAGGGAAACCGTGATATAAAAGGAATTAAGGAGAAACAAAAGCTCAAGCTTGGGGATTCCCAAGGCATCCCAAGTTAGTACTCCAAGAAGTCCCAAGCATCTAAGCTTGGGGAGGCCCCGATAGTCATCAATGTCGGTGTCAAAATCGGCCGATCTCTGGTAGGGGGTCCTGATACGTCCATTTTGCATCATGTTTTCTTACTGTTATTTATAATTTTTTTGTCCATAATAATGCTTTTTGGAGTAATTCTAATGCCTTTTCTCTCATAATTTGCAAGGTACACACCAAGGGGGAGAATTCCGGCAGCTGGAAATTTGGACCTGAAAAAGCTACGTCAGGCTACCTATTGTGCACAACTCCAAATGAGCTGAAACTTCACGGGGATTTTTTATGGAATATATAAGAATTTCTGGAGCAAATAACTACCAGAGGGGGGCCACCAGGTGGGCACAACCCACCTGGGCACGCCAGGGCCCCCTGGCGCACCCTGGGGGGTTGTGGCCTCCTCGGCCCACATCTGGTGCCCATATTTTGGTATATAAGTCATTTTGACCTGGATAAAATTATAGGAGGGCTTTCAGGACGAAGTGCCGCCTCCTCGAGGCGGAACTTGGGAAGGAGCACTTTTGCCCTCCGGCGGAGCGATTCCGCCGGGGGAACTTCCCTGCTGGAGGTGGAAATCATCGTCATCATCATCACCAACAAGTCTCCCATCTTGGGGAGGGAAATCTCCATCAACATCTTCAACAGCACCATCTCCTCTCAAACCCTAGTTCATCTCTTGTGTTCAATCTTGTTACCGGAACTATAGATTGGTGCTTGTGGGTGACTAGTAGTGTTGATAACATCTTGTAGTTGATTACTATATGGTTTATTTGGTGGAAGATTATATGTTCATATCCAATATTATTTATTTAATACCCCTCTGATCTTGCGCATGATTATTATTTGTGAGTAGTTACTTTTGTTCTTGAGGTCACGGGAGAAATCATGTTGCAAGTAATCATGTGAATTTGATATGTGCTCGATATTTTGATAGGACGTATGTTGTGATTCCCTTAGTGGTGTCATGTGAACGTCGACTACATGACACTTCACCATATTTGGGCCTAAGGGAATGCATTGTGGAGTAGCAATTAGATGATGGGTTGCAAGAGTGACAGAAGCTTAAACCGCGGTTTATGTGCTATTTCGTAAGGGACCGATTGGATCCAAAAGTTTAATGCTATGGTTAGAATTTATTCTTAATACTTTTCTCGTAGTTGCGGATGCTTGCGTGAGGGTTAATCATAAGTATGAGGTTTGTTCAAGTAAGAACAACAACTAAGTACCGGTCCACCCACATATCAAATTATCAAAGTACCGAACACGAATCGAACCAACATGATGAAAGTGACTAGATGAAAATCCCGTGTACCATCAAGAACGCTTTGCTTATCATAAGAGACCGTTTTGACATGTCCTTTGCCTCAAAAGGATTGGGCTACCTTGCTGCACCTTTGCTACTATTATCATTACTTGCTCTTTACAAATTATCTTGCTATCAAACTATTCTGTTACTTACAATTTCAGCACTTGCAGACATTACCTTCCTGAAAACCACTTGTCATTTCCTTCTGCTCCTCGTTGGGTTCGACACTCATACTTATGGAAAAGAGCTACAATTGATCCCCTATATTTGTGGGTCATCAAGGCTATTTTCTGGCGTCGTTTCTGGGGAGTGAAGCGCCTTTGGTAAGGAAACATTTATATAGTGTGCTGAAGTTTATTGTCACTTGTCACTATGGAAAACAATCATTTGAGGGGTTTGTTCTGGGTACCTTCACCTTGCCGGAACCACAATTAGCTACCCCTCAACCTACTACACCTACTTAAAATATTGAATATGAAATTCCTTCGGGTATGATAGAACAACTGCTAGCTAATCCTTATGCAGAAGATGGAACCGAACATCCTGATATGCACTTGATATATGTAGAACAAATTTGTGGATTGTTTAAGATTGCAGGTTTACCCAGAGATAAAGTTCTGAAAAAGGTTTTCCATTTATCTTTGAAGGGAAAAGCATTGGTATGGTATAGGCTATGCGATGATATTGGATCATGGAATTGGAATCGATTGAAATTGGAGTTCCACCAAAAAAATATCCTATGCATCTAGTTCATCATGATCGGAATTATATATATAATTTTTGGCCTCGTGAAGGAGAAAGTATCGCTCTAGCTTGGGGGAGGCTTAAGTCAATGTTATATTCATGCCCCAATCATGAGCTCTCAAGAGAAATTATTATATAGAACTTTTATGCTCGGCTTTCTCGTAATGATCAAACCATGCTTGATACTTTTTGTGCTAGTTCTTTTATGAAGAAGACTATTGAATTCCGGTGAGATCTTTTCGAAAGAATTAAACACAACTCTGAAGATTGGGAACTCGGCAAAAGTAAAGAGCCAGGTATTAAACTTAAGTATGATTGTGTTAAATCTTTTAGGGATACCAATGTTTTTCAAAAGTTTAGTACTAAATATGGACTTGACTCTGAGATAGTAGCCTCCTTTTGTGAATCATTTGCTACTCATGTTGAACTCCCTAAAGAAAAGTGGTTTAAATATCACCCACCTATTAAAGAAGAAATTAAAGAACCGGCACCAGTTAAAGAAGAAACTATACTTTATAATGTTGATCCGGTTGTTCCTTCTGCTTATATTGAAAAACCACCTTTACCTGTTAGGATAAAGGAACATGCTAAAGTTTCAACTATGGTTAACAAAAGCTATATTAGAACACCTAAACCTGATGAAAAAAATAAAGTTGAACCTAGTATTGCTATGGTTAAATATCTCTTAGAAGAAGATATGGATGGGCATGTTATTTACTTTTGTGAAGAAGCTGCTAGAATTGCCAAACCTGGTAAGAAAGATAAACATAGTCCCGTTGTTGGCATGCCTATCATCTCAGTTAAAATAGGAGATCACTGTTATCATGGTTTATGTGACATGGGTGCTAGTGTGAGTGCTATTCCTTACACCTTATATCAATAAATTATGAAAGACATAGCACCTGTAGAGTTAGAAGACATAGATGTTACTATTAAACTGGCTAACAGAGACACCACAAGATGACTTTTGTCCCATTATCTTTGGTAGACCTTTCCTAAATACAATTAATGCTAAGATAGACTGTAAGAAACAAACTGTGGGTGTTAGCTTTGGTGATGAGTCTCATGAGTTTAATTTTTCCAAGTTTAGTAGAAATCTTCATAAAAAAGAATTGCCTAGTAAGGATCAATTAATTGGTCATACTTCTATTGCTGTACCACCTACTAATCCTTTAGAACAATATTTGCTAGACCATGAGAATGATTTTCATATGCATGAAAGAAATGAAATAGATAAAAAATTCTTTGAACAACATCCTCTACTTAAACACAATTTACCTATTGAAACTCTGGGAGGTCCTCCTCCACCTAAAGGTGATCCTGTGTTTGAATTAAAACAATTGCCAGACACTTAGAAATATGCTTATCTTGATGAAAAGAAGATATATCATGTTATTATTAGTGCTAACCTTTTAGAACATGAAGAAGAAAGATTATTGAAAATTCTAAGGAAGCACCGAGCTGCTATTGGATATACTCTTGATGATTTAAAGGGCATTACTCCCACTCTATGTCAGCACAAAATTAATATGAAACCTGATGCTAAACCCGTTGTTGATCACCAACATCGGTTAAATCCAAAGATGAAAGAAGTGGCGAGAACTGAAATATTAAAATTTCTGGAAGCAGGTATAATCTATCCTATAGCTGATAGTAGATGGGTAAGTCCTGTTCATTGTGTTCCTAAGAAAGGAGGTATAACTGTTGTTCCTAATGATAAGAATGAACTTATTCCACAAAGAATTGCCACAGGCTATAGAATGGTAATTGATTTTAGAAAATTACACAAAGCAACTACAAAAGATCATTACCCTTTGCCTTTTATTGATCAACTGCTCAAAATATTATCTAAGTACACACACACACACTTTTGCTTCCTTGATGGATATTCTGGCTTTTCACAAATACCCGTTTCTCAACCTGATCAAGAAAAGACCACTTTTACTTGTCCCTTTGGAACCTATGCTTATAGGCGTATGCCTTTTGGTTTATGTAATGCACCTGCTAGCTTTCAAAGATGTATGACTGCTATATTCTCTGACTTTTGTGAAAAGATTGTTGAGGTTTTCATGGATGACTTTTCTGATTATGGGAAGTCTTTTGATGATTGTTTAAGCAATCTTGATCGAGTTTTGCAGAGATGTGAACAAGCAAATCTTGTCTTGAATTGGGAGAAGTGCCACTTTATGCTTAATGAAGGCATTGTCTTGGGTCATAAACTTTCTAAAAGAGGTATTGAAGTGGACCAAGCTAAGGTTGATGCAATTGAGAAAATGCCATGTCCTAATGATATACTCCCTCTTTCAATCTATATAAGGCCTAATGTATTTTTAAGACAACCTTTGACTATTAACAAGATTAATAGTACATGACATGCATAATGTGAAAATTATATCATCGAAAGCTCCTTTCACATACGAATTTGACGGTATGCTTTGTGTAAGTTGCATGTCATATTTTATTGCTCTAACATTTGGTCAAAGTTAGCCTCGAAAAATGTGTTAGACCCTATATAGATGGAAGGAGGGAGTAAAAGGTATTCGTAGTTTCTTAGGTCATGCTGGTTTCTATAGGAGATTTATCAAAGACTTTTCAAAAATTTCTAGGCCTCTTACTAGTCTCTTGCAAAAGGATATTCCCTTTGTTTTTGATGATGATTGTTTATAAGCCTTTGAAACACTTAAGAAAGCCTTAATTTCTGCACCTATTGTTCAACCACCTGATTGGAACTTGCCTTTTGGAATTATGTGTGATGCTAGTGATTATGTTGTTGGTGCTGTTCTAGGACAAAGAGTTCATAAGAAACTCAATGTTATTCATTATGCTAGTAATACTCTAGACAGTTCTCAAAGAAATTATGCTACTACTGAAAAGAAATTCTTAGCGGTTGTGTTTGCCTGTGATAAATTTAGACCTTATATTGTTGATTCCAAAGTATCTGTTCACACAGACGATGCTGCTATTAAATATCTTATGGAAAAGAAAGATGCTAAACCTAGACTTATTCGATGGGTTCTCTTGTTACAAAAATTCCATTTACATATCATTGATAGAAAAGGAGCTGAGACCCAGTTGCTAATAATTTTTCTAGGCTTGAAAATGTGCTTGATGACCCACTACCGATTGATGATAGTTTTACTGATGAGCAGTTATCTGCAATAAATGTTTCTCATAGTACTCCTTGGTATGTTGAGTATGCTAATTACATTGTTGCTAATTATTTACCACATAAATTTACATACCAACAAAAGAAAAAATTCTTCTATGATTTAAGACATTAATTTTGGGATGACCCACATCTTTATAAAGAAGGAGTAGATGGTATTATTAGACATTGTGTACCTGAGCATGAACACGAACAAATCCTACGGAAATGTCACTCCGAGGCTTATGGAGGGCATCATGCTGGAGATAGAACTGATCACAAGGTATTGTAATCTGGATTTTATTGGCCTACTCTCTTCAAGGATGCCCACAAGTTCTTCTTATCTTGTGATGAATGCCAAAGAATAGGTAATATCGGTAAGCGTTAAGAAATGCCTATGAATTATTCACTTGCTGTTGAACCATTTGATGTTTGGGGATTTGATTACATGGGACCTTTTCCTTCCTCTAATGGGTATACACATATTTTGGTTGCTGTTGATTATGTTACTAAATGGGTAGAAGCTATTCCAACTAGTAGTGCTGATCACAACACCTCTATTAAAATGTTTAAGGAAGTTATTTCCCCAAGGTTTGGAGTCCCTAGATATTTAAGGACTGATGGTGGTTCACACTTTATTCATGGTGCTTTTCATAAAATGCTTGCTAAGTATGATGTTAACCATAGAATTGTATCACCTTATCATCCTTAGTCTAGTGGTCAAGTTGAACTTAGCAATAGAGAAATAAAGTTAATTTTGCAAAAGACTGTCAATAGGTCCAGGAAAAATTGGTCTAAGAAATTAGATGATGCACTTTGGGCTTATAGAACAGCATATAAAAATCCTCTGGGTATGTCTCCTTATAAAATGGTTTATGGAAAAGCATGTCATTTGCCTCTTGAGTTAGAACATAAAGCATATTGGGCAATCAAAGAACTCAATTATGATTTCAAACTTGCTGGTGAAAAGGGGTTATTTGATATTAGCTCATTAGATGAATGGAGAACCCAAGCTTATGAAAATGCAAAATTATTTAAAGAAAAAGTAAAGAGATGGCATGACAAAAGAATTCAAAAGCATGAGTTTAAAGTCGGAGAATATGTTCTTTTGTACAACTCTCGTTTCAGATTCTTTCCAGGAAAACTCCTCTCAAAATGGGAAGGCCCATATGTCATTGAGGAGGTTTACTGGTCTGGAGCCATCAAAATAAATAATTCTGAAGGTACTAACCTGAAGGTTGTCAGTGGGCAACGAATAAAGCATTATATCTCAGGTATGCCTATTAATATTGAAAGTAATATTATCCAAACCATGACACCGGAAGAACACATAAAAGAGTCCTTCCGGAACACTCCCGAATCGTGAAAATAAGGAGGTACGTGATACGATAAGTAAACGGACTCCGAAAAATCCGCAAAAATATTTTTTATTAGTTTTGGAATATTTTAGAATTTTGGAAATAAAGAAACTTCCAGGAAGCGTCCCCTGGTGGGCACAAGACACCAGGGTGCGCCAGGCTTGCCTGGCACGCCCAGGTGGGTTGTGCCCACCTTGGACACCTTCCGTACTCCGTTTTTCTACCATATGCTTGTCCGCCAAGATAAAAAATCTATGTATATTTCCCGAACCTGTTGATCACCGTATCGCGAAGAAATCCCCTGTTCTCTTTTTCCTTGTTGTTTTCTGTTAGATCCCATCTACCGTGGCCTCCTCAAGCTCCTCCAAGGACAAGTTCTTCAAGAATGTCATCAACCCATATCTGCGGGAGGTGGTGCAGCACCCTCAGGTCATCCAGATGCATGAGGAGGTGCTTCTCCTCCGCGATGTGCCATGTCCCAAGGGGACGGGAACCGTGGAGGCCAGACTCGAAGCTGTGGAGCAAGACGTCTTCCGGTGCAAGGGGATGGTGGAGCATGGGCTCAATGCCAATCACCTCATGATCACGGACCTTTCCCGTGATCTCAAGGTGGATGGCAATCCCATGATGGACATCATCTTCACCCTCAACGAGCAAATAAACTTCCTCCAAAGCCAGATCTATGATCTTCAGGTCCCGAACTGTGCATCTAAGGATCGAAAGTAACAGGAGGCAGGGGACACGATGTTTACCCAGGTTCGGGCCCTCTTTATGGAGGTATTACCCTACTTCCTGCTTGATTGACTTTGATGAGTATAGGGGTTACAAGAGTTGATCTACCTCGAGATCGTAATGGCTAAACCCTAGATGTCTAGCCTCTACGGACTAAACCCTCCGGTTTATGTAGACACCGGAGGGGCCTAGGGTTGTGCAGAGTCAGTTTACAGATAAAGGAAACTACACATCCGGACGCCAAGCTTGCCATCCATGCAAAGGAGAGTACCGTCTGGACAGGGGGAAGTCCTTCTATCTTGTATCTTCACGGCCCATCAGTCCAGCCCATGTCACATAGCCCGGATGCCCGGGGACCCCCTAATCCAGGACTCCCTCAGTAGCCCCTGAACCGGGCTTCAATGACGATGTGTCTGGCACGCAGATTGTCTTCGGCATTGCAAGGCGGGTTCTTCCTCCTAATACTCCAAAGCAGTTAAACAAGAGAACTATATCTGGCTCTATATAACAGTTACAACCCTGAACCATAAGGGCGAAATACTTCAACAAAATAAGTCACATCTACTGACAGCTTTTTTGGCGAGACGTTACGTTTGGCCTTATCATTATTTCGAACCGTTTTGGGGCCTCCCGCTTTGCGTTTCGAAGCGCGGCCTCTATTGACACGTCTTGTCAAAGCAGAGATCATGTCCCCTTATTGTGGGATTCTCATTAATACGGGTTTGGGTGATCCAACCGTGTCGTTCGTACGACCCCTTGGGAATAGGTGAGTTTTAAGGCTTGTGAGGGGCACTTGATATTTACTGCCTTTATAAGGGGATAAGAACCCATCTTTTTACCCCACGCCTTCTTATTCCTTAGCCTTCCCATCCTCGAGCTCCAGCGCCCAAGCTTCAGTCTTTTCCATCACCACCAAACACTCTAGCCATGTCCGGATCCTACTCTCAAGGCAAGTGGGTGGCCTCCTCCGTAACGGAGAAGGACATCAAGGAGCTCCGGGAGGGGAGGTACTTGACAACGGAAATCACACACAGGCTCCCTGCCAAAGAGCAAGTCATCCCAACTCCAGAGCCTAATGAGAGGGTTGTGTTCATCCCTCACTTCCTCCGGGGACTACGGTTTCCCCTCCACCCCTTTGTTCGTGGTCTCATGTTCTATTATGGGCTAGATTTTCATGATCTAGCCCCGAACTCCTTCATCCACATCTCGGCATTCATCATTGTGTGTGAGGAATTCCTCCGCATCCCCCCACACTTTGGCATGTGGCTCAAGGCCTTCAACGTGAAGCCGAAGGTGGTCGACGGGCAGCAGGCGGACTATGGTGGTGCCATGGTGAGAAAACTCCCCAACGTTATCTGGCCCAGAGGGGCCTTTGTGGAGACTGTCAGACATGGCAGCATGAGTGGTTCTACATCACCGAACCCCGCGACATCAAGTGGGCGGCCGCTCCTGCTTTCAGATCCAGACCCCCAACGCGGCTTGCATCGTGGACCAACAAGGATCTACACTGGGGATCATCTGACGAGGTGTTAATGCTGCTAAAGCATATAAAAAGTATCATAGAGAAGAACACCAGCCTCGGCTGCCATCATCCGGCCTCCTCGGTAAGTGCTAAATTCCCGAACATAACAGTTCATCAATCAAAGGGGGTGCGCTAAGAATTTCATCCTGTAACATGGCTGGACAAAGAAGGCGGAGCGGATCAGGTGTCCGGCTCCACTCCCTGAAAACCCAGCTGATCCTCTGTTAATGAGGATGCTGGTCCCGGCGCCGTATCAGGCGCCAGAGAAAAGGCCCAGAACAAGAGCAAGGAGGCCAAAGGTGGTCTCCGCCGCAAAGGTACTTCGGGCACAGTGTCTGGAGAGACCAAAAACTCATTCCTCCCACAAGGAAGATGACGATGATGAGGAAGAGGAGGCCGAAAGCAATTCTGCCCCTAAGCGGAGGAGGAAGAAAAGGGGGGCCTCTCTAGACCCAGAGGCGGAGGCGCCCAAGAGGGGGAAATATCCCTTCCGTACGGATCGGATTCGGATGCCGAAGCCATCCCCGAGTGGCGCCCCAGGCCGAAGCCCCTCGCCGCATCGTAAGTATCCGCGGGTGCCCTACATATGCCCAATATTTATGATTGTAATCTGACACATTTGCATGGTGCAGTACGGCCCTCGATCTCCCCCAACAATCATCAGAGGGGAATTCTTTGGATCTGGGGATGATGGAGAGCGAGTCGCCTCCGCGAGCCTCCCCGCCCATCGCCACGGACGACACCGAAGTGTTGTCCCGAAGGGCCACTCCGGGCCATGGAGCGGTACGGGAGGCAGCCAAAATGGTGCCAGAGGGTAACGCCTTGGCTGCCGAGAATATGGGGGGAGAAATCCCCATGGAGACTGACGGCGGGGGCCTTGACCAGTCCGGCCCCCAGCCGAACACCGTTTCGGAAACCCAAGTGGTTTCAGAACCAAATAAGCGACCCCCTTCAAGGGAGGGGGGAACGCCAACTCCAGCGGCGACCTCCACTAATCCGGAGGCGCCGAACATATTGATGGAGGCATTGCAATGTGCTTCCATCGTGGAGTAGCACCGCACCCTGATGGGTGTGGTGGTTGAAAAGGTTCAGTTCGCCAAGAGCAGGCTAAACGAGGCCTTCACTTGCCTGCTAACAGGCTTCGAGGTATGCGATGTAATATTCTTGACCGCTTTTCATATGAAAAATATGCCTATATATAGATAGTAGCCCCTGAGACTCTCTTCGGCTTTTGGAAAAAAGGCTGAAGAGAGGATTGATAATATTTGCAGGAGATAATGTACTTTTCTATTTTGAGAAGCAGGCTTCACTGTTAGCGGCAACCGCCCAGGCCGCCGAAGTGTCCGAGCTCAAGCGTAAGCTAGGGCTGGCCGATGAGGATCTTGTCCGCATCAACAAGAGGTTTGATGAAGCGCAAGGTATGTTTCAGCATATCTCATTCATGCATGTATTAATATGCAGATTTTGAAGCTCATGCGCTGCTATGTGTATGTTTGCAGGCAGTGCTGCTGCGGTCGAGACCCTCAGGGGTGAACTTGCCCAGGCCAAGGAGCAGGCAAGGGTGAACAAAGCGACCGCTGATAAAGCGGCCGAGGACTTGAAGTCCGAACAGGCCGTTCATCGCCAATACGAGGAACGGGTGACCGAAGTGGAGCAAGCGCTCAAGGACGCCGTGAGCAAGTGCGAGTACCTAGAGGAGAAGAATAAAGCCCAGGTGGCCGACCTTGCCAAGGCCCTTCAAGAGGGCACGGAGGCGCGGGATGAGTCCCGAGCGGTGGCGAGGAGATCAAGAAGGCCGAACAGATAGCGGCTGGTAAGCCCTTTTGCTTACAGAGTAAATTCGACAATCAGAAGTATGGCTTGCTCAGTCAACTATGGAGTGCTCCAGACGTCTTTGCGGATATTCCGAAGAGTGCCGCTGATGCCACGCAGTTCTTTCGCGCCCAGGAGGGGCACACGACGGAGAAGCTATTCTAGTCACAGTTCACGGCGCACGAGCGCCCAGCGCTGTTGAATGACTAGATGGCACAGTGAGCCGAGCTGCATAGGATGTCCGGATTGGCCATGAGGGACATCATAGTCCGGCTATGGCCAGCCGAACCTATTCCAAGCAGCTATTTCGGCCTGGTGCAGCGACTCGTCGATGTGCTGCCCCGAACTGACGCGGTCAAGCGGTCGTCATGTATAGAAGGTGCATGGATGGCCTTCGCCCGTGTCAAGATGCACTGGGCGAAAATGAAGGCCGCAGTCGTGGTAGTCAAGGGCCCGCCAGGAGGCAAGGACCATCGCAAGCCGAAGCGCTATTTTGAAGACGTCCTAGAGGGTGCCCGTTTGATAGAGGGTCAATGCTCGAAGGATATCATGTTCGAGTGAATGTATGTGAACTGCCCAGGCATTGTATTATAAACCAAGGCTTTTGTAGTATATTTGTGCCTTTTATCTTAAAGAGTGTTTTTTCGTCCTGTGCGGCTGTTTTTATCTCTGAGAGTTTGCCAGCCATCGGCTTCAGCCCCCCCTCCCCCGCGCATAGATACTACGGGGGTGTTCAGAATAGCAGATAACCACACTTGACCCAACGTCTTGGTCCACGAAGGAGGTGTCAGTGCGGCGAACCAGGCAATCAGACTATGAGGCTTCATCGGTGCGCGTCGGTCCTAAACAAACGGTTTTTAACCCCTTTCCATGACGGCATATCGAACCGTCTCCAAGTGAGTGTGGGCTATAGGGGGGTCCTTCCCACACGACCCAGAAACCGTCGGGGATAGGGCCCCTATAGTTCTCCTACTCGTTTCTGCTCGCATTGCCATCACAGTCGGTATTCTGTGGTGCTACGTTTACGATGCGCAGCCCATCACAAATGGTTCACTATTATAGAACGTGTATGATGTGCGGCCCATCACAAATGGTTCACCGTTAAGAAGATTAGCTAATCATCGTATGAGTGTCGGATAGGATTACGAAACATCGGACCATCGTAAGATCGTCGTACACGACAACTATCGCACACGTTATTCTGTGGTGCAACATTTACGATGCATACTTCATCAGAAACAATTCATGGTTGTGGATAGTGTATGATAAGGCAACTAACACAAACGTTTAGTTTGCCAGCACCGTTTGTGATATTGACTGACACCGCACACGCTTTGCAAACGGCAACTGTGTGCATGCTTGCACACTCTTCCTCTCTGTGAACCATCTCAGATTATGGTGCATATTGCAAACGTTTGTGTTTTACCAATTGTGTGTGCCATAACAACCTGGAGAGCATAATTTCACCGTAATTTAATTGCTGCTTTTCCAAATTGTACCGGATTTGGATTTGAATTTGAATGTATCCTACAGCTTTATTCATATCCATCAGGTTTAAACAACTAATGCATTATTCGTTTCATAGGTACATATGTTCAAGAATTACATAAGAACCAAATAAAGAATGGCGAAATATATTCTGGTTGCTGAACAAGGTGAAGGGGAATGCCCATATTGTGCCCTCCTCCATGCAGAAGGCATGCAGGACTCTAGTCCAAACCTTGTGATGCCCGACCGCCCATCCTTCACGGTCTTCATGAAAACATCTAGATAATCATCATGTTCTGGTAGAAATACTTTAACCATTGCATGCCCACCAATCATGTAGTTTGAGAGGTAATCTTGAGTAAACTGCTTTGGCAACCACTGCAAAGGAATAAGATTTTAGACATTGTCATCTAACACAACTCATTATGGGCAGTAAAAATAAGGTTGCAGAGTTCTTAATTACCATCCTGAAGTTCGTTGTTGTCTTGGATAAAGTGTAAATAAATAGTTTAATTGCTTTATTTGGACACATTTTACTAACAATCTTTATCAGCTTCCTCACTTGATGCTGGTTCATTGATATCTCATTGCCCCATACGCAGAAAGGGTCGAAACGTGGATCTTTACCAATGACATATGTACCTAAAAGCACCAAGTTAATATTAGAAGCTAAACAGCAATGGCACAATGATGTAGTACAACACTCTTTTATAATATGTATATATACATCCGTATGTGGTAGTCCATTTGAAATCTCTAAAAAGACAAATATTTAGGAACAGAGGGAGTATCTTATAACATCCAATATACTCACATATTAGATGAATTAACATCTTATATTATAGGCTGGAAGGAGTTTAGTTCGTTCTTAAAAATTATCTGCTGTTGTATCCACGGGTTACCGTTAGTTTGATCTAGTTCGGGCTCAAATAGCCCTAAAGTATATCTAAACATGAGGGCTAGTTTGAGCTAGTTGCATCTATAACCCGCCCAAAAAAACTAGTATCCAACCCGAGAGGTGCTAATTGGAGCTAGTTCTCCTAGTGCATTTATCGTCATGTAACCCTGCCATCCAAACAACTCTTTGGATGGAGTTAGTTCAGGGTTAGTAATGAGCTAGAAACTAACACTAACCTCTAGCTAAGTTGAGTATCAAAACAGGGTTGTGTTGTTGCTATTGCTGCTCCTGCTCTTCTACGTATATCTAGACATCATTAGAACATTAATGTAACACTCTTCCTTGTTGCTATGTAGCCTAGGATTGCATATTTAGACATTAAGTACAGTGCATGTTCCTATGTAGCCTTAGATATATTACATATGGCCCTAGTTAACCTAAGGATTAATGGGTTGCAGATATATTTAGTTAAAAGTCTGATTCACCGATTAGTCCCTTATCAGCCGCCGACCTATATGGTACTAGCTACGGATATCCTGAACAGTGAGCAGATATAAGCCATGGGATGAAACTAACCTCGATGGAAAACAGCAGTCGTTCCCAAAATTGTCATGTGTAGGTACATCAAGAAGCATGTTAAGCACAACAGGCTAAACATCAACCAAAATTACACATGGCAGACAAAATAATCTCCAAAAGATAGCTTTAGTGTGTAGGTTTAAGCACGCTAGTAAAGCAAAACAAGTGGAAAGGTGTGCTAACTGCAACAGGCCTAACATTGAACAACAAGCAAACATGGTCATTCAAACTGGTATTGTGCCGGTCTAAGTACACTGGTTATGGTTAAATAAAAATGGAAAGGCGTGTTAACTACAAGATGCAGCAACCAAATGTAGTCATTCATAGTGGTATTGTTGAAACTAGTACTGATGAAATTGAACTGCACAGTTCATACTCGCACATATAGAACATCACATTGTGAATAACCGGAATAAACAAGGCATACTACGAACAACCAAAGATAGCATTTGAAACTGAACATATGCTAACTACAAGCAACCGAACAATCAAAAAACTTTAAAAGAGGCATATGCTAGCTATAACAGGCTTAACAACAAGCAAATATATGCATTCCTATCGGTATGTTTAAAACTGGATTGATGAAATGTACTACACAGTAAATAATTGCACATATAGAGCATCACATTGTGAACAACTGAAATAAACAAATCATGGGTTTCCTCACTTGTCACAGATGGGCTCATTCCTGTGGGAAGAGCACGGACCCTGGATGCGCTCCATGTTGTCGCAGATGGGCTCCTTCCTCTTGGAAGAGCACGGCTGTAGGGTGCCCTCGCTGATGTCGCAGACGGGCGCTTTCCCCTTGGAAGAGCCGGAGAGGGTGCCGTCCTCGTGGTTGCCATCGATGAGGTCTGACTTGGAAGCTGTGGATCCCAAGCCAGTGTCGCAGAACGTGTACTTCAGAAATGACAAAAGGGGCTCGATGGTGATGTAGAATGGCAAATTGTTGATAGCGAGCCAGAGGAGATCAGCGGCGGGGCCATGGATAAGATCACCGGCGGTTGAACCCGACGGGTTGGGGGTGGGCCACTTAACCTATGACACAGCCCGCCTCAGGGTGTCATTGTCGATGACCTCGATGTCGTAGCCGGTGGACGAGACATGCCCGCATACTCTAGCCCGCTGCTTCAGTGCCTACCGCCAGTAATGGTCGTTAGTTTCATCGACGACGTTGGGCGAAGAGACCGCTATACACCTCTTATGGGCCAGTTGCTCCACGGAAAGCATAGTTGGGCTTAGGCTGAGACGCTCTGGAGTGGGGGATGGGGATCTGTGGGAAAGGGGGCATTTGACAGGCGTCATCTAAGAAACTCAGGGTGGCTGATGACCCACAAGTATAGGGGATCTATCGTAGTCCTTTTGATAAGTAAGAGTGTCGAACCCAACGAGGAGCAGAAGGAAATGATAAGCGGTTTTCAGCAAGGTATTCTCTGCAAGCACTGAAATTATAGATAATAGATAGTTTTGTGATAAGATAATTTGTAACGAGCAACAAGTAACAAAATTAAATAAAGTGCAGCAAGGTGACCCAATCCTTTTTGTAGCAAAGGACAAGCCTGGACAAACTCTTATATAGAAGAAAGCACTCCCGAGGACACATGGGGATTATCGTCAAGCTAGTTTTCATCACGTTCATATGATTCGCGTTCGGTACTTTGATAATTTGATATGTGGGTGGACCATTGCTTGGGTGATGTCCTTACTTGGACAAGCATCCCACTTATGATTAACCCCCATTGCAAGCATCCACAACTACAACAGAAGTATTAAGGTAAACCTAACCATAACATGAAACATATGGATCCAAATCAGCCCCTTACGAAGCAACGCATAAACTAGGGTTTAAGCTTCTGTCACTCTAGCAACCCATCATCTACTTATTACTTCCCAATGCCTTCCTCTAGGCCCAAATAATGGTGAAGTGTCATGTAGACGACATTCACATAACACCACTAGAGGAGAGACAACATACATCTCATCAAAATATCGAACCAATACCAAATTCACATGACTACTAATAGCAAGACTTCTCCCATGTCCTCAGGAACAAACGTAACTACTCACAAAGCATATTCATGTTCATAATCAGAGGGGTATTAATATGCATATAGGATCTGAACATATGATCTTCCACCAAATAAACCGGCTAGCATCAACTACAAGGAGTAATCAACACTACTAGCAACCTACAGGTACCAATCCCAGACTTAGAGATAAGAATTGGATACAAGAGATGAACTAGGGTTTGAGAGGAGATGGTGCTAGTGAATATGTTGATGGAGATTGGCCCCCTCCAGATGAGAGGAGCGTTGGTGATGACGATGGTGATGATTTCCCCCTCCCGGAAGGAAGTTCCCTGCCAGAACAGCTCCGCCAGAGCCCTAGATTGGTTCCGCCAAGGTTTTGCCTCGTGGCGGCGGAGTGTCATCCCGAAAGCTTGCTTATGATTTTTTCCTCAACGAAATACTTCATATAGCAGAAGATGGGCATCGGAGGGCCACCAGGGGGCCCACGAGGCAGGGGCGTGCACAGGGGGGTAGGGCGCGCCCCCCACCCTCGTGGCCAGGGTGTGGGCGCCCTCTGGAACTTCTTGCGCTCAGTATTTTTTATATATTCTAAAAATAGCTTTCGTGAAGTTTGAGGACTTTTGGAGCTGTGCAGAATAGGTCTCTAATATTTGCTCCATTTCCAACCCAGAATCCCACCTGCCGGCATTCTCCCTCTTTATGTAAACCTTGTAAAATAAGAGAGAATAGGCATAAGTATTGTGACATAATGTGTAATAACAGCTCATAATGCAATAAATATCGATATAAAAGCATGATGCAAAATGGACGTATCAACTCCCCCAAGCTTAGACCTCGCTTGTCCTCAAGCGAAAGCCGAAATCAAAAAATATGTCCACATGTTTAGAGATAGAGCTGTCAATAAAAATAAAATACGGACATGGGGGCATCATGATATTTCTTAGAACAGTAGTTTATATAGTTATTGTCATATGATCTCTTATGCTAAAGTAACAATTCAATCACAATTTCAAGTATGAATCATAAACTTCACTGAAAACTAACAAACTATAATCTCAGTCATTGAAGCAATTGCAATTTGTCATAACATAGGAAAGAGTCAATATAAGAGATTTTCAGCAAGTCCACATACTCAACTATCATATAGTCTTTCACAATTGCTAACACTCACGCAATACTTATGGGTATGGAGTTTTAATCGGACACAGAGAAAGATAGGGGCTTATAGTTTTGCCTCCCAACATTTTACCTCAAGCGTAATGTCAACAATAATAGTTCATTAAAACTCAGATCCAATTAGCCATACATACCAGGATCCTTCCAACATATTGTGCTTGCCAAAAGATAAAATGTAAAAAGGAAAGGTGAAGATCACCATGACTCTTATGTAAGGTAGGAAATAAAAGTAAAAGATATGCCCTTCGCAAAGGGAAGCAGAGGTTGTCATGCGCTGTTATGGTTGGATGCACAAAATCTTAATGCAAAAGAACGTCACTTTATATTGCCACTTGTGATATGGACCTTTATTATGCAATCTGTCCCTTTTATTTCTTCCATATCACAAGATCGTATAAAGCTTATTTTCTCCCACACTAATAAGTCATACATATTTAGAGAGCAATTTTTATTGCTTGCACCAATGACAACTTACTTGAAGGATCTTACTCAATCCATAGGTAGATATGGTGGACTCTCTTGGCAAAACTGGGTTTAAGGGTATTTGGAAGCACAAGTAGTATCTCTACTTGGTGCAAAGAATTTGGCTAGCATGAGGAGGAAAGGCAAGCTCAATCATGTTGGATGATCCATGACTATATAATTTATCTTAGATGTAAGAAAACAACCCATTACGTTATCTTCCTTGTCCAACGTCAACTCTTTAGCATGTCATATTTTAATGAGTGCTCACAATCATAAAAGATGTCCAAGATAGTGTATTTATATGTGAAGACCTCTCTTTCTTTATTACTTCCTATTAATTGCAACGATGACCAATACTATGTTTGTCAACTCTCAACAACTTTTATTCATCATACTCTTTATATGTGAGCTCATTACTCTCCATAAGATCCATATGATCTCTTTATTTCTTCTTATTTCTTCTCTTTTATTTTATTCCCTCAAGATCATAGCAAAATCATCAAGCCCTTGACTCAACACTAATCTTTATTATATAGCTCACAGACTCGATTACATAGAGGGAGCATAAAGGAAAACGCAAAACTAGATCATACCAAAAACTTTATTCCACTAGATAAAGATATTACTAAAAGGATCGAACTAAGAAAAACGGTAAAGATAAAAGTGATGGTGATACGATACCGGGACACTCCCCCAAGCTTGGCATTTGCCAAGGGGAGTGCCCATGCCCATGTGATTATATCTCTTTTGTCGGTGAAGGAGTTGGAGTTGTTGATGATGTAGGCTTGTCGTCCCTCTTCCAAGGCATAGGCTCACCATCATAGAAGGATGATCGAGTCTCCTGAGTCCTCAAATCTGCAGCCAAACTCATCCTTTTGAATCTATATTCATACTCACAGTTTTGATTCTGCAGGTCATAGATCTGGGCTTGGAGGTGCTCGATTTTCTCATGAAGTTTGAAGATGGCCTCCCCAATGTCCTTGATGTCCAGCTTATGGTTGTTGGTGAACTCCGTGATCATAATGTGATTGGAGTCGAGTCCACGCTCCACCATCTCCTGACACTTGAAAACTTGTTGCTCCAATGCCTCGAGCCTTGCCTTCATGCTTCCGGTCTTCCATGGTCCCTCAACATCGCGGATGTGCAACAACCCCTCACGCATCTCAATGGTTTGAGGCTGTTGCAGCACCTCCGCAAGGTAGGGGTTGATGACCTTCTCGAAGAACTTGTCCTTTGGGACACTTGAAGAAGACATGACGACCTAGATCTGTCAGAAAAATAGCTCGAAACAAAGACGAGAGATATTTGCGTGATACAGGAGTCAAAACCTCCGGGAGATTATATAATGAATTTTTACCGACCAAAATACGTAATGTGCAAGAAAATGGAGTCCGAAGAGCGCACGAGGTGCCCACGAGGCAGGGGGCGCGCCCTCCACCCTCGTGGAGCCCTCATGTCCTTCCCAGACTGCTTCTTATTTTTTTATTTTTCTAAATATTCCAAAACGGAGAAAAATTGCCATTAGAACTGTTTTGGAGTCGGTTTACTTACCCTACCACATACCTATTCCTTTTTGGAGTCTGAAATGTTCCGAAAAGTGTCCCTTATCTATTCCTCTGGGGTTACAGTTTCAATAACATTGGTTTCAACATTTATAGGATTACCTGAGATATAATGTTTGATTCTTTAACCGTTCACCACCTTCGGATTTGTGCCTTCGAAGTTGTTGATTTTTATGGCGCCGGAACGATAGACCTCCTCGATAACGTAAGGACCTTCCCATTTAGAGAGAAGTTTTCCTGCAAAAAATCTTAAACAAGAGTTGTATAGCAATACATAATCACCTACATTAAACTCACGCTTTTGTATCCTTTTGTCATGCCATCTTTTAACTTTTACTTTAAACAATTTGGCATTCTCATAGGCTTGGGTTCTCCATTCATCAAGTGAGCTAATGTCAAATAACCTCTTCTCACCGGCAAGTTTGAAATCATAATTGAGCTCTTTAATAGCCCAATATGCCTTATGTTCTAGTTCGAGAGGTAAGTTGACATGCTTTTCCATAAACCATTTTATACGGAGACATACCCATAGGACTTTTATATGCAGTTCTATAGGCCCATAATGCATCATCAAGTTTCTTGGACCAATTCTTTCTAGATCTATTAATGGTCTTTTGCAAAATTAATTTGAGTTCTCTATTACTCAATTCTACTTGACCACTAGACTGTGGGTGATAAGGAGATGCAATTCTATGATTAACATCATACTTAGCAAGCATTTTACGGAAAGCACCATGAATGAAATGTGAACCACCATCAGTCATTAAATATCTAGGTACCCCAAACCTAGGAAAAATAACTTCTTTAAGCATCTTAATAGAGGTGTTATGATCAGCACTACTAGTTGGAATAGCTTCTACCCACTTAGTAACGTAATCAACAACAACTAAAATATGTGTGTATCCATTAGAGGCAGGAAAAGGTCCCATATAATCAAAGCCCCAAACATCAAATGGTTCAATAACAAGTTAATAATTCATAGGCATTTCTTGACGTCTACTAATATTACCAATTCTTTGACATTCATCACAAGATAAGACAAACTTACGGGCATCCTTGAAGAGAGTAGGCCAATAAAAACCGTATTGCAATACCTTATATGCAGTTCTATCTCCAGCGTGGTGTCCTCCATAAGCTTCGGAGTGACACTTGGGTAGGATCTGTTCCTGTTCATGCTCAGGTACACAACGCCTAATAACACCATCTACTCCTTTATAGAGATGTGGGTCATCCCAAAAGTAATGTCTTAAATCATAGAAAAACTTTTTCTTTTGCTGGTATGTTAAACTAGGTGGTATAAATTTAGCAACAATGTAATTAGCATAATCAGCATACCATGGAGCAGTATGAGAAGCGTTTATGACATTTAATTATTCATCAGGAAAGCTATCATCAATAGGTAGTGGGTCATCAAGAACATTTTCTAACCTAGACAAGTTATCTGCAACGGGGTTCTCAGCTCCCTTTCTATCAATAATATGCAAATCAAATTCTTGTAGCAAGAGAACTCATCTAATAAGTCTAGGTTTAGCATCTTTCTTTCCATAAGATATTTAATAGCAGCATGATCAGTGTGAATAGTTACTTTAGAATCAACAATATAAGGTCTGAACTTATCACAAGCAAATACAACTGCTAAGAATTCTTTTTCAGTAGTAGCATAATTTCTCTGGGCATTGTCTAGAGTTTTACTAGCATATTGAATAACATTTAATTTCTTATCAACTCTTTGCCCTAGAACAACACCTACAACATAATCACTAGCATTACACATAATTTCAAAAGGTAAATTCCAATCAGGTGGCTGAATGACAGGTGCAGAGATTAATGCTTTCTTAAGTATTTCAAATGCTTCTACACAATCATCATCAAAGATGAATGGTATATCTATTTGTAATAAATTAGTCAGAGGCCGAGAAATTTTTGAGAAGACCTTGATGAACCTCCTATAAAAGCCGGCATGACCGAGGAAGCTTCTTATACCTTTAATGTCCTTGGGACATGGCATCTTTTCAATAGCATCAACTTTAGCTTTGTCAACTTCAATACCTCTTTCAGAAATTTTATGCCCCAAGACAATACCTTCATTAACCATAAAGTGGCACTTCTCCCAATTCAAAACGAGATTAGTTTCTTCACATCTCTACAAAACTCGATCAAGGTTGCTCAAGCAATCATCAAAAGAGGATCCATAAACGGAGAAATCATCCATGAATACCTCACATATCTTTTCATAAAAGTCAGAGAATATAGCCATCATGCATCTTTGAAAGGTAGCAGGTGCATTACATTAACCAAAAGGCATACGTCTATAAGCAAAAGTACCGAAAGGGCAAGTAAAAGTGGTCTTTGATTGATCATCAGCTGACACAGGTATTTGAGAGAAACCAGAATAACCATCTAGAAAGCAAAAATGTGTATGTTTGGATAATCTTTCTAGCATTTGATCAATGAAAGGTAAGGGGTAATGATCTTTTTTAGTAGCCTTATTTAATTTGCGGAAATCAATTACCATCCTATAACCTGTAATAATTCTTTGCGGAATCAATTCATCTTTATCATTAGGAACAACAGTAATACCTCCCTTCTTAGGAACACAATGGACAGGACTTACCCACTGACTATCAGCAACGGGATAAATTATACATGCCTCAAGGAGATTTAGTATTTCTTTTCTTACCACTTCTTTCATCTTAGGATTCAGTCATCGTTGGTGATCAATAACCGGTTTGGCATCTTTCTCCAAATTTATTTTGTGTTGACATAGAGTGGGACTAAGCCCTTAAGATCATCAAGAGTATATCCAATAGCAACACGGTGCTTCTTCAGAGTTTTCAATAATTTTTCTTCCTCCTTCTCTGAAAGGTTAGCACTAATAATAACAGGATATATCTTCTTTTCATCAAGATAAGCATATTTAAGAGTATCAGGCAATGGTTTAAGCTCAAACACGGGATCACCCTTGGGTGGAGGAGGAGCCCCTAAGATTTCAACAGGCAAGTTGTGTTTCAGAATAGGTCCCTATTTAAAGAACACCTCACCTATTTCCCTTCTTTCATTCATAAACATATCATTTTCATGGTCTAGCAAATATTGTTCTAAAGGATCACTAGGAGGTATGACAATAGAAGCAAGACCAATAATTTCATCTTTACTAGGCAATTCCTCTTCACGGTGTTGTTTACTAGGCAATTCCTCTTCACGGTGTTGTTGAACTCATGAGACATATCACTTAAACCAATAGTAACGACATCCTTTTCGCAGTCTATCCTAGCATTAACCGTGTTTAAGAAGGGTCTACCAAATATAATGGGACAAACGCTATCTTGTGGGGAACCAAGAACAAGAAAATCAGCAGGATATTTAGTTTTCCCACACAAGACTTCAACATCTCTAACAATCCCAATTGGTGAAATAGTATCTCTATTGGCAAGTTTAATTGTGACATCAATATCTTCTAACTTAGCAGGTGCAATATCATGCATAATTTCTTTGTATAAGTCAATAGGTATTGCACTAGCACTGGCACCCATATCACACAAGCCATGATAACAATGATCTCCTATTTTAACAGAAATAACAGGCTTGCCTACCACAGGTCTATGTTTATCTTTAGCACAAGGTTTAGCAATTCTAGCAGTTTCATCATAGAAATAAATAACATGCCCATCAATATTATTAGCCTAGCAATATTAGGTTCAACTTTAACTTGCTCAGGAGGTGTATAGGTTCTAAAATTGCTTTTACGAACCACAGTTGAAGATCTTTTATCCTAACAGGAAAAGGTGGTTTCTCAACATAAGCAGTAGGAATAATAGGATCATTATAAGTGATAGTATTTTCTTCAACTTTAATAGGTGCAGCTACTTTTACCTCTATGGGAGGATGATATTTAAACCACTTCTCCTTAGGGAGATCAACATGAGTGGCAAAACATTCACAGAAAGAAGCTACTATCTCAGAGTCAAGTCCATATTTAGTGCTAAATTTACGGAAAACACCTATATCCATAAAAGATTTAACACAATCAAACTTAGGTGTCATACCTGACTCCTTACCTTCGTCGAGTCCCAATCTTCGGAGTTCCGTTTAATTCTTTCCAATAAATCCCATTTGAATTCAATAGCCTTCATCATAAAAGAGCCAGCACAAGAAGTATCGAGCATGGTGCGATTGTTATCAGAAAGCCGAGCATAATTTTTTTGGATAATCATTTCTCTTGAGAGCTCATGATTGGGGCATGAATATAACATTGATTTAAGCCTCCCCCAAGCTTGAGCGATGCTTTCTCCTTCGCGAGGCCAAAAATTATATATATAATTGCGATAAGGATGAACAAGATGCATAGGATAAAACTTTTGATGAAATTCCAATTTCAATCGTTTGTAGTTCCATGATCCCATATCATCACATAGCCTATACCATGTCAATGCATCTCCCTTCAAAGATAAAGAGAAGACATTCTTCTTGATAACATCATCAGGCATACCTGCAAGCTTAAATAATTCACAAACTTCATCCACATATATTAGGTGCTCATCAGGATGTAATGTTCCATCTCCTGCAAAAGGATTAGCTAGCAGTTTTTCTATCATACCCGAAGGAATTTCAAAGTAGACATGTTCATTTTTAGTAGGTTCAGTAGGTTGAGTAGGTTGAGGAGCAACCTTTTGCTCTACTGGTCGAGGTGAAGATACCCAGAACAAGCCCCTCAAAGGATTACTTTCCATAGTAACAAGTGACAGTAAATTTCAGCACACTATATAATTTTTTTCCTTACCAAATTCCACCTACCAAAGGCGCTTCACTCCCCGGCGACGGCGCCAGAAAAGAGTCTTGATGACCCACAAGTATAGGGGATCTATCATAGTCCTTTCGATAAGTAAGACTGTCGAACCCAACGAGGAGCAGAAGGAAATGATAAACGGTTTTCAGCAAGGTATTCTCTGCAAGCACTGAAATTATAGATAATAGATAGTTTTGTGATAAGATAATTTGTAACGAGCAACAAGTAACAAAATTAAATAAAGTGCAGCAAGGTGGCCCAATCCTTTTTGTAGCAAAGGACAAGCCTAGACAAACTCTTATATAGAAGAAAGCGCTCCCGAGGACACATGGGAATTATCGTCAAGCTAGTTTTCATCACGTTCATATGATTCGCGTTCGGTACTTTGATAATTTGATATGTGGGTGGACCGGTGCTTGGGTGCTGTCCTTACTTGGACAAGCATCCCACTTATGATTAACCCCCATTGCAAGCATCCGCAACTACAACAGAAGTATTAAGGTAAACCTAACCATAGCATGAAACATATGGATCCAAATCAGCCCCTTTCGAAGCAACACATAAACTAGGGTTTAAGCTTCTGTCACTCTAGCAACCCATCATCTACTTATTACTTCCCAATGCCTTCCTATAGGCCCAAATAATGGTGAAGTGTCATGTAGTGGACGTTCACGTAACACCACTAGAGGAGAGACAACATACATCTTATCAAAATATCGAACGAATACCAAATTCACATGACTACTAATAGCAAGACTTCTCCCATGTCCTCAGGAACAAACGTAACTACTCACAAAGTATATTCATGTTCATAATCAAAGGGGTATCAATATGCATATAGGATCTGAACATATGATCTTCCACCAAATAAACCGGCTAGCATCAACTACGAGTAATCAACACTACTAGCAACCTACAGGTACCAATCCCAGACTTAGAGACAAGAATTGGATACAAGAGATGAACTATGGTTTGAGAGGAGATGGTGCTGGTGAAGATGTTGATGGAAATTGGCCCCCTCCCGATGAGAGGAGCATTGGTGATGACGATGGTGATGATTTCCCCCTCCCGGAGGGAAGTTTCCTCGGCAGAACAGCTCCTCCAGAGCCCTAGATTGGTTTCGCCTCGTGGCGGTGGAGTCTCGTCCCGAAAGCTTGCTTATGGTTTTTTCCTCAACGAAAGACTCCATATAGCAGAAGATGGGCATCGGAGGGCCACCAGGGGGCCCACGAGGCAGGGGGCGCGCCCAGGGGGTAGGGCGCGCCCCCCACCCTCGTGGCCAGGGTGTGGCCCCCCTCTGGAACTTCTTGCGCTCAGTATTTTTTATATATTCTAAAAATAGCTTTCGTGAAGTTTCATGACTTTTGGAGCTGTGCAGAATAGGTCTCTAATATTTGCTCCATTTCCAGCCCAGAATCCCAGCTGTCGGCATTCTCCCTCTTTATGTAAACCTTGTAAAATAAGAGAGAATAGGCATAAGTATTGTGACATAATGTGTAATAACAACCCATAATGCAATAAGTATTGATATAAAAGCATGATGCAAAATGGACATACCAGCGGCCTGGGTATGGAGATCGGTGGGTAAGCTGCACGAGCAAACCGGCAGATGTTGACAATGGAGGCCTTGGGGCGGCGACGGCGGCAGGGACTTTGCTAGGGTTTCGAGCGAGGGAGGGTGTGTGTGTGTGTGTGTGCGCGCGCACGCACGCCCGAGGAGGTTTTGGTGTGTGTGTGTGTGTGTGTGTGGAGGGGGGCGCGGGGTGTTTGAGGAAATGACACGGGTACTGAAAATTTTACTACACGGGAGTCAAACGTGGGAGTGAAATGCCGGACTATTGAAAATTTTGATGATAGTGCATCGCACACGGTCCAAAGATAACAACCGTGTGTTATGAAAAATAAAAACCCTCAAGGCGGGCAGATATTTTCGATGCAGGCGGGATTGGGAAAAAGAAACATCGCACACGGTCTGAGATAACAACTGTGTGTTATGAAACAGAAAAACCCTCGAATTGGGTAGATATTTTTGAGAGGGGGAGCCTCGTGGAGCCCAATGTACTGTGCGGATGTGTGTGTGACAGGTGCACCTGCGTGGCACATGGTTAGTTTGAGTGAACCGTGTCTGTTGTGTCGTCCGACTTGTCTAATGTTCGTAAATTTGGCGAAATATGATGCGGGAGAGGGTCAGAACACGAACACACTTGCATGTGGACCAAATTTATGTATCAAAAGGGTGGTTTGATTTTCAAATACCAAATGCAACTTCGATGTGGCACCTCTCTCGCAAAGCGCATGGTATTGCTTGCTCCCACCCTCTCGTGTCGGCACGAAGGGAATCCTAAGCTATGAATGCATGCCCCTCCCCCTCAACTGAGGTTCACCTAGCAAAGTGTGAAGTAGCTAGCAGCCCCCCTCATCACTCGTGCTAGCACGAAGGGAATCCTAAGCTATATATTATGAATGCATGCCCCCTCCCCCTCAACCGAGGTTCACCTAGCAAAGTGCGAAGTAGCTAGCAGCCCCCCTCCTCCCTCGTGTCGGCACGAAGGGAATCCTAAGCTATATATGAATGCATGCCCCCCAACCGAGGTTCACCGTAGCAAAGTGCGAAGTAGCTAGCAGCCCCCCTCCCTTGTGTCGGCACGAAGGGAATTCTAAGCTATGAATGCATGCCCCCTAACCGAGGTTCACCTAGCAAAGTGTGAAGTAGAGCTAGCAGCCCCCCCTCCCTCGTGTCGGCACGAAGGGATTCCTAAGCTATGAATGCATCCCCCCCAACCTAGGTTCACCTAGCAAAGTGCGAAGTAGCTAGCAGCCCCCCTCCTTCATGTCGGCATGAAGGGAATCCTAGCTAAGCTATGAATGCATGCCCTCCCCCCCAACCAAGGTTCACCCTAGCAAAGTGCGAAGTAGCTAGCAGCCACCCCTCCCTTGTGTCGGCATGAAGGGAATCCTAAGCTATGAATGCACATGCCCCCCCCCCCAACCTAGGTTCACCTAGCAAAGTGCGAAGTAGCTAGCAGCCCCCCTCGTGTCGGCACGAAGGGAATCCTAAGCTATGAGCATCCCCCCTCCCCCCCAACCGAGGTTCACCTAGCAAAGTGCAAAGTAGCTAGCAGCCCCCCACCCCCCTCGTGTCGCCATGAAGGGAATCCTAATTAAGCTATGAAAGCATGCCCCCCAACCGAGGTTCACCTAGCAAAGTGCGATGTAGCAACCCCCCCCCCCCACACACACACACTTTCAGTCGGCGGGCCAGAGAGGCATATATCTCACCAAGATGGATCATAAAACGGACCAAGAATAATCCACCTTGGTCGTACAACCTCTCTCTTGTTGTTGGTCAAAGTGAAGGCCATCCATGCGACCCCGGAGATGGGATAGCTCGCCAATAATCACGCAAGTAGCTAGTCCCTGAAGACAACCACTGCATGCGTGTGGCCCAAACATATGTATGGAGAGGTGTGTTTTTGAGTAAGAATGAACAAATTTGATGTGGCACCGTGATTTTGAACTAGAAATCCCCACACTGAGTGAGGGTTAGGTTGACGATGCATATGTATGTTACACCACACTTCAAGCCAACGACGGGAATTCATATATGCATGCATGCATGCGTGCATATATAGTATATGCGCTCAGACTTAATTAGGTCTGAATCTCACCATGACCTATACTACGATAACATGAACCAAATGAAGAATCCGCCATGGTAACCTATATTGTTGTTGGTCAAGGTGATCATGGATGTCCACGCGGACCCACGAATATATAGGCTTGTCGTCGATAACCACGCGAGGGAGTGTATCGTTCGAAGGCAACCACTACATGAATATGTATGAGGTAATGCATGCATGCATGTTTGAATACAAAACATTGATCTGGCGCATCTGTCAAAAATCGTACACTAGCTCCCCACACAGAGCAAGATCGGTTCATGATGGTGTCGTTGTACTAGCCACTTCGACTCGATGGGAGGGATTCATGCATACACATGCATATGCGTGTGCTCAAAGTGTATCATGCATGTCATCCCAGAGTAAAAATAATAATCCCCTCCTAAGTCAAATTAACCTCTCTTGTTGTCAGGCAAAAAGAAGTGATGGAGCAAGCGGGCCCATAGATGGAAAGCATCGATATCGCTGATAACCGCTTAAGAGGATGCGAGAGGACAACCACCACCGCTTTGCATGTGGGCCAAACATATATATGTTTAATACCCAAAATGCACAACTTTGATGTGCCACATGCCTCAAAAACCGTAAACCATGCACCCACACAGAGCGAGGTTCATATCAAGCGTACTACATATGATGGTCCCCTTCCCCCCTCTTCACCGCATACTATATGCTCCTGCCGTAATTTATGTACAAGTACAACCCAAAAGAATCCTCATCGATGGTGAAATTAATTAACCTCTCCCGATGCAGGTCAAAGTGATGATGCATGCATGCATGCATCGATGATGGCCTCGTGGGCCCACAGATGGAAGCGTCACACGTGAGTGTCCTAGCTAGGATATATATGCATGTGGACCAAAAAAGTGTTGTGTGATGTTTGAATAACCAATTTCAGAATTTTGATGTGGCACGTGCCTCAGTAACCAAAAAGTCGACACTGAGTGAGGTGTACTTGTTCACGGACGCATACGTATAGTATATATGCTAGTCTCCTCCCACCTCTTCGACGCGTACTATATACCACCATAACATAAACAAAAAAGATTATACCTTGCTGGTCAAATTAACCTCACTGCCGGCTGTTCTTCAAAGTGATGGACGACGACCTCGCGGGCCCATAGAAAGCATCACACGCGAGTATCGAGTGTCGTGTAGGACAACCATCGACTGCATGTGGCCAAAACATTTATGTATGAAAGGGTTGTGTAATGTTTTAAATAACGATTTCACGACTCTAATGTGGCACCAGCCCGCCTAACAAAACGGCCAACCCACACGGTGGCTCACAACTCGTAATGTACTACGAGCCACCCGCCATCCCCAGATGCACACACCCACACACACACCGCGAATCCACCGCAACTACGATGCGTGTTAAATTAATTATACCGCAGTGAACATACATGTTACCAAAGGAGGGACGTTTTAATTTCAAAAAAATCACAGAGATCATTAAGACATTTTAGTACATTGATTGATTGATTTTCTATGGGTATAATGTGCAAAAATCAAATCTGAGCTACATGCACACGTGACAGTGCACCTAAATGGATTGCAAAAACACATGTGTCTCACTAGGTGCATGTTTACTCCCCGTGCAACAAATTTCAAACATTGAGAATCTTGATTTTTTAAATTCTAATACATCCAAAACTTATTTGAAATTCATGAAACTTATCGTGTTGTCATATGGACACCAATACAAAGTGGCATTGTGCTTTTTTTGTCAAATTTGAGACCAGTTTTGATGCAATCTTTATCTAATTACAGATGGGAGATTATTAATAATTGGGAACCAATATCCCAAACGAATTATTTATTTGAACCGTGAGCGTTAGACCAACAATGAATACATGTCATGCTTCAGTTAAGCAATAAAGCGGCAGCATTAATCATCCAAATAGAAAAACAATATATGTGCCGCCGCGTGCCCCATGTGGCGTGCGAGCAGGCGTGAGTTGATGGGACGCATGCGAGCAGTCCGCCGCGCAGGCAGACGGGGAGGCATGCGTGTAGGTGTGTGAATTGACGGAGGTGTGCTGGCTGCGTAGTGTCACCGAGAGGCGTGCGAGTAGCTGTGTGAAACTTTGATAGGCATCCCAGCAGTCCAGTGCGCAGGCTCACCGGGAGGCGAGCCATCGGTTTGACCGCCGCCCGCCTCTCTCCCACAACTCCCACTACTCCATATTAATTGTGCGCCCGAGCGGCCGCACCCCCATCCTCGCTACGCACACACAATCCCCTCTCTCCGCTTGCAACCTCGATGCCACTCTCAGTCCACAAAGCCGTCAGTGTATGAGGATGCCGCCGAAGCGCCCCATCGGAGGGAGTGGCGACGTCGGGGCTGCTAAAGCACCGAAGCACGACGTGAAGATGGAGACAAAGGTTGCCGTCACCGCCGGCGAGTTATCGCTGCACCTTGACGTCATCGACGGCGTCGAGCTTGCACAGCTGGAGGAGGAGTTCCACACCGACTCCGACGACCACTCCGAAGACGAATTCGACGACCACTCCGGTGACGAATCCAACGACGACGAGCAACTGGTTAGTCATCTATACCCATTTACGTGTCAAATAGATCATATGGTTTCTCTGGTTACTCCTGCCTCCCCCTTTTTGGAGTAGAAATCATGTGGTTATGTTCTCCCAATCCATGAAATCTGAGTAAGTTTCGTTAGATCCGTGTAGTGTATTGATTGTTTGAATGGTACAGGTGATAAGTGATTAGTTGTTTCATCTGTGCAAATGATTTCTGCTAGTAATCTGATTATGGTTAGTGTTTGTGCTAATAATTTCTAGCCAGGACTTGACAATTGATTTTAAATGACCTACATATGTTTGTGCCATTATTTTCTTCAAGAATGGTCTGTGCATAGATGACTGTGCTTAAAAATCGAACCATAATCTCTGAATATGTATAAATAAATAGCCAAAAAATCCTAATCCTACTTCACGGCATGTAATCAGTGATTTGATGCCAAATTTGTTTTACTATATGTATAGGTGTTGTCTGACAATATGGATAGTGAGGATGAAGATTCCCAGAGGAGGTACAAGAGGCGAATCCTGAGGGAGCTTTATGCGGGAATGCATAACAGGCGAATTAGGACCTGGAACGACGGCTATGGATGCCCATTTTGCAACCACAAGATTCATGACGCGTATCTAAGTGTTCTTGCGCATGCAAGAGGACGGGTCGCTGGCTCCTTCAAGCATAAGTATCCTCGCAGGGTGGCGCACGACGCGTACGCCGAGTACCTAGAGAAGCTTTAGGATCGTGTCGGCCGCATGTGAGATGAGATGTGGGATGGATCGAACTATGTACGCTTGAGTATGCTTAATGACGGTTAAACTATGTACTTATGGTTGAACTATGCGTATGTACGTGTACGCTTATTATCTATGTCTGAGTATGTTAAATATTTTGCCAAATTTTGGTAAAAATTACAACGGGGGACCAATAAAGCAGGACGGAGGTAGTACGTCAATCACACATGGTTCTCAAAATTGGAACCATGTGCAATGACTATCATTTTGCCTGTTGCGTCAATCACTCATGATTCGCTCTAGCACACCGTCGCCCCCAAAATTCTTTGCGGGACAGAAAACCCTCACCACCCAATTCAAAAAAGAAAAAAGAAAACCCTCACCATCCCCACGTCACAAAAACCCTCACCCCGCCCGCCACCCACCTCGGCCCCTCCGGTACATTCCCCATTCACACTTGCACAAGCTCCTGCGCGTCTATGCCATGGCACCGCCTATCGCGGCGGTAAACACTTAGCTCGACACCTGCCGCCGCCGCCAGGCTGCCGGCAAAGCGCATCACATTTCACCACTTCCGCTTGCCGCCGCCTATCACCATCGACTTTCTCGACGCTGCTCGTGGTCGACCCAGCTCCGCTCAGTTGGGGAATTTGCCGTACTGAGGGTTTTTCTCATGGATGATAAGGTAACTAATTTAACAAGATATTATCTCATCTCTTATCCCAGTTCATCTGCCTCCTTTAATCACCCGACGGAAATCACCGTGAATTCATTTTTATTCGAGCTGATATGAGGGTTTTCTTTCATTCATAGAATGTACAGTGCGCCAATACTTCAAGACTTGGTGACCGCCGCCAGAGATTCCATCTCATCGTACCAGATAACTTGAGGACGCGCGCGGTATGTTCAGTCTCACCCTAAATCGGTTGGCATGGCCTACTTTCCTGAACATATTCTAAATATTTCTACATTTGGATAAAAGGTGCCACATGCACCATATACGTCAAAGGGGATCCCCCCTCTTCTTTCTATATTAGGAAAATTAATGATGTATTGTTCTTTGATTACTCTCATATTTCCATGACATCATGTTTACCCTATCTGTTTAATATAGACTTTTGTCCTTCGATTTCAACTGCTGTACATTTCTTTCAATTTGGGCCCATATTTGCATGTTACCATATTTTCTTTAACAACCCTACCATTTTCTACAGGACATCCCTCGCTATGCAACAAATTATGTAGTGCACATTTTTTCCCTTTACATACATCAAGGCTCCACGAATGTCATACTGCGCACAAACCATGGATTTACAATCGTTTCTACTGTAAGACTTGATGAACGTGGTGACTCCTATTTTGGTACTGGCTTTTGGAATGAAATTGCAAAGTTGTATGTACTGAAAGCTGGCACTAAAATTGCACTGCACATAGAAGGTCCTGGTCATGAGATATATGCTAACTTCCCCGACAAAATCATCCGTCCAGACTTTGTTCGTAGTAAGTTTTCTTTTCAACTATCTACATATGTTGACTTACCCAGCAATGTCAAATGAATTGTGTAGTATTTAAGCAACCAATTGCTATTCCCCTATCTTACTATATTCCTACCTAATAACTTCTAGTTGCCAATACACTTTTCTATTGCCCTGTTTTAACTAAATATTCCCTGTACTCCCATTTCTATCAGAAAGCGCTGCTGACAAGGAGACTCTGGAGGTGGAGAACGGGGCTACCAACAAGCGGAGGCGGGGCAAGCTAGAACCGCAAGCGACTCCAGCAGGCCTAGACTTAATTAGCAGCCTCCCCGATGATATGTTGAGAGTCATCATCTCCCTCCTCCCAATCAAATATGGGGCACAGACAACCCTCCTTTCCCCCGTGGTGGCGCCCCCTATGGAACTCCAGCCCTCTCGACCTCATCGACACCCACGAGCTCTGCCATGGCTATCGCAAAAGCTTGGATGCGTTCTCCAAGATCCTCAGCATTCACCTTGGCCCAACCAAAGGCCTTAGAATGGGCAAGTTCCGTCCCAACGGCAAGGACCGAGCCAAGCTTGACGACTGGTTCCGATCCCCTGCCCTAGATCAGCTCGAGGAGCTCACTTTTGATGATGGGCATATGCGGTCGTTGCCAACGTCCGCACTCCGCCTCGCGCCCACGCTGCACGTCACCAAGTTCAGGAACTGCCATTTCCCGCGCCTTAATGAGGCGCTCGCTCTTATTATACCATGACTGAAGCACCTCGAGCTCGTCGTCATCTTCCTCTCAAAGGGTGACATGGAGAGCCTGCTCCGTGGCTGTACTGCACTCGTGTACCTTCGTCTTCAGGCGATCAATGGGTTGAGTACCTTCCACATCACCTCCAAGACTCTCCGGACTATTTATGTGTGTTGATGCTGCGGCAGGAAGACATCACAAAAGGTGGACCACAGATGGTCATCCAGGACACACCTGCACTTGAGATATTACTTGTAGTTGATCAAGACCAACAAGAATCAATGTCATTTCTGCGTCGAAATTGACAATGGTGGGCTACTCGTCTGATAAATACTCTGAACTTGTTATTGGATCCACACCTGTTCAGGTACAACAGCCGCCTTCTACCTCTCCTTCTACAAATTAACATTATTTCTAATTTTGAAGATGTTTGTCCGTCTGTCATTCAGAAAATGATTCCAAAAAGCTTGACCCCGAAACTGCGCACAGTGAAGGTCTTGGCACTAGAATCTATCGGGCCCGACCTAGAGCAAGTTGTCAGTTTCCTGAGATGCTTTCTGTGCCTGGAGAAGCTATATATCGACGTGACGTTCCTTTCCTGTTAAATGTTAACCATAAGGGAGTTCAATTCGTGACACCTTTTTTCCAAGTTTACAATGACAATGTACTATGATTTCTGAAGGTTCTTTTGGAGGATTTCAGTACATACATGCCCTTCATATTTGTTGCTTGATCCATATGGTTACAATCAATAAGCATTTCTCCTTTGGATTCATCTATACTAGTTTTCTTAGGAAACTTTTCATCCACTCCAACCTCTTGTGAAGAAGGCTACATTTTTCTAGAATGTAATCAAATGCCCATGTTAATCATGTCAGATCGAAGATGGCATGTTAGTGCATTTTACAAATCTTGCAAACCAAATAGCTAGGCCTATAGTAATGTTCAAAACGGCATGTAGGCACTAACACGTTTTCTTCTTTTGCAAATAAGATTAGGCCCAGTGGTGGATAATGTGATATAATATAACAATCACGTCGAATGCCTAGATCTGCATCTCTCAGAAATTACTTTAAACTCCTACTGAGGGACCTTACCGGAGATTATATTCGCCAGGTTCTTTGTTCTCAGAGCAAGGGTGCTGAAGGAAATGAGGTTTGCCCTACATTTATTTCACAAAAATGAATGGTCTGTTGATCAGCGCCGGCGCCTGCAGCAGAATGGAGTAGGCTCCAAAAATGCTGAATTTCATTTTGGAACTTCAGATGACAGAGTAATCGGAAGTCATCGGGTCAACCCCATACATGACTTCTCAGTGGCTGACCCCTTTGCAAAAATTGTGAGGTTTTGAAGCCAGATTTAGAAGCGGTGATATTAGTTTGAACCTATCTGATATCCATGTTCAGCGCATCAGCGTGAGCGTTTGCAGCTGATGGGCTGAATTTCATTTCTACTATCAGTTTAAACCTTGTAATCTTCGAATTTGAGCCATATAACTCTGGATTTTGAACCTTGTAACATTTCGAGCTTTTGTGGTACAATCGTTGGAATGGCATCATATGAGACTCGTATATTGCTAGCACTATTTTGACCTTAATATGCAATGGTCTTAGGTTTTATTAACCATTCTCGAATCAGTTTACCTTGTTGATCTCATAGCACACGATCTGTATAGCTAACTCGACTGTGATATTCGACATTATTGCACACAGTTGGTTTCTTCCACCGTGTGCACTGTAGAGCGGAGAATTAATTATCGCACTTGAGTTTCCATCATCACCCTTCTGTGTAACTTTGACCTCATCACCCAAGGGTAAACTTATGACCGAAGTCATTCCACACACTTCGTTTTTACAAAGCTTCCTGCCAATAAACGCCCACAATTTGTCCCTCTCCTAGCCGACGTGTGGCCAAACAAGCCGGGCGGGAAGCTTGTGCAGTAAACAACGCGGTAGCGTGGGAACAGGCTCTTCGAGCCCACGCCTAGGGTGCGGTGTTGTCAAGCGTGCACTTGGATTCTGGAATCCTCTGCTATGAACGCCATGACAAGACGTGACGATTATAGGCCGGTCGGTCCCCATTTATTACAGCGGCCATTTAACCTACCCTTGTGTCTCTTCAACCTTTCGATCGCGCCCCACCATTTCAAGAAGCACACCCACCACGAGAAATTCTTAGAGGGTATCCTGCGCGGCTACCGACGACGAGCGGTAATTCACCATGCGTGCAGTGGTGGACACCCACAGAAGGTTCATGGACCTCTCGATGGTGTACACCAACGACCCGGTCTGGGCGGAGCACTCCATCCACATCATGGAGTTGCTGCTTGCCGAGGAGAAGTACAAGGTGGTCGGGTTCGACCTCGAGTACACCCGCGCTCGTGCCGGGTCTCGTCCCAAGGTCGTCGTCGCCCAGATGTGCGTGCGCCACCATGTCCTCGTCTACCACTACTGCCTGGGCACAAGGCCTTGCGAGCGTTTAGCCAGGTTTGTCAACAGCCCCCGCTACATGTTCGCTACGGTGGACATCACCAACGATGTGAAGGCACTCGAGAATTCGGGCATCGCCTGCCAGAATCTTGTTGACATCCAGGGCCAATACAAGATAAGGGGCAGCAAGGAGCATGAGAAGGACTCACTGGTTCACCTCGCCGAGGCCATCATCGACCTCTACTACAGAGACATGAAGGATTCGTGCAACAAGGACAAACATGCCTGGCACTCGGCCTGGATGGAGAAACTCGTCAAATCTCACGTCGTGTACGCAGCCAAGGAGGCGTACATGAGCTACGACATGTACCATCGGATCGTTGACATGAGGAAGTCCCTCCTTCCCCAAAACGGCCAGGGATCTAGCCGGAAGCAGAGCAATGGCAAGCGTCGTCACAACAATAAGTAGATGATTATATCCTTGTTTCTCCTACTTTAGTATGCATGTAATTGCTTACTTTGGTGTGTGCAAATGTTATGTGTGTAGTCACTTGTGTAATCGTATGCTTAATTTGGTTATGCAGTGCTGCCTTTTTAAGTATATATGTTGATGCTCTGTAGACAGAGCGTAGATGGTGTGCGGACAAACAAAATCACATCGCACACAGACTAAACAATGGAACCCGCCGGTGATGTTTTCATCAATAACTCACAATTGTATACCGGCAATCGTTTGCTCACAACACACACATCTTATTAGCAGCAACCGTTTGTGTTCTTATCGGTCTTCAGACACATTTCTGATTACAAACCTGTTTGCCGCATATCACACACATCTTGTTAAGTTGAGCTGTTTCTGTTCTCATGTCTCAACGCAAACAGTTCATCTGAGTGAACCGCATGCCGTATATCGCACACACCTTTGATCTGGCTGGCCGTTTCTTTTGTCTTGCCTAATCACAAACAGTTCATTCGAGTGAACCATATGATGTGTATCGCACACGCCTCCATCTGGCTGCCCATTTCTTTTGTTCCTCCTCATCGCAAATAGTTAATTGAACTGAACCGTATGCCCTTCATCGCACATGCAACTAAAACCTGAATCGTGTTTGATGCATCCATCATTGCAAACGTTTTACACATTTCTGACGGTTTTCATACAGCACCGTTTGCGATTATGGCATCGCACACAGTTTCTCGAAGGGTCTCTGATCGTAGTGTCGTGTTAGCAGCATCCTGCAGTAGTGCTTTATCACTCTCACTTAGCCATAGGAGACTAACCTATTGATCGAAGGCCCAGTGCAAACTGCTATTTTTTGACTATTTCAGTGTTTCGCAGAAAAGGAATATCAAACGGAATGAAACCTTCGCGACGATCTTTTTTGGAACAAACGCAATCCAGGAGACTTGGAGTGGACGTCAAGGAAGCAGCGAGGCAGCCACGAGGTAGGGCGGCGCACTCCCCACCCTCGTGGTCCCCTCGCAGCTCCACCGACCTACTTCTTTCGCCTATATATACTCCTATACCCTGAAAACATCCAGGGGAGCCACGAAACCATTTTTCTACCGCCGCAACCTTCTGTACCCGTGAGATCCCATATGGGGACCTTTTTCGGCAATATGCCGGAGGGGGATTCGGTCACGGAGGGCTTCTACATCAAAACCATAGCCTCTCCGATGATGTGTGAGTAGTTTACCACAGACCTTCGGGTCCATAGTTATTAGCTAGATGGCTTCTTCTCTCTCTTTGGATCTCAATACAAAGTTCTCCTCGATGTTCTTGGAGATCTATTCGATGTAATTCTTTTTGCGGTGTGTTTGCCGAGATTCGATGAATTGTGGGTTTATGATTAAGATTATCTATGAACAATATTTGATTCTTCTCTGAATTCTTATATGCATGATTTGATATCTTTGCAAGTCTCTTCGAATTATCAGTTTGGTTTGGCCTACTAGATTGATCTTTCTTGCAATGGGAGAAGTGCTTAGCTTTGGGTTCAATCTTGCGGTGCTCGATCCCAGTGATAGAAAGGGAACCGACACATATTGTATTGTTGCCATCGAGGATAAAAGATGGGGTTTATATCATATTGTTTGAGTTTATCCCTCTACATCATGTCATCTTGCCTAATGTGTTACTCTGTTCTTCTAAACTTAATACTCTAGATGCATGCTGGATAGCGGTCGATGTGTGGAGTAATAGTAGTAGATGCAGAATCGTTTCGGTCTACTTGACATGGACATGATGCCTATGTTCATGATCATGCCTAGATATCATCATAACTATGCGCTTTTCTATCAATTGCTCGGCAGTAATTTGTTCACCCACCGTAATATATGCTATCTTCAGAGAAGCCACTAGTGAAACCTATGGCCCCCGGGTCTACTTTACATCATATAAGTTTTCGATCTATAATTCTAGTTTACTATTTATTTTGCAATCTTTACTTTTCAATCTATACAACAAAAATACCAAAAATATTTATCTTATTATCTCTATCAGATCTCACTTTCATAAGTGACCGTGAAGGGATTGACATCTCCTTTATCGCGTTGGTTGCGAGGTTCTTGTTTGTTTGTGTGGGTACTAGGCGACTTGTGTGTAGTCTACTACTGGATTGATACCTTGGTTCTCAAAAACTGAGGGAAATACTTACGCTACTTTGCTGCATCACCCTTTCCTCTTCAAGGGAAAACCAACGCATGCTCGAGAGGTAGCAAGAAGTATTTCTGGCGCCGTTGACAGGGAGATCTATGCCAAGTCAAGACATACCAAGTACCCATCGCAAACTCTTATCCCTCGCATTACATTATTTGCCATTTGCCTCTCGTTTTCCTCTCCCCCACTTCACCCTTGTCGTTTTATTCGCCTCTTTTCGGTTTTCCCTTTTTCCATTCGCCTTCTTTCGCTTGCCTCTTGTGTGACTGTTTATTGGATTGATTGTTTGTCACGATGGCTCTAGATAATACTAAATTATATGACTTTTCCAATACCAACAATGATGATTTTATTAGCACTCCGATTGCTCCTCTTACCGATGCTGAATCTTGTGAAATTAATACTGCTTTGCTGAATCTTGTCATGAAAGATCAATTTGCTGGCCTTCCTAGTGAAGATGCCGCTACCCATCTAAACAGCTTTGTTGATTTATGTGATATGCAAAAGAAGAAAGATGTGGATAATGATATTGTTGAATTGAAGCTATTTCCGTTTTCGCTTAGAGATCATGCTAAAACTTGGTTCTCTTCTTTGCCTAAAAATAGTATTGATTCATGGAATAAGTGCAAAGATGCTTTTATCTCTAAGTATTTTCCTCCTTCTAAGATCATCTCTCTTAGAAACTATATTATGAACTTTAAGCAACATGATCATGAGCATGTTGCACAAGCTTGGGAGAGGATGAAATTAATGATACGTAATTACCCTACACATGGTTTGAATTTATGGATGATTATACATAATTTTTATGCTGGATTGAATTCTGCTTCTAGAAATCCTTTAGATTCAGCCGGGGAGGCACTTTTATGGAAATCACTTTAGGGGAAGCTACTAACTCCTAGATAATATTATGGTTAATTATTCTCAATGGCACACCGAAAGATCTACTGATAAAAAAGTTCATGCGATTGAAGAGATTAATGTGTTGAGTGGAAAGATGGATGAACTTATGAAATTGTTTGCTAATAAGAGTGCTTCTTCTGATTCTAATGATATGCCTTTGTCCGGTTTGATTGAGAATAATAATAAATCTATGGATGTGAATTTTGTTGGTAGGAACAATTTTGGTAACAACGCGTATAGAGGAAATTTTAATTCTAGGCCATTTCCTAGTAATTCCTCTAATAATTATGGTAATTCCTGCAACAACTCTTATGGAAATTTTAATAAGATGCCCTCTGATTTTGAGACTAGTGTTAAAGAATATATGAATTCGCAAAAGAATTTCAATGCTTTGCTTGAAGAAAAATTGCTTAAGATTGATGAGTTGGCTAGGAACGTGGATAGAATTTCTCTTGATGTTGATTCTTTGAAACTTAGATATATTCCACCTAATCATGATATCAATGAGTCTCTCAAAGCCATGAGAATTTCCATTGATGAGTGCAAAGAAAGAACCGCTAGGATTCGTGCTAAAAAAGATTGCTTTGTGAAGGCGTGTTCTTCTAGTTTTCATGATAATAAAGATGAAGATCTAAAACTGATTGGTGTGTCTCCTATTAAATCTTTGTTTGCCAATATGACTCTTAATAAAGATGGGACTGGAGATGAGTCAACTTTAGTTAGAAGGTGTCCCAATGATTCGGAGTTTTTAGATCTTAATGCAAAAATTGGTAAAAGTGGGATTGAAGAGGTCGAAACTTTACATAGCAATGAACCCACTATTTTGGATTTAAAGTAATTTAATTATGATAATTGCTCTTTGATAAATTGTATTTCCTTGTTGCAATCCGTGCTAAATTCTCCTCATGCTTATGATCAAAACAAAGCTTTTACTAAACATATCATTGATGCTTTAATGCAATCCCATAAAGAAAAGCTTGAACTAGAAGTTTCTATTCCTATAAAATCTTATGATGAGTGGGAACCTACTATTAAAATTAAGATTAAAGATCATGAATGCTATGGTTTATATGATTTGGGTGCTAGTGTTTCCATAATTCCAAAGACTTTGTGTGATGTGTTAGGTTACCGTGAATTTGATGATTGTTCTTTAAATTTGCATCTCACAGATTCCACCATTAAGAAACCTAGGGGGAAGGATTAATGATGTTCTTATTGCTGCAAATAGGAATTATGTGCCCATAGATTTCATTGTTCTTGATATAGATTGCAATCCTACATGTCCTATTATTCTTGGTAGACCTTTCCTTCGAAAGATTGGTGCAATTATTGACATGAAAGAAGGAAATATTAGATTCCAATTCCCGTTAAGGAAAGGCATGGAACACTTTCCTAGAAAGAAAATTAAATTACCTTATGAATGTATTATGAGAGCCACATATGGATTGCATATCAAAGATGACAATACCTAGATCTATTCTTGTTTTTAAGCCTAGCTAGGGGCGTTAAACGATAGCGCTTGTTGAGAGGCAACCCAATTTTTTTTTGTTCCTTGCTTTTTGTTCCTATTTAGTGATAAATAAATCATCTATCTTCTGTTATGATTGTGTTTTCTGTTTTAATTAGTGTTTGTGCCAAGTAAAGTCTTCCGGATCTTCTTGGATGGTTGTTATTTGATCTTGCTAAAAAAACAGAAAGTATGCGCTCACAAGAATAATTTTAATTTTTAACCAGAGAGCGATAAAATACTGATTCTAACTGCAGTTGATCAATATACAAATTATTTACGACTTCCTAATTTATGAGGATTTTTGAAGTTACATAAGTATTCGGAACCTACAGATTACTACAGACTATTCTGTTTTTGACAGATTCTGTTTTTCGTGTGTTGTTTGCTTATTTTGATGAATCTATGGCTAGTATCGGGGGATATGAATCATAGAAAAGTTGGAATACAGTAGGTTTAACACCAAAATAAAGAAATAATGAGTTTATTACAGTACCTTAAAGGGGTGTTTTGTTTTCTTATACTAACGGAGCTCATGAGATTTTCTGTTGAGTTTTGTGTTGTGAAGTTTTCAAGTTTTTGGGTAAAGATTTGATGGATTTTGGAAAAGGAGTGGCAAGAGCCTAAGCTTGGGGATTCCCAAGGCACGCCAAGGTAAGATTCAAGGACAACCAAAAGCCTAAGCTTGGGGATGCCCCGGAAGGCATCCCCTCTTTCGTCTTCATCTATCGGTAACTTTACTTGAGGCTATATTTTTATTCACCACATGATATGTGTTTTGCTTGGAGCGTCTTGTATGATTTGAGTCTTTTATTTTTAGTTTATCACAATCATCCTTGCTGTACACACCTTTTGGGAGAGACACACATGAATCGGAATTTATTAGAATACTCTATGTGCTTCACTTATATCTTTTGAGCGAGATAATTTTGCTCTAGTGCTTCACTTATATATTTTTAGAGCACAGTGGTGGTTTTATTTTATAGAAATTATTGATCTCTCATGCTTCACTTATATTATCTTGAGAGTCTTTTAGAACAGCATGGTAATTTTCTTTGGCTATAAAATTAGTCCTAATATGATAGGCATCCAAGTTGGGTATAATAAAAACTTTCATAAAGTGCATTGAATACTATGAGAAGTTTGATACTTGATGATTGTTTTGAGATATGAAGATGGTGATATTAGAGTCATGCTAGTTGATTATTTATGAATTTGAGAAATACTTACGATGAGGTTTGCAAGTCCCGTAGCATGCACGTATGGTAACCGTTGTGTAACAAATTTGAAGCATGAGGTGTTCTTTGATTGTCTTCCTTGTGAGTGGCGGTCGGGGACGAGCGATGGTCTTTTCCTACCAATCTATCCCCCTAGGAACATGCGCGTAGTGCTTGGTTTTTGATGTCTTGTAGACTTCTGCTATAAGTATGTCAGTTCTTTATGACTAATGTTGAGTCCATGGATTCTACGCACTCTCACCCTTCCATCATTGCTAGCCTCTTCGGTACCGTGCATTGCCCTTTCTCACCTCGAGAGTTGGTGCAAACTTCGCCGGTGCATCCAAACCCTGTGATATGATACACTCTATCACAGATAAGCCTCCTTATATCTTCCTCAAAACAGCCACCATACCTACCTATTATGGCATTTCCATAGCCATTCTGAGATATATTGCCATGCAACTTTCCACCGTTCTGTTTATTATAACACGCTCCATCATTGTCATATTGCCTTGCATGATCATGTAGTCAACATCATATTTGTGGCAAAGCCACCTTTAATTCTTTCATACATGTCACTCTTCATTCATTATCCCGGTACACCGCCGGAGGCATTCACATAGAGTCATATTTTGTTCTAAGTATCGAGTTGTAATTCTTGAGTTGTAAGTAAATAAAAGTGTGATGATTTTCATTATTAGAGCATCGTCCCATGTGAGAAAAGTTCTTCTAAAAAAGAGAGAAAGGCCATAAAAAGAGAGGCCAACAAATGAGGGAAAAGAGAGAATGGGCAATGTTACTATCCTTTTTCCACACTTGTGCTTCAAAGTAGCACCATGATCTTCATGATAGAGAGTCTCTTATGTTGTCACTTTCATATACTAGTGGGAATTTTTCATTATAGAACTTGGCTTGTATATTCCAATAATGGGCTTCCTCAAAATGCCCTAGGTCTTCGTGAGCAAGCAAGTTCGATGCACATCCACTTAGTTTCTTTTGTTGAGCTTTCATATATTTATAGCTATAGTGCATCCGTTGCATGGCAATCCCTACTCCTCGCATTGACATCAATTGATGGGCATCTCCATAGCCATCGATTAGCCGCGTCAATGTGAGACTTTGTCCCTTTTTATCTTCTCACACAACCTCCATCATCATATTCTATTCCACCCATAGTGCTATGTCCATGGCTCGCGCTCATATATTGCGTGAATGTTGAAAGAGTTTGAAAAGGCTAAAGTATGAAACAATTGCTTGGCTTGTCATCAGGGTTGTGCATGATAGGAGCATTTTGTGTGACGAAAATGAAGCATGGCCAAACTATATGATTTTGTAGGGATAAGCTTTCTTTGGCTATGGTATTTTGATAAGACATGATTGCTTGGTTATCATTGTTTGAAGTATTATTATTTTTATGTCAATATTAAACTTATGTCTAGAATATTTCGGATCTAAACATTCATGCTGTAATAAAGAGAAATACATTGAAAATTATGTTAGGTAGCATTCCAGATAAAAAATTCTGTTTTTATCATTTACCTACTCGAGGACGAGCAGGAATTAAGCTTGGGGATGCTTGATACGTCTCCAACGTATCTATAATTTTTGATTGTTCCATGCTATTATATTATCTATTTTGGAAGTTTAATGGGCTTTATTATGCACTTCTATATTATTTTTGGGACTAACTTATTAACCGAAGGCCCAATGCAAATTGCTATTTTTGCCTATTTCAGTGTTTCATAGAAAAGGAATATCAAACGGAATCCAAACGGAATGAAACCTTCGCGAGGATCTTTTTTGGAACAAACGCAATCCAGGAGAGTTGGAGTGGACGTCAAGGAAGCAGCGAGGCGGCCACGAGGTAGGGCGACGCGCCCAAGGGGACCAGGCGCACCCCCACCCTCGTGGGCCCCTCGTAGCTCCACCGAACTACTTCTTTCGCCTATATATACTCTTATACCTTGAAAACATCCAAGGGAGCCACGAAACCACTTTTCCACCACCGCAACCTTCTGTACCCATGAGATCCCATCTGGGGACCTTTTCCGGCGATTTGCCGGAGGGGGATTCGATCACGAAGGGCTTCTACATCAACACCATAGCCTCTCCGACAATGTGTGAGTAGTTTACCACAGACCTTCGGTTCCATAGTTATTAGCTAGATGGCTTCTTCTCTCTCTCTTTGGATCTCAATACAAAGTTCTCCTCGAAGTTCTTGGAGATCTATTTGACGTAATTCTTTTTGCGGTGTGTTTGCCGAGATCCGACGAGTTGTGGGTTTATGATTAAGATTATCTGTGAACAATATTTAATTCTTCTCTAAATTCTTATATGCATGATTTGATATCTTTGCAAGTCTCTTCGAATTATCAGTTTGGTTTGGCCTACTAGATTGATCTTTCTGGCAATGGGAGAACTGCTTAGTTTTGGGTTCAATCTTGCGGTGCCCGATCCCAGTGACAGAAAGGGAACCGACACGTATTTTATGTTGGGGAACGTTGCAGAAAACAAAAATTTTCCTACTCGTTTCACCAAGATCCATCTAGGAGTTCATCAAGCAACGAGTCTTCAGATGCATCTACATACCTTTGTAGATCGCGTGCGGAAGCGTTCGTTAGAACGAGGTTGAAGTAGTCGTACACGACGTGATCCAAATCACCGATGACCAGCGCCGAACGGACGGCACCTCCGCGTTCAACACACGTACGGGACGGGAGACGTCTCCTCCTTCTTGATCCAGCAAGGGGGAAGGAGAGGTTGACGAAGATCCAACAGCACGACGGCGTGGTGGTGGATGCAGGGCGTCGCAGTAGCAGGGCTTCGCCTATACTACGAGGAAGAGAGACGTAACGGGGAGAGAGGGAGGCGCCAGGGGCTGGTGTGTGAAGTCCATCCTCTCCCCCACTATATATAGGGGTGCCATGGGGGGGCGCCGGCCCTAGTAGATGGAATCTACTAGGGGGGGCGGCGGCCTAGGGTGGGGCTTGCTCCCCAAGGCAAGGGGGCGCCCCACCTAGGGTTTCCCCTTTAGCCCTAGCCGCATGGGCCCCTAGAGGCTGGCGCCCCAGCCCACTATGGGCTGGGTTCCCTCCTATTTCAGCCCATGGGGCCCTCCGGGATAGGTGGCCCCACCCGGTGGACCCCCGGGACCCTTCCGGTGGTCCCGGTACAATACCGGGTACCCCGAAACTTGTCCCGATGGCCGAAACTGCACATCCTATATATAATTCTTTACCTCCGGACCATTCCGGAACTCCTCGTGACGTCCTGGATCTCATCCGGGACCCCGAACAACATTCGGGTTACTGCATATACTTATCTTCACAACCCTAGCGTCACCGAACCTTAAGTGTGTAGACCCTACGGGTTCGGGAGACATGTAGACATGACCGAGACGACTCTCCGGTCAATAACCAACAGAGGGATCTGGATACCCATGTTGGCTCCCACATGCTCCACGATGATCTCATCGGATGAACCACGATGTCGAGGATTCAATCAACCCCGTATGCAATTCCCTTTGTCAATCGATACATTACTTGCCTGAGATTCGATCATCGGTATCCCAATACCTCGTTCAATCTCGTTACCGGCAAGTCACTTTACTCGTACCGTAATGCATGATCCCATGACCAGACACTTGGTCACTTTGAGCTCATTATGATGATGCATTATCGAGTGGGCCCAGTGATACCTCTCCGTCATACGGAGTGACAAATCCCAGTCTTGATCTGTGTCAACCCAACAGACACTTTCGGAGATACCCGTAGTATACCTTTATAGTCACCCAGTTACGTTGTGACGTTTGGTACACCCAAAGCACTCCTACGGTATCCGGGAGTTACACGATCTCATGGTCTAAGGAAAAGATACTTGACATTGCAAAACTCTAGCAAACGAACTATACGATCTTTATGCTATGTTTAGGATTGGGTCTTGTCCATCACATCATTCTCCTAATGATGTGATCTCGTTATCAATGACATCTTATGTCCATAGCCAGGAAACCATGACTATCTGTTGATTAACGAGCTAGTCAACTAGAGGCTTACTAGGGACATGTTGGTGTCTGTTATTCACACATGTATTACGATTTCCGGATAACACAATTATAGCATGAATAAAGACAATTACCATGAACAAGGAAATATAATAATAATGCTTTTATTATTGCCTCTAGGGCATATTTCCAACATTTTATTGTTGCCATCGAGGATAAAAAGATGGGGTTTCTATCATATTGCTTGAGTTTATCCCTCTACATCATGTCATCTTGCCTAATGCCTTACTCTGTTCTTCTGAACTTAACACGCTAGATGCATTCTGGATAGTAGTAGATGCAGAATCATTTTGATCTACTTGACACGGACGTGATGCCTATGTTCATGATCATGCCTAGATATCATCATAACAATGCGCTTTTCTTTCAATTGCTCGGCAGTAATGTGTTCACCCACCGTAATATATGCTATCTTGAGAGAAGCCACTAGTGAAACCTATGGCCTCGGGGACTACTTTACATCATATAAGTTTCCGATCTACAATTCTAGTTTACTATTTATTTTGCAATCTTTACTTTTCAATCTATACAACAAAAATACCAAAAATATTTATCTTATTATCTCTATCAGATCTCACTTTCGTAAGTGATCGTAAAGGATTGACAACCCCTTTATCGCGTTGGTTGCGAGGTTCTTGTTTGTTTGTGCAGGTACTAGGCGACTTGCGTGTAGTCTCCTACTGGATTGATGTCTTGGTTCTCAAAAACTGAGGGAAATACTTACGCTACTTTGCTACATCACCCTTTCCTCTTCAAGAGAAAACCAACGCATGCTCAAGAGGTAGCAGCTCCCATTTGGGGATATGAGTGACATCGATCATGTTCACTGTTTTTACCTCAGGTGGAATTTCTTTGCCCCCCCCCCTCCGTGTTCGTTGGGCGAGGCTCTTCATCGTCGTCCTCGCTGGGCGGCCCCTTCCTTTTATGTTCGGTGTTTTAGCTTACCGGTCTGTTTAAAGACCCAACAATTTCTGTTGGTATGATTGGTAGGCTTGTCAGGGGTGCCATAGATCTGGCAAGACCGATCAAGTATTCTGTCCAAACTGGATGGACCATCTTTGTTTCCTTCGAATGGCTTCTTCCGCTGACCGGGTTTAGAGCCACTGAATCTGGCGTTGACCGTCGTATCTTTGGTATCTCCATTGTTGCTTCGATGCTTGTGTTTATTGCGTCGTGGCTTGCCATTGCCATCTCTGGCTTTGGAAGTGCCGGGGTCGCTGGTGTTGTTGCTTCTATGAGCTAGCCAGCTATCTTCACCCATGCAAAAGCGGGCCATAAGTGTGGTGAGAGCTGCCATGGACTTTGGTTTTTCTTGGCCGAGGTGTCAGGCGAGCCACTTGTCCCGGATGCTGTGTTTAAAGGCCGCGAGGGCTTCGGCGTCTGGACAATCGACAATTTTTTGTTCTTTTTAATTAAGAATCTGGTCCAGAGTTTCCAGGCTGACTCTCTGGGTTGTTGGATTATGTGACTAAGGTCATCGGCATCTGGAGGCCGAACATAGGTGACTAAGGTCTCTAAAGCCATCTTCCAAATCTTCCCAGCTACCAATAGAGTGTTCTGGAAGGTTGTTTAACCAATGTCGTGCTGGTCCCTTGAGTTTTAGGGGGAGGTACTTGATGGCATGGAGATCGTCACCGTGAGCCATGTGAATGTCGAGAAGAAAATCTTCGATCCATACTGCGGGATCCGTTGTACCATCGTATGATTCAATGTTCACGGGTTTAAACCCTTCTGGGAACTGGTGCTCCAGTACCTCACCGGTGAAGCATAAGGGGTGTGTGGCGCCTCTGTATCGGGTGACGTCATGACGCAGTTCGGATGAAGTCTGTATGCGGTTTTTGGCCCTGGTGAGGTTATGCCTGTCAGGCCAAGCTTGACGCTCGTCTTCTCGTGTTGGGGCACGCCCCCTTGATCCGTAGATTGATCTTGTTTGGCTTGCTCTATTATTTAGGTCTTGTCGCAGATCGTAGGTGTATCCTGGAGCCACTGTCTCTCTGCCCTTACGGCGAGATGGTGCGGGTTGGTGTTCGGCGTGGGTGACTGCTTTGTCACGCCCACGTGGTGGCCGATATGGTTCATCGGCGCGGTCATGTTCCGACCGGTTTGGCTTGACGGCCTCGTCGTCAAATTATGGCAGTAGCCGACACTTCGGATAAGTTTTTGTTGGGCGTTGAAGGCCACATTCTTCAGCAGCTAGGACCTGAATCCATCTGACGTTGAGCGTATCTTGTTCGGCTTGGAGCCGTTGCTGCTGCTTTTTTAGGCTTCTCGCAGTGGTGATTAGCTGGCGCTTAAAGCGCTCCTGCTCGAGTGGTTCCTCTGGCATGTTTAAGTCTTCGTCACCGAGGCTCACATCATCCTCGGAGAGCGGTAGATAATTACTGTCCTCCGAGTCCTCGTTCCCGGCTGGATCGTCGGGGTTAACTTGCCCATCCTCCCAATCATCCTGTTCGGATGTTGGCTCGACATGGGCTTTGGGGTCTTCGGCATTCTCCGGAGTGTTATTGTCTTCGGTGCCGGTATTAATGTCTTTGCCACGACGTGATTTTGAGTGGCGTCGCTGACGTCGACGCTTTGGAGGTGCCTCAGCAGGTTTGTCCTCAAACGGATCCTTCCTACCATCGTCGTCATCCTCTTTGGGTGTGTCCACCATATACACGTCATATGTGGAGGTGCCCGTCCAACGTCTGGTAAATGGCGGGTCTTGGCCTTGTTCATCTCCGACATTGTCGTCCATGCCATCGATGTCTTCGGAGGCATAGTCCAGCATGTCGGTTAAATCTTCGACAATGGCTATGAAGTGGGTGGTGGGTGGGATGTGAAATTCCCCACTCTCAGCCCCTAGTCCGGGCTGGGCGTAATTCGGAAGTGATTCCTCTGTGATGGCGAGGGATCGCATTAAGTCCAGAGCCTCGTTTAAGAGCGAGGTTTCAACAGGGAAGCGAAAGTTCACGGGGCTGGCCGGGGTGAAGACCTCTTGGCCGTGCCTGCTTGTCGTGGACTTCGAGAGTTCAGATATGGAGTCCGGGGGCGAGTCCGGCCTTCCAATGATAGGGGGAACGCATTCTGATTCCGAGTTTCCTGTGGACATAATCGCCTTCGGATCCTCGACAGTGTGGTTTGCAGCGGAGAGTCCGGTGGGCTCCATACTCCCATCTTCAGATCTGGTGGTTTGCTCCGGATCTAAGGCCAGAGCAGTGGTCGGGGCCGCGAACCCTTCGAAGATCAAGTCTCCTCGGATATCAGCGACATAATTTAGGTTCCCGAAACTAATCTGATGACCAAGGGCATAGCTATCAATCTGTTCGAGGTGGCCAATCAAGTTGGCACGCAGAACGAAGCCACCGAATACAAAAATCTGTCCGGGGAGGAAAGCTTCCCTGGAAACGGCATCGTTGTAGATGATCGAATGAGCCATCGAGCCTTCTGTTGACGACACAGTGGAACTCTCAATGGAAGCACCAATGTCGATGTCAAAACCGGCCGATCTCGGGTAGGGGGTCCCAAACTGTGTGTCTGAGGATCGAAGGTAACAGGAGGCAGGGGACACGATGTTTACCCAGGTTCGGGCCCTCTTTATGGAGGTAATACCCTACTTCCTACTTGATTGACTTTGATAAGTATAGGGGTTACAAGAGTTGATCTACCTCGAGATCATAATGGCTAAGCCCTAGATGTCTAGCCTGTATGATTTGTCTTAGCCTCTACGGACTAAACCCTCCAGTTTATATAGACACCGAAGGGGCCTAGGGTTGTACAGAGTCGGTTCACAAAGAAAGGAAACTACACATCCGGACGCCAAGCTTGCCATCCACGCAAAGGAGTCCCATCCGGACACGGGGGAAGGCCTTCTATCTTGTATCTTCACGTCCCATCAGTCCGGCCCATGTCACATAGCCCGGACGCCCGGGGACCCCCTAATCCAGGACTCCCTCAATCCCACCTTTCTTCTTCAACAACTATCGGTTAGTATCAGTTGAGCCTAAGTTTTTGCTTCTTCACATGATGTGTGCTATTCTTGGAATGTCATTTCGTTTTGTTTTGCTTACCGTTTTAATAAAATACTTAGATCTGAAAGTTTTTGAATAAGAGAGAGTCCTCAAATAGCAACCTATTTACTTAACTACTCGCTTGATCTCCACTTATATCTTTTTGGAGTAGCTTGTCATTTACTCTTGTGCTTCACTTATATCCTATGAGTAAATTGTTGAATGAAATGAATATCATGAAGTTGAAATTATATGTTCATATCATGCCTAGTAGTAGCTTCACATTGGGTTTAGAAAGTGGAATCTTTTGAAGTTTGACAATCACAATATTGGTCATACAAGTAATTCCTGAATGATTACTATAAAGAAGAGAACTTTCACATGCAAATACACTACCTTGGAAATCTTTTGTGATTGTGAGCCCCCATCAAAATATTATATGCCAAAATTGTTGACGTTGGACAAGGAAGACAACGTAATGGTTTATGTTTGTTCATATTCACATAGAAGTTATATTGTCATAGATCCTTCAACATGTTGTGCTTGCCCCCCATCTTTGCTAGCCAAAAATGCCGCACCAAATAGAGATGCTACTTGTGGATCCAAAAACCCTTAAACCCAAATCTTATTTTCAAGAGTCCACCATACCTACCTAGGGATTGAGCAATATCCTTCAAGTAAGTTGTCATCAGTGCAATAAGGCAATAAAAATTGCTTCTAAAAGTGTTAGATCATTTAGTGTAAGAGAAAATAGAGCGCTGTATGAACTTGTGATGGCAAAGAATAAAAGCGACAGACTGCATAATAAAGGTTGCTATCATAAGGGACAACATAACGTGACGTTCTTTTGCAGTAAGGGATTGAGCATACAAACAAAAATCCCATGGCAGCCTCTGCTTCCCTCTGCGAAGGGCCTATCTTTTACTTTTATGTATTTACTTTCATGCAAGAGTCAAAGTTTTTCTCTCTATTCCTTTTTATTTTCCTCTTTTTGTAAGCATCATGTGGCGAGGAAAGATCTAGGCGCATATATCCAGTTGGATATGGGTAGCATGAGTTATTATTGTTGACATCACCCTTGAGGTGAATACGTTGGGAGGCGAAATCATAAGCCCCTATCTTTCTATGTGTCTGGTTGAAACGTTTTGCTCATGTGTATGCGGTGAGTGTTAGCAATCATAGAAGACTATAAGATGGTTGAGTATATGGAGCTCTTACTTAAACTCTATTGAATAATTTGAATTGCAATTTCTTGGTGACTGAGAACTTAGGTTGTTGAGTTTCAAGATACTTCGTTGTTTGAACCTTAACATGTGAATTGGTTGCTACTTTAACATGAGAACTTTTATAAGAAAGAATTGATGTTATGATGCTAGGAAAAGTGATTGAAATTTTCATTGATCAAACTTGTGCACTTTGCTAGAATTCACACTTCATAAATTATTTCTATTATCATTTACCTACTCGAGGACGAGTAGGAATTAAGCTTGGGGATGCTGATACGTCTCCAACGTATCTATAATTTATGAAGTATTCATGTTGTTTTATTATCATTCTTGGATGTTTTACAACCATTTTATAGCAACTTTATATCATTTGTTGGGACTAACCTATTGACCCAGTGCCCAGTGCCCAATGCTAGTTGATGTTTTTTGCTTGTTTTTTTACATCACAGGAAATCAATATCAAACGGAGTCCAAACACCGCAAAACTTTTTATGAATTTTTTACGGACCAGAAGACATCCAGTGGGCCAGAGAAGCACCTGGGGGTGCCCCGAGGGGGGAATAACCCACCAGGGCGCGCCTGGGGGCCCAGGCGCGCCCAGGTGGGTTGTGCCCGCCTCGGTGGCCTCCCGCACCCCCTCTTTGCCCTATAAATCACCAAATATTCCAAAAACCCTCGAGGTAACCCTAGATCAGAAGTTCCTCCGCTGCAAGGCTCTATACCCACGAGAAACCAATCTAGACCCCATTCCAGTACCCTGCCGGAGGGGGAATCATCACCGGTGGCCATCTTCATCATCCCAGCGGCCGCCACGATGAGGAGGGAGTAGTCCACCCTCGGGGCTGAGGGTTTGTACCAGTAGCTATGTGTTCTTGAGATGTCACGATCTTGATGTATCGCGGGCTTTGTTAATATAGTCGGATCATATGGTGTTTTCCTTGTTGTGAATTGCGTTTTCCCTTTGAGATTTCGCTTTATTGGATTGAATACTTTTATGGATTTGAGAGCACTTGATATATGTCTTCCATATGAATACTCATGGTGATAATGGGGTATTATATTGATTCACTTGAGATATGTTTTCGCACTCAACTCGTGATTTCCGAGGTGACATTGGGGTAATCTATGCATAGGGGTTGATGCACGTTCTTGTCCTTGTTTCTCCGGTAGAAATCTTGGGACATTATTTGAGGTTCTTTGTGTTGGATTGAGTATTATGAATCTGAAATTATTTGGTTTTATTTTAGTACGAACTCTTGGGTAGATCGGTCGGAAAGAATAGCTTCGAGGTGGTTTCGTACCCTACAAATGATTTCTTCTTATGTTCTCTACTAGATAGGAACTTCGGAGTGATTCTTCATCGCACGTTGAGGGATGGTTATATGATCCAATTATATTAGCATTGTTGAGAGATTGCACAAGTGAAAGTACGGACCCTAGGCCTCATTTTAAAGCATTGCAATGCCATTTGTGCTCCATTTTATCAATTGCTACCTTGCTGTTTTTTATTGTTCTTATTACAAAAATCAATATCTACTATCCATATTACACTTGTATCACCATCTCTTCGTTGAACTAGTGCATCTATACAAATTACCATTGTATTTGGTGTGTTCGGGACACAAGAGACTTTTTATTATTTGGTTGCAGGGTTGTTTGAGAGAGACCATCTTCATCCTACGCCTCCCACGGTTTGATAAACCTTAGGTCATCCACTTGAGGGAAAATTGCTACTGCCCTACAAAACTCTACGCTTGGAGGCCCAGCACGTGTCTACAAGAATAAAGTTGCATAGTAGACATCAAGCTCCGCCTCTGGAGCCCCAGGAAGTGAAGTTGTCCGCCTCCACGTGGCCGCCAAGCGGCTAATTGGCATTTGATGTCCAGCCCACTAAGCATGGCTTCAACGGGAGGGGAGGAGCGGTGGCCTTCTTGGGATCTAAGCAGTGGTGACTTACCGTGCACTAATCTTCCTCGCTACTAACGGCGCCCGTGGACGTGTCGGCTTCGTGGTCATGGCGGGAGGTGTAGCCTTGGCGAACCCGGCGATGTCCTCCTCGCCGTCGCTCTTGCCCAACACTTGGTCCGCCGCCTCATCCATCTCCTTGTAGACGGCCTCCAATTTCGCCTGATATTGGGGGTACCACCAGCGGTTGAGGCGGATCTCATGGGTAGAGCGGTAGGACTCAAGCAACGCCACCTGCTCCGCCACATCAGTGTCCAACACGACCACTGTGCCATCGGCGAGCTGCTTCTCCGCCTGCTGGTGCTCCTTGATGAGCTGGAGATTTTAGGTCGTGTCGGCCTGTGTCTCCCGGAACTGCTCCTCCTACACCATATCTATGTAGTGGGCACGAGCCACACTAATGGTCATGCTGCAATGCACCGCGCGAGGGTGGAGCTGGTGAGGAGGGTGGTGCCAGCTCGTCTGCTCTGGCTGGGAATCAATGCGGTATTAAAGCTGTGGAGCGGCGTTGACCGTTTCAGGTGGGAAGCGTGCATAGGCGAGGGAGGGGGTTTGGGTGGGCCAGGGCGGTCAGACGCGGGCATGCTAGCGGTCCGGACGCCCACAAAGCCCCCTCCCCCTCATGGGGTCACCTACTAATGGTAGGCTCACGGGCCTAACATCTAAAGGCCCACATAGGGCCCCACATCATAATTGGAAGGTCCCTGGATCACAAGCGCATTCAGATGCGCACCCCTAGAGATCCACCCGGATACACCGACGGCACTCGAACGTCTACCCTCCAGTCATCCCCGATAGCACCACTCGGACAGAGGAGGCGTAGGGGCAACGTGGGAACCCCCACGGTCGAGGACCTTTACATCGGACATCAAGTGTAGTTATAGCCGCCATTACCTGTAACTACCATAGTTATGCTCATTCATCTCCCTTGTAACGTGGCTCTCGATGGGACCGAGATCCATATGGGTGGGAATGAATTGCTAGGGATTTGTCAGTGGTTAAGTCCATAAGAACTTGGTGGCTCTGGATGAAAAGTTTCGGTGGGGCTGAGTTAGGAATTTGGGTTTGGACATAATATCACTAAGCATTTTGACCAAATAGATTATTAAGCAACACCTCATCCCCTCTTGATAGCATTTTGAGTATAGAGATATATGTTGTTATGAATTACCAAAATCACCCGGGGATTAGTTGCACTTTCAATCTCCCCCTTTTTTTGGTAATTGATGACAACATATAGATCAAAGCTTCGACAAATGATTAAATGAATGAAATACATCATCGCTTTGAGAAATATGTGATAAGCAAGAGCTCCCTCTAAATTTGTGTATTATTAAAAATTTATGTTTGAATGCAAATGTACAATCAATTAGGATCATGGGTTTCTCTTTCATGTCCCATACAACTTGATGGAGCGCACAAAATGATATGAGTGAAATTGTAAGCACGCATCACCAAAAGCATAAGTGAATGATCATACACCAATCTATATCTATACCTACTAATAAAGCAAGGCGCGGTTCGCCAATTTTTTTCATCCGTTCACCGCCGAAAACATTTTTTTTTCTATCCGAGGTGGTACTAAATTGTAACGCCCGGATAATTAGGCTACAGTAAAACTCTCTTAATGATGCCATGTCATCTTTGATTACTGTTGCTAAACTTTCGTTAGTTCAAACCGATTCAAAATCAATTCAAAAACAATGGCAAACAATAAAAGTTTTCCAAAGTTAAATCAAAAATGTTCGGGTAGTGCCATAAATTGCATATTTAATTATGGTGTAATAACCACATTTTTATAAAGTGCCTAAGAATTTTAAAATGGATTAAAACAGAAAATAAAAATAAATAAAAGGAAAAGGAAAACACAAAAACAAAAGAACTAGCAAAAAAGAAAAAAAGGGAAACACCCCCCCCCCACTGGGCTCCGGCCCAGCAGGCCATTGGGCCACCCACCCGGCCGGCCCACCCTCCCCCCCCCCACTTCCCTTATCCACCCACCCGGTGGAACCCTAACCCCCACCGATGCCCCACTCGCTCCCCCACGATCCCCTTCTCCTTCTCCTTCTCCTTCCCCATCGGGATCGGCCCGATCCCGTTGCCCCCAGACGCCAGGCGCCCGCCCGTCGCCGTCCACCGCCGCCTGGAGCTCCGCGAGCCTCACCGGAGCCACCCCGTCACCCCCTTGCTGTCACCATCGCCTGGAGGACCACCTCGCCGGAAGCCATCACCCCCGTCCTCTTCGTCGTCGACCACGCCGTCGTCCTCTCCGTCGCCGGACCTCCCCAAGCCCACTGCCAATACCCTACGGCCCCAGTGAGCCTCGCCCCGATCTCCTCTGTCTCCCCCTCTAACTTGCTGCTGCTCACCGGCGTGTCTGCATGACGCCACCCGCTCCTGCTTGCCTCTGTGGGCCTCGCGCTCCCCTGCCTCTGTCTTTCGCCCGAGCATGCCCCGACCGCGCCGTACCTAGCCTCGCCCGCCGCAGCCCATGCTGCTCCCGCTATCGTGCTCGCCCTTCTCTGCTTGCCTTGCTCGGCTGCTCACCCCGCCGTGTGCCTGCGCGTGCGCGCTCCCCGCGCCAAGTGTCGCGCGTGTGCCCAAGGCGCACCCCTGCCTTGGTTGGCCGTCCTCCTCCGCCCCTGGCCGCGGCCACGCGCATGCACGCCTGTTGCTCCCGCCGCCTCTGCTTGCGTTGCCGCCTCCCTGCTACGGCCCCGCGTCGGCGCTCGTCGCCGCCCGCGACCGTGCTTCGCTCGGCCCCGTGCAGCCCCGCCACTCGCCGCCTCGGGTCCGCTCCGATGGGCGGTGCGCCCGCTACCCGCATGCCCAGTGCCCGTTAAGGCCCTGGGCCACTTACACGCGGGCCCCAGCGCCTAGAACGATTATAAAAAAATAAAAAATAATAATATAAAATAAATAATAAAAATAATTAATTAATTAACTTAATTAATTCTGATTAAACTAACTAATTAAGATTAATTAATCTAATGACTAATTAACCTAGTTAACTAGAGTTAATTAACCTATAGAGTATGACATGTGGGTCCCACTGGACCCATGCGTCAGTTTGACCCCAGTCAACCCTGTTGACTGCTGATGTCAGCATGACATCATGCTGATGTCATAACTCCATTTTCGAAATTAAGTTAAATAATTAATTAAATTCCAGAAATTCATAAAATCTTTCAAAAATCATATCTTTTAATCCGTAACTCGGATTAAAATATTTTCAACATGAAAGTTGCTCAAAACGATGAGACGAATCCGGATACGCAGCCCGTTCGTCCGCCACGCATCCCTGGCATAGCAAACATGCAACTTTCCCCCTCCGGCTCCTCTGCCCGAAAACGCGAAACCCCGGGGATACTTTCCCGGATGTTTCCCTCCTTCACCGGTACCACCTCTGTCACGCTCTCGATGCGACTATATCTCCCACGTGTCGAAGCACGACTTAGAGGCATAACCGCATTGAAAGCAATGTCGCAAGTGAGGTAATCTTCACACAACCCATGTAATACATAAGGGAAAGAGATACATAGTTGGCTTACAATCGCCACTTCACACAATACATGAATAAAGCATTACATCATCCAGATACACTCAAGGTCCGACTACGGAACCAAAATAAAAGAAGACTACCCCAAAAGCTACACAGATCCCCGATCGACACCAACTGGGCTCCACTACTGATCAACTAGAACGAAACAACACAAAGGACAAGATCTTCATCGAGCTGCTCCTTGAGCTTTGCATCATCTGCACGGTTCAACGGCACCTGCAAGCTGGTTTTGGAAATATCTGTGAGTCACGGGGACTCAGCAATCTCACACCCTCGTGATCAAGACTATTTAAGCTTATAGGTAGGGAAAAGGTATGAGGTGGAACTGCAGCAAGCTACTAGCATATATGGTGGCTAAACATACGCAAATGAGAGCGAGAAGAGAAGGCAAAAGCACGGGCGAACAACTATGATCAAGAAGTGATCCTAAAACAACCTACGTCAAGCATAACTCCAACACCGTGTTCACTTCCCGGACTCCGTCGAGAAGAGACCATCACGGTTACACACGCAGTTGATGTATTTTAATTAAGGTCAACTTCAGGTTTTCTACAACCGAACATTAACAAATTCCCATCTGCCCATAACCGCGGGCACGACTTTCGAAAGTTCAAATCCCTGCAGGGGTGTCCCAACTTAGCCCATCACAAGCTCTCACGGTCAACGAAGGATATTCCTTCTCCCGAGACATTCCAATCAGACTCGGCATCCCGGTTACAAGACATCCTCGACAATGGTAAAACAAGTCCGGCAACACCACCCGAATGTGCCGACAAATCCCGATAGGAGCTGCACATATCTCGTTCTCAGGGCACACTCAGATGAGACATCCTACGATTAAAACCAACCCTCAAGTTGCCCCGAGGTGGCCCCGCAGTCTACTCGGTCAGACCAACACTCAGAGGAGCACTGGCCCAGGGGGGTTTAAATAAAGATGACCCTTGAGTCCGCAGAACCCAAGGGAAAGAAAAGGGCTAGGTGGCGAATGGTAAAACCAATGTTGGGCATTGCTGGAGGAGTTTTATTCAAGGCAAACTGTCAAGGGGTTCCCATTATAACCCAACCGCATAAGGAACGCAAAATCTAAGAACATAACATCGATATGACGGAAACTAGGGCGGCAAGAGTGGAACAAAACACCAGGCATAAGGCCGAGCCTTCCACCCTTTACCAAGTATATAGATGCATTAATTAAATAAGATACATTGTGATATCCCAACAAAATGTCCATGTTCCAACATGGAACAAACTCCAATCTTCACCTGCAACTAACAACGCTATAAGAGGGGCTGAGCAAAGCGGTAACATAGCCAAACAACGGTTTGCTAGGACAAGGTGGGTTAGAGGCTTGGTTCAACATTATGGGAGGCATGGTAAGCAAGTGGTAGGTATCACAGCATAGGCATAGCAAAAGAGCGAGATACTAGCAAGCAAAGATAGAAGTGATTTTGAGGATATGGTCATCTTGCCTGAGATCCCGCAAGGAAGAAGAACGAGTCCATGAAGAAGACAAACGGACGAAGACGAACGGGTCCTCACAAACGCGACATTATCGGAACTACCCGAAGAAGCAACACCGGAAAGAAGCAAACAACATAGTAAACAACCACCACATAGGCATGGCATGAAGCACAAACAAGTATGATGCATGTCCGGATTAAAGAGGGCATGGCATGGCAAAGTGCAAAAGCAATCCTACAAATTATGTGGAGCTCAATATGCAACTCCGTTGTATATTGACGAAACACCACGTTGAAGTTATTTAGTTCGATCTCATTTATGTACCCAACAATATTAAATGTTGTTAAACATGGCAAGAGGGTGAAGCAAATGAAAACTACCTATCTAGGCAAGTTTAAATGAGGCCGGAACGACAAACAACAAGTCCAGAAAAGTCCTCTTGTGCATATTTTGGTTATGGTACTGTTCTTCCCTAAACCATATTTTATAGTTGTTAAACATGCAAAGTGAGGCCACCATGTTAAACTAGGCATTTTCCCACCCCATTTACATATAAAGTTTATTAAAATCCGAGTTACGGTTATTTAGTTATGAAATAAATCATTTTAGCAAGTTATTTAAGCAAATTTAAACAAACAACATTTTAAACATTTTAAACATAGGTGAAAGTTGCATATTATTAAACTAGATGAAAAATTAAGCAAGTTTCATATTAAGCTTGTTTTAATCCGATGCACGGTTGGAGAGTTATAAAATGCATGATGTTTTGGGGCTATACTGTAAATATGCAGTTTTCTGTAAATAGAGAAATTTGTCCTGAGAAAAAAAACACATCACGGCCGAAACCGTTGGAACTGGGCTGCTCACTTGGGCTTCGGCCCGGTCCAGTGGTGAGGTGAGGCCAGTAGTGGGGGCGCAGCTGGGCCTCGGGCGCTGGCAGACCGGCCACTCGGGCGCTGGATGGATCTGGCAATCGATCGGGTCAGCGAGGCAGGGCGGGTCAACACGAGGTGCTCGTCCTCTGAAAGAAGAACAGAGGCAGCGACAGCCTGCTGGCAAGGAAGAAGACGGCAATGCATGAGGCAGCGGCAGCGCTGGAAGGTGCAGGGACGTCGAGGAACGGCAAAACGGGGCGGCACCGAGCGGATCTGGACGGAGGGTTCGAGGAGGACGACGGCGGTGAGACGCGACAACGAGGTTCGGACGGCGATGGCGGACTCCATGGGCTTGGCGGGGCGGCGCAGGTGGTCTCCTGTAGAGAGAGACATGAGAGAGAGAGAGGAAATGGTAGAGGAAGAAGAGAGGGGGCGGGGCCTTGAACCTGATGGCTCGAGGAAAGGTCAAAGGAGGCTGTGGGATCCTGCTGGTGCTGCTTCCCATCGCCGATGGGGACGGATCGCGAGGAACACGGCGGAGCTCTGGATCGGGAGGAGCTTGGCTCTCTTCGGGCGTTGCACGGAGCGGAAGGGAGGCAGGGAGCAGCGGAAGGAGGAGACGCGCACGGGAGGGGCGCCATGGATCCTGGGAGCTTGCTCGAGCACCTCTTGTTCTGGCGCGGGGGTTGCGAGGATGAAGACCGGCGATGTGGTGGCTCGGACTCTGGTGGCGGGGTGAGGAGCTTAGGCAGGGAACAGCGGAGATGCTGCTGGTGGAGGTGGATCGAGGAGGGGATGGATTCGAAGGGAGCCATGGGAGGCTCTGGTTGGTGGGGATCGATGGATTGGGCAAGGGAGAATGAGAGGATCCCGAGGTAGCTTGTGAGTTGGTGGCGGCGGCAGACACGGAATGGATGGGACATCCCCTAGGTTTTAGGGTTTTGTCTCAAATTAGACTAGGGGTTCTATATATATGGAAAAAGGGGAGTTTAGGGTAGATTTGGACCCTCCGATCAAAATTGGGCGGTTCAAGAAAAACTAGGTTAGGAAGCCCAATAAACAAAACGGAGACGTTTTGTAAATGTTTGGGGATGAACCGGATCCAACGGTGACGACTGCCCGGGTCAGGTCCGGGACAACTATTCGGACGCGCGCGTGAGGGGGTTTGATGCACTGAGCAGAGAGGGTTTTGGACCGTGCGATCGCATCGGACAACTCCGGAAGCGAAGAGGGGAAAGAGGATGGACTAGGTGGGCTGTGGCGAGACTGCGAGGGGGAGAAGAGAGAGAGAGAGAGAGAGAGAGAGAGAGAGAGAGAGAGAGAGAGAGGGACCGACATATGTTTCCGGAGACCGAAAACGTCCGACGTTAGACCGGCTATAATGCCGCTATAGTTATCTGTTGGGGTGTCAAACGAACTCCGAATGCGATGAAATTTGACAGGCGGTCTATCTACACTATAATAAGACCACATGTCAACTCTCATCCCATTCTGAGAATATTATCTGGCCACTTATAAAATAATATTCGGACGTGCCGCGGGCGCGTGCGAGTGTGTCTGGGTTCAGAATGGACAACGGACGAAACTGGGGAAACCCGGGTGGATGCAAGTTTGAAAACATGATGATGCAATGCAGATGATGACATGGCACGAAGCAACACGCAAGCAAAGACAAGGCAACAACAGTGAATAACTGGAGGACACCTGGCACATCGGTCTCGGGGCATCACAACGCTCCACCACTACGAGAGGATCTCATCCCGAGATCTAAAATGGCACCGGAGGGAAAAACGGAAGAGAAAGAGAAGAGGTAAAACTAAGTTGCTTCTTGGACAAAAGAGTGAAACCACGAACCTTGAGAGGCTGAACAAATAGAAAGAAAGAATGCAACGAGAATGAACGAAGTTGAAAGCACTCCGTTAGGAAAAGGAACAAGGAAGGACAAATTCGGACAGCACACCGGTTGAACATGGAATGAATAGAACAATAACTTGACAAGATGGAAAGAACTTGAGCAGAGGACACAACACTCCGGTTAAAACAAGATAGAAAAGAAATAAGACTGATATAATTGGACAACACTTTGACTGTAAATGAAAGGAGTTGGCAAGATCTTGACAACAAGATGGTGGGTCGAAGAGAGCAGCATCACAATGCCTCCGGAAGAAAAAGAGAGAATGGAATGGAATGAACGAAGTAGAAAACAAGATCTTGGCAGAGCACGCTTACAACAAAGGCTAGAACGGAGTTGTTGGAAAACCAACAGCGAAAAGAAAAATCTTGATATGGTCTTATGGAATACATCTCAAATTATGAGGTGACAACCTGCCACTCACGGGAAGAAGAATTGGATTGATATGAACAAGGAGACGAGAAAGCTTACTCACCGGAAGGATAAAAGAAGAACTTGGGTCATTTATGAACACCATAGATAGCAACAATCCTTAGGGAAGGCTTTAGGTGAAATATAACCCAAGATAAAACCAAAGAAGAAATTGATGGATTGAGAAGAGCTCATGCTTGAAGGAATTGATGGGTTTAACTATCTCTTACTTGACAACTTGCGAATCATGAAACATGAACTCAAATTATCAAGAATGATAGAATACCACCTCCAATGATACGGAAGAAGAATTGCACTCCGGATAGCAAGATGAAGAATGCTAGAGCTCCTCTGAAAAGAATCTTGATGAACACTTCGAAAAGGAATTAAATCTTTGATGAATCACCATGTAGAACCTCCATGAAGAACTCCGGTAAACAAAAAGGAATGATCAATCGAAAAGAGAGATGAACAGAGTAGGGTTGAAGCCTTGCAACGATTAGATGAAGCTTTGCGATGGGATGAAGTGGAGACTTGGAACTCCGGAAAAAAGCTGAAACAAGTGAAACCGAGAATTTGAAGAGCCTCCAGAATAAGGAATTGAATTCACTCGATGAAACAAGAATAAAAATTACATTATGCTTATCCTTCACCAATTAAATTGATGACAAGCAACGGATTTGCCATACAACTTATTCCGGTAGAAAAGGATTAAGATAGATATAGCACAACTTGAGAAGGTCTTCAACGAACCACCGGTAGAATTGAAACAACGAATGAATTGATAAGATAAACGAAGGAAAAAGAATATTGAACGAACCACCGTAAGAATTGAAAATGAACGAATAAAGGAAAGATATCGAAGCACCGGGAAGAATTAGCAAAAGAACGAAGATGTTTGAGAGAATTTAGATACAAGTGAAACGAATAGAACACGGACCGATTAGAGAAATATGAATGATGCACCGGTAAGATTTAGAGAATGAGAGCTGAAAGCTGAGAATGACTAATTATGAGATGATGGCCTCCAGAAAATCAAATTGAAAAGACTCCTGAATTACACCGGATGGGTGAAAAGAATTTTATGATCGAAAACAATTATGAGAGGATGGCCTCGAACTAGAACCACAAATCTCTGAGAGAACGAATAAGATATGGAGGTAAAACTCTTCTTCGGTCTTCAAATTCTAAGAATGACGACGAGAAGCACCACCATGAATTACTTAGACACTCTGGAAGAATCAAAAGCGAAGAGGTTTAGTGAATGATGAAAAGAATTTAACCGATCTTGGAGAAAGGCATTTGACTGATGATAAATCATTCTTACGTCAAACTTCGAAAAGAAATTTGAGGATAGCTCCGGGAAAAGAAGAGTAAGGTAAGATCCTGGGAAAAGACCTGTCGGTTAGGGCCCACCTAAAATATACACCATTGAAAAGATTACTTGAAAAGGAGATGCACCGGTTGAATTAAATTACTTGAATGAGAAAACAACCTCGAGGTATCTTGAACGATTGAGAATGGCAACGCGAATCTTTCGAGATATTGAATAGCGAGAACTAGATGTTTAAGAGGTGCACCCGGCACGAGAAAAACATTTGACACAAGGAAAAGAATGTGATCAAACACCGAAAGCTTGAATTGAAACCACCGGAGAAGAAAGAGAGCGGAGAATGAAGAACTTGAGACTTCCTTAGAATCTTCATGATAAATCATCGGATAAGACATTGACGGAAAGAATGGAGAGGCTTCACATCCATAAGATGGATACTTGATCAAGAAATCCGAGTCCTTGAAGAAACAAGGGGGTGGGTGGGTGGGAAAAACAAAGGCAACTTGGAGACGGATGAAGCAAACACCGTTGAGAAAGCTGAGATCGAATCTTGCGGATGTTGACAAAGAACGGATCCGCTTGATGAGAGACACACCGGTGAAAAGGATTTACATGACAAACTCAATAAACGAGAAGGATTGGTATTCACATCGGAGTATGAGAACACCATTTGGGGAAGGTATGGAATCAACACTTGACACTGAAGCAACTCGAATACCACAACTCAAAACAAACAAAGGATTGGCTTGCGGAATAAGCCGGAACAAACATATGATAGATATTTCGTCCAAAGTTTTCGTGGTGGGGCCTACACGGGCTCGATCGTATAGCACCATCATGTACAAGGCAGTGCACATGACATTTGAAGCGTCCCTGAGTCGGCATAGCCAAGGACTCTTTAAGACACAACGAGACCACTATAAAACCAACCGTGAATAGGCGGACCACTAGACGTCGAACCCCAATTTCATATCATACATATGTCGGAAAGATATCCTAAGAGCTACTTGAATTCCCACTTATAAACTCCCGAAATTTTCCGGTTATGCAATCAGGTGTTGGGGATACAGGGGAAGCATAATATCTCACCCAAAACTAGCAAATCCTACATCCAGTTGTATCCATCCTTCAACACATAACCAAGAAACCTTAGGAAATCGTCTACCTCAACCTTCGAAAAGCATCCGTTATACGAGTTATGGCAATACTCCCGAACTCCTGCCCCAGTACTGGGTGGCGTCGAGGTTATCTCACCAACAACTACATAAAAGAGATTTTCGATGTCGGCGAAACTAATCTCAGGTATTCCAGAACTGCAACGATAAAATTGTGATGACAACACCTCGGAGCTCAACTCCCCGGGACACTGCCACAACCCCTAAATGACAGGAGGCACCAAGAACAATGTTCTCATCACAAAACCATCGGAACAATCCCAAGAAACCCGCATGATCCTAAAATTTTTTTAGTGAAATTTGAGAAGAGAAGAGTCAAAACTCTATGTCAGGATGCCTCACCAGAGCGATGAAGGGACTGATGAGTAAAAAGAAGTCCTAACTCTCTGATATATATAATTCCTAAATGACTCAAAACATTTCTAGACTCAATAACGCCAGCGATTCGATCAAGCAGGGGGCTCCTAAGGTCGGGGAAGGCTCTGATTACCAACTTGTCACGCCCTCGATGCGGCTATATCTCCCACGTGTCGAAGCACGACTTAGAGGCATAACCACATTGAAAGCAATGTCGCAAGTGAGGTAATCTTCACACAACCCATGTAATACATAAGGGAAAGAGATACATAGTTGGCTTACAATCGCTACTTCACACAATACATGAATAAAGCATTACATCATCCAGATACACTCAAGGTCCGACTACAAAACCAAAATAAAAGAAGACTACCCCAAAAGCTACACAGATCCCCGATCGACGCCAACTAGGCTCCACTACTGATCAACTAGAACGAAACAACACAAAGGACAAGATCTTCATCGAGCTCCTCCTTGAGCTTGGTTGCGTCATCTGCACGGTTCAACGGCACCTGCAAGCTGGTTTTGGAAATATCTGTGAGTCACGGGGACTCAGCAATCTCACACCCTCGTGATCAAGACTATTTAAGCTTACAGGTAGGGAAAAGGTATGAGGTGGAACTGCAGCAAGCGACTAGCATATATGGTGGCTAAACATATGCAAATGAGAGCGAGAAGAGAAGGCAAAAGCACGGTCGAACAACTATGATCAAGAAGTGATCCTAAAACAACCTACGTCAAGCATAACTCCAACACCATGTTCACTTCCCGGACTCCGTCGAGAAGAGACCATCATGGTTACACACGCGGTTGATGTATTTTAGTTAAGGTCAACTTCAGGTTTTCTACAACCGGACACTAACAAATTCCCATCTGCCCATAACTGCGGGCACGGCTTTCGAAAGTTCAAATCCCTGCAGGGGTGTCCCAACTTAGCCCATCACAAGCTCTCACGGTCAACGAAGGATATTCCTTCTCCCGAGACATTCCGATCAGACTCGGCATCCCGGTTACAAGACATCCTCGACAATGGTAAAACAAGTCCAGCAACACCGCCCGAATGTGCCGACAAATCCCGATAGGAGCTGCACATATCTTGTTCTCAGGGCACACTCAGATGAGACATCCTACGAGTAAAACCAACCCTCAAGTTGCCTCGAGGTGGCCCCGCAGTCTACTCGGTCGGACCAACACTCAGAGGAGCACTGGCCCAGGGGGGTTTAAATAAAGATGACCCTTGAGTCTGCAGAACCCAAGGGAAAGAAAAAGGCTAGGTGGCGAATGGTAAAACCAATGTTGGGCATTGATGGAGGAGTTTTATTCAAGGCGAACTGTCAAGGGGTTCCCATTATAACCCAACCGCGTAAGGAATGCAAAATCCAGGAACATAACACCGATATGACGGAAACTAGGGCGGCAAGAGTGGAACAAAACACCAGGCATAAGGCCGAGCCTTCCACCCTTTACCAAGTATATAGATGCATTAATTAAATAAGAGATATCGTGATATCCTAATAAAATATCCATGTTCCAACAATGAACAAACTCCAATCTTCACCTGCAACTAACAACGCTATAAGAGGGGCTGAGCAAAGCGGTAACATAGCCAAACAACGGTTTGCTAGGACAAGGTGGCTTAGAGGCTTGGTTCAACATTATGGGAAGCATGGTAAGCAAGTGGTAGGTATCGTAGCATAGGCATAGCAAAAGAGCGAGCAACTAGCAAGAAAAGATAGAAGTGATTTCGAGGGTATGGTCATCTTGCCTGAGATCCCGCAAGGAAGAAGAACGAGTCCATGAAGAAGACAAACGGACGAAGTCGAACGGGTCCTCACAGACGCGGCGTTATCGGAACTACCCGAAGAAGCAACACCGGAAAGAAGCAAACAACATAGTAAACAACCATCACATAGGCATGGCATGAAGCACAAACAAGTATGATGCATGTCCGGTTTAAAGAGGGCATGGCATGGCAAAGTGCAAAAGCAATCCTACAAATTAAGTGGAGCTCAATATGCAACTCGTTGCATATTGACGAAACACCACGTTCAAGTTATTTAGTTCGATCTCGTTTATGTACCCAACAATATTAAATGTTCTTAAACATGGCAAGAGGGTGAAGCAAATGAAAACTACATATCTAGGCAAGTTTAAATGAGGCCGGAACGACAAACAACAAGTCCGGGCACTCCTCATGTGCATATTTTGGTTATGGTACTGTTCTGCCCTAAACCATATTTTATAGTTGTTAAACATGCAAATTGAGGCCACCATGTTAAACTAGGCATTTTTCCACCCCATTTACATATAAAGTTTATTAAAATCCGAGTTACGGTTATTTAGTTATGAAATAAATCATTTTAGCAAGTTATTTAAGCAAATTTAAACAAACAACATTTTAAACATAGGTGAAAGTTGCATATTATTAAACTAGATGAAAAACTAAGCAAGTTTCATATTAAGTTTGTTTTAATCCGATACACGGTTGGAGAGTTATAAAATGCATGATGTTTTGGGGCTATACTGTAAAAATGCAGTTTTCTGTAAATAGAGAAATTTGTCCTGAGGAAAAAAACACATCACGGCCGAAACCGTTGGAACTGGACTGCTCACCACGGGCTTCGGCCCGGTCCGGTGGTGAGGTGAGGCCAGCAGTGGGGGCGCAGCTGGGCCTCGGGCGCTGGCAGGCCGGCCACTCGGGCGCTGGATGGATCTGGCAATCGATCGGGTCAGCGAGGCAGGGCGAGTCAACGCGAGGTGCTCGTCCTCTGAAAGAAGAACAGAGGTAGCGACAGCCTACTGGCAAGGAAGAAGACGGCGATGCATGAGGCAGTGGCGGCGCTGGAAGGTGCAGGGACGTCGAGGAACGACAAAACGGGGCGGCACCGAGCGGATCTGGACAGAGGGGTCGAGGAGGACGACGACGGTGAGACGCGACAGCGAGGTTCGGACGGCCATGGCGGACTCCATGGGCTTGGCGGGGCGGCGCATGTGGTCTCCTGCAGAGAGAGACGTGAGAGAGAGAGAGGAAACGGTAGAGGAAGAAGAGAGGGGGACAGGGCCTTGAACCTGATGGATCGAGGAGAGGTCAAAGGAGGCTGTGGGATCCTGCTGGTGCTGCTTCCCATCGCCGACGGGGACGGATCGCGAGGAACACGGTGGAGCTCTGTATCGGGAGGAGCTTAAGTCTCTTGGGGCGTTGCACGGCGCGGAAGGGAGGCAGGGAGCAGCGGAAGGAGGAGACGCGCACGGGAGGGGCGCCATGGATCCTGGGAGCTTGCTCAAGCACCTCTTGTTCGAGCGCGGGGGTTGCGAGGACGAAGAACTGCGAGGTGGCGGCTCGGACTCTGGACGGAGGGTTCGAGGAGGACGACGGCGGTGAGACGCGACAACGAGGTTCGGACGGCGATGGCGGACTCCATGGGCTTGGCGGGGCGGCGCAGGTGGTCTCCTGTAGAGAGAGACATGAGAGAGAGAGGAAATGGTAGAGGAAGAAGAGAGGGGGCGGGGCCTTGAACCTGATGGCTCGAGGAAAGGTCAAAGGAGGCTGTGGGATCCTGCTGGTGCTGCTTCCCATCGCCGATGGGGACGGATCGCGAGGAACACGGCGGAGCTCTGGATCGGGAGGAGCTTGGCTCTCTTCGGGCGTTGCACGGCGCGGAAGGGAGCCAGGGAGCAGCGGAAGGAGGAGACGCGCACGGGAGGGGTGCCATGGATCCTGGGAGCTTGCTCGAGCACCTCTTGTTCGAGCGCGGGGGTTGCGAGGACGAAGAACTGCGAGGTGGCGGCTCGGACTCTGGTGGCGGGGTGAGGAGCTTAGGCAGGGAACTGCGGAGATGCTGCTGGTGGAGGTGGATCGAGGAGGGGATGGATTCGAAGGGAGCCATGGGAGGCTCTGGTTGGTGGGGATTGATGGATTGGTCAGGGGAGAATGAGAGGATCCCGAGGTAGCTTGTGAGTTGGTGGCGGCGGCAGACACGGAATGGGTGGGACATCCCCTAGGTTTTAGGGTTTTGTCTCAAATTAGACTAGGGGTTCTATATATATATGGAAAAAAGGGAGTTTAGGGTAGATTTGGACCCTCCGATCAAAATTGGGCGGTTCAAGAAAAACTAGGTTAGGAAGCCCAATAAACAAAATGGAGACGTTTTGTAAATGTTTGGGGATGATCCGGATCCAACGGTGACGACTGCCCGGGTCGGGTCCGGGACAGCTATTCGGACGCGCGCGCGAGGGGGTTTGATGCACTGAGCAGAGAGGGTTTCGGACCGTGCGATCGCATCGAACAACTCCGGAAGCGAAGAGGGGAAAGAGGATGGATTGGTGGGCTGTGGCGAGACTGCGAGGGGGAGAAGAGAGAGAGGGACCGGCATCTGTTTCCGGAGACCGAAAACGTCCGACGTTAGACCGGCTATAATGCCGCTATAGTTATCCGTTGGGGCGTCAAACGAACTCCGAATGCGATGAAATTTGACAAGCGGTCTATCTACACTATAATAAGACCACATGTCAACTCTCATCCCATTCCGAGAATATTATCCGGCCACTTATAAAAGAATATTCGGGCGTGCCGCGGGCGCGTGCAAGTGTGTCTGGGTTCAGAACGGACAACGGACGGAATTGGGGAAATCCGGACGGATGCAAGTTTGAAAACATGATAATGCAATCCGGATGATGACATGGCACAAAGCAACACGCAAGCAAAGACAAGGCAACAACATCGAATAACTGGAGGACACCTGGCATATCGGTCTCGGGGCGTCACAACCTCGTACCGTGTTAGGGCACACCTAGCATCATGCTTTGTCATGTCATGCATCGTCATGCATTTGTTTGCATTATATTTATTGTTTCTTCCCCCTCTTCTCTCGCTAGACACCGAGACCGACGCCGCTGCTACCCAGTACGACTATGGTGTTGACGACCCCTCTCTCTTGCCAGAGCAACCAGGCAAGCCCCCCCCCCCTTGATCACCATATATCGCCTACTCTACTCTCTATACTGCTTGCATTAGAGTAGTGTAGCATGTTACTGCTTTCCATTAATCCTATCCTGATGCATAGCCTGTCCTTGCTACTACTGTTGTTACCTTTACCTGCAATCCTAATGCTTAGTATAGGATGCTAGTTTATCATTAGTGGCCCTACATTCTTGTCCGTCCGCCATGCTATACTATCGGGCCGTGATCACTTGAGAGGTGATCACGGGTATATACTATATACTTTATACATGATACATGTGATGACTAAAAGACGGGTCGGCTCGTACGAGTACCCGCGAGTGGATGTTTGTGGCGAAGCGACAGGGCAGGTTGAGACCACCTAGGAGAGAGGTGGGCATGGCCCTAGTCGGCGTTCACGGTTATTTCAAGATAACACGTTTAACGAGATCTTGGTATTTGATCTGAGTCTGGCCACTGGCCTATACGCACTAACCATCTATGCGGGGACAGTTATGGGCACTCAACGTCGTGGTATCAGCTGAAGCCTTCATGACGTCAGTGACTGAGTGGCGCGCACCGGATTGGACCATAAGCCTGCTCTTGTATTAAGGGGGCTAGTTCTGCTTCCGGCCGCGTTCACAACGTGCAGGTGTGCAAAGGGCGATGGGCCCAGACCCCTGCGCCATAGGATTTAGACCAGCGTGCTGACCTCTCTGTTGTGCCTAGGTAGGGTTGCGATGTGTTGATCTTCCGAGGCCGGGCATGACCCAGAAAAGTGTGTCCGGCCAAATGGGATCGAGCGTGTTGGGTTATGTGGTGTACCCCCGCAGGGAAGTTAATCTATTCGAATAGCCGTGATCTTCGGTAACAAGACGGCTTGGAGTTGTACCTTGACCTTATGATAACTAGAACCGGATACTGAATAAAACACACCCTTCCAAGTGCCAGATACAACCGGTGATCGCTCTCTCACAGGGCAACGAGGGGAGGATCATCGGTTAGGATTATGCTATGCGATGTTACTTGGTGAACTTACCATCTACTCTCTTCTACATGCTGCAAGATGGAGGTGGCCAGAATCGTAGTCTTCGACAGGATTAGCTATCCCCCTCTTATTCTGGCTTTCTGCAGTTCAGTCCACCGATATGGCCCTTTACACATTTACCCATGCATATGTAGTGTAGCTCCTTGCTTGCGAGTACTTTGGATGAGTACTCACGGTTGCTTTCTCCCTGTTTTCCACCTTTCCCTTCTACCTGGTTGTCGCAACCAGATGTTGGAGCCCAGGAGCCAGACGCCACCGTCGACGACGACTACTACTACTGGGGAGGAGCCTACTACTACGTGCAGCCCACTGACGGCGACCGGGAGTTGTTTAGGAGGATCCCAGGCAGGAGGCCTGCGCCTCTTTCGATCATCCCAGTTTGTGCTAGCCTTTTTAAGGTAAACTTGTTTAACTTATGTTTGTACTCATAAATTGTTGCTTCCGTTGACTCGTCTATGATCGAGCTCTTGTATTCGAGCCCTCGAGGCCCCTGGCTTGTAATATGATGCTTGTATGACTTATTTTATTTGTAGAGTTGTGTTGTGATATCTTCCCGTGAGTCCTTGATCTTGATCGTACACATTTGCATGCATGATTAGTGTACAATTGAATCGAGGGCGTCACAAGTTGGTATCAGAGCCGACTGCCTGTAGGAATCCCCCTTCCACACTCCTTGGCCGAAGTTGAGTCTAGACATTACTAAAACTTTTACTAACATGGCTGTGTGCCTTACGGGCCCACGTCGCCATCAGGGTGGTATTAGGATCTTTTACTCCTCGATCCTTACTCTGGGACTCTGAACTCTCTCCTACTCGGGTTAAACGATTTTACTAACTTAACATTAGGATCCCGTGACCACGTTCACCCCAAAGTTGGATAAGCCCTAGTTGTTCTTTAGAGTAGTATTTGAACATTATCCACATTGTCATTTGACTCCTGTGAAAACATATTTGTTTTCAGATGGAACCCACGAGGCAGGTCGTGCGCCACACGACGGCCATTGGTGCCTCAGGATCACCTGCTGTGTTGGTTGAGATGATGACCTATCTGGGTTATCGCTGGCACCCTGAGTACACCGTCTATGAGTACCAGGACTTCAACCAGGAGCAGTACCGTGCCATCGTCCACCTCTACTCTCGGGAGTATGACTCCACTACCGTGTTGCACACTGCTCATGGTGTTGGAGTGACTATCGACATGGCGGTCCACGATGCTGCTTATGCTGCTCTGACACGTCTTCGTGGAGAGTATCAGGAGTTGGACACCTCCCCCTTCAGGCACATTGCTATCGCATCTGATGTTGGTGCGGAGGGATACTACACTGCTGCCTACTCCACCGTCACCCGAGAGCCCTTCTACTATCAGAACCTGGTTCTGCATGCTGATGGGCTGGAGAGAGCTAACCGAGCTCTTCGCCACGAGTTGTACACCACCCGTCAGCACCTGTACCGTGCTCTGACGCTGTTGCACCCCTCTGTCCGCTCTGGTGATCTGTCGCGTTCTGCGATCTCCCCTGCCAGGATGCTGATGCCCCAGGGCGTCGGCTGGCCAGATGTGGGAGGCTACTCTCTTGCACTTGGCCCTCTCCTGCCACCTGCGCATCAGGTTCCGCACCAGAGTATCCGCGGACCCCAGGCTACTCGTGTGGAGGTCTTCCCTTCGTGTCACTACCAGCTGTCAGGCTACACCTACCTCCACAGTTCCTCCTGGGAGTGATGTAGGCTTGCTTGTTAGTGTTAGATGCATTCGCCGCGAGCCTGCGTGCCGCCTATGATGTTCTTAGTCTGTGTACCGAACTCTATGCACGATCATTTTTGTAAGATGTGCCAACTACTATGTAGTATCTATCGTGTTCCTTTCATTATGCATGTTTCATCATGAATGATTTTTGCCTTTGCAAATTCTCAATGCTGAACTACCCCTGTTATATATTAGCAGGATGGTTAGACCAGGTGGTCGTGGTCGTGGTAACCCTTCCCCACCCCCGCCTGAGTACATGGCTGGGATGATGCAACAGTTTGAGCTGAAACGCCAGTTCATGGAGAATATTATGGCTCAGTTTCCTCGCCCCAATATGAACCAGCAGCCAACCCAAGTGACTCTGCAGGATTTCATGCGTCTCAACCCAACTGTGTACCACAGCTCAACTCAGCCTCTAGATGCTGATGACTGGCTCCATGACATTACCTATCAGATGGAGTCTGCTGATGTAGCCCCTGAAAGCTATGTCACCTTTGCTTCCTTCTTCCTGAAAGGACCCGCTGCTCAATGGTGGGACAGCCACTGGAATACTCTGCTGGTTGGAACAATCATCACCTGGCCAGACTTCCAAGCTGCTTTCCGTGCTCGCTTCATTCCTCAGGGAGTCATGGACCGTAAGAAACATGAGTTTCGCAACCTCACCCAATGCAAAAAACTGTTGAAGCTTATCAGCGGGAGTTTCTGGACTTGTCCCGCTATGCTGAAGAGGACATTGCAACTGATGCACGCAGACAGGAGAAGTTCCGTGATGGCCTTCAAGCTGACATCAAGCTCGCACTTCTAGTGCATGACTTTGCTGATTTCGCCACCCTGGTGAACAAGGCCATCAATGTCGAAACTGGTCTGCAGGAACACCAGAGCTCTCACAGGCACAACTGTGACACGGGCTCATCTTCGGGCCCGTCCTCGCAAAAGCATAGGATATGGATTCCCAACAGCATGTACCAGTCAACTGCACCTGCTCCAAGGCAGTCCTATGCTGCACCACGTCTGCCTCCCCCACCAACTAGGCAGCCAAGGCTTCCAGCTCCACCACCCCAAGCTCTTGTTCCCACTCCCAATAATGGTTTGTGCTACAAGTGTGGCCAACCTGGTCACCTTGCCAGGAACTACTATCAGAATCAGAACCAGAATCAACTGACCCTTCCCACAGCTGGACGTGGAAGCAACCAGCCTCGCAACAACAATGCCAAGTCTTATGGTCGTGTTCATGCCAACCACGTTGATCTCAATGAAGTTCTAGACCAGCGTGCTACCGTGATGGGTACACTCCTCGTAAATTCAGTACCAGCATCTGTTTTATTTGATACAGGAGCATCGCATTCATTCATATCGGTTGAGTTTGCATTCATGCATGGCATTAAATACGAAGAGATGAACACTGTGATTGTGGTACACACTCCTGCGGGCCAGTGTCAAACCTCTATGGTTAGTCACAACGTTCCCGTTGAAATTGAAGGACTAGAATTCCTTGCCTCTCCCATCATATTGAAGTCCTGTAGCATCGACCTCATTCTGGGAATGGATTGGTTGAAAGCGCATACTGCTTCTATAGTTTGCGCCACTAAGGTCGTCCATCTGCTACACCCTTCTGATGAAACAATAGCTTACCAAGCTCATCTAGTTCAGAATGCCAAGGCACAGATTTATGCCTGGAATGCGTTGAACGCTGCACCACTCGAGGGCATTGAAAACATTCCCGTCATTCATGAATTCCAAGACGTCTTCCTAAAAGAGCTTCCAGGGATTCCCCCTGCTAGAGCTATCAAATTCATTATCGACTTGAAACCAGGCACCACCCCTATAGCCAAACGACCCTACAAGATGCCGCCACATGAACTCATTGAGCTTAAGGAGGAAATCAACAAATCTCTTGTCAAGGGTTTCATTTGCCCAAGTTGCTCTCCTTGGGGAGCACCTTCTCTCTTTGTTAAGAAGAAGGATGGGACAAACTGATTAGTCCAAGACTACCGTCCTATAAACCAAGCTACCATTCAGAATAAATATCCTCTTCCTCAGATCAATGATCATTATGATCAACTGGCTAGATCATCAGTGTTCTCCAAACTCGACTTGAGGTTGGGTTACCACCAGATCCGTGTTCATGAAGAGGACATCCCAAAAACCGCCTTCGTGACTCGGTATGGATCTTACGAGTACACTGTCATGTCATTCGGCTTAACGAATGCTCCCGCCACCTTCTCCCGTCTGATAAACTATATATTCATGGATTACCTCGACAAGTTCGTCGTGGTTTATATGGATGATATCCTTGTATTTTCCAAGAACAAAGAAGAACATGCTGAACATCTTTGTCTTGTGCTGAAAAAGCTTCGAGAGCATCAACTGTATGCTAAGTATTCCAAGTGTGAATTCTGGCTCCCCGAAGTAACCTATCTTGGGCATGTCATCTCCAAGGATGGTATTGCCGTCAACCCTGAACGAGTTCAGGCTATTCTCGATTGGACTCCTCCGAAGAATGTCACGCAAGTCCGAAGTTTTCTCGGTCTCGCCAGCTATTGTCGTCGATTTGTCGAGAACTTCTCCAAGATTGCCAGGCCTTTGACTAATCTGTTACATAAGGGTGTCAAGTTCGACTGGACAGACAAGTATCAGGAAAGTTTCCAGGCGCTCAAAGACAAGTTGACTTCTACCCCAGTGCTTGCTCCACCTGATACTAAGAAGGACTTCGTCATTTACTGCGACGCTTCCCGTCAAGGATTAGGCTGTGTCCTAATGCAAGAGCATAGAGTGATTGCTTATGCCTCTCGTCAACTGCGCCCTCACGAAGAAAACTACCCAGTTCACGACCTCGAGCTTGCTGCTGTCATTCATGCACTGAAGCAGTGGCGGCATTACCTTCTCGGTAATCGTTGCGAGATCTTCACCGACCACCAAAGCCTGAAGTATCTGTTTACTCAGCCAGATCTGAACCTCTGTCAGCAGAGATGGATGGAGACTGATGCAGACTTTGACATGGGTATATCCTATACCCCCGGCAAGGCTAATGTAATGGCTGATGCCTTGAGCCGCAAGTCTTACTGCAACCACCTCCAGGTTCACAAAGTTCAGCCCTCGCTTGTCGAGGAATTTAGAAAGTTGAACCTTCATATTGTTCCTCCTGGAGCACTCGCTCCCCCTCCCCCAGAGTTCCGCAAGATGAATCTTCTTGTTGTTACTAAGGGCTCTCTAAATACCTTGGCTGTCGTACCAGATCTCGTAGCTGTTATAAAGACTATTCAAGGTTATGACTCTGAAGTCCATAAGATTAAACGCCATCTAGCAGAAGGAAAACCCTCATTCTTCACTATCGCCGATGATGGCGCCTTGTACTTCAAAGGCCGCCTAGTGGTACCATGTTCGAAGAAAAACCTAGATAAGACTAAAAGGGTTATGAAAGAAGCTCATGATATGCCTCTGTCCATCCATCCTGGTAGTACAAAGATATACCAGGATATTCGTCAAAGATTCTGGTGGTCTAATATGAAGCAGGACATTGCTCGTTATGTTGCTGAGTGTGACGTTTGTCGCCATATCAAAGCAGAGCATCAAAGGCCTGCTGGAACTCTACAACCTATCTCTATTCCTGGATGGAAATGGGACCATGTTGAAATGGACTTCGTCACTGGATTTCCCAAATCGAAGAAAGGAAATGATGCTATTCTTGTCGTCATTGGCCGGCTTTCTAAAGTTGCACATTTTCTGGCGGTCAAAGAAGCAATCACTACTAGCCAGCTTGCAACTCTCTACATGTCCAGAATTGTTTCACTTCACGGTATTCTACTGGTTATCAGTTCAGACCGTGGCAGCTTATTCACTTCAAGGTTTTGGGCGAGTTTCCAAGAAGCTATGGGAATGCACCTGTCGTTCAGTACGGCGTTTCATCCTCAGTCGCAAGGACAGGTTGAACGTGTCAACCAAGTTCTCGAAGACATGCTTCGAGCTTGTGTAATTTCCTTCGGCAAGAAATGGGAGGAATCTCTTGCATATGTCGAGTTCTCTTATAATAATAGCTATCAAGCTAGTCTGAAGATGTACCCCTTCGAAGTGCTATATGGACGAAAGTGTCGAACCCCTCTGAATTGGTCAGAAACTGGGGAACGTCCACTCTTCGGTCCGGATATTATCCAACAGGCCGAAGAACAAGTTCGCATTATTCGCGAGAATCTCAAGACTGCTCAGTCACGTCAGAAGAGTCAGTATGACCGTCATCACAAAGACATGGTCTATCAACCTGGTGAAAAGGCTTATCTTCGAGTTACACCAATGAAGGGTGCTCACCACTTCGGGATCAAGGGAAAGCTAGCTCCTCGCTATATTGGCCCATTCACTATTCTCGAAAGGCATGGAAAAGTGGCATATCAACTGGAGCTTCCGCCGAACCTTTCTCTGGTTCACGATGTGTTCCATCTGTCACAACTCCGCCATTGCTTCAAGGATCCAATCCGAGCAGTGGATCATGAAGTGCTCGAATTGCAACAGGACCTCTCCTATAAAGAGCATCCGGTCCGCATTCTCGACCAAGCTGAACGCCGCACACGTCAGAAGGCGATCAAGTTCCTCAAAGTCCAATGGTCGAATCACTCTGAAGACGAAGCCACTTGGGAACGCGAGGACCGCCTGCGTGATAAATACCCCGCACTTTTCCTTCTACCTCCTAAATCTCGTGACGAGATTTCTTGTAGTGGAGGAGATTTGTAACGCCCGGATAATCAGGCTACAGTAAAACTCTCTTAATGATGCCATGTCATCTTTGATTACTGTTGCTAAACTTTCGTTAGTTCAAACCGATTCAAAATCAATTCAAAAACAATGGCAAACAATAAAAGTTTTCAAAAGTTAAATCAAAAATGTTCGGGTAGTTCCATAAATTGCATATTTAATTATGGTGTAATAACCACATTTTTATAAAGTGCCTAAGAATTTTAAAATGGATTAAAACAGAAAAGAAAAATAATAAAAGGAAAAGGAAAACACAAAAACAAAAGAACTAACAAAAAAAGAAAAAAGGGAAACACCCCCCCCCATTGGGCTCTGGCCCAACAGGCCATTAGGCCACCCACCCGGCCGGCCCACCCTCCCCCCATTTCCCTTATCCACCCACCCGGTGGAACCCTAACCCCCACCGACGCCCCACTCGCTCCCCCACTCAGCCACGATCCCCTTCTCCTTCCCCATCGGGATCGGCCCGATCCCGTTGCCCCCCGACGCCCGGCGCCCGCCCGGCGCCGTCCACCACCGCCTGGAGCTCCGCGAGCCTAACCGGAGCCACCCCGTTGCCCCCTTGCTGTCACCATCGCCTGGAGTACCACCTCGCCGGACGCCATCGCCCCCGTCCTCTTCGTCGTCGACCACCCCGACATCGACCCTATCGCCGCCGTCCTCTCCGTCGCCGGTGCCGCCTCGCCGGACCTCCCCAAGCCCACTGCCAATACCCTACGGCCCCAGTGAGCCTCGTCACGATCTCCTCTGTCTCCCCCTCTACCTTGTTGCTGCTCACCGGCGCGTGTGCACGACGCCACCCGCTCTTGCTTGCCTCTGTGCGCCTCGCCCTCCCCTACCTCTGTCTTTCGCCCGAGCATGCCCCGACCGCGCCGCACCTAGCCTCGCTCGCCGCAGCCCATGCTGCTCCCGCTGTCGTGCTCGCCCTTCTCTGCTTGCCCTGCTCGGCTGCTCACCCCACCATGCGCCTGCACGTGCGCGCTCCCCGCGCCGAGTGCCGCGCGCGTGCCCAGGGCGCACCCCTGCCTTGGTTGGCCGTCCTCCTCCGCCCCTGGCCACGGCCACGCACACGCACGCCCGCTGCTCCCGCCGCCTCTGCTTGCGTTGCCGCCTCCCTGCTACGGCCCCGCGTCGGCGCTCGTCGCCGTCCGCGACCGTGCTTCACTCGGCCCCGCGCAGCCCCGCCACTCGCCGCCGAGCGCCTGCCCCGTCGCCTCGAGTCCGCTCCGATGGCGGTGAGCACGCTGCCCGCACGCCCAGCGCCCGTTAAGGCCCTGGGCCACTTACACGCGGGCCCCAACGCCCAGAACGATTATAAAAAAATAAAAAATATAAAAATATAAAATAAATAATAAAAATAATTAATTAACTTAATTAATTCTGATTAAACTAACTAATTAAGATTAATTAATCTAATGACTAATTAACCTAGTTAACTATAGTTAATTAACCTACAGAGTATGACAAGTGGGTCCCACTGGACCCACGCGTCAGTTTGACCCCAGTCAACCCTGTTGACTGCTGATGTCAGCATGACATCATGCTGATGTCATAAATCCATTTTCAAAATTAAGTTAAATAATTAATTAAATTCCAGAAATTCATAAAATCTTTAGAAAATCATATCTTTTAATTCGTAACTCGGATTAAAATATTTTCAACATGAAAGTTGCTCAGAACAACGAGACGAATCCGGATACGCATCCCGTTCGTCTGCCACGCATCCCTAGCATAGCAAACATGCAACTTTCCCCCTCCGACTCCTCTGCCCGAAAACGCAAAACCCCGGGGATACTTTCCCGGATGTTTTCCCCCTTCACCGGTACCACCTCGTACCGCGTTAGGGCACACCTAGCATCACGCTTTGTCATGTCATGCATCGTCATGCATTTGTTTGCATTATATTTATTGTTTCTCCCCCCTCTTCTCTCGCTAGACACCGAGACCGACGCCGCTGCTACCCAGTATGACTACGGTGTTGACGACCCCTCTCTCTTGCCAGAGCAACCAGGCAAGCCCCCCCCCCTTGATCACCAGATATCGCCTACTCTACTCTCTATACTGCTTGCATTAGAGTAGTGTAGCATGTTACTTCTTTTCGTTAATCCTATCCTGATGCATAGTCTGTCCTTGCTACTACTGTTTATACCTTTACCTGCAATCCTAATGCTTAGTATAGGATGCTAGTTTATCATCAGTGAGCCTACATTCTTGTCCGTCTGCCATGCTATACTATCGGGCTGTGATCACTCGAGAGGTGATCACGGGTATATACTATATACTTTATACATGATACATGTGATGACTAAAAGACGGGTCGGCTCGTAGGAGTACCCGCGAGTGGATCTTTGTGGCGAAGCGACAGGGCAGGTTGAGACCACCTAGGAGAGAGGTGGGCCTGGCCCTGGTCGGTGTTCGCGGTTATTTCAAGATAACACGTTTAACGAGATCTTGGTATTTGATCTGAGTCTGGCCACTGGCCTATACGCACTAACCATCTACGCGGGGACAGTTATGGGCACTCGACGTCGTGGTATCAGCCGAAGCCTTCGTGATGTTAGCGACTGAGTGGCGCGCGTCGGATTGGACCGTAAGCCTGCTCTTGTATTAAGGGGGCTAGTTCTGCTTCCGGCCGCGTTCACAACGTGCAGGTGTGCAAAGGGCGATGGGCCCATACCCCTGCGTCATAGGATTTAGACCAGCGTGCTAACCTCTCTGTTGTGCCTAGGTAGGGCTGCGACGTGTTGATCTTCCGAGGCCGGGCATGACCCAGAAAAGTGTGTCCGGCCAAATGGGATCGAGCGTGTTGGGTTATGTGGTGCACCCCTGCAGGGAAGTTAATCTATTCAAATAGCCATGATCTTCGTTACCAGGACGGCTTGGAGTTGTACCTTGACCTTATGACAACTAGAACCGGATACTTAATGAAACACACCCTTCCAAGTGCCAGATACAACCGGTGATCGCTCTCTCACAGGGCAACGAGGGGAGGATCATCGGTTAGGATTATGCTATGCGATGTTACTTGGTGAACTTACCATCTACTCTCTTCTACATGCTGCAAGATGGAGGTGGCCAGAAGCATAGTCTTTGACAGGATTAGCTATCCCTCTCTTATTCTGGCTTTCTGCAGTTCAATCCACCGATATGGCCCTTTACACATTTACCCATGGATATGTAGTGTAGCTCCTTGCTTGCGAGTACTTTGGATGAGTACTCACGGTTGCTTTCTCCCTCTTTTCCACCTTTCCCTTCTACCTGGTTGTCGCAACCAGATGTTGGAGCCGAGGAGCCAGACGCCACCGTCGACGACGACGACTACTACTCGGGAGGAGCCTACTACTACGTGCAGCCCGCTGACGGCGACCAGGAGTAGTTTAGGAGGATCCCAGGCAGGAGGCATGCGCCTCTTTCGATCTGTATCCCAGTTTCTGCTAGCCTTCTTAAGGCAAACTTGTTTAACTTATGTTTGTACTCAGATATTGTTGCTTCCGCTGACTCGTCTATGATCGAGCTTTTGTATTCGAACCCTCGAGGCCCCTGGCTTGTAATATGATGCTTGTATGACTTATTTTATTTGTAGAGTTGTGTTGTGATATCTTTTCTTGAGTCCTTGATCTTGATCGTACACATTTGCGTGCATGATTAGTGTACGATTGAATCGAGGGCGTCACATAAATTTTAATGTGTTTGTCTGCTAGAAAAAGAATTTTCGTACGCTGGTCGCACGCTATGGCCAGCGAAGCCAACCCACTTTTTTCTATCCATGCAGCTGGGAAATTTCTATTTTCCGCACTGGGGGACAAATAGTCGAGTTTCGCATAGAACAACCAATATTCGGATGGCCCATTTACATTTTTTCGATGTTTTACTTCTATTTTTATTGTTATTTTCCTATCTCTTTTTTCCCTTCAAAGTTTATTTTTATTTTATAATCTATTTCGTAAATTAAAAATTCTCAAAAAACATTCAGAATTAAAAAACAATTTTCAAAAAATGTTCAGAATTCACAAAATTTGTTGCTATTTCGAAAAATATTCGAAACTTGCAAAACTTTTCCATTTTTTTAATTTATTTTTCAAAATTGTTTGAGATGTCTAAAGAGAAAATGGCATTTCAAAAAATGCTCCAAATTCGAAAAATATTTTTATTTTAGTGAAATTTTCACAGCTAAAAATAATGTGCATGTCTAAAAGATACACATTTTCTAAAAAATGTTATGAATTTTCAACGCATGTTCCCGTTTTAAAACAATGTTCATAAATTCAAGTAATGTTCATGTTTTTTTGTCAGAGTTTCGCATAGGACAACCAATAATGGCTGGCCCATTTTTCTTTGTTTCTGTGTTTTACTTCTATTTTTATTTTCCTTTCCCTATTTCTTTTTTCCTTCCAAGTTTATTTTTCTTTTTTAAAAAAGGTCAGACTTAAGAAAAACAAATTTTTAAAAATGTTAAGAATTCCAAATTTTTTGCTATTTTGAAAAATATTCGAAACTTGCAAAAACTTTCCATTTTTTCAAAAAATAGTTATTGTTTTTCAAAATTGTTCGAGATGTCTAAAATCAAAATGGTATTTTAAAAATGCTCCAAATTCGAAAATTATTCTTTAAAAATAATGTTTTGTATAAACAATACAGTTTTTAAAAAATCTTATGAATTTTCAACATATGTTCTTGTTTTTAAAAAATGTTGACAAAGTCAAATAATGTTAATGTTTTTATAAAAAAAGTTGGTGTTTTCAGAAAATATTTGTAAATTTAGAAATGTGTTTCCTTTCATATATTTTGGCGTTTTTACGGAAGTGTACATAATTTTCAAAAAATTGTTCCAGATTTAAAAAATTGTTCATGTTTCCTAAAATATTCAGAAACTTCGTACCTTAAAATCCCTCGATTGAAAGGACTGAAAGGAAAAATAGATTGAATAACTCATGGGCCTTCTGTGGCCTACAATGACGTAATAAAACTCTTAAATGCCCTCGATGAATGAATGAAAAAATAGCGGATTGATTCCTTAACATGCGATGAAACCAAGGAACTAAATGTTCCTTTTTTCGTGTGCACATGAGATTTTGCTTGCATATATAATTCTCACTGAATTTAAATACATACTATTTTATCTCCCGTTGCAACACACGGACATATGTGCTAGTAATGATAGAGATAAGCATTAGGCACCATATGAAGCATAGTATGATCAATCACACAAGAGAAACATAGTATCTCACACACATAATGAACAAAGTATCATGAATCAAGCGGAAATAGTAGCAAGAACTCAAGAAAAAACCAACTACCAAAAGCGAGACACTCTCACTCGAAGCCTAGTGATCTATACAATTTCTCCACCTTCGGCAATAAGTACCAAAAAGTTTGAAAAGGTATAGAGCTATGAGTCTCAGTAGGCACGATCCCCGGTAGCTCCTGAAGGTGACTTCTGGCTGGTGGCTCCGGTGTGCGTAAATGGCGTGGAGAGAACTGCATCCGCGAAGGCTTCGGATGATGTCTACTAGGCTGGTGGAGTAGATACTGGAGGTGGCACAGTAGCAGTAGCAGCAGGTGTAGAGTGAGTGGTCCTCGTGTCTGCAACTGGCACGGCTGACGATCTGGGTGCCCTTGGTAGTGTTCGGAACCTCTTAGTTGTAGCTTGCTCATCTCCACTGTCCTCTACGGCAGCAGCTCTGGCTGCATCGACATCTTTCTTTAGCTTTGTCACAATTGACTGAACCTCGGTGATCTTTACATCAAGATCATATATCTTAGCTTCAACCACCCGCTCTAAGCTTTCCTGGATCTTGGAAATGTTGGCCAGACTTTTCTCAATCCTCATTGTTGCTTCAAGCAAATATGTCATTTGATCATTCTTCGTCTTGAGGTTGGCTATGGGAACATTGGGTGCTAATGCCTCTTGTGCTGCTTTTGTTGTTGCAGCTGCCTGGATCTCTTCTTGAGCTTGAGTAGATGAAGGATGTGAAGGGTCCATAACTACAATGTTGTCCTCAAACTCAGGCTGCAATGGGAGATGCTCACGATCAAGTAGATAAGTGCTCGTTCAAACCTATGAGTTAATGAGCAACTGAATATGAGGAGCAAATCCACAAGACCTCTTTTGATTAGTTGTGGTTCTCTTGATTGCCTCTACTATCAGGCTCATAACTTTGAATTTCTATGGAGTGTCAAACAGATCTAGCAAGTTTATGGAGTGGCCACGGATCATCTTGTCATCTCTAGACTTGGGCAGTAGAGTGTGCCTCATGATAGTGTTTGTGGTGGCCAAACCAGCAAGCAAAGGCTTCACTAAACCAAGCTTATGACTTTCAACATCTTTGGCAGGAATTGGCTTGTACATGTTAGCCATGGAGTTGTGGTCCATCTTGGGCTTCCCATACACATCAATGTCATTCTCATCTTCCTCAGGAGCACCAAGCAGTTCAGCCCACTCAGAGATTGTTGACTAGTATTGGGAACCCTCAGTCATCCATGCAATGATGCAATCCTTCCATCTGGATAGAAATGAGTTGTGGAATATAATTGCATTATCGTCTAGTCATTCCATTTGGTGAGCTTTCTTCCCAATGGATGCATCAACTCCTACAAGTTTGAAGCTCTCATGAACATGGGGAAAGTGATCCTCATTGGCATCAATATACTTCCAGTCCACCCATTTCATGTCACTGACAATTGGCTTCTTGTCAAGCAGCACAGTCTCATACAAATCATGTTGTTCTCGTGTGTGAAAGCAATAGTCACAAGTAGTCCTCCTCCTAACAGAATAAGGATAAGTCATCATCCACTGACGCAGACCTTTGTACTTTCTGAGCATCATGTTCTCGACTACTGGATGGGAGTTCTCATGGTCTGGAATCTTAGACTTTAGCTTCCTGAGCACTAGTGGCTGATGACCCACAAGTATAGGGGATCTATCGTAGTCCTTTCGATAAGTAAGAGTGTCGAACCCAACGAGGAGCAAAAGGAAATGATAGGTGGTTTCCATCAAGGTATTCTCTACAAGTACTGGAATAAGTGGTAACAGATAGTTTTGTGATAGGATAATTTGTAACGAGCAACAAGTAACAAAAGTAAATAAAGTGCAGCAAGGTGGCCCAATCCTTTTTGTAGCAAAGGACAAGCCTGGACAAACTCTTATATAGAGAAAAGCGCTCCCGAGGACACATGGGAATATCGTCAAGCTAGTTTTCATCACGCTCATATGATTCACGTTCGGTACTTTGATAATTTGGTATGTGGGTGGACCGGTGCTTGGGTGCTGTCCTTACTTGGACAGGCATCCCACTTATGATTAACCTCTATTGCAAGCATCCGCAACTAAAACAAAAGTATTAAGGTAAACCTAACCATAGCATGAAACATATGGATCCAAATCAGCCCCTTACGAAGCAACGCATAAACTAGGGTTTAAGCTTCTGTCACTCTAGCAACCCATCATCTACTTATTACTTCCCAATGCCTTCCTCTAGGCCCAAATAATGGTGAAGTGTCATGTAGTCGACGTTCACATAACACCACTAGAGGAGAGACAACATACATCTTATCAAAATATCAAACGAATACCAAATTCACATAACTACTAATAGCAAGACTTCTCCCATGTCCTCAAGAACAAATGTAACTACTCACAAAGCATAAACATGTTCATAATCAGAGGGGTATTAATATATATATATATATATAGGATCTGAACATATGATCTTCCACCAATTAAACCAACTAGCATCAACTACAAGAAGTAATTAACACTACTAGCAACCTACTAGTACCAATCCCGGACCTGGAGACAAGAATTGGATACAAGAGATGAACTAGGGTGTTGAGAGGAGATGGTGCTGATGAAGATGTTAATGGAGATTGCCCTCTCCCGATGAGAGGAGAGTTGGTGATTGAAAGAACATGCGGTGCCCCCATGTTTGGTTTTGGTAATTGATGACAATCTCTATGGACTAATGGTTGCCTTGATTTATATTTGAAGGTTTTGTCCACAGGATTTTCTTGGAGTACGTGTGTTGGTTTCAAGGAGATTTTGTGTCGACCAAGGTTCTATTCAAGGAATTATCCAAAGATCGGTCATGTGAGTGTTGAGCTTATTGCAAGCATGTCTTGAAGAAGAAGAAGAAGATTGTGTTATCATTCATGTCCACCTTCAAGAAATCATCCAAATGAAGAGAATTGGAAAGATTCAAGGTTGATCAAGATTAAGTCAAGAATGAATCAAGTTGATCAACACACAAAGCATACAAGATGTACTGAGGGATCAAGTGATCCCATGGTATGGTAAGCATTGTCCATTATGCGTTGTTTGCTAACCCATGGTTTTCGTGAGAGTTCTTTGTGGGGTTAGGTTGCGATGTGCAAGTTCAAGTGGAGCATCATGAAGAGATCAAATGCTTGAAGCTTGCCGTCCATTATGGTAACAATGGATTTATGAAGATGTGTCGAAGAATGGCTAACCCATGATGGAGTATGGGGGAGTAATCAACTAGTCTTCATCGAGCCAACACAATCAATAAAGGTGGTTCAACTTGAGGGAGTCAAGATCGTCATCATCTAGCTCAAGTGGACTATGTGCAAGACAAAGGTTTGCCCTTGATAGGTTTTGTATTTTACCGGTCCCATAGTGGTAGTTGGGATACCGGGTTATAGGATCAATTGTCGTACTATCAAGGGGGGCTCTCGATGAGTAGCTTGATCGTATCGCTCGTACAGAGCTCAAACCATTGCATCCTTGCATCATCTTTCTTGGTTCTTGTTTGGTTGTGAGTCTTAGAGCTTATGGTCATCTTGATGACAAGCTCGAGTTCATCGAAAATGGAGTTCACATGCATCTTCTATGATGTTTTCGATGTTGGAGGTTTTGCCGGTTCTTCTCGGTTGGAGGTTTCACTCCTCTTTTTGTTAGGCATACCTCCCCTGCCTCTTCTTACTATAACCAGCCGATGTTTTGATGCTACTCGTCGTCTTGTTTCCAACAGCTTGAGTTTGCTCAATTCGGAGCTCATATGCAGAAGTTATGGCAGTTCTGGTTTTCCATGGAGTATGCTTGTTTTCTTGGAAGTAGCTTTTGTCTGGTCCCAGCGGTAGTACCGCGAGCCCAAGCGGTAGTACCGCTTGGAGCTCCCAGCCGTAGTACCGCTGTAGTACTGCTCTACTACTGCCTCAATTTTGGGTCCTGCTCTTTTCGTGTCGGGTTTAGCAGTAGTTGCACGGTAGTAAGGCATGGTAGTACCGCCTAAGCGGTAGTACCGCTCCGATCGGGCGGTAGTACCGCTAGTGCATTACTGCCGCCGTACTCTACTCTGCCCTACCTCTTTTGGTCCCGTGTTCTGCTCCTCTAGCGGTAGTACCGCTGGGGTGAGCGGTAGTACCGCTTATATGCGGTACTACCGCCCCAAGGTTCATGTTTTGTTGCTCCTTTTCCCTGTTTCTTCCGCCCAAGCGGTAGTACCGCTCGTGTGCGGGTTGAGCACATAACGGTTGGATTTTCCCCTCCTATAAAAGGGGGTCTTCTTCCCCAATGAACCTTATCCTTTGAGCTCGTGTTCTTCCCCCATTGTTGACCTTCTTTGAGCTTGCTAACTCTCAATCCCTCCATGGATTCTTGCTAGTTTTTGAGGGAAAAGAGAGAGGATATCTAGATCCACATTTGCACCAATCACTTCCTCCTCTATGTGAGGGGAACCCCTTGGATCTAGACCTTGGAGTTCTTTGTGTTCTCTTTCTTGTTCTTCCTCTCATTTTCCTCCCTAGCATTAGTTGCTTCGGTGGGATTTGAGAGAGAAGGACTTGGGCACTCTGTGTGCCCTTGCCATTGCATTTGGTGCATCGGTTCGAGTTCTCCACGGTGCTACGTGGAAGTTACAAGTTGAGAAGCTTATTACTCTTGGATGCTTGGTACCCTTGAGTTTGTTCCTCTTGGGTGCTTGGGCGCCCTAGACGGTTGGTGGTGTTCGGAGCTCAATCATTGTGGTGTAAACCTCCGAACAAGCATCGGGGTATCCAATTAGGCTGTGGAGATCGCCCCGAGCAATTTGACAGGTACTATTTGAAGGAAATATGCCCTAGAGGCAATAATAAAGTAATTATTTATTTCCTTATATCATGATAAATGTTTATTATTCATGCTAGAATTGTATTAACCGGAAACATAATACATGTGTGAATACATAGACAAACAGAGTGTCACTAGTATGCCTCTACTTGACTAGCTCGTTAATCAAAGATGGTTATGTTTCCTAACCATGAACAAAGAGTTGTTATTTGATTAACGAGGTCACATCATTAGTTGAATGATCTGATTGACATGACCCATTCCATTAGCTTAGCACACGGTCGTTTAGTATGTTGCTATTGCTTTCTTCATGACTTATACATGTTCCTATAACTATGAGATTATGCAACTCCCGTTTACCGGAGGAACACTTTGGGTACTACCAAACGTCACAACGTAACTGGGTGATTATAAAGGAGTACTACAGGTGTCTCCAATGGTAGATGTTGGGTTGGCGTATTTCGAGATTAGGGTTTGTCAATCCGATTGTCGGAGAGGTATCTCTGGGCCCTCTCGGTAATGCACATCACATAAGCCTTGCAAGCACTGCAACTAATATGTTAGTTGTGAGATGATGTATTATAGGAACGAGTAAAGAGACTTGCCGGTAACGAGATTGAACTAGGTATTGGATACCGACGATCGAATCTCGGGCAAGTAACATACCGATGACAAAGGGAACAACGTATGTTGTTATGCGGTCTGACCGATAAAGATCTTCGTAGAATATGTAGGAGCCAATATGGGCATCCAGGTCCCGCTATTGGTTATTGACCGGAGACGTGTCTCGGTCATGTCTACATTGTTCTCGAACCGTAGGGTCCGCACGCTTAACGTTACGATGACAGTTATTATGAGTTTATGCATTTTGATGTACCGAAGGTTGTTCGGAGTCCCGGATGTGATCACGGACATGATGAGGAGTCTCGAAATGGTCGAGACGTAAAGATTGATATATTGGAAGCCTATGTTTGGACATCGGAAGTGTTCCGGGTGAAATCGGGATTTTACCGGATTACCGGGAGGGTTAACGGAACCCCCCGGGAGCCAAATGGGCCAACATGGGCCTTAGTGGAAAGGTGAGAGGGCAGCCCACATAGGGCTGCGCCTCCCCCCCCTCTCCCTAGTCCTATTAGGACTAGGAGAGGGGCCGGCCACCTCTCTCTCTCTCCCCTTTGAAGGATTCCTAGTTGGACTAGGATTGGAGGGGGGAGTCCTACTCCCGGTAGGAGTAGGACTCCTCCTGCGCCTCCCTCCTTTGGCCGGCCAGCTCCCTCCCCTCCAACCTTTATATACGGGGGCAGGGGACACCCCAAGACACACAAGTTGATCCTTGAGATCGTTCCTTAGCCGTGTGCGGTGTCCCCTGCCACCAAATTCCACCTCGGTCATATCGTTGTAGAGCTTAGGCGAAGCCCTGCGTCGGTAGTACATCAAGATCGTCACCATGCCGTCGTGCTGACGGAACTCTTCCTCGACGCTTTGCTGGATCGAAGCCCGAGGATCGTCATCGAGCTGAACGTGTGCTAAGAACTCGGAGGTGCCGGAGTAACGGTACTTGGATCGGTCGGATCGGGAAGAAGTCGTACGACTCCTTCCTCTATGTTGTGTGATCGCTTCCGCAGTCGGTCTGCGTTGGTACGTAGACAATACTCTCCCCCTCGTTGCTATGCATCACCATGATCTTGCGTGTGCGTAGGAAAATTTTCGAAATTACTACGTTCCCCAACAGTGGCATCCGAGCCTAGGTTTTATGGTTTGATGTTATATGCACGAGTAGAACACAAGTGAGTTGTGGGCGATATAAGTCATACTGCCTACCAGCATGTCATACTTTGGTTCGGCGGTATTGTTGGATGAAGCGGCCCGGACCGACATTACGCGTACGCTTACGCGACACCGGTTTCCCCGACGTGCTTTGCACACAGGTGACTTGCGGGTGACTGTTTCTCCAACTTTAGTTGAACCGAGTGTGGCTACGCCCGGTCCTTGCGAAGGGTAAAACGGAGTCTATTTGACAAACTATCGTTGTGGTTTTGATGCGTAGGTGAGATGAGTTCTTGCTTAAGCCCGTAGCAGCCACGTAAAATTTGCAACAACAAAGTAGAGGACGTCTAACTTGTTTTTGCAGGGCATGTTGTGATGTGATATGGTCAAAACGTGATGAGTTATAAGTTGTTGTATAAGATGATCATGTTTTGTTGAAGTTATCGGCAACTGGCAAAAGCCTTATGGTTGTCTGTCTATTGCATAAGATGCAAGCACCCAATAATTGCTTTACTTTATCGCTATGCGATAGCAATAGTTGCAAGAGCAAGTGTTGGCGAGACGACCACGTGACGACACATTGATATAGATCAAGATGATGGAGATCATGGTGTCATGCTGGTGACGATATAGATCATGACAGTACTTTGGAGATGGAGATCAAAGAAGCAAGATGATGATGGCCATATCATGTCACATATTATGATTTCATATGATGTTTATCTTTTATACATCTTATTTTGCTTAGTTTGACGGTAGCATTTTAAGATGATCTCTCACTAATTATCAAGAAGTGTTCTCCCTGAGTATGCACCGTTGCCAAAGTTCGTCGTGCCCAGACACCACGTGATGATCGGGTGTGATAAGCTCTACGTCCATCTACAACGGGTGCAAGCCAGTTTTGCACACGCAGAATACTCAGGTTAAACTTGACGAGCCTAGCATATGCAGATATGGCCTCGGAACACAGAGACCGAAAGGTCGAGCGTGAATCATATAGTAGATATGATCAACATAACGATGTTCACCATTGAAAACTACTCCATCTCACGTGATGATCGGTTATGGTTTAGTTGATTTGGATCACGTGATCACTTAGAGGATTAGAGGGATGTCTATCTAAGTGGGAGTTCTTAAGTAATATGATTAAATTGAACTTAAATTTATCATGAACTTAGTCCTGGTAGTATTTTGCAAATCATGTTGTAGTTCAATAGCTCGCGTTGTTGCTTCCTTGTGTTTATTTTAATATGTTCCTAGAGAAAAATGTGTTGAAAGATGTTAGTAGCAATGATGCGGATTGGATCCGTGATCTGAGGTTTATCCTCATTGCTGCACAGAAGAATTATGTCCTTGATGCACTGCTAGGTGACAGACCTATTGCAGGAGCAGATGCAGACGTTATGAACGTTTGGCTAGCTCAATATGATGACTACTTGATAGTTTAGTGCACCATGCTTAATGGCTTAGAATCGGGACTTCAAAGACGTTTTGAACGTCATGGACCATATGAGATGTTCCAGGAGTTGAAGTTAAATATTTCAAGAAAATACCCGAGTTGAGAGATATGAAGTCTCCAACAAGTTCTATAGCTAAAAGATGGAGGAGAATCGCTCAACTAGTGAGCATGTACTCAGATTGTCTGGGTACTACAATCGCTTGAATCAAGTGGGAGTTAATCTTCCAGATAAGATAGTGATTGACAGAATTCTCTAGTCACCATCACCAAGTTAGTAGAACTTCGTGATGAACTATAATATGCAAGGGATAACGGAAACAACTCCCAAGCTCTTCGTGATGCTGAAATCAACGAAGGTAGAAATCAAGAAAAACATCAAGTGTTGATGGTTGACAAGACCACTAGTTTCAAGAAAAGGGCAAAGGGAAGAAGGGGAACTTCAAGAAGAACGGCAAGCAAGTTGCTGCTCAAGTGAAGAAGCCCAAGTCTGATCCTGAGCCTGAGACTAAGTGCTTCTACTGCAAAGGGACTGGTCACTAGAAGCGGAACTACCCCAAGTGATTGGCGGATAAGAAGGATGGCAAAGTGAACATAAGTATATTTGATATACATGTTATTGATGTGTACTTTACTAGTGTTTATAGCAAACCCTCAGTATTTGATACTAGTTCAGTTGCTAAGATTAGTAACTCGATACGGGAGTTGCAGAATAAACAGAGACTAGTTAAGGGTGAAGTGACGATGTGTGTTGGAAGTGGTTCCAAGATTGATATGATCATCATCGCACACTCCCCATAATTTCGGGATTAGTGTTGAACCTAAATAAGTGTTATTTGGTGTTTGCATTGAACATGAATATGATTTGATCATTTTTATTGCAATATGGTTATTCATTAAAGTCAGAGAATAATTGTTGTTCTGTTTACATGAATAAAACCTTCGATGGTCATACACCCAATGAAACAAGTTCGTTGGATCTCGATCGTAGTGATACACATATTGAAACCAAAAGATGCAAAGTTAATAATGATAGTGCAACTTATTTGTGGCACTGCCGTTTAGGTCATATTGGTATAAAGCGCATGAAGAAACTCCATGCTGATGGGCTTTCGGAATCACTTGATTATGAATCACTTGATGCTTGCGAACCATGCCTTTTTGGGCAAGATGACTAAAACGCCGTTCTTCGGAACAATGGAGCGAGCAACAGATTTGTTGGAAATCATACATACTGATGTATGTGGTCCGATGAATATTGAGGCTCGCGACAGGTATCATTATTTTCTGATCTTCACAGATGATTTGAGCAGATATGAGTATATCTACTCGATGAAACATAAGTCTGAAACATTTGAAAAGTTCAAAGAATTTCAGAGTGAAGTTGAGAATCATCGTGACAAGAAAATAAAAGTTTCTACGATATGATCGCAGAGAAAAGTATTTGAGTTACGAGTTTGGCCTTCAGTTAAAAACAATGTGAAATAGTTTCACTACTCACGCCACCTGGAACACCACAGCATAATGGTGTGTCCGAACGTCATAACCGTACTTTATTGGATATAGTGCAATCTATGATGTCTCTTACCGATTTACCAATATTGTTTTTAGGGTCATGCATTAGAGACAGTTGCATTCACGTTAAATAGGGCACCATATAAATCCGTTGAGACGACACCGTGTGAACTATGGTTTGGCAAGAAACCTAAGCTGTCGTTTCTTAAAGTTTGGGGTTGCGATGCTTATATGAAAAGTTTCATCCTGATAAGCTCAAACTCAAATCGGAGAAATGTGTCTTCATAGGATATCCAAAGGAAACTATTGGATACACCTTCTATCACAGATCCGAAGGCAAGACTTTTGTTGCTAAATTCGGAAAATTTCTAGAGAAGGAGTTTTCTCTCGAAAGAAGTGAGTGGGAGGAAAGTAGAACTTGACGAGGTAACTATACCTGCTCCCTTATTGGAAATTAGTACATCACAGAAAACTGTTTCTGCGACACCTATGCCAATTAGTGAGGAAGCTAATGATGATGATCATGAAGCTTCAGGACAAGATACTACTGAACCACGTAGATCAACCAGAGTGAGAACCGCACCAGAGTGGTACGGTAATCCAATTCTGGAAGTCATGCTACTAGATCATGATGAACCTATGAACTATGAAGAAGCGATGGTGAGCCCAGATTCCGCAAAGTGGCTTGAGGCCATGAAATCTGAGATGGGATCCATGTATGAGAACAAAGTATGGACTTTGGTTGACTTGCCCGATGATCGGCAAGCAATTGAGAATAAATGGATCTTCAAGAGGAAGACGGACGCTGATAGTAGTGTTACTATCTACAAAGCTAGAATTGTCGCAAAAGGTTTTCGACGAGTTCAAGGTGTTGACTACGATGAGTTTTTCTCACTCGTATCTATGCTTAAGTCTGTCCGAATCATGTTAGTAATTGCCGCATTTTATGAAATCTGGCAAAAGGATAAACAAAACTGCATTCCTTAATGGATTTATTAAAGAAGAGTTGTATATGATGCAACAGAAGGTTTTGTCAATCCGAAAGGTGCTAACAAAATGTGCAAGCTCCAGCGATCCATCTGTGGACTGGTGCAAGCATCTCGGAGTTGGAATATACGCTTTGATGAGTTGATCAAAGCATATAGTTTTATACAGACTTGCGGTGAAGCCTGTATCTACAAGAAAGTGAGTGGGAGCACTACAGCATTTCTGATAAGTATATGTGAATGACATATTGTTGATCGGAAATAATGTAGAATTATTCTGTAAAGCATAAAAGGAGTGTTTGAAAGGAGTTTTTCAAAGAAAGACTTCGGTAAAGCTGCTTACATATTGAGCTTCAAGATCTATAGAGATAGATCAAGACGCTTGATAAGTTTTTCAATAAGTACATACCTTGACAAGATTTTGAAGTAGTTCAAAACGGAACAGTCAAAGAAAAGTTTCTTGCCTGTGTTACAAGGTGTGAAGTTGAGTAAAAACTCAAAGCCCGACCACGGCAGAAGATAGAAAGAGAATGAAAGTCATTCCCTATGCCTCATTCATAGGTTCTATAAAGTATGCCATGCTGTGTGCCAGATCTATTGTATACCCTGCACTGATTTGGCAAGGGAGTACAATAGTGATCTAGGAGTAGATCACTGGACAGCGGTCAGAATTATCCTTAGTGAAATAAGGATATGTTTCTCAATTATGGACGTGACAAAAAGGTTCGTCGTAAAGGGTTACGTCGATGCAAGTTTTTGACACTGATCCAGATGAATATAAAGTCACAATCTAGATACATATTGAAAGTGGGAGCAATTAGCTAGAGTAGCTCAGTGCAGAGCATTATAGACAAAGAATTTTGCAAAATACTTACGGATCTGAATGTGACAGACCCGTTGACTAAAATTATCTCACAAGCAAAACATGATCACACCTTAGTACTTTTTGGGTGTTAATCACATAGATATGTGAACTAGATTACTGACTCTAGTAAACCCTTTGAGTGTTGGTCACATGACGATGTGAACTATGGGTGTTAATCACATGGTGATGTGAACTATTGCTGCTGAATCACATGGCGATGTGAACTAGATTATTGACTCTAGTGCAAGTGGGAGGCTGAAGGAAATATGCCCTAGAGGCAATAATAAAGTTATTATTTATTTCCTTATATCATGATAAATGTTTATTATTCATGCTAGAATTGTATTAACCGGAAACATAATACATGTGTGAATACATAGACAAACAGAGTGTCACTAGTATGCCTCTACTTGACTAGCTCGTTAATCAAAGATGGTTATGTTTCCTAACCATGAACAAAGAGTTGTTATTTGATTAACGAGGTCACATCATTAGTTGAATGATCTGATTGACATGACCCATTCCATTAGCTTAGCACACGGTCGTTTAGTATGTTGCTATTGCTTTCTTCATGACTTATACATGTTCCTATAACTATGAGATTATGCAACTCCCGTTTACCGGAGGAACACTTTGGGTACTACCAAACGTCACAACGTAACTGGGTGATTATAAAGGAGTACTACAGGTGTCTCCAATGGTAGATGTTGGGTTGGCGTATTTCGAGATTAGGGTTTGTCAATCCGATTGTCGGAGAGGTATCTCTGGGCCCTCTCGGTAATGCACATCACATAAGCCTTGCAAGCACTGCAACTAATATGTTAGTTGTGAGATGATGTATTATAGGAACGAGTAAAGAGACTTGCCGGTAACGAGATTGAACTAGGTATTGGATACCGACGATCGAATCTCGGGCAAGTAACATACCGATGACAAAGGGAACAACGTATGTTGTTATGCGGTCTGACCGATAAAGATCTTCGTAGAATATGTAGGAGCCAATATGGGCATCCAGGTCCCGCTATTGGTTATTGACCGGAGACGTGTCTCGGTCGTGTCTACATTGTTCTCGAACCGTAGGGTCCGCACGCTTAACGTTACGATGACAGTTATTATGAGTTTATGCATTTTGATGTACCGAAGGTTGTTCGGAGTCCCGGATGTGATCACGGACATGACGAGGAGTCTCGAAATGGTTGAGATGTAAAGATTGATATATTGGAAGCCTATGTTTGGACATCGGAAGTGTTCCGGGTGAAATCGGGATTTTACCGGATTACCGGGAGGGTTACCGGAACCCCCCGGGAGCCAAATGGGCCAACATGGGCCTTAGTGGAAAGGTGAGAGGGCAGCCCACATAGGGCTGCGCCTCCCCCCCCCTCTCCCTAGTCCTATTAGGACTAGGAGAGGGGCCGGCCACCTCTCTCTCTCTCCCCTTTGAAGGATTCCTAGTTGGACTAGGATTGGAGGGGGGAGTCCTACTCCCGGTAGGAGTAGGACTCCTCCTGCGCCTCCCTCCTTTGGCCGGCCAGCTCCCTCCCCTCCAACCTTTATATACGGGGGCAGGGGACACCCCAAGACACACAAGTTGATCCTTGAGATCGTTCCTTAGCCGTGTGCGGTGTCCCCTGCCACCAAATTCCACCTCGGTCATATCGTTGTAGAGCTTAGGCGAAGCCCCGCGTCGGTAGTACATCAAGATCGTCACCACGCCGTCATGCTGACGGAACTCTTCCTCGACGCTTTGCTGGATCGGAGCCCGAGGATCGTCATCGAGCTGAACGTGTGCTAAGAACTCGGAGGTGCCGGAGTAACGGTACTTGGATCGGTCGGATCGGGAAGAAGACGTATGACTCCTTCCTCTACGTTGTGTGATCGCTTCCGCAGTCGGTCTGCGTTGGTACGTAGACAATACTCTCCCCCTCGTTGCTATGCATCACCATGATCTTGCGTGTGCGTAGGAAAATTTTCGAAATTACTACGTTCCCCTACACTATTGACTGCCCCAAGGGTTTCCAAAGTGTACGGGTTCGGTGACCGCCCCCAAGGGTTGCCATTTGTATGGGTTCGGTGACCGCCCTCAAGGGTCCCTTAGTGGAATCACGGCATCTTGCATTGTGCGAGGGCGTGAGGAGATTACGGTGGCCCTAGTGGCTTCTTGGGGAGCATTGTGCCTCCACACCGCTCCAAACGGAGATTAGCATCCGCAAGGGTGTGAACTTCGGGATACATCATCGTCTCCGCGTGCCTCGGTTATCTCTTACCTGAGACCTTTACTTATGCACTTTACTTTGTGATAGCCATATTGTTCTTTTTCATATATCTTGATATCACATAGTTGCTTATCTTGCTTAGCATAAGTTGTTTGTGCACATAGGTGAGCCTAGTTGTTTTAGGTTTTGTGCTTGGCAAATTAACCGCTAGGTTTATTCCACATTTGTTCAAGCCTAAACCGTAATTATTTTAAAGCACCTATTCACCCCCCTCTAGGCGACATCCACGATCTTTCAATTGGTATCAGAGCCTTGTCTCTCTTTATAGGGCTTAACCGCCTAGAGAGTAAGGATGTCGACTAGGGGTTTAGGATTCTCTAACACTCTTAGTTTCAATGGCACAAATTTTGATGATTGGGTAATTCGCATGCTTAATCTCTTTAGGGTCATGGACCCAAATTTAGAGCGAATTGTAGATATGGGTTTTTTCTCCTCCAATGGATCCTCAAAGATTATCTTTAGAGGATGAGAAAAACTCTTATCTCAATGCTCAACCTTCTAATGTGCTTTTCGATGCTTTGAGCAATGTAGTTATATTTCAACTCATGTCGTTCTGGGATGCTAATGAGTTGTGGACAAAGCTTCAAGATAAATATTGTGACGCCCCCGATTTGACCGTACACTAATCATACACACAAACATGTACGATCAAGATCAGGGACTCATGGGAAGATATCACAACACAACTCTACAAATAAAATAAGTCATACAAGCATCATATTACAAGCCAGGGGCCTCGAGGGCTCGAATACAAGAGCTCGATCATAGACGAGTCAGCAGAAGTAACAATATCTGAGTACAGACATAAATTAAACAAGTTTGCCTTAAGAAGGCTAGCACAAACTGGGATACAGATCGAAAGAGGCGCATGCCTCTTGCCTGGGATCCTCCTAAACTACTCCTGGTCGTCGGCAGCGGGCTGCACGTAGTAGTAGGCACCTCCAGTGTAGTAGGAGTCGTCGTCGACGGTGGCGTCTGGCTCCTGGCCTCCATCGTCTGGTCGCAGCAATCGGGTATAGGAAGGGGGGAAAGAAGGAGCAAAGCAACCGTGAGTACTCATCCAAAGTACTCGCAAGCAAGGAGCTACACTACATAAGTATGCATTGGTATCAAATGGCAAAAGGGGTAACATATGTGGGCTGAACTGTGGAATGCTGGAATAAGAGGGGGGGTAGCTATTCCTATCAAAGACTACGCTTCTGGCCACCTCCATCTTGCAGCAGAAGAAGAGAGTAGACGATAAGTTCACCAAGTATCATCGCATAGCATAATCCTAACCGATGATCCTCCCCTCGTCGCCCTGTGAGAGAGCGATCACTGGTTGTATCTGGCACTTAGAAGGGTGTGTTTTAATAAGTATCCGGTTCTAGTTGTCATAAGGTCAAGGTACAACTCCAAGCCGTCCTGTTACCGAAGATCACGGCTATTCGAATAGACAAACTTCCCTGCAGGGGTGCACCACATTTCCCAACACGCTCGATCCCCTCTGTCCGGACACACTTTTCTGGGTCATGCCCGGCCTCGGAAGATCAACACGTCGCAGCCCTACCTAGGCACAACAGAGAGGTCAGCACGCCGGTCTAAATCCTATGGCGCAGGGGTCTGGGCCCATCGCCCTTTGCACACCTGCACGTTGCGAACGCGGCCGGAAGCAGAACTAGCCCCCTTAATACAAGAGCAGGCTTACGGTCCAATCCGGCGCGTGCCGCTCAGTCGCTGACGTCACGAAGGCTTCGGCTGATACCACGACATCGAGTGCCCATAACTGTCCCCGCGTAGATGGTTAGTGCGTATAGGCCAGTGGCCAGACTCAGATCAAATACCAAGATCTCGTTAAACGTGTTATCTTGAAATAACCGCGAACGCCAACCAGGGCCAGGCCCACCTCTCTCCTAGGTGGTCTCAACCTGCCCTGTCGCTTCGCCACAAAGATCCACACAGAGGGTTGTCGAGAAAGTATGTCCTTCCAGCCCCCAATTCGTGAATCAACCGCGGGTACTCCTCGAGCCGACCCGTCTTTTGTCACCACAAGTATCATATATTATGTATAAGTATATACCCATGACCACCTCCCAAGTGATCACGGCCCGATAGTATAGCATGGCAGACAGACAAGAATGTAGGGCCACTGGTGATAATCTAGCATCCTATACTAAGCATTTAGGATTGCAGGTAAGGTATCAACAGTTGTAGCAATAATGACAGGCTATGCATCAGAATAGGATTAACGGAAAGCAGTAACATGCTACACTACTCTAATGCAAGCAGTATAGAGGAGAGTAGGCGATATCTGGTGATCAAGGGAGGGGCTTGCCTGGTTGCTCTGGCAAGAGAGAGGGGTCGTCAACACCGTAGTCGATCGGGGCACCAGCAGCGGCGTCAGTCTCGTAGTCTACCGGAGAGAAGAGGGGGAAGAAACAATGCAAACAGATGCACAAAGATGCATGACATGACAACAAGCGGTACTAGGGGTGCCCTAATGTGGTATGAGGTGATACCGGTGAAGGGGGAAAACATCCGGGAAAATATCCCCGGTGTTTCGCGTTTTCAGACAGATGAATCGGAGGGGGAAAGTTGCGCGTTCGCTATGCTAGGGATGTGTGGCGAATGAACGGGCTGCATATCCGAATTCGTCTCGTCGTTCTAAGAAACTTTCATGTACAAAGTATTTTCATCCGAGTTACGGATTATTTTATATGATTTTCTTATGTTTTAAATGATTTTCTAATTTACTGGATTTAATTTAATTCGAAAATATATTAATTCTAAACTGCTACAGGTACATAGAAATGTACCCAAGAGTTTGTACTAGTGGAGGGTCTAGTCAGCGGTAGTTGACCAGTCAACATTGACTGGTAACAGGGTCAATGGACCCACATGTAAGTGTCATGGGGGTAGATTATTGTCTATATTAATTTAAACTAGGGGGCCACATGTCATTTACTCTACAGACTAAACTAGTAGTACTAAATTAGTGCTACTAAACTAGTCCTAGTTGGTCCTAATTAGACCTAGTCTAATTAAACAAGGTCGGCCACTTGCAGTGGCCTAACCACGGCTGTGCTCAAGGAGCACGAGCTCCATGGCCAGCTAGGAGTTGTAGGCGGCCGTAACGCAGCACAAGAGCAACAGCCGTAGCTTAGAAGCATAGAGCAGCGGCAGCACGGCGGTCGTGGCAGCAAGCAGAGCAATAGCAAGGACTAGAGCATCAGCAGCAGGGCAGCACACAGCAATAGCTAGGAGCGCAAGCAGCAGCTGAAACAACAGCAGCTAGTGGCCAAGCAGCGGCAAGAGCAATCACGGCAGCACGCAGAGAGCAGCGGCTGCGGGCGCGCACGTTGGGGCTCGGCCGGCGCGAGCTGGGGCACGGTGGGAGCAGTCGTCGTCGCGGTGGGCGGACGAGGTCGAGGCGGTAGCGGGGTGCGGTCGGCGAGACTACATGCAACGATGGTTGGCACGCATAAGCTTGGGCTCGAGCACAAAAGGATGCAGAGGTGCGGGCGGGGCTCACAGTGAGGTCAACGTGAGCTCGGGGAAGCATATGCAGGCCGAAGTAGTGCAGATCGATGGTGGCGTGCGCCGGAGCCCGAGGTGGATGACGTAGTCGATCCGGTCGACGTAGAACTCCCTGGCTTCGACTGCTTGGTGCAGAAGATGATGTCGTAGCAGACGCGGCCCTTGGACAACCCGGGGACGCAGGGGGACGCCGGTGGCCATGGTGGAACCGACGGTGCGACGGCGATGGAGGCGCTCCAGAAGGTGGGGAGCGATCGATGGATGCGAGAAGAGCGGCGAGCGAGGGAGGAAAATATCTCCGGGGGGGTCGCCCGCAAGGTTGTCAGAATCATGATTTTAAATCGGATCGGAGCTTCGATGGTTGGATCGCAAATCATAGGATCTTCACTATCAGGATCATAAAGTCGTAGATTCTAAGAACTAAAACCGTAGAATCATAGGGGTTAGTTTGGATCGTAAAGTCATAGAATCGTATAACAGAATCGCGATTCTGACAACCTTGGTCGCCCGAGGGGTCGCGGTGGCAGCCTTATCCTCCCGCGGTGCTGTAGTGCGCGGTGTCGAGCGCTTGCGGCCATGGTGCCTCGGCCTCCTCCTGCAGCGAGAGGAGGACCAAAAGGCTGGGGTGCGTGGGTTGGGCTGCACTATAGTTTAATTAGGCCTAGTAGCACAGTAGGCTTTAGTTTTGTTTTCTTTTACTTTTTATTGCTCCTGTTTTGCAGTTCATTTCTGTACCAAATGAATTTTGTTGAACGTGATACCTGCCAAAAAAATGTTTGGCAATGTTATGGACTGCCCCAAAAAGTTTGGGGGCTATTAGAATTTGTTTGCGTTTTGTTTTAAACGAAAATGACTTAAAGGGGGTTGTGTTGGTACTATTTCTTATCCAAAGGCATTTTTTATATTTGAAAAATGTTAACTCCTACATTATAATTAGCTAGTGAATATTTTCAACTCAGAGAACATTTTTGTTTTTCCACTTGAAGAAATAATAATTCAACTTTATTTTAAAGTTGAATTTGAATTCGGTTTGGATCAAAGTGAGATTTTAGATAATTAATTGCGATGACATGACACCATTAGTGTGTGTTTACTATAGCTTAACTACTAGGGTGTTACAAATATGGTGTGTTTAAGATTTGTGGGGATGATTGTTCTCCCTCCACCTCCGGTCGTGTTGCCTTCTCAACTTCTTCTACTTCACCTACATGTGGTTCGCCACAAGGTAATGATATGGTGAGTAGTGTTGGTCATTGCAATGATGATAGTATGCTTATTGTGGATGATCCTTCATCACTATCTTATTGCAATGCTCCTTCTTCGGGCTTTAACACTTTGAGCACTCCAAATGTTTCACATGCTTGTGTTGATAGTCCTTGCATATCATGTATAAATGGCTTGACTAAATCTCATGATGATATGTTTACTATGTCTTGTTGCCATGATAAAAATGCATATATTTCCTCGAATTGTTGTGCTAACAATGTAGAGTAAACCCAACACCCCATGGAACAAGATGTGGTCTTGAATGGTGCTTCAACGGATCCTACATCATCATCTATTGCATTTTGCCTTATGGCCAAGGCTTCAAAGGTATCTCCCACTTTGAATCCCAATATATCTTGTGATGATATTGATGATGGCAAGAGTGATGATGATGTTGATTATGATGAAGAGAATGATGATGTTGCCTCCTTAAAAAATAAGGGGGAAATGATTTTTAAAGCTCTTCTTAAGAATAAAATTGCTCGTTCCAACTTCATGGAAATCATGTCTATTGCTATTGAGGGCAAGAAATATATTGATGAGTTGGAATCTCGTCTTGAGGAGCATGAGGTCACCATTGATCAAATGGAAGGTCATGAGCATGATTACGCTAATGAGATTGCGGACCTCTCTTAAGCTCTTGAACTTGAACAAACCACCAAGGAATCTCTTGAGGAGACTTTTGCTCTAGAATTATCTAGAGTGAGGGAATCTCGTGATAGAGCTCTTGAGGTGGCCAATGATTTTGAAACTAAAAATGAGGAGCTTGAAGTTGCGCATGCTAAACTCCTTGAGGACTTTGAGAACCTCGAAAATGGCTCAAGGGTCATTAAGAGTGAGCTCATCAAACTCACCGAGTCTCATGCTCAACTTAAAGCTTCATATTCAAAAGAGCTTGCCAAGTTGTCTTCTCCTCTTGTTGCTAATGATGGTGCTTGTGCTACTAACTCTATCTCTTGTGAAGCATCCATATTGAAGGAGAATGTTGAGCTAAGGGCTCAACTTGAGTTGCTATCTAGCAATTATGGGATGTTGGAAGAAAATCATGTAAAGCTCACAAGCTCTCATGATAATCTTCTAGTATCCCATAATGTGCTAAAGTTAGCTCCTGAGGCCATGCTTTCTAAGGTAACATCTAGTGAGACTCATGTGGATACTAGCACTACTTTTATTCAAAATGCTATATTGCCTTGTGCTAGTCCTCGCGATTCATCCATGCATAACATTGGTACATCTTGTGATGAATTACTTTCCTTGCCTTGTTGCTCTAACGGTGAAGCTTATACTTCCTCTAGTGCTTGTGTTGAGACTAACCATGTAGAGGAAGTCAAAGAGCTCAAGGCCCAAGTCACTTCTTTGAAGAAAGATTTGGAAAAGTGTCATGAAGGGAATGCCACACTCAACAATATCTTGAGTGTGCAAAAATCCCCCAATGACAAAGGTGGACTTGGATACAACTCCAATAAGAAGAAGAAGTCCAAGAGCAACAACAAGAAGGGCCAAAAACAAGTCAAGAGTTCGGCCAAGATTATTTGCTTCAAGTGCAAAATTGAAGGGCATTGAAAGTGCGTTATATCGACTAGAGGGGGGGTGAATAGGCGATTTTTATGAAAGTCTTCAAAACATGGAAGTTATGAAGACAAACAGAGTGGACAAGCCTATCACTATGCAGCGGAAGTTAGATTACACAAGGCAAGCCATAGTCAAGTATACAATATAGTGAAAGCACAGTGACAAACAGCTTCAGTGTAATGAGGATCAGGTAGGAAGAAGTTATGAAGCCAAACAAATCATACAGTCAAGTTGTGAAGACAGAAGATAAAGCAAGCATGCAATGGCTTCACAATGTGTACTGGTAAGTAAAGGGAGGTGAAGATGAAACCAGTGACACGCTGAAGACAATGATTTGTTGGACCAGTTCCAGTTGCTGTGACAACTGTACGTCTGGTTGGAGCGGCTAGGTATTTAAACCAAAGGACACACAGTCCCGGACACCCAGTCCTGAACACGCAGCTCAGGACACCCAGTCCTCACCGTTTTCTCCTTGAGCTAAGGTCACACAGACCTCGCCCAATCACTCTGGTAAGTCTTCAAGGTAGACTCCCAAACCTTCACAGACTTCGTTCACCGGCAATCCACAATTTCTCTTGGATGCTCAGAACGCGACGCCTAACCGGCTGGAGGATGCACAGTCCTCAAGTGTAATAAGTCTTCAGATCACTCAGACAAGAAGACTTAAGTGATGCCCAATTACTCTGGCTCTGGGTGGTTAGGGCTTTTCTCCTCGCTAGGGATTTTCTCTCAAAGGCTTCGAGGTGGGTTGCTCTCAAACGACAAAAGTCGTGCACTGAAATCTGAGCAGCCAACCGTTTATGGTTGTAGGGGTGGACTATTTATAGCCAATTGGCAACCCGACCTGATTTGTCCGAAATGACCCTGGGTCACTAAGGAACTGACACGTGTACCAACGGTCGAATTTCGAACTCACACGGCAACTTTACTTGGGCTACAAGTAAAGCTAACTTGTCTGACTCTGGACAAGATTTTCTCTCATTGTCTTCACTCGAAGACATAGGATTTGAGTTAGGCATCACTTCAGTCATCCTGACTGGTTCTCTTGGACCCCACTTAATAGTATGGTGGTTCCTATGACACAACATGAATGAAGTAAAACTACGAAGGATCTAAGTCTTCGAGTTCCATAAGCTTCATGGGGAGTCTTCACATGTCATTGTCTTTGACATGAATGTCTTCATAAACCACCATTGTCTTCAATGTCTTCGTACATTTTTAGGGGTCATCTCTGGTAGCTAAACCGAATCAATGAGGGACTTCTACCTGTGTTATCCTTCAATTCTCACAAACACATTAGTCCCTCAACTAGGTTTGTCGTCAATACTCCAAAACCAACTAGGGGTGGCACTAGATGCACTTACAATCTCCCCCTTTTTGGTGATTGATGACAAACTAGTTGAAGTTTTCAACGGGGAATATAATTTGTGAAATTGTAAAGGAATTGTCTTCATAAGCTGCAAGGGCTCCCCCTGAAGATGTGCATATAAGTAATTTGCTTCTGGAATGCAAATGCACATGGCAGGTTGTACTTGTGGGAATCCACTTCAACTTATGATGACAATCCACCATGCATGTAAAGGTATATGAAGAGAATGACATGCATAATGAAAAATGGACGCCTGCGAAATGATATAAGTGCGGAAATTATCGTCGTACATGCGGAATTTATCTTCGCAAAAACATAGTGGCAAACAAGTAGCAGACGACCATCAAGTTTAAGTGTTACAACTCAAAGAACCAAATGTAGCAAAACGAGAGTTGTAATCACGAAGCAAAATGTAAAATATAAAGCATCCGCCCATATTATTGACCCGCTTGAAGACTATAAACATCATATGCTTCTCCCCCTTTTGTCAGTGATGACCAAAAAGATTTGAAGACATAGAGTTTTCTACGCGTTCCCAGGCGCAGTAGGGTCGGTGGAGGCGTTTGGTGGTGCTGACGAGCTTGGTGCAGGGTCGACGCGCGCTGAAGAAGGTGGTGGTGATGTAGCGTCGTCTTCTTCCTCAATGATTCTTCCAGTCATGGTGGCAGCAGTGGAAGAGAACTCTGAACTTCAAGGGACGGAGTTCCGCGCAGCACAGCTCTTCTGGGGGGTGTGGAGTCAAACTTGAATCTCTCTCTGAAGCCATCCTCTTGAAGTTCAGCTTCAGTGCACATCATGGTGAGGCCTTTCCAAGTGCGGCGACAGGTTTCATGTGCGACGAATGCATTCTTGGTGGCCAGATTTCTGATGCGATTGACGTCTTGCATGATACTTCGCATCTGCCTTTTGAGCCAGTCGTGATGCCTATCTTGCTTTTGGTGAAGAGCCACAAGAAGTTCTCGGTCATTGAGTGAACGGGCGCGTTTCTTGGGTCTCTGTGCAGCCGTGCTGTCAGTGGCTTCAGTTGATGCAGGGGCACGTGTGGTGCCAGCCATTGGATACACTCTTGAGATGGCTTCAAGATCTTCATCATTTTGAGTGAAGCTCTGGTGTTTTGCATTCTGAAGACTTAGTGGTTGCTTGGCAGGCACAGGATATATTGCTTCAGCAGAGGTGTCCACATCGGGTAAGAAGATTCTATGGTTGCGGGCAGAGGGCTGATAGGAGATAGCAGAGTGTAGCTTGATTAGCCTCATAACCCAAGGAGCATAAATCTTCAAACCAAAGAGATCTGAGCCAGACGCTGCAAGTTGGCGTATAAAGAGATCTTGGGCGTTGAAGCATTTGCCATGCAGGATACAGAAGATGAGAGTCTTCATGGCACCTTCAACCTTGGCATATGGAGAGTGCCCCTTAATGGGCCATAGAGTCCGCCTGACGATGTGATATATAGTTCTGGGCAGGTACTCTAAGTCTTCAACGAAGAACTCAGTTGGATAAGGTGCATCAAGAGGCAATGGCTTCATCATTGAGAGCATCTGACTCATATTTGGCTCAGGTCGCTGGAATATGCTCTCAATTGCTTCAGCATGAAGTTGGCAGCCTTCTTCGAAGAGTTTGCCAGGAGTGGGTAGGCCGGTAAGCTCAATGATATCGAATGCATTGGCTTCATGATGGACATTGCCGGTCATCCACTCCAGGACCCAAGTCTTCGGATCTCTGTTGTAGCCTTTGATATGCAGTGTGGCATAGAACTGGAGCAGAAGCTCTTCATTCCAGTGCTCTTCATCAGTGATAAACGGCAGCAGACCCACTTGCTTGAAACAATCCAGTGCTTCTTCCAGACCAGGCAGACCAGCAACAGCTTCAACCTCAAGGCGCTGGTGAGGAAAGATACGGCCTTGGTTGTATAGGATGCATGAATAGTAGCTGCGCTGTGGGTAGCTCCAGAACCTATCTGATACAATCTGTTCCCTTGAATAAGGGTTCTTGGAGCTATTGAAGAACGTGTTGTCTTCCCTGAAGCTATTGACATTAAAGGAGCTAGGAGCTGATGCAGGACCTGGGAACCTTGGCAGTTGTGGGATTGGCTTCTGGACCTGGGGCCTGTGCGCAACATGATAGTTGTACTGTGGACCGGCAGCAGACGCAGGCACAGAAGGTTCAGATGCAGTAGCTTCAGTAGCTATTGGTGGGAAGGGCTCCACAATTGCTTCAGTGTTGGTGGTGGCAGCCTCAAGGATTTCGGCCTCAACACGTGTAGTGAGAGGGATGGATTCAGGTGCATTCTCCTTGATAACTTCTTCTTGTTGGTTCGGGGGAGACGGAGCTTGAGGTTCTTCTTCATGTTCTTCGGCTGATGCAGCCGGAATGTCGTCAGCAGCCTGAGCCCTTGGCCCTTTGCGAAGCCTACGGAATGTAGGCGACGCCGGTGGAGTTGTAGTGGGCTGGGGCTCATTCTCTTCCTCCTACGGGCGATCTGCCCATGATGCATCTTGGGTGATTGGTGTCAATGGACGACCAATGCTGATCATTTCGCTTGTTTCAAGCTGAGGAAGGGCTGCATCACCTTGTACATTGTCTTGGAGACCAATGTCTTCAGCAGCGTTGGGGTCGGCTGCTGGAATGTCTTCAGCGTGCGGAGCCTCTGTGAAAGCAGGCTCATGCACGGTCAACTGACGATCTTCGTCAGGATAGCGGACGGAGAGGGGTTCGACTATCAAGGGATCTATGGGAGCAGCCCGAGATTTCTTGGTCTTGCGCTTCTTGATGGTGGGGTCAGAAGGAGAGGCTTCAGGGTGTTTCCTCTTCCTTGCTTCAGCTTCGGCTGTCCGTGTCTTCTTGAGCTCTGAAGCGGTTGACCGGTGCTTTGGCTTCGAGCCAGTCTTAGCAGTGGGGAAGACAATCGGAATAGCTTCTTGCCTTGGTGCCTCTTGTTCAGCCACAGCGGGCTTCTTCTTTTTCTTCGCGGCCATCCTGGGGTCGATGCCGGGACGCCCAAGTGCCTTGCGCTTCTCGGACTCATTGTAGGCCTGCACACAGAGATCAGCCAAAGTCTTCATTCGCTCCCGCGAACCCTGAGCTTCTGCACGTTTCTTCAAAAAGTTTTCCTTCAACTCGTGCAACATGACCTTGAAGTCCTTGACTTCTTGGACGCTGAGCTTGGCCATATTCTGCTTGAACTGAGCCTTTTCAAAATCAATCTTCTGCTTCAGTTCAACAATGCGCTGGGCAATTGCAAGTTCTGAAGCAATAGCGCCTTGGAAGGCTACGCTGAGGCCAATGGGCAGCTGCAGATCATCGAAGCTGATATTGGGTGTATCAAACCACTCATCAATGAAGTTGTGTATGATTGCTGCATCAAACAGAGGTAGATTGTTGAAGATTTCAGCCTCCTCCTTGCTCTTGATGAGCTGCTCAAGAGCGTCATCGCCAAGATCTTCGTCACTGGACAGATCAATGGCCTCGCTGCGCAGAATGGCAGCGGCTGTGAGCTCTTTACCAGTGTGTGGCTGAGGCTTCTTGGCTTCTTGGGGCTTGGAGACTCGTGATAAGTCTTCAGACTGCACACTTGCTTCAGGAGGTGCAGTTGCCAATGGCTTCGCTCTGGAGATTTTGGGAGAAGCGGCTGGCTTTGAAGCTTTTGGCTTCTTCGTCTGCTTCGGCTTCGGTGCAGCAGGAGTGTCATCAGACTCAGTGTCTGTTGGAGGGTCGTTCACGGCAGTCCCTTGGACTAGAATGCGAGTGATGAGGCCTTCGAGATTGGCATATGGCCCGATGATATTGGGATTTGCGTCGCGTGTGCCATCCGCCCTTGGTTTAGAGGGACCAGGGTTGAAGTCCAACCCCAACTCCTTCTTGTTTTGCATCGCAGAGTTCTGAGCAAATTGGAAGTTGCGCTTGAACAGAGTGTCATCGTGACACCAGAGAAGTGATGACGGATATGCTTCAGCTGGCTGTGGTCCTCTGACCATGCATGGAAAGAAGCCTTGAGCAATGGCTTCGTCTCTGGACCGGGGTACGAGATTTTTGTACAATACGTCTCCCCATGGTCTCTTGATGGCGCACTTTTCTGCATATTCCTTAGTGACGAAGTGGTATTGGAACCACTGCTCTGCCCAATATCTTCGAATCCATTGGATTCGTGTCTTGCGCTGACCATAGCTCTCTTCAGGATCAGTTTGGTACATTTCTGCCAAGTCATCAGGCAGATCTTTAGACGTTTCACCACGTCTCTGTCTGCCTCCCTTCCTTGCTGGTTTTTCTGCTGCCATGAAGCTTAACTTGGAAGGCTTCAAGATGTTCAAAGTCTTCAGAGGCTTCCTCTTGCTTGACCAACAAGAACTCACTTCAGGAGAATTGATGTGACGCTGTAAGAACTCTGCAAATGAATGCAGACTATGAGAACCAAAAGATTCTCCCACGGACATGTACCTGTGACAGCATTAAGGTGCGAGGGAAGGGGAAGAGGTCATATGCATTCTCAGAAGATTTTGAAGATAAATCAGTTTAGAAGATATTGACCTCATCATGCGAAGACATTCACTTTATAGAAAAGAAGTTGGTTCCAGATTTGTACGAACCCATAGATCAGTACAAGTGAGGAATCTAACTACTTCATGAAGCACAAGTGAATATACTAGGCAAGTTATGAGATGCAGATTGAGAGAGATGTAACTTGTGTGAATAGAAACTTCTTATGGCAGAAAGTGACCGAGCTATAGGATCAAAAGAGGCTGTAAAAAGAGGTTTTATTTACCACACTTGGAACTGCTAGACGAAGTGGGAGTTGAGGCCGAGCAGTTCGATCCTCCGTGCCCTAACTTGGCGACGGAAGACACCTACGGCGACGGCGGAGAGACCGATGTCCGCAGTCGGCGTGAAAACGGCGTCGGAGAGGTTGCGGCAGTGAAGCACTTCGTCGCCGGCGTCGTTGAGAGCTAGCGGTGGCGCTAGGGTTCGTGCGAGGGTGGAAGAAGAGATAATGACCGCAGTGAATCGTGTATTTATAGGGATAGGGGCGGCACTGCGCTATTACTCAGGTGCCCCTGGCGATTCGCATCTGATCAGCACGTGGCCATCATGCGGTATTGTGGGGGCAGTTCCACATCCCACGCACGCCTTGTTTGTCGGGTGTCATTCCTACTTCTCCGGATTTCTTTTTGATGGAAAAGTATTGAAAACGGTTTCAAAGTTTGTCTCTGTGTCTTCAGCTGACAAGGATGCAGTGAAGACATTCGACAGTTTCAATAGAATGCATATGACTTGGAGAGATAGAGTTTGAGGTAGGAAGCATGGAGAGGTTAGGGTCCGATCACATTCACTTAGTTCAAAAGATTCAAACAAGAAGACATAGCTATAAGTGAATGCTGTAGAGGACAGAACACCAGTACATATATATAATCAACATAGTGAAGATAATCATGAAGACATGTTGAGATTGAAGCCAAACCAAATGTGAAGACATAGCAAATGTAACGCCATGAGTGAAACACTTCAAGCAGAAAATTTGGTGGTGGTGTTACCCACCGTATAGGAAGTATTAGACCCAGACACGGCACACAATTACCGTGGCGCTCCGAAGTCAAATTCCATGTTAATGTATTCACACTTAGAATGTATGTCTTCATTGATTGAAGATATACGTTACTTCGTGTGTTGCACATCTAAGTCATCAACATGCATAAGTGTTAGGATGTGTGCCTGATCACAGGACATTTGAGGATTCCAAGATATTTAGCTCACACCGTAACTTGCAAAATCTCTTCTCATCCAAGGGCTTGGTGAAGATATCTGCCAATTGCTCTTCAGTGTTGACGTGTATGATATCAATATCTTCCTTTGCAACATGATCTCTGAGAAAATGATGACGAATTTCAATGTGCTTTGTCTTCGAGTGCTGAACTGGGTTGTTGGCGATCTTGATGGCGCTTTCGTTGTCGCAGTAAAGTGGCACTTGCTTCGGATAAATGCCATAATCCTTGAGGGTTTGCTTCATCCATAGAAGCTGAGCGCAGCAGGATCCAGCAGCAATGTATTCAGATTCAGCAGTGGAGAGAGATACACAGTTCTGCTTCTTTGAAGACCAACATACAAGTGATCGGCCCAGAAAGTGACATGTGCCTGATGTGGACTTCCGATCAACCTTGTCACCAGCGTAATCAGCATCAGAAAATCCAACCAGATCAAACTCTGAGCCCTTTGGATACCATAACCCTAGAGTTGGGGTGTGAGCCAAATATCGAAGAATTCGCTTCACAGCTAAGTGATGCGACTCCTTTGGTGCCGCTTGGAACCGAGCACACATGCAAACACTAAGCATAATATCTGGCCTAGATGCACATAAATAAAGCAAAGAACCAATCATGGAGCGGTATACCTTTTGATCGAACTCTTTACCATTGTCGTCAGGACCCAGATGATGCTTGGCTGGCATTGGTGTTGTGAAACCTTTGCAGTCTTGCATACCGAACTGCTTCAGGCAATCTTTGAGATACTTCTCTTGAGATATGAAGATGCCATTGCGTTGTTGCCGTATCTGAAGACCGAGGAAGAATTTCAGCTCCCCCATCATAGACATCTGATATTGCTCTTGCATCATATATCCGAACTCCTCATTGTACTTCTGATTGGTGCAGCCGAAGATAATGTCATCCACATATATTTGGCACACAAACAGTTCACCATCATATGTCTTCGTGAAGAGAGTGGGATCTAGGGAACCAGGTATGAAGCCTTTGCTCTTCAAGAAGTATTTGAGTGTATCATACCAGGCCCGAGGGGCTTGTTTGAGGCCATATAGTGCCTTATTGAGCTTGTAAACCATGTCAGGATGTTTTGGATCTTCAAACCCAGGTGGTTGTACAACATACACTTCTTCTTCAATTTTTCCATTGAGAAAGGCACTCTTCACATCCATTTGATACAGAATTATGTTGTGATGATTTGCATAGGCCAGCAGTATACGGATGGCTTCAAGTCTGGCCACAGGAGCAAACGTTTCATCGAAGTCAATGCCTTCCACTTGAGTATATCCTTGAGCAACGAGACGAGCCTTGTTTCTGATGACTTGACCATGCTCATCTTGCTTGTTGCGGTATATCCATTTGGTGCCTATTATGTTATGCTTCCGTGGATCAGGACGCTTAACCAACTCCCATACATTGTTCAGCTCAAACTGTTGAAGCTCTTCTTGCATAGCTTGAATCCACTCAGGTTCCATAAAAGCTTCTTCAACTTTCTTGGGTTCTGTGATTGAAACGAATGCGAAGTGTCCGCAGAAATTTGCCAGTTGAGTTGCCCTTGAATGAGTCAGTGGACCAGGTGCATTGATGCTATCAATTATTCTATCAATCTGCACTTCATTGGCAACACGAGGATGTATGGGTCGAAGACTTTGCTCTTGCTGATCTATGTTGTCATGGGGAGGAATGTCTTCAGGCTGAGCATTGTCTTCGTGTGGATCAGGTGCTGAGATGATAAGTTCTTCTTCAGGATGAGCTTCAGAAGGTATAATTTCTCCAGTTCCCATTAGCTTGATTGATTCACTGGCTGGAACTTCATCTAGCACATCTGGCAGTTGCTCTCTTTGTGACCCATTGGTCTCATCGAACCGCACATCCACTGTTTCAACCACTTTGTAGTGAAAGAGATTGAAGACTCTGTAGGAGTGCGAATCCTTTCCATATCCAAGCATAAAGCCCTCATGTGCTTTTGGAGCAAATTTTGAGGTGTGGTGAGGGTCCTTGATCCAGCATCTTGAGCCAAATACTCTGAAGTAACTGACATTTGGCTTCTTGCCAGTTAGAAGTTCATAAGATGTCTTGTTCAGAAGCTTGTGAAGATAGACACGGTTGATAGTATGGCATGCAGTGTCAATGGCTTCAGTCCAGAATTTTCTTGGAGTCTTGTACTCATCTAGCATTGTTCTGGCCATCTCAATGAGTGTTCTGTTCTTGCGTTCGACGATGCCATTCTGCTGTGGCGTGTACGGAGCTGAGAATTCATGAGTGATGCCCAATGTATCAAGATATGTGTCAAGGCCAGTGTTCTTGAATTCAGTGCCATTGTCACTTCTGATGTGCTTTATCTTGGCGCCATAATTGTTCATAGCCCGATTTGCGAAGCGTCTGAAGACATCCTGCACTTCAGTCTTGTAAAGGATTATGTGCACCCAAGTATATCTAGAGTAATCATCAACAATGACAAAGCCGTAGAGGCAAGCAGTAGTGGAAAAAGTTGAGTAGTGAGTGGGACCAAAGAGATCCATGTGAAGCAGTTCGAAGGGTTGAGTAGTGGTCATGATTGTCTTCGAAGGATGTTTTGCCCTTGTCATCTTCCCTGCTTCATAGGCACCGCATAAGTGATCTTTCTTGAACTTGACGCCCTCGATGCCTATGACATGCTTCTTCTTCGCAAGGGTGTGGAGGTTCCTCATGCCAGCATGCCCAAGCCTCCGATGCCAAAGCCAGCATTCTGAAGCCTTTGCGAGAAGACATACTGCAAGCTGTGGCCCTGCTGAGAAATCTACCACGTACAAATCATCTTTCCGATACCCTTCAAACACTAGAGACTTGTCAGATTCCATTAGTACCAAGCAACGATATTTTCCAAAGATTACAATCATGTTCAAATCGCAAAGCATTGAGACAGACATTAAGTTGAAGCCAAGGGATTCAACAAACATGACTTTATCCATGTGTTGATCCTTTGAGATTGCAACTCTACCTAGACCCAATACCTTACTTTTACCAGTGTCAGCAAATGTGATGTGGCTCTTGTCAGATGTGGCTCTTGTCAGATGGACGTAAGGCTTAGAAGCAATAAGTCTAAGTGCAGCATCTGAGAATTTTGGCTTTGGAGCCCTAGCAAACAGTCTAGCAGGTGGGCAATAGTACTCATAAGAATAGGCAGAATAGTTCTTGGTCATATGAAAATGACGGTTTGAAGAACCGCTCTCATATGCCTGAGCATGGTTTCCCTGCAAAACATTTGTGTTAGTGCGACTCAAGTGAGTCCTCTGCCTATATGAAGCCTTTGGACCATATGAAGCCTTTGGTCTGAGGTTTGTCTTCTTCATGTGAGGTGTCATGAAGACATTCACAGGAAGATTCTCAAGACACGTTTTTGGAACCCAGATCTTCTTCATAGGTGGTCCATTCCTGCAGTTAGTACCAATGTACCTGGCAAATACTTCACCATTTTGATTCTTAAACAGTTTATAGTTTGCATCAAAGGATTCATCAATGATAATAGGATTAGCACAAGTGAAGCCAGATAGATTGGATGGATCTGCTGAGGATTCCTTTGCAGCAACCCATGTGGTTTTGGGGTACTGCTCAGGTTTCCAGTAAGAGCCATCTGCATTAATTTTCCTCACGAACCCAACACCCTCCTTCCTAGGGTTTCGGTTCAGAATCTGCTTCTTGAGGACATCACATAATGTCTGATGTCCTTTGAGACTTTTGTACATCCCTGTTTCAAGCAATGTCTTCAACCTAGCATTCATCAGCAATAGCAGTGGTATCCTCAGCAGAGGGGTTAGTTACCACTTCAACAGTTGAAGATATTGCAACAGCAGTAGCAGTGGAACATTCAGCAACAGAAGTAGCATTATCACGCTCAATGCATTTAAGGCATGGTGGTTCAAATCCTTCCTGAGCAGACCTGATCTGTTCGGCTCGAAGTGACTCGTTTTCCTTTTGAAGATCATCATGATCCGCTCTCAACTTCTCAAGATCTTGCTTCTTTTGAAGATAATCATAGGAAAGCTTTTCATGAGTGGTTGAGAGAGTCTCAAGACGATCTTCGAGTTCCTGATACTTAACATGAAGATTTTTTATGTCTTCAATTAAGTATTCAGAACGAGTCATTTCAGCACCCAACAGATCATCGCTTTTGTCTAATAGTTATTGAATATGTTCCATGGCCTTTTGTTGTTCAGTTGCAATTTTAGCAAGTGTTTTGTAGCTGGGTTTTGAATCACAATCAGAGTCATCGTCACTGGATGTTTGATAGTGAGTAGTGCGTGTGGTTACCTTGGCACCACGTGCCATGAAGCAGTAGGTAGGAGTAGAGTCGTCCTTGTCATTTGCATTGGTGTTGTTGATGGAGTCATTGTGTTCAGTGTTGAAGATGGACTTGGCGACGTAGGCTGTAGCCAGACTCGCAATGCCTGAATCAGACTCCTCCTCAGACTCCACCCCTGCCTCCTCAGAAGCGGACTCCTCCTCTGAATCCATTTCCTTGCCAACAAACGCACGAGCCTTGCCAGATGAACTCTTCTTGTGTGATGAAGACTTTGAGGAAGACTTGGACGAAGACTTTGAGTATTTCTTCGTCTTCTTATCATCAGAGTCATATTCCTTGCTCTTCTTCTTCTTTCTGTTCTCATTGTCCCACTGTGGACATTCAGAGATGAAGTGTCCAGTTTTCTTGCACTTGTGACATGTTTTCTTCTTGTAGTCATGAGCAGAAGCTTCATCATTTCTTGAGCTTGATCGTGAAGACTTTCTAAAGCCTTTCTTCTTGGTGAATTTCTGGAACTTCTTCACTAGCATTGCAAGTTCCCTTCCAATGTCTTCAGGATCATCAGAACTGCTGTCAGATTCTTCTTCAGATGAGGACACAGCTTTTGCCTTCAAGGCACGAGTTCGCCCATAGTTTGGACCGTAGATATCTCTTTTCTCAGAAAGCTGAAACTCATGTGTGTTGAGCCTCTCAAGTATGTCAGACGGATCGAGTGTCTTGAAATCTGGACGTTCTTGAATCATCAGGGCTAGGATGTCAAACAAACTGTCAAGTGATCTCAGCAGCGTCTTGACGATTTCATGTTTGGTGATCTCAGTGGCGCCGAGGGCTTGAAGCTCATTTGTGATGTCAGTGAGCCGGTCAAATGTGTGTTGGACATTCTCATTATCATTTCGCTTGAAGCGGTTGAAGAGATTGCGAAGAACGCTGATTCTCTGATCTTTCTGGGTTGAGATGTCTTCATTGACTTTGGAGAGCCAGTCCCAGACCAGCTTGGATGTCTTCAAGGCACTCACACGGCCGTACTGTCCCTTAGTCAGATGACCACAGATGATATTCTTGGCAGTAGACTCCAGTTGAGTGAACTTCTTGACATCAGCAGCAGTGACACCTTCTCCAGCCTTGGGAACGCCATTTTCGACGACATACCATAGGTCGACGTCAATGGCTTCAAGATGCATGCGCATCTTATTCTTCCAGTAGGGATATTCAGTTCCATCGAAGACGGGGCACGTAGCGGAGACTTTAATTATCCCTGCAGTCGACATAGCTAAAACTCCAGGTGGTTAAACCGAATCACACAGAACAAGGGAGCACCTTGCTCTGATACCAATTGAAAGTGTGTTATATCGACTAGAGGGGGGTGAATAGGCGATTTTTATGAAAGTCTTCAAAACGTGGAAGTTATGAAGACAAACAGAGTGGACAAGCCTATCACTATGCAGCGGAAGTTAGATTACACAAGGCAAGCCATAGTCAAGTATACAATATAGTGAAAGCACAGTGACAAACAGCTTCAGTGTAATGAGGATCAGGTAGGAAGAAGTTATGAAGCCAAACAAATCATACAGTCAAGTTGTGAAGACAGAAGATAAAGCAAGCATGCAATGGCTTCACAATGTGTACTGGTAAGTAAAGGGAGGTGAAGATGAAACCAATGACACGCTGAAGACAATGATTTGTTGGACCAGTTCCAGTTGTTGTGACAACTGTACGTCTGGTTGGAGCGGCTAGGTATTTAAACCAAAGGACACATAGTCCCGGACACCCAGTCCTGAACACGCAGCTCAGGACACCCAGTCCTCACCGTTTTCTCCTTGAGCTAAGGTCACACAGACCTTGCCCAATCACTCTGGTAAGTCTTCAAGGTAGACTCCCAAACCTTCACAGACTTCGTTCACCGGCAATCCACAATTTCTCTTGGATGCTCAGAACGCGACGCCTAACCGGCTGGAGGATGCACAGTCCTCAAGTGTAATAAGTCTTCATATCCCTCAGACAAGAAGACTTAAGTGATGCCCAATTACTCTGGCTCTGGGTGGTTAGGGCTTTTCTCCTCGCTAGGGATTTTCTCTCAAAGGCTTCGAGGTGGGTTGCTCTCAAACGACAAAAGCCGTGCACTGAAATCTGAGCAGCCAACCGTTTATGGTTGTAGGGGTGGACTATTTATAGCCACTTGGCAACCCGACCTGATTTGTCCGAAATGACCCTGGGTCACTAAGGAACTGACACGTGTACCAACGGTCGAATTTCGAACTCACACGGCAACTTTACTTGGGCTACAAGTAAAGCTGACTTGTCTGACTCTGGACAAGATTTTCTCTCATTGTCTTCACTCGAAGACATAGGATTTGAATTAGGCATCACTTCAGTCATCCTGACTGGTTCTCTTGGACCCCACTTAACAGTACGGTGGTTCCTATGACACAACATGAATGAAGTAAAACTACGAAGGATCTAAGTCTTCGAGTTCCATAAGCTTCATGGGGAGTCTTCACGTGTCATTGTCTTCGACATGAATGTCTTCATAAACCACCATTGTCTTCAATGTCTTCGTACATTTTTAGGGGTCATCTCTGGTAGCTAAACCGAATCAATGAGGGACTTCTACCTGTGTTATCCTGCAATTCTCACAAACACATTAGTCCCTCAACTAGGTTTGTCGTCAATACTCCAAAACCAACTAGGGGTGGCACTAGATGCACTTACAGGCATCATGTTAGATCTTGCCCATTGAAGAAGAAGGCCTTTAGTGACAAGCAACAAGGGAAGCGGCTACAAGTGCATTCTCATGCTCAACCTCAAGTTGAAGAAATGCCTCTTTCCAAGAAGACTCAAGCTAATGCTTCTCATGTTGAAAAATTAAGTGAGAAGAAAGTGAAGAGTAGACGTTGCTACCTATGTCATGAGAAAGGTCACCTCGCTTCTTCATGCACTAGTGGTAACTTATCCAACTCAATTATTATTGATGATGTCTATTCTCTTGGGAAGGATAAGGTTGGCAATTGTAACATCCCGATTCTCGGAATGTTTAAGAAAAAGTTTTCCAAAATCAGGGTGAGAAAATTTTGTTTGTTTTATTTGTTAGCAAAGCTTAAATTGGACTTTTATAATTTAGAGGATTTAATTTGAACTAATGCGTACCTATATTAGAGATTTGAGTTTACTTCTTCTCTTTTAGTCGGGTTTTATTTTCTCGTCTTCGACATAGTAATTTATGCGCATATGCATTTTGGAACTTCTTTCGATTTTGTTTTGAGCTTCTGTTCCTTTAATAGAAGGAAAATCTAATTAATTTCTTTCCCCCAAACTCTTGGCAATATCCAATGGCCAATCTATCTTCTCTATTCTCTCTCACTGTTTCTTATTCCTGTCACCCGAATGAACCCAACCCATCTCTTTTATTTTCTTCCTCCATCTCCCTTGGACAACAGCCCAACAACCCCACTATTTTTCATGGTCTCTACCTTCCTCATGGGCTGGCCCGATCTGGCCCATCACTCCAACTGAACGAACCCCGCTTCTGGTTTCTCTTTAGGTTCACAACTCAGGGAAAGAGGAACGTCAACACCCAGGTACTTAAGAGAAACAGACCTCAGTAATTCCCATCAATCCCATCGGTTTCCAAAACTGAAGCCATCATATTCAGCGCCTCCACCTTCTCTTCCATTCCCGTAGCAACCCCTGCCCTCTTCCTTTCCCCTGTCTCCAAGGCAACTCCATGAACTTTGAAGCTCCGTGGACACCGATGCTCGATCTCGATGACTCGGACCCTCTCTGTCCGAATCCTTGTGCCATAAACTCCTCCTCCACGCCATGATTCCATTCAGGGAAGAAGAAACACGATCCGTCAACCACACACGAAGAATTCTGCATGTCCGCGGACACTGTTCATCAAGTTCGTCGCACCGTTCCGTCAAACTCGGTGAGCCTCTATCAAATTCCTTTTGCACGCGTGCTTGCCATCACCTAGTGTATCCCGTAGACATCATGATTCAACCCATCTCTGCCGTTGGCCGTGTGTGTCCGAAACTGAGATCGATTGATGGCAACGACATATTTTTTTGTTATATGTTCGTCAGATGATCTTGAGGTCAACATATGAAATGATAGTTTTGGTCATAGGAACTCGGCGGTATATTTAGATTGTCGTTGTAATAGGTGTGTTGTGGGGTGGTTTTAATAATAGTTTTTTTGGGTAAAATTCAAGTGGGTTTCTTATTCGATTAACTTTTATGTTAAAATGTTATTTTATTGCATGTTCATGACATGTCTAGAAGTTACTCCTAAACATTTCATAATGTTAGGAGTGCATGCTAATCATCTCATATATTTTACAGAAAGTGTCATGTGATTTCTTAGACGTATTTGTAGGATTATTTAAATTGTCAAATATAGTATGATCTTGATGTTATTTTTCTTTGGTGCGTGCGTAGTCCTATGATATATATGTCTCTGTACAAGTCTTTGTAAATTCTTACCAGGTGTACAAGTTGATTGGTGTATCGGATTATTATTGTTCGTACATGCTTGTCGGGTGTTACTATTTTAATTAGATTTTGGAGCATTGATAGGTAATCGTATTGTTAGCATTTAAATAATGCTTAGTACTGTTTATGGTTCTATGTTGAGAATGCGTACAGATTTTTGGTGAATTATCTCCATGCTTAGGACTTTGTAAGATTATTCTAAGCTTTGTTTGATTTCTTTAATTATTAAAGACTTCATGTTTTCTTATTTTCTTATTGTTTAGCATGAAGATATCTTAGATATGGTTTACATTTTCATTTCCGTCCATGTCGCATGTTCGATTTATTGGTTTGAAAGCATGGCATGCCTCTGATAGTTATTAGGCATCATTTGTAGGTGTTTTGCATAGTTTTCTTTATGCTAGATGTCAAATAAAATGTCTTGTTGTTTGGAAATGAGTGCATTATAGTTTGTTGTGCAGAATATAATTCCCAAGTTGTTCCTCTTCTTTCTAGATGTTTGTTATCCATGATTTCATGGTTGGATGCTTTATGTCATTCATATTTGTATTGCTATATAGAATCATTCTGATGGAATAAAACTAGTTTATTGCATATTGATAATTATCATGTGTGTTTATTTATATTAGTTTATTACCATGCCATGTTAACAATTGCTTACAGTAGAATGAATGTTGGTTGTATGCGTACCATGTACTGTGAGAACCTGGAATTAACTTCCGGATCCTCCTGTGTATATTTGTCAATCCCAGGATCATTGTTGACAACACAGTGAAATGATATCATTGCAGAATACGTAAATGTATTACAAGTAGTATATTTGTCACAAGACATACCTAGTGAAATGTCTCATGACATTTATTACAATCAGAAAACAGCGGAAAGTACAAATGCGTAGCGACTCCATCTCAGCCACAGGCAGTCGATGTAGTCCACGTGACCTCACTTCTACGGATCGCCATAGTAATCGTGCAAAGGGGCAAACACATGCAAGGAACAAATCCAAACATGCAAAGGGGCAAGTAACTTTCAATGTAAACAATTTAAGCACGAGTTACCGCAAGGAGGAACATTGGATATAAGATAGAAACTTGATAATCTGGATGACTTGGCTTGAGACAATAAGAATGATGAAGTCCCCTTAATTCTTCATAATATAGCCAAGTCTCCAATGACCTCCAACATCACCTATTGATCAAGTTTGAGCTTGTTGGTCCCCAACCAAGTTGGGTCCTAAGAGGTTAGTCACAATAGGCTTGGCTACCCAAATGGTTCTTTGCTTCAAACCACTTTGAGTACCAACAAACTTGGCAACCACATTGCTATGAGAACCCAGAATTAACTTCTAGACCCTCCTGTGTATATTTGTCAATCCCAGGATCATTGTTGACAACACAGTGAAATGATATCATTGCAGAATACGTAAATGTATTACAAGTAGTATATTTGTCACAAGACATACCTAGTGAAATGTCTCATGACATTTATTACAATCAGAAAACAGCGGAAAGTACAAATGCGTAGCGACTCCATCTTAGCCACAGGCAGTCGATGTAGTCCACGTGACCTCACTTCTACGGATCGCCATAGTAATCGTAGTCATCACCTTCGTCTTCATGCAACTCTGTTGTCAACAAAATTATTGCCATGAGTACATTACGTACTCAACATGCCTCCCATGGGGAAGGACCTAATAACTACATGTGGCTTCAAAGGAAGGTTGTATGGCTCATTTGCATAAAGCTAATTTTGTTTGACAAATAAAGCAGTTGGATAAAAGCAGTTTTTGATGAAAACATGTTTTATCTCCAGAATAACTTTCTTCAAGTGAGGATCCTCGATCAACTCACACTCTTCATAGGTTTCAAGAATAGGGGCAAAGAGGGAATAAGCAAGACAGGTCATGTACGTCAAGAAAGATTTATGTGCTGTCCTTGACCGTGGACACGGCTATTCGGATAGTTTTACACTCTGCAGAGGTTGTACACTTTACCCACACGACACAATCCCGACTTGTTGCCACTAGCCGTCGCTAGCGTAGTACACCATCTGGTATACCAGCAGGGAGATTGTGACGAGGTCTTTGGACTAGATCCCCCAAAGATGTGACATGCCCACCGGGTCTGGCACACGGAACTGAGAGTACGTCCTCAAACCGGTCCCTCCATCTGTGCCGAGGATACTCCTCGCAAGGCAGCTATCCCATCTGCGGTACGGCAACATCAACACCTAAGGCTGACTAGCTTATTTGACCAAGCCAGTGCCCATATAGCATGTGGCTGTACTGTTATCACAATCTTCAAATCCAAGACTTATTAGGCCTCATGCGGCACGGATGACTGATTGCCCGCTTCAACTCGTGAAGGGCAGCCAATCGCTCCTTCAATCCTAGATTCAGCTGTCGCCCGCACCAGTATACAGATGGTAAGTTTCACCCAGAGTAGAAGAGAGTAGAGGATATCAATAAGACCATCTGGCCTAGCTCAGCAGTAAGTTTCAACTGTCAATGACTCAGAGGTCATTCAACAAAGCACCTATAGGGTAATAAGCATGGCTAAGCATTTCTACTCTACAAGAATACTATAATTCTACTCAAGTGTCAAGTGAATAGGCGACAAGCGGATCAAGGTAATGTGTCAATCAACACACTAGCTACGAGAATTAAAATAGCATGCATATAGTAACCATAAAACACAATGCAATTTTGTAAACCATAGGATAAGTATGATCAAAGAAGGAGGCATGCCTTCGTTGTTGAGTCCTTCTTCATAACATGTTATCTCCATGTCCAACATCGCCACTCCCTACTCGTCAGAACGATAGCAAAAGACAAACAATAAATACCAAAGCAAAAGTAAATCCAAATAACATCCAAAACAATTAAGAGTGGACGGATAGCAAGATATTGATCAGATGGAGATTCCAAAAGGAGATAGCATGATTGAAAGGTAAGTAGAGGACTCAAGGAATTGACAGGGTTTAGGTTGATGATGGATAATCAGGGCTTATCAACAAGACTAACGTCCCGGTACAAACTATGCTATTGACCACAAATAGTGCCCACTACACATCACGACTAACTGTATAAGAAATTACTATATAACCAACACAATGGCATCCACACATATGAAATGGAACCACCCTATGCATTTAACTACATGATCACAACATGGAATGAAAAGGTAAGAGTTAACCACAAATAAATATTTAGATAGAATCTAAATACTTATAATGGTCAACGATAGCCAAACATATACACCAACTATATAAGAATTCAAAAGCAAGTGTTCCATAAGACAAACAAACACACATTACAAACCATACTAGTTAAGCAATCATACATCATTCAACAACATGAATTGAAATGATCTAGGCCTATCCCTAAAACATTATTAAAAGAAAATAGGATCAACTCTACTACATCAAACCAATTCATTTGTAAAAACAATTAACAGAAACCATACAACACATGGAACAAGTGGGTGAACAACTATTCTAGACATGATTAAGAGTAATAATCAACCACAAGTAAATATTTATATGAATCCAAATATTTATAATGGTTAACAACAAGCAAAGACTAAACACCAATCATAACCACTATTAGCAAGCATTTCTATAATGAATGACAAATCAATGCTATCGCAAAACTAATTGGACAACTTAATAATAATACACATCTCACCCATAACATATGAGTATAGGATCATAAATATGTATTAACTAACACAAGCATTCAACATACAAGTGTTCACGAAAAGATTCTTAATAATAAAGAACAACTAATACCAATAACCACTAGCAATAATATTGTCACCACATGCTCAAAATAACAAAGCATGACACACACACACACACACTTAGTGTATGATCAAGCACAACTCTACTAACATGACATATGACTCATCCTAAGCATATGACGTGAGTCATAGCAATAAGTATTAAAATATTCATAATACTAACATGAGACAAGGGCAATCATATAAGAAGCAAAAGTGGCTAAGTACTCAACTATAGTACATGGAACATAATAAGGCATCAAAGATAACTTGCATGAATAATGCATGGTTAGACATACAATCAACTAGATACACCAGATATGACAAAGTCTAGGCATACAACAATGCAATAGCGAGGTAGACTATATATAACGCTAAGCATGGATGATCATCACACGAGATGCCAAACTATGCTACCAGTAGAATACAACTTATAACTACGACATAACTTAGTTACTTAGTTGATATCAACTAACATGACTATCAAGAATGGCATTAGCACACAACACTATCATGCTAGTTGTGACTTATAAGCAAAAGGGAAAAGCATACTAAGCAGGAACACATCTAGGTCATGGCATCAATCACATCAAGCAATGTGCTATACTAGCATGAATGACAGGAAGACATGTATTTCTACATAGTACAACCTAGACTTGCTAATACATAACTGGACAACCTAAGCATCATACGACACACGGGTCGTTACACACATGCTATGAAATCCATTTATACAATCCCAACAACATGGCATAGTATTGATCAAGCAAGAAGTTGCTCAATAAAAATATACACAAGGTCAACAAACTACTATAATGTAAATGAGGGCTAACCATATGTGTAGTCATACAATGCAAACTAGAAATGATATAGTACATGGTATGCATACAACCAAACATGCATTCTACTGTAAGTAATTGTTAACACGGCATGGTGATAAACTGATATAAATAAACACACATGATAATTATCAATATGCAATAAACTAGTTTTATTCCATCAGAATGATTCTATATAGCAATACAAATATGAATGACATAAAGCATCCAACCATGAAATCATGGATAACAAACATCTAGAAAGAAGAGGAACAACTTGGAAATTATATTCTACACAACAAACTATAATGCACTCATTTCCAAACAATAAGGCATTTTATTTGACATCTAGCATAAAGAAAACTATGCAAAACACCTACAAATGATGCCTAATAACTATCAGAAGCATGCCATGCTTTCAAACCAATAAAACGAACATGCGACATGGACGGAAATGAAAATGTAAACCATATCTAAGATATCTTCATGCTAAACAATAAGAAAATAAGAAAACATGAAGTCTTTAATAATTAAAGAAATCAAACAAAACTTAGAATAATCTTACAAGGTCCTAAGCATGGAGACAATTCACCAAAGATATGTACGCATTCTCAACATAGAACCATAAACAGTACTAGGCATTATTTAAATGATAACAGTACGATTACCTATCAATGCTCCAAATCTAATTAAAATAGTAACACCCCACAAGCATTTACGAACAATAATAATCCGATACACCAATCAACTCGCACACATGGTAAGAATTTGCAAAGACTTGTAAAGAGACATATCATAGGACTACGCACACACCAAAGAAAAATACCATTAAGATCATACTATATTTGACAATTTAAATAATCCTACAAATACGTCTAAGAAATCACATGACACTCTCTGTAAAATATATGAGATGATTAGCATGCACTCCTAACATTATGAAATATTTAGGAGTAACTTCTAGACATGTCATGAACATGCAATAAAAAAACATATTAACATAAAAGTTAACCGAACAAGAAACTCACTTGAATTTACCCAAAACAACTATGATTAAAACCACCCCACAACACACCTATTACAACGACAATCTAAATATACCGCCGAGTTCCTATGACCAAAACTATCATTTCATATGTTGACCTCAAGACCATCTGACGAAGAGAAAACAAAAAAGATATGTCGTTGCCACCAATCGATCTCGGTTTCGGACACACGCGGCCAACGATAGAGATAGGTGGAATCATGATGTCTACGGGATACACTAAATGATGACAAGCACGCGTGCAAAAGGAATTTGATAGAGGCTCACCGAGTTTGACGGAACGGTGCGACGAACTTGATGAACAGTGTACGCGGACATGCAGAATTCTTCGTGTGTGGTCGATAGATCGTGTTCTTTCTTCTCTGAATGGATTCATGGCATGGAGAAGAAGTTCCTGGCGCAAGGAAACGGATGAGGATGGCCTCCTTCATCGGGGTCGAACACCGGTGTCCATGGAGCACCGTTTCTTTGCAAAGTGTTCTCAAGAGAACAAGGAAGGGAGAGGGTGGAGTTTATGCCGGGTGGAAGAGGAGGTGGAGGCGCACAAAAAGGAGGGGCTGCAGTTTTGGAAAATGATGGGATTTATGGGAAAGAGGGAGGGCTGTTTCTCTTCTTTAGGTGTGGCTGTAAGTTTCTTCTCTGTGTGTCTGTGTAAATAGGCAGGAAGGAGGAATTAAAGGAAGGGCATCAGTTAACATGCGTGGTGGCTGTTGAGGTTTCCTCTTCTGTTAGTTGTGAACGTGAAGGTACGTAAAGGAGAGGAGGTGCTCGCTAGGAGAGCTGGGTGCTGGGTGTTGGCCTAGTTCAGCTAGGCCCAAGTGGGACAGAAAAAAAATAAAAGTTGGCCTTTGGCCCATTCCTGTTGAGAGAACACGGAATAGAAAAAATAAAGATGGTCTAGAATGGGCTTAGGAAATTTGGCCTAGTGTTTAACATATGGAAAAGAATTGACTTCTCTTTTTGGAAAATATAGAGAACTAATAGAAGCTGAAACAAATATCAAACAATCTAAGAAATCCACGAAAATGCAGACTCACATGTTTAAATGTGTTGAAGACAAAAGATAAAACTCAACTAGAAGAAAAGAACAAAACTCAAATTTAATTGAAGCTCGCATTAGGTCAAATTAAATCCTCCAAATTATAAAAGTCCAATTTAAGCTTTGTTAACAATAAAACAAATGAAATTTTCTCGCCCTGATTTTTGGAAAAAAAATCTTAAACATTCTGAGAATCGGGATGTTACATGTACTATATCATTTCTAGTTTGCATTGTATGACTACACATATGGTTAGCCTTGATTTACATTATAGTAGTTTGTTGGTCTTGTACATTCTTTTATTGAGCAACTTCTTGCTTGATCAATACTATGCCATGTTGTTGGGATTGTATAAATAGATTGCATAACATGTGTGTAATGACCCGTGTGTTCTATGATGCCTAGGTTGTCCAGTTATGGATTAGCAAGTCTAGGTTGTACTAGGTAGAAATACATGCCTTCATGTCATTCATGCTAGTATAGCACATTGCTTGATGTGATTGATGCCATGACCTAGATGTGTACCTGCTTAGTATGCTTTTCCCTTTTGCTTATAAGTCACAACTAGCATGATAGTGTTGTGTGCTAATGCCATTCCGGATAGTCATGTTAGTTGATATCAACTAAGTTATGTCGTAGTTATAAGTTGTATTCTACTGGTAGCAGTTTGACATCTTGTGTCATGATCATCCATGCTTAGCATTATATCTAGTCTACCGCACTATTACATTGGTGTATGCCTAGACTTCTTCATATCTACTTCATCTAGTTGAAGCATTGTTATATGTATCTTTCATGTCTTATTTTGTCTATGTGCTATATTTGAGTACTTGGTCTCTTGTGCATTTTTATGGATGATCACTGTCGGTATCAAAACCGGCGGATCTCGGGTAGGGGGTCCCGAACTGTGCGTCTAAGGCGGATGGTAACAGGAGACAGGAGGCACGATGTTTTAACCAGGTTCGGGCCCTCTTGATGGAGGTAAAACCCTACGTCCTGCTTGACTATTCTTGATAATATGAGTAGTACAAGAGTTGATCTACCACGAGATCGGAGAGGCTAAACCCTAGAAGCTAGCCTATGGTATGATTGTATGTTGTCCTACGGACTAAAACCCTCCGGTTTATATAGACACCGGAGGGGGCTAGGGTTACACAAGGTCGGTTACAAAGGAGGACATATACATATCCGTATTGCCTAGCTTGCCTTCCACGCCAAGTAGAGTCCCATCCGGACACGGGACAAAGTCTTCAATCTTGTATCTTCATAGTCCAACAGTCCGGCCAAAGGATATAATCCGGTTGTCCGGATACCCCCTAATCCAGGACTTCCTCAGTAGCCCCTGAACCAGGCTTCAATTACGATGAGTCCGACGCGTAGTGTTGTCTTCGGTATTGCAAGGCGGGTTCCTCCTCCGAATACACCACGGAAGAATTTGAATACAAGGATAGTGTCCGACCCTGCAAAATAAGTTCCACATACCACCGTAGAGAGAATAATATTACCACAAATCTAATCTGCTGACATGTTTTGGCAGCATGACATCACGCCACGGCCCGGTAATTATTTGAACCGTTTTTCTTTAACTAGCCCCGCACATAACGCGAGGCGGTTTCTTGACACGTCTTGTCAAAGCAGAGATCGTGTTCCCCTTATCACGGGATTCTCATCAATACGGACGCGGGTAATCCAACCGCGCCATCAATTACGGCGCTTGGGGGATAAGCGAGTTTTACCAGGCTTGTGGGGGCGCATAGTTTAGTCTGCCCTTATAAAAGGATAAGATCTCACCTTTTTCTACCCACGCCTTCTTCCTCCTTGCCCATCCATTCTTGTGCACTCGAGCTCCAGCGCCCAAGTCCGCATCCTTCTCCTCAACTCTCAAACATGTCCGGAGTGGGAGGCAAGTGGATGGCCTCCTCTGTCGCGGAGGGGCACATCAAAAAGTTACATGGAGCCGGATACTTAGCCGCGGATATCACGCACCGGCTGCCAGCCGCGGGGCAGATCGTCCCTACCCCGGAACCTCACGAAAGGGTGGTTTTCCTCCCCCATTTCGTCCGCGGATTGGGGTTTCCCCTCCATCCATTCGTCCGCGGCCTCATGTTCTATTACGGGCTGGACTTTCATGATCTGGCCCCGAATTTCATCCTCAACATCTCGGCGTTCATCGTCGTGTGCGAGGCTTTCCTCCGCATCCAGCCCCACTTCGGCCTATGGCTGAAGACCTTCAACATCAAGCCGAAGGTAGTAGGCGGCCAACAAGCGGAATGCGGCGGAGCCATGGTGGGCGAAATGCCCAACGTTACATGGCTCGAGGGCTCCTTCATGGAGACCGTAAAGGGGTGGCAATCGGGGCGGTTCTACATCACCGAGCCGCGCGACACCAACTGGGTGGCGGCCCCCGAGTTTCGATCCGGGATCCCCACGCGGCTCACTTCCTAGAAGGAGAAGGGCCTCTCTTGGGGTTCTTCAGTGGAGCTGGATGGACTCCAGAAGTGTATCCGGAACATGACAAGCAAGAAACTTAAGCTTGTCAACATAGTCCAGGTTATGCTCTTCCGCCGGATCCTCCCGTGTCAACAACGGGATTTAAACTTATGGGAGTTCGACCCGGCCCAGCACTAGACTCTACGCGAGCTCTACGACACGACGCATAAGGACATCTGGAAGGTGCTGTTCAAGGGCGCCGAGGTCCCTCCTTCTCTTACCGAGGACCGCGGGGTAAGCGCGAAGCGCCCTGTGAATCCGGTAAGTTCTGTACATCTGGTAGGGTATTTATTTCCCATAGCTTAACCGTGTGCGGGGTCTGAGCTCCCATGCCTTTGACAGGACTGGGTGGAGACATCGGAGCAGGTTAACTGTCCGGCCCCACTGCCCGAAGACCCTGCGGACGCTCTCCTAACGGAGATGCGGACTTCGGCTCCATACGAGGTGCTAGAGAAGACCAAGAAGAAGGCCAAGGGAACCCGAAAGAGTTCCCGGCGTCAGGTGGTATCGGACTCATCGTCCGATAACTCCGAGACGCACTCCTCCCGTGAAGACGAGGAGAAGGAAGATGAAGATTCTCCCCCTCCAACCGGGGGAGACAAGAAAAGGAAGGCCGGCCCAACCGGGGAGGCCGAAGGGTCCAAGAAGGGAAGGACTCTCCTTCCGGACTATTCTACCACCACCGCCGACGGCGAAGACGAGTGGCTGCTCAGGGCCAAGCCCCTGGCGAAGTCGTAAGTATTCGGATACCAGAGTAACTCATAGCATACTTTTGTTGCACTGCTTCCCCTAACGTCGAATATGATCATGCAGTCCGCCCTGAGCCCGTATCGACGTATCTTCGTCGGACAGTTTCTTGGACTCGTCGGATATGGATAGCGATCCGCTTCCATCCGCCTCCTCCCCTCGCCCTACGGATAATGCCGAGGTATTGTCTCAAGGGGCACCGAGCCGGGGGAGACAGTCCCGGAGGCGCCTCAAGGCGACCTTCCGGACTCCAGGAGCAAAGGGAGCAAGGCTCCCAGGGGCTCCAAGTTCGGCCCTCGGCTGGACACCGCGCCGGAACCTCCAGCGGTTCTGAACTCAAGTAGGCGGCCCTCTTCCAAGAGGTGCAAGTCGCCCATGCCGGTGACCTTTGTCCATCCAGAGGCACCGGACAACCTGCTAGGAGCGCTTCGCGGCGCTTCCATCGACGAAGAGCACTGCACTATTATGAGTGCGGTGATCAAGAAGGTTCAGTCCGCCAAGAGCGGACTGACTGAAGTCTGTACCAGCCTTCTAACAGGCTTTGAGGTAAGTATTTAAAATATAGGAAAAAGATTACCGCATAGACAGTAGCCCCTAATGCTCTGTTTGGTGTTCACAAAGAAAAGCCGAATAGAGGATCAAATAATATCTGCAGGAGTCTAATATAAGTATGTCTGTATGCGTATGCAGGCTTCGCTGCTGACCTCTGCCGCACTGACTGCGGAGGTCGCCGCATTGAAGCAGGACCTCGAGGGGTCCGAGAAAGAGCTCGGCCTTGCCAAGAGGCAGCTCAAGGAGAACAAAGGTAAGTAATACCTTGTCTATATATAAAAGAAAATGTGGTTGCGAAATGACAGGATCATCATGAATGTGCCAGGGGCCATGACCGAAGTGGCGACCCTGACACAAGTGTTGTCCGAGGCCAAAAACAAAGCGGCCAAGGAGCGCACCGAGCGGGAAAAGCAAGAGGCACGGGTGGGTGAGGTGCAGCAAGAGCTCCAGGCTCTCATGAAGAAGCACAAGGCTTTGGAGCTTGACTCAAAGACGCGAGAGTCCGAGCTTGCCACGACCCTCGAGAGCACAAAGCATGCCAAGGCCGAAGCCCAAAAGGCCCTCCAGGAGATTGACGCGATGAGGAGGATAGCGACGGGTAAGGCATTCAATATGCAAAGCAAGCATGTGAAAGTAAATTACTTGTTACTTACCCGAGTCCGGAGCTCTCCAGGAGCATTCGCAGATTTGCCGCGCAGCGTGTCGGATGCCGTGAAATTTTACCCGGCCGAGGAGGGAAGCTCGACGGAGAAGCTGTTCTGGTCTCAGTATACTGGGACCGAACATCCAATGCCTATGAGCGACCAGCTGAAGCAACTGGTCGAGCTGCATAAGGCAGCCGAACAGGCCATGAGGGGTCTTATAGTCCGGACGTGGCCTGGCGACTCCCTTCCCAACAACTACTTCAGCCTGGTGAGGCGGCTTGTGGATGCCTGCCCACGGCTGGAGGCCATAAACTGGTCCGTCTGCATCGAAGGTGCATGCCGGGCCTTTGCCCGTGCGAAGGTGCACTGGGCCAAGATGGACGCCGAGAAGTTGGTGAAGGAGGGGCCGCCGCAGGGCAAGGAGCATCGCCACCCTGAGATGTATTATGAGGATGTCCTGAAGGGTGCCCATCTTGTGGCGGACGAGTGTGCGAAGGATGTAATTTTTGAATAAACTTGCTCGTGTGATCCTGTATTATGAAAACTTGTTCATATGCGCTATGCAACGCTTGTTTGAATTTAAAATATTACCTTCTATGCGGCTGTTTATCAAATCTGAGAGATGGCCAGTCGTCGGCTTCTGCCCCCATGCCACAAGTGCTGGGGTGTTCAGGATAAACCTGAGCACTCTTTTCCCCATTATTGGGTCCTTCGAGGGAAGTGCTCAGCACAACGAACAAGGCAACCAGACTATAATGCTTTATCACTCTCACTTAGCCATAGAATTCTACAATTTTAAATTTTGGCGAAGCCCCTAGTATTCGGAAGGCCGAATTCGGGGCGCTATGCACGCCTTAAGCTGGACAAAGCCGACTCCTCGCTCTAAGCGGCATAAGTCTTTAGGGACTCGAGACCTCTCGAATAGCGACCACCTCTCGCCTTATCATGACAGTCAGTTTTAACTTTCTCTACTGAGGTGCTTAACCCAGCTGAACCGGGGCACAATCGCAGTAGTTCTCCCAGTGCTACCTTAGCCGATATAGCGGAACGTAAGGTATCAAAACATGGGAGCCGGGCAAACCCAACTATTGACCCAAGACATGATTCGGAGCTGATGCATATAATGCTATAAGTTCGGGGTGCCGCACTGTCGAAAGTGTTCGGACTTCTCATGCCGTATTATGGGGTATGCTTAAGCCCCTGGCATATTGGCCGTACCAGAGTGCACGGGTGCTGAATGTCATGAACGAACATATGTATATATATATATATAAGAATAATAGAGAATGCGATAATAGTCTAGTGCTATACATTGTTTATGCAATAAGGTGCATCGAAGCAGAATGATACAAGTAGTGCGATAAGCAAAAACTAGGACTATTTGACATGTCCCCTCCAAGGGCAAGCTGAGGAATGGTATTTAAAGCAAGTATTTCACTCATTATCGGAGACCACCCGGGAGTTCCATGGTGCGACGTGGCTTTTTGCCTCCTTGGTTGTTGCATCGTGTGTCCGGCAATCATACTGCCGGACGGGGTTTCCAAAGATTAAAGTCCTGAAAGAGAGAAAAGTAACAAATCGGGAAGCCCCTAGTGCGGTTGAGCCGCGTCTTGGGGGGTGCCGTAGTCGTGCCCCCTCCCCACTTGTGCCCATGGTATTTTCAATGCGTAATTATGTACGCGTGGCACGGATTTCGCCGTTTGGCTGGTACTGGGGTGGGGCCGCATTGCTATGCGAGATCGGAACGTGCCAGGCGGTCTTGTTGCCGATTACTCCGGGCGCGCTTGAAGGTGTCCGGGTCTTTAATCGCCGAACTGGTGGATTGCCTTAAGAGGCTGCTTTGCGCTTCTGCTGCGAGGGCTGCAGTGTGCTCCTCCGTGCGGAGAGAGCGCTCTGTGTTTCCATTGACTGTGATGACCCCTCGAGGTCCTGGCATCTTGATCATGAGGTATGCATAATGCGGTACCGCATTGAATCTCGCAAATGCGGTTCGCCCGAGCAGTGCATGATAGCCACTACGGAACGAGACTATATCGAAGATTAACTCCTCGCTTCAGAAGTTATCCGGGGATCCGAAGACCACTTCCAGTGTGACTGAGGCTGTGCAGTGGGCCTCTACACCTGGTATGACGCCTTTGAAGGTCGTTTTTGTGGGTTTGATCCTTGAGGGGTCTATACCCATTTTGCGCACTGTGTCCTGATAAAGCAGGTTCAGGCTGCTGCCGCCATCCATAAGGACTCGAGTGAGGTGAAATCCGTCAATGATTGGGTCTAGGACCAGTGCGGCGAATCCGCCATGATGGATACTAGTGGGGTGGTCCTTGCGATCGAAGGTGATCGGACAGGAGGACCATGGGTTGAACTTTGGGGCGACTGGCTCCAATGCATATACGTCCCTTAGCACACGCTTCCTCTCCCTCTTGGGGATGTGGGTTGCATATATCATGTTCACCTTCCGCACTTGTGGGAGGAACCTCTTTTGTCCTCCGGTGTTCGGCTGCCGGGGCTCCTCCTCATCATCGCTATGTAACCCCTTATCTTTGTTTTCGGCATTTAACTTGCTGGCTTGCTTGAACACCCAACAATCCCTATTGGTGTGGTTGGCTGGCTTGTCGGGGGTGCCGTGTATTTGACACGAGCGATCGAGTATACGGTCCAAACTGGACGGGTCCGAAGTGCTTCTTTTGAATGGCTTTTTCCGTTGACCGGGTTTAGAGCCTCTAAATCCGGCATTGACTGCCGTATCCTCTGTATTGTCGCTATTGACGCGGCGCTTATGTTTGTTGCGACGTGACTTGCCATTGCTATCCTTGGTATCTGAAGTACCGCGGTTCTTTGATATGTTATTGCTGTGAGCCAGCCAGCTGTCTTCTCCCGCGCAAAAGCGGATCATGAGTGTCATGAGGGCTGCCATGGATTTCGGCTTTTCCTGGCCAAGGTGCCGGGCGAGCCACTCGTCGCGGATGTTGTGCTTAAAAGGTGCTAGGGCCTCTGCATTCGGACAGTCAACGATTTGATTTTTCTTTGTCAAGAACCGTGTACAGAATTGCCTGGCCGATTCCTCTGGCTGCTGAATTATGTGGCTCAAGTCATCGGCATCTGGTGGTCGCACATAAGTGCCCTGGAAGTTGTCGAGGAATGCGGCTTCCAGGTCTTCCCAACAACCATTGGATTCTGCTGGCAGGCTGTTAAGCCAATGCCGAGCTGGTCCTTTGAGTTTAAGTGGGAGGTATTTGATGGCGTGTAGATCGTCACCACGGGCCATGTGGATGTGCAGGAGGAAGTCCTCGATCCATACCGCAGGATCTGTTGTGCCATCGTATGATTCTATATTTACGGGTTTGAAACCCTCTGGGATTTGATGATCCATTACTTTGTTTGTGAAGCATAGGTTGTGTGTGGCGCCTCTGTACTGGGCTATGTCGCGACGCAGCTCAAATGAGTCTTGTCCGTTGTGTTCGGCCCGACCGGATTTTCTTTTACTGTATCCGGCGTGACAGTTATCGTCCCGCGTGGTGGCGCGCCCTCGTGATCCGTAGATCGATCTTGTGTGTTTTGCTTTGTCCTCCAATACGTCTTGCAGGTCTAGCGTATTTCCTTGTGCCTTGACATTTTTATTTGAGTGGCGTCGGGGTCCGGGCTGAGCTTTTGGCTGAAATGCCTCTCTGTCGCGGCGAAGAGGTGGCCGATCAGCCGCGTCATACGCTGGAGATGTAGGTTTTAATGCTTCCTCCTCCAGTCGGGGTAGCAACCTGCGCTTTGGGTAATTCTTGGAGGGGCGTTCGGGTTCATATTCCTCGGCCGCAAGGACATTAGTCCATCTGTCAGCTAGCAAATCTTGATCAGCTTGAAGTTGCTGCTGCTTTTTCTTAAGGCTATTTGCCGTGGCTATAAGTCGGCACTGGAAGCGCTGTAGGCCCTTGAAGTAGATGTGTCTAGAGGGGGGTGATTAGACACTTCATGCTGAAGTTGCAAGTTTTAAGCTTTTTGGGTTTAAGTGGAGTTCAAGCATAATTTCAACAATCACAATACATATCAAGCAAGTATGCAAAGGGTATATAGGCAGCGGAAAGTAAAGCATGCAACTTGCAAGAATGTAAAGGGAAGGGTTTTGGAGAATTCAAACACAATCGGAGACACGGATGTTTTTCCCGTGGTTCGGATAGGTGGTGCTATCCTACATCCACGTTGATGGAGACTTCAACCCACGAAGGGTAACGGTTGCGCGAGTCCACGGAGGGCTCCACCCACGGAGGGTCCATGAAGAAGCAACCTTGTCTATCCCACCATGGCCATCGCCCACGAAGGACTTGCCTCACTAGCGGTAGATCTTCACGAAGTAGGCGATCTCCTTGCCCTTACAAACTCCTTGGTTCAACTCCACAATCTTGTCGGAGGCTCCCAAGTGACACCTAGCCAATCTAGGAGACACCACTCTCCAAGAAGTAACAAATGGTGTGTTGATGATGAACTCCTTGCTCTTGTGCTTCAAATGATAGTCTCCCCAACACTCAACTCTCTCTCATAGGATTTGGATCTAGTGGAAAGAAGATTTGAGTGGAAAGCAACTTGGGAAGGCTAGAGATCAAGATTCATATGGTAGGAATGGAATGTCTTGGTCTCAACACATGAGTAGGTGGTTCTCTCTCAGAACATATGAGTTGGAATGGTGTATGTGTTCTGATGGCTCTCTCTATGAATGAAGAGGAGGTGGAGGGGTATATATAGCCTCCACACAAAATCCAACCGTTACACACAATCTACCAATCTCGGTGGGACCGAATCAATAAACTCGGTCAGACCGAAAGGGTAAACCTAGTGACCGTTAGAGATTTCGGTGGGACCGACTAAATCAACTCGGTGGGACCGATGTGCTAGGGTTAGGGTAAATCCAAAACTCGGTTTGACCGATTACTCCAACTCGGTGGGACTGATTTGGGTAATAAGCGAAACAGAGAGTTGGCCAAGCAAACTCGGTGGGACCGAGAATAATGCAATAGGTAACAGAGAGTTTGCAAGCCCATCTTGGTGAGACCGAGGTCCCATCGGTGAGACCGAACTGATTAGGGTTTCTGGCAGTGGCTATGACAAGTGAAACTCGGTGGCGCCGGATAGGAATAATCGGTAGGTCCGAGTTTGGCTTTGGGTTTAGGTCATATGTGGAAGTGGGAAAGTAGCTGAGGATTTTGGAGCATATCATTAAGCACATAAAGCAAGAGGCTCATTAAGCAACACCTCATCCCTCCTTGATAGTATTGGCTTTTCCTATGGACTCAATGTGATCTTGGATCACTAAAATGTAAAATGAAGAGTCTTGAGCTTCAAGCTTTAGCCAATCCTTTGTCCTTAGCATCTTGGAGAACTTCCCACAACCTTTAGTCCATGCCACTCCATTGTTGAACTTATCTGAAACATACTAGATGAAAACGTTAGTCCAACAAGAGATATGTTGTCATGAATTATCAAAACCACCTAGGGAGCACTTGTGCTTTCAATCTCCCCCTTTTTGGTAATTGATGGCAACATACATCAAAGCTTTAGATAAAGATATAAAGAACAACAAGTAAAGCTTTGGAAGGACATGTAACAAACATAGGCTCCCCCACATGTATGCAATCATATGAATATAAAATATAGCAGCATGTGAGAGCATTATCATGATAGAGTAGGCAATGTGTTACATGTATCTTGGCCATATGCATCAGAGTAAAAGATTATCAAGGAAAATACCTTCATGCTCATGAGTCCTTCTTGCAAACAGTATGTACATAAGCAAGAACTCCTCATACTCATGATTTTGATGCATACACTTACCTTGTAGTTTTTGAGTTGGCTTAGGATAGAATGAACCTGCACAAACAAAGTTAGATAACACAGGTACATCCACTAGCCAGGGCAAACAAAAGAAACCACAGGAGTACCAAGACTGGGATGACATGTAGAGAGTAAGTACTAGGTACTACATTGAATTCAACATGTCCCCAAGAGTAAAGATATGCAATGAATTTGACTGATTTCCTTCCCTTAGGTGTCTTGCTCCCCCTGAATCTTACATGGGATATTGGGAGAAGATAGGGAACAGAAGATCAGAGCTGACACATACATATGAACATGTCTTTCCCCCTAAAAAGACATGTGACATCTCTCCTCTTGAACATCAAGCATCTGGGATCCTTGAGTATTTTCTCTCTCCCTTAATAATATAGTCTCTCTCTCCCCCTTAATAACATCTGGGATCCTTGAGACTTTCTCTCCCTTGATGTGATCTCTCTCTCTCCTACAAGCTTTGATGTGATCTCTCTCTCCCCCTTTGACATCAATTTCCAAGAAGGGCTTTCTGGAATCCGTCATATGGGTTTGGTCCTTGAGACTCAGCACAAAGCAATGGATAAAATTGTGATGCTTGTAGAGGACAAGATTCATTGAGTCGAGCTGGATGAGAAGAAATGTAGAACAAGTGGCAAACTGTTTTTCTGATTGCAAAGTCGGTGGCACCGAGTGGCATATTTCGGTGGTACCGAAAAGATTCGGTTGGACCGAAAATTGCAAGTCGGTGAAACCGAGTTTACACAGAGAAAAACACTTGTCACCTCAGCTCACTAGACATGTAGGATCTCACAAAGATTTGCAATGAATTACCTGAAGGATTTGTAAAGAATTAAATGCAGAACAAAAGCAAAGAGAAAAGAGAAGAAACTGAAAGATCTAGATGAAGTTTTTTTTGTTTTTGAAAAAGAGAAAGAAAATAGACATGCATGAGACAAATGCAATAACACAAAGAAGGAACACAAGAGAACTTCATCTAGAGTTGGGCGGTGACATAGTCACCTATGTTAGAGTATATTGACTTAGGAGTCAAGTGAAAACACTTGATCATAGGTCATACTCATCGTTTAAGCTCAAAATGGGGTTACCATTTTTCGTTTAAGCATCTTGATGTATTCACATCTTGTTGAGTTGCTTTGACTTCATGTCTTGGAGTAAAGCTTCTCTAAGATGGAATAACATACCTTGGGTGGTGGTGTGGTTCTTGCTCATGTAGTTGAACTTGGGTGGGTGCTCAAGGTTGATGTAGCTCATCAAGAGTTGGGAGCACCACTTGGAGTGTGAGTTCACCTACCTACATGGATTAGTTCTTGCAAGGAAGAGCACTTGTGTATCCAAAAATGACAATCATGAAGCTCAACATAGAATTTGTCAAAGGACATGTTTGAATGATTTTGTGCGTCCTTGTCTTCAACCACCATCGTGTAGAGACTTGGTGATGTAGAGATTGCTCAAGATGTGAGTGAGTCGCAATCTCATGGAGTTAGATTCAACCAAGCACCTACATGGGTTAGACAACATGCAAGGTACAAATATATCCAAGACATAAGATAGTCATTATAAGAGATATATCATGGATTAGTCATAAGCTCATGTATTGCATGTATCCAATGGAGTTTCTACTCCAAGTTCGAAGCATCAATGATGTTCAATTCTCCTCTCAACCTGCAAAACACTTTCTCATCAAGTGGTTTAGTGAATATATCCGCTAATTGCTTATCGGTGCGAACATGCTTAAGATCAATGTCACCCTTAGCAACATGATCTCGAATGAAATGATGACGAACTTCAATGTGCTTAGTTCGAGAATGTTGTACATGATTATGACCAATTTTAATAGCACTTTCATTGTCACAAAGCAATGGAACATGTTTCACATAGATCCCATAATCTTTAAGAGTTTGGGTCATCCAAAGTAATTGAGCACAACATGAACCAGCGGCAATGTATTCCGCTTCGGCGGTGGATAAGGATACAGAGTTTTGTTTCTTGGAAGACCAAGACACAAGAGATCTACCAAGAAATTGACAAGTACCCGAAGTTGACTTTCTATCAACCTTGTCTCCGGCATAATCCGAGTCGGAATAGCCAACAAGATCAAAAGAAGACCTCTTAGGATACCAAATGCCAAAATTTGGTGTATGAATTAAGTATCTAACTATCCTTTTCACGGCCTTAAGATGACATTCTTTAGGAGCAGCTTGATATCGTGCACACATGCACACACTTAGCATAATATCGGGACGTGAAGCACATAGGTATAATAATGAACCAATCATAGAGCGATAAACCTTTTGAACAATCGGTTCACCATCTTTGGTCAAATCATTATGTCCACTAGTAGGCATGGGTGTAGACATACCTTTGCATTCTTGCATATTGAACTTCTTGAATAAGTCCTTGGTGTACTTTGTTTGAGAGACAAATGTACCTTCCTTAGTTTGCTTGATTTGCAAACCGAGAAAGAATTGGAGTTCACTCATCATAGACATCTCAAACTTCTCTGGCATTAGCTTTCCAAACTTTTCACTAAAGAGAGGGTTAGTTGAACCAAATATGATATCATCAACATAAATTTGGCATACAAATAGTTCTCCATCAACCCTTTTAGTAAAAAGAGTAGAATCAATTTTACCAATTTCAAAACCACTTGCAATAAGGAACTTGGTCAAGCATTTATACCATGCTCTAGGAGCTTGTTTAAGACCATAAAGAGCTTTGTGAAGTTTGTAAACATCATTAGGTTTCTTAGGATTGATAAAGCCGGGAGGTTGTTTGACATAAACTTCCTCCTCTATTTCACCATTTAGAAAAGCACTTTTAATGTCCATTTGGTACAAGGTGATGTTATGATGATTAGCATAGGCAAGTAAGATGCGAATGGACTCAAGTCTAGCAACGGGAGCATATGTCTCACCATAGTCCATACCTTCGACTTTTGTGTACCCTTGGGCGACGAGACGTGCTTTGTTGCGAACCACTTGTCCATCTTCATCATGCTTGTTGCGAAACACCCATTTGGTACCAATGATGTTGTGGTTGTCGTCGGGCTTCTCAACCAATGTCCAAACTTGGTTTCTCTCAAAGTTGTGTAGCTCTTCATGCATGGCGTTTATCCAATCCGGATCTTCCAATGCTTCTTAAACCTTCATAGGTTCAATGCTAGAGATGAATGAATAGTTTTCACAAAAGTTAGCTAAACGAGTTTTTGAGCAAGTGATTCTCCCGGTTTGTATGTCATTGAAGATTTGCTCGACGGGATGATCTTTGGCAATTCTTGCTCGAACTCGTGAGAGCTTTTGCTTGGGTCTTCGTTGAACATTTTCTTCATCTTGTTCTTCTTCTTAGCCTTCCTCATTGTTGACGTTGTTGTTTTCTTGTTGTGGTGGACAAGGAGGTTGTTGATGTTCGTCTTGATGCACTTCTTTGTCTTCTTCATCTTGGTGTGTTCCACTTGTGGATGCTTCCGTATCAATTCTTGGTTCACCTTGTTGTGAAGTGGAAGCTTCCACTTGGATGGATGAAGTGCTCTCCTTCACCTCCGTTGGACGAACTTTGCCTATGGACAAGTCTTGGATTGCTTCTGAAGGGTCTTTGTCTCCTACATCAATTGGCAATTGCTCTACTTGCGAGCCATTAGATTCATCAAACTTCACATCTACCGTCTGTTCAACCTTTCGGGTGAAATTGTTGTAGACACGGTAAGTGTGAGAGTTTGAGCCATAACCAAGTAGGAAACCTTCATGAGATTTAGGAGCAAACTTTGAACGACGATGCTTATCAAGAATGTAGCACTTAGAGCCGAATACTCGAAAGTATCCAACTTGGGGTTTGTTACCGGTGAGGAGCTCATATGCCGTCTTGCCGAGTAGCTTGTGAAGATACAAGCGATTTGTTGTGTGACAAGCTGTCTCAACCGCTTCTTCCCAAAAGTGCTTCGGCGTCTTGTATTCATCAAGCATCGTTCTTGCCATTTTGATGAGCGTACGGTTCTTCCTCTCAACAACTCCATTTTGTTGAGGTGTGTACGTAGCCGAGAACTCGTGTGAGATCCCTTCTTCGTCAAGAAAGGTGTCCACTTTTGCGTTCTTGAACTCCGTTCTGTTATCACTCCGAACCTTCTTGATCTTCACGTCAAACTGATTTTGGGCCTTCCTAGCGAAGTTTTTGAAGATCTTCTGGACCTGCGACTTGTCATTAAGAAAGAACACCCACGTAAATCTTGAAAAATCATCAACTATAACTAGACCAAAAGAATTTCCACCGAGACTCTTGTAGGCGTTGGGACCAAAAAGATCCATATGAAGTAGCTCGAGTGGCCTCCTTGTAGTCATGATGTTCTTCACGGGATGCCTTCCTCCAACCTGTTTACCTGCTTGACAAGCACTGCAAAGTCTATCCTTATCAAATATGACATCGTTAACTCCAAGGATATGATTTCCCTTAATAAGCTTGTCGAGGTTTCTCATGCCAACGTGATCTAGTCGTCTATGCCACAACCAACCTTTTGAGGATTTAGCAATGAGGCAAGTTTTAGGTTGTGCCTTTTTAGAGAAATCGACAATGTAAAGATCACCTCTATGCATACCGGTAAAGACCATTTTATGATTGTCTCGACGAAAAACTTGGCAATCTACCTCAGTAAATAGGACATTCAAACCGAAATCAGCAAGTCTAGATACTGAAAGTAAGTTGTAGCCGAGTGATTCAACGAGCATGACATTTTGAATGGAACTATCATGTGAGATGGCTACCTTACCAAGGCCAACCACTTTACCCTTTGAATTATCACCAAAGGTGACATATTTTCGAGGGCCGTCATTTTCAGCAAGCTCACGAAACATCTCTTCATCTCCGGTCATATGATCAGTACATCCACTATCGAGAACCCATTCCTTTCCTCCCGACGCATATCCCCGAAGATTTGCCATAAGACCAAAGTGTCTCATTGCATCATCAAGATTGAAGTCACTATCATCATCATCATCATAGTATCCATGTTCACCATGATCTTGTGACTCATCATTTACTAGAGAGGGCAATTCATTAGATAAATGATCATCAAAGCGGTCACTTTTATGAATTCTTATAGCTTCGAATATAATATCACTAATGATTCCAACATCTCCTTTAGCTCGCTTGAGATTGGCAAGCTCAAATAGACAATCACCAAAACTAGGATCACTAGAGTTCATCTTACTCAAGGCAATAGATTTATGGAGAATTTCATCCAAATTTTTCAAGGAATGGTCGGGAAATCGTTCCTCAAGAAATTTCCACATAGTATAGGCATAATTAAGAGTAGGCAAACTAGCAATCAAATTTTTGGGCAATCCTCTAATGATGAGCTCAATAGTTCTAGGATTGCGAATTATGTCAATATCTTCATCTAGGGTAGGATGCAAAGGATCAATGTGAGGTGCACAAGGGCTAGAAATATACTTGTTCAAATGATATTGGTTGAAGATTACAAGCATCTCATTTTTCCACTCATGAAAATACTCTCCATCAAGAATAGGCACTCTATGTCTAAGGCTCCCTAAAGTAGACACATCCATCTTCCTCCAACGGTGATTAAACCAAGGCAATGGAGACCAAAGCTCTGATACCACTTGTAGGACCTTGAAGTAGATGTGTCTAGAGGAGGGTGATTAGACACTTCATGCTAAAGTTGCAAGTTTTAAGCTTTTGGGGTTTAAGTGGAGTTCAAGCATAATTTCAACAATCACAATACATATCAAGCAAGTATGCAAAGGGTATATAGGCAGCGGAAAGTAAAGCATGCAACTTGCAAGAATGTAAAGGGAAGGGTTTTGGAGAATTCAAACGCAATCGTAGACACGGATGTTTTTCCCGTGGTTCGGATAGGTGGTGCTATCCTACATCCACGTTGATGGAGACTTCAACCCACGAAGGGTAACGGTTGCGCGAGTCCACGGAGGGCTCCACCCACGGAGGGTCCACGAAGAAGCAACCTTGTCTATCCCACCATGGCCATCGCCCACGAAGGACTTGCCTCACTAGCGGTAGATCTTCACGAAGTAGGCGATCTCCTTGCCCTTACAAACTCCTTGGTTCAACTCCACAATCTTGTCGGAGGCTCCCAAGTGACACCTAGCCAATCTAGGAGACACCACTCTCCAAGAAGTAACAAATGGTGTGTTGACGATGAACTCCTTGCTCTTGTGCTTCAAATGATAGTCTCCCCAACACTCAACTCTCTCTCATAGGATTTGGATCTAGTGGAAAGAAGATTTGAGTGGAAAGCAACTTGGGAAGGCTAGAGATCAAGATTCATATGGTAGGAATGGAATGTCTTGGTCTCAACACATGAGTAGGTGGTTCTCTCTCAGAACATATGAGTTGGAATGGTGTATGTGTTCTGATGGCTCTCTCTATGAATGAAGAGGAGGTGGAGGGGTATATATAGCCTCCACACAAAATCCAACCGTTACACACAATCTACCAATCTCGGTGGGACCGAATCAATAAACTCGGTCAGACCGAAAGGGTAAACCTAGTGACCGTTAGAGATTTCGGTGGGACCGACTGAATCAACTCGGTGGTACAGATGTGCTAGGGTTAGGGTAAATCCAAAACTCGATTTGACCGATTACTCCAACTCGGTGGGACCGATTTGGGTAATAAGCGAAACAGAGAGTTGGCCAAGCAAACTCGGTGGGACCGATTGCATATCTCGGTGGGACCGAGAATAATGCAATAGGTAACAGAGAGTTTGCAAGCCCATCTCGGTGAGACCGAGGTCCCATCGGTGAGACCGAACTGATTAGGGTTTCTGGCAGTGGCTATGACAAGTGAAACTCGGTGGCGCCGGATAGGAATAATCAGTAGGTCCGAGTTTCGCTTTGGGTTTAGGTCATATGTGGAAGTGGGAAAGTAGCTGAGGATTTTGGAGCATATCATTAAGCACATAAAGCAAGAGGCTCATTAAGCAACACCTCATCCCTCCTTGATAGTATTGGCTTTTCCTATGGACTCAATGTGATCTTGGATCACTAAAATGTAAAATGAAGAGTCTTGAGCTTCAAGCTTTAGCCAATCCTTTGTCCTTAGCATCTTGGAGAACTTCCCACAACCTTTAGTCCATGCCACTCCATTGTTGAACTTATCTGAAACATACTAGATGAAAACGTTAGTCCAACAAGAGATATGTTGTCATCAATTATCAAAACCACCTAGGGAGCACTTGTGCTTTCAAGCGCTCTTGCTCGTCGGGATCCTCAGGCACGACAAATTTGTCATCGTCGAGGCTTGCCTCGTCTTCAGAGGGAGGCATGTAATTATCATCCTCCGCCTCTCCATCTACCGCTCTCTCGGGAGGGCTGGCTTCTCCATCCTCCTGCTCTAAATCTTGCTGGAGGGGATTACTGTCGTCTTCGGCACTGTTCGGAGTGCTATTATCTCCTGTTCCGGTGTCACCCCTTTTGCTTTGGCGAGACTTAGAGCGGCGCCGCTGACGTCGGCGCTTGGGTTGTTTCTTGGAGGGGTCATCCTCCGCTGTCTCGTCGCCATTGCCTTCTTTGGGTGTGTCCACCATGTATATATCATATGATGAGGTGGTTGTCCAGTGCCCTATGGGCAGTGGTTCCTCTTTGTCTCCCACGTCGTTGTCCATACCGTCAATGTCTTTGGAGTCGAAGTCGAGCATGTCGGTCAAATTGTCGACAGTGGCTACTAAGTGGGTGGTGGGTGGGCGGCGAATTTCTTCGTCATCCACATCCCAATCCTGCCGAACATAGTTCGGCCAGGACTCTCTTGACAGGGAGAGAGACCTTAATGAGTTCAGTATGTCGCCGATGGGCGAGTGCTGAAAGATATCCGCGGAGGTGAACTTCATGATCGGCGCCCAGTCAGATTCGATAGGCACGGGCGCAGGCGGTTCGGCGTCCGTGACCGGGGAAGAGTCCGGCAGTTCGGCGTCACGGCTCCCATGAAGGGTAAGGTCGATATTTGGCTCGATCGCTGCTGAGAATACAGCCTCCGTGGCGGGGTCTATCCACCCGTCCATGGATGGCGCAATTGGCTCCGAATTGAGGGTCGGAGCGGTCGCCGGTGCGGTCTCCTGAACACTGTCCGATGGTAGAGCTAAATCATGCTCATCGTGACCGTGCGACGCACTCGGCAGGGGCTCGAATCCGTCGAAGATCAAGTCTTCGCGGATGTCGGCCGTGTAGTTTAAGCTTCCAAACCTGACCTGGTGGCCAGGGGCGTAACTCCCGATCTGCTCCAGATGACCAAGCGAGTTGGCCCGCGGTGCGAAGCCGCCGAATACAAAGATCTGTCTGGGGAGAAAAGTCTCATCGTGGACCGCATCGCTATCGATGATCGAAGGAGCCATCAAGCCTAATGGTGATGACACAAAGGAACTCTCAATGAAAGCACCAATGTCGGTGTCAAAATCGGCGGATCTCGCGTAGGGGGTCCGAACTGTGCGTCTAAGGCGGATGGTAACAGGAGGCATGGGACACGATGTTTTACCCAGGTTCGGGCCCTCTTGATGGAGGCAAAACCCTACGTCCTGCTTGATTATTCTTGATAATATGAGTAGTACAAGAGTTGATCTACCACGAGATCGGAGAGGCTAAACCCTAGAAGCTAGCCTATGGTATGATTATATGTTGTCCTACGGACTAAAACCCTCTGGTTTATATAGACACTGGAGGGGGCTAGGGTTACACAAGGTCGGTTACAGAGGAGATATACATATCCGTATTTCCTAGCTTGCCTTCCACGCCAAGTAGAGTCCCATCCAGACACGGGGCGAAGTCTTCAATCTTGTATCTTCATAGTCCAACAGTCCAGCCAAAGGATATAATCCGGCTGTCCGGATACCCCCTAATCCAGGACTCCCTCAATCACGTTGGTCTTATGATAGCCTCGGGAGTGTTGGGTCTTGTTGCGATAGTTTAGCACATGCTTAAGATAGTTTGCCTTTCATGTTAGTTGAGTTGTATCTTCCTCATATGCTTAGAGTGCATAGTTTGCTCTATTATGTAAGCATGAAGTGGTAATCTTATTGCTAGTGGTTACTTGAGTATTAGTTGTTCTTTAGTAGTAAGACCAGATTCTAGTTTAGTATCTTATCATGATCACTCGTATGTGTCATGCTTGTGTTATTTGCTTAGACATCTAGTGAATCTGTACTCACATGTATTATGTGAGATGTGTGTTATTATTAAGTTGTTTAATTAGTTTCTACCTTAATTAGTATTGGTTTGTCTTATTTTATAGACATGCTTGCTAATAGTTTTTATGATTTATGTTTAGTCTTTGATTGTTGTTAACCACTATAAGTATTTGGATTCATCCAAATATTTATTCTCGAATGATTGTTACTCTTAATCATATCATGCCTAGGATAGATGTGCATCCATTTGTTCAATGTGTTGTGTAGTTCTTGTTAATTGTTTGACAAATGAATTAGTTTGATATAATGCAGTTGATTCTATTTCATTTTAATAACATTTTAGGACTAGACTGAGATCATTTCATTTCATATTGTTGTATGATGTTTTGTTGCTTGACTAGAATGGTTTGTAAATGTTGGTTTACTTGTCTTATAGAATACTTGCTTTTGTTTGATTATATAGTTGTTGTATATGTTTGGTTGCAATTGACCATTATATCATGTCATGTTATGATTGAGTAGTTGAAATGCATCAGATGGATTATTCCATGTATGTTCATGCAATTTGGTTTGTTCGTAACAATTTCCTATATAGTAAGCTGAGGTGTGTAGTGGGCACTGCTAATGGTTAGTACCAAAATTTGTATTAGAAAGTTAGTATTGTTGGCAAGCCTTGATTATCCATCATCAACTAAACCCTGTCAATTCATCGAGTCCTCTACTTACCTTCCAGTCATGTTATCTCCTTTTGGAATCTCCATCTTGATCAATATCTTGCTATCCATCCACTCTTGATTTGTTTTGGATGTTATTTGGATTTTCTATTGCTTTGGTATTTATTGTTTGTCTTTTTCTATCGTTACGACGAGTAGGGAGTGACAACGATGTTGGACATGGAAAGAAACAGGTTACCGAAGATGGACTCAACAACGAAGGCATGCCTCCTTCTTTGATCATACTTGTCCTATGCTTTACAAAATTGCATTGTGTTTTATTGTTACTATTGTGCATGCTATTTTAATTCTCGTAGCTAGCGTGTTGATTGACACATTACCTTGATCCGCTTGTTGCCTATTTACTTGATACCTTAGTAGAAGTATAAGGTTCCCGTAGAGTAGAAATGCTTAGCGTCATTGACAGTTGAAACTTAATGTTGAGCTAGGCCTGTTGGCCCTTGTTGACCTTCTCTATCCTCTTCTACTCTGGGTGAAACTTACCATCTGAATACTGGTGCGGGCGACAGCTAAATTAAGGATTGAAGGAGCGATTGGCTGCCCTTCATGAGTTGAATGCGGCAATCAGTCGTCTGTGCCGCTTAAGGCCTAATAAGTCTTGGATTTGAATATTGTGATAACAGTACATCCACATGCTATATGGGCACTGGCTTGGTCAAGTAAGCCAGTCAGCCTTAGGTGTTGATGTCGCCGTACCGCAGATGGGATAGCTGCCTTGCGAGGAGTATCCTCAGCGCAGATGGGGGGGCCGGTTTGAGGACGTACTCTCAGTTCCGTGCGCCAGACCCGGTGGGCATGTCACATCTTTGGGGGATCTAGTCCAAAGACCTCGTCACAATCTCCCTGCCGGTATACCAAATGGTGTACTATACCAGCGGCCACTGGTGGCATCAAGACAAGATGGTGTCATGTGGGTAAAGTGTACAACCTCTGCAGAGTGTAAAACTATTCGAATAGTCGTGTCCACAGTCATGGACAACACATGAATCTTTCTTGACATACATGACATGTCTTGCTTATTCCCTCTTTGCCCCTATTCTTGAAACCTATGAAGGACGTAAGTTGATCGAGGATCCTCACTTGATGAAAGTTGTTCTGGAGATAAAACATGTTTTCATCTACAACTGCTTCCATCCAACTACTTTATTTGTTAAACAAAATTAGCTTTACGCAAATGAGCCATACAGCCTTCCTTTGAAGCCACATGTAGCTATTTGGTCCTTCCCCGAGGGAGGCGTGTTGAGTACGTAATGTACTCATGACAATAATTTTGTTGACAACCGAGTTGCATGGAGATGAAGGTGATGACTACGACTACTATGGCGATCCGTAGGAGTGAGGTCACTGGACTACATCGACTGCCTGTGGCTGAGATGGAGTTGCTATGCAATGTACTTTCTGCTGTTTTTCTGAATGTAATAAGTGTCATGAGACATTTATCTAGGTATGCCTTGTGGCAAGATATATTTAAAATTGTAATAACTTTTATGTATTGTGCAATGATATCATTTCACTGTGTTGTCAACAATGATCCTGGGGTTGACAAATATACACAGGAGGGTCTAGAAGTTAATTCTGGGTTCTCATAGCAATGTGGTTGCCAAGTTTGTTGGTACTCAAAGTGGTTTGAAGCAAAGAACCATTTGGGTAGCCAAGCCTATTGTGACTAACCTCTTAGGACCCAACTTGGTTGGGGACCAACAAGCTCAAACTTGATCAATAGGTGATGTTGGAGGTCATTGGAGACTTGGCTATATTATGAAGAATTAAGGGGACTTCATCATTCTTATTGTCTCAAGCCAAGTCATCCAGATTATCAAGTTTCTATCTTATATCCAATGTTCCTCCTTGCGGTAACTCATGCTTAAATTGTTTACATTGAAAGTTACTTGCCCCTTTGCATGTTTGGATTTGTTCCTTGCATGTGTTTGTATATGTTGTGCCTCCAACTTGATTATCTTGAGCAATCAAGTATGTGTGTGTTGGTTTGCACATCATGTACATGTGTGTCGTTTGTTGAGCCTTTGTGCATCTTGGTCATATCTTAGTTGGCTCTTGTGAGAGATTAATGGAATATCCCATTATGGGGGAGTGATGTGCTTTGTGCACTTCACAATCCTATAAAGGTGGGTACATGGGGAATACCACTTAGTATTGATATTGCAAGCTTATCTAGTCGCTATGTGGTATGTCTTCTCATGAGAAATTCAAATTCTAAATAGTCCATTAATTATCTCTTGTTGGATCCTTTTAATTGCCTCTTGTTTATCCTTAATTGGTATCACATTATGGGGGAGTAATATGCTATGTGTATATTACTAGCCTAGAAAATGTGTACATTTGAGATATTGTCACCTAGTGTTGATATTGTAAATTATCTTGTTCCTAGGTGGCATGTTAGCTCTACAAGTTGCAATTTGCTTGTGTTTTATGTGAAGATGATGTTGGATTTCCTTGCAATCTACCACCGGGAATTATTTCCAAATACTTCTTGTCTGTTGACAATTGGTACTCACTTGTGTGGTAGAAATTATTGATCATCTTTACATTAGCCTTTGCTTTTATTTGCCTTATCTCTTGCCTAGGATTATGTCAAGTCCCATTGTATTCCATACCACTTGTGGATCTTGTTATTTCCTAAAGCTTGTCTAGTGTTTGCATATGTATAGTGAAAGTGGTGATCCCATCTTGTGCTTCTTGTATTCAAATTCAAATTCTCTATAATGCACTAGTCTTGGGGGAGCTATCCTATTTTCTATAAAACACTCACCTTGTGATCCTTTTCAAGTGTGTGTTGGTGGAAGGCAAATCGTTTATTTTGGTACTTTGTGCCATCATGAAACTTTGTAGAGCACTTGGTTTGTTTAGAACCATTCTCTCTTTTGGGAGTTTGACATCTTCCTTTTTGTGTATCAATGGATATCTCATTCCTTGATGTATCGTTTAATGATATCCTCCAAGTGATGATTTATTCATTTGGTATGCTTTCTTCACTTGGTTTTTCTTTTTCTTTTGGTTTTGGTTCTTGAAAGTCTTGAGCATGCATATTAACTTCGTGTAGAATCTTTGGCATGCTTCCTTTCTTTGACCCAATATATAGGGGAAACTCCACCAAGTCTCAAATTGGATGAGATGTGCATGAAATTCATTTCCTTCTCTATATGCACATATTTATGTGGAGTTTGTCCTATGTATTATTGGTGTTTCTAACTCTTTGGTCCCAATGAGTTTGGGTACCATTTTGTTTGTGTTGTTGTTCTAGGAACAATTGGAGATGCATTGGACGCTCGGCTCACTCACAAGGAAGGTGGTGTCACCATGTACTTATTGGAGTCATGCTAGGATGATCAATGAACTACTATCTACCTTTAATTGGTATCTACTACATCCTTCCAATGATATCTCGGTAACAAGTATCTCCTCATGCATTCTTCCTTGCTTTCAACCTTGTGTAGGTTGCATCTTAGCATGATATTCATTCCATCTTGTGATACTTGTTTCCTTTCTCATAGCATTTCAACGATGATCTCATGTTGCTAGTTGTGATGTCTTTGATAGTTGTCTAGTAGGAATTCATTTATATACAATAAGACCATATCTAGCCATGTGCTATGCTTTCAAGCAAATATCTTATTGGTATATTTATGATTTCCTTGTGGATATCTTGTTCCTTGTGTTGCAAGTATTTCAGGTGTACATCCTTCTTTGTAGATATATATCATCATGATTTCGTCTACCTAGAATCTTATACACTTGAGAAAAGTTGCATATCTAGTTGATATCCTTTCTTTCACGTCCACCTTGTCTTTCTTATGTTATTTCTTTGGTGGCTCCGTGAAAGCTTTTGCCTTGAGTGCGTGTCTTATCTCGTTACATCTTGATGCACTCTTGTGTGGTGAAGATTATTTTCCTCATGCTTATCTTTACGAGGCTTTTGCCATCTTAATTGGTATCCCTCGTCTTGATGTGGCTTTCATCTTCTATCTTCACCATGGGTTGTCACAAGCATAGGTTCTTTATATGCTTATTAGTAAGCTTGTGAACCCATTTACTTGTTGTGTGTGGGAATGATAGGCCTTGCACCGTGTGCCTCATTCTTTCAAGACTTTATTGATGCTTAATGCTCATCCGTACATTAGTCTTCTCAAGTGCATTGCCTTGACTCACACACATCATTTTGGTTGAGCCCATTCTTAAGTTGCCTCTTTCACTTGTTGCTCAACCAAGTGTTTGTTGCAAGTACTAGGCTTAGTTTCCTATATGCTCACTTGCACTTGTTGTTAGTTTCTATTGATTTTGGGGGAGCTATGATCCTATTTTGTGCACTTTGTATCCAAATACAAATATTCTTATGCGTGCACAAATCATGGGGAGCTTCTCTAGTTTCTCTAGAACACTCCTTTGCTCTTATCATAATATCCTTTATTCTTGTGGCTCGTAGGATCTTTGGTCTAGTTGGTTCAATTGGTATCTTTTGATAGCTTGCTTCAATTGGTATCTTTTGATCGCTTGATTGCTTGTGTCTCTGTCGGTTATATCTTTGTGGCATATCTTCCTTTAGCAATCTTTGGGCCTCAATATAGTTTGTCTTCCTCCAAGTATTTACCGTTGGATATGTGTATTGCATTCTACTCTCTTGTTCAGAAACACACAATTTATGGAGGAACACTTTTTATATTGGCCTTCTAAGATTTTTCGCCCATTTTGGCAATCGATGCCAATGGGGGAGAAGTTTCAGAGAGTTTTGTGGAGAAGTTTGGTGGAGAAAGTCTTCGGAGTTTTCTCCTTGCTTTGGTTTTGTTCCTAAGCATCTACATCTCATACGCATGCACTATTGGTTGTTGCATTGCATGGTGATGCATAATTCCTTGTATAAACTCTCTTGAAAGTGATTGTCATCAATTACCAAAATGGGGGAGATTGAAAGAACATGTGGTGCCCCCATGTTTGGTTTTGGTAATTGATGACAATCTCTATGGACTAATGGTTGCCTTGAGTTATATTTGAAGGTTTTGTCCATAGGCTTTTCTTGGAGTACATGTGTTGGTTTCAAGGAGAGTTTGTGTCGACCAAGGTGCTATTCAAGGAATTATCCAAAGATTGGTCATGTGAGTGTTGAGCTTATTGCAAGCATGTCTTGAAGAAGAAGATTGTGTGATCATTCATGTCTACCTTCAAGAAATCATCCAAATGAAGAGAATTGGAAAGATTCAAGGTTGATCAAGATTAAGTCAAGAATGAATCAAGTTGATCAACACACAAAGCATACAAGATGTACTGAGGGATCAAGTGATCCCATGGTATGGTAAGCATTGTCCATTACGTGTTGTTTGCTAACCCATGGTTTTCGTGAGAGTTCTTTGTGGGGTTAGGTTGCGATGTGCAAGTTCAAGTGGAGCATCATGAAGAGATCAAATGCTTGAAGCTTGTCATCCATTATGGTAACAATGGATTTATGAAGATATGCCGAAGAATGGCTAACCCATGGTGGAGTATGGGGGAGCAATCAACTAGTCTTCATCGAGCCAACACAATCAAGAAAGGTGGTTCAACTTGAGGGAGTCAAGATCGTCATCATCTAGCTCAAGTGGAGTATGTGCAAGACAAAGGTTTGCCCTTGATAGGTTTTCTATTTTACCGGTCTCATAGTGGTAGTTGGGATACCGGGTTATAGTACTATCAAGGGGGGCTCTCGATGAGTAACTTGATCGTATCGCTCATAGAAAGCTCAAACCATTGCATCCTTGCATCATCTTTCTTGGTTCTTGTTTGGTTCTCTTTGTGAGTCTTAGAGCTTATGGTCATCTTGATGACAAGCTCGACTTCATCAAAAGCGGAGTTCACATGCATCTTCTATGATGTTTTCGATGTTGGAGGTTTTGCCGGTTCTTCTCGGTTGGTGGTTTCACTCCTCTTTTTGGTAGGCATACCTCCCCTGCCTCTTCTTACTATAACCAGCCGCTGTTTCGATGCTACTCGTCGTCTTGTTTCCAACAGCTTGAGTTTGCTCAATTCGGAGCTCATATGCAGAAATTATCGCAGTTCTGGTTTTCCGTGGAGTATGTTGGTTTTCTTGGAAGTAGCTTTTGTCTGGTCCCAGCGGTAGTACCGCTTGGAGCTCTCAGCCGTAGTACTGCTGCAGTACCGCTCTACTACCGCCTTGATTTTGGGTCCTACTCTTTTCGTGTCGGGTTTAACAGTAGTTGCACGGTAGTACCGCCTAAGCGGTAGTACCGCTCTGATCGGGCGGTAGTACCGCTAGTGCATTACTGTCGCCGTACTCTGCTTTGTCCTGCCTCTTTTGGTCCCGTGTTCTGCTCCTCCAGTGGTAGTACCACTGGGGTGAGCGGTAGTACCGCTTATATGCGGTACTATCGCCCCAAGGTTCATGTTTTGTTGCTCCTTTTCCCTGTTTCTTCCGCCCGAGCGGTAGTACCGCTCGTGTGCGGGTGATATGTCTCGAACGTATCTATAATTTTTGATTGTTCCATGCTATTATATTATCAACCTTGGATGTTTTATATGCATTTATATGCTATTTTATATGATTTTTGGGACTAACCTATTAACCCAGAGCCCAGTGCCAGTTTTTGTTTTTACCTTGTTTTAGGGTTTCGAAGAAAAGGAAAATCAAACGAAGTCCAATTGACCTGAAACTTCACGGAACTCATTTTTGGAAGGAAAGAAGCCCAGAAGACTTGAAGTGCACGTAAGGGAAGCTTCGAGGAGGCCACGAGGTAGGGGGCGCGCCCACCCCCTGGGCGTGCCCTCCACCCTTGTGGGCCCCTCGTGGCTCCCCTGACGTACTTCTTCCGCCTATATATCTCCATATACCCTAAAAACTTCCAGAGAGCACAATAGATCGGGAGTTCCGCCGCCAGAAGCCTCCGTAGCCACCGAAAGCCAATCTAGACCCGTTCCGGCACCCTGCCGGAGGGGGCAATCCCTCTCCGGTGGCCATCTTCATCATCCCAGTGCTCTCCATGACGAGGAGGGAGTAGTTCTCCCTCGGGGCTGAGGGTATGTACCAGTAGCTATGTGTTTGATCTCTCTCTCTCTCTCTCGTGTTCTTGAGGTGATACGATCTTGATGTATCGCGAGCTTTGCTATTATATTTGGATCATATGATGTTTCTTCCCCCCTCTACTCTCTTGTAATGGATTGAGTTTCCCCTTTGAAGTTATCTTATCGGACTGAGTCTTTAAAGATTTGAGAACACTTGATGTATGTCTTGCCGTGCGTATATGTGGTGACAATGGGATACCACGCGATTCACTTGATGTATGTTTTGGTGATCAACTTGCGGGTTCCGCCTATGAACCTATGCATAGGGGTTGGCACACGTTTTCGTCGTGATTCTCCGGTAGAAACTTTGGGGCACTCTTTGAGGTTCTATGTGTTGGTTGAATAGATGAATCTGAGATTGTGTGATGCATATCGTATAATCATACCCACGGATACTTGAGGTGACATTGGAGTATCTAGGTGACATTAGGGTTTTGTTTGGTTTGTGTCTTAAGGTGTTATTCTAGTACGAACTCTAGGGCTGTTTGTGACACTTACAGGAATAGCCCAACGAATTGATTGGAAAGAATAACTTTGAGGTGGTTTCGTACCCTACCATAATCTCTTCATTTGTTCTCTGCTATTAGTGACTTTGGAGTGACTGTTTGTTGCATGTTGAGGGATAGTTATGTGATCCAATTATGTTATTATTGTTGAGGAAACTTGTACTAGCGAAAGTATGAACCCTAGGCCTTGTTTCAACGCATTGCAATACCGTTTATGCTCACTTTTATCACTAGTTACCTTGCTGTTTTTATAATTTCATATTACAAAAACCTTTATCTACTATCCATATTGCACTTGTATCACCATCTCTTCGCTGAACTAGTGCACCTATACAATTTACCATTGTATTGGGTGTGTTGGGGACACAAGAGACTCTTTGTTATTTGGTTGCAGGGTTGTTTGAGAGAGACCATCTTCATCCTACGCCTCCTACGGATTGATAAACCTTAGGTCATCCACTTGAGGGAAATTTGCTACTGTCCTACAAACCTCTGCATTTGGAGGCCCAACAACGTCTACAAGAAGAAGGTTGTGTAGTGGACATCAAGCTCTTTTCTGGCGCCATTGCCGGGGAGGTTAGCGCTTGAAGGTATATCTTTAGATCTTGCAATCGAGTCTTTTAGTTTCTTGTTTTATCACTAGTTTAGTTTATAAAAGAAAATTAAAAAATGGAATTAAGGATGCCTCATATGCTTCATCTTTTTAATATCTATCATGAAAATAAGGATTTCGATAATTGTGCTCAAGTGCTAGAGGAAGAATGCATTAGAATGTTTAGCATTAAATCTTTGAATGATGAGTATGATTGCAATGTTGTTAGTATGAGTTCCTTGAGTATCCATGATGCTAATGATATGCAAAGCCACAAGCTTGGGGAAGCTATGTTTGATGAAGATGACATTTTTTGTCCCCCAAGTTTTGATGAGCAAATTTATTATGATGAAAGCATGCCTCCTATTTATGATGATTATATTGATGAAAGTGGATTTGGAGAGGTCATGACTTTATTTTGTGATGAATCCACTATTTCGGGAGAGGTTCCAATTGATTATGAGAACAAAGTTGCTATTTATGATGATTATTGTGATGACTTGTGTGCTATAAAGAATAATGATATCCATGAAACTTATCATCATGATTTTAGTTTTCAATTGGATTATGCCTCACATGATAATTATTTTGTTGAGTTTGCTCCCACTATTATTCATGAGAAGAATTTTGCTTATGTGGAGAGTAATAAAAATCCTATGCTTGTAGATCATGAAAAGAATGCTTTATGTGATAGTTATATTGTTGAATTCATTCATGATGCTACTGAAAATTATTATGAGGGAGGAATATATGCTTGTAGGAATTGCAATAATATCAAGTTTCCTCTCTATGTGCTTAAAATTTTGAAGTTATGCTTGTTTTACCTTCCTATGCAAGTTGATTCTTGTTCCCACAAGTTGTTTGCTCACAAAATCCCTATGCATAGGAAGTGGGTTAGACTTAAATGTGTTAGTCATATTCTTCATGATTCTCCCTTTATGTTACAATTCTTATCTTTTATGTGAGCATCATTGAAATCATCATGCCTAGCTAGGGGCGTCAAACGATAGCGCTTGTTGGGAGGCAACCCAATTTTATTTTTTTTCCTTGCTATTTGATCCTGTTTAGTAATAAATAATTCATATAGCCTCTGTTTAGATTTGGTTTTATGTTTTAATTAGTGTTTGTGCCAAGTAGAACCGTTGGGAAGACTTGGGGAAAGTCTTTTGCGACCATGCTGTAAAAACAGAAACTTTAGTGCTCACGAGAATTGCTGCCATTTTTATTTGGAGAGTTCTATTTAGTTAATTATTTTTGAATATGATTAATAGATAAATTCCTCAGGTCCAGCAAATTATTTGAGAATTTTATGAGATCCAGAAGTATACGTTTGATCCAGATTACTACAGACTGTTCTGTTTTTGATCGATTCTGTTTTCGATGTGTTGTTTACTTATTTTGATGAATCTATGGCTAGTAAAAGAGTTTATAAACCATAGATAAGTTGGAATACAGCAGGTTTAACACCAATATAAATAAAGAATGAGTTCATTACAGTACCTTGAAGTTGTGATTTATTTTCTTATACTAACGGAGCTTACGAGTTTTCTGTTAAGTTTTGTGTTGTGAAGTTTTCAAGTTTTGGGTAAGGATTCGAGGGACTATGGAATAAGGAGTGGCAAGAGCCTAAGCTTGGGGATTCCCAAGGCAACCCAAGGTAATATTCAAGGATAGACAAGAGCCTAAGCTTGGGGATGCCCCGGAAGGCATCCCCTCTTTCGTCTTCGTTCATCGGTAACTTTACTTGGAGCTATATTTTTATTCGCCACATGATATGTGTTTTGCTTGGAGCGTCATTTTATTTTATTTAGTTTTGCTTGCTGTTTGAATAAAATACCAAGATCTGAAATTATTAAATGTTAGAGAGTCTTCACATAGCTGCATAATTATTCGTCTACTCATTGATCTTCACTTATATCTTTCGGAGTAGTTTGTTGTTGCTCTAGCGCTTCACTTATATCTTTTTAGAGCACGGTGGTGGTTTTATTTTGTAGAAATAGATGAACTCTCATGATTCACTTATATTATTTTGAGAGTATTTAGAATAGCATGGTAGTTTGCTTTGGTTATGAAACTAGTCCTAATATGATGGGCATCCAAGAGGGATATAATAAAAAAATTCATATAAAGTGCATTGAATACTATGAGAAGCTTGATAATTGATGATTGTTTTGAGATATGAGGATGGTAATATTAGAGTCATGCTAGTGAGTAGTTGTGAATTTGAGAGATACTTGTGTTAAAGTTTGTGATTCCCGTAGCATGCACGTATGGTGAACCGTTATGTGATGAAGTCGGAGCATAATTTATTTATTGATTGTCTTCCTTATGAGTGGCGGTCGGGGACGAGCGATGGTCTTTTCCTACCAATCTATCCCCCTAGGAGCATGCACGTAGTACTTTGTTTTGATAACTAATAGATTTTTGCAATAAGTATGTGATTTCTTTATGACTAATGTTGAGTCCATGGATTATACACACTCTCACCCTTCCACCATTGCTAGCCTCTCTAGTACCGCGCAACTTTCGCCGGTACCATAAACCCACCATATACCTTCCTCAAAACAGCCACCATACCTACCTATTATGGCATTTCCATAGCCATTCCGAGATATATTGCCATGCAACTTTCCACTGTTCTGTTATTATGACACGCTTCATCATTGTCATACTGCTTTGCATGATCATGTAGTTGACATCGTATTTGTGGCAAAGCCACCATTCATAATTCTTTCATACATGTCACTCATGAGTCATTGCACATCCTGGTACACCGCCGGAGGCATTCATATAGAGTCATATTTTGTTCTAAGTATCGAGTTGTAATTGTTGAGTTGTAAGAAAAATAAAAGTGTGATGATCATCATTATTAGAGCATTGTCCCAGTGAGGAAAGGATGATGGAGACTATGATTCCCCCACAAGTCGGGATGAGACTCCGGACCAAAAAAAAAGAAAAAAAAGAGGCCATAAAAAAGAGAGAAAAGGCCCAAATAAAAAAAGGAAAGAAAAAGAAAAAATGAGAGAAAAAGAGAGAAGGGACAATGTTACTATCCTTTTACCACACTTGTGCTTCAAAGTAGCACCATGATCTTCATAGTAGAGAGTTTCTCATGTTATCACTTCCATATACTAGTGGGAATCTTTCATTATAGAACTTGGCTTGTATATTCCAATGATGGGCTTCCTCAAAATGCCCTAGGTCTTCGTGAGCAAGCGAGTTGGATGCACACCCACTAGTTTCTTTTGTTGAGCTTTCATACATTTATAGCTCTAGTGCATCCGTTGCATGGAAATCCCTACTCACTCACATTGATATCTATTGATGGGCATCTCCATAGCCCGTTGATACGCCTAGTTGATGTGAGACTATCTTCTCCTCTTTGTCTTCTCCACAACTACCATTCTATTCCACCTATAGTGTTATGTCCATGGCTCACGCTCATGTATTGCGTGAAGATTGAAAAAGTTTGAGAACATCAAAAGTATGAAACAATTGCTTGGCTTGTCATCGGGGTTGTGCATCATTTAAATATTTTGTGTGGTGAAGATGGAGCATACCCAGACTATATGAATTTGTAGGGATAACTTTCTTTGGCCATGTTATTTTGAGAAGACATAATTGCTTTGTTAGTATGCTTGAAGTATTATTATTTTTATGTCAATATTAAACTTTTGTCTTGAATCTTATGGATCTGAAATATTCTTGCCACAATAAAGAAGAATTACTTAGAGAAATATGTTAGGTAGCATTCCACGCCAAAAATTCTGTTTTTATCATTTACCTACTCGAGGACGAGCAGGAATTAAGCTTGGGGATGCTGATACGCCTCCAACGTATCTATAATTTTTTATTGTTCCATGCTATTATATTATCAACCTTGGATGTTTTATATGCATTTATATGCTATTTTATATGATTTTTGGGACTAACCTATTAACCCAGAGCCCAGTGCCAGTTTCTGTTTTTACCTTGTTTTAGGGTTTCGAAGAAAAGGAAAATCAAACGGAGTCTAATTGACCTGAAACTTCACGGAACTCATTTTTGGAAGGAAAGAAGCCCAGAGACTTGAAGTGCACGTAAGGGAAGCTTCGAGGAGGCCACGAGGTAGGGGGCGCGCCCACCCCCTGGGCGTGCCCCACCCTCGTGGGCCCCTCGTGGCTCCCCTGACATACTTCTTCCTCCTATATATCTCCATATACCCTAAAAACTTCCAGAGAGCACAATAGATCGGGAGTTCCGCCGCCAGAAGCCTCCGTAGCCACCGAAAGCCAATCTAGACCCGTTCCGGCACCCTGCCGAAGGGGGCAATCCCTCTGTGGTGGCCATCTTCATCTTCCCGGTGCTCTCCATGATGAGGAGGGAGTAGTTCTCCCTCAGGGCTGAGGGTATGTACCAGTAGCTATGTGTTTGATCTCTCTCTCTCTCTCGTGTTCTTGAGGTGATACGATCTTGATGTATCGCGAGCTTTGCTATTATATTTGGATCATATGATGTTTCTTCCCCCCTCTACTCTCTTGTAATGGACCGAGTTTCCCCTTTGAAGTTATCTTATCGGATTGAGTCTTTAAAGATTTGAGAACACTTGATGTATGTCTTACCGTGCGTATCTGTGGTGACAATGGGATACCACGTGATCCACTTGATGTATGTTTTGGTGATCAACTTGCAGGTTCCGCCTATGAACCTATGCATAGGGGTTGGCACACGTTTTTATCGTGATTCTCTGGTAGAAACTTTGGGGCACTCTTTGAGGTTCTATGTGTTGGTTGAATAGATGAATCTGAGATTGTGTGAGGCATATCATATAATCATACCCACGGATACTTAAGGTGACATTGGAGTATCTAGGTGACATTAGGGTTTTGGTTGGTTTGTGTCTTAGGGTGTTATTCTATTACGAACTCTAGGGATGTTTGTGACACTTATAGGAATAGCCCAACGGATTGATTGGAAAGAATAACTTTGAGGTGGTTTCGTACCCTACCATAATCTCTTCGTTTGTTCTCCGCTATTAGTGACTTTGGAGTGACTCTTTGTTGCATGTTGAGGGATAGTTATGTGATCCAATCATGTTATTACTGTTGAGGGAACTTGCACTAGCGAAAGTATGAACCCTAGGCCTTGTTTCAACGCATTGCAATACCGTTTACACTCACTTTTATCACTAGTTACCTTGCTGTTTTTATAATTTCAGATTACAAAAACCTTTATCTACTATCCAGATTGCACTTGTATCACCATCTCTTCGCTGAACTAGTGCACCTATACAAATTACCATTGTATTGGGTGTGTTGGGGACACAAGAGACTCTTTGTTATTTGGTTGCAGGGTTGTTTAAGAGAGACCATCTTCATCCTACGCCTCCTACGGATTGATAAACCTTAGGTCATCCACTTGAGGGAAATTTGCTACTGTCCTACAAACCTCTGCACTTGGGCCCAACAACGTCTACAAGAAGAAGGTTGTGTAGTAGACATCAGCGGGCTGAGCACATAACGGTTGGATTTTCCCCTCCTATAAAAGGGGGTCTTCTTCCCCAATGAACCTTATCCTTTGAGCTCGTGTTCTTCCCCCATTGTTGACCTTCTTTGAGCTTGCTAACTCCCAATCCCTCCATGGATTCTTGCTAGTTTTTGAGGGAAAAGAGAGAGGAGATCTAGATCCACATTTCCACCAATCACTTCCTCCTCTATGTGAGGGGAACCCCTTGGATCTAGATCTTGGAGTTCTTTGTGTTCTCTTTCTTGTTCTTCCTCTCATTTTCCTCCCTAGCATTAGTTGCTTCGGTGGGATTTGAGAGAGAAGGACTTGGGCACTCCGTGTGCCCTTGCCATTGCATTTGGTGCATCGGTTTGAGTTCTCCACGGTGATACGTGGAAGTTACAAGTTGAGAAGCTTATTACTCTTGGGTGCTTGGTACCCTTGAGTTTGTTCCTCTTGGGTGCTTGGGTGCCCTAGACGGTTGGTGGTGTTCGGAGCTCAATCATTGTGGTGTAAAGCTCCGAGAAAGCGTCGGGGTCCCCAATTAGGTTGTGGAGATCGCCTCGAGCAATTTGACGGGTACCGGTGACCGCCCCCAAGGGTTGCCAAAGTGTACAGGTTCGGTGACCGCCCCCAAGGGTTGCCATTTGTACGGGTTCGGTGACCGCCCTCAAGGGTCCCTTAGTGGAATCACGGCATCTTGCATTGTGCGAGGGCGTGAGGAGATTATGGTGGCCCTAGTGGCTTCTTGAGGAGCATTGTGCCTCCACACCGCTCCAAACGGAGATTAGCATCCGCAAGGGTGTGAACTTCGGGATACATCGTCGTCTCTGCGTGCCTCGGTTATCTCTTACCCGAGCCCTTTACTTATGCACTTTACTTTGTGATAACCATATTGTTCTTTGTCATATATCTTGCTATCACATAGTTGCTTATCTTGTTTAGCATAAGTTGTTGGTGCACATAGGTGAGCCTAGTTGTTTTAGGTTTTGTGCTTGGCAAATTAACCGCTAGGTTTATTCCGCATTTGTTCAAGCCTAAACCGCAATTATTTTAAAGCGCCTATTCACCCCCCTCTAGGCGACATCCACTTTCAAAGATAACGATGGTGATAATTTCCCCCTCTGGGAGGGAAGTTTCCCCGGCAGAATAGCTCCGCCAGATCCCTAGATTGGTTCCGCCAAGGTTCCGCCTCGTGGCGGCGGAGTTTCGTCCGAGAAGATGGCTTCTCATTTTTTTCCCATCGAAAGACTTCATATAGCAGAAGATGGCCACCGGAGGGCCACCAGGGGGCCCACGAGGTAGGGGGGCGTGCCCAGGGGGGTAGGGCGCGCCCCCACCCTCGTGGGCAGGGTGTGGCCCCCCTGGTGAACTTCTCCCGCTGAGTATTTTTTATATATTCTGAAAACGTCTTTCGTGAAGTTTCAGGACTTTTGGAGCTGTGCAGAATAGGTCTCTAATATTTGCTCCTTTTCTAGCCCAGAATCCCAGCTGCCGGCATTCTCCCTCTTTATGCAAACCTTGTAAAATAAGAGAGAATAGGCATAAGTATTGTGACATAATGTGTAATAACAACCCATAATGCGATAAATATCGATATACAAGCATGATGCAAAATGGACGTATCAACTCCCCCAAGCTTAGACCTCGCTTGTCCTCAAGCGAAAGCCGAAATCGAAAAATATGTCCACATGTTTAGAGATAGAGGCGTCGATAAAAAATAAAATACGGACACGAGGGCATCATGATCATTCTTAGAACATCAACTTATAAAATTCTTGTCATATAATCTCTTATGCTAGAGTAATAATTCAATCACAATTTCAAGTATGAATCGTAAACTTCATTGAAAACTAACAAACTATAATCTCAGTCATTGGAGCAATTGCAATTTATCATAACATAGGAAAGAGTCAATGTATAAGAGCTTTTCAGCAAGTCCACATACTCAACTATCATATAGTCTTTCACAATTGCTGACACTCACGCAATACTTAGGGGTTTGGAGTTTTAATCGGACATAGAGAAAGATAGGGGCTTATAGTTTTGCCTCCCAACGTTTTACCTCTAGGGCAACGTCAACAATAATAGTTCATGAAAACTCACATCCAATTAGCCATATATACCAGGATCTTTCCAACATACTGTGCTTGCCAAAGGATGAAATGTAAAAAGGAAGGGTGAAGATCACCATGAATCTTATGCAAGGTAGGAGATAAAAGTAAAAGATAGGACCTTCTCAAAGGGAAGCAGAGGTTGTCATGCGCTTTAATGGTTGGATGCACAAAATCTTAATGCGAAAGAATGTCACTTTATATTGCCACTTGTGATATGGACCTTTATTATGCAGTCTGTCGCTTTTATTTCTTCCACATCACACGATCGTATAAAGCTTATTTCTCCCACACTAATAAGTCATACATATTTAGAGAGCAATTTTTATTGCTTGCACCGATGACAACTTACTTGGAGGATCTTACCCAATCCATAGGTAGGTATAGTGGACTCTCATGATAAAACTGGTTTAAGGGTATTTGGAAGCACAAGTAGTATCGCTACTTGGTGCGATGAATTTGGCTAGCATTAGGGGGAAAGGCAAGCTCAACCATGTTGGATGATCCATGATAATATAATTTATCTCAGATGTAAGAAAACATAACCCATTACATTGTCTTCCTTGTCCAACGTCAACTCTTTAGCATGTCATATTTTAATGAGTGCTCACAATCATAAAAGATGTCCAAGATAGTATACTTATATGTGAAGACCTCTCTTTCTTTATTACTTCCTATTAATTGCAACGATGACCAAAACTATGCTTGTCAACTCTCAACAACTTTTATTCATCATACTTTTTCTATGTGAGCTCATTACTCTCCATAAGACTCACATGATCTCTTTGTTTCTTTTTATTTCTTTCTCTTTTCTTTTGTTCCCTTAGAATCATGGCAAAATAATCAAGCCCTTGACTCAACACTAATCTTTATTGTATAGCTCACGGGATCGATTACATAGAAGAATTATAAAGCAAAACTCATGACTAGATCATACTAAGACTTTTATTCTACTAGATCAAGATATTACCAAAAGGATCGAACTAAGAAAAACAGTAAAGATAGAAGTGATGGTGATACGATACTGGGGCACTCCCCCAAGCTTGGCAGTTGCCAAGGGGAGTGCCCATACCCATGTGATTATGTCTCTCTTTTCGGGGATGGTGATGTGATATTCTTGGCGATGATGCCCCTCAGGATGTGATTCTCCTCCTCGAGCTTATTGACTTGCTGCTTGAGGTCCATTATTTCCTTTTGGAGTTTTCCTGTAACAGCCAAAGCTCCCTGCACCCAAGGGTGCTGGATAGCTGCGGGAGAACCAGTGACACTCTTTTTCATATTCTCATAAGAAAGAAATCTAACATTGGAAGGGATAACCAAATTTGGAATAGCCGAGCTCTGAAGTTCTCCCATTGTGAATCCAGCTCGGAAGCGGGAAGTGACTTCTTGATCCTCTTCCATGGCATCTATCCTCTTCATTTCAGCCTCCATCTCTTCCTCTGTTGCTGGTCCAAAGAGGTCAACATTGTTGTTTGTCATTGATCTCGGTGTCGGGTGAGACACCCGACTCTCCCCGACTGACTCTTGCGAAGACATCTTGCTCTAATCTGCAGCGAAAACAGCTCAAAACACAAACAGAGGATAATTGTGTGATACGGGAGTCAAAACCCCGGGGAGATTATATAATGAATTTTTACCGACCAAAATACGTGTCTTGTAAGAAAACAGAGTCCGGAAAGCACACGAGGTGCCCACGAGGTAGGGGGCGCGCCCAGGGGGTAGGGCGCGCCCTCCACCCTCGTGGATCCCTCGTGTCCTTCCCCGGCTGCTTCTTATTTTTCTATTTTTCTAAATATTCCAAAATGGAGAAATATTGCCTTAAAAACTGTTTTGGAGTCAGCTTACTTACCGTACCACATACCTATTCCTTTTCGGAGTCTGAAACATTCCGGAAAGTGTCCCTTATGTATTCCTCCGGAGTTACGGTTTCAATAACATTGCTTTCAACATTTATGGGATTACCTGAGATATAATATTTGATTCTTTGACCGTTCACCACCTTCGGATTTGTGCCTTCGAAGTTGTTGATTTTTATGGCACCGGAACGATAGACCTCCTCGATAACGTAAGGACTTTTCCCATTTAGAGAGAAGTTTTCCTGCAAAAAATCTTAAACGAGAGTTGTGTAGCAATACATAATCACCTACATTAAACTCACGCTTTTGTATCCTTTTATCATGCCATCTTTTAACTTTTTCTTTAAATAACTTGGCATTTTCGTAGGCTTGGGTTCTCCATTCATCGAGTGAGCTAATATCAAATAATCTCTTCTCACCGGCAAGTTGAAAATCGTAATGGAGCTCTTTAATAGCCCAATATGCCTTGTGTTCTAGTTCGAGAGGTAAGTGACATGCTTTTCCATAAACCATTTTATACAGAGACATACCCATAGGATTTTTATATGCAGTTCTATAGGCCCATAATGCATCATCAAGTTTCTTGGACCAATTCTTTCTAGATCTATTAACAGTCTTTTGCAAAATTAATTTGAGATCTCTATTACTCAATTCTACTTGACCACTAGACCGAGGATGATAAGGAGATGCAATTCTATGATTAATATCATATTTAGCAAGCATTCTACGGAAAGCACCATGAATAAAATGTGAACCACCATCAGTCATTAAATATCTAGGGACTCCAAATCTCGGAAAAATAACTTCTTTAATCATTTTAATAGAAGTGTTATGATCAACACTACTAGTTGGAATAGCCCCTACCCACTTAGTAACGTAATCAACAGCAACTAAAATATGTGTATATCCATTAGAGGAAGGAAAGGGTCCCATATAGTCAAAACCCCAAACATCAAATGGTTCAATAACAAGTGAATAATTCATAGGCATTTCTTGACGTATACTAATATTACCAATTCTTTGACATTCATCACAAGATAAGACAAACTTACGGGCATCCTTGAAGAGAGTAGGCCAATAAAAACCAGATTGCAATACCTTATGTGCAGTTCTATCTCCAGCATGGTGTCCTCCATAAGCTTAGGAGTGACACTTGCGTAGGATCTGTTCCTGTTCATGCTCAGGGTACACAACGTCTAATAACACCATCTACTCCTTCTTTATAAAGATGTGGGTCATCCCAAAATTAATGCCTCAAATCATAGAAGAACTTTTTCTTTTGCTGGTATGTGAAACTGGGTGGTATAAACTTAGCAACAATGTAATTAGCATAATTAGCATACCATGGAGCAGTATGAGAAGCATTTATGACATTTAATTGCTCATCAGGAAAGCTATCATCAATAGGAAGTGGGCCATCAAGCACATTTTCTAACCTAGACAAGTTGTCTGCAACGGGGTTCTCAGCTCCCTTTCTATCAACGATATGTAAGTCAAATTCTTGTAGCAAGAGAACCCATCTAATAAGTCTAGGTTTAACTTCTTTCTTTTCCATAAGATATTTAATAGCAGCATGATCAGTGTGAATAGTTACTTTAGAATCAACAATATAAAGTCTGAACTTATCACAAGCAAATACAACTGCTAAGAATTCTTTTTCAGTAGTAGCATAGTTTCTTTGAGCATTGCCTAGGGTTTTACTAGCATATTGAATAACATTTAATTTCTTATCAACTCTTTGCCCTAGAACAACACCTACAACATAATCACTAGCATCACACATAATTTCAAAGGGTAAATTCCAATGAGGTGGCTGAACAATAGGCGCAAAGATCAATGCTTTCTTAAGTATTTCAAATGCTTCTACACAATCATCATCACAGGCAAATGGTATATCTTTTTGTAATAAGTTAGTCAGAGGCCAAGAAATTTTTGAGAAGTCCTTAATGAACCTCCTATAAAATCCGGCGTGACCAAGGAAACTTCTTATACCTTTGATGTCCTTGGGGCATGGCATCTTTTCAATAGCATCAACCTTGGCTTTATCAACTTCAATACCTCTTTCAGAAACTTTATGCCCCAAGACAATACCTTCATTAACCATAAAGTGGCACTTTTCCCAATTCAAGACAAGATTAGTTTCTTCACATCTCTGCAAAACTCGATCAAGGTTGCTCAAGCAATCATCAAAAAAAGATCCATAGACGGAGAAATCGTCCATGAAAACCTCACAAATCTTTTCACAAAAGTCAGAGAATATAGTCGTCATGCATCTTTGAAAGGTAGCAGGTGCATTACATAAACCAAAAGGCATACGTCTATAAGCAAAAGTACCAAAAGGGCAAGTAAAAGTAGTCTTTGATTGATCTTTGGCTGACACAGGTATTTGAGAGAAACCAGAATAACCATCTAGAAAGCAAAAATGTGTATGTTTGGATAATCTTTCTAGCATTTGATCGATAAAAGGTAAGGGGTAATGATCCTTTTTAGTGGCCGTATTTAATTTGCAGAAATCAATTACCATCCTATAACCTGTAATAATTCTTTGAGGAATCAATTCATCTTTATCATTAGGAACGACGGTAATACCTCCCTTATTAGGGACACAATGGACAGGACTTACCCACTGACTATCAGCAACGGGATAAATTATACCTGCCTTAAGGAGCTTTAGTATTTCCTTTCTTACCACTTCTTTCATTTTAGGATTCAGCCATCGTTGATGATCACGAACTGGTTTAGCATCTTCTTCCAAATTAATTTTATGTTGACATAGAGTGGGACTAATGCCCTTAAGATCATCAAGAGTATACCCAATAGCAGCACGGTGCTTCTTCAGAGTTTTCAGTAATCTCTCTTCCTCATGCTTTGAAAGGTTAGCACTAATAATAACAGGATATATCTTTTTCTCATCAAGATAAGCATATTTAAGAGTATCAGGTAACGGTTTAAGCTCAAACACGGGATCACCCTTGGGTGGAGGAGGATCCCCTAGGATTTCAACAGGCAAATTGTGTTTCAGAATAGGTTCCTGTTTAAAGAATACTTCATATATTTCCCTTCTTTCATTCATAAACATGTCATTTTCATGGTATAGCAAATATTGTTCTAAAGGATCACTAGGAGGTACAGCAATAGAAGCAAGACCAATAATTTCATCCTTACTAGGTAATTCTTCTTCACGGTGTTGTCTACTAAATTTAGAGAAATTAAATTCATGAGTCATATCATCTAAACCGATAGTAACAACATCCCTTTTGCAATCTATGGTAGCATTAACAGTGTTCAGGAAGGGTCTACCAAATATAATGGGACAAAAGCTATCTTGTGGGGAACCAAGAACAAGAAAATTAGCAGGATATTCAATTTTCCCACACAAGACTTCAACATCTCTAACAATTCCCATTGGTGAAATAGTATCTCTATTGGCAAGTTTAATTGTGACATCAATATCTTCAACTCAGCAGGTGCAATATCATGCATGATTTCTTTGTATAAGGAATAAGGTATTGCACTAGCACTGGCACCCATATCACATAAGCCATGATAACAATGATCTCCTATTTTAACAGAAATAACAGGCATGCCTACCACATGTCTGTTTTTATCTTTAGCACAAGGTTTAGCAATTCTAGCAGTCTCATCAAGGAAATGAATAACATGCCCATCAATATTATCAGACAAGAGATATTTAACAATAGCAATATCAGGTTCAACTTTAATTTGCTCATGAGGTGTATAAGTTTTAATATTGCTTTTACGAACCACAGTTGAAGCTTTAGCATGATCCTTTATCCTAACAGGAAAAGGTGGTTTCTCAACATAAGAAGTAGGAACAATAGGATCATTATAAGTGACAATCTTTTCTTCAACTTTAATAGGTGCGGTTACTTTTACTTCTATGGGAGGATGATATTTAAACCACTTCTCCTTGGGGAGATCAACATAAGTAGCAAAAGATTCACAGAAATAAGCTACTATCTCAGAGTCAAGTCCATATTTAGTGCTAAATTTACGGAAAACACCGGTATCCATAAAAGATTTAACACAATCAAACCTATGTGTCATACCTGACTCCTTACCGTTGTCGAGGTCCCAATCTTCAGAGTTGCGTTTAATTCTTTCCAATAAATCCCATTTGAATTCAATAGTCCTCATCATAAAAGAGCCAGCACAAGAAGTATCAAGCATGGTGCGATTGCTATCAGAAAGCCGAGCATAAAAAAAATTGAATAATCATTTCTCTTGAGAGCTCATGATTGGGGCATGAATATAACATTGATTTAAGCCTCCCCCAAGCTTGAGCGATGCTTTCTCCTTTGCGAGGCCAAAAATTATATATATAATTGCGATCACGATGAACAAGATGCATAGGATAAAACTTCTGATGAAATTCCAATTTCAATCGTTTGTAATTCCAAGACCCCATATCATCGCATAGCCTATACCATATCGATGCATCTCCCTTAAAAGATAAAGGGAAGACCTTCTTCTTAACAACATCTCCGGGTACACCTGCAAGCTTAAATAATCCACAAACTTCATCCACATATATTAGATGCTCATCAGGATGCTTTGTTCCATCTCCTAAAAAAGGATTAGCTAGCAGTTTTTCTATCATACCCGAAGGAATTTCAAAACAAACATTTTCATTTTCAGTAGGTTCAGTAGGTTGAGGAGCAACTCTTTGCTCTACTGGTCGGGGTGAAGATACCCCGAACAAGCCCCTCAGAGGATTACTTTCCATAGTAACAAGTGACAGTAAATTTCAACACACTATATAAATTTTTCCTTACCAAATTCCACCTACCAAAGTCGTTTCACTCCCTGGCAACGGCGCCAGAAAAGAGTCTTGATGACCCACAAGTATAGGGGATCTATCGTAGTCCTTTCGATAAGTAAGAGTGTCGAACCCAGCGAGGAGCAGAAGGAAATGATAAGCGGTTTCCAGCAAGGTATTCTCTACAAGTACTAAAATAAGTGGTAACAGATAGTTTTGTGATAGGATAATTTGTAACAAGCAACGAGTAACAAAAGTAAATAAAGTGCAGCAAGGTGGCCCAATCATTTTTGTAGGAAAGGACAAGCCTGGACAAACTCTTATATAGAGAAAAGCGCTCCCGAGGACACATGGGAATATCGTCAAGCTAGTTTTCATCATGCTCATATGATTCGCGTTCGGTACTTTGATAATTTGGTATGTGGGTGGACTGGTGCTTGGGTGCTGTCCTTACTTGGACAAGCATCCCACTTATGATTAACCTCTATTGCAAGCATCCGCAACTACAACAAAAGTATTACGGTAAACCTAACCATAGCATGAAACATATGGATCCAAATCAGCCCCTTACGAAGCAACGCATAAACCAGGGTTTAAGCTTCTGTCACTCTAGCAACCCATCATCTACTTATTACTTCCCAATGCCTTCCTCTAGGCCCAAATAATGGTGAAGTGTCATGTAGTCGACGTTCACATAAAACCACTAGAGGAGAGACAACATACATCTCATCAAAATATCGAACGAATACCAAATTCACATAACTACTAATAGCAAGACTTCTCCCATGTCCTCAGGAACAAATGTAACTACTCACAAAGCATAAACATGTTCATAATCAGAGGGGTATTAATATGCATATAGGATCTGAACATATGATCTTCCACCAATTAAACCAACTAGCATCAACTACAAGGAGTAATTAACACTACTAGCAAGCTACTAGTACCAATCCCGGACCTGGAGACAAGAATTGGATACAAGAGATGAACTAGGGTTTTGAGAGGAGATGGTGCTGATGAAGATGTTGATGGAGATTGCCCTCTCCCGATGAGAGGAGCGTTGGTGATGACGATGGTGATGATTTCCCCCTCCGGGAGGGAAGTTTCCCCGGCAGAACAGCTCCGCCAGAGCCCTATATTGGTTCCGCCTCGTGGCGGCATAGTTTCGTCCGAGAAGATGGCTTCTTATTTTTTTCCCATCGAAAGACTTCATATAGCAGAAGATGGCCACCGGAGGGTCACTAGGGGGCCCACGAGGTAGGGGGGCGCGCCCAGGGGGGTAGGGCGCGCCCCCACCCTCGTGGGCAGGGTGTGGCCCCCCTGGTGAACTTCTCCCGCTGAGTATTTTTTATATATTCTGAAAACGTCTTCTGTGAAGTTTCATGACTTTTGGAGCTGTGCAGAATAGGTCTCTAATATTTTCTCCTTTTCCAGCCCAAAATCCCAGCTGCCGGCATTATCCCTCTTTATGCAAACCTTGTAAAATAAGAGAGAATATGCATAAGTATTGTGACATAATGTGTGATAACAGCCCATAATGTAATAAATATCGATACAAAAGCATGATGCAAAATGGACGTATCAGTGGCTCATCATCAATCTCAACCTCAGGCACTAGGGCCTTATTCTTCTCATTTGCAGAGATGTTCCTGGTAGATATCTTGGGAGTTGGTGCCTTGGGCTTGGACTTGGGTTTGGAGGGAGCGGCAGACTTAATCGCATCTGACATGAGCTTCTGAGTCTTTGCTGGTGGTGCATCAGCAGTAGGTTTCTCATCCTCCTCCTCCTCATCATGATCATCTTCTATCATGGAGGGTTTGCCAATGACATAAGCAGTTGTCTTCCTTGGCCTCTTCTTCTTCTTGCTGGCATCAGCCTCTGCATCACTCGGCTCCTCAAGTGTGAAAGTCATGGTTTCTTTGGGAGCTGAGGCTTTGCCAGACTTTGATAGAGGAACTTTCCTCACAGTTGTCCTGTCCTTGGCACTTGGCCTGGTGCTGGCAGAAGTACCATACTCTTTCCTTAGCACAACTCTTTTCTTAGATGTAGCCTCACTTGCCACAGAGTCTTCGTCTTAATCATCTGAATTCTTCTTCTTCCTAGTTCTTGTAGCAGCCTTTGACAGATTGCTAGGAGAAGTTTTGGTGGGGCCGAGTTGGGAATTTGGGTTTGGACATATTTGGATAGAGAAAGTGGCTGAAGGTTTTGGAGCAATATCACTAAGCACTTTGAGCAAATAGATTATTAAGCAATACCTCATCCCCTTTTAATAGTATTGGCTTTCTTATGGACTTAATGTGATCTTGGATCACTTAAAAAATGTAGAGTCTTAAACTTTTGCCAATCCTTGTCCTTAGCTTTTTGAGGGGTCCACATCTCTAGTCCATGTCATGACAATCATTAAACATTTGAAATATTTATCTTGAATGGACATTAGTTCAATGAGATATATGTTGTTATGAATTACCAAAACCATCCAGGGATTAGTTACACTTTTAACGCAGAAAAATAGAAAAAAAACGATGAAAAAAGAAAAAGAAACACATGAAAAATTTCTAAAACCAACAAGGAACCTTCTCGCTCCTGCTATTGGCGAAGTGTTGGTGGTTCCTAATAGGTTGGCCCACCTTTCGACACTATTAAGCGATCTAAGGGATACGTATCACTAGCGCACATACATCCACCTGCTGGTGGTAGAAGCAAGCCGAAGCTAGTTACTGGGCTAGACACCGGGGTTTTCTTCAAGCTGATGTGAAAGCTCAAATAAACTGGAAATGAAGAATGCTTAGCCACATCCGACTGATAATAGCACGGGCATCGACGCCTCCCTAGGGCACGCCACGTCTTTGTAGACCCCACACATGGCTTCCCCATCGACATTATCTTAAAAGGGAAGCAACATCCCCGTCTCTTCCTTCCAGCATAAACTCTCTTTCTCTCTCTCTCTCTCTCTCTCTCTCTCGCGTTTACGGAACCGTTTGACCATTGTTAAGGTTATGACTGACTAGGCGGTAGAGCGGACGGATCGCAACCGTATGAAACAATTTGACCATTGCAACAAGGTGTTTGTTGCAAACCAAGCGAGCACAACATAGTGCTTGTGCCAAAGGCTGGCTGACTTGGTAATAGATCGGTCAGCTGTCTCAGTGTCATCCAACGGCTGTGGAGGCGGCCGACCGTAGTGCCCAACTGGAAAACGCTCTATCCCATCATCCCATCACAAAAAGAAAGTAGAAAAAAAACTGGAAAACGATCTAAAGTCGTCTAAACCCCCTGGAAGGAGGGAGGAAATCCCTAATAACCCCCGGTCGCCTTTCCACGGCGAAAGGTATCCCGGCGGCGATGGCGGCGGCTGCGGCAAGGTCCGGATCCCGGCGCTTGTTCTCCATATCCGCCCTGGTGCCACCGAAGCCACCGACCCTTCCCCCGAAGGCAGATCCCTTCGCCAGCCTCTTCGTTCCCGGTTTGATTCTTTCTTCCCCGTCCCCTTCTCCGTCTTCCATTATTTCCGCTTAACCACTCTCAGCTTTCTTCGCATCTAGAGATATACGCTTTGCTAACATGGGAGTGGTCTTGCGGGATTACCACAAATTGGCTAGGGTCAGGTAGCTGTTGTTTTGGCTGGGCAGTTCTCTAGTGAGGGCTTGGTTATATAAGCTGGCGTCTCGGACATTAGGCAACTTTTTTGGTAGCATGTTCACAAAGTTTACATATTGAGCTGTGCTGTTGCAGCATTGCTTATTCAAGCCCTGCATTATTCTATGGATTCGGAGTGCTTTATGATTACCCTTTTTATTCAATTATATAGATCTAATAGCTTGAAAAAAAACATACAGAGGGTACCATGGAATAGTTGCAAATCATAGACATGAATTATGTTGAGTAACCCAAGCATACACATGTTCCGGCATTGTTCATGTGATGCAACTAATCGCACAACTGGTTCTTATAAACTAATTAGCGGGAGAGTTGTAAAAGGGTATCATTTCATGTGTACCATCATAGGAAATGAACTCTGTTCTGCATCCATGGATGGCTAACTATGAACCATATGATGAAATTGTCTGATTTTTCTGGAAGAGTTAGACCTTGTGAAAGATACTCCATACCTTGCTTAGATGGTACATAAAGATGGACCTATACACGAATCCAACCACATTTTTTCAATTCAGTCTCACGCCAGACCGCGTCCTGGCAAACTCTATGGGTCTTCTGTTTATCTGTGACAAAGCCTACAGCAGAGCACTGTGATGTTAGATGAGCATCTTTCTCTTGGAATAATAAAATTCTGCATGATCATGGAATGGAAGCTGACCACTCCTCTGAGATCCTATCATGCAACTGTTTGAGCTGAGACTACATATTGAAACTGAAAGATCGGTTGAATCAATGATGGACTAGCAGAACAGCGGCCCAGTTTGCAGGATGCATAATCCTGATTCTAACTACAATAGCAATCCCAATACTCCACTTTCTCTTCAGGCGCCTCTATTCCATCTTTGGTTTCTTCTGCTTCTCACTGTCAACCTTATTATTTTCATTTAACATACCATCACCAGCAGCGAAGGTGGTGATTGACTAAGCATCAGAAACTAGACCAGTGATGTTGCCCACTAGCAAATACCAAATAGGTGAGCAGTTCATGAGGAGATTGTGAAATTAAACCCAAATATTCGGTTATCTTAACTTGAGGCCGAAACTTCTCCAGTCTTGGTTCTTGCTTGATCCTACATGTGCACACAAGAAACTTTATAACATGGAAACCAGAAAATATTTTAGAAAGTACCAATTAAAGCCAGTGTAGTTATATAGACACTCTTGTGAGTACCATTTAAAGATATTGCAGTAACAGTGCAGACTTAAAATTTATCATAAGTTGTAATTAAATGCGTTAAATGTATTTCATCATATAGTTCCGCTTTCTATTTTGTGTCTTTTATTACACTTAGAAGTTTATGTTTGTTGCCCCCGTTTGAGTTGTTTCCTTTCATGTTGAAGTTGAACCTTCTGCTGTACGTAACGTCTGGATTATCATAGTATTAACAATGATTTATAGGGTTAGGCAAGCGAACAGCAGCTGATGGACTTAGGGGAGCTTTTGCAAAGTCTGGTGAAGTTGTGCATGGTATATTTTTCTTATACATTTAAACATTCATTCTTCACATGCTTGTATTCGTGAATGGTTCTGACATAATTGAAGATTAAAGTACAGCAAACAGATATAGCAAAGCACCGTAATTTATGTCTTCAGTTCATGCTATTCAATTTTACCAGAACTATTGCACAAATATAATGCAGTCAGGATTTTGTTGTTTTCTGCTAACACCTTTTAGCTGTAACTAATCCATGGTATAATGGCATATTCTGCCATTACCATGTGTCTATGCATAACTTATGCCTTAAATTCATGTATAATTTTCAATTTTACCAGAAGAACTATTGCACGAATATAATGCAGTCAGGATTTTGTTGTTTTCTGCTAACACCTTTTAGCTATAACTAATCCATGGTATAATGGCACATTCTGCCATTACCATGTGTCTATCCATAATTTATGCCTTAGATTCATGTAATTTTTTCAATTTGCCACAAGAATCATTAAGAATAGCTTCCATACACTTGTTTAGCGAATCTTCCTTGAAAATATTTGACAATTGCAATAGTACAAGTATGAGTTTTCTACCCTTGATCAAATCAGCTAGAATGAAAAGGTAAACGTAAAACTCTAGAAGCAAAATTAGAAGGCAAATATAAAACTTGCCTTGTTTGCCTTCTGTACCAAACTAATGGTAGATGGATATTACGTATTATTTTTCTGCCTGTTCTATCCTTCAGTTAAGTTGGGTCTGCCAATGTGAATTGCTCCCCGTTTCCATTCAAAATGTGTTAACTAACTATTTGACTTTTCTGTTCTTTGTTGTTAAATATGGACTGACAGTTATTTCAATATCGTGCAGGTTCTCTTTTGGCAAACCTTCCAGCATCATCTGTAAAAAATTCAAGGTGGTATATGATCAATGCAAACCGTTCAGGTCCTTTGACAGTGCGTAAAGAATACCGCAAAGTACTTCCTTCTTTCATAAGGCCATCTGCATCTTACTCCACACAAGCTTCAGAAAAAAGACCAAAACAGGTTTGTTAGCTAGTTCTGTTCCCTGATCTAATTTATTGAATATTGGTTTCTTGTGATGACCGTTGGTAGTTTTCAGCAGTGACTGACAGTGTTGTCAATTGTTTGAACATGCTACTATAAACTATGTATTGGCTGTGGAATATAGGAAACTATTAACCATGTCATTGTCCCCTCGTTACCATCTGCAGTAGCGACTAATGATCAGTTGTGCATACACATGAATAAGCTTTACTAGTTTTATTTCATGTTCATAAGATTAAATGCTGTTGGGATCAGTGCATCAGGAAGCTGCTGCATCGTTATTGATCAATGCATATGCATTAGCACCTATAATGTGCTTTCGAACTATTTTTGTAGAATAGATTGTTATGAGTTGCTCAAATGCTATGAGAATGGAACGATGTTGCATATACTGAAAAGGTTCTGTTTCATTGTTCATATCAGTGTAGGTAATTGCTAGGTGCTTAATCGTCTTTCCAATAAAGCATCTTGATGTTGTGATATCAGATAACAAGCTCCTCGTTTACCTACACAAGATTTCTTGATAAGGCATGAATTATTGATCTAATAGGGAAAACTAATTATGTTAGTTATAGACTACAGTTTATCTGAAACTCTGGAATCTTGTCTATTCTCTTCGTTTATCCATTGACAACAGTTTGCCGCAAAAGGGCTGAGTACTGTGTATTTACTCTCCCCTCAACAATATTAATCACCTAACACCTGCATTTTCAGTTTTTGAGGCCCATTGTTCATGCATTTCTTCGTCTACACTTTAAATTTAAAGTAAACTTTATATGGTTCTGTATAGTTGTTTCCTTTTTCCTATTTCGTGAACATATTTTTCTTATGGTGAATGCCACCTTGGGTCATTTTTTTATTGCTTATAGAAGACTGCCACCTTTATCCTCAGGAGAAAACAGACTTGAAGACTGTTGAAGATCCCTTTAATGCCCCTACCTACAATATACCTGAGAAGCCAGTGACATTTGTCGAGGGCGCCTCTTACAGTGTTGTAATACTTGCTGGGCTTGGAGTTGCTGCATTGGCTGGATACTCTGTTTTCAAAGAGCTTATATTTGAACCAAAAGAGTATGTATTTTGTGTTTTTCTGATTGAACCTAAGATGCCAAATAGCGCAATTAGTAAGAAACATGATAATACATATGGCCATATGGGCATGTTTACTGCCAAAATTTGGAGTCCCCATCACTACAATAAAATATGAAAATGTGTTTCATGATGGGTCTAATGACACAAATTTGGTATTGTATAAACTTGGTCAAACATGGACAACTTTGACTTTTGACAAAACTAGTACACCTTATATTTTGAAACAGAGGGAGTATCAGATACATAAGATAATAAGTAAATCAGGCAGGATTATCAAGTATGCGATGACTGATAACCTGCTAAACAAAATCTCCACTGCCAAGTTATTTACTTGGTCAGCTTCAGGGAGAAGCTGAGTAGCAGGAGCAGACCAGGTTAATAAGTACTCCCAAGATATGCCAACAACAAAGTTGGTTATGAAAGAGCACTTAGTTTGCTGCAAGTTTGGACTATCTACCGTCAAGTATATCAACCAAGCAATGGGGTTGGCACAAAGTACAAACCAATGGAAGAAATAGCATACATGTGTCAGCAATAAATATACTAAGAGAAAACCATTGTATTGTAAATGTTGATATTTTATTCCATAGTCTAGGTCAAACATATATATGTTTGATTTTCACAAAATTGATGCACCTTGTCTTCTGAAACGGAGGGAGTAAGAAGTTTTGTATTTTTTACCGCCTCTGTTTTTTTTTCATATCACAGGGTTATTGTTGTTGCTTTATGCCTGAGCATGCCTCTGTAGTTTACGCCATTCTTATTTCTGGAAAATGCCTGTGTTATTCCCTTGCAATGTGAATGGGAAATTGCCTAATGTTGCTACCATTCTACAGGTACAAGATTTTTGGGAAAGCTCTAGCAAGAGTTCAGAGTGATAGCCAGGTTTGTGGCTGTTCGTGTTATTTCTGTTGTCCCCTGGCATATTTGTTGTTCCTCTCTTAGTATACTTGGTCTCTCGCATGTTTGTCAGGTTACAGCCAAAATTGGTTACCCTATAACTGGTTATGGTACGGAATCCAGAAACCGTGCAGCTCGGCAGCGCATCCAAAACAGGGTTTGGACAGATGAGGATGGTGTTGAACATGTGGAGGTAGCATAAATTCCTGTCTCTAGTCTCTACAGCCGCGTGTTCTTTGATTATGCGGCTTACTTGCATATCAAGATAATGGTAGCTAAGTCAATGAAAATGGACAAGTTTACCGTGAGGGGCTGCAACAGTTAGGGTGACACTTATTCTCTGACAGTTCGTTAGCAGCATATGGTAATGAACCAATGACTCCCCTTGGTCAGGAGCAAGCTTCCAAATGACAACATAGGGAGAGAAACAGAGATGAAAGCAAACAAGATTTTTTTTTCCTTCTAAAATCAGTCTCGAGACATGATTAACGATAATACTTACTAGTAAAGAGAGTTTTAGAATGTAGTGGACCCTGGCAAGTTTATATGCTTTCAGATGCTCTACTAATTGGGCAAGCAAGGGACACTAGGATGGCATTGATGTGAATTCACGTAGTAATTTACATAGTTGTAGCGGCAAGTCTTTGAAGTTGGCTGATTAGTTGAAATTCACATGCATCATTTCAGGTAGGCTTTCATATCCGAGGGCCGCATGGAGCTGGAAAGGTGTTTGCGGAGATGTTCAAAGATAGCTCCGACAGGACATGGAAGTTCACGTTTCTTCTCGTCGAGATTACGTCACCGCGACCCGCACAAATCATGTTAGAATCCTACCTACCAGCATAAGGATGCAAGAGACAACATCAGCCAGCAGTGGCACATCCATGCGACACTTCATTTTACATCCCATCTCCAAATGGCCTGCGTCTCATGTTAAATACCCGTCCTCGGATTGAAGAACTTGTGAATTTTGAACTTCCCCGAAAGCATAAGTAGGAGGAAGATGAACCATCAGAGCTGCTGACCATCTCTAGTATCTTAGACATGGTGTACCGTGCAAGGACCTTGATGTTGTTGCTTTGTTTAGCTGAAAGGCGTGCAGGCACATGGTATACAATTACAACCCATCTTTCCTGATGCTCCTCAAAACATGGGACTTCATCTATCGAGTTTTGGTCCCATTTCAGGCAGTTTTAATGATACACATGGATTTCGTGCAAGCCTCCAATGATGTCCAAATAGTAATAATATCTGGTTACATTCTCAAGCCTGGGGTTCCAGGCATGTATGAAGTGATCTTCAATACAAGTGTGCATGTTTCTTTAGCGTTGCTAAAATTCAGTTTTAAAGCCTAGAGAAGGTAAAAGTACAGCACACGCGGACTCCGCTGGAGTAGATACAGCTCAATAGTCAAACTACGGCATTATTTATTTATTTATTTTGCTGGGGAAACTACGGCAATAAAAACAAAAGTATTTCCTCCACTGAAATGACGATCAATTTTAATGAGTTCTATTCTTTTTTTTAAAGTAATGAGTTCTATTCTATTCGCGTGATGCTTAACGGTGGGCCTTTGCACCCCTTTGCGGGTGTCAAAAGGGGAAACGATAATGTGCCTGCCTGGAGAACCAGATCACGAAACTTGTTTTCTTGCCCTGTGGTGCTCCTGTTTGTGCGGCGTGTACACCACAGCACTAGTACTCCCTTCGTACAACGTTTTTTGACACTAGTGGACACGGCAATCTCATGACCAAAATGCGCTCGTGTAATGCCGCGAGATGAGATTCTAATCTGGCCATCTGTGGAAATGCGCCGAAATCGATCGTGATTTACAGACCACGACGTGATTGTTCCCTTGGTTGAAACCAAACTCGGTCGGAATCGCCATGGCGGAACTGCCAAACCCAAAGTACAGCCTGCCGCGATGTTCCTCGTGAGGTACACCATCAGGTCCAAACCAGGCGTGCCGCCAGCCTCCGCACAGCCGCCTCCAGCAAGGCCAGCATCCCCTCGCACTCGGCGACGATGGCCTTGTCCAGCCCGCTCCGTATCACGGGCGCGAAGAAGAGCCAGGACGCGGTCCCCGTCACGAACGCCAGCGTGGCCGCCGTCGCCGCCGCGCGCGGCGGCCGCCATGCGCCGCTCCGCCGCACCCACCGCCGCTCGGCCACCACGCACGCGCCGTGGAGGACGAAGAACGCGGTCACCTCCCCCGTGCCGGCCTCGAGCGTGATGTAGTAGAACATCACCTCGTGCATGAGGCCTGACACGAGGAACGTGGCGAGCACGCCGGCGGAGTAGCCGAGGCGGGCGCGCACGGGGCGGTACACGCTCGGCCGGAGCGCCCCGGGGACCATGAGGTTCCACCGGCGGCCCCAGAAGTCGCGGAGCGACGAGGCCAGGTACGGCCGGTCGAACTGCGGCTCCAGCTCCGCGCCCAGCAGCGTCCGGGCGAACGCCGCGGCGGACGCCAGGAAGAGCTCGAGCATCAGGTAGACGTGCGCGCCGTCGAACGCGACCACGGCGTACGCCGGCATCCTCGCCCGGAGGCCACGGAGCGAGACGAGCGCGGCGAAGAGGGCCGCCTTGGCCGCGTAGGACAGCAGGAACCCGGCAGAGAGGGACCGCGGCGAGGTCTGTGCTCTGTCCCGGACATTGATGGGGAGCGCGGCGCAGGCGGCGAAGCGCACGGCTGGGAGGGCCGGGTGGAGCGGGCCGTGGCCGGCGGCGAGGAGGAGGAGCTTGAAGCCGCAGAGCCAGACGAGGAAGAAGGCGGAGATGGTGCGGAGGTGGATGGAGGAGAAGGTGAAGGGGAGGACGGGGAGGAGGAGGAGCACCGGGAGGAGCGCCGCGAGGCGGGGGAGGCCGGGGCCCAAGCGCGAGGCGGCGAGGCGCGCGTAGGTCATGGCCGCGGCCACGGCGGCCGAGACCAGTGCAAGCCTGGCTAGTTCGGACGCCATCCCGCGCTCGATGAGCACAGCCGCTGCTGACCTGCTCTGCTGAGATCTGGATGGACTCCAACGTCAAAACGATGATCCAATGAAGGTGTAATGTCAAGAAAGGCGAACGCTTTGGTGTGCGATGCTTATGTTTTTTTATGAACCTTCGTCAGGCACTATTCATTTTGTTATTCCCTTCGTTTTAAAATATAATGCGTCTTTGGTTTCCGTGCTTCAACTTTAAGCATAAATTTAACCAACGAGACTGACTGCAACAGGAGCAAAAGTTATACTCCCTCCGTCCGGAAATAGTTGTCATTAAAATAAATAAAAGGGGATGTATCTAGATGTATTTTGGTTCTAGATACATCCCTTTTTATTTATTTTGATGACAAGTATTTTCGGACAGAGGGAGTACCAATGAATTCGTATTCAAAGAAGTTTTCAATTATATAATTTTTGCTCCCGTCACAGTCGGCCTCGTTGGTTAAATTTATGGTCAAAGTTGAACCTCGAGAAGTAAGTTGCCTGAAAATTGAATTTGGGTTAGTCGATTTTTGTGGCCATTGATTGTTGCTTGAAGATTCGTGCTATCTTTTATTTTTTCTGTTACTAATAAATGAGCACGTGCAATGCATGTTGATATTAAGGAGAAAATTAACTGTACGTTGATATTAGGTAGGATATTAATTAGGTGCTAATTATGAGATTAATATAGATGTTGATATTTGATATGCTATCAATTGCATACTCAACATGTTGGAAGCTCATCATTGCAGCAATCTAGGTCGTTGGATTGACATGGTTTGATGACCAAAATTAATGGAATCTATATCTTTGGGTCTCTTCATATTGGTATAGATATACATGTTCTTTATGTTATGTGGTGAGTCAATAACTTAATGGGCCAAGGCCCGTTAACTGGGCAACCAAGAGCTCTATCTAGCCCACCTGACAACCGAGCCATTCCCTCTCTCCCTTTGCCTTTTCTGTTATTTTTTATGTTTATGCATTTTTGCTTTTGCTTTTTACTACATTTTTCTTATCGGTATTTTTTGGGATGTTTGATGACTGTAAATATATTCATGCAAGTACTACACAATAAGCGTCTGACTATATTACAGCGTGAAAATTGTACTGTTATATGTGTATTATTTGTATATCACAACAAGTGCAATTTCAATGCAAACTTTTTTTTTGCAAAAAAATTCAGTGCAAAGTTTTGTGCAACTTTTCTTTTTCTTTTTATATTTTATTAGTATTAAAGTGTAATACCAATGTCACTATTTCATTCTTACTTATAAAATGATATTATTTTTATTATTTATTTCATTTTCTTGTTCTTTAAGGGTAACACTAATTCCATATTATAAAAAGCGTAATTTCTTTGTAAATTATGTGCAAATTTTGTCATGTTTGAGTTTTTATTTTATTTTACTTCTTCTGAAAGGGTAATACCGTTTCCACTAATTCATTCTTAGTAAGATAATTTTATTGTTTTGTTTTTTAAGTTTTTATTCATTTCTTTCTTCATAAGGGGTAGTACCAATCCCACCAACTCATTCATTCTTAGGGCACTTCTATCAGCCAAAATTCCGCTATAATATCCTCATTCTTGCATATTAGAGAAAACGTAATTCCTGTATAAATTATATGCAAATTTTAACATTATTTTTTTATCAAAGGGTAATACCAATGCCACTAATTCATTTTTCCTTATAACTAGATGGTGCATGGTTATGACTTCGATTCTTGATTGTTATAAGCCAGGTCTTTTCAAGCACAACCTACAGTATAAGCATTACATGATTTTTTAGGTTGCTAAATCCGAGAAAATTAACTAAAGCATATACAAATTGACAAATAGCGATGAGTATGAACACAATGAGAACATGTGCTTTATGTTCAGATAACATTGTCTTTTATGGTCTACCAACATATAGCAGTTTGGACAAAAACACAAACACCTTGCCGATATGTCTCCAACGTATCTATAATTTTTGATTGTTCCATGCTATTATATTATCTGTTTTGGATGTTTTATATGTATTAATATGCTATTTTATATGATTTTTGGGACTAACCTATTAACCTAGAGCCTAGTGCCAGTTTCTGTTTTCCCCTTATTTTAGAGTTTCGCAGAAAAGGAATATCAAACGAAATAAAAACTTTCGCGATGATTTTTCTTGGACTAGAAGACACCCAGGGGACTTGGAGTGCAAGTCAGAAGAGCCACGAGGCGGCCACAAGGGTGGAGGGCGCGCCCCTCAATCTTGTGGGCCCTGCTACCTCTTGAGCATGCGTTGGTTTTCTCTTGGAGAGGAAAGGGCGATGCAGCAAAGTAGCGTAAGTATTTCCCTCAGTTTTTAAGTACCAAGGTATCAATCCAGTAGGAGACAACACACAAGTCACCTAATATCTGCACAAATAATCAAGAACCTTGCAACCAACGCGATAAAGGGGTTGTCAATCCCTTCACGGTCACTCGCAAGAGTGAGATCTTATAAAGATAGTAAGGTAAATATTTTTGATATTTTTGTTGTATAGATTGGAAAGTAAAGATTGCAAACTAGTAAACGAGATGCGATGTAAATAAAAGAGATGCAATATAATAAGAAATAGACCCGGGGGCCATAGGTTTCACTAGTGGCTTCTCTCAAGATAGCATGTATTACAGTGGGTGAACAAATTACTGCCGAGCAATTGATAGAAAAGTGCATAGTTATGAAGATATCTAAGGCAATGATCATGAATATAGGCATCACGTCCGTGTCAAGTAGATCGAAACGATTCTGCATTTACTACTATTACTCCACACATCGACCGCTATCCAGCATGCATCTAGAGTATTAAGTTCATAAGAACAAAGTAACACATTAAGCAAGATGACATGATGTAGAGGGATAAACTCAAGCAATATGATATAAACCTCATCTTTTTATCCTCGATGGAAACAATATAATACGTGCCTTGCTGCCCCTACACCAAACTAAACCGATAATTCGAAGAGACTTGCAAATATATCAAATCATGCATATAAGAATTCAGAGAAGAACCAAATAATATTCATAGATAATCTTGTTCATAAACCCACAATTCATTGGATCTCGGCAAACACACCATAAAAGAGTATTACATCAAACAGATCTCCAAGAACATCGAGGAGAACTTTGTATTGAGAATCAAAGAGAGAGAAGAAGTCATCTAGCTAATAACTATGGACACAAAGGTCTGTGGTAAACTACTCACGCTTCATCGGAGAGGCTATGGTGTTGATGCAGAAGCCCTCCGTAATCGATTCCCCCTCCGGCAGATCGCTAAAAAATGCCCCAAGATGGGATCTCACGGGTACAGAAGGTTGCGGTGGTGGAAAAGTGGTTTCGTGGCCCTCTGCGATTGATCTAGGGTATAAGAGTATATATATAGGCGAAAGAAGTATGTCGGTGGAGCTACGAGGGGCCCACGAGGGTGGGGGCGCGCCTACCCCTCTGGGCGCGCCCTCCTGCCTCGTGGCCGCCTCGCGGAGTTCCAGACTTCAACTCCAAGTCTTCTAGTTTGCTTTCGGTCCAAGAAAGATCATCACAAAGGTTTCATTCTGTTTGGATTCCGTTTGGTATTCCTTTTCTGCGAAACTCTAAAATAGGCAAAAAACAGAAACTGGCACTGGGCCTTCAGTTAACAAGTTAGTCCCAAAAATAATATAAAAGAGCATATTAAAGCCCATTAAACATCCAAAACAAATAATATAATAGCATGGAACAATAAAAAATTATAGATACGTTGGAGACGTATCAAGCATCCCCAAGCTTAATTCCTGCTCGTCCTCGAGTAGGTAAATGATAAAAAACAAAATTTTTGATGTGGAATGCTACCTAACATAATTATTAATGTAATTTTCTTTATTGTGGCATGAATGTACAGATCCGAAAGATTCAAGACAAAAGTTTAATATTGACATAAAAATAATAATACTTCAAGCATACTAACAAAGTAATCATGTCTTCTCAAAATAACATGGCCAAAGAAAGTTCATCCCTACAAAATCATATAGTTTGGCTATGCTCCATCTTCATCACACAAAGTATTCAAATCATGCACAACCCCGATGACAAGCCAATCAATTGTTTCATACTTTAGTATTCTCAAACTATTTCAAATTTCACGCAATACATGAGCGTGAGCCATGGACATAGCACTATAGGTGGAATAGAATGGTGGTTGTGGAGAAGACAAAAAGGAGGAAGATGGTCTCACATCAACTAGGCGTATTAATGGGCTATGGCGATGCCCACCAATAGATAGCAATGTGAGTGAGTAGGGATTGGCATGCAATGGATGCACTAGAGCTATAAATGTATGAAAGCTCAACAAAAAAAACTAAGTGGGTGTGCATCCAACTTGCTTTCTCATGAAGACCTAGGGCATTTTGAGGAAGCCCATTGTTGGAATATACAAGCCAAGTTCTATAACGAAAATTCCCACTAGTATATGAAAGTGACAAAATAAGTGAAGGAAATATGCCCTAGAGGCAATAATAAAGTTATTATTTATTTCCTTATATCATGATAAATGTTTATTATTCATGCTAGAATTATATTAACCGGAAACTTTGTACATGTGTGAATACATAGACAGAGTGTCACTAGTTGGAAGTGCTAGTGATCGACTAGAGGGGGGGGGTGAATAGGCGATTTTTATGAAAGTCTTCAAAACATGGAAGTTTCGAAGACAAACAATAGAAATAAACCTATTACCATGCAGCGGAAGGTAGACTACACTAGGCAAGCATAGTCAAGTATTCAATAAAGTGAAAGCACAATGACTAATAGCAGCTAGGCAGTAAAGATCGGGTAGGAAGATACTGTGAAGCCAATCAGAACAAGCAGTCACTCGGTGAAGACAAAAGATAATGCAATCATACAATGACTTCACAAGGACCAACAGTAAGGAAAGGGAAGGGAAGGATGAAACCAGTGACTCGTTGAAGACAATGATTTGTTGGACCAGTTTCAGTTGCTGTGACAACTGTACGTCTGGTTAGGGAGGCTGAGATTCAACTCAGAAGACCTCGTCTTCACCTTATTCCCCTTGAGCTAAGGACACCCAGTCCTCGCCCAATCACTCTGGTAAGTCTTCAAGGTAGACTTCCAAACCTTCACAGACTTCGTTCACCGGCAATCCACAATGACTCTTGGATGCTCAGAACGCGACGCCTAACCGGCTGGAGGATTCAAAGTCCTCAAGTGTAATAAGTCTTCAGATCACACCGATAGGAAGACTTAAGTGATGCCTAACACTCTTTGGCTTTGGGTGTTTAGGGCTTTATCCTCGCAAGGAATTCTCTCTCAAAGGCTTCGAGGTGGGTTGCTCTCAAATGACAAAAGCCGTACTCTAACTCTGAGCAGCCAACCGTTTATGGTTGTAGGGGGTGGGCTATTTATAGCCACTAGGCAACCCAACCTGATTTGTCTGAAATGACCCTTGGTCACTAAGGAACTGACACTTGTTCCAACGGTCAGATTTCAAACACACACGGCAACTTTACTTGGGCTACAAGCAAAGCTCACTTATCCAACTCTGGACAAGATTTGCTCTCATAGTCTTCACTCGAAGACATAGGATTTTGTTTAAGCATCACTTCAGTCATTCTGACTGGTTCTCTTGGACCCCACTTAACAGTACGGTGGTTCCTATGACTCAATAAGGAAAAACATAGAACGACGAAACTACTAAGTCTTCGCGCTCCATAGTCTTCACGCAATGTCTTCTCTTATCATACTCTTCAATGTGAATGTCTTCACATACCACCTTTGAATTCAATGTCTTCTTACATTTTTAGGGGTCATCTCTGGTAGGAAAACCGAATCAATGAGGGACTTCTACCTGTGTTATCCTGCAATTCTCACAAACACATTAGTCCCTCAACTAGGTTTGTCGTCAATACTCCAAAACCAACTAGGGGTGGCACTAGATGCACTTACAATCTCCCCCTTTTTGGTGATTGATGACAAACTAGTTGAAGTTTTCAACAGGGAATGAAGTATGTGAAATTGTAAGAGATAGGTTATTGCCTTCATAAGTGGCAAAGGCCCCCCTGAAGATGTGCATATAAGTAATTTGCTTTTGGTATGCAAATGCACATGGCAGGTTGTACTTGTGGAGATCCTCTTCAACTTATGATGACAATTCATCATGCATGAAAGGTATGTGAAGATAATGACATGCATAATGAAAAATGGACGTCTGCAAAATGATCTAAGTGCGGAATTTATCATCGCACATGCGGAATTTATCATCGCATTGTAGAAAAGCAAATAAGTAGCAGACGACCATCGACTTTGAGTGTTACAACTCAAAGAACCAAATGTATCGAAACGCTAGAGTTGTAAACACTAGACAAAATATAAAACTACCGCCCATATGAACCCGCTTGAAGACTATCAAACTCATATGCTTCTCCCCCTTTTGTCAGTAAGGACCAAAAAGATTTGAAGACATAGAGCATCTACTCGTTCCCATGAGGAGTAGGTGAAGCAGCAGGGTTGTCGGCGTTGTTAGGCGGTGCAGACGAACTCGGGGCAGTGTCGATGCATGCAGAAGTAGGGGGCGGTGAAGTAGCATCGTCTTTGTCATCGATCACTCTGGCATTCACAGTTGCAGCAGAGGAGGAGAACTCAGAGTCTTCAAGAGACGGAGTTCGTCGCAGCACAGTCCTTCTTGGAGGTGTTGAGTCAAACTTGAAGCGTTCAGAGAAGCCATCCTCTTGAAGATCATCTTCAAAGCACATAAGCGTCAGCCCTTTCCATGTACGCCGACAGGTTTCATGGGCTACAAAGGCATTCTTGGTGGCAAGGTTGCGAATCCTGTTTACGTCCACCAAGAGGCTTTGCATTTGGCGCTTCAGCCAATCATGATGCTTATCCTGTTTCTGTAAGTGCATCTAGTGCCACCCCTAGTTGGTTTTGGAGTATTGACGACAAACCTAGTTGAGGGACTAATGTGTTTGTGAGAATTGCAGGATAACACAGGTAGAAGTCCCTCATTGATTCGGTTTAGCTACCAGAGATGACCCCCAAAAATGTACGAAGACATTGAAGACAATGGTGGTTCATGAAGACATTCAGGTCGAACACAATGACATATGAAGACTCCCCATGAAGCCTATGGAACTTGAAGACTTAGATCCTTCGTAGTTTTACTTCATTCATGTTGTGTCATAGGAACCACCGTACTGTTAAGTGGGGTCCAAGAGAACCAGTCTGGATGACTGAAGTGATGCCTAATTCAAATCCTATGTCTTCGAGTGAAGACAATGAGAGAAAATCTTGTCCAGAGTCAGACAAGTCAGCTTTACTTGCAGCCCAAGTAAAGTTGCCGTGAAAGTTCGAAATCCGACTGTTAGTACACGTGTCAGTTCCTTAGTGACCCAGGGTCATTTCGGACAAATCAGGTCAGGGTTGCCAAGTGGCTATAAATAGTCCACTCCTACAACCATAAACGGTTGGCTGCTCAGATTTCAGTGCACGGCTTTTGTCGTTTGAGAGCAACCCACCTCGAAGCCTTTGAGAGAAAATCCCTAGCGAGGAGAAAAGCCCTAACCACCCAGAGCCAGAGTAATTGGGCATCACTTAAGTCTTCTTGTCTGAGTGATCTGAAGACTTATTACACTTGAGGACTGTGCATCCTCCAGACGGTTAGGCGTCGCGTTCTGAGCATCCAAGAGAAATTGTGGATTGCCGGTGAACGAAGTCTGTGAATGTTTGGGAGTCTACCTTGAAGACTTACCAGAGTGATTGGGCGAGGTCTGTGTGACCTTAGCTCAAGGAGAAAACGGTGAGGATTGGGTGTCCTGAGCTGCGTGTTCAGGACTGGGTGTCCTTTGGTTTAAATACCTAGCCGCTCCAACCAGACGTACAGTTGTCACAGCAACTGGAACTGGTCCAACATATCATTGTCTTCAACGTGTCACTGGTTTCATCTTCACCTCCCTTTACTTACCAGCACACATTGTGAAGCTATTGCATGCTTGCTTTATCTTCTGTCTTCACAACTTGACTGTATGATTTGTTTGGCTTCATAACTTCTTCCAACCTGATCCTCATTACACTGAAGCTGTTTGTCACTGTGCTTTCACTATATTGTATACTTGACTATGGCTTGCATTGTGTAATCTAACTTCCGCTGCATAGTGATAGGCTTGTCCACCCTGTTTGTCTTCATAACTTCCACGTTTTGAAGACTTTCATAAAAATCGCCTATTCACCCCCCTCTAGTCGATATAACGCACTTTCAATTGGTATCAGAGCAAGGTGCTCCCTTGTTCTGTGTGATTCGGTTTAACCACCTGGAGTTTTAGCTATGTCAACTGCAGGGATAATTAAAGTCTCCGCTGCGTGCCCCGTCTTCGATGGAACTGAATATCCCTACTGGAAGAATAAGATGCGCATGCATCTTGAAGCCATTGACGTCGACCTATGGTATGTCATCGAAAACGGTGTTCCCAAGGCTGGAGAAGGTGTCACTACTGCTGATGTCAAGAAGTTCACTCAACTGGACTCCACTGCCAAGAATATTATCTGTGGTCATCTGACCAAGGGACAGTACGGCCGTGTGAGTGCCTTGAAGACATCCAAGCTGGTTTGGGACTGGCTCTCCAAGGTCAATGAAGGCATCTCAACCCAGAGAGATCAGAGAATCAGTGTTCTTCGCAATCTCTTCAATCGCTTCAAGCGAAATGACAATGAGAATGTCCAGCACACATTTGACCAGCTCACTGACATCACAAATGAGCTTCAAGCCCTCGGCGCCACTGAGATCACCAAGCATGAAATCGTCAAGACGCTGCTGAGATCACTTGATAGTTCATTTGACATCCTAGCCCTAATGATTCAAGAACGTCCAGACTTCAAGACACTCGATCCGTCTGACATACTTGAGAGGCTCAACACACATGAGTTTCAGCTTTCTGAGAAAAGAGATATCTACGGTCCAAACTATGGGCGAACTTGTGCCTTGAAGGCAAAAGCTGTGTCCTCATCTGAAGAAGAATCTGACAGCAGTTCTGATGATCCTGAAGACATTGGAAGGGAACTTGCAATGCTAGTGAAGAAGTTCCAGAAATTCACCAAGAAGAAAGGCTTCAGAAAGTCTTCACGATCAAGCTCAAGAAATGATGAAGCTTCTGCTCATGACTACAAGAAGAAAACATGTCACAAGTGCAAGAAAACTGGACACTTCATCTCTGAGTGTCCACAGTGGGACAATGAGAACAGAACGAAGAAGAAGAGCAAGGAATATGACTCTGACGATAAGAAGACAAAGAAATACTCAAAGTCTTCGTCCAAGTCTTCCTCAAAGTCTTCATCACACAAGAAGAGTTCATCTGGCAAGGCTCGTGCGTTTGTTGGCAAGGAAATGGATTCAGAGGAGGAGTCCGCTTCTGAGGAGGCAGAGGTGGAGTCTGAGGAGGAGTCTGATTCAGGCATTGCGAGTCTGGCTACAGCCTACGTCGCCAAGTCCATCTTCAACACTGAAGACAATGACTCCATCACCAACACCGATGCAAATGACAAGGACGACTCTACTCCTACCTACTGCTTCATGGCACGTGGTGCCAAGGTAAACACACGCACTACTCACTATCAAACATCCAGTGACGATGACTCTGATTGTGATTCAAAACCCAGTTACAAAACACTTGCTAAAATTGCAACTGAACAACAAAAGGCCATGGAACATATTCAAAAACTGTTAGACAGAAGCGATGATCTGTTGGGTGCTGAAATGACTCGTTCTGAATCCTTAATTGAAGACATAAAAAATCTTCATGTTAAGTATCAGGAACTCGAAGATCGTCTTGAGACTCTCTCAACTACTCATGAAAAGCTTTCCTATGATTATCTTCAAAAGAAGCAAGATCTTGAGAAGTTGAGAGCGGATCATGAAGATCTTCAAAAGGAAAACGAGTCACTTCGAGCCGAACAGATCAGTTCTGCTCAGGAAGGATTTGAACCACCATGCCTTAAATGCATTGAGCATGATAATGCTATTTCTGTTGCTGAATGTTCCACTACTACTGCTGTTGCAATATCTTCAACTGTTGAAGTGGTAACTAACCCCTCTGCTGAGGATACCACTGCTATTGCTGATGAGAATGCTAGGTTGAAGACATTGCTTGAAACAGGGATGTACAAAAGTCTCAAAGGACATCAGACATTATGTGATGTCCTCAAGAAGCAGATTCTGAACCGAAACCCTAGGAAAGAGGGTGTTGGGTTCGTGAGGAAAATTAATGCAGATGGCTCTTACTGGAAACCTGAGCAGTACCCCAAAACCACATGGGTTGCTGCAAAGGAATCCTCAGCAGATCCATCCAATCTATCTGGCTTCACTTGTGCTAATCCTACTATCATTGATGAATCCTTTGGTGCAAACTATAAACTGTTTAAGAATCAGAATGGTGAAGTATTTGCCAGGTACATTGGTACTAACTGTAGGAATGGACCGCCTATGAAGAAGATCTGGGTTCCAAAAATGTGTCTTGAGAATCTTCCTGTGAATGTCTTCATGACACCTCACATGAAGAAGACAAACCTCAGACCAAAGGCTTCATATGGTCCAAAGGCTTCATACAGGCAGAGGACTCACTTGAGTCGCACTAACACAAATGTTTTGCAGGGAAACCATGCTCAGGCATATGAGAGCGGTTCTTCAAACCGTCATTCTCACATGACCAAGAACTATTCTGCCTATTCTTATGAGTACTATTGCCCACCTGCTAGACTGTTTGCTAGGGCTCCAAGGCCAAAATTCTCAGATGCTGCACTTAGACTTATTGCTTCTAAGCCACCCTTGAAGATGTGGGTGGTTAAGAAAGCTTAACTCTCTTTTGCAGGGAAAGGTCTCCAGCAGAAAACCAAAATCTTCTGACGCTATTGCTGGGGACCTTAAAAATCTTGTGGGGCACAAGATCAAATGCCCGAATGGCATCACTATGTATTTCATACCTGAATCGCATGCTACTCTCCCCACTTACCCTAACCTGGATTTAAGTTTTCATAACCCACTGGTTCGTCAAATGTTTTTGCTTCACAATACTCTTGGTGAAGCCTATCCCCCTAAGTGCACTGTAGGGTACGACACCAGCGACTTCAGAGTCTTCAGAATGGATTATTGACAGTGGGTGTACAAATCACATGACTGGCAAAAGAAGTCTCTTTATGGACTCAACCTTACGTCCATCTGACAAGAGCCACATCACATTCGCTGACACTGGTAAAAGTAAGGTACTGGGTTTAGGTAGAGTTGCAATCTCAAAGGATCAACACATGGATAAAGTCATGATTGTTGAATCCCTTGGCTTCAACTTAATGTCTGTCTCAATGCTTTGCGATTTGAACATGATTGTAATCTTTGGAAAATATCGTTGCCTGGTACTAATGGAATCTGACAAGTGTCTAGTGTTTGAAGGATATCGGAAAGATGATTTGTACATGATAGATTTCTCAGCAGGGCCACAGCTTGCAGTATGTCTTCTCGCAAAGGCTTCAGAATGCTGGCTTTGACATCGAAGACTTGGGCATGCTGGCATGAGGAACCTCCACACCCTTGCAAAGAAGAAGCATGTCATAGGCATCGAGGGCGTCAAGTTCAAGAAAGATCACTTATGCGGTGCCTGTGAAGCTGGGAAGATGACAAGGGCAAAACATCCTTCGAAGACAATCATGACCACTACTCAACCCTTCGAACTGCTTCACATGGATCTCTTTGGTCCCACTCACTACTCGACTTTTTCCACTACTGGTTGCCTCTATGGCTTCGTCATTGTTGATGATTACTCTAGATATACTTGGGTGCACATAATCCTTTACAAGACTGAAGTGCAGGATGTCTTCAGACGCTTCGCAAATCGGGCTATGAACAATTATGGCGCCAAGATAAAGCACATCAGAAGTGACAATGGCACAGAATTCAAGAACACTGGCCTTGACACATATCTTGATACATTGGGCATCACTCATGAATTCTCAGCTCCATACATGCCACAACAGAATGGCATCGTCGAACGCAAGAACAGAACACTCATTGAGATGGCCAGAACAATGTTAGATGAGTACAAGACACCAAGAAAATTCTGGACTGAAGCCATTGACACTGCATGCCATACTATCAACCGTGTTTATCTTCACAAGCTGCTGAACAAGACATCTTATGAACTTCTGACTGGCAAGAAGCCAAATGTCAGTTACTTCAGAGTATTTGGATCAAGATGCTGGATCAAGGACCCTCACCACACCTCAAAATTTGCTCCAAAAGCACATGAGGGCTTCATGCTTGGATATGGAAAGGATTCGCACTCCTACAGAGTCTTCAATCTCTTTCACTACAAAGTGGTTGAAACAGTGGATGTGCGGTTTGATGAGACCAATGGGTCACAAAGAGAGCAACTACCAGATGTGCTAGATGAAGTTCCAGCCAGTGAATCAATCAAGCTAATGGGAACTGGAGAAATTATACCTTCTGAAGCTCATCCTGAAGAAGAACTTATCATCTCAGCTCCTGATCCACATGAAGACAATGCTCAGCCTGAAGACATTCCTCCCCATGACAACGTAGATCAGCAAGAGCAAAGTCTTCGACCCCTACATCCTCGTGTTGCCAATGAAGTGCAGATTGACAGAATCATTGATAGCATCAATGCACCAGGTCCACTGACTCGTTCAAGGGCAACTCAACTGGCGAATTTCTGCGGACACTTCGCATTTGTTTCAATCACTGAACCCAAGAAAATTGATGAAGCCTTTATGGAACCTGAATGGATTCAAGCTATGCAAGAAGAGCTTCAACAGTTTGAGCTGAACAATGTATGGGAGTTGGTTAAGCGTCCTGATCCACGGAAGCATAACATAATAGGCACCAAATGGATATACCGCAACAAGCAAGATGAACATGGCCAAGTCGTCAGAAACAAGGCTCGTCTTGTTGCTCAAGGATATACTCAAGTGGAAGGCATTGACTTCGATGAAACATTTGCTCCTGTTGCCAGACTTGAAGCCATCCGTATACTGCTGGCCTATGCAAATCATCACAACATCATTCTGTATCAAATGGATGTAAAAAGTGCCTTCCTCAATGGCAAAATTGAAGAAGAAGTGTATGTTGCACAACCACCTGGGTTTGAAGATCCAAAACATCCTAACATGGTTTACAAGCTCAATAAGGCACTATATGGCCTCAAACAAGCCCCTCGGGCCTGGTATGATACACTCAAATACTTCCTGAAGAGCAAAGGCTTCATACCTGGTTCCCTAGATCCCACTCTCTTCACGAAGACATATGATGGTGAACTGTTTGTGTGCCAAATATATGTGGATGACATTATCTTCGGCTGCACCAATCAGAAGTACAGTGAGGAGTTCGGATATATGATGCAAGAGCAATATCAGATGTCTATGATGGGGGAGCTGAAATTCTTCCTCGGTCTTCAGATACGGCAACAACGCAATGGCATCTTCATATCTCAAGAGAAATATCTCAAAGATTGCCTGAAGAAGTTCGGTATGCAAGACTGCAAAGGCTTCACAACACCAATGCTAGCCAAACATCATCTGGGTCCTGACGACAATGGTAAAGAGTTCGATCAAAAGGTATACCGCTCCATGATTGGTTCTTTGCTTTATTTATGTGCATCTAGGCCAGATATTATGCTTAGTGTTTGCATGTGTGCTCGGTTCCAAGCGGCACCAAAGGAGTCGCATCACTTAGCTGTGAAGCGAATTCTTCGATATTTGGCTCACACCCCAACTCTAGGATTATGGTATCCAAAGGGCTCAGAGTTTGATCTGGTTGGATTTTCGGATGCTGATTACGCTGGTGACAAGGTTGATCGGAAGTCCACATCAGGCACATGTCACTTTCTGGGCCGATCACTTGTCTGTTGGTCTTCAAAGAAGCAGAACTGTGTATCTCTCTCCACTGCTGAATCTGAATACATTGCTGCTGGATCCTGCTGCGCTCAGCTTCTGTGGATGAAGCAAACCCTCAAGGATTATGGCATTCATCTGAAGCAAGTGCCACTCTACTGCGACAACGAAAGCGCCATCAAGATCGCCAACAACCCAGTTCAGCACTCGAAGACAAAGCACATTGAAATTCGTCATCATTTTCTCAGAGATCATGTTGCAAAGGAAGACATTGATATCATACACGTAAACACTGAAGAGCAATTGGCAGATATCTTCACCAAGCCCTTGGATGAGAAGAGATTTTGCAAGTTACGGTGTGAGCTAAATATCTTGGAATCCTCAAATGTCCTGTGATCAGGCACACATCCTAACACTTATGCATGATGATGACTTAGATGTGCAACATACGAAGTAACGTATATCTTCAATCAATGAAGAAATACATTCTAAGTGTGAATACATTAACGTGGAATTTGACTTCGGAGCGCTACGATAATTGTGCGCCGTGTCTAGGTCTAATACTTCCTATACAGTGGGTAACACCACCACCAAATTTTCTGCTTGAAGTGTTTCACTCATGGCATTACATTTGCTATGTCTTCACATTTGGTTTGACTTCAATCTCAACATGTCTTCATGATTATCTTCACTGTGTTGATTATATATGTACTGGTGTTCTGTCCTCTACATCATTCACTTATAGCTATGTCTTCTTGATTGAATCTTTTGAACTAAGTGAATGTGATCGGACCCTAACCTCTCCATGCTTCCTACCTCAAACTCTATCTCTCCAAGTCATATGCATTCTATTGAAAGTGTCGAATGTCTTCACTGCATCCTTGTCAGATGAAGACACAGAGACAAACTTTAAAACAGCTTTCAATGTTTTTCCATCAACAAGAAATCCGGAGAAGTAGGAACGGCTCCCGACAAACAAGGCGTGCGTGGGGTGAAACTGCCCCCACAATTCCGCATGCTGGCCACGTACTGATCAGATGCGAATCGCCAGGGGCACCTGAGTAATAGCGCAGTGCCGCCCATATCCCTATAAATACATGTTTCACTGCGGTCATTATCTCTTCTTCCACCCTCGCACGAACCCTAGCGCCACCGCTAACTCTCAACGACACCGGCGATGAAGTGCTTCACTGCCGCAACCTCTCCGACGCCGTTCTCACGCCGACAGCCGACATCAGTCTCTCCGCCGTCGCCGTAGGTGTCTTCCGTCGCCAAGTTAGGGCACGGAGGATCGAACTGCTCGGCCTCAACTCTCACCTCGTCTAGCAGTTCCAAGTCTGGTAAATAACAAGTCTTTTTACAGCCTCTTTTGATCCTATAGCTCCATCACTTTCTGCCAAAAGAGGTTTCCATTCACACAAGTTTCATCCCTCTCATCTGCATCTCATAACTTGCCTAGTATATTCACTTGTTCTTCATGAAGTAGTTAGATTCCTCACTTGTACTGATCTATGGGTTCGTACAAATCTGGAACCAACTTCTTTTCTATAAAGTGAATGTCTTCGCATGATGAGGTCAATATCTTCTAAACTGATTTATCTTCAAAATCTTCTGAGAATGCATATGACCTCTTTCCCTTCCCTCGCACCTTAATGCTGTCACAGGTACATGTTCGTGGGAGAATCTTTTGGTTCTCATAGTCTGCATTCATTTGCAGAGTTCCTACAACATCACATCAATTCACCCGAAGCAAGTTCCTGTTGGTCAAGCAAAAGGAAGCCTTTGAAGACTTTGAATCTCTTGAAGCCTTCCAAGTTAAGCTTCATGGCAACAGAAAAACCAGCAAGGAAGGGAGCCAGACAGAGACGTGGTGAAACGTCTAAGGATCTGCCTGAAGACTTAGCAGAAATGTACCAAACTGATCCTGAAGAGAGCTATGGTCAGCGCAAGACACGAATCCAATGGATTCGAAGATATTGGGCAGAGCAGTGGTTCCAATACCGCTTCGTCACCAAGGAATATGCAGAGAAGTGCGCCATCAAGAGGCCATGGGGAGATGTCTTGTACAAAAATCTCGTACCCCGGTCCAGAGACGAAGCCATTGCTCAAGGCTTCTATCCATGCATGGTCAGGGGACCACAGCCAGCTGAAGCACATCCGTCATCACTTCTCTGGTGTCGCGATGACAATCTCTTCAAGCGCAACTTCCAATTTGCTCAGAACTCTGCGAAGCAAAACAAGGAGTTCGGGCTGGACTTCAACCCTGGTCCCTTTAAGCCAAGGGCGGATGGCACACGCGATGCAAATCCCAATGTCATCGGGCCATATGCCAATCTCGAAGGCCTCATCACTCGCATTCTAGTCCAAGGGACTGCCGTGAACGACCCTCCAGCAGACACTGAATCTGATGACGCTCCTGCTGCCCCGGAACCGAAGCAGATGAAGAAGAAGCCAAAAGCTTCCAAGCCAGCCGCTTCTCCCAAGATCTCCAGAGCGAAGCCATTGGCCACTGCACCTCCTGAAGCAAGTGTGCAGTCTGAAGACTTATCACGAGTCTCCAAGCCCCAAGAAGCCAAGAAGCCTCAGCCACACTCTGGCAAAGAGCTCACTGCCGCTGCCGTTCTGCGCTGCGAGGCCATTGATCTGTCAAGTGACGACGATCTTGCCGATGACGCTCTTGAGCAGCTAATCAAGAGCAAGGAGGAGGCTGAAATCTTCAACAATCTGCCTCTGTTTGATGCAGCAATCATCCACAACTTCATTGATGAGTGGTTTGATACACCCAACATCAGCTTCGATGATCTGCAGCTGCCCATTGGCCTCAGCGTAGCCTTCCAAGGAGCTATTGCTTCAGAACTCGCAGTTGCCCATCGCATAGTGGAACTGAAGCAGAAGATAGATTTTGAAAAGGCTCAGTTCAAGCAGAACATGGCCACGCTCAGCGTCCAAGAAGTCAAAGACTTCAAAGTCATGCTGCACGAGCTGAAGGAAAACTTTATGCAGAAACGTGCAGAGGCTCAGGGTTCGCGTGAGCGCATGAAGAATTTGGCTGATCTCTATGTGTAGGCCTACAATGAGGCCGAGAAGCGAAAGGCACTTGGGCGTCCCGGCATCGACCCCAGGATGGCCGCGAAGAAAAAGAAGAAGCCCGCTGTGGCTGAACAAGAGGCCCCAAGGCAAGAAGCTGTTCCGATTGTCTTCCCCACTGCCAAGACTGGCTCGAAGCCAAAGCACCGCTCCACTACTTCAGAGCTTAAGAAGACAAGGACAGCCGAAGCTGAAGCAAGGAAGAGGAAACACCCTGAAGCCTCTCCTTCAGACCCCACCATCAAGAAGCGCAAGACCAAGAAGTCTCGGGCTGCTCCCACAGAGCCCCTGATAGTCGAACCCCTCTCCGTCCGCTTTCCTAATGAAGATCATCAGCTGACCGTGCATGAGCCTGCTTTCACAGAGGCTCCACACGCTGAAGACATTCCAGCAGCCGACCCCAACGCTGCTGAAGACATTGGTCTCCAAGACAATGTGCAAGGTGATGCAGTCCTTCCTCAGCTCGAAATGAGCGAAATGATCAGCATTGGTCGTCCCTTGACGCCAATCACCCAAGATGCATCGTGGGCAGATCGCCCACAGGAGGAAGAGAATGAGCCCCAGCCCACTGCAACTCCACCAGCGTCGCCTGCATTCCGTAGGCTTCGCAAAGGGCCAAGGGCTCAGACTGCTGACGACATCCCGGCTGCATCAGGCGAAGACCATGAAGAACCTCAAGCTCCATCTCCCCCGCACCAACAAGAAGAAGTTCTCAAGGAGAACGTACCTGAATCCATCCCTCTCACTACACATGATGAGGCTGACACCATTGCGGCTGCCACACCCAATACTGAAGCATTTGTGGAGCCCGACCAACCAACAGCTTCAAGAGATACTGAAGCTACTGCCTCTGACCCTTCTATGCTTGAGTCTGCTGCCGGTCCACAGTTCAACTATCATGTTGCGCACAGGCCCCAGGTCCAGAAGCGAATCCCACGACTGCCAAGGTTCCCAGGTCCTACAACAGCTCCTGGCACCTTCAATGTCCATAGCTTCAAGGCAGACAACACTTTCTTCAACCGCTCCAAGAACCCTTATTCAAGGGAACGGATCGTATCAGATAGGTTCTGGAGCTACCCACAGCGCAGCTACTACTCCTGCGTCCTCTACAACCAAGGCCGTATCTTTCCACACCAGCGCCTTGAGGTTGAAGCTATTGCTGGTCTGCCTGGTCTGGAAGAAGCACTGGACTGCTTCAAGCAAGTTGGCCTGCTGCCGTTTGTCACGGATGAAGAGCACTGGAATGAAGAGCTTCTGCTCCAGTTCTATGCCACACTGCACATCAAAGGCTACAACAGAGATCCGAAGACTTGGGTCCTGGAGTGGATGACCGGCAACGTCCATCATGAAGCCAATGCATTTGATATCATTGAGCTCACCGGCCTACCCACTCCAGGCGAACTCTTCGAAGAAGGCTGCCAACTCCATGCTGAAGCAGTTGAGAGCATATTTCAGTGACCTGAGCCAAATATGAGTCAGATGCTCTCAATGATGAAGCCATTGCTTCCTGACGCACCTTACCCAACCGAGTTCTTCGTTAAAGACTTAGAGTACCTGCCCAGAACTATCTATCACATCATCAGGCGGACTCTATGGCCCATTAAGGGGCACTCTCGATATGCCAAGGTTGAAGGTGCCATGAAGACTCTCATCTTCTGCATCCTGCATGGCAAGTGCTTCAATGCCCAGGATCTCTTTATATGCCAACTTGCAGCGTCTGGCTCAGATCTCTTTGGTCTGAAGATTTATGCTCCATGGGTTATGAGGCTCATCAAGCTCCACTCTGCAATATCCTATCAACCCTCTGCCCGCAACCACAGAATCTTCTTACCTGATGTGGACACCTCTGCTGAAGCGATTTATCCTGAGCCTGCCAAGCAGCCATTAAGTCTTCAGAATGCAGAACACTAGAGCTTCACTCAGCATGATGAAGGTGTTGAAGCCATTTCCAGAGTCTATCCAATGGCTGGCACCACACGTGCCCCTGCATCAACTGAAGCCACTGACAGCACAGCTGCCCAGAGACCCAAGAAACGCGCTCGTACGCTCACTGACCATGAACTTCTTGTGGCTCTGCACCAAAAGCAAGATAGGCATCACGACTGGCTCAAAAGGCAGATGCGCAGTATCATGCAAGACGTCAATCGCATCAGGAATCTGGCCACCAAGAATGCTTTTGTCGCACATGAAACCTGTCGCCGAACTTGGAAAGGCCTCACCATGATGTGCACTGAAGCTGAACTGCAAGAGGATGGCTTCAAAGAGAGATTCAAATTTGACTCCACACCCCCCAGAAGAGCTGTGTTGCGTGGAACTCCGTCGCTTGAAGAATCAGAGTTCTCTTCCTCTGCTGCCACAGTGACTGGAAAAATCATTGAGGAAGAAGACGACGCTACATCACCACCAATGTCTTCAGCGCGCGTCGTCACTGCACCAAGCTCGCCAGCACCACCAAACGCCTCCACCGACCCTGCCGCGCCTGGGAACGCGTAGAACACTCTATGTCTTCAAACCTTTTTGGTCATCACTGACAAAAGGGGGAGAAGCATATGATGTTTATAGTCTTCAAGCGGGTCAATAATATGGGCGGGTGCTTTATATTTTGCATTTTGCTTCGTGCTTACAACTCTCATTTTGCTACATTTGGTTCTTTGAGTTGTAACATTTAAACTTGATGGTCGTCTGCTACTATGTTTGCCACTGTGTTTTTGCGAAGATAAATTCCGCATGTACGACGATAATTTCCGCACTTATATCATTTCGCAGACGTCCATTTTTCATTATGCATATCATTATCTTCATATATCTTTACATGCATGATGGATTGTCATCATAAGTTGAAGTGGATTCCCACAAATACAACCTGCTATGTGCATTTGCGTTCCAGAAGCAAATCACTTATATGCACATCTTCAGGGGGAGCCCTTGCAGCTTATGAAGACAATTCCTTTACAATTTCACGAATTATATTCCCCATTGAAAACTTCAACTAGTTTGTCATCAATCACCAAAAAGGGGGAGATTGTAAGTGCATCTAGTGCCACCCCTAGTTGGTTTTGGAGTATTGACGACAAACCTAGTTGAGGGACTAATGTGTTTGTGAGAATTGCAGGATAACACAGGTAGAAGTCCCCCATTGATTCGGTTTAGCTACCAGAGATGACCCCCAAAAATGTAGGAAGACATTGAAGACAATGGTGGTTCATGAAGACATTCAGGTCAAAGACAATGACATATGAAGACTCCCCATGAAGCCTATGGAACTCGAAGACTTAGATCCTTCGTAGTTTTACTTCATTCATGTTGTGTCATAGGAACCACCGTACTGTTAAGTGGGGTCCAAGAGAACCAGTCTGGATGACTGAAGTGATGCCTAATTCAAATCCTATGTCTTCGAGTGAAGACAATGAGAGAAAATCTTGTCCAGAGTCAGACAAGTCAGCTTTACTTGCAGCCCAAGTAAACTTGCCGTGAAAGTTCGAAATCCGACCGTTAGTACACGTGTCAGTTCCTTAGTGACCCAGGGTCATTTCGGACAAATCAGGTCAGGGTTGCCAAGTGGCTATAAATAGTCCACCCCTACAACCATAAACGGTTGGCTGCTCAGATTTCAGTGCACAGCTTTTGTTGTTTGAGAGCAACCCACCTCGAAGCCTTTGAGAGAAAATCCCTAGCGAGGAGAAAAGCCCTAACCACCCAGAGCCAGAGTAATTGGGCATCACTTAAGTCTTCTTGTCTGAGTGATCTGAAGACTTATTACACTTGAGGACTGTGCATCCTCCAGACGGTTAGGCGTCGCGTTCTGAGCATCCAAGAGAAATTGTGGATTGCCGGTGAATGAAGTCTGTGAAGGTTTGGGAGTCTACCTTGAAGACTTACCAGAGTGATTGGGCGAGGTCTGTGTGACCTTAGCTCAAGGAGAAAACGGTGAGGACTGGGTGTCCTGAGCTGCGTGTTCAGGACTGGGTGTCCGGGACTGTGTGTCCTTTGGTTTAAATATCTAGCCGCTCCAACCAGACGTACAGTTGTCACAGCAACTGGAACTGGTCCAACATATCATTGTCTTCAACGTGTCACTGGTTTCATCTTCACCTCCCTTTACTTACCAGCACACATTGTGAAGCTATTGCATGCTTGCTTTATCTTCTGTCTTCCCAACTTGACTGTATGATCTGTTTGGCTTCATAACTTCTTCCAACCTGATCCTCATTACACTGAAGCTGTTTGTCACTGTGCTTTCACTATATTGTATACTTGACTATGGCTTGCATTGTGTAATCTAACTTCCGTTGCATAGTGATAGGCTTGTCCACCCTGTTTGTCTTCATAACTTCCACGTTTTGAAGGCTTTCATAAAAATCACCTATTCACCCCCCCTCTAGTCGATATAACACACTTTCAGTTTCTGATGAAGGTCAACCAGAAGTTCTCGGTTGTTGAGAACACGAGATCGCTTCTTGGGCTGTTGGGCAATGGTGCTTTCAGTGGCTTCAGTGAGGGCACGATGAGGTGCACGTGTAGTACCAGCCAGTGGATAGACGCGAGCGACAGCTTGAACTCCTTCAATGTTTTGCGTGAAGCTTTGATGGTCAGGATTCTGAAGACTAAGAGGCTCCTTGGCAGGCTCTGGATAGATGGCTTCAACTGACATATCGACGTCAGGCAGAAAGATCCGATGATTGCGAGCAGAGGGCTGATAGGTGACAGCTGAGTGTAGTTTGATCAGCCACATAATCCATGGAGCGTAAAACTTCAAGCCAAAGAGATCAGATCCTGATGCAGCAAGTTGGCGGATGAAGAAGTCTTGTGCATTGAAGCTTTTGCCATGAAGAATATGAAAGACCAACGTCTTCATTGCGCCTTCTAGCTTGGCATGTGGAGAATGTCCTTTGATGGGCCAGAGAGTTCGCCTTATGATGTGATAGATAGTACGTGGCAGATACTCAAGGTCTTCAACAAAGAACTCCTTAGGATATTCAGCATTTGGAGGCAAAGGCTTCATCATGCTAAGCATCTGACTCATATTGGGCTCAGGCTTGTGGAAGATGCTTTCCATAGCAGCACTGTGAAGCTGACAACCAGGTTCATACAGATCTCCTGGAGTGGGCAGGCCAGTAAGCTCAATGATATCAAAGGCTTTGGCTTCATGATGAACATTGCCTGTCATCCACTCAAGGACCCAAGTCTTCGGATCCCTGTTGTAGCCACGGGTATGAAGAGTGGCATAGAATTGGAGCAGCAATTCTTCATTCCAGTGCTCCTTATCAGTGACGAACTACAGCAAGCCAGACTCTCTGAAGCAATCCAGAGCTTCTTCCAAACAGGGCAGTCCAGTTATGGCTTCAGTGTCAAGACGCAGATGTGGGAAAATGCGACCTTGATTGTACAGAATGCATGAGTAATAACTGCGCTGCTGATAGCTCCAGAACCGATCAGAAGATATTCTTGCCTTGGTGTAGGGGTTCTTGGCGCTATCAAAGAAGGTGGTGTGTGCCTTGAAGCCATTGATATTAAAAGATCCGGGTGCAGATGCAGTACCTGGAAACCTGGGCAACCTTGGCATTGGCTTCTGAACCTGAGGCCTGTGCTCAACGTGATAGTCAAACTGAGGACTAGCAGCAGGCGGAGGAGTCAGAAAAGGCCATTTGACAGTGACAAGTTGGCCATAGTTGAATACTTGCTCGATAGTGTGTGGCCTTGGTGGCGGAACAGGAGCAGTGGCATCAACAGAGGCGTCAGGATGCACAACAGAGGCTTCAGGAGTAGTTGCATCATTGGCTTCATTGGCTTCTGGCACATTGGTTGGTGCAGGCTCCACATTTGCTTCAGCCATGACTATGTCATTGGCTTCATTTGTGTTGGTGGTGGCAGCCTCAAGAGTCTCAACCTCCACTTGATGAGCTGGAGGGTCGGGCACAGACACGTTCACTTCAGGAACAGCTTCTTGGTGAGATGGGGGTGTAGCAACTCTTGGGGCTTCTTCTTCATCGGCTGATGCAGTCGGAACATCTTCAGCCATTTTGGGTTCGGATTCAGAGACAGTCACAATAGGAGTGGCATCTGGAAACACTTGATGTGCAACAGATTGGTGGTGCACTTCTCCTTCTGGAACGCTCGAAAGAGGGACTTGAGGCCTTGGTCCTTTGCGAAGCCTACGTAGTGCTGGCGACGCATGTGGAGATGGAGTTAGCTGGGCCTCAAGGTCATCTTCTTCTTGCATTGATGGGGTTGCTTGCGGTTGGGGAGAGCTTGGAGTGTCTTGTCTCTGTAGGTGATCAGCCCACGATGCATCCTGAGCAGTTGGCGTCAGAGGACGACCAATGCTGATGAGTTCGTTGTGCGTGAGCACAGGCGATGATACTAGTTGGTGCTCGATCTGAGGAAGAATTACATTGTCATGGTAACCAATGTCTTCAGCAGCGGTGGGATCAACTGCTCGAATGTCTTCGGCTTCATGAGCCTCTGTGGAAGCAGGCTCATGAACAATCAGTTGGCGCTCGTAGTGTTCAGATGCAGGAGAACCATTGAGATAGGTTCAACAACCAAGGGCTCTGTGGGAGCAGCCCGATCCTTCTTGGTTTTGCGCTTCTTCTTAGAGGGAGCGACATCAGAAGCTTTAGGATTTTTCCTTTTTCTGGATTCAGCCTCGTCAGTCCTCGTCTTCTTCAGTCCTGAAGCGGTTGACCTGACCTTTGGCTTCAAGCCAGTCATGCTACTTGGGAAGACTATGTGAGGTTCTTCCTGCCCTGAAGGTGCAGATTGGTCAGTTGATGGCTTCTTCTTATTTGCAGCCATTCTTGGGTCGATGCCAGGACGACCAAGAGCCTTGTGCTTCTCAGCCTCATTGTAGGCTTGCACACACTTGTCAGTCAGGCTCTTCATGCGCTCACGAGAACCTTTAGCTTCTTCACGCTTCTTGAGAAAGCCTTCCTTGAGCTCGTGCAGCATAATCTTAAAGTTTTTCACATCTTGCACGCTGAGCTTGGCCATGTGCTCCTTGAACTGAGCTTTCTCATAGTCGATCTTTTGCTTCAGTTCAACGATGCGCTGAGCTAGAGCTAGCTCGGAAGCAATGGCGCCAGTGAAGGCGACACTGAGGCCAATTGGAAGTTGCATATCTTCAAAGCTCAGGTTGGGCGTGTCAAACCACTCATCAATGAAGTCATGGATGATTGCCACATCAAAGAGAGGCAAATCATTGAAGATCTCTGCTTCTTCCTTGCTCTTAATTAGTTGCTCAAGAGCGTCATCTGCAAGATCTTCATCGCTAGACAGATCAATGGCGTCATTGCGCAGAATAGCAGCAGCAGTCAGTGCCTGATCAGTATTCTTTCTCATCTCAGTCTTCTTGGAGATATGTGACATATCTTCAGACTGCACACTGTCTTCAGGAGATGCAGTAGCCAGTGGCTTCGCCCATGAGATTTTTGGTGCTGAGGCAGGCTTTGAAGCCTTAGGCTTCTTCAGCTTCGTTGGCTTCGGCGGTGCAGGTGCTTCATCAGATTCAGCGTCATCTGCAGGCTCATCCACGGCTGTCCCTTGAACCATGATGTGAGTGATGAGACCTTCCAGGTTGTAGAAGGGCCCAACAAGATTGGGTTCAGCTTCGCGGGTGCCATCGGCATGGGGAGCAGAAGGAACAGGGTTGAAGTCTAGTCCCAGTGACTTCTTGTTTTGCTTGGCTGAATTCTTGGCAAACTGGAAGTTGCGCTTGAACAGATTGTCGTCACGACACCATAGCAATGACGATGGGTCTGCATCCGCAGGCTGTGGTCCACGGACCATGCAGGGATAGAAGCCTTGTTCAATGGCTTCATCTCTGGACTTGGGTTGAAGATTTCTATATAGAATGTCTCCCCATGGTCGTTTGATGGCATTCTTCTCAACATACTCCTGGGTCACAAACCTGTACTTGAACCACTGTTCTGCCCAATATCTTCGAATCCATTGGATTCATGTCTTGCGCTGATTGTAATCCTCTTCTGGATCTGTCTTGTACAGCTCTGAGAGGTCATCAGGTAGATCTCTTGATGTTCCCCCTCGACGCTGTCTGCCACCCTTCCTTGCTGATTTCTCTGTAGCCATGAATTTCAAACTGAATGGCTTCAACACGTTCAAAGGTTTCAAAGGCTTCCGCTTGCTGGTCAAACAGGAACTGGCTTCGGGAGAATTTATATGATGCTGCAAGAATTCTGCAAATGAATGCAGACTATGAGAACCAAGGGATTCTCCCACGGACATGTACCTGTGACAGCATTAAGGTGCGAGGGAAGGGGAAGAGGTCATATGCATTCTCAGAAGATTTTGAAGATAAATTAGTTTAGAAGACATTGACCTCATAGTGCGAAGATATTCACTCATAGATAGAGAGTTGGTTCCAGATTAGTACGAATCCATGAATAAGTACAAGTGAGGAATCTAACTACTTTGTGAAGCATAAGTGAACATACTAGGCATATTATGAGATGCAGTATGAAATAGATCCAACTTGTGTGAACAGAAACTGCTTGTGGTGGAAAGTGATGAATCTATAGGATCAAAGGGGCCGTAAAAAGGAAGTTTTATTTACCACACAAGGAACTGCTAGACGGAGTGGGAGAGGAGGCCGAGCAGTTCGATCGTCCATGCCCTAACTTGGCGACGAAGGACACCTAAGGCGACGGCGGAGAAGACGATGTCCGCGGCCGGCGTGAAGACGGTGTCGGTGAGGTCGCGGCAGCTAAGCGCTTCGTCACCGGCGTCGTCGAGGGCTAGCGGTGGCGCTAGGGTTTGTGCGAGAGTGGAAGAAAGGGTAATGACTAGGGTGAGGCGTGTATTTATAGGGACAGGGACGACATAGTGTTATTTCACAGGTGCCCCTGGCGATTCACATCTGAAGGACACGTGACTATCATGCAACATATCGGAGGTTGTTCCACATTCCCACACATGCCTGGATTGTCGGGTGGTCGTTCCCACTTCTCCGGGTTTCAGGTGAAAGGATTTAGCATTGAAAACAGACTTAATGTTTGTCTCTGTATCTTTTGCTGAAAAGGACGCAGAGAAGATATTCGACAGTTTCAATAGAATGCATATGATTTGGAGAGATAGAGTTTGAGACAGAAAGCATAGAGAGTTTAAGGTCCGATCACATTCACTTAGTTCAAAATATTCAACAAGTAGACATAGCAATAAGTGAATGCTGTAGAGGACAGAACACTAGTATATATTTATATATATATATGAGAAGGACAATCAAATCAACATAGTGAAGATAATCATGAAGACAAGTTGAGATTGAAGCCAAACCAAATGTGAAGACATACCAAACGTAATGCCATGAGTGAAACACTTCAAACAGAAAAATTTGGTGGTGGCGTTACCCACCGTATAGGAAGTATTAGACCCAGACACGACGCACAATTATCGTGGCGCTCTGAAGTCAAATTTCACATTAATGTATTCACACTTAGAATGTAAGTCTTCATTGATTGAAGATATACTTTACTTCGTGTGTTGCACATCTAAGTCATCAATATGCATAAGTGTTATGATGTGTGCCTGATCACAGGACATTTGAGGATTCCAAGATATTTAGCTCACACCATAACTTGAAAACCTCTTCTCATCCAAGGGCTTAGTGAAGATATCTGCCAATTGCTCTTCAATGTTGACGTGTATGATATCAATATCTTCCTTCACAACATGATCTCTGAGAAAGTGATGACGAATTTCAATGTGCTTTGTCTTCGAGTGCTGAACTGGGTTGTTGGCAATCTTGATGGTGCTTTCGTTGTCGCAGTAGAGTGGCACTTGCTTCAGATGAATGCCATAGTCTTTGAGTGTTTGCTTCATCCATAGAAGCTGAGCGCAGCAAGATCCAGCAGCAATGTATTCAGATTCAGCAGTGGAGAGAGATATATAGTTCTGCTTCTTTGAAGACCAACATACAAGTGATCGTCCCAGAAAATGACATGTGCCTGATGTAGACTTCCGATCCACCTTGTCACCAGCATAATCAGCATCCGAGAATCCAACCAGATCAAACTCTGAGTCCTTTGGATACCATAATCCTAATGTTGGGGTGTGAGCCAGATATCGAAGAATTCGCTTCACAGCTAAGTGATGCGATTCGTTTGGTGCCGCTTGGAATCGAGCACACATGCAAACACTAAGCATAATATCTGGCCTAGATGCACATAGATAAAGTAAAGAACCAATCATGGAGCGGTATACCTTTTGATCGAACTCTTTACCATTGTCATCGGGACCCAGATGATGTTTGGCTCGCATTGGTGTCGTGAAGCCTTTGCAGTCTTGCATCCCAAATTTCTTCAGGCAATCTTTGAGGTACTTCTCTTGAGATATGAAGATGCCGTTGCGTTGCTGATGTATTTGAAGACCAAGGAAGAACTTCAGCTCACCCATCATGGACATCTGATATTGCTCTTGCATCATATATCCAAACTCGTCAGTGTATTTCTGATTGGTGCAGCCGAAGATAATGTCATCCACATATATTTGGCACACAAATAATTTACCATCATATGTCTTCGTGAAGAGAGTGGGGTCGAGGGTGTTGGAAATATGCCCTAGAGGCAATAATAAAATGATTATTATATTTCCTTGTTCATGATAATTGTCTATTATTCATGCTATAATTGTATTATCCGGAAATCTTAATACATGTGTGAATACATAGACCACAATGTGTCCCTAGTGAGCCTCTAGTTGACTAGCTCGTTGATCAACAGATAGTCATGGTTTCCTGGCTATGGACATGGGGATGTCATTGATAACGGGATCACATCATTAGGAGAATGATGTGATGGACAAGACCCAATCCTAAGCTTAGCTCAAAGATCGTGTAGTTCGTTTGCTGTAGCTTTTCTGAATGTCAAGCATCATTTCCTTAGACCATGAGATTGTGCAACTCCCGGATACCGTAGGAGTGCTTTGGGTGTACGAAACGTCACAATGTAACTGGGTGACTATAAAGGTACATTACAGGTGTCTCCGAAAGTGTCTGTTGGGTTGGCACGAATCGAGACTGGGATTTGTCACTCCGTATGACGGAGAGGTATCTCTGGGCCCACTCGATAATGCATCATCATAATGAGCTCAAAGTGATCAAGTGGTTGACCACGGGATCATGCATTACGGTACAAGTAAAGTGACTTGCCAGTAACGAGACTAAACAAGGTATTGGGATACCGACGATCGAGTCTCGGGCAAGTAACGTACCGATTGACAAAGGGAATTGTATACGGATTGATTGAATCCTCGACATCGTGGTTCATCCGATGAGATCATCGTGGAGCATGTGGGAGCCAACATGGGTATCCAGATCCCGCTGTTGGTTATTGACCGGAGAGGCTTCTCGGTCATGTCTACATGTCTCCCGAACCCGTAGGGTCTACACACTTAAGGTTCGGTGATGCTAGGGTTGTAGAGATATGAGTATGCAGTAACCTGAAAGTTGTTCGGAGTCCCGGATGAGATCTCGGACATCACGAGGAGTTCCGGAATGGTCCGGAGGTGAAGAATTATATATAGGAAGTGCAGTTTCGGCCATCGGGAGAGTTTCGGGGGTCACCGGTATTGTACCAGGACCACCGGAAGGGTCCCGGGGGTCCACCGGGTGGGGCCACCCATCCCGGAGGGCCCCATGGGCTGAAGTGGGGAGGGGAACCAGCCCCTGGTGGGCTGGTGCGCCCCGCCTTGGGCCCCCCCATGCGCCTAGGGTTGGGAACCCTAGGGGAGGGGGCGCCTCCACTTGCCTTGGGGGGGTACTCCACCCCCTTGGCCGTCGCCCCCCATAGGAGATCCCATCTCCTAGGGCCGGCGCACCCCCCTAGGGGGCCTATATAAAGGGGGGGGAGGGCAGCAACACCTCAAGTCTTGGCGCCCCCCTCTCCCCTGCTACACCTCTCCCTCTCGCAGAAGCTCGGCGAAGCCCTGCTGCGATCACTGCTGCATCCACCACCACGCCATCATGCTGCTGGATCTTCATCACCGTCTCCTTTCCCCTTGCTGGATCAAGAAGGAGGAGACGTCATCCGCTCCGTACGTGTGTTGAACGCAGAGGTGTCGTCCGTTCGGCACTTGGTCATCGGTGATTTGGATCACGGCGAGTACGACTCCATCATCCCCGTTCTCTTGAATGCTTCCGCTCACGATCTACAAGGGTATGTAGATGCACTCTCCTCTCCTTGCTAGTTGACTCCATAGATTGATCTTGGTGAAATGTAGGACTTTTTTTGTTTTCTGCAACGTAACCCAACAGTGGTATCAGAGCCAGGTTTATGCGTAGTTACTATGCACGAGTAGAACACAAAGTAGTTGTGGGCATCGATATTGTCAATTTGCTTGCCGTTACTAGTCTTATCTTGATTCGGCGGCATCGTGAGATGAAGCGGCCCGGACCAACCTTACACGTACGCTTACGTGAGACCGGTTCCACCAACTGACATGCACTAGTTGCATAAGGTGGCTGGCGGGTGTCTGTCTCTCCCACTTTAGTCGGATCGGATTCGATGAACAGGATCCTTATGAAGGGTAAATAGAAATTGGCAATTCATGTTGTGGTTTTGGCGTAGGTAAGAAAACGTTCTTGCTAGAACCCTATTGCAGCCACGTAAAACTTGCAACAACAATTAGAGGACGTCTAACTTGTTTTTTGCAGCAAGTGTCATGTGATGTGATATGGCCAAAGTTGTGATGAATGATGAATGATATATATGTGATGTATGAGATCATGTTCTTGTAATAGGAATCACGACTTACATGTCGATGAGTATGACAACCGGCAGGAGCCATAGGAGTTGTCTTTATTTTTGTATGACCTGCGTGTCATTGAGAAACGCCATGTAAATTACTTTACTTTATTGCTAAACGTGTTAGCCATAGTAGTAGAAGTAATAGTTGGCGAGCAACTTCATGGAGACACGATGATGGAGATCATGGTGTCATGCCGGTGACAAGATGATCATGGAGCCCAAGATGGAGATCAAAGGAGCTATATGATATTGGCCATATCATGTCACTATTATTTGATTGCATGTGATGTTTATCATGTTTTTGCATCTTGTTTACTTAGAACGATGGTAGTAAATAAGATGATCCCTCATAATAATTTCAAGAAAGTGATCCCCCTAACTATGCGCCGTTGCGACAGTTCGTTGTTTCGAAGCACCACGTGATGATCGGGTGTGATAGATTCCAACGTTCACATACAACGGGTGTAAGACAGATTTACACGTGCAAACACTTAGGTTGACTTGACGAGCCTAGCATGTACAGACATGGCCTCGGAACACAGAAGACCGAAAGGTCGAGCATGAGTCGTATAGAAGATACGATCAACATGAAGATGTTCACCGATGTTGACTAGTCCGTCTCACGTGATGATCGGACACGACCTAGTTAACTCGGGTCATGTTATACTTAGATGACTGGAGGGATGTCTATCTGAGTGGGAGTTCATTAAATAATTTGATTATATGAACTTAATTATCATGAACTTAGTCTAAAATCTTTACAATATGTCTTGTAGATCAAATGGCCAACGTTGTCCTCAACTTCAACGCGTTCCTAGAGAAAACCAAGCTGAAAGACGATGGCAGCAACTATACGGACTGGGTCCGGAACCTGAGGATCATCATCATAGCTGCCAAGAAAGATTATGTCCTACGAGCACCACTAGGTGAAGCACCTGCTTTCCCTGCAGAACAAGACGTTATGAACGCTTGGCAGACACGTGCTGATGATTACTCCCTCGTTCAGTGTGGCATGCTTTACAACTTAGAACCGTGGCTCCAAAAGCGTTTTGAGCGACACGGAGCATATGATATGTTCGAAGAGCTGAAAATGGTTTTCCAAGCTCATGCCCGGGTCGAGAGATATGAAGTCTCCGACAAGTTCTTCAGCTGTAAGATGGAGGAAAATAGTTCTGTTAGTGAGCACATACTCAGAATGTCTGGGTTTCATGACCGCTTGACTCGGCTGGGAGTTAATCTCCCAGATGACGCGGTCATTGACAGAATCCTTCAGTCGCTTCCACCGAGCTACAAGAGCTTTGTGATGAACTTCAATATGCAGGGGATGGAAAAGACCATTCCTGAGGTATATTCAATGTTGAAATCAGCAGAGGTAGAAGTCAAAAAGGAACATCAAGTGTTGATGGTGAATAAAACCACTAAGTTCAAGAAAGGCAAGGGTAAGAAGAACTTCAAGAAGGACGGCAAGGGAGTTGCCGCGCCCGGTAAGCAAGCTGCCGGGAAGAAGCCAAAGAATGGACCCAAGCCCAAGACTGAGTGTTTTTATTGCAAGGGAAGTGGTCACTGGAAGCGGAACTGCCCCAAATACTTAGCGGACAAGAAGGCAGGCATCACGAAAGGTATATGTGATATACATGTAACTGATGTGTACCTTACCAGTACTCGTAGTAGCTCCTGGGTATTTGATACCGGTGCGGTTGCTCACATTTGTAACTCAAAGCAGGAGCTGCGGAATAAGCGGAGACTGGCGAAGGACGAGGTGACGATGCGCGTCGGGAATGGTTCCAAGGTCGATGTGATCGCCGTCGGCACGCTACCTCTACATTTACCTATGGGATTAGTTTTAAACCTCAATAATTGTTGTTTAGTGCCAGCTTTGAGCATGAACATTGTATCAGGATCTCGTTTAATTTGAGATGGCTACTCATTTAAATGTAAGAATAATGGTTGTTCTATTTAGATGAGAGATATGTTTTATGGTCATGCTCCGATGGTGAATGGTTTATTCTTAATGAATCTCGAGCGTAATGCTACACATATTCATAGTGTGAATACCAAAAGATGTAAGGTTGATAATGATAGTCCCACATACTTGTGGCACTGCCGCCTTGGTCACATAGGTGTCAAACGCATGAAGAAGCTCCATGCAGATGGACTTTTAGAGTCTCTTGATTACGAATCATTTGACACGTGCGAACCATGCCTCATGGGTAAAATGGCCAAGACTCCGTTCTCAGGAACAATGGAGCGAGCAACCAACTTATTGGAAATCATACATACTGATGTGTGCGGTCCAATGAGTGTTGAGGCTCGTGGTGGCTATCATTATGTTCTCACCCTCACTGATGACTTGAGTAGATATGGGTATGTCTATTTAATGAAACACAAGTCTGAGACCTTTGAAAAGTTCAAGGAATTTCAGAGTGAGGTTGAGAATCAACGTGACAGGAAAATCAAGTTCTTGCGATCAGATCGTGGGGGAGAATACTTGAGTCACGAATTTGGCACACACTTAAGAAAATGTGGAATAGTTTCACAACTCACGCCGCCTGGAACACCTCAGCGTAATGGTGTGTCCGAACGTCGTAATCGCACTCTATTAGATATGGTGCGATCTATGATGTCTCTTACCGATTTACCGCTATCATTTTGGGGCTATGCTTTAGAGACTGCTGCATTCACTTTAAATAGGGCTCCATCGAAATCCGTTGAGACGACACCATATGAATTATGGTTTGGGAAGAAACCTAAGCTGTCGTTTCTAAAAGTTTGGGGATGCGATGCTTATGTCAAGAAACTTCAACCTGAAAAGCTCGAACCCAAGTCGGAAAAATGCGTCTTCATAGGATACCCTAAGGAAACCATTGGGTATACCTTCTACCTCAGATCCGAAGGCAAGATCTTCGTTGCCAAGAATGGATCCATTCTAGAGAAGGAGTTTCTCTCGAAAGAAGTAAGTGGGAGGAAAGTAGAGCTTGATGAAGTACTGCTTCTTGAAGCAAAGAGTAGCGCAGCTCAGGAAAATGTTCCTGTGGTGCCTGCACCAATTGGAGAGGAAGTTAATGATGATGATCAAGATACTTCGGATCAAGCTCCTACTGAACTTCGTAGGTCCACAAGGACATGTTCCGCACCAGAGTGGTACGGTAACCCTGTCTTGGAAATCATGTTGTTAGACAACGGGGAACCTTCGAACTATGAAGAAGCGATAGCGGGCCCAGATTCCGACAAATGGCTGGAAGCCATGAAATCCGAGATAGGATCCATGTATGAAAACGAAGTATGGACTTTGACTGACTTGCTCGTTGATCGGCGAGCCATAGAAAATAAATGGATCTTTAAGAAGAAGATAGACGCGGATGGTAATGTGACCATCTATAAAGCTCGGCTTGTCGCTAAGGGTTATCGACAAGTTCAAGGGGTTGACTACGATGAGACTTTCTCACCCGTAGCGAAACTGAAGTCCGTCCGAATCATGTTAGCAATTGCCGCATTCTATGATTATGAGATATGGCAAATGGACGTCAAAACGGCATTCCTTAATGGTTTCCTTAAGGAAGAATTGTATATGATGCAGCCGGAAGGTTTTGTCGATCCTAAGAATGCTGACAAGGTGTGCAAGCTCCAACGCTCGATTTATGGGCTGGTGCAAGCATCTCGGAGTTGGAGCATTCGCTTTGATGAGATGATCAAAGCGTTTGGGTTTATGCAGACTTATGGAGAAGCCTGCGTTTACAAGAAAGTGAGTGGGAGCTCTGTAGCATTTCTCACATTATATGTAGATGACATACTTTTGATGGGAAATGATATAGAACTTTTGGACATCATTAAGGCCTACTTGAATAAGAGTTTTTCAATGAAGGACCTTGGAGAAGCTGCTTATATATTAGGCATCAAGATCTATAGAGATAGATCAAGACGCCTCATAGGTCTTTCACAAAACACATACCTTGATAAGATATTGAAGAAGTTCAATATGGATCAGTCTAAGAAGGGTTCCTTGCCTGTGTTACAAGGTGTGAAATTGAGCTCAGCTCAATGTCCGACCACGACAGAAGATATAGAAGAGATGAGTGTCATCCCCTATGCCTCAGCCATAGGGTCTATTATGTATGCCATGCTGTGTACCAGACCTGATGTAAACCTTGCCGTAAGTTTGGTAGGAAGGTACCAAAGCAATCCCGGCAAGGAACACTGGACAACGGTCAAGAATATCCCGAAGTACCTGAAAAGGACTAAGGACATGTTTCTCGTTTATGGAGGTGACGAAGAGCTCGTCGTAAAGGGTTACGTCGATGCTAGCTTCGACACAGATCTGGATGACTCTAAGTCACAAACCGGATACGTGTATATTTTGAATGGTGGGGCAGTAAGCTGGTGCAGTTGCAAGCAAAGCGTTCTGGCGGGATCTACATGTGAAGCGGAGTACATGGCAGCCTTGGAGGAAGCACATGAAGCAGTCTGGGTGAAGGAGTTCATTACCGACCTAGGAGTCATACCCAATGCGTCGGGGCCGATGACTCTCTTCTGTGACAACACTGGAGCTACTGCCCTTGCCAAGGAGCCCAGGTTTCATAGGAAGACCAGGCATATCAAGCGTCGCTTCAACTCCATACGTGAAAGTGTTCAAAATGGAGACATAGAAATTTGTAAAGTACATACGGACCTGAATGTCGCAGATCCGTTGACTAAACCTCTCCCTAGAGCAAAACATGATCAACACCAGAATTCCATGGGTGTTCGATTCATCACAATGTAACTAGATGATTGACTCTAGTGCAAGTGGGAGACTGTTGGAAATATGCCCTAGAGGCAATAATAAAATGATTATTATATTTCCTTGTTCATGATAATTGTCTATTATTCATGCTATAATTGTATTATCCAGAAATCGTAATACATGTGTGAATACATAGACCACAATGTGTCCCTAGTGAGCCTCTAGTTGACTAGCTCGTTGATCAACAGATAGTCATGGTTTCCTAGCTATGGACATGGGGATGTCATTGATAACGGGATCACATCATTAGGAGAATGATGTGATGGACAAGACCCAATCCTAAGCTTAGCTCAAAGATCGTGTAGTTCGTTTGCTGTAGCTTTTCTGAATGTCAAGCATCATTTCCTTAGACCATGAGATTGTGCAACTCCCGGATACCGTAGGAGTGCTTTGGGTGTACCAAACGTCACAACGTAACTGGGTGACTATAAAGGTACATTACAGGTGTCTCTGAAAGTGTCTGTTGGGTTGGCACGAATCGAGACTGGGATTTGTCACTCCGTATGACGGAGAGGTATCTCTGGGCCCACTCGGTAATGCATCATCATAATGAGCTCAAAGTAATCAAGTGGTTGATCACGGGATCATGCATTTCGGTACGAGTAAAGTGACTTGCCGGTAATGAGACTAAACAAGGTATTGGGATACCGACGATCGAGTCTCGGGCAAGTAACGTACCGATTGACAAAGGGAATTGTATACGGATTGATTGAATCCTCAACATCATGGTTCATCCGATGAGATCATCGTGGAGCATGTGGGAGCCAACATGGGTATCCAAATCCCGCTGTTGGTTATTGACAGGAGAGGCTTCTCGGTCATGTCTACATGTCTCCCGAACTCGTAGGGTCTACACACTTAAGGTTCGGTGACGCTAGGCTTGTAGAGATATGAGTATGCAGTAACCCGAAAGTTGTTCGGAGTCCCGGATGAGATCTCAGACGTCACGAGGAGTTTCGGAATGGTCCGGAGGTGAAGAATTATATATAGGAAGTGCAGTTTCGGCCATTGGGAGAGTTTCGGGGGTCACCGGTATTGTACCGGGACCACCGGAAGGGTCCCAGGGTCCACCGGGTGGGGCCACCCATCCCGGAGGGCCCCATGGGCCGAAGTGGGGAGGGAAACCAGCCCCTGGTCGGCTGGTGCGCCCCCCCTTGGGCCCCCCATGCGCCTAGGGTTGGGAACCTTAGGGGAGGGGGCGCCTCCACTTGCCTTAGGGGGTACTCCACCCCCTTGGCCGCCGCCCCCCTAGGAGATCCCATCTCCTAGGGCCGGCGCACCCCCCTAGGGGGCCTATATAAAGGGGGGGGGGAGGGCAGCAACACCTCAAGTCTTGGCGCCTCCCTCTCCTCTGCTACACCTCTCCCTCTCGCAGAAGCTTGGCGAAGCCCTGCTGCAATCACTGCTGCATCCACCACCATGCCGTCATGCTGCTGGATCTTCATCAACCTCTCCTTCCCCCTTGCTGCATCAAGAAGGAGGAGACGTCATCCGCTCCGTACGTGTGTTGAACGCGGAGGTGCCGTTCGTTCGGCACTTGGTCATCGGTGTTTTGGATCACGGTGAGTACGACTCCATCATCCCCGTTCTCTTGAACGCTTCCGCTCGCGATCTACAAGGGTATGTAGATGCACTCTCCTCTTGTTGCTAGTTGACTCCATAGATTGATCTTGGTGAAACGTATGAAATTTTTTTGTTTTCTGCAACGTAACCCAACAGAGGGAACCAGGTTTGAAGCCTTTGCTCTTCAGGAAGTATTTGAGTGTGTCATACCAAGCCCGAGGGGCTTGCTTGAGGCCATATAGTGCCTTGTTGAGCTTGTACACCATGTCAGGATGTTTTGGATCTTCAAAGCCAGGCAGTTGTGCAACATACACTTCTTCTTCAATCTTGCCATTGAGAAAAGCGCTCTTCACATCCATTTGATATAGAAGAATGTTATGATGATTTGCATAGGCCAGCAGTATGCGTATGGCTTCAAGTCTAGCCACAGGAGCAAATGTTTCATCGAAGTCAATCCCTTCAACTTGAGTGTACCCTTGAGCAACAAGATGAGTTTTTTTCTGACAACTTGACCATGCTCATCTTGCTTGTTGCGATATATCCATTTGGTGCCTATTATATTGTGCTTGCGAGGATCAGGACGCTTAACCAGTTCCCATACATTATTCAGCTCAAACTGTTGAAGCTCTTCTTGCATAGCTTGAATCCATTCAGGTTCCATGAAGGCTTCTTCAACTTTCTTGGGTTCAGATATTGAGACGAATGCGAAGTGCCCACAGAAATTTGCTAGCTGTGTTGCCCTTGAACGAGTGAATGGACCTGGTGCATTGATGCTATCAATTATTTTCTCAATCTGTACTTCATTTGCAACACGAGGATGTACAGGACGAAGATTTTGCTCTTGTTGATCATTGTCATCGTTAGAAGGATTGTCTTCAGGCTGAGCATTGTCTTTAGTTTGATCAAGTGTGGAGATGATAAGTTCCTCTTCAGGCTGAGATTCAGATGGTATGATTTCTCCAGTTCCCATAAGTTTGATTGATTCACTGGATGGAACTTCATCTAGCACGTTTGGCAGGTGCTCTCTTTGTGAGCCGTTAGTCTCATCGAACTGCACATCCACTGTTTCAACCACTTTATAGTGAAAGAGGTTGAAGACTCTGTAGGAGTGCGAATCCTTTCCATATCCAAGCATAAAACCCTCATGTGCTTTTGGTGCAAATTTTGAAGTGTGATGTGGATCCTTGATCCAGCACCTGGCACCAAATACTCTGAAGTAACTGACATTTGGCTTCTTGCCAGTAAGGAGCTCGTAGGATGTCTTGTTGAGAAGCTTGTGAAGATAAACATGGTTGATGATATGGCATGCAGTATCAATGGCTTCAGTCCAGAACTTTCTTGGAGTCTTGTATTCATCAAGCATCGTCCGGGCCATCTCAATAAGTGTTCTATTCTTGCGTTCCACGACGCCATTCTGCTGCGGTGTGTACGGAGCCGAGAATTCATGTGTGATGCCCAAGGTATCAAGATATGTATCTAGGCCAGTGTTCTTGAATTCATTGCCATTGTCGCTTTTGATGTGCTTGATCTTGACGCCATAGTTGTTCATGGCTCGATTGTCGAAGCGTCTGAAGACATCCTGCACTTCAGTCTTGTAGAGGATTATATGCACCCAAGTATATCTTGAATAATCATCAACAATGACAAAGCCATAGAGACAAGCAGTAGTAGTAAGAGTTGAGTAATGAGTGGGACCGAAAAGATCCATGTGGAGCAGTTCGAAGGGTTGAGTCGTTGTCATGATTGTCTTCGAGGGATGCTTGGCCCTCGTCATCTTTCCTGCTTCACAGGCACCGCATAAGTGATCCTTCTTGAACTTGACGCCCTCGATGCCTATGGCATGCTTCTTCCTTGCAAGGGCGTGGAGGTTCCTCATGCCAGCATGCCCTAGCCTCCGATGCCAGAGCCAGCATTCAGAAGCTTTTGCTAGAAGACATACGGCAAGTTGTGGTCCTGCTGAGAAATCTACCACGTACAAATCATCTTTCCGATACCCTTCAAACACTAGAGACTTGTCAGATTCCATTAGAACAAGGCAGCGATATTTTCCAAACATCACAATCATGTTTAAATCGCAAAGCATTGAGACAGACATCAAGTTGAAACCAAGGGATTCAACAAGCATGACTTTATCCATGTGTTGATCCCTTGAGATTGCAACTCTACCTAGACCCAATACCTTGCTTTTACCAGTGTCAGCAAATGTGATGTGACTTTTGTCAGATGGACGTAAGGTTGAGTCCATGAGAAGGCTTTGCTTGCCAGTCATGTGATTGGTACACCCACTATCCATAATCCATTCTGAAGCAGCTGGTGTCGTACCCTACAGTGCAGTTAGGGGGATAGGCTTCACGAAGAGAATTGTGAAGCAAAAACATTTGACGAGCCAGTGGATTATGAAAGCTTAGATCGAGATTAGGACTGATAGGGCAAGTAGCAAGCGATTCAGGAACAAAGTACATAATAAGACCATTTGGGCATTTGATCTTGCGCCCTACAAGATGTTTAAGGTCCCCAGCAATAGAGTCAGACGATTTTGGTTTTCGCCTGGAGACCTTTCCCTGCAAAAGAGAGTTAAGCTTTCTTAGCCACCCACATCTTCAAGGGTGGCGTTGAAGCAATAAGTCTAAGTGCAGCATCTGAGAATTTTGGCTTTGGAGCCCTAGCAAAAAGTCTTGCAGGTGGACAATAGTACTCATAAGAATAAGCAGAATAGTTCTTGGTCTTATGAACATGGTGGTTTGATGAAACGCGCTCATATTCACAGGCCTGAGTATGGTTTCCCTGCAAAACATTTGCGTTAGTGCGACTCAGGTGAGTCCTCTGTCTGTATGAAGCCTTTGGACCGTATGAAGCCTGTGGTTTGGGGTTTGTCTTCTTCACCTGTGGTGTCATGATGACATTCACAGGAAGATTCTCCAAACACCTTTTCGGCACCCAAACCTTCTTCATAGGCGGTCCATTCCTGCAGTTAGTACCAATATACCTGGCAAACACTTCACCATTCTGATTCTTAAATAGTTTATAGTTTGCAACAAAGGATTCATCAATAACAATGGGATTAGCACAAGTGAAGCCAGATAGGGTGGATGGATCCGTTGAAGGTTCCTTTGTAGCAACCCATGTGGTTTTGGGGTACTGCTCAGGTTTCCAGTAAGAGCCATCAGCATTCATTTTCCTTTCAAACCCAACACCCTATTTCCTAGGGTTTCGGTTCAGGATCTGCCTTTTGAGGACATCACATAGTGTCTGATGCCCTTTGAGACTTTTGTACATCCTTGTTTCAAGCAATGTCTTCAACCTAGTATTCTCATCAGCAATAGCAGTGGTATCCTCAGCAGAGGGGTTAGTTACCACATCAACAGTTGAAGATATTGCAACAGTAGCAGCAGTAGAACACTCAGCAACAGAAGTAGCATTGTCACGCTCGATGCATTTAAGACATGGTGGTTCAAATCCTTCCTGAGCGGAACTGATCTGTTCGGCGCGAGGTGACTCGTTTTCCTTTTGAAGATCTTCATGAGCCGCTCTCAATTTCTCAAGATCTTGCTTCCTTTGAAGATAATCATAGGAAAGCTTTTCATGAGTTGTTGAGAGCATTTCATGACGACTTTCAAGTTCCTCATACTTAACGTGAAGATTTTTTATTTCTTCATTAAGGACTGAGATCGAGTCATTTCAGTGTCTAACAGATCATCGCTTTTGTCTAACAGTTTTCGAATATGTTCCATAGCTTTCTGTTGTTCAGTTGCAATTTTAGCAAGTGTTTTGTAGCTGGGTTTGGAACCACAATCAGAGTCATCTTCACTAGATGTTTGATAGTGAGTAGTGCGTGTGTTTACCTTGGCACCGCGTGCCATGAAGCAGTAGGTAGGAGCGGAGTAGTCCTTGTCATTTGCATCGGTGTCGGTGATGAAGTCATTGTCTTCAGTGTTGAAGATGGACTTGGCAACGTATGCTGTAGCCAGACTTGCAACGCCAGAATCAGACTCCTCCTCAGACTCCACCTCTGCCTCCTCAGAAGTGGACTCCTCCTCTGAATCCATTTCCTTGCCAACAAACGCACGTGCCTTGCCAGATGAGCTCTTCTTGTGTGATGAAGACTTTGAGGAAGACTTGGAAGAAGACTTTGAGTATTTCTTCTTCTTCTTGTCGTCAGAGTCATATTCCTTGCTCTTCTTCTTCTTGTTGTTCTCATTGTCCCACTGCGGACACTCAGAGAAGGACACTGATTCTCTGATCTCTCTGGGTTGAGACGCCTTCATTGACCTTGGAGAGCCAGTCCCAGACTAGCTTAGATGTTTCCAAAGCACTCACGCGTCCATACTGTCCTTTGGTCAGATGACCACAGATGATGTTCTTGGCAGTGGAGTCCAGTTGAACGAACTTCTTGACATCAGCACCGGTGACACCTTCACCAGCCTTGGGAACGCCATTCTTGACGACATACCATAGGTCGACATCAATGGCTTCAAGATGCATGCGCATCTTATTCTTCCAGTAGGGATATTCAGTTCCATCGAAGACGGGGCAAGCAGCGGAGACCTTAATTATCCCTGCAGTCGACATAGCTAAAACTCTAGGTGGTTAAACCGAATCACACAGAACAAGGGAGTACCTTGCTCTGATACCAATTGAAAGTACTAGTGATCGACTAGAGGGGGGTGAATAGGCGATTTTTATGAAAGTCTTCAAAACATGGAAGTTTCGAAGACAAACGATAGAAATAAACCTATTACCATGCAGCACAAGGTAGACTACACTAGGCAAGCCATAGTCAAGTATTCAATGAAGTGAAAGCACAGTGACTAATAGCAACTAGGCAGTAAAGATCAAATAGGAAGATATTGTGAAGCCAATCAGAACAAGCAGTCACTCAGTGAAGACAAAAGATAGTGCAATCATACAATGACTTCACAAGGACCAACATTAAGGAAAGGGAAGGGAAGGATGAAACCAGTGACTCGTTGAAGATAATGATTTGTTGGACCAGTTCCAGTTGCTGTGACAACTGTACGTCTGGTTAGGGAGGCTGAGATTCACCTCAGAAGACCTCGTCTTCACCTTATTCCCCTTGAGCTGAGGACACCCAGTCCTCGCCCAATCACTCTGGTAAGTCTTCAAGGTAGACTTCCAAACCTTCACAGACTTCGTTCACCGGCAATCCACAATGACTCTTGGATGTTCAAAACGTGACGCCTAACCGGCTGGAGGATTCACAGTCCTCAAGTGTAATAAGTCTTTAGATCACACAGACAGGAAGACTTAAGTGATGCCTAACACTCTTTGGCTCTAGGTGTTTAGGGCTTTATCCTCGAAAGGAATTCTCTCTCAAAGGCTTCGAGGTGGGTTGCTCTCAAACGACAAAAGCCATACTCTAACTCTGAGCAGCCAACCATTTATGGTTGTAGGGGGTGGGCTATTTAGAGCCACTAGGCAACCCGACCTGATTTGTCCAAAAATACCCTTGGTCACTAAGGAACTAACATGTGTTCCAACGGTCAGATTTCAAACACACACGACAACTTTTCTTGGGCTACAAGCAAAGCAGACTTATCCAACTCTGGACAAGATTTGCTCTCATAGTCTTCACTCGAAGACATAGGATTTTGGTTAAGCATCACTTCAGTCATTCTGACTGGTTCTCTTGGACCCCACTTAACAGTATGGTGGTTCCTATGACTCAACAAGGAAAAACACAGAACGACGAAACTGCTAAGTCTTCGCGCTCCATAGTCTTCACGCAATGTATACTCTTATCATAGTCTTCAATGTGAATGTCTTCACATACCACCTTTGACTTCAATGTCTTCTTACATTTTTAGGGGTCATCTCTGGTAGGAAAACCGAATCAATGAGGGACTTCTACCTGTGTTATCCTACAATTCTCACAAACACATTAGTCCCTCAACTAGGTTTGTCGTCAATACTCCAAAACCAACTAGGGGTGGCATTAGATGCACTTACACTAGTTTTCCTCTACTTGACTAGCTCATTGAATCAATGATGGTTATGTTTCCTAACCATAGACATGAGTTGTCATTTGACTAATGGGATCACATCATTAGAGAATGATGTGATTGACTTGACCCATCCGTTAGCTTAGCACGATGATCGTTTAGTTTGTTGCTATTGCTTTCTCCATAACTTATACATGTTCCTATGACTATGAGTTCATGCAACTCCCGAATACCGAAGGGACACTTTGTGTTCTACCAAACGTCACAATGTAACTGGGTGATTATAAAGGTGCTCTACAGGTGTCTCCAATGGTGTTTGTTGAGTTGGCATAGATCGAGATTAGGATTTGTCACTCCGAGTATCGGAGAGGTATCTCTGGGTCCTCTCGGTAATGCACATCACTATAAGCCTTGCAAACATTGTGACTAATGAGTTAGTTGCGGGATGATGCATTACGGAACGAGTAAAGAGACTTTCCGGTAATGAGATTGAACTAGGTACCGACGATCGAATCTCGGGCAAGTAACATACCGATGACAAAGGGAACAACGTTGTTATGCGGTTTGACCGATAAAGATCTTCATAGAATATGTAGGAACCAATATGAGCATCCAGGTTCCGCTATTGGTTATTGACCAGAGACGTGTCTCGGTCATGTCTACATAGTTCTCGAACCCGTAGGGTCTGCACGCTTAACGTTCGGTGATGATTAGTATTATGAGTTTATGTGTTTTGATGTACCGAAGATAGTTCGGAGTCCCGGATGTGATCACAGACATGACGAGGAGTCTCGAAATGGTCGAGACATAAAGATTGACATATTGGACGGCTATATTCGGACACCAGATGAGTTCCAGGGGTCACCGGATATTTATCGGAGTGCCGGGGGATTATTGGAACCCCTGGGGGAACTAATGGGCCAACATGGGCCTTGTGGGAGAGAGAGGAGAGGGCCTAGGGCTGGCCACCCCCCCTTGGGAGTCCGAATTGGACAAGGAGGGGGGCTGTCGGTGTCAAAACCGGCGGATCTCGGGTAGGGCCGAACTGTGCGTCTAAGGCTGATGGTAACAGGAGGCGGGGGACACAATGTTAACCCAGGTTCGGGCCCTCTTGATGGAGGTAATACCCTACTTCCTGCTTGATTGATCTTGATTATATGAGTATTACAAGAGTTGATCTACCACGAGATCGTAGAGGCTAAACCCTAGAAGCTAGCCTATGATTATGATTGTTCTGGTCCTACGGACTAAACCCTCCGGTTTATATAGACATCGGAGGGGGCTAGGGTTACCCAGAGTCGGTTACAGAGAAGGAGATCTACATATCCGAATCGCCAAGCTTGCCTTCCACACAAAGAAGAGTCCCACCCGAACACGGGACAAAGCCTTCAATCTTGTATCTTCATAATCCAACAGTCCGGCCAAAGTATATAGTCCGGCTGTCCGAGGACCCCTAATCCAGGACTCCCTCAGTAGCCCCTGAACCAAGCTTCAATGACGATGAGTCTAGCACACAGATTGTCTTCGGCATTGCATGGCGGGTTCTTCTCCAAATCCCGAGTACCTACCGTAACGAGTAGTATCCGGCTTCCCATGAATGTTGCACTCCTCCGCTTCTGTGCTTTAATAATGGCTATCTCACACGTGTCGAGCGAATGCGAGAAGTCGGGGCATTTTTACATTTGCCACCCTAACCATGTAAGTAAATCGTCTATTTAAAGAGACGGGGATCCTCAGATCCATATCACACAATCCTCCCACAACGAGTATCCATTGGAGCGCGCCCGGAAAAGTCCATCCCGTCATGGCCGGTCATCGCAACTCCTCCTCTTGCTCCCGTAGCACTAAGCCAGGCAATTGGGAGAAGTGTTCTGTCCCCCACATCCAATTAGTAGAGTTACAGACCCAGGGGTTTCTCCCTCCTGCGTATATGGTCCCCGTCTGAGCCGGACTAGCCACTTATAATGGCGGGGAGCAAGCGGAGAGCTTTCCCAACCCATCCAGGGGGGAGCGGGTACGCCTTGTGAAGGAAATATGCCCTAGAGGCAATAATAAAGTTATTATTTATTTCCTTATATCATGATAAATGTTTATTATTCATGCTAGAATTGTATTAACCGGAAACATAATACATGTGTGAATACATAGACCAACAGAGTGTCACTAGTATGCCTCTACTTGACTAGCTCGTTAATCAAAGATGGTTATGTTTCCTAACCATGAACAACGAGTTGTTATTTGATTAAACGAGGTCACATCATTAGTAGAATGATCTGATTGACATGACCCATTCCATTAGCTTAGCACCCGATCGTTTAGTATGTTGCTATTGCTTTCTTCATGACTTATACATGTTCCTATAACTATGAGATTATGCAACTCCCGTTTACCGGAGGAACACTTTGGGTACTACCAAACGTCACAACGTAACTGGGTGATTATAAAGGAGTACTACAGGTGTCTCCAATGGTAGATGTTGGGTTGGCGTATTTCGAGATTAGGGTTTGTCACTCCGATTGTCGGAGAGGTATCTCTGGGCCCTCTCGGTAATGCACATCACATAAGCCTTGCAAGCACTGCAACTAATATGTTAGTTGTGAGATGATGTATTACGGAACGAGTAAAGAGACTTGCCGGTAACGAGATTGAACTAGGTATTGGATACCGACGATCGAATCTCGGGCAAGTAACATACCGATGACAAAGGGAACAACGTATGTTGTTATGCGGTCTGACCGATAAAGATCTTCGTAGAATATGTAGGAGCCAATATGGGCATCCAGGTCCCGCTATTGGTTATTGACCGGAGACGTGTCTCGGTCATGTCTACATTGTTCTCGAACCGTAGGGTCCGCACGCTTAACGTTACGATGACAGTTATTATGAGTTTATGCATTTTGATGTACCGAAGGTTGTTCGGAGTCCCGGATGAGATCACGGACATGACGAGGAGTCTCGAAATGGTCGAGACGTAAAGATTGATATATTGGAAGCCTATGTTTGGACATCGGAAGTGTTCCGGGTGAAATCGGGATTTTACCGGAATACAGGGAGGGTTACCGGAACCCCCCGGGAGACTAATGGGCCTATTGGGCCTTAGTGGAAAAAGAGAAAAGGGACAAGCCCAAGCTGGCTGGCGCCCCCCCTTTCCCCAAGTCCTAGTAGGACTAGGATAGGGGGCCGGCCCCCCTTCTCTCTCTTTTCCCCCCGGGAGTCCTAATTGGATTAGGATTGGGGGGAGGAGTCCTACTCCCGGTGGGAGTAGGACTCCCCTGCGCCTCCTCTCCCTGGCCGGCCGGCTCCCCCTCCTCCAACCTTTATATAAGGGGGCAGGGGGCACCCCAAGACACACAAGTTGATCCTTGAGATCGTTCCTTAGCCGTGTGCGGTGCCCCCTGCCACCAAATTCCACCTCGGTCATATCGTTGTAGAGCTTAGGCGAAGCCCTGCGTCAGTAGTACATCAAGATCGTCACCACGCCGTCGTGCTGACGGAACTCTTCCTCGACGCTTTGCTGGATCGGAGCCCGAGGAACGTCATCGAGCTGAACGTGTGCTAAGAACTCGGAGGTGCCGGAGTAACGGTGCTTGGATCGGTCGGATCGGGAAGAAGACGTACGACTACTTCCTCTACGTTGTGTGATCGCTTCCGCAGTCGGTCTGCGTTGGTACATAGACAACACTCTCCCCTCTCGTTGCTGTGCATCACCATGATCTTGCGTGTGCGTAGGAAATTTTTCGAAATTACTGCGTTCCCCAACAGTGGCATCCGAGCCTAGGTTTTATGGTTTGATGTTATTTGCACGAGTAGAACACAAGTGAGTTGTGGGTGATACAAGTCATACTGCCTACCAGCATGTCATACTTTGGTTCGGCGGTATTGTTGGTTGAGACGATCCGGACCAACCTTACGCGTACTCTTACGCGAGACCGGTTCCCTCGATGTGCTTTGCACATAGATGGCTTGCGGAAGACTGTCTCTCCAACTTTAGTTGAACCAAGTGTGACTACGCCCGGTCCTTGAGAAGGTTAAAACGGAGTCTATTTGACGAACTATCGTTGTGTTTTTGATGCGTAGGTGAGATGAGTTCTTACTTAAAGCCCGTAGCAGCCACGTAAAACTTGCAACAACAAAGTAGAGGACGTCTAACTTGTTTTTGCAGGGCATGTTGTGATGTGATATGGTCAAGGCATGATGCTGATTTTATTGTATGAGATGATCATGTTTTGTAACCGAATTATCGGCAACTGGCAGGAGCCATATGGTTGTCGCTTTATTGTATGCAATGCAATCGCGAAGTAATGCTTTACTTTATTACTAAGCGGTAGTGATAGTCATGGAAGCATAAGATTGGCGAGACGACAACGTTGCTACGATGGAGATCAAGGTGGCGCGCCGGTGACGATGGTGATCATGACGGTGCTTCGGAGATGGAGATCACAAGCACAAGATGATGATGGCCATATCATATCACTTATATTGATTGCATGTGATGTTTATCCTTTTATGCATCTTATCTTGCTTTGATTGACGGTAGCATTATAAGGTGATCTCTCACTAAATTATCAAGAAGTGTTCTCCCTGAGTATGCACCGTTGCCAAAGTTCGTCGTGCCCAGACACCACGTGATGATCGGGTGTGATAAGCTCTACGTCCATCTACAACGGGTGCAAGCCAGTTTTGCACACGCAGAATACTCAGGTTAAACTTGACGAGCCTAGCATATGCAGATATGGCCTCGGAACACAGAGACCGAAAGGTCGAGCGTGAATCATATAGTAGATATGATCAACATGACGATGTTCACCATTGAAAACTACTCCATCTCACGTGATGATCGGTTATGGTTTAGTTGATTTGGATCACGTGATCACTTAGAGGATTAGAGGGATGTCTATCTAAGTGGGAGTTCCTAAGTAATTTGATTAACTGAACTTAAACTTATCATGAACTTAGTACCTGATAGTATCTTGCTTGTTTATGTTGATTGTAGATAGATGGCTCGTGCTATTGTTCCGTTGAATTTTAATGCGTTCCTTGAGAAAGCAAAGTTGAAAGATGATGGTAGCAATTACACGGACTGGGTCCGTAACCTGAGGATTATCCTCATTGCTGCACAGAAGAATTACGTCCTGGAAGCACCGCTGGGTGACAGGCCTGCTGCTGGAGCAACGCCAGATGTTATGAACGTCTGGCAGAGCAAAGCTGATGACTACTCGATAGTTCAGTGTGCCATGCTTTACGGCTTAGAATCGGGACTTCAACGACGTTTTGAACGTCATGGAGCATATGAGATGTTCCAGGAGTTGAAGTTAATATTTCAAGCAAATGCCCGAATTGAGAGATATGAAGTCTCCAATAAGTTCTATAGCTGCAAGATGGAGGAGAACAGTTCTGTCAGTGAGCATATACTCAAAATGTCTGGGTATAATAATCACTTGATTCAGATGGGAGTTAATCTTCCAGATGATTGCGTCATTGACAGAATTCTCCAATCACTGCCACCAAGCTACAAGAGCTTCGTGATGAACTATAATATGCAAGGGATGAACAAGACTATTCCCGAGCTCTTCGCAATGCTGAAAGCTGCGGAGGTAGAAATCAAGAAGGAGCATCAAGTGTTGATGGTTAACAAAACCACTGGTTTCAAGAAAAAGGGCAAAGGAAAGAAGAAGGGGAACTTCAAGAAGAACAACAAGCAAGTTGCTGCTCAAGAGAAGAAACCCAAGTCTGGACCTAAGCCTGAAACTGAGTGCTTCTACTGCAAGCAGACTGGTCACTGGAAGCGGAACTGCCCCAAGTATTTGGCGGATAAGAAGGATGGCAAGGTGAACAAAGGTATATGTGATATACATGTTATTGATGTGTACCTTACTAGAGCTCGCAGTAGCACCTGGGTATTTGATACTGGTTCTGTTGCTAATATTTGCAACTCGAAACAGGGACTACGGAATAAGCGGACGCTAGCAAAGGACGAGGTGACGATGCGCGTGGGAAACGGTTCCAAAGTCAATGTGATCGCGGTCGGCACGCTACCTCTACATCTACCTTCGGGATTAATATTAGACCTAAATAATTGTTATTTGGTGCCAGCGTTGAGCATGAACATTATATCTGGATCTTGTTTGATGCGAGACGGTTATTCATTTAAATCAGAGAATAATGGTTGTTCTATTTATATGAGTAATATCTTTTATGGTCATGCACCCTTGAAGAGTGGTCTGTTCTTATTGAATCTCGATAGTAGTGATACACATATTCATAATGTAGAAGCCAAAAGATGCAGAGTTGATAATGATAGTGCAACTTATTTGTGGCACTGCCGTTTAGGTCATATCAGTGTAAAGCGCATGAAGAAACTCCATACTGATGGGCTTTTGGAACCACTTGATTATGAATCACTTGGTACTTGCGAACCGTGCCTCATAGGCAAGATGACTAAAACACCGTTCTCCGGTACTATGGAGAGAGCAACAGATTTATTGGAAATCATACATACCGATGTATGTGGTCCGATGAATATTGAGGCTCGTGGCGGATATCGTTATTTTCTCACCTTCACAGATGATTTAAGCAGATATGGGTATATCTACTTAATGAAACATAAATCTGAAACATTTGAAAAGTTCAAAGAATTTCAGAGTGAGGTTGAAAATCATCGTAACAAGAAAATAAAGTTTCTACGATCTGATCGTGGAGGAGAATATTTGAGTTACGAGTTTGGTGTACATTTGAAAAATTGTGGAATAGTTTCGCAACTCACGCCACCCGGAACACCACAGCGTAATGGTGTGTCCGAACGTCGTAATCGTACTTTACTAGATATGGTGCGATCTATGATGTCTCTTACTGATTTACCGCTATCGTTTTGGGGTTATGCTTTAGAGACGGCCGCATTCACGTTAAATAGGGCACCATCAAAATCCGTTGAGACGACGCCTTATGAACTATGGTTTGGCAAGAAACCAAAGTTGTCGTTTCTTAAAGTTTGGGGCTGCGATGCTTATGTGAAAAAGCTTCAACCTGATAAGCTCGAACCCAAAGCGGAGAAATGTGTCTTCATAGGATACCCAAAGGAAACTGTTGGGTATACCTTCTATCACAGATCCGAAGGCAAGACATTCGTTGCTAAGAATGGATCATTTCTAGAGAAGGAGTTTCTCTCGAAAGAAGTGAGTGGGAGGAAAGTAGAACTTGACGAGGTAACTGTACCTGCTCCCTTATTGGAAAATAGTACATCACAGAAAACTGTTTCTGCGACACCTATACCAATCAGTGAGGAAGCTAATGATGATGATCATGAAACTTCAGGGCAAGATGCTACTGAACCACGTAGATCAACCAGAGTGAGATCCGCACTAGAGTGGTACGGTAATCCAGTTCTGGAAGTCATGCTACTAGATCATGATGAACCTACGAACTATGAAGAAGCGATGGTGAGCCCAGATTCCGCAAAGTGGCTTGAGGCCATGAAATCTGAGATGGGATCCATGTATGAGAACAAAGTATGGACTTTGATTGACTTGCCCGATGATCGGCAAGCAATTGAGAATAAATGGATCTTCAAGAAAAAGACTGACGCTGACGGTAATGTTACTGTCTATAAAGCTCGACTTGTCGCAAAAGGTTTTCGACAAGTTCAAGGGGTTGACTACGATGAGACTTTCTCACCCGTAGCGATGCTTAAGTCCGTCAGAATTATGTTAGCAATTGCCGCATTTTATGATTATGAAATATGGCAGATGGATGTCAAAACTGCATTCCTGAATGGATTTCTGGAAGAAGAGTTGTATATGGTACAACCAGGAGGTTTTGTCGATCCAAAAGGAGCTAACAAAGTATGCAAACTCCAGCGATCCATTTATGGACTGGTGCAAGCATCTCGGAGTTGGAATAAACGCTTTGATAGTGTGATCAAAGCATTTGGCTTTATACAGACTTTTGGAGAAGCCTGTATTTACAAGAAAGTGAGTGGGAGCTCTGTAGCATTTCTGATATTATATGTGGATGACATATTGCTGATTGGAAATGATATAGAATTTCTGGATAGCATAAAGGGATACTTGAATAAAAGTTTTTCGATGAAAGACCTCGGGGAAGCTGCTTACATATTAGGCATAAAGATCTATAGAGATAGATCAAAACGCTTAATTGGACTTTCACAGAGCACATACCTTGACAAGATTTTGAAGAAGTTCAAAATGGATCAAGCAAAGAAAGGGTTCTTGCCTGTGTTACAAGGTGTGAAGTTGAGTCAGACTCAATGCCCGACCACTGCAGAAGATAGAGAGAAAATGAAAGATGTTCCCTATGCTTCAGCCATAGGCTCTATCATGTATGCAATGCTGTGTACCAGACCTGATGTGCGCCTTGCTATAAGTTTAGCAGGGAGGTACCAAAGTAATCCAGGAGTGGATCACTGGACAGCGGTCAAGAACATCCTGAAATACCTGAAAAGGACTAAGGATATGTTTCTCGTATATGGAGGTGACAAAGAGCTCACCGTAAGAGGTTACGTTGAGGCAAGCTTTGACACTGATCCGGACGATTCTAAATCGCAAACCGGATACGTGTTTACTTTAAACGGTGGAGCTATCAGTTGGTGCAGTTCTAAACAAAGCGTCGTAGCGGGATCTACATGTGAAGCGGAATACATAGCTGCTTCGGAAGCAGCAAACAAAGGAGTCTGGATGAAGGAGTTCATATCCGATCTAGGTGTCATACCTAGTGCATCGGGTCCAATGAAAATCTTCTGTGACAATACTGGTGCAATTGCCTTGGCAAAGGAATCCAGATTTCACAAAAGAACCAAACACATCAAGAGACGCTTCAACTCCATCCGGGATTTAGTCCAGGTGGGAGACATAGAGATTTGCAAGATACATACGGATCTGAATGTTGCAGACCCGTTGACTAAGCCTCTTCCACGAGCAAAACATGATCAGCACCAAGACTCCATGGGTGTTAGAATCATTACTGTGTAATCTAGATTATTGACTCTAGTGCAAGTGGGAGACTGAAGGAAATATGCCCTAGAGGCAATAATAAAGTTATTATTTATTTCCTTATATCATGATAAATGTTTATTATTCATGCTAGAATTGTATTAACCGGAAACATAATACATGTGTGAATACATAGACCAACAGAGTGTCACTAGTATGCCTCTACTTGACTAGCTCGTTAATCAAAGATGGTTATGTTTCCTAACCATGAATAAGGAGTTTTTATTTGATTAAACGAGGTCACATCATTAGTAGAATGATCTGATTGACATGACCCATTCCATTAGCTTTGCACCCGATCGTTTAGTATGTTGCTATTGCTTTCTTCATGACTTATACATGTTCCTGTAACTATGAGATTATGCAACTCCCGTTTACCGGAGGAACACTTTGGGTACTACCAAACGTCACAACGTAACTGGGTGATTATAAAGGAGTACTACAGGTGTCTCCAATGGTAGATGTTGGGTTGGCGTATTTCGAGATTAGGGTTTGTCACTCCGATTGTCGGAGAGGTATCTCTGGGCCCTCTCGGTAATGCACATCACATAAGCCTTGCAAGCACTGCAACTAATATGTTAGTTGTGAGATGATGTATTACGGAACGAGTAAAGAGACTTGCCGGTAACGAGATTGAACTAGGTATTGGATACCGACGATCGAATCTCGGGCAAGTAACATACCGATGACAAAGGGAACAACGTATGTTGTTATGCGGTCTGACCGATAAAGATCTTCGTAGAATATGTAGGAGCCAATATGGGCATCCAGGTCCCGCTATTGGTTATTGACCGGAGACGTGTCTCGGTCATGTCTACATTGTTCTCGAACCGTAGGGTCCGCAGGCTTAACGTTACGATGACAGTTATTATGAGTTTATGCATTTTGATGTACCGAAGGTTGTTCGGAGTCCCGGATGAGATCACGGACATGACGAGGAGTCTCGAAATGGTCGAGACGTAAAGATTGATATATTGGAAGCCTATGTTTGGACATCGGAAGTGTTCCGGGTGAAATCGGGATTTTACCGGAATACAGGGAGGGTTACCGGAACCCCCCGGGAGACTAATGGGCCTATTGGGCCTTAGTGGAAAAAGAGAAAAGGGACAAGCCCAAGCTGGTCGGCGCCCCCCCCTTTCCCCAAGTCCTAGTAGGACTAGGATAGGGGCCGGCCCCCCTTCTCTCTCTTTTCCCCCCGGGAGTCCTAATTGGATTAGGATTGGGGGGAAGAGTCCTACTCCCGGTGGGAGTAGGACTCCCCTGCGCCTCCTCTCCCTGGCCGGCCGGCTCCCCCTCCTCCAACCTTTATATACGGGGGCAGGGGGCACCCCAAGACACACAAGTTGATCCTTGAGATCGTTCCTTAGCCGTGTGCGGTGCCCCCTGCCACCAAATTCCACCTCGGTCATATCGTTGTAGAGCTTAGGCGAAGCCCTGCGTCGGTAGTACATCAAGATCGTCACCACGCCCTCGTGCTGACGGAACTCTTCCTCGATGCTTTGCTGGATCGGAGCCCGAGGAACGTCATCGAGCTGAACGTGTGCTAAAAACTCGGAGGTGCCGGAATAATGGTGCTTGGATCGGTCGGATCGGGAAGAAGACGTACGACTACTTCCTCTACGTTGTGTGATCGCTTCCGCAGTCGGTCTGCGTTGGTACGTAGACAACACTCTCCCCTCTCGTTGCTGTGCATCACCATGATCTTGCGTGTGCGTAGGAAATTTTTCGAAATTACTGCGTTCCCCAACACCTTGTCCCTTACTTATTGAGGGGACTCAGATTTCCAATCCATCCGTTCCTCCACGGGCTCCTGGAGTTCTACAGCCTCCAGCTGCATAACTTTACTCCCGCCTCCATATTACACATCGCCGGCTACGTCGCCTTTTGCGAGCTGTTTCTGGGCTGCGAAGCTCATTTTGAGCTATGGAAGATGCTATTCTGCCTTGTACCCCGTACACAGGAGGGGTCAATATATCAAGCGGGCGGAGCCAAAATATGGCGCACTGCCGGGACCGGATACCTGTTTGGTACTCCGAATAAGACATCCGAAGACTGGCCTTCGGAGTGGTTTTATATGGAGGACGTCCCCCTTCCGGACCCTATTCAGATGGGCCTTCCTGAGTTTAACAATGCCCCTTTGAAGAAACGCCGCAGTTGGCGCCCTCGGAGCCCCCAAGAGGAAGATAACAGAGAGGTCCTTTACCTGACGGGCAAGATAAAAACGCTGGCCAAATCAGGACTGACAATAGTCGAGGTTATGTCAATATGTATAATGCGGGGGGTGTGGCCACTTCAGTATCGGGGGAAAACCCATGTGGCACTTCAATGGAGAAGATGATGCCACTCGCTGCGGTCGTAAAGGTCCGGACTCCGCCGCTGCTCTAGCGAAAATACTGTCCGATTTGTACAAAGGAGAGGAAGAGGAGTTCATCCGCATTAAGCCACAGGATGAATTCTCCTTGTACAACCCCCCAAATTGGGTGAGCTGCTACCTTTTACTCTAGACCTTCCCGCATTCTTCATCATAAATATTTACCTTGCTATTTCATAGCAGGAACTGCGAAAAGCTATGAGCGAGGTCCACAGCCCGTCTGTACAGCCAGAGGACCCTGACCGGGCCCTCGACCCCGGACTCGAAGAAGATTCAGACATATTTGTGGAGCTCATCGACAGGACGTTCTATCAGTTAAGCTGCGACGGTGCCTTGGTGGCCATCATAGCCGATTATCCTGGCCTGCTCCCTGCATCGCATGTAAGTAAAACCGGAGTCCCAACTTCCGAGAAGGATCCCTTTTTTGCACCTCACCCATCACACACGTATTGCGTCTTACAGGGAAGGCCCCCAGGGCGCCATGTCGAACCCGCGGTGACTCATCAACAAGGGGCACCGAAGCCGGGTAGGCTTAAAAGGAAGGCGGTCAGGACTGAGACGCCGTTGCAGAGGTATGAAAAAAACCCTGCTTCATGGTTGTTGTCTTTAAAATATAATAATGTCCATGGTTCATGGCAGAAAAAATGCTCGCCGGACCGTGTCCGGAGAGCCTGCCGGCCACGCCTCCGCCAGTCGGACTCTAGAGCCGGACTTAGGGGCAGATGCTAACATGGGGACAACACCGGATGTTCCTCCTACAGAGGATGCGGATAGGCTGTCTGCTACAAATTCCGAAGTGGAGAGTGCCATGAATCACAGGCGTCGCCGGGCCGTACTCCGCGAACATGGTTTCTCCGAAGAGGCGTTTGATGCCTTCAACTCAGGAGACGCGTACATCCGAGCTGCTCAAAATGGCCTTGCCAGAGCCACAGACCAGTATGTAAAGGATATATGGGTAATAAAATCTGATAATTATGTATATCAGTAGCCCCCCTGCGACTTGAGACAGTTGGCACAACTGATTTAAGGATCATTATATGTGTAGGTTCTTATGGAGAAGAATACCCAGTTGTCTCAAGAGCCGGAGGAGTGCAAAGCCCAGCTACGGGCCGCAGTTGCCGGAATGGAGGAGTTCAAGAAGGCCTCATGTGGTAATACTTGTCCTGATCGAAAAGAATGAAATGACATGTACCAATTAGTATTCGGCATGCATGCAAATCTAATAATAGATTCTGCAGATGATCCCGGAGTGAATCCGAAGATCGTGCGAGGGGATGAGCAACATGCTCAATGACAGCTAGAGGCTGGCGAGCGCGTGCTTACATGGGTTAGGCGGGAGAAAAACGATCTCCAAGATGCCAATACCCGGCTGGGCGTTGAACTGAAAGATGTTTGGGACCAGCTAGCTGACTCCGTAAAGGAGAATAAGAGGCTTCGACGCGCCATTTTTAGTAAGTGCTTAAACGAAATTTTATAGAGTTCGACGAAGAAATCGGCTAATAGAGTTATATCTATAGGTATGCTAACGGGTCGTCCCGAAGAGGAGATGCCCGGATCTGCGGGCGATCTTCTGCCAGAGCTCTCACAGCTGCATGAACAAGTTCGGCGGGTGATGCAGGGCATTGCCCAGGCCTTGTGGCCATCCGCCTCCCTGCCAGGAGGCATGGGGGAGCTCATAGAGATGCTCAAGGGAGCGCGGCGGCACTTCCAATTATGGAAGATATCTGCCTGCCGACAAGGTGCAAGGGAAGCCTGGGCCATGGTGAAGACGCGATATATCAAGGCTGACCCGAACCACATGGCCGAGGTGGGACCTGTAGGGTCTGATGGGAAAGAGATCCCCGTTAGTCTGGTATATGACCAGGTAAAATTAGCCGCAAAGTATTCCCAACAGGATTGTAGGCTAGACAGCCTGTTGGATGGTATAGAAGAAGAATTTAGTCAGTCTAAGTGACTGTGTACTTCAAGTGACATATTTTGTCCCTAGCCGGATTGTAAATCATTTGTCATGGCGGACCTTTTCGCTTCGACCTCCGGACCCGACAGTCCGGAGTGTATCCAAATACCCGCTTAGTTATGTAAAAACCGGGGTACGCGTGGAAACTAGGCGTAGGGTTCATAAGTGCTTGAACAGACAAGTACCCAACTAGCTATGTTATATTACATGGATAGTAAGAAACATCTTCCAGGGAGAATAGTTCCGTTAAGGGTTCCTTTCCCTGGGTACACACGCATTAATGTGCATGTCTGAACTGCAAAAAGAGACGCAGGATATAAACATATGGGGGCATGTAATGCAATAAGTAAAAGTCATCTTTTGTTCACCGACCGAATATTCCCTTAAGAACGCTAGCTTTCTGTGACGCCCCGAGACCGTTGCGCCAGGTGTCTTCCAGTTATGCGCCGTCGTTGCCATGTCTTTTGCTCACGTGTCGCATCTTGCCATGTCATCATGTGCATTGCATCATCATGTTTCCAAAACTTGTATCTGTCCCGGTCTCCAAGTTCTTTCCGTTGTCTGTATTGAGCCCAGACACACTTGCATGCGCCCGCGGCACGTCCGAAATATTATTTTATAAGTGGCTAGAAAATGTTCTCGGAACGGGTTGAAAGTTGACATGCGGGGTTGTTATGTTGTGAGTAGACCGCCTGTCAAATTTCATCGCATTCGGAGTTCGTTTGATAGCCCAACCGTTAAACTATAGCGGCAATAGTAGCCGGTCTATCGTCGGACGTTTTAGGTCTCTGGAAACAGTTGCCGGGCTGATCTCTTAATCTTCTCTCTTCATAACCCACTTCCACTCTAAACTAGCCCATCAAACCCCTGCCTCTGTGGCCTTTTATCAGACTCCCCCTCTCTGCACAGTTCTCGACCCCCTCGCGTGCGCGTCCGAAAGTTGTCCCGAACCCGACTTGGGCAGTTGTCATTGTTGGACTCAGTTCATCCCCAAACATCTACAAAACATCTCCGTTTTTCTTTTTGGTCTCCCTAGCCTATTTATCTCGAGCGTCCGATCTAAATCGGAGGGTCCGATTAGCCCCTAAACCAACCCACTCACTATATAAAATCGGCAACCCTAAATTCTAGGGATTGATACGTCTCCAACGTATTTATAATTTTTGATTGCTCCATGCTATATTATCTACTGTTTTGGACATTACTGGGCTTTATTATCCACTATTATATTATTTTTGGGACTAACCTATTAACCGAAGGCCCAGCCCAGAATTGCTGTTTTTTGCCTGTTTTAGGGTTTCGAAGAAAAGAAATATAAAACGGAGTCCAAATGGAATGAAACCTTCGGGAACGTGATTTTCTCATCGAATACAACTCAGGAGACTTGGACCCTATGTCAAGACACGTAACAGGAGGCCACGAGGTAGGGGGGCGCGCCTACCCCCCCCCCCCCAGGCGCGCCCTCCACCCTCGTGGGCCCCCTGTTGCTCCACCGACGTACTTCTTCCTCCTATATATACCCACGCACCCCCAAACGACCAGATACAGAGCCAAAACCCTAATTCCACCGCCGTAACTTTCTGTATCCACGAGATCCCATCTTGGGGCCTGTTCCGGAGCTCCGCCGGAGGGGGCATCGATCACGGAGGGCTTCTACATCAACACCATAGCCCTTCCGATGAAGTGTGAGTAGTTTGCCTCAGACCTACGGGTCCATAGTTAGTAGCTAGATGGCTTCTTCTCTCTTTTTGGATCTCAATACAATGTTCTCCCCCTCTCTTGTGGAGATCTATTTGATGTAATCTTCTTTTTGCGGTGTGTTTGTTGAGACCGATGAATTGTGGGTTTATGGTCAAGTCTATCTATGAATAATATTTGAATCTTCTCTAAATTCTTTTATGTATGATTGGTTATCTTTGCAAGTCTCTTCGAATTACCAGTTTGGTTTGGCCTACTAGATTGATCTTTCTTGCAATGGGAGAAGTGCTTAGCTTTGGGTTCAATCTTGCGGTGTCCTTTCCCGGTGACAGTAAGGGCAGCAAGGCATGTATTGTATTGTTGCCATCGAGGATAACAAGATGGGGTTTTCTTCATATTGCATGAGTCTATCCCTCTAGATCATGTCATCTTGCTTAAGGCGTTACTCTGTTTTTACTTAATACGCTAGATGGATGTTGGATAGAGGTCGATGAGTGGAGTAATAGTAGTAGATGCAGCCAGGAGTCGGTCTACTTGTCTTGGACGTGATGCCTATATACATGATCATACATAGATATTCTCATAACTATGCTCAATTCTGTCATTTGCTCAACAGTAATTTGGTCACCCACTGTAGAATACTTATGCTCTCAAGAGAAGCCACTAGTGAAACCTATGGCCCCGGGGTCTATCTTTATCATATCAATCTCCTACTACTTTTTTATTTACTTTGCTATTTACTTTTCCTTTACTTTACTTTGCATCTTTATCATAAAAATACCAAAAATATTATCTTATCATATCTATCAGATCTCACTCTCGTAAGTGGCCTTATAGGGATTGACAACCCCTATTTGCGTTGGTTGCGAGGATTTATTTGTTTTGTGCAGGTGCAAGGGACTCACGCGTAGCCTCCTACTGGATTGATACCTTGGTTCTCAAAAACTGAGGGAAATACTTACGCTACTTTGCTGCATTATCCCTTCCTCTTCGGGGAAAACCAACGCAGTGCTAAAAGAGGTAGCAAGAAGGATTTCTGGCACCGTTGCCGGGGAGGTCTATGCAAAAGTCAACATACCAAGTACCCATCACATACCCTTATCTCCCGCATTACATTATTTTCCATTTGCCTCTCGTTTTCCTCTCCCCCCCCACTTCACCCTTGCTGTTTTATTCGCCCTCTCTCTCTATCCTCCCTCTCTATTTGCCTCTTTTTGCCCGCTTGCTTTTTGTTTGCTTGTGTGTTAGTTTGCTTGCTTATCGTTATGGCTAGTTCTTTACCTTCTGCCTCTATGTCTGAAATTGGGGATACTATTGTCGATAATAATTTTGATGCTCCTACTAAAGAACCCACTATCTCACATATAAAAAGATTCCGTGTTGGTAGTGGTAATATTATTGGAAAAGGAGTTATTCAAGATTTCTTTACTTGTGCCGGTCTGTACCCTCTATGGGTAGTTCTATCCTTCATTGAACTAGTAGTCTTGCGGACGCTATTGCCATGCTTATATTTGAACTTGAAGGGAAATTCATGCACATGCATCCTTCCATACAAAGGATTTTCCTAGAATTTTCTAATATTGAGCATTCTTCTGTTAAGCGTGCCGTTACTATCTTTTTGGCTCATGAGTTTCGATTCATAATAAAAGAGGCCAAACAAATCTTTGCGCATTATAGGGTGGACGCTTGCCGTCCTCCCATAGAGGCCATCCTCTTTGATCAAGAAGAAATAATGCGTTTCAATCTCTAGACTATGTTGCTTTCAATGAAAATCTCAGAAAAAGGGTGCCTACCAATGTTTTAGTTGATAGAATTTCTGAACTTAATGATGATTTGACTGTTCGAAATAATGAATTGGGATATTCTCTTGAATATAGGCTCACAAAGTTCTGTCAAAATAATGCTTATAACGATGAATAGGTTGTGCAATATGAAGGACCGAAGGAGGAACCTATACCTCCCAAGGTTGATCTTGGAGACTCTTGTCCCAATAAATTTAGCCCTTTTGATTACTTTTTCTTGCCTCAAAGAAAACTTGCTGCTGAACGTAGAGAATATGAAATGAATTTTAATAATCTATCTTACTATTATGGCAATACCTAGATCTATTCTTGCTTGTTATGCCTAGCTAGGGGCGTTAAACGATAGCGCTTGTTGGGAGGCAACCCAATTTTATTTTTATTCCTTGATTTTTGCTCCTGTTTAGTAATAAATAAATTATCTAGCCTCTGTTTTGGTTGTGTTTTTTGCATTTAATTAGTGTTTGTGCCAAGTAGAATCGTTGGGAAGACTTGGGGAAAATCTTGTTGAACTTGCTGTAAAAAACAAAAACTTTAGCGCTCAAGAGAACTGCTGCCATTTTTATTTGGAAAGTGCTATTTAGTTAAAAAAATTGCAGATGATTAATAGATAAATTCCTCACGTCCAGAAATTTATTTTAGAATTTTTAGGATACCAGATCTTGCGCTAGCTACAGATTACTACAGACTGTTCTGTTTTTGACAGATTCTGTTTTTCGTGTGTTGTTTCCTTATTTTGATGAATCTATGGCTAGTAAAATAGTTTATAAACCATAGAGAAGTTGGAATACAGTAGGTATAACACCCATATAAATAAAGAATGAGTTCATTATAGTACCTTGAAGTGGTCTTTTGTTTTCTTTCGCTAACGGAGCTCACGAGATTTTCTACTTTAAGTTTTGTGTTGTGAAGTTTTCAAGTTTTGGGTAAAGATTTGATGGATTATGGAACAAGGAGTGGCAAGAGCCTAAGCTTGGGGATGCCCATGGCACCCCCAATATAATCTAAGAACACCTAAAAGCCAAAGCTTGGGGATGCCCCGGAAGGCATCCCCTCTTTCGTCTACTTCTATCGGTAACTTTACATGGAGCTATATTTTTATTTATCACATGATATGTGTTTTGCTTGGAGCGTCTTGTATGATTTGAGTATTTGCTTGTTAGTTTAACACAATCATCCTTTCTGTACACACCTTTTGAGAGAGCCATACATGATTTGGTAATTGTTATAATACTCTATGTGCTTCGCTTATATCTTTTGAGTTATATAATTTTGCTCTACTGTTTCACTTATATTTTTTAGAGCACGGTGGTGGATTTGTTTTATAGAAACTATTGATCTCTCATGCTTCACTTAGATTATTTTGAGAGTCTTAAATAGCACGGTAATTTGCTTAAAATCCCAATATGCTTGGTATGCAAGGTTAATAATAAAACTTTCTTATGAGTGTGTTGAATACTATGAGAAGTTTGATACTTGATAATTTTTTTGAGATATAAAGATGGTGATATTAAAGTCGTGCTAGTTGAGTAGTTGTGAATTTGAGAAATACTTGTGTTGAAGCTTGTGATTCCCGTAGCATGCACGTATGGTGAACCGTTATGTGATGAAGTCGGAGCATGATTTATTTTTTGACTGCCTTCCTTATGAGTGGCGGTCGGGGACGAGCGATGGTCTTTTCCTACCAATCTATCCCCCTAGGAGCATGCGCGTAATACTTTGCTTTGATAACTTGTAGATTTTTGCAATAATTATATGAGTTCTTTATGAGTAATGTTGAGTCCATGGATTATACACACTCTCACCCTTCCACCTTTGCTAGCCTCTCTAATACCGCGCACCTTTCGCCGGTATCATACACCCACCATATACCTTCCTCAAAACAACCACCATACCTACCTATTATGGCATTTCCATAGCCATTCCGAGATATATTGCCATGCAACTTTCCACCGCTCCGTTTATGACACACTCCATCATTTTCATATTGCATATCCCGGTACACCGCCGGAGGCATTCATATAGAGTCATATTTTGTTCTAAGTATCGAGTTGTAATTGTTGAGTTGTAAGAAAAATAAAAGTGTGATGATCATCATTATTAGAGCATTGTCCCAGTGAGGAAAGGATGATGGAGACTATGATTCCCCAACAAGTCGGGATGAGACTCCGGACGAAAATTAAAAAGATATAAAAAAAGAGAAAGAAAAGAGGTCATAAAAAAGAGAAAAGGCCCAAATAAAAAATTGAGAGAAAAAGAGAGAAGGGGCAATGTTACTATCCTTTTACCACACTTGTGCTTCAAAGTAGCACCATGATCTTCATAGTAGAGAGTCTCTCATGTTATCACTTTCATATACTAGTGGGAATTTTTAATTATAGAACTTGGCTTGTATATTCCAATGACGGGCTTCCTCAAATTGCCCTAGGTCTTCATGAGCAAGCAAGTTGGATGCACACCCACTTAGTTTCTTTTTGAGCTTTCATATACTTATAGCTCTAGTGCATCCGATGCATGGCAATCCCTACTCACTCACATTGATATCTATTGATGGGCATCTCCATAGCCCGTTGATACGCCTAGTTGATGTGAGACTATCTTCTCCCTTTTGTCTTCTCCACAACCACCACTTTATTCCACCTATAGTGCTATATCCATGGCACACGCTCATGTATTGCGTGAAGATTGAAAAAGTTTTGAGAATGTCAAAAGTATGAAACAATTGCTTGGCTTGTCATCGGGGTTGTGCATGATTTAAATATTTTGTGTGGTGAAGATAGAGCATAGCCATACGATATGATTTTGTAGGGATAACTTTCTTTAGCCATGTTATTTTGAGAAGACATAATTGCTTTGTTAGTATGCTTGAAGTGTTATCATTTTTATGTCAATATGAACTTTTGTCTTGAATCTTTCGAATCTGAATATTCATACCACAATTATGAAGAATTACATTAAAATTATGCCAAGTAGCACTCTGCATCAAAAATTCTGTTTTTATCATTTACCCACTCGAGGACGAGCAGGAATTAAGCTTGGGGATGCTTGATACGTCTCCAACGTATCTATAATTTTTGATTGCTCCATGCTATATTATCTATTGTTTTGGACATTATTGGGCTTTATTATCCACTTTTATATTATTTTTGGGACTAACCTATTAGCCGGAGGCCCAGCCCAGAATTGCTGTTTTTTGCCTGTTTTAGGGTTTCGAAGAAAAGGAATATCAAACGGAGTCCAAACGGAATGAAACCTTCGGGAACGTGATTTTCTCATCGAATACAACTCAGGAGACTTGGACCCTACGTTAAGACACATAACAGGAGGCCACGAGGTAGGGGGCACGTCTACCCCCCCCCCCCAGGCGCGCCCTCCACCCTCATGGGCCCCCTGTTGCTCCACCGACGTACTTCTTCCTCCTATATATACCCACGTACCCCCAAACGACCAGATACGGAGCCAAAACCCTAATTCCACCGCCGTAACTTTCTGTATCCATGAGATCCCATCTTGGGGCCTATTCCGGAGCTCCGCCGGAGGGGGCATCGATCATGGAGGGCTTCTACATCAACACTAGAGCCCCTCCGATGAAGTGTGAGTAGTTCACCTCAGACCTACGGGTCCATAGTTATTAGCTAGATGGCTTCTTCTATCTTTTTGGATCGCAATACAATGTTCTCCCCCTCTCTTGTGGAGATCTATTCGATGTAATCTTCTTTTCGCGGTGTGTTTGTTGAGACCGATGAATTGTGGGTTTATGATCAAGTCTATCTATGAATAATATTTGAATCTTCTTTGAATTATTTTATGTATGATTGGTTATCTTTGCAAGTCTCTTTGCATTATCAGTTTGGTTTGGCCTACTAGATTGATCTTTCTTGCAATGGGAGAAGTTCTTAGCTTTGGGTTCAATCTTGCGGTGTCCTTTCCCGGTGACAGTAAGGGCAGCAAGGCACATATTGTATTGTTGCCATCGAGGATAACAAGATGGGGTTTTCTTCATATTGCATGAGTATATCCCTCTACATCATGTCATCTTGCTTAAGGCGTTACTCTGTTTTTACTTAATACTCTAGATGCATGCTGGATAGCGGTCGATGAGTGGAGTAATAGTAGTAGATGCAGGCAGGAGTCGGTCTACTTTCTCGGACGTGATGCCTATATACATGATCATACCTAGATATTCTCATAACTATGCTCAATTCTGTCAATTGCTCAACAGTAATTTGGTCACCCACCATAGAATACTTATGCTCTCGAGAGAAGCCACTAGTGAAACCTATGGCCCCCGGGTCTATTTTATCATATCAATCTCCTACTACTTAGTTATTTACTTTGCTATTTACTTTGTCTTTACTTTACTTTGCATCTTTATCATAAAAATACCAAAAAATATTATCTTACCATATCTATCAGATCTCACTCTCGTAAGTGGACTTATATGGATTGACAACCCCTATTTGCGTTGGTTGCGAGGATATATTTGTTTTGTGCAGGTGCGAGGGACTCGCGCGTAGCCTCCTACTGGATTGATACCTTGGTTCTCAAAAATTGAGGGAAATACTTACACTACTTTGCAGCATCTTCCCTTCCTCTTCGGGGAAAACCAACGCAGTGCTAAAAGAGGTAGCAGGGACTTGTCCCGTCGAGCCGCCGCCACCCACCTCGGGATCCCGCCAGATCCAAACCCATCAATCACCACAGCTCCTCTTGACCACCTCCATCAGCGAGGACTAGCCATGGATGGCCATGGAGCACCAAGCTGCTGTCCGATCCCTCCTCGCCGGAAGTCCCTTGCCGGAGCACCGCGCCGGCGTCCAGCAGATGAGCGCCGCCCCTCTCCTTCCCCGTGGTCTATCCCTCCCTCTGGTTCTTTCTCTGTCTCTAAATTCTTCTCTCTCTCTCTCTCTCGATATTCTCCAGGGAACCTCGACGCCCAAGGAGGAAGCTCGCCACCTGGCCCTCAAGTCCCGCGCCGCCCTGCCGTGACCTTCAGCGCCGTGGTCATCCCCTGCATCAAGCCCGACCGCCTCCTATTGTTTCCCTTCCTCGCCGCCGATGCGTCAAGTCCCACCGCCGCCAAGCTCCTGCCAGAGCCGTCCCGTCCGTGGCCTCCCACGAGCCACCGTGCAGAACCCCGATAGGCCGTGCAACCTCACCGGAGTTGGAGTCCCGCAGGTCGCGGCCCCTCACCCGCGCGCCAAGTTCTTGCTGCGGCCGCCTCGATCTGCCATGCTAACGCCTTCCATGGAGTTCCCTGCAGCCTCTGATACGTCTCCAACGTATCTATAATTTTTTATTGCTCCATGCTATATTATCTACTGTTTTGGACATTATTGGGCTTTATTATCCACTTATATATTATTTTTGGGACTAACCTATTAACCAGAGGCCCAGCCTAGAATTGTTGTTTTTTTTGCCTATTTTAGGGTTTCGAAGAAAAGGAATATCAAACGGAGTCCAAACGGAATGAAACCTTCAGGGACGTGATTTTCTCACTGAACATGATCCAGGAGACTTGGACCCTACGTCAAGAAACAAAGGAGGAGGCCACGAGGTAGGGGGCGTGCCTACCCCCCAGGCGCGCCCTCCACCCTCGTGGGCCCCCTGTTGCTCCATCAACGTACTCCTTCCTCCTATATATACCTACGTACCCCCAAATGATCAGATACGGAGCCAAAACCCTAATTCCACCGCCGCAACTTTCTGTATCCACGAGATCCCATCTTGGGGCCTGTTCCAGAGCTCCGCCGGAGGGGGTATCCATCACAAAGGGCTAAAACATCAACACCATAGCCCCTCCGATGAAGTGTGAGTAAGTAGTTCACCTCAGACCTACGGGTCCATAGTTATTAGCTAGATGGCTTTTTCTCTCTTTTTGGATCTCAATACAATGTTCTCCCCCTCTCTTGTGGAGATCTATTCGATGTAATCTTCTTTTTGCGGTGTGTTTGTTGAGACCGATGAATTGTGGGTTTATGATCAAGTCTATCTATGAACAATATTTGAATCTTCTATGAATTCTTTTATGTATGATTGGTTATCTTTGCAAGTCTCTTCGAATTATCAGTTTGGTTTGGCCCACTAGATTGATATTTCTTGCAATGGGAGAAGTGCTTAGCTTTGGGTTCAATCTTGTTTGTGTCCCCTTTCCTAGTGACAATAGGGGCAGCAAGGCACGTATTGTATTGTTGCCATCGAGGATAACAAGATGGGGTTTTCATCATATTGCATGAGTTTATCCCTCTACATCATGTCATCTTGCTTAAGGCGTTACTCTATTTTCATGAACTTAATACTCTAGATGCATGCTGGATAGCCGTCGATGAGTGGAGTAATAGTAGTAGATGCAGGCAGGAGTCGGCCTACTTGTCTCGGACGTGATGCCTATATACATGATCATACCTAGATATTCTCATAACTATGCTCAATTCTTTCAATTGCTCAACAGTAATTCGTTCACCCACCGTAAAATACCTATGCTCTTGAGAGAAGCCACTAGTGAAACCTATGGCCCCTGGGTCTATCTTCATCATATTAATCTTCCAACACTTAGTTATTTCATTTGCTTTTATTTTACCTTGCATCTTTATCATAAAAATACCAAAAATATTATCTTATCTTATCTATCAGATCTCACTCTCGTAAGTGGCCGTGTAGGGATTGACAACCCCTTATCGTGTTGGTTGCGAGGATTTATTTGTTTTGTGCAGGTACGAGGGACTCGCGCGTAGCCTCCTACTGGATTGATACCTTGGTTCTCAAAAACTGAGGGAAATACTTACGCTACTTTGCTGCATCATCCCTTCCTCTTCGGGGAAAACCAACACAGTGCTCAAGAGGTAGCAAGAAGGATTTCTGGCGCCATTGGCGGGGAGTCTACGCAAAAGTCAATATACCAAGTACCCATCACAATCCTTATCTCCCGCATTACATTATTTGCCATTTGCCTCTTGTTTTCCTCTCCCCCACTTCACCCTGGCTGTTTTATTCGCCCTCTCTCGATCCTCCCTCTCTTTCTCTATTTGCCTCTTTTGGCCCGCTTGCTTTTTGTTTGCTTGTGTGTTGGATTGCTTGCTTGTCACGATGGCTCAAGATAACACTAAATTGTGTGACTTTACCAATACCAACAACAATGATTTTATTAGCACTCCGATTGCTCCTCTTACCAATGCTGAACCTTGTGAAATTAATGCTGCCTTGCTGAATCTTGTCATGAAAGATCCGTCTTCCGGCCTTCCTAGCGAAGATGCCGCTACCCATCTAAATAGCTTCATTGATTTGTGTGATATGCAAAAGAATAAAGATGTGGATAACAATATTGTTAAATTGAAGCAATTTCCTTTTTCGCTTAGAGATCGTGCTAAAGCTTGGTTTTCGTCTTTGCCTAAAAATAGTATTGATTCATGGAATAAGTGCAAAGATGCTTTTATCTCTAGGTATTTTCTTCCCGCTAAGATCATCTCCCTTAGAAACGATATTATGAATTCTAAGAACTTGATCATGAACATGTTGCACAAGCTTGGGAGAGGATGAAATTAATGATACGTAATTGCCCTACTCTTGGTTTGAATTTGTGGATGATTATACAAAAAATTTATGCCGGATTGAATTTTGCTTCTAGAAGTCTTTTAGATTCGGCCGCAGGAGGCAATTTTATGGAAATCACTTTAGGAGAAGCTACTAAACTCCTATATAATATTATGGTTAATTATTCTCAATGGCATACTGAAAGATCTACTAATAAAAAGGAGAAGAAATTAATGTCTTGAGTGGAAAGATGGATGAACTTATGAAATTATTTGCTAGTAAAAGTGTTTCTTCTGATCCTAATGATATGCCCTTGTCTACTTTGATTCAGAATAATAATGAATCTATGGATGTGAATTTTATTGGTAGGAACAATTTTGGTAACAACGCGTATAGAGGAAATTTTAATCATAGGCCTTATCCTAGTAATCCCTCTAATAATTTTGGTAATTCCTAAAACAATTCTTACAGAAATTATAATAAGATGCCCTCTGATTTTGAATCTAATATTAAAGAATTTATTACTTCGCAAAAGAATTTCAATGCTTTAATTGAAGAAAAATTGCTTAAGATTGATGAATTGGCTAGGAACGTTGATAGAATTTCTCTTGATGTTGATTCTTTGAAACTTAGACCTATTCCACCTAAGCATGATATCAATGAGTCTCTCAAAGCCATGATAATTTCCATTGGTGAGTGCAAAGAAAGAACCGCTAGGATGCGTGCTAAGAAAGATGCCTTTATAAGAGCGTGTTCTTCTAGTTCCTATGAAAATAAAGATGAAGATCTAAAAGTTATTGATGTGTCCCCTATTAAATCTTTGTTTTGCAATATGAATCTTAATAATGATGGGACTGAATATGATCCACCTTTGCCTAGAAGGCGTTCCAAGAATTCAGAGTTTTTAGATCTTGATGCTAAAATTGATAAAAGTGGGATCGAAGAAATTAAAACCCTAGATGTTGCTAAACCCACTATCTTGGATTTCAAGGAATTTAATTATGAAAATTGCTCTTTGATTGATTGTATTTCCTTGTTGCAATCCATGCTAAATTCTCCTCACGCTTATAGTCAAAATAAAGCGTTTACTAAACATCTCGTTGATGCCTTGATGCAATCTTATGAAGAAAAACTTGAGTTGGAAGTTTCTATCCCTAGAAAAATTTATGATGAGTGGGAACCAACTATTAAAAATAAGATTAAAGATCATGAGTTCTATGCTTTATGTGATTTGGGTGCTAGTGTTTCCACGATTCCAAAGACTTTGTGTGATTTGTTAGGTTTCCGTGTTTTTGATGATTGCTCTCTAAACTTGCACCTTGCGGATTCCACTATTAAGAAACCTATGGGAAGAATTAATGATGTTCTTATTGTTGCAAATAGGAATTATGTACCCGTAGATTTTATTGTTCTTGACATAGATTGCAATCCTTCATTTCCTATTATTCTTGGTAGACCTTTCCTTAGAACGATTGGTGCAATTATTGATATGAAGGAAGGAAATATTAGATTCCAATTTCCGTTAAGGAAAGTCATGGAACACTTTCCTAGAAAGAAAATTAAATTACCTTATGAATCTATTATGAGAGCCACTTATGGATTGCCTACCAAAGATGGCAATACCTAGATCTATCCTTGCTTTTTATGCCTAGCTAGGGGCGTTAAACGATAGCGCTTGTTGGGAGGCAACCCAATTTTATTTTTATTCCTTGATTTTTGCTCATGTTTAGTAATAAATAATTTATCTAGCCTCTGTTTAGGTTGTGTTTTTTTGTGTTTAATTAGTGTTTGTGCCAAGTAGAACCGTTGGGAAGACTTGGGGAAAGTCTTGATATCTTGCTGTAAAAAACAGAAACTTTAGTGCTCACGAGAATTGCTGCCATTCTTTTTGGAAAGTGATATTTAGTTAATTATTTTTGCAGATGATCAATAGATAAATTCCTCAAGTCCAGCAATTTATTTTAGAATTTTTGGGGTTCAGATCTTGCGCAAGCTACAGATTACTACAGACTGTTCTGTTTTTGACAGATTCTTTTTTTCGTGTGTTGTTTGCTTATTTTGATGAATCTATGGCTAGTAAAATAGTTTATAAACCATAGAGAAGTTGGAATGCAGTAGGTTTAACACCAATATAAATAAATAATGAGTTCATTACAGTACCTTGAAGTGGTCTTTTGTTTTCTTTCGCTAACGGAGCTCATGAGATTTTCTACTTTGAGTTTTGTGTTGTGAAGTTTTCAAGTTTTGGGTAAAGATTAGATGGATTATGGAACAAGGAGTGGCAAGAGCCTAAGCTTGGGGATGCCCATGGCACCCCCAAGATAATCTAAGGACACCTAAAAGCCAAAGCTTGCGGATGCCCCGGAAGGCATCCCCTCTTTTCGTCTACTTCTATCAGTAAGTTTACTTGGAGCTATATTTTTATTCACAACATGATATGTGTTTTGCTTGGAGCGTCTTTGTCGGGGTTGCTAATCCACGAGCACCTATGGGACCAGCGGACCGAGCCCCTTTCGGTTCGGCAGGGGCGGCGGAGATCGCACAAAGAGCAGATCGAGGCGAAACACACGAGCACGCGATCACTTTACCCAGGTTCGGGCCGCACGGATGCGTAAAACCCTACTCCTGCTTTGTGGTTTGTATTGTGTTTTTGCTCGGGAGTGCTGAGAGCTACAGTACACACCAGCGGCTAACGAGACCGAGCGTGAGAGTTCTATTTGGCCGACCCCCCTCTACATTGCGCATGGGCCTCCTTTTATATGCTTAAGGGGTCACCGACAGGTGGCAACATAGACAAGGGCAAAAATGGAAAGGCGTGGCGGTTGGCACCGCCGCCTACTACAGTGTATCATACCTAACCCTGACGGTAGGGGACAAGGGCATTAAATGCCCGTCTGCGTCGCCCAAATAGTGCAAAAGGGACCGCCAGGGACGCCACCGCTCGCCACGATGGCGATCTGGTCAGCGCCACTTGCCACCATGTACCGCTGGCTGCACAGCCTCCCGCCACGTACGCCTGGAAGGGTCCCAGAGCGACACGTTGGTAGATGCGCTGGAGCGCAGGTACAGAGTGGAAGCTTGCCGCGGCAAGTGCCTTGCCGCGGTCGTTGTCTTGTCGCGTCCGGGAGCTTGTCGCTCACCGGGCCTTGCCGGGACACGTGGTGCGTTGCGGCAAGTTCCTATAGATGCCTTGGTTGGCCTTCCCGGCAAGCTCCTCTTGCCGGGGTCTTGTCTCCTTGGCTTGGATACTTTGTTCTTGAACGGCTCCAAAGGAACCACGGAGGACCTTGGCGGTCACCCGGCAAGCCTTGCCGCGGGATGCTGCGACTGCCCGTGCACAAGTTCGGGATACTAGGGTACCCCTACTCTAGTACACCGACAGGAGCCCCCGGGCCTGGGCCATACACGGTGCCGAGCGCTGTTGGGCCAGGCCCAAAATAGGGCACGGGCATGCGTGGCCTGGTTTACGCCGTATCTCTCTCCGCATCCACCGCGCCCTCCCCGAACGGCACACGTCGAATGCGGCGTCGTGGGAGAGATCGTGGGTGGTTTCTTTATTCGGAAAGGCGGAACGTCCGCCCCTCCCTCTTTATAAGCAGGGGAAACAGGGGTAGTGCGCCCATTCGCCCTCTTTCCATTCCAATCTCGGAAGCCTCCGCCGCTCCTCCGTCTTCCCAAAGCAAAGAGAGTAGCACCCTGCCCCCCATCGCCACCAGCACCACCAACGCCGTCGACCTCCTCCACCACTTCCGCCATGGCTCCGAAAGCTGACAAGGGGAAGGCTGTGAAGTCGACCGAGGCGCAGCGGCTTGCGGCGCTGCGGAAGGACCGGGCAATCTTCCCCCCAAGCTTGCCGCGAAGGAGCTGAGGGAGTACTACCACCTCTTCTGGTCGACGGAGACGCGAGCGCATCCGAGCACGAAGGTACTTCCAGCCGCCGCTCATAAAATGGCTCCAAACGGATATCCCTTCTTCGCCGTGTTCTTCTACTGCAGGCTCTGCTCGCCCTTCTCTAAGTTTTTCTGCGACATCATGAACACCTACGGGCTCTGCCTCCTTGATTTCACCCCTAATGCTGTTCTGACCATGGCAGTTTTCGCGCATCTCTGCGAAAACTTTGTCGGAGTCCATCCCAACGTAGCCCTTTTCCACCACTTATTTATGCCTCGAGTAGAGAGAGGAGAGCCTTTATCTGGCGGAATCGCCTGGATCTCGAGGGCCGGCAAGAAGGACTCTTATCTGGAGGGCGAGTTCCGCGGCAAGTGGGAGGAATGGAGAGCAGACTGGTGCTGGATTGTCGAGGAGAACCCGCAGCTGTTTACCGCCCGGCGCCAAGCCCCAGCGACACGCGGCAGCGATTGAAGCGACGTGGCCCCGGAAGACGATAGGCTGAAGATTGCCATCACCTGGATCCAACGCCTCAGGCTTGCCGGGCTTACTATAGGCGCTGTTGGCGCAGACTTTCTTTGCCACCGCATCGCCCCCCTGCAGGAACGGAGGAGGCCCGCCTGGGAGTTCAAGAATGCGGCGGATATCATGAGGCTGCATCCGGGCCTCAACTACAACTTCACTGTCCTGGAGCTCAACGCGATGCTCCAGGAGCTCTTCAAGTATGACCCTGAGCATCCCGAAGTGTTTAGGTTGCCGCAGGGCGTCGTTCTGTTGTGCAACAACTCCGCGCTCGACCGCATCCGTGCAATGATGCCACTGTGCGATTCGCATGGAATTGTCCCAACTTGGCAAGAGCATGCAGACGACGTCGTGCAGGAATTCTTCGACAGCCTGGTAGAAGTGCCGATCCGGCCTGACGAGAAGAATGGCCTCACTTGCGACACCACCGATGCGGAGTTGAAACACATCGCCACCAGGCTGGAAGAGGCGGCGGCAGCCGCAGCTGCGGGCGAGTTTGGATTCACCATGGAGGAGGCAGAGGCAGCAGGGGCGGCAAACCGTGCCGAGCGAGAGGAGCTTGCCAGCAAGAAAGAGCTCACCGGCAAGAAAGAGTTTGCCGGGCGTGACGCCGAGCCGAGCGAGCCCGCCGAGGATACGAGCGGCTCGTTGGAGATCAACTCTTCTTCCTCCTCATCCTCAGACAGCTCGCCGCAAGTAGAGCCTCCATCTCCACCAAGAAGGCGTCTCTGCAAGGCCGGGGACATAGCGAGGCGGCAGGAGAGTCGACAGTCGCCGCGCCGCGCGACACGCTCCACCGCGGCAAGCACTGTTGCCGCGGGAGCGCCTCACGCTGCTGCGGCAACTGGAGTGGGGTCCGCCCGGACCACCGCTTCTACTCCTGCCGCTTATCACACCGCGGCGGCAACCGGAGCGGGGTCGTCTCGGACCACCGCCACCGTTCCCGCCAAGCGGTCAAGGGAATCTACTCCTCCGCCTTCCCGCGCCGGACATGAGCCAGACTTCGACTTCTCCGCGTTCAGCTCCGATGAGGAAGAAGAAGAGGAGTAAGATTCTCTTGCTGTACTTGTAGTTCTTCAATTCTTGCCGTTCTGTCTTGTATCTCACTTGCTTTACTCTGAACTTATTCCTTCTTAGGACTCTGGCCCAGAGAGCAGCGAAGAGAGCCAAGGCCCCGGTGATTATCATCGAGGACGAACCCACCGCGTCAGCAGGGGATACGCCCGAGACAACCTTGCCGGAGCCGGCAACTGTTCTCCAGAGCAGCCCCCAGCGTAAGTATATGGCTTGCTTTCCGCTGTTGGGCGCACATGGAGATTCTTGCTTTGTTGATATCTGATTGCTGACTTATCCAGGAGTAGAGCAGCCCCACCAGGAGCGCCCGGAGGCCGCCCTTGAAACGCCAAGGGAGAGTCCTCCGGCAAGGGAGAGGTCTCCGGCAAGGGAGGATTCTCCGGCAAGGGACAGCACCAGCGGCCCCCCGGCGGCGGAGACCACGACTGCAGAGCCTGGCACAGGTAATCTTCTCGCTTCAAAACTTCCCTTGGGTTCTTCTTCTTTTGATCTTCTTTTTTTGGATATTTGCTTGACTCTTCTCCCTTTTCCGGCTGTCAGATCCATCTACTGCGGAGCCGATGGAGACCGATGTTGCCGCCGACGACGCCGTTGCCGTCGAGGACGCAGCCGGCGCTGACAATCCTGCCGGCGCAGAGATCGCCAAAGCTGCCGCTGCAGAAGCAGGCGGGGGATCTGGCGATCGCACTGACGGCCCTGAGGCCGCAGGAGCGCCAGGCGCTATGTCGACCGCCGATCCCTCCGCCGCTGCCACAGCGTCAGGCTCCGAAGAGCCCCAGCCAGGCGTCTACTTGAAGGCCGGCGACGACATCTTCATCAACCTCCCCTGGGCGTCAAGCTCCAGGGCGCCGGTCGAAGGAGAGAGCTTCGACGGAGAGGTGCTCACCTCCGCCGGGCTGGCGCTGGTTGACGCGCCAAGCAGCAGCAGCGGCGAGCCTGAGGAGGAGCGGCTGCTGCGGAAGCTGGTGTCGCTCTACCGCGCCCGGCAAGCCAAGCTGGAATCCCGCGAGGCGCTTGTCGCGAAGGCGGGAGAGGATATCGAGAAGCGCACGGAGGAGCTCCGGGGTCACAACCAATAAGCTCTTCGCTCCCTGGCAGAGGAGCGGGCGTGACTTGCCGAGGAGCGGGAGGCCTTCCTCCTCGAGCGGGCTGAAGTCGAAGAGCAACAAAGGCTTGCCGCTGAGAAGCTGTCCGTGCAGGAGGGCGAGCTGGTGCAGCGGAAGGTCAATCTTGACAGCCACGAGGAGGAGCTTGCCGCGCATGAGCGAACGTTTGGCGGAGCCCTCAAGCAAGCAGAAGACGCTGCCGCAGCTGCCGAGGCCGCCAAGAAGGAGTTGGAGACGAAGGTGGCGCAGCTGGAGGCCGATCTCAAGGCGAGTGGTGAAGAGCTTGCCGCGCTCAAGCTTGAGCGAGAGAAGGACGCCCACAGCTACTCGGAGCTGCAGGTCCGTCTCGCCGAGAAGGGCCAGGAGCTTAGCGCCGCCAAGGACTCCAACGCAGATCCTGAGTTGAAGCTGACCACTTTGACCAAGACGCTGGATGGCGCCAAGGAGCAGGAGACGGCCCTGAAGGAGGAGGTCAAGGCCGGCAAGGCGCTGCTGGCGAGTGCCGCTGCCGCCCAGAGCACTTTCCGGGAGAATGTGGAGCACTGGACGGAGGGTCTCGTGGATGTTGCCGCAGATATTGACAGGGAGCTGGCGCAGCTGGGGATGGAGGATCTCGGGTATCCCTTCGACGAGAACCTCCAACCCAGCGCCAAGCTCACCTTGTTCTTCAAAGGCGTGGTGACGGCCCTCCGGTGACTCCGGGAGAGGATCCCAAAGCAGCTGGCCGACGAGTCGCGCAAGATCTGCACGGGAGCTCTTCAGAAGGTGTTGGTGAAGGTGGCCTTCCGCAACCCGGGCCTCAACCTCACCAACGTCCTCAGGACCTTGCCGCCGGATGCCGATCTGGAGGCGCTCAAGACCCTTGTCGCACCCATTGTGGACAAGGTGAGCGGGATCAAGAGGGTTGAGGGCGATCGCGTAGACTAGGCCGCCCGTTTTCTTCTTTTCTTGTCGCTGCTGGTCATGTTACGAGAACAATCTGTTAGAGCCGCGACAAGCTACCTTGTAATATAACTCTATTTTGGGTAATGACTGCAATGTTATTTCCTTTACTTGATTCCTTCCTTTGTATGTTTTTGCCCTACGCTTTTAGGGAACTTGTCGACGCAGGCACCTTAGCCGCGAGCGCTGAGTGCGGGACGTCAGCAGCCTGCTGGCGGTGTCGCTATCGACAAGAAACCTTGTCGCAACTAGTCGCAGCTCACTTAAGTTGTTGAGCGGACTCGAAACAAAGTAAGGGCGCAACTAGCTACGAGTTGGTTCCTCCGCGCACAGGTTTTCCATACAAAGAACGGTCGTTCAAGGAAGATAACTTAAAAATTTTAAAAATCTGATTTTTCAAACTTTGGCAACTTATCTTTTCTGTTGTTTGCTTCCCGGCAAGGCGGAACTTTCTTGAACGACGCCTGGTCCATACCATTATCTTCTCCCTTCCCCCGGCAAACTTGTGGGCGAGGGAACCTTCCTTTCCTTGAGAAAAAAAGAAAGAGGAGAAAATAAAGATAGGGAGCCTTATGGCTCGTTGTTGCTTACCGGGGGTAGGTGCTGCACAAAGTGTCAGATAACACATGCAAAAAATAAAAAGCATGGGATTGACAAGATGTGCGAAGCACGTGATCTTTATGCACGGGGTCTGCGCCCGGCTTTGTACAAAGGATTACATGCAACAGCGGCAAGACTTGTACAAAAGGTGGTTGCCGGAACAGGTTCCGGCAACCGCGCCCTACGGGTAAAACTTACGAAGATGCTCAATATTCCAGGAGTTGTTCACCGGAACGCCATCTTCGGTCTCAAGGCGGACAACGCCAGGCCTAGTGACTCGTTTCACCCGGTAAGGGCCTTCCCACTTTGGCGTCAACTTGTTGGAATTCTTGGCGGACTGAACACGCCGAAGAACAAGGTCGCCTTCCTCGAGACTTCTGGCGTTAACTTTGCGACTATGGTAGCGGCGCAAAGCTTTCTGGTAGCGAGCAGCTCGCACAGCAGCCTGAAGACGGTCTTCCTCAAGGAGCAGCGCGTCATCTTGTCGCAGCTGCTCTTGCTCAAGCTTATCATAAGCGAGCACTCGAGGTGACCCGTATACGAGTTCCGTGGGGAGAACTGCCTCTGCTCCATAGACTAGAGCGAAAGGTGTCTGGTCAGTGGCTCGATTTGGCATCGTCCTGATCGACCAAAGAACCACCGGCAGCTCCTCGATCCAGTTTCTTCCGCACTTCTGCAGCCTGTCAAAAGTTCGGGTCTTGAGCCCGCGCAACACTTCAGCATTTGCCCTCTCCGCTTGACCGTTGCTTCTCGGGTGAGCAACAGAAGCGAAGCAGACCTTGGCGCCAAGATCTTGGACGTACTGCATGAAGGTGCGGCTTGTGAATTGTGTACCGTTGTCGGTGATTATCCTGTTAGGCATCCCGAAGCGGCAAACAATCGACCTGAAGAACTTGACTGCTGACTGTGCTGTCACCTTCCTCATTGCTTCCACTTCCGGCCACTTTGTGAACTTGTCGATTGCAATTTACAAGTACTCAAAGCCCCCGATTGCTCGAGGAAAGGGGCCGAGGATATCGAGCCCCCAGACCGAAAATGGCCAGGATAAAGGGATCGTCTGGAGAGCTTGAGCTGGCTGGTGTATCTGCTTGGAATGGAACTGGCACGCTTCACACTTGGTTACTTGTGCAGTTGCATCCTGGAGGGCTGTCGACCAAAAGAAACCTTGCCGGAATGCTTTGCCGGCAAGTGCTCTTGCGCCAATGTGGTGACCACATATGCCTCCATGTATCTCTGCCAACAGCTTCTGTCCATCTTCCCGGAGAATACACTTCAATTTCACACCGTTGAGTCTTCTTCTGGACAGTGTGTTATCGACAAACTGGTACATACTTGACTGCCGGGCTACTCTTTCCGCTTCTTCTTGCTCTTCGGGAAGTTCTCCTGTCTGAAGGAAACGGACAATCTTCTGTGCCCATGCTGGAGCTTGTGGCTCGACAACAAGGACTAAAGGCATATCTGCTGCTGCGGGAACATCCGCTTCTATGGCAAGAACCTGCGGCTCTGCCGGAGCTTGACGTTCCCCGGCAAGCTTGCTGGAGCAAAACTTGTCGGGAGCCTCTGCTTCAACGTAACAAACCCTAGGGCTTGTCGGAGCAGACTGCTCCCCAGCACTCTTGGTGTTGATCTTGGGGACCTTCTGGGCGGCGGCTTCGGGAAGCTCTGCCGGAAAATAGTCACCAGAAATCAACTTCCTCTTCTTGCTCTATCCAGTTGATGGTGTTACGGACGATCGAGTCAGCTTGAGCACAAAGATCCCTAGTTCCACAGGTAACTTAAGTGCGGCACACTTTGACAGGCCATCGGCGATGTCATTCTGAGCTCTTGGAACATGCTCCATCTGCAGGCCGTCAAAGTGCTCTTCTAGCTTTCTCACTTCGTCAACGTAGGCTTCCATCAACGGACTCTGGTAACTCTTGTTCACTTGGCGGACGACAAGCTGCGAGTCACCCCTGACAATGAGCTTCTTGATCCCAAGGTCTGCCGCGATCCTGAGACCGGCAAGCAAGCCTTCATACTCTGCAGTATTGTTTGTTGCTTGCTCCTTGGGAAAGTGCATCTGGACTACGTACTTGAGGTGCTCTCCGGTGGGTGCGACAAGCAGCACGCCAGCGCCGGCGCCTTGCAGTGAGAAGGCACCGTCAAAGTACATGAGCCACTCTTTGCTTGCTTCCTTGGCGGGGATGCTCGTTTCTGGAATTTCTTGATCTGGTGTTGGCGTCCATTCTGCTATGAATTCTGCCAGTGCTCTGCTTTGGATAGTTGAAGTACTTTCAAACTTGAGGCCAAAGCTTGACAGTTCCAGTGCCCACTCGACAATCTTGCCTGTTGCTTCTGGATTCTGTAGAATCCTCTTCAGGTGAAAGCGAGTGACAACTGTGATCTCATGTGCTTGGAAGTAATGGCGCAGCTTTCTCGAGGCCATGAGAAGGCCGAAAAGCAACTTCTGCACACCAGAGTACCTTGACCTAGCCCCCTGCAGAAGGGAACTGACAAAGTAAACCGGGCGCTGCACCATTCTCTTCTGTATCTCCTCGCACACCTGCGCAGATCCATCTTTATCGGGACCAGAGCTTGTCGGGGAAGCCCCCTGCTTGTCGCTGGATACGCCTGCCATGGTTGCCGGCTCGTCATCTGCCTCCCTCTCCGCTACTAACGCAGCACTAACCACTTGATTGGTTGCCGCTATATACATTAGCAACTTCTCTTGTGGCTTAGGTGCGACAAGTGTTGGAGTGGAGGACAGGTATCTCTTCAAGTCCTGCAGTGCAGCCTCCGCTTCCGGAGTCCATTTCATTGGACCTGCCTTTTTCAAAATTTTGAAAAACGACAGGGCGCGCTCGGCAGACCTAGAGATAAACCTGCTGAGAGCAGCCACGCAACCGGCAAGTTTTCGTACATCCTTGACGCGCTTTGGTGCTTCGATCTGCTCAATGGCCTTGATCTTGTCGGGATTGGCTTCAATTCCCTGCTGAGACACGAAGAACCCGAGAAGCCTGCCGGAGGGGACTCCAAACACACACTTCTCGGGGTTGAGCTTGAGGTTGAGCTTGCACAGATTTGCAAAGGTCTCGTCTAAATCTTGAATCAGAGTTGCCCTGTCCTTGCTCTTGACCACTATATCATCCATGTAAGCTTCCACATTCCTGTGTATTTGCGGCTCAAGAGCGACATGGACTACCCTTGCAAATGTTGAACCAACATTCTTTAAACCGAAAGGCATCCGTATGAAACAGTACGTGCCACATGGAGTGATGAATGCGGTCTTCTCCTCATCCTCTTCTGCCATGAAGATTTGATGGTATCCTGAGTATGCATCAAGAAATGAAAGCAAGTCACATCCGGCCATGGAGTCAACAATCTGGTCAATGCGCGGCAAGGGAAATGGGTCTTTGGGACAAGCTTTATTAACATCGGTAAAGTCGATACAAAGCCTCCATTTCCCGTTTGCCTTGCGCACGACTACAGGATTGGCCAACCACGTAGGATGGAGCACTCCTCTGACAAGGCCTGCTGCTTCCAATTTCTTGATCTCTTCTGCGATGAATTCTTGGCACTCCAATGCTTGCTTCCTGACCTTCTGCTTGACGGGCCGCGCATGAGGACAAACGGCAAGATGGTGCTCAATTAATTTCTTGGGAACACCGGGGATGTCAGACGGTTGCCACGCAAACACGTCGACGTTCGCCCGCAGGAAAGCAATGAGCGCGCTTTCCTATTTAGGGTCAAGAGTGGCACTGATGGTGAAGGTACCACCAGTGTCGTCCTCCTTGGCGAACACTTTCTTGGTTTCTGGCGGAGCTGACATTGCCTTCTTACACTTGTCAGTGGAGCTCGATGGTGCGTCCTCGACGGTAGCACAGCACTCCGAAGAGGTGCGCTTGCCGGAGTGGGCATCAGAACTCTTGTCAGACTTGGTCTTCCTCTTCCCCCCGGGAGCTTCAACGACAAGTGACTTGCGGTCTGTTGCGGCTGCTGCTTCCCGGTAGATCTTGTCGGCGCAGATAAGAGCATCCTTCTTGTCGCCAGGGACAGAGATGACGCTTATCGGGCCTGGCATCTTGAGCATGTTGTATGCGTAGTGAGAGGCTGCCATGAACTTGGCGAGCGCTGGACGGCCGAGTATCCCATTGTAAGGCAATGGAAAATCGGCAACGTCAAAAGTGACCCTCTCAGTCCTGAAGTTCAACTCGCTGCCAAATGTTACTGGCAACATGACCTTCCCCTTCGGCTTGCTTCTTCCCGGGTTGATTCCTTGGAATGTGCCGGTCTCTTCGAGCTCGCTGTCAGGGATCTGGAGTTTCTGGAGTACAGCGGAGGAGATCAGGTTCAAGCCGGCCCCGCCATCAACTAGCATCTTAGTGACCTTGAGGTTGCGGATAGTTGGTGAAACCAACATCGGCAAGCACCCGACCGCAGTTGTGTGATCAGGGTGGTCCTCAATATCAAAGATGATAGGCGTGCTGGACCATTTCAGAAGCTTGCGCGACTCGACAGGTGGTTCTGCCACATTAACTTCCCGTACCCACTGCTTGAGTTGGCGGTGTGAAGTATGCAGAGAAGCACCACCGTCAACGCACAAAACCTCTGTGGCTTTCTGAAACTCCTGCTCACTGGTCTCGACATCATCCATGTCTTCGTCGTCGTCGTTGTCTTCATCCTTGTCGCGGCCGCGGGGAGGTCTGTCTCCTTGCCGCTGCTTGGCCTTGCCGCGGCGTCCTCCCCGGCCGGCGCGCTTCTTGCCGGATTCTCCAGCGCCTCCTTGGGCCCTCTCCTTGTCGCGTCGCTCGTACTCAGCTTTTTGCTGCTGAACAAGCTGCTCGACTTTCTTGCAGCTCTGGAGGTCATGGCCCTTGGTCCGGTGGATCTTGCAGTATTGCTTGTCGGTGCCGTCCTGCTTGTCGGCGACCGCCACAGCCTGGCAGTTGGTCCATGCGGCAATCTCCTTGCCAGAGCTACCAACTTTGGCTTTCTTGGCGCCACTTTCATTGCCGGACTGCTCAACGACTAGCACATCTTTACCTTTCTTCTTCCTGTTGTTCCGCCGCCAGTTTTTCTTTGCCGGGGCAGCATCCTCGCTGTCAGATCCTCTTGCTCCTGTAGTTTCTCCGGGGAGTTTCCTCCCTTCCTCAGCACGTGCACACTTGTCGGCCAGGGCATACAGCTCACTGACGTCTCTGATCTTGCACATCGCCATCTCCTCCTGCATCCTGCGGTTACGCACATTCTGATGGAACACGCTGATGACCGCGGCAGGGTGGACATCTGGGATGTTGTGCTGTACACGGCTGAATCTCTGAATGTACTTGCGCAGGGGCTCTCCTTCCTTCTGGGCGAGCAGGTGAAGGTCACTCTCTTGGCCATGAGGTTTGTGGCCGCCTGTAAAGGCGCCGATAAACTGATGCATAGGTCTGCCCAGGAGGATATGGAGTTGTCCGGCAAGTGCATGAGCCAGGACCTGACGTTGGGCTTGAGCACCAGCGGGAAGTAGTTGGCAAGGATCTTATCGTCCCGCCCCCCGGCAGCCTGCACCCCGATGGTGTAGATGCTGAGGAACTCCGACGGATGCGACTTGCCGTCGTACTTCTCTGGTACGTCTGGCTTGAAATTCTTCTTGTTGGGCCATTGGACTTGCCGCAGCTCACGAGTAAACGCACGGCAACCTACCGCGTACGGCAAGTCGCCTGGTTCCCCTGGCGCATGCATGTCAACAGAGGGCCCAGCGCGCTGGTCTGATTGACGCCGCGCTTCTCTTCGGCGCTTGATGCGGGTACGAGCGTCTTCTTTCTGTCGTTCGTAAAGAACTTGGCGCTGATCGCGACGAGCTCGTGGATCCGATGACGCGGTGGAGTCGCTGTCGTGGTGGATCCGGCGAGTCGGCGATCTTGGCCTTCGGGGCGGAGAGTGCACGGTGGTTGCACCCTCACCGGTCTTTTCGCCATCGGCTCGTGCCTGGCTGACTTGCCGCGGCTGCGATGTACTCGGCTGCCGTGGATTGTCGCCGTTGGCGAAGCCGATGAGGCTCTGAATGGTGGCCCTCCAGTCGTCGATCTTGTCTGCCGCTGGAGGGTAGTCTAGGAGCAGTTGAGCTCGCGCCAAAGCTTCTGCTGAAGTGGCGGGCGGCGGCGGCGAACGGTGCGAGGAACGGGATATGCTCGGACTTCTAACCATGTTAGAAGGAGCAGTATCTCGTCCAGGCGACCGTGCCCCGCTCGCGCCAGCATGTTGGCGTGCATGCTGGTCTTGGGCACTCCGAGATCCGCCAACTCGATCTTGGTCCAGCAAACGTATGGTACCGTGAGTATCATGACGCTACCGGTCCCGCGCCTCCTAGGATGGGCGCGGTGCATGTACGGACGCCGAGGTCTTGGAGTGCGCCCGGTCGTTGTGGGAGCCGACTGCGCCGCCGATGGGCAGCGCAGCCTTGTCCTTGGACCTGGCAGCACCGTGAGCTCCCTCGTCGACGCCCGTTCTTCCGCCGGCGTCTACCCCACTAGCCGTTTGCTCCGGCGATGGTGGGTTCGGCGCGGATGGAGCAGCCGCCTCCGAAGCCTTCTTCTTCAGCGGCATGTCGATGAAGGCGATGAAGATTTAGCTCGTGCGAACGCCGGATCAGGTTCACACAACCTCGACGCACCCCTACCTGGCGCGCCAAAGATGTCGGGGTTGCTAATCCACGAACACCTATGGGACCGGCGGACCGAGCCCCTTTTGGTTCGGCAGGGGGGGCGGAGATCGCACAAAGAGCAGATCGAGGCGAAACACACGAGCACGCGATCAGTTTACCCAGGTTCGGGCCGCACGGATGCATAAAAACCTACTCCTGCTTTGTGGTTTGTATTGTGTTTTTGCTCGGGAGCGCTGAGAGCTACAGTACACACCAGCGGCTAACGAGACCGAGCGTGAGAGTTCTGTTTGGCTGACCCCCTCTATGTTGCGCATGGGCCTCCTTTTATATGCTTAAGGGGTCACCGACAGGTGGCAATGTAGACAAGGGCAAAAATGGAAAGGCACGGCGGTTGGCACCGCCGCCTACTACAGTGTATCATACCTAACCCTGATGGCAGGGGACAAGGGCATTAAATGCCCGTCTGCGTCGCCCAAATAGTGCAAAAGGGACCGCCAGGGACGCCACCGCTCGCCATGATGGTGATCTTGTCAGCGCCGCTTGCCACCGTGTACCGCTGGTTGCACAGCCTCCCGCCACATACGCCTGGAAGGGTCCTAGAGCGACACGTTGGTAGATGCGCTGGAGCGCAGGTACAGAGTGGAAGCTTGCCACGACAAGTGCCTTGCCGCGGTCGTTGTCTTGTCGCGTCCGGGAGCTTGTCGCTCACCGGGCCTTGCCGGGACGCGTGGTGCGTTGCGGAAAGTTCCTTGAGATGCCTTGGTTGGCCTTCCCGGCAAGCTCCTCTTGCCGGGGTCTTGTCTCCTTGGCTTGGATACTTTGTTCTTGAACGGCTCCAAAGGAACCACGGAGGACCTTGGCGGTCACCCGGCAAGCCTTGCCGCGGGATGCTGCGACTGCGCGTGCACAAGTTCGGGATACTAGGGTACCCCTACTCTAGTACACCGACAGTCTTGTATGATTTGAGTCTTTGCTTTTAGTTTACCACAATTATCCTTTCTGTACACACCTTTTGAGAGAGCCATACATGATTTGGAATTTGTTAGAATATTCTATGTGCTTCACTTATATCTTTTTGAGTAATATAGTTTTGCTCTAGTACTTCACTTATATCTTTTAGAGCACGGTGGTGGATTTGTTTTTATAGAAACTATCGATCTCTCATGATTCACCTAGATTATTTTGAGAGTCTTAAATAGCATGGTAATTTGCTTAAATAATCCTAATATGCTAGGTGTTCAAGATTAGTAATTTTTTTTCTTATGAGTGTTTTGAATACTAAGAGAAGTTTGATGCTTGATGATTGTTTTGAGATATGGAGGTAATAATATCAAAGTCATGCTAGTTGAGTAGTTGTGAATTTGAGAAATGCTTGTGTTGAAGTCTGTAAGTCCCGTAGCATGCACGTATGGTAAACGTTATGTAACAAATTTGAAACATGAGGTGTTATTTGATTGTCCTTCTTATGAGTGGCGGTCGGGGACGAGCGACGGTCTTTTCCTACCAATCTATCCCCCTAGGAGCATGCATGTAGTGCTTGGTTTTTGATGACTTGTAGATTTTTGCAATAACTATGTGAGTTCTTTATGACTAATGTTGAGTCCATGGATTATACGCACTCTCACCCTTCCATCATTGCTAGCCTCTTCGGTACCGTGCATTGCCCTTTCTAACATTGAGAGTTGGTGCAAACTTCACCGGTGCATCCAAACCCCGTGATATGATACGCTCTTTCACACATAAACCTCCTTATATCTTCCTCAAAACAACCACCATACCCACCTATTATGGCATTTCCATAGCCATTCCGAGATATATTGCCATGCAACTTTCCACCATTCCGTTTATCATGACACATTCATCATTGCCATATTGCTTAGCATGATCATGTAGTTGACATAGTATTTGTGGCAAAGCAACCGTTCATAATTCTTTCATACATGTCACTCTTGGTTTATTGCATATCCCGGTACACTGCCGGAGGCATTCATATAGAGTCATCTTTTGTTCTAGCATCGAGTTGTAATCATTGAGTTGTAAATAAATAGAAGTGTGATGATCATCATTTTCTGGAGCATTGTACCAAGTGAGTAAATAAAAAAATAGAAAGGCCATAAAAAAGAGAAAGGCCCAAATAAAAAAATAAAAAAATAAAAAAATGAGAGAAAAAGAGAGAAGGGACAATGCTACTATCCTTTGCCACACTTGTGCTTCAAAGTAGCACCATAATCTTCATGATAGAGAGTCTTTTGTTTTGTCACTTTCATATACTAGTGGGAAATTTTCGTTATAGAACTTGGCTTGTATATTCCAATAATGGGCCTCCTCAAGTGCCCTAGGTCTTCGTGAGCAAGCAAGTTGGATGCACACCCACTTAGTTTCTTTTGTTGAGCTTTCATACATTTATAGCTCTAGTGCATCCGTTGCATGGCAATCCCTACTCCTTGCATTAACATCAATCGGTGGGCATCTCCATAGCCCATTGATTAGCCTCGTTGATGTGAGACTTTCTCCTTTTTTTCTTCTCCACATAACCCCCTCATTATATTCTATTCCACGCATAGTGCTATATCCATGGCTCGCGCTCATATATTGCGTGAAAGTTTATAGGTTTGAGATTACTAAAGTATGAAACAATTGCTTGGCTTGTCATCGGGGTTGTGCATGATGAGAGCATTCTTGTGTGACGAAAATGGAGCATGACTAAACTATATGATTTTGTAGGGATGAACTTTCTTTGGCCATGTTATTTTGAGAAGACATAATTGCTTAGTTAGTATGCTTGAAGTATTATTATTTTTATGTCAATATGAACTTTTATCTTGAATCTTTCGGATATGAATATTCATACCACAATTAAGAGGAATTACATTAAAATTATGCCAAGTAGCACTCCACATCAAAAATTCTGTTTTTATCATTTACCTACTCGAGGACGAGCAGGAATTAAGCTTGGGGATGCTTGATACGTCTCCAATGTGTCTATAATTTTTGATTGCTCCATGCTATATTATCTACTGTTTTGTACATTATTGGGCTTTATTATCCACTTCTATATTATTTTTGGGACTAACCTATTAACCGGAGGCCCAGCCCAGAATTGCTGTTTTTTGCCTATTTTAGGGTTTCGGGGAAAGGGAATATCAAACGGAGTCCAAACGGAATGAAACCTTTGGGACCATGATTTTCTCACCGAACATGATCCAAGAGACTTGGAACCTACGTCAAGAAACAAAGGAGGAGGCCACGAGGTAGGGGGCGTGCCTACCCCCCCAGGCGCGCCCTCCACCCTCGTGGGCCCCCTGTTGCTCCACCGATGTACTCCTTCCTCCTATATATACCTACGTACCCCCAAACGGTCAGATACAGAGCCAAAACCCTAATTCCACCGTCGCAACTTTTTGTATCCATGAGATCCCATCTTGGGGCCGGTTCTGGAGCTCCGCTGGATGGGGTATCCATCACGGAGGGCTTCTACATCAACACCATAGCCCCTCCGATGAAGTGTGAGTAGTTCACCTCAGACCTACGGGTCCATAGTTATTAGCTAGATGGCTTCTTCTCTCTTTTTGGATCTCAATACAATGTTCTCCCCCTCTCTTGTGGAGATCTATTCGATGTAATCTTATTTTTGCGGTGTGTTTGTTGAGACCGATGAATTGTGGGTTTATGAACAAGTCTATCTATGAACAATATTTGAATCTTCTCTGAATTCTTTTATGTATGATTGGTTATCTTTGCAAGTCTCTTTGATTTATCAGTTCGGTTTGGCCTACTAGATTGATCTTTCTTGCAATGGGAGAAGTGCTTAGCTTTGGGTTCAATCTTGCGGTGTCCTTTCCCAGTCACAGTAGGGGCAGCAAGGCACGTATTATATTGTTGCCATCGAGGATAACAAGATGGGGTTTTCATCATATTGCGTGAGTTTATCCCTCTACATCATGTTATCTTGCTTAAGGCGTTACTCTGTTTTCATGAACTTAATACTCTAGATGCATGCTGGATAGCGGTCGATGAGTGGAGTAATAGTAGTAGATAAAAGCAGGAGTTGGTCTACTTGTCTCGGACATGATGCCTATATACATGATCATACCTAGGTATTCTCCTAACTATGCTCAATTCTGTCAATTGCTCAACAGTAATTCGTTCACCCACCGTAAAATACCTATGCTCTTGAGAGAAGCCACTAGTGAAACCTATGGCCCCCGGGTCTAGCTATCTTCATCATATTAATCTTCCAACACTTAGTTATTTCCTTTGCTTTTTTACTTTGCTTTTATTTTACCTTGCATCTTTATCATAAAAATACCAAAAATATTATCTTATCTTATCTTATCTTATCTATCAGATCTCACTCTCATAAGTGGCCGTGTAGGGATTGACAACCCCTTATCGTGTTGGTATGAGGGACTCGCGCGTAGCCTCCTACTGGATTGATACCTTGGTTCTCAAAAACTGAGGGAAATACTTATGCTACTTTGCTGCATCATCCCTTCCTCTTCGGGGAAAACCAACACAGTGGTCAAGAGGTAGCAAGAAGGATTTCTGGCGCCGTTGCCGGGATTCTACGCAAAAGTCAATATACCAAGTACCCATCACAATCCTTATCTCCCGCATTATATTATTTCTTCTCTGTTGGCCCAGATCCAGCCTGCCCCACCACTGCTTAGACTGGGCCGAAGCCCATGGTGAGGCCCCAACGCCTCCTTTGTATTTTTTTTTCTTTCTTCTTTGTTGGCCCAGCAGTGTACTATTTGTCCCATGTTGTTTTTTAGGTTCTATGAATTTCCCCTTTTTCCAGTGTGTTATAGTTTTGCAGATTAAACCCTCATGTTCATGCATTTAATAACTTCAGAACCGTGCATCAGATTAAAATAAGTTATATATGTAAAATGACTAGAATTTCATCTAGTTTCATAATATACAACTTTCATGCATGTTTGAAATGTTTAAACTGTTGTTTGAATTAGTTTGCTTAAATGCCATGTTTAAATGATTTAATTCATAACTAAATAACCGTAGCTCGGTTTTAAATAAACTTTATATGTAAATGGGGTGGAAAAATGCCTAGTTTAAGATGGTGGCATCACTTTGCATGTTTAATAACTCTAAAATATGGTTTAGGGCAGAACAGTACCAAATCCATAAATTTGCACATGAGGATTTACCAGAATTGTTGTTTGTTGTTCCGGCCTCATTTAAACTTGCCTATATAGGTAGTTTTTCTTATGCTTCATGCTCTTGCCATGTTAATCAACATTTAATATTGTTGGTTACATAAATGAGATTGAACTAAATAACTTGAATGTGGTGTTTTCTTCAATATGCAACTCCGTTGCATATTGAGCTCCACTTAATTTGTAGGATTGTGTGTGCATTTTGCCATGCCATGCCACATTAAACCGGTCATGCATCATACTTGTTTGTGCATCATGCCATGTTTATGTGGTGGTTGTTTACTATGTTGCTTGCTTCTTTCCGGGTTGCTTCTCTCATTAGCTTCGGTTTCGTTCCGGAGATGTGAGGATCCGTTCGACTACGTCTGTTTGTCTTCTTCATGGACTCGTTCTTCTTCCTTGCGGGATCTCAGGCAAGATGACCATACCCTTGAAATCACTTCTATCTTTGCTTGCTAGTTGTTCTCTCTATTGCTATGCCGCGATACCTACCACTTGCTTTATCATGCCTCCCATATTGCCATGTCAGGTCTCTAACCCACCTTCCTAGCAAACCGTTGTTTGGCTATGTTACCGCTTTGCTCAGCCCCTCTTATAGCGTTGTTAGTTGCAGGTGTAGATGAAGTTTTGTTCCATGTTTGGAACATGGATATGTTGGGATATCACAATATCTCTTATTTATATTAATGCATTTATATACTTGGTAAAGGGTGGAAGGCTCGGCCTTATGCCTGGTGTTTTGTTCCACTCTTTCCGCCCTAGTTTCCGTCATACCGGTGTTATGTTCCTTGATTTTGCGTCCCTTACACGGTTGGGTGTTATGGGAACCCCTTGATAGTTCGCTTTGAATAAAACTCCTCCAGCAAGGCCCAACCTTGGTTTTACATTTGCCTCACCACCACCTACTTTTCCCTTGGGAGTCATGCTCCCGAGGGTCATCTTTATTTTAACCCCCGGGCCAGTGCTTCTCTAAGTGTTGGTCCGAACCAGAGCCACTTGCGGCACCACCTCGAGGAAACTTGAGGGCTGGTTTTAGCTGTACGTAGTGTTCATCCGGTGTTGCCACGAGAACGAGATATGTGCAGCTCCTATCGGGATGGTGGTGCATCGGGCGGTCTTGCTGGTCTTGTTTTACCATTGTTGAAATGTCTTGTAACTAGGATTCCGAGTCTGACCGGGTCTTCCTGGGAGAAGGAATATCCTTCGTTGACTGTGAGAGCTTGTGATGGGCTAAGTTGGGACACCCCTGCAGGGTTTGAACTTTCAAAAGTCGTGCCCACGGTTATGGGCAGATGGGAATTTGTTAATGTCCGGTTGTAGAGAACTTGACACTTGACTTAATTAAAATGCATCAACCACGTGTGTAGCCGTGATGGTCTCTTTCCGGCAGAGTCCGGGAAGTTAACACGGTTCTTGTGTTATGCTTGAACGTAAGTAGATTCAGGATCACTTCTTGATCACTTCTAGTTCACGACTGTTGTGTTGCTTCTCTTCTCGCTCTTATTTGTGTAAGTTAGCCACCATATATGCTTAGTGCTTGCTGTGGCTCCACCTCACTACCCTTTCCTACCCATAAGCTTAAATAGTCTTGATCTCACAGGTGTGAGATTGCTGAGTCCTCGTGACTCAGAGATACTTCCAAAGAGTTGCAGGTGCCAATGATACCAGTGTAGGTGACGCAACCGAGCTCAAGTGGGAGCTCGAAGAAGATCTTGTTCGTTGTGTTGTTTTGTTTCCTGTTGATCAGTAGTGGAGCCCAGTTGGCACGATCGGGGATCTAGCATTTGGGGTTGTCTTTCTTTTGGTTCCGTAGTCGGACCTTGATTGTATTCTGGATGATGTATGATATATATTTGTATTGTGTGAAGTGGCGATTGTAAGCCAACTCTTTATCCCTTTCTTTTTCAGTACATGGGATGCGTAAAGATTACCCCACTTGCGACATGCCTACCATGCGGTTATGCCTCTAAGTCGTGCCCCGACACGTGGGAGATATAGCCGCATCATGGGTGTTACTCTTTCGGCTTCACCCAGTCTGAGGTACACATCCGGCTGACCCGGCAGTAACAATCGCAGAGGTGCTCCCCTTATGCCCTAGACGAATTAACGGGAACGTAGGGCATAAACACAAGAGCCAGGCAACCCAGCTTGGCCAAAACTTAAGTCATATCGATGCATATAATGGCAAAGAAAAGGTACATGTGGAAAAGTAACACATGTGTAGGCGCCATAGAGCCCGGAACATAATTATATTAAGCTTCTGTATAAGAAGCCCCCAGGTATAATGAGCACGCATGGCACGTCAAGATTGTGTAGTCAAGACACATTTTAACCTTTTAAGGCCGTGAAGAAAAAGGGAAGAAAGAAAGAAAGAAAGACAGATAGAGGATATATATATATATAAAGGCAGAGTTAAGGAGACGAACACAGAGTCCGGCACTAGGCGTAGAACCTTCGGAGTCTGGCCGCGTTCCATGGGTTTGGCTCGAGTCGATCATCCGATGCATCACGCAGATGGTACGCTCCACTGGTTAGAACTTTGTCGATGATGAAGGGACCTTCCCATTTGGGCTTGAGCTTGTCCTTTTTCTTCTCTGGTAGGCGTAGAATGAGTTCGCCAATGTTATAAGTTTTGGCCCGTACTTCTCTGCTTTGATACCGTCGAGCCTATTGCTGATAGAATGCGGAGCGGGCTTTTGCAACATCACGCTCCTCCTCCAGGGCGTCTAAACTGTCCTGCCGTTCAAGCTCGGCTTATTTTTCTTTCGTACATGTGCACTCGAGGTGAGTCATGAATGATGTCGCAGGGTAGTACCGCCTCTGCGCCGTACACCATAAAAAACAGTGTGTATCCGGTAGTGCGATTCGGCGTGGTCCGCAGCCCCCATAGTACGGAGTCGAGCTCCTCAACCCAGTGCGTATCTGATTCCTTCAAGGATCGCACTAATATGGGTTTAATGCCACTCATAATAAGACCATTTGCTCATTCGACTTGATCGTTTGTTTGGGGGTGATAGACGGAGGCATAATCGAGCTTAATGCCCATGTTGTCGCACCAAGTTTTTACCTCGTCAGCTGTGAAGTTCGAGCTGTTATCGGTGATGATGCTGTGGGGGACACCATAACGGTGTACAACCCTGGATATAAAGTCCATCACTAGTCTGGACCCGGCCGTTTTAACTAGTTTGGCTCCTATCCATTTGGTGAATTTATCCACCATGACCAATAGGTACTTTTTCTTATGGCTTCCTCCTTTAAGGGGTCCGACCATATCAAGCCCCCAGACCACAAAGGGCCAAGTAATGGGGATTGTTTGGAGAGCGGTAGGTGGCATATGGCTTTGGTTTGCAAAAAGCTGGCAACCGACACAATGTTGGACGAGGTCCTGTGCGTCTGCTCGGGCTGTCGGCCAGTAGAAACCTGTATGGAAGGCCTTGCTTACAAGGGCCCGAGCTGCGGCGTGATGGCCGCCGAGTCCAGCATGAATTTCTGCCAAAAGTGTCCATCCTTCCTCTTCGGAGATGCACCTTTGAAGTACTCTGGTAGCGCTTTTCTTATAAAGCTCTCACTCATGGACCTTGTAGGCTTTAGACCGACGCACAATGCAACATGCCTCGTTTGGGTCCTCAGGGAGTTCTTGCCTATTTAGGTAAGCCAAGAAGGGTTCTATCCACGGGGCAATGACAGCCATAATCACATGGGCCAAAGGTGTTATTTCGGTGGCGGAGCCTCCGATTACGTCAGAGTGTTCGGGATCTGGTGTTGTGTCCGGATCCGGACTATTGTTGCCGGTCTCCCCTTCCCACACCGCAGATGGCTTAAACAGCCTTTCCAAGAAGATATTAGGTGGGATAGGGTCGCGCTTAGCACCGATGCGGGCGAGGATATCCGCCGCTTGATTGTTTTCTCGGACCACATAGTGGAATTTGAGCCCCTCGAACCGAGCTGACATTTTGAGGACGACATTGTGGTAAGCCACCATTTTTGGGCCTTTGGCGTCAAAGTCTCCATTTATTTGAGATATTGCGAGGTTCGAATCCCCACGCACCTCTAGGCATTGAATGCCCATGGAGACTGCCATCCGGAGACCATGCAATAGGGCCTCAAATTCTGCTGCATTGTTGGAGTCTGTGTATAATATTTGGAGTACGTATTGGACTTTATCTCCGGTGGGGGATGTCAGGACGACGCCTGCCCCCAGACCAGCCAGCATCTTAGAGCCATCAAAGTGCATGATCCAATTGGAGTATGCGCCGTACTCTTTAGGGAGTTCGGCTTCTGTCCATTCGGCGACGAAATCAGCCAGTACTTGCGACTTAATGGCTCACCGTGGTTTGTATGTTATGTCAAACTAGAGGAGCTTAATAGCCCATTTAGCAATCCGGCCCGTGGCATCGCGGTTATTTATTATGTCGTTGAGTGGTACTTCAGAGGCCACCGTAATTCAACATTCGTGAAAGTAGTGTCGTAGTTTCCGGGATGCCATGAAGACCGCGTATGCTATCTTTTGATAATGTGGGTACCGTGATTTTCATGGAGTGAGGACAGTGGATACATAGTATACCGGCTTTTGAAGCGGGAACTTATGTCCATCCGTCTCTCGTTCGACGACGAGCACTGTGCTTACAACCTGGTGTGTTGCCACTATATATAACAACATTGGTTCACCGATATTTGGCGCGGCCAAGATTGGGTTGCTGGCCAAGAGGGATTTTATTTCTTCCAATCCAGCCGTTCCCACATCCGTCCACTCGAAGTGTTTGGTGTGTCGAAGAAGGCGATAAAGAGGTAATGCCTTTTCTCCCAATTGGGAGATAAAGCGGCTTAAGGCAGCCACGCATCCGGTTAATTTCTGGATTTGCTCGAGGTCTGTTGGGATAGCCAGCTGTGACAGTGCTCGGATTTTAGCCGGATTTCCTTCAATTCCTCTATTGGAAACGATGAAGCCCAAGAGCTTTCCGGCGGGCACGCCGAAAACGCATTTTTCCGGATTGAGCTTGATGTCATATGTTCGGAGATTGTCGAATGTAAGCCTCAAGTTGTCTATTAAAGATTCCATGTGTCTGGTTTTAATGACCACATCGTCTGCGTATGCCTCCACTGTTTTGTCGATTTGTGTTTCCAGGCATGTCTGAATCATGCGTTGATAGGTTGCACCAGCGTTTTTGAGCCCGAAAGGCATGGTGTTAAAACAGAAGGGGCCGTATGGAGTGATGAATGCCGTTGCGGCTTGATCGGACTCCACCATCTTGATTTGATGGTATCTGGAGTATGCGTCGAGGAAACACAATGAGTCGTGTCCTGCGGTAGCATCGATAATTTGATCGATGCGGGGGAGGGGAAGGGATCCTTGGGGCAAGCCTTGTTAAGGTCCTTGAAATCGACATATAGGCGCCAGGATTTTTTCTTCTTTGGTACCACCACCAGGTTTGCTAGCCAGTCCGGATGTTTTATTTCTCTAATGAATCCGGCCTCGAGTAACTTGGCTAGCTCTTCTCCCATGGCTTGTCACTTAGGCTCTGAGAAACGCCGAAGAGTCTTCTTGACCAGCTTGTATCCCTTTAGAATGTTTAGGCTATGCTCGGCCAGCCTGTGTAGGATTCCTAGCATGTCTGAAGGATGCCAGGCGAAGATGTCCCAATTCTCGCACAAGAACTCCCGCAGTGCGGCGTCTGTTGTGGGGGTTCAGTTGTGCCCCGATGGATGCTGTTTTTGTCGGGTTCGTTGGGTGGACCTGGAATTTGACTATTTCGTCCGCTAGTTTAAAAGAGGTGGACTTGGGTCTTTTGTCGAGTATCACATTGTCCCTGTCCACTATGGAGCGCAGCGCAGTTAGTTCTTCGTCCGCGAGGGCTTCGAATAACGCCTCGAGGGCCAGTGCGGCAGTTTTATTTTCGGTGCGGAGTGCTATGTTCGGATCACTAGCTAGAGTGATGATTCCATTGGGCATGGGCATCATGAGCTTCATGTACCCGTAATGGGGTATAGCTTGGAAGATCGTGAATGCCTCCTGCCCTAAAAGGGCGTGGTATCCGCTACTAAATGGGGCCACTTGGAATGTGATTTCTTCGGACCTATAATTCTCCGGCGTGTCGAATACCACATCTAGTGTGATTTTTCCCGCACATCGTGCCTCCCGACTAGGGATGATTCCTCTGAAGGTCGTGCTGCTTTGCTCAATGCGGCTCTTGTCTATTTCCATTTTGCTAAGAGTCTCCTCGTAGATGAGGTTTAATCCGCTTCCACCGTCCATGAGTACTTTAGTAAGCCAGAAGCCATCCACAATTGGACTAAGGACCAAAGCGGCTGGTACTCGGGCTGTTCGGAATTGAGGTTCGTCACTGGCATTGAAGGTTATAGCCGTATCGTTCCATGGATTTATTGCTCCAACGTGGCAGACTTCGACGAGGCTGCGGGGGTGCTCGCTTGCGCCTATTATTTGAGGCGAAAGTCTCGAAGACTGTCAGTACTGTATTGTTATTTTCCACGGGATGGTGCTCTGTGGTATTGTTGATGAGGAGATCCTCGCCGCTCTTGGCCACCTGTCGGAGTATCCAACATGCTCTAAGGCTGTCTGTTGGCATGGTATCCGGTGTACTGTGAATTTTGCATGGTCCATTGATCCATCCCTCCAATGCGGTTCCACGCCTTGTAGTGGGCTTTGGTTTCTTTGTAATTGGACCGGGTGACTTACGAGAGTACACCCTTTTAGTTCGGACGGGGGGTTTAGTGAGAGCCGGAGGATCCCAGAATTTTGTTTGGGTTTTCCAGGTGCTTTCCATCGCACAGTACTTCTGTACTATGGCCTCCAAGTCAGCGAAGTGTGCTATGTCACGGCGACTTATGGTGTTGAGGATTCCCTTGTCCATGCAATTTTTGCAAAAGAATGAAATTGCGTCTTCCTCGCGACAGTCCTTGACCTTGCTCATTACAAGGAGGAATCCGGCCCAATAGTGATGTACTGTCTCTTGGGGCTCTTGTCTAATGTGGGAAAGATCACTTATGTGAGGGTGGGTGGGTAGATTTAGGTCCAAACCCTGACCCGATCTAAGACCCAGGGGCAGAGGATTTTCCAAGCTTGGCAGTTCGGGCGCCGGGACGTTGCCCAATAGTTCTGGACCGCTGTCCGATTCTAGGTTCGAAGCTTGGGCCATGTCGTCCCGTAGATGGGTATCTGGCTCGGAGAGCTCAGGAATCCGGACATAGTTTGTCCTCAAAATAGAGGAATAATCGCTGCATTGCTCCTCCACCATCGCTATCTGATGGGTGACCGGCGGAGAGTTAATCTCCCTTTGGTCGGGTTTAAGCCCGATCCGATCATAGTCCATAGCGACCCCCAAGGCGGCGATGCGATCCAAGAGCTCGTCCAAGGAAGAGAGCTCCATTAGATCCATCTGCTCGATGAATCCCGAGCCGACATGGAGGCTGTTTTTGATGACCCGAGAAGTCATCGTCTGCACGACGACCGAACGGGCGGTCATGATGAAGCCGCCTAGTCGGAGAGTTTGGCCTATAGCCAGGGCTCCCCCAGAGGTAATGTTGTCCTTGACAACAAGACGAGCCATCAAGCCTTATCATGACGGCACAGTGGAACTCTCAGTGAAAGCACCAATGTCGGTGTCAAAATCGGCGGATCTCGGGTAGGGGGTCCCAAACTGTGCGCCTAAGGCTAATGGTAACAGGAGGCGGGGGGCACAATTTTACCCAGGTTTGGGCCCTCTCGATGGAGGTAATACCCTACTTCCTACTTGATTGATCTTGATGATATGAGTATTACAAGAGTTGATCTACCACGAGATTGTAGAGGCTAAACCCTAGAAGCTAGCCTATGATTATGATTGTTCTGGTCCTACGGACTAAACCCTTCGGTTTATATAGACACCGGAGGGGGCTAGGGTTACCCAGACTCGGTTACAGAGAAGGAGATCTACATATCCGAATCGGCAAGCTTGCCTTCCACGCAAAGGAGAGTCCCACCCGAACACGGGACGAAGCCTTCAATCTTGTGTCTTCATAGTCCAACAGTCCGGCCAAGTATATAGTCTGGCTGTCCGAGGACCCCCTAATCCAGGACTCCCTCAACGGTGCCCCCTCTTTCCTCCCTCTCTCCCTCTCCTTCCTTCCCCCTTCCTCCTTCCTAGTTGGACTAGGAAAGGGGAGTCCTACTCCCACTAGGAGGACTTCCCCCTCTCCTTGGCGCGCCCCAAGACCGGCCGGCCTCCCCCCTTGCTCCTTTATATACGGGGGCAGGGGGCACCCTAGAACACACAAGTTGATTATTGATCTCTTAGCCGTGTGCAGTGCCCCCCTCCACCATAATCCACCTCGGCAATATCATCGTAGTGCTTAGGCGAAGCCCTGTGCCGGTAGCTTCATCATCACCATCATCACGCCGTCGTGGTGACGAAGTTCTCCCTCGAAGCTCTACTAGATCGTGAGTTCGTGGGACGTCACCGAGCTAAACATGTACAGATCGTGGAGGTACTGTACATAAGGTACTAGGATCAGTCGATCGTGAAGACGTACGACTACATCAACCGCGTTGTCATAATGCTTCCGCTTTCGGTCTATGAGGGTACGTGGACAACACTCTCCCCTCTTGTTGCTATGCATCACCATGATCTTGCGTGTGCGTAGGATTTTTTTTTTGAAATTACTACGTTACCCAATAGTGGCATCCGAGCCAGGTTTGTGTGTAGATGTTATATGCACGAGTATAACACAAAGGAGTTGTGGGCGTGGGTATATACATATTGCTTGCCGTCACTAGTTGATTCTTGATTCGGCGGTATTGTTGGATGAAGCGGCCTAGACCGACATTACGCGTACGCTTACGCGAGACTAGTTCTACCGACGTGCTTCGCACACAGGTGGCTGGTGGGTGTCAGTTTCTCCAACTTTAGTTGAATCGGATTCAATGAACAGGGTTCTTTCTGAAGATCAAAAAGCAATCACTATACCGCGTTGTGGTTTTTGATGCGTAGGTAAGAACGGTTTTTGCTCAGCCCGTAGCAGCCACGTAAAACTTGCAACAACAAAGTAGAGGATGTCTAACTTGTTTTTGCAGGGCATGTTGTGATGTGATATGGTCAAGACATGATGCTAAATTTTATTGTATGAGATGATCATGTTTTGTTACACAGTTATCGGCAACTGGTAGGAGCCATATGGTTGTCGCTTTATTGTATGAAATGCAATCGCCATGTAATTTCTTTACTTTATCGCTAAGCGGTAGCGATAGTCGTAGAAGCAATAGTTGGCGAGACGACAACGATACTTCCATGGAGATCAAAGTGTCAAGCCGGTGATGATGGTGATCATGACGGTGCTTTGGAGATGGAGATCAAAGGCACGAGATGATGATGGCCATATCATATCACTTATATTGATTGCATGTGATTTTTATCCTTTATGCATCTTATTTTGCTTAGTTCTACGGTAGCATTATAAGATGATCTCTCACTAAATTTCAAGGTATAAGTGTTCTCCCTGAGTATGCAACGCTGCTACAGTTCATCGTGCCGAGACACCACGTGATGATCGGGTGTGATAAGCTCTACATTCACATACAATGGGTGCAAGCCAGTTTTGCACACGCAGAATACTCAGGTTAAACTTGACGAGCCTAGCATATGCAGATATGGCCTCGAAACACTGGAGACCGAAAGGTCAAGCGTGAATCATATAGTAGATATGATCAACATAGTGATGTTCACCATTGAAAACTACTCCATCTCACGTGATGATCGGACATGGTTTAGTTGATTTGGATCACGTGATCATTTAGATGACTAGAGGGATGTCTATCTAAGTGGGAGTTCTTAAGTAATATGATTAATTGAACTTTAATTTATCATGAACTTGGTCCTGATAGTATTTGCATAACTATGTTGTAGATCAATAGCTCGCGATGTAGCCCCCCGTTATTTTTGATATGTTCCTAAAAAAATAAGTTGAAAAATGTTAGTAGCAATGATGCAGACTAGCTCTGTGATCTGAGGATTATCCTCATTGCTGCACAGAAGTATTATGTCCTTGATGCACTACTAGGTGACAGACCTATTGCAGGAGCAGATGCATATGTTATGAACGTTTGACAATGCTCAGTATGATGACTACTTGATAGTTTAGTGCACCATGCTTTACGGCTTAGAACCGGGACTTAAAAAATGTTTTGAATGACATGGAGCATATGAGATGTTCCAAGATTTGAAATTGGTATTTCATACTCATGCCCGTGTCGAGAGGTATGAGACCTCTGACAATATTTTGCCTCCAAGATGGAGGAGAATAGCTCAACCAGTGAGTATGTGCCCAGATTGTCTGGGTACTATAATTGCTTGAATCAAGTGGGAGTTAATCTTCCAGATAATATAGTAATTGACAAAGTTCTCTAGTCACTATCATTAAGTTACTAGAACTTCGTGGTGAACTATAATATGCAAGGGATAACAAAAACAATTCCCAAGCTCTTCGTGATGCTAAAATTGGCGAAGGTAGCAATCAAGAAAAGCATCAAGTGTTGATGATTAACAAGACCACTAGTTTCAAGTAAAAGGGCAAGGGGAAGAAAGGGAACTTCAAGAAGAATGGCAAGCAAGTTGCCACTCCCATGAAGAAGCCCAAAGCTAGACCCACGCCTGAAATTGAGTGCTTCTACTGCAAAGGAAATGGTCACTGGAAGTGGAACTGCCCTAGATATTTGGCGGATAAGAAGGATGGCATACTGAACAAAGGTATATTTGATATACATGTTATTGATGTGTACTTTACTAGTGTTTATAGCAACCCCTGATATTTGATACTGGTTCAGTTGCTAAGAGTAGTAACTCGAAACGGGAGTTGCAAAATAAACAAAGAATAGTTAAGGGCGAGGTGATGATGTGTAGTGATTCCAAGGTTGATAAGATCACCATCACACACTCCCTTTACCTTCAGGATTAGTGTTGAACCAAAAATAAATGTCATTTGGTGTTTGGTAACTCACAAGTATAGGGGATCGCAACAGTTTTCGAGGGTAGAGTATTCAACCCAAATTTATTGATTTGACACAAGGGGAGCCAAAGAATATTCTCAAGTATTAGCAGCTGAGTTCTCAATTCAACCACACCTAGAAACTTACTATCTCCAACAAAGTGTTTAGTAGCAAAGTAATATGATAGTAGTAGTAACGGTAGCAAAAGTAATATTTTTTGGTTTTATAGTGATTGTAACAATAGCAACGGAAAAGTAAATGAGCAAAGAACAATATATGAAAAGCTCGTAGGCAATGGATCAGTGATGGATAATTATGTTAGATGCGATCGATCATGCAACAGTTATAACATAGGGTGACACAGAACTAGCTCCAATTCATCAATGTAATGTAGGCATGTATTCCGAATATAGCCATACGTGCTTATGGAAAATATGTTGCATGACATGTTTTGTCCTACCCTCCCGTGGTACCGGGGTCCTATTGGAAACTAAGGGATATTAAGGCCTCCTTTTAATAGAGTACTGGACCAAAGCATTAACACATAGTGAATACATGAACTCCTCAAACTACGGTCATCAGCGGTAAGTATCCCGATTATTTTCACTTCGGGGTTAACGGATCATAACACATAATAGGTGACTATAGACTTGCAAGATACGATCAAGAACTCACATATATTCATGAAAACATAATAGGTTCAGATCTGAAATCATGGCACTCGGGCCCTGGTGACAAGCATTAAGCATAGAAAAGTCATAGCAATATCAATCTCAGAACATAATGGATGCTAGGGATCAAACCCTAACAAAACTAACTCGATTACATGATAAATCTCATCCAACCCATGACCGTCCAGCAAGCCTACGATGGAATTACTCACGCACGGTGGTGAGCATCATGAAATTGGTGATGGAGGAAGGTTGATGATGACGATGGCGACGGATTCCCCTCTCCGGAGCCCCGAGCGGACTCCAGATCGGCCCTCCTGAGAGAGTTTAGGGCTTGGCGGCGGCTCTGTATCGTAAAACGCGATGAATCCTTCTCTTTGATTTTTTTTTCTCCCCGAACACGAATATATGAAGTTGGAGTTGAGGTCAGTGGAGCGTCAAGGGGACCACGAGGCAGGGGGCGCGCCCAGGGGGTAGGCACGCCCCCACCCTCGTGGACAGGGTGTGGGCCCCCTGACATGGATTCTTCTTCCAGTATTTTTTTATATATTCCGAAAATAATCTCCATTGATTTTCAGGTCATTCTAAGAACTTTTATTTCTGCACAAAAATAACACCATGGCAATTCTGCTGAAAACAACGTCAGTCTGGATTAGTTCCATTCAAATCATGCAAGTTAGAGTCCAAAACAAGGGCAAAAGTGTTTGGAAAAGTAGATACGACGGAGACGTATCAACTCCCCCAAGTTTAAACCTTTGCTTGTCCTCAAGCAATGTAGTTGATAAACTGAAAGTGATAAAGAAAAACGTTTACAAACTCGGTTTGCTCTTGTTGTTGTAAATATGTAAAGCCAGCATTCAAGTTTTCAGCAAAGATTATGAACTAACCATAGTCACAATAACACTTAGGTCTCATGTTTACTCATATCAATGGCATAATCAACTAGTGGGCAATAATAATAAATCTCGGATGACAACACTTTCTCAAAACAATCATAATATGATATAACAAGATGGTATCTCGCTAGCCCTTTCTGAGACCGCAAAACATAAATGCAGAGCACCTTTAAAGATCAAGGACTGACTATACATTGTAATTCATGGTAAAAGAGATCCAGTCAAGTCATACTCAATGTAAACTAATAGTAATGGATGCAAATGACAACGGTGCTCTCCAACTGGTGCTTTTTAATAAGAGGATGATGACTCAACATAAAAGTAAATGGATAGGCCCTTCGCAGAGGGAAGCGGGGATTTGTAGAGGTGCCAGAGCTCGGTTTTGAAATAGATATGAATAATATTTTGAGCGGTATACTTTCATTGTCAACATAACAACCGAGAGATCTCGATATCTTCCATTCTACACACATTATAGGCGGTTCCCAAGAAGAATGGTAAAGTTTATACTCCCCACCACCAACAAGCATCAATCCATGGCTTTCCCAAAACAACGTGTGCCTCCAACTAACAACAATCCTGGGGGAGTTTTTTTTTGCAATTATTTTGATTTGATTTGAGCATGGGACTGGGCATCCCGGTGACCAACCATTTTCTCATGAATGAGGAGTGGAGTCCACTCCTCTTGAGAATAACCCGCCTAGCATGGAGGATACAGACAGCCCTAGTTGATACATGGGCTATTCGAGCATACAAAACAGAATTTTTATTTGAAGGTTTAGAGTTTGGCACATACATATTTACTTGGAACGGCAGGTAGATACCGTATATAGGTAGGCATGGTGGACCCATACGGAATAACTTTGGGGTTTATGGAATTGGATGCACAAGCAGTATTCCCGCTTAGTACAAGTGAAGGCTAGAAAAAGACTGGGAAGCGACCAGCTAGAGAGCGACAACAGTCATGAACATGCATTAAAATTAATCAACACCGAATGCAAGCATGAGTAGGATATAATGTACCATGAGCATAAATATCGTAGAGGCTATGTTGATTTTATTTCAACTACATGCGTGAACATGTGCCAAGTCAAGCCACTCGAATCGTTCAAAGGAGGATACCACCCTATCATACCACATCACAACCATTTTAATAGCATGCTGGCACGCAAGGTAAACCATTATAAACTCCTAGCTAATTAAGCATGGCATAAGCAACCACAATCTCTAATTGTCATTGCAAACATGTTTCTTTCATAATAGGCTGAATCAGGAATGGTGAACTAATCATATTTACAAAAACAAGAGAGGTCGAGTTCATACCAGCTTTTCTCATCTCAATCAGTTCATCATATATCGTCATTATTGCCTTTCACTTGCACGGCCGAATAGTGTGGATTATAATAATAGTGCACGTGCATTGGACTAAGCTGGAATCTGCAAGCATTCAATACATTGGAGAAGACAAGGTAATATGGACTCTCTGTTAGATCAACAATAATGCATATGAGAGCCACTCAACATTTTCATTATGGTCTTCTCCTTTCGACCCCCAAAGAAAAAGGAAGAAATAAAACTATTTACACGGGAAAGCTCCCAACAAGCAAAAGAAGAATGAGAAATCTTTTTGGGTTTTCTTTTTAACTACTACTACTACAAGCATGGAAAATAAACTAGCTAAAAGCTACAACTAATTTTTTTGTTTTTCTTAAGGTTTTTCAAACACACAAGAAGAAAGCTTAAAAAGAAAATAAACTAGCATGGATGATACAATGAAAAAGTATGAGCACCGACAACTGGCATGAGTGTGTGCACATGAATGTAATGTCAGTGAGAAATACGTACTCCCCCAAGCTTAGGCTTTTGGCCTAAGTTGGTCTATGCCAATGGATGGCCTGGTAGATATCTGAAGTTGAAGCTGGGGTCGTACTGAGATGCATCAGCTACTGCCTGAAGAGCTACAGCTTGGAGGCGAGCTGCCTCCGTCCTCCTCTCGTACTCGTCCCCATCCTCCCTGGTTATAACATATCTCCTTTTTGCCTAAAAGTCAAAGAAAGCAGGAGCAGGGAGAGCCACGTGATAGGTGCGTCGTCTGTCAAAGATTAGTCGATGCTGGAGGGACTGGTTGTTCCTCTCAACAAACTAATGATGAACCATAGCATTATAATCTAAATAAGCAGGAGGCAACTCAATATCATATCCACGAATGGGTATCTCAAGAAAATCAGCTAAACGGGTTGCATAAATTCCACCAAAGAAATCTCAATTAATTCTATTATTATGCAACCTACGTGCAACAATGGCCCCTAGGTTATATTGTCTTTCTCCTAATACAACACTCTTGAGAACACTTAGGTCGGGAACACACATGTGGCATGCCTCATCCTTACCATTTATGCATCAACCTATAAAGAGAGCGAAATAATGGATAGCGGGAAAACGAATGCTCCCTATGGTAGCTTGCGTGATTTCCCTAGATTCCCCCACAGCGATACTAGCAAGAAAATCCTTATATTCAGATTTACGAGGTTCACTAACACTACCCCATTGTGGGAGTTTACAAGCAGTATTAAAATCTTCTAAGTCCATGGTATAAGATTTATCATAAAGATCAAACAGGACAGTTTGAGAATTGCGTCATGATGTAAATTCAAACCTTCTCACAAAGGAATCAGTGAGGTAGTAGTACTGACGGCATTTATCTGCCTCGAAGCTCTCAAGATCAGCGTTACGCACATATGCGTCAAATTCCTCCTTGATTCCTGCTCGAACCATGAAGTCCTCTGACGGCCATTCACAAGGCCGCACTTGAGCATCCCTTGGTAGTTCATTGTCCGGCTCGCGTATTGCGGGCCTGGGTCCTTGCTTCCTTGAAGAACCACCTTGGTACATTTTCCTGAACATATTTCTTCCTCTGAAAAGTTTTTCTGAATTTTTTAGTAACTTAAAATAAAAGTGAACCAAACTCAACAAAATTGATAGCCACTACTCCTACAAGTGCCTAGAGGCCATATCATGCATTAAAACTACTTTTGACCACATAAATTTGACATGCAAGCTCAAGAATAGGGTCACCTAAACAGCAAAAATTTGCAATAAATAAAGCACTAGAACAAAAACTAATTGGACCATTGGAGGAGTCACATACCGAAGAACAATCCCCCAAAGCAGTTTTGTGAGAGGAGCTTTGAGCAAGGAGATCGAAAATGGCAGCAAGATGAGCAAGAACTCGGGTTTGAGCTGGCTAGTGATTTTTTCTGGAGCAAGACGAAGTGGGTGGATGCAAGGATAAGTGGAGGGGACCCACGTGGGGTCCATGAGGCAGGGGGGCGCGCCCTCCACCCTCGTGGGCACGTGGCTGCTCCCCCTGCTGGGTTCTCAGTGCCAGATATTCTCAAATATTCTCAAATATTCTAGAAAAAACATATTTCATTTTCAGGGCATTTAGAGAACTTTTATTTTCAGGGTACTTTTTATTGCAAGGATAATTCAAAAAACAGACAGAAAATACTATTTTTGCTTTATTTAATATAAATAACAAAAAGTAAAAGAAGGGTATAGAGAGTTGTGCTTACTAACTTCATCCATCTCATGCTCATCAAAAGGAATCCACTAACAAGGTTGATCAAGTCTTGTAAACAAACTCATTTCGAATAACATGAAACTGGAGAAATTTCGAATAACACTAGGTTACTTCAATGGGAATATGCACATCCCCAACAATAAGAATATCATATTTCTTCTTCACAGTAGGAAGAGGAAATTCAAAACCTCCAATAGTGATTGTTGAAAATTTTCCAATAGAATTGATACTATGGACTTGAGGTTGTTTCCTCGGAAAGTGTACCGTATGCTCATTATCGTTAACATGAAAAGTGACATTGCCTTTGTTGCAATTAATAACAGCCCCTGCAATATTTAAAAAGGGTCTACCAAGTATAATTGACATACTATCGTCCTCGGGAATATCAAGAATAACAAAGTCCGTTAAAATAGTAATGTTTGCAACCACAACAGTCACATCCTCACAAATACCGACAGGTATAGCAGTTGATTTATCAGGCATTTGCAAAGATATTTTAGTAGGTGTCAACTTATTCAAATCAAGTCTACGATATAAAGAGAGAGGCATAACACTAACACCGGCTCCAAGATCACATAAAGAAGTTTTAACATAGTTTCTTTTAATGGAGCTTGGTATAGTTGGTACTCCTGGATCTCCTAGTTTCTTTGGTATTCCACCCTTAAAAGTGTAATTAGCAAGCATGGTGGAAATTTTAGCTTCCAGTATCTTTCTCTTATTAGTAACAATTTCTTTCATGTACTTGGCATAAGGATTCATTTTAAGCATATCAGTCAAACGCATACGCAAAAAGATAGGTCTAATCATTTCAGCAAAGCGCTCAAAATCCTCATCATCCTTTTTCTTGGATGGTTTAGGAGGAAAAGGCATGGGTTTCTGAACCCATGGTTCTCTTTCTTTACCGTGCTTCCTAGCAACAAAGTCTCTCTTATCATAACGTTGATTCTTTGATTGTGGGTTATCAAGATCAACAGCAGGTTCAATCTCTACATCATTATCATTGCTAGGTTGAGCATCAATATGAACATCATCATTAACATTATCACTAGGTTCATGTTCATTACCAGATTGTGTTTCAGTATCAGAAATAGAAATATCATTGGGATTCTTAGGTGTGTCAACAACAGGTTCACTAGAAGCATGCAAAGTCCTATCATTTTTCTTTTTCTTCCTTTTAAAGGACTAGGTGCATCTATATTAGTTCTCTGGGAATCTTGCTCAATTCTCTTAGGGTGGCCCTCAGGATACGGAGGTTCCAGAGTCATTTTACCACCTCTAGTCATAACTCTAACAACATTATCATTCTTCTTATTATTTAATTCATTGAGCAAATCATTCTGAGCCTTAAGTACTTGTTCTACTTGAGTGGTAACCATAGAAGCATGTTTACTAATAAGTTTAAGTTCACCTTTAACTCTAGATATATAATCACTCAAGTGTTCAAGCATATCAGCATTGTATTTCAATTGTCTACCAACATAAGCATTGAAGTTTTCTTGTTTAACAATAAAATTATCAAACTCATCTAAGCATTGGCTAGCAAACTTATAACGAGGAATATCACCTTCATCAAATCTATAGAGAGAATTTACCTTTACTACCTGTGTCGGGTTATCAAGACCATGTATTTGTTCAATAGGTGGTAAATTCTTAACATCGTCAGCTTTAATACATTTTTCTTTCATAGATTTCTTTGCCTCTTGCATATCTTCAGGACTGAGAAATAGAATACCCCTTTTCTTCGGAGTTGGCTTAGGAGTTAGTTCAGGAAGTGTCCAATTATTTTCATTAGTCAACATATTATTCAATAGCAATTCAGCTTTATCAACAGTTCTTTCCCTAAAAACACAACCAACACAACTATCCAGGTGGTCTCTGGAAGCATCGGTTAGTCCATTATAAAAGATATCAAGTATCATTTTTCTTGAGAGGATGATTAGGCAAAGCATTAAGTAATCAGAGAAACCTCCCCTAAGCTTGTGGGAGACTCTCTTCTTCAATTTGCACAAAATTATATATTTCCCTTAAGGCAACTTGTTTCTTATGAGCGGGGAATATTTAGCACAGAAGTAATAAATCATATCCTGGGGACTACGCACACAACCAAGATCAAGAGAATTAAACCATGTTTTAGCATCACCCTTTAACGAGAACGGAAACAACTTAAGGATAAAGTAATAGCGAGTTTTCTCATCATGAGTAAACTGGGTGGCTATATCATTTAATTTAGTAAGATATGCCACAATAGTTTTAGATTCATATCCATAAAAAGGATCAGATTCAACCAAAGTAATTAACTTAGGATCAACAGAGAAATCATAATCCTTATCAGTAATAAAGATAGGTGAAGTAGCAAAGGCAGGGTCATATTTCATTCTAGCATTCAAAGACTTTTCTTTAAGCTTAGCTAATAATTTCTTAAAATCAGATCTATCATTGCAAGCTAAGAAGTCTCTAGCAGTTTCTTCATCCATAAAATAACCCTCAGGAACAACAGGCAATTCATATCTAGGGGAGAATATTCATCATCACTTTCATCAATATTACCAGGTTCAATAATTTCATTCTCTCTAGCCCTAGCAAGTTGTTCATCAAGAAATTCACCTAGTGGCACAATATTATCAAGCATAAAAGTAGTTTATGTTGGGGAACGTAGTAATTTCGAAAATTTTCCTACGCACACGCAAGATCATGGTGATGCATAGCAACGAGGGGGAGAGTATTGTCTACGTACCAACGCAGACCGACTGCGGAAGCGATCACACAACGTAGAGGAAGGAGTCGTACGTCTTCTTCCCGATCCGACCGATCCAAGTACCGTTACTCCGGCACCTCCGAGTTCTTAGCACACGTTCAGCTCGATGACGATCCTCGGGCTCCGATCCAGCAAAGCGTCGAGGAAGAGTTCCGTCAGCACGACGGCGTGGTGACGATCTTGATGTACTACCGACGCAGGGCTTCGCCTAAGCTCTACAACGATATGACCGAGGTGGAATTTGGTGGCAGGGGGCACCGCACACGGCTAAGGAACGATCTCAAGGATCAACTTGTGTGTCTTGGGGTGTCCCCTGCCCCTGTATATAAAGGTTGGAGGGGAGGGAGCTGGCCGGCCAAAGGAGGGAGGCGCAGGAGGAGTCCTACTCCTACCGGGAGTAGGACTCCCCCCTCCAATCCTAGTCCAACTAGGAATCCTTCAAAGGGGAGAGAGAGAGAGGTGGCCGGCCCCTCTCCTAGTCCTAATAGGACTAGGGAGAGGGGGGAGGCGCAGCCCTATGTGGGCTGCCCTCTCACCTTTCCACTAAGGCCCATGTTGGCCCATTTGGCTCCCGGGGGGTTCCGGTAACCCTCCCGGTAATCCGGTAAAATCCCGATTTCACCCGGAACACTTCCGATGTCCAAACATAGGCTTCCAATATATCAATCTTTACGTCTCGACCATTTCGAGACTCCTCGTCATGTCCGTGATCACATCCGGGACTCCGAACAACCTTCGGTACATCAAAATGCATAAACTCATAATAACTGTCATCGTAACGTTAAGCGTGCGGACCCTACGGTTCGAGAACAATGTAGACATGACCGAGACACGTCTCCGGTCAATAACCAATAGCGGGACCTGGATGCCCATATTGGCTCCTACATATTCTACGAAGATCTTTATCGGTCAGACCGCATAACAACATACGTTGTTCCCTTTGTCATCGGTATGTTACTTGCCCGAGATTCGATCGTCGGTATCCAATACCTAGTTCAATCTCGTTACCGGCAAGTCTCTTTACTCGTTCCTGTAATAGATCTCACAACTAACATATTAGTTGCAGTGCTTGCAAGGCTTATGTGATGTGCATTACCGAGAGGGCCCAGAGATACCTCTCCGACAATCGGAGTGACAAACCCTAATCTCGAAATACGCCAACCCAACATCTACCATTGGAGACACCTGTAGTACTCCTTTATAATCACCCAGTTACGTTGTGACGTTTGGTAGTACCCAAAGTGTTCCTCCGGTAAACGGGAGTTGCATAATCTCATAGTTATAGGAACATGTATAAGTCATGAAGAAAGCAATAGCAACATACTAAACGATCGTGTGCTAAGCTAATGGAATGGGTCATGTCAATCAGATCATTCAACTAATGATGTGACCTCGTTAATCAAATAACAACTCTTTGTTCATGGTTAGGAAACATAACCATCTTTGATTAACGAGCTAGTCAAGTAGAGGCATACTAGTGACACTCTGTTTGTCTATGTATTCACACATGTATTATGTTTCCGGTTAATACAATTCTAGCATGAATAATAAACATTTATCATGATATAAGGAAATAAATAATAACTTTATTATTGCCTCTAGGGCATATTTCCTTCAGTTTCATCATAAGTATCATGCAAAGTAGAAGTGGCATCATCAATAACATGCGGCATATCAGAATGAATAGCAGGTGTAGGTGTCGCAAGTGTACTCAAAATAGAAGGTGAATCAAGTGCAGAGCTAGATGGTAGTTCCTTACCTCCCCTTGTAGTTGAGGGAAAAATCTTGGTTCTTTGATCTTTCAAGTTCTTCATAGTGATAAGCAGATATAAATCCCAAGTGACTTAAAGAATAGAGCTATGCTCCCCGGCAACGGCGCCAGAAAATAGTCTTGATAACCAACAAGTATAGGGGATCCCAACAGTTTCCGAGGGTAGAGTATTCAACCCAAATTTATTGATTCGACACAAGGGGAGCCAAAGAATATTCTCAAGTATTAGCAGCTGAGTTGTCAATTCAACAACACCTGGAAACTTAATATCTGCAGCAAAGTGTTTAGTAGCAAAGTAATATGGTAGTAGTGGTAACAGTAGCAAAAGTAACATTTTTGGTTTTATAGTAATTGTAACAATAGCAACGGAAAAGTAAATGAGCAAAGAACAATATATGAAAAGCTCGTACGCAATGGATCAGTGATGGATAATTATGTCGGATGTGATTGATCATGCAATAGTTATAACATAGGGTGACACAGAACTAGCTCCAGTTCATCAATGTAATGTAGGCATGTATTCCGAATATAGTCATACGTGCTTATGGAAAAGAAGTTGCATGACATCTTTGTCCTACCCTCCCATGGAAGCGGGGTCCTATTGGAAACTAAAGGATATTAAGGCCTCCTTTTAATAGAGTACCAGACCAAAGCATTAACACATAGTGAATACATCAACTCCTCAAACTACGGTCATCACCGTAAGTATCCCGATTATTGTCACTTCGGGGTTAACGGATCATAACACATAATAGGTGACTATAGACTTGCAAGATAGGATCAAGAACTCACATATATTCGTGAAAACATAATAGGTTCAGATTTGAAATCATGGCACTTAGGCCCTAGTGACAAGCATTAAGCATAGCAAAGTCATAGCAACATCAATCTCAGAACATAATGGATACTAGGGATCAAACCCTAACAAAACTAACTCGATTACATGATAAATCTCATCCAACCCATCACCGTTCAGCAAGCCTACGATGGAATTACTCACGCACGGCGGTGAGCATCATGAAATTGGTGATGGAGGAAGGTTGATGATGACGATGGCGATGGATTCCCCTCTCCGAAGCCCCGAACGGACTCCAGATCAGCCCTCCCGAGAGAGTTTAGGGCTTGGCGGCGGCTCCGTATCGTAAAACGCGATGAATCCTTCTCTATGATTTTTTTCTCCCCGAACATGAATATATGGAGTTGGAGTTGAGGTCGGTGGAGCGTCAGGGCGCCCATGAGGCAGGGGGCGCGCCCAGGGGGTAGGCACGCCCCCACCCTCGTGGACAGGGTGTGGGCCCCCTGACATGGATTCTTCTTCCAGTATTTTTTATATATTCCAAAAATAATCTCCGTTGATTTTCAGGTCATTCCGAGAACTTTTATTTCTGCACAGAAATAACACCATGGTAATTCTGCTGAAAACATCGTCAGTCTGGGTTAGTTCCTTTCAAATCATGCAAGTTAGAGTCCAAAATAAGGGCAAAAGTGTTTGGAAAAGTAGATACGACGGAGACGTATCAGTGTTTGCATTGAGCATGAATATGATTGGATCATGTTTATTGCAATACGGTTATTCATTTAAGTCAAAGGATAATTGTTGTTCTATATACATGAATAAAACCTTCTATGGTCATACACTCAATATAAATGTTTTATCGAATCTCGATCGTAGTGATACACATATTCATAATATTGAAGCCAAAAGATGCAAAGTTAATAATGATAGTGCAACTTATTTATGGCACTGCCGTTTAGGTCATATTGGTATAAAGTGCATGAAGAAACTCCATGCTGATGGGCTTTTGGAATCACTTGATGCTTGCGAACCATGCCTCATGGGCAAGATGACTAAGACTCCGTTCTTTGGAACAATGGAGCGAGAAACTGACTTATTGGAAATAATACATACTGATGTATGCGGTCCGATGAGTGTTGAGGCTCGCGGCGGGTATCGTTATTTTCTGACCTTCACAGATGATTTGAGCAGATATGGGTATATCTACTTGATGAAACATAAGTCTGAAACATTTGAAAAGTTTAAAGAATTTCAGAGTGAAGTGGAAAATCATCGTAAACATAAAATAAAGTTTCTACGATCTGATCGTGGAGACGAATATTTGAGTTACGAGTTTGGTCTTCAACTAAAACAATGTGGAATAGTTTCACAAATTCATGCCACCTGGAACACCACAGCACAATGGTATGTCTGAATGTCATAACCGTACTTTATTTGATATAGTGCAATCTATGATGTCTCTTACCGATTTACCACTATCGTTTTGGGGTTATGCATTAGAGACAGCTACATTCACGTTAAATAGGGCACCGTCTGATCCGTTGAGATGACACCGTATGAACTATGGTTTGGCTAGAAACCTAAGCTATCGTTTCTTAAACTTTGGGGTTGTGATGCTTATGTGAAAAAGTTTCAGCCTGATAAGCTCAAACCCAAATCGCAAAAAGTGCGTCTTCATAGGATACCCAAAAGAAACTACTGGGTACACCTTCTATCACAGATCCGAAAGGCAAGATCCTTGTTGCTAAGAGTGGATCCTTTCTAGAGAAGAAGTTTCTCTCGAAAGAAGTGAGTGGGAGGAATGTAGAACTTGATGAGGTAATTGTACCTTCTCCCGAATTGGAAAGTAGTTCATCACAGAAATCAGATCTAGTGATTTCTACGCCAATTAGTGAGGAAGCTAATGATGATCATGAAACTTAAGATCAAGTTACTACCGAACCTCGTAGGACAACCAGAGTATGGTCCGCACCAGAGTGGTATGGTAATCCTTTCTGGAATTCATGTTACTAGACCATGACGAACCTACGAACTATGAGGAAGCGATGATGAGCCTAGATTCCGCAAAATGGCTTGAGGCAATGAAATCTGAGATGGGATCCATGTATGAGAACAAAGTATGGACTTTGATTGACTTGCTCGATGAACGGTGAGTCATTGAGAATAAATGGATCTTCAAGAGGAAGATGGACGCTGATAGTAGTGTTACTATCTACAAAGCTCGAATTGTCGCAAAATGTTTTCGACAAGTTCAAGGTGTTAACTATGATGAGATTTTTTTCACTCGTGTCGATGCTTAAAAGTCTGTCTGACTCATGTTAGCAGTTGCCGCATTTTATGAAATCTGGCAAATGGATGTCAAAACTGCATTCCTTAATGGATTTCTTAAAGAAGAGCTATATATGATGCAACCAGAAGGTTTTGTCGATCCTAAAGGTGCTAACAAAGTGAGCAAGCTCCAGCGATCCATCTATGGACTGGTGCAAGCATCTCGGAGTTGGAATATATGCTTTAATAAAGTGATTGAAGCATATGGTTTTATACAGACTTGCGGTAAAGCCTGTTGATATGTCTCCAACGTATCTATAATTTTTGATTGTTCCATGCTATTATATTACCTGTTTTGGATGTTTATGGGCTTTATTATACACTTTTATATTATTTTTGGGACTAACCTGTTAACCAGAGACCCAGCCCAAAATGTTGTTTTATTGCCTATTTCAGTGTTTTGAAGAAAAGGAATATCAAATGGAGTCCAAACGGAATGAAACCTTAGGGAGAGTTATTTTTGGAACGGAAGCAACCCAGGAGACTTGGAGTAGGCATCAGGGAAGCTTCGAGGAAGCCACGAGGCAGGGAGGCGCGCCCTACCCCCTGGGCGCGCCCCCACCCTCGTGGGCCCTCGTGGCTCCCCTGACCGACTTCTTTCGCCTATATATATATATATATACATATATATATATATATCCATATACCATAAAAACATCCGAGAGCAGAATAGATCGGGAGTTCCGCCGCCAGAAGCCTCCGTAGCCACCGAAAACCAATCTAGACCCGTTCCGGCACCCTGTCGGAGGGGGAATCCCTCTCTGGAGGCCATCTTCATCATCCCGGTGCTCTCCATGACGAGGAGGGAGTTGTTCTCCCTCGGGGCTGGGGGTATGTACCAGTAGCTATGTGTTTGATCTCTCTCTCTCTCTCTCTCTCTCGTGTTCTTGATTCGGCACGATCTTGATGTATCGCGAGCTTTGCTATTATAGTTGGATCTTATGATGTTTCTCCTCCTCTACTCTCTTGTAATGGAATGAGTTTTCCCTTTGAAGTTATCTTATCGGATTGAGTCTTTAAGAATTTGAGAACACTTGATGTATGTATTGCATGTGCTTATCTGTCGTGACAATCGGATATCACGTGATCCACTTGATATATGTTTTGGTGATCAACTTGTGCTACCTCTTGAGCACTGCGTTGGTTTTCCCTTGAAGTGGAAAGGGTGGTGCAGTAAAGCAGCGTAAGTATTTCCCTCGGTTTTTGAGAACCAAAGTATCAATCCAGTAGGAGACCACGCGTGAGTCACCTCATACCTACACAAACAAATAAGAACCTCGCAACCAACGCGATAAAGGGGTTGTCAATCCCTTCACGGCCACTTGCAAGAGTGAGATCTGATAGAGATGATAATGATAAGATAAGTATTTTTGGTATTTTTATGATATAGATTGAAAGTAAAGATTGCAAAATAAAATAGATTGGAAACTTGTATGATGGAAAATAGACCTGGGGGCCATAGGTTTCACTAGTGGCTTCTCTCAAGATAGCATAAGTATTACGGTGGGTGAACAAATTACTGTCAAGCAATTGATAGAAAAGCAAATAATTATGAGAATATCTAGGCATGATAATGTATATAGGCATCACGTCCATGACAAGTAGACCGACTCCTGCTTGCATCTACTACTATTACTCCACACATCGACCGCTATCCAGCATGCATCTAGAGTATTAAGTTCATAAGAACAGAGTAACACCTTAAGCAAGATGACATGATGTAGAGGGATAAACTCATGCAATATGATGTAAACCACATCTTTTTATCCTCGATGGCAACAATACAATACGTGTTGTTTCCCTTTCTGTCACTGGGATCGAGCACCGCAAGATTGAACCCAAAGCTAAGCACTTCTCCCATTGCAAGAAAGATCAATCTAGTAAGGCAAACCAAACTTATAATTCGAAGATACTTGCAAATATAAACCAATCATACATAAAAGAACTCAGAGAAGATTCAAATATTGTTCATAGATAAACTTGATCATAAACCCACAATTCATCGGATCTCGACAAACACACCGCAAAAGAAGATTACATCGAATAGATCTCCAAGAGAATCGAGGAGAACTTTGTATTGAGATCCAAAGAGAGAGAAGAAGCCATCTAGCTACTAGCTATGGACCCGAAGGTCCGAAGTAAACTACTCACACATCATCGGAGCGGCCATGGAGTTGATGTAGAGGCCCTCCGTGATCAATGCCCCCTCCTGCCGAGCTCCGGAAAAGGCCCCAAGATGGGATCTCTTGGGTACAGAAGGTTGCGGTGGTGGAAATAGGGTTTAGTGGTGCTCTTGGATGTTTGCGGGGTATGTGAACATATATAGGAGGAAGAAGTAGGTCGGTGGAGCTACGAGGGGGTGGGCGTGCCTAGGAGGGTAGGCGCGCCCCCTGCCTCGTGGCCGCATCGTTGATTACTTGACGTCCACTCCAAGTCCTCTGGATCATGTTTGTTCCAAAAATCACATTCCCAACGGTTTCATTCCGTTTGGACTCCATTTGATATTCCTTTTGTACGAAACAATGAAATAGGCAAAAACAGCAATTTGGGATGGGCCTCCGGTTAATTGGTTAGTCCCAAAAATAATATAAAAGTGTAAAATAAAGCCCATTAACATCCAAAACAGATAATATAATAGCATGGAACAATCAAAAATTATAGATACGTTGCAGACGTATTAGCATCCTCAAGCTTAATTCCTGCTCGTCCTTGAGTAGGTAAATGATAAAAACAGAATTTTTTATGTGGTATGCTTTCTAGAATATTCTTCAATGTATTTTTCTCTATTGTGGCATGAATGTTCAGATCCGAAAGAATCAAGATAAAAGTTTATTGTTGACATAAAAATAGTAATACTCCAAGTATGCTAATCAAGAAATTATTTATCAAAATACCATAGCCAAAGAAAACTTATCCCTACAAAGTCATATAGTTTGGCCATGCTTCATTTTTGTCACACAAAATGCTCTCATCATGCACAACCCCGATGACAAGCCAAGCAATTGTTTCATACTTAGCCTTTTCAAACTCTTTCAACTTTTACGCAATATATGAGCGCGAGCCATGGACATAGCACTATGGGTGGAATAGAATATGATGATTGAGGTTGTGTGAGAAGATAAGAAGGGAGAAAGTCTCACATTAACGCGGATAATCAATGGGCTATGGAGATGCCCACCGATTGATATCAATGCAAGGAGTAGGGATTGCCATGCAACGAATGCACTAGAGCTATAAATATATGAAAGCTCATCAAAGAAACTAAGTGGGTGTGCATCCAACTCGCTTGCTCACGAAGACCTAGGGCATTTGAGGAAGCCCATCATTGGAATATACAAGCCAAGTTCTATAATGAAAAATTCCCACTAGTATATATGAAAGTGACAAAATAAGAGACTCTCTATCATGAAGATCATGGTGCTACTTTGAAGCACAAGTGTGGAAAAAGGATAGTAACATTGTCCCTTCTCTCTTTTTCTCTCATTTATTTATTATTATTATTTCCTTTTTTATTTGGGCCTTCTTTTTTTGGCCTCTTTTCTTTCTTTCTTTTTTTAGTCCGGAGTCTCATCCCCACTTGTGGGGAATCATAGTATCCATCATCCTTTCCTCACATGGGCCAATGCTCTAATGATGATCATCACACTTTTATTTTCTTACAACTCAAGAATTACAACTCGATACTTAGAACAAAATATGACTCTATGTGAATGCCTCCGGCGGTGTACCGGGATTGCGATGAATCAAGAGTGACGTGTATGAAAAAATTTATGAACGATGGCTTTGCCACAAATACGATGTCAACTATATGATCATGCAAAGCAATATGATAATGATGATGCGTGTCATAATAAATGGAACGGTGGAAAGTTGTGTGGCAATATATCTCGAAATGGCTATGGAAATGCAATAATATAGGTAGGTATGGTGGCTGTTTTGAGGAAGATATAAGGAGGCTTATGTGTGATAGAGTGTATCATATCACGGGGTTTGGATGCACCGGCGAAGTTTGCACCAACTCTCAAGGTGAGAAAGGGCAATGCACGGTACTGAAGAGGCTAGCAATGGTGGAAGGGTGAGAGTGCGTATAATCCATGGACTCAACATTAGTCATAAAGAACTCACATACTTATTGCAAAAATCTACAAGTCATCAAAACCAAGCACCACGCGCATGCTCCTAGGGGGATAGATTGGTAGGAAAAGACCATCGCTCGTCCCTGACCGCCACTCATAAGGAAAGCAATCAAAGAACACCCCATGCTTCAAATTTGTCACATAACGTTCACCATACGTGCATGCTATGGTACTTGCCAACTTCAACACAAGTATTCATCAATTTCACAATTACTCAACTAGCACACTTCTAATATTACCATCTTTATATCTCAAAACCATCTATCAAGCATCCAACTTCTCTTAGCATTTAAAGTTTATAACCAAAGTGAATTACCATGCTGTTCTAAGGACTCTCAAAATGATATAAGTGAAGAATGAGAGATCAATTATTTCTATAAAATAAAACCACAGCCATGCTCTAAAAGATATAAGCGAAGCACTAGAGCAAAAACTATATAGCTCAAAAGATATAAGTGAAGCACATAGAGTATTCTAATAAATTCCAATTCATGTGTGTGTCTCCAAAGAGATGTGTACATAAAGGATGGTTGTGGTAAACTAGAAATAAAAGACTCAAATCATACAATATGCTCCAAGCAAAACACATATCATGTGGCAAATAAAAATATAGCTCCAAGTAAAGTTACCGATAGACGAAGACGAAAGAGGGGATGCCTTCCGGGGCATCCCCAAGCTTAGGATTTTTGGTGTCCTTGGATTTTACCTTGGGGTTCCTTGGGCATCCCCAAGATTAGGCTCTTTCCACTCCATGTTCCATAATCCATCAAATCCTTACCCAAAAATTGAAAACTTCACAACACAAAACTTAAAAGAAAATCTTCATGAGCTCCGTTAGTAAAAGAAAACAAACCACCAGTTCAAGTTACTGTAATGAACTCATTCTTGATTTATATTGGTGTTAAACCTACTGTATTTCAACTTTTCTATGGTTCATAAACTCTATTACTAGCCATAGATTCATCAAAATAAGCAAACAACACACGAAAAAACAGAATCTGTCAAAAATAGAACAGTCTGTAGTAATCTGTAGGTTTCGAATACTTCTATAACCCCAAAAATTCTAAAATTAATTTCTGGACGTGAGGAATTTATCTATTAATCATCTTAAAAAATAATTAACTAAATATCACTCTCCAATAAAAAATGGCATCAATTCTCACGAGCGCTAAAGTTTCTGTTTTTTACACCAGGATCAAAAGGACCTTCCTCAAGTCTTCCCAACGGTTCTACTTGGAACAAACACTAATTAAACACAAAAAACACAACCAAAACAGAGGCTAGATAAATTAGTTATTACTAAACAGTAGAAAAAAAATCAAGGAATAAAAATGAAATTGGGTTGCCTCCCAACAAGCGCTATCGTTTAACGCCCTTAGCTAGGCATAAAAGCAAGGATAGATCTAGGTATTGTCATCTTTGGTATGCAATCCATAAGTGGCTCTCATAATAGATTCATAAGGTAATTTAATTTTATTTCTAGGAAAGTGTTCCATGCCCTTCCTTAACAGAAATTAGAATCTAATATTCTCTTCCTTCATATCAATAATTGCACCAATCGTTCTAAGGAAAGGTATACCAAGAATAATAGGACATGAAGGATTGCTATCTAAAGTTTTGACCTCTTCAATCCCACTTTTACCAATTTTTGCATCAAGATCTAAAAACTCCGAATTTTTGGGACACCTTATAACTAAAGTTGACTCATCTCCAGTCCCATCATTATCAAGATTCATATTACAAAACAAGGACTTAATAGGGTACACATCAATTACTTTTAGATCTTCATCTTTATTGTCATGAAAACTAGAAGAACACGCTTTCACAAAGCAATCTTTCTTAGCACGCATCCTAGCGGTTCTTTCTTTGCACTCATCAATGGAAATTCTCATGGCTTTGAGAGACTCAATGATATCATGCTTAGGTGGAAGAGATCTAAGTTTCAAAGAATCAACATCAAGAGAAATTCTATCCACGTTCCTAGCCAACTCATCAATCTTAAGCAATTTTTCTTCAATCAAAGCATTGAAACTCTTTTGCGAAGTAATAAATTCTTTGATACTAGATTCAAAATCAGAGGGAATCTTATTATAATTTCCATAAGGATTGTTGTAGTAATTACCATAATTATTAGAGGAATTACTAGGAAACGGCCTAGAATTAAAATTACCTCTATACGCGTTATTACCAAAATTGTTCCTACCAACAAAGTTCACATCCATAGATTCATTATTATTCTCAATCAAAGTAGACAAAGGCATATCATTAGGATCAGTAGGAACACTCTTATTAGCAAACAATTTCATAAGTTCATCCAACTTTCCACTCAAAACATTAATCTCTTCAATTGCATGCACCTTTTTACTAGTAGATCTTTCAGTGTGCCATCAAGAATAATTAACCATAATATTATCTAGGAGTTTGGTAGCTTCTCCTAAAGTGATTTCCATAAAAGTGCCTCCTGCGGCCGAATCTAAAAGATTTCTAGAAGCAAAATTCAATCCGGCGTAAAAGTTTTGTATAATCATCCATAAATTCAAACCATTTGTAGGGCAATTACGTATCATTAATTTCATCATCTCCCAAGATTGTGCAACATGTTCATGATCAAGTTGCTTAAAATTCATAATATCGTTTCTAAGAGAGATGATCTTAGCGGGAGGAAAATACTTAGAGATAAAAGCATCTTCGCACTTATTCCATGAATCAATACTATTTTTAGGCAAAGACGGAAACCAAGCTTTAGCACGATCTCTAAGCGAAAACGGAAATACCTTAAGTTTAACAATATTGTTGTCCACATATTTCTTCTTTTGCATATCACACAAATCAACAAAGTTTTTTAGATGGGTAGCGGCATCTTCACTAGGAAGGACAGAAAACGGATCTTTCATGACAAGATTCAGCAAAGCAGTACTAATTTCACAAGATTCAGCATAGGTAAGAGGAGCAATCGGAGTGATAATAAAATCATTATTGTTGGTATTGGCAAAGTCACACAATTTAGTATTATCTTGAGCCATCGTGACAAGCAAGACACCCAACACACAAGCAAACAAGAAATAGGAAAATGAGGCAAACGAAAAAGAGGCTAACGGAAAAGAGAGGGCGAATAAAACGGTAAGGGTGAAGTGGGGGAGAGGAAAATGAGAGGCAAATGGCAAATAATGTAATGTGAAGGATAAGAGTTGTGATGGGTACTTGGTATGTCTTGACTTGGCGTAGATCTCCCCGGCAACAGTGCCAGAAATCCTTCTTGCTACCTCTTGAGCATTGCGCTGGTTTTCCCTTGAAGAGGAAAGGGTGCTGCAGTAAAGCAACGTAAGTATTTCCCTTAGTTTTTTAGAACCAAGGTATCAATCCAGTAGGATACCACGTGCGAGTCACCTCATACCTACACAAACAAATAAGAACCTCGCAACCAACGCGATAAAGGGGTTGTCAATCCCTTCACGGCCACTTGCAAGAGTGAGATCTGATAGAGATCATAATAATAAGATAAGTATTTTTGGTATTTTTATGATATAGATTGAAATTAAAGATTGCAAAATAAAATAGATTGGAAACTTGTATGACAGAAAATAGACCCGGGGGCCATAGGTTTCACTAGTGGCTTCTCTCAAGATAGCATAAGTATTACGGTGGGTGAACAAATTACTGTCGAGCAATTGATAGAAAAGTGAATAATTATGAGAATATCTAGGCATGATCATGTATATAGGCATCACATTTGTGACAAGTAGACCGACTACTGTCTACATCTACTACTATTACTCCACACATCAACCGCTATCCAGCATGCATCTAGAGTATTAAGTTCATAAGAACAGAGTAAAGCCTTAAGCAAGATGACATGATGTAAACCCCGTCTTTTTATCCTCGATGGCAACAATATAATACATGTCGTTTCCCTTTCTGTCACTGGGATCGAGCACCGCAAGATTGAACCCAAAGCTAAGCACTTCTCCCATTGCAAGAAATATCAATCTAGTAGGCCAAACCAAATTGATAATTCAAAGAGACTTGCAAAGATAAACCAATCATACATAAAAGAATTCAGAGAAGATTCAAATATTGTTCATAGATAAACTTGATCATAAACCCACAATTCATGGGATCTCGACAAACACACCGCAAAAGAAGATTACATCGAATAGATCTCCAAGAGAATCGAGGAGAACTTTGCATTGAGATCCAAAGAGAGAGAAGAAGACATCTAGCTACTAGCTATGGACCCGACGGTCTGAAGTGAACTACTCACACATCATCAGAGGGGCCATGGAGTTGATGTAGAGGCCCTCCGTGATCAATGCCCCCTCCCGCGGAGCTCCGGAACAGGCCCCAAGATGGCATCACTTGGGTACACAAGGTTGCGGCGGTGGAAATAGGGTTTCGTGGTGCTCCTGGATGTTTGCGTGGTATGTGAACATATATAGGAGGAAGAAGTAGGTCGATGTAGTTATGAGGGGCCCACGAGGGGGAGGGCGCGCTAAGGGGGTAGGCGCGCCCCCTGCCTCGTGGCCGCCTCGTTGATTACTTGATGTCCACTCCAAGTCCTCTGGATCACGTTTGTTCCAAAAATCATGTTCCCGAAGGTTTCATTCCGTTTGGACTCCGTTTGATATTCCTTTTCTACGAAACACTGAAATAGGCAAAAAAAAACAGCGATTTGGGATGGGCCTCCGGTTAATAGGTTAGTCCCAAAAATAATATAAAAGTGTAAAATAAAGCCCATTAACATCCAAAACAGATAATATAATAGCATGGAAAAATCAAAAATTATAGATACGTTGGAGACGTATCAACTTGTGAGTTCCGTGAACTTATGCATAGGGGTTGGCACACGTTTTCGTCTTGACTCTCCGGTAGAAACTTTGGGGCACTCTTTGAAGTTCTTTGTGTTGGTTGAATAGATGAATCTGAGATTGTGTGATGCATATTGTATAATCATACCCACGGATACTTGAGGTGACAATGGAGTATCTAGGTGACATTAGGCTTTTGGTTGATTTGTATCTTAAGGTGTTATTCTAGTATGAACTCTATGATAGATCGAACGGAAAGAATAGCTTCAAGTTATTTTACTACGGACTCTTGAATAGATCGATCAGAAAGGATAACTTTGAGGTGGTTTCGTACCCTACCATAATCTCTTCATTTGTTCTCCGCTATTAGTGACTTTGGAGTGACTCTTTGTTGCACGTTGAGGGATAGTTATATGATCCAATTATGTTATTATTGTAGAGAGAACATGCACTAGTGAAAGTATGAACCCTAGGCCTTGTTTCCTAGCATTGCAATACCGTTTGTGCTCACTCTTACAAATTGCTACCTTGCTGTTTTTAGAGTCTTTTAGAACATCATGGTAATTTGCTTTTGGGTATAATAAAAATTTCCATATATAGTGCATTGAATACTATGAGAAATTTGATACTTGATGATTGTTTTGGGATATGTAGATGGTGATATTAGAGTCATGCTAGTTGAGTAGTTGTGAATTTGAGAGATACTTGTGTTAAAAGTTTGTGATTCCCGTAGCATGCACGTATGGTGAACCGTTATGTGATGAAGTCGGAGCATGATTTATTTATTGATTGTCTTCCTTATGAGTGGCGGTCGGGGACAAGCGATGGTATTTTCCTACCAATCTATCCCCCTAGGAGCATGCACGTAGTACTTTGTTTCGATAACTAATAGGTTTTTGCAATAAGTATGTGAGTTCTTTATGACTAATGATAAGTCCATGGATTATACGCACTCTCACCTTCCACCATTGCTAGCATCTCTAATACTGCGCACCTTTTGCCGGTATCACACCCACCATATACCTTCCTCAAAACAGCCACCATACCTACCTATTATGGCATTTCCATAGCCATTCCGAGATATATTGCCATGCAACTTTCCACCGTTCCATTTATTATGACACGCTTCATCATTGTCATATTGCTTTGCATGATCATGTAGTTGACATCGTATTTGTGGCAAAGCCACCATTCAAAATTCTTTCATACATGTCACTCATGAATCATTGCACATCCCGGTGTATCGCGGGAGGCATTCATATAGAGCCATATTTTGTTCTAAGTATCGAGTTGTAAGTAAAAAGAAGTGTGATGATCATCATTATTAGAGCATTGTCCCAGTGAGGAAAGGATGATGGAGACTATGATTCCCCCACAAGTCGGCATGAGACTCCGGACGAAAAATAAAAAAATAAAAAAGAAAAGAGGCCAAAAGAAAAAAAGAAGGCCCAAATAAAAAAATAAAAAGAATGAGAGAAAAAGAGAGAAGGGACAATGTTACTATCCTTTTTCCACACTTGTGCTTCAAAGTAGCACCATGATCTTCATGATAGAGAGTCTCCTATGTTGTCACTTTCATAAACTAATGGGAATTTTACATTATAGAACTTGGCTTGTATATTCCAATGATGGGCTTCCTCAAATTTCCCTAGGTCTTCGTGAGAAAGCAAGTTGGATGCACACCCACTTAGTTTCTTTTGTTGAGCTTTCATACACTTATAGCTCTAGTGCATCCGTTGCATGGAAATCCCTACTCACTCACATTGATATCTATTGATGGGCATCTCCATAGCCCGTTGATTCTGCCTAGTTGATGTGAGACTATCTTCTCCCTTTTGCCTTATCCACAACCAGCATTCTATTCCACCTATAGTGTTATGTCCATGGCTCACGCTCATGTATTGCGTGAAAGATGAAAAAGTTTGAGAACATCAAAATTATGAAACAATTGCTTGGCTTGTCATCGGGGTTGTGCATGATTTAATATTTTGTGTGATGAAGGTAGAGCATAGCCAGACTATATGATTTTGTAGGGATAACTTTCTTTGGCCATGTTATTTTAAGAAGACATGATTGCTTTGTTAGTATGCTTGAAGTATTATTATTTTTATGTCAATATTAAACGTTTGTCTTGAATCTTTCGGATTTGAATATTCCTTCCACAATAAAGAGAATTACATGGATAAATATGTTAGGTATCATTCCACATCAAAAATTCTGTTTTTATCATTTGCCTACTCGAGGACGAGCAGGAATTAAGCTTGGGGATGCTTGGTACGTCTCCAATGTATCTATAATTTTTTATTGTTCCATGACATTATGTTTTCCGTTTTGGATGTTTATGGGCTTTATTATACACGTTTAAGTTATTTTCGGGACTAACCTATTAACCGGAGGCCTAGCCCAAAATGTTGTTTTATTGCCTATTTTAGTGTTTCGAAGAAAAGGAATATCAAATGGAGTCCAAACAGAATGAAACCTTCGGGAGAGTTATTTTTGGAATGGAAGCAACCCAGGAGACTTGGAGTAGACGTCAGGGAAGCTTCGAGGAAGCCACGAGGCAAGGAGGCGCGCCCTACCCCCCTGGGCGCGCCCCCCTCATGGCTCCCCTAACCGACTTCTTTCGCCTATATATATCCATATACCCTAAAAACATCCGAGAGCATAATAGATCGGGAGTTCCACCGCCAGAAGCCTCCATAGCCACCGAAAACCAATCTAGACCCATTCCGGTACCCTGCCGGAGGGGGGAATCCCTCTCCGGTGGCCATCTTCATCATCCCGGTGCTCTCCATGACGAGGAGGGAGTAGTTCTCCCTCGGGGCTGGGGGTATGTACCAGTAGCTATGTGTTTGATCTCTCTCTCTCTCTCTCGTGTTCTTGAGTCGGCACGATCTTGATGCATCGCGAGCTTTGCTATTATATTTGGATCTTATGATGTTCCTCCCCCTCTACTCTCTTGTAATGGATTGAGTTTTCCCTTTGAAGTTATCTTATCGGATTGAGTCTTTAAGGATTTGAGAACACTTGATGTATGTCTTGCATGTGCTTATCTGTGGTGAAAATGGGATATCAAATGATCCACTTGATATATTTTTTGGTGATCAATTTGCGAGTTCCGTGAACTTATGCATAGGGGTTGGCACACGTTTTCGTCTTGATTCTCTGGTAGAAACTTTGGGGCACTCTTTGAAGTTCTTTGTGTTGGTTGAATAGATGAATCTGAGATTGTGTGATGCATATCATATAATCATACCCACAGATACTTGAGGTGACATTAGAGTATCTAGGTGACATTAGGGTTATGGTTGATTTGGTTCTTAAGGTGTTATTCTAGTACTAACTCTATGATAGATCGAACGGAAAGAATAGCTTCAAGTTATTTTACTACGGACTCTTGAATAGATCGATCAGAAAGGATAACTTTGAGGTGGTTTCGTACCCTACCATAATCTCTTCATTTGTTCTCCGCTATTAGTGACTTTGGAGTGACTCTTTGTTGCATGTTGAGGGATAGTTATATGATCCAATTATGTTATTATTGTTGAGAGAACTTGCACTAGTGAAACTATGAACCCTAGGCCTTGTTTCCTAGCATTGCAATACCGTTTGTGCTCACTTTTACCACTTGCTACCTTGCTGTTTTTATATTTTCAGATTACAAAAACCTATATCTACCATCCATATTGCACTTGTATCACCATCTCTTCACCGAACTAGTGCACCTATACAATTTACCATTGTATTGGGTGTGTTGGGGACACAAGAGATTCTTTGTTATTTGGTTGCATGGTTGTTTGAGAGAGACCATCTTCAACCTACGCCTCCTACAGATTGATAAACCTTAGGTCATCCACTTGAGGGAAATTTGCTACTGTCCTACAAACCTCTGCACTTGGAGGCCCAACAACGTCTATAAGAAGAAGCTTGTGTAGTATACATCAAGCTCTTTTATGGCACCGTTGCTGGGGAGGTTAGCGCTTGAAGGCATATCTTTAGATCTTGCAATCGAGTCTTTTTGTTTCTTGTTTTATCACTAGTTTAGCCTATAAAAGAAAATTACAAAAAAATGGAATTGAGGGTACCTCATATGCTTCATCTTTTTAATGGCTTTCATGAAAATAAGGATTCCGATAATTGTGCGAAAGTGTTAGAAGAAGAATGCATTAGAATGTTTGGCACTAAATATTTGAATGATGAGCATGATTGCAATGTTGTTAGTATGAATTCCTTGAATATCCATGGTACAAATGATGATTGCACTAGTCATGATGAAAATGTCTCTTATAAGCATGTCAACTTTTGTGGAATACATAGAGCTTGCAAGCACACACCAAATAGGGAAGATAGATTTTGCAAGAGGCATAAGTATTTGGAAACTAAATGGTTTCAAGACAGGCTAGATGATTGTGCTGAAAGATTCAATATTTATCGCCATCCTTGTGAACTTTGCAATGAACATGGTCATTTAAAGCTCCATTGCTATTTGTTTCATGATCAAATCGTGTCCAAATATTGTGATAACTTGATTACCCTTGAGCATCATAAAGAGCTTAGTCTTCTTTTGGGGTATGAAGAAATGAAACGTATAACTGAGGGTATTCCAAAATTTAATCTTGATAAATTTGTTGATTTTGATCTAGAAGAAATTTTTATGTATTGTGCAGTGAATTGCATTGAAAATACTTATATTGGCAATTACATAAAGACAAGAAAACAAATAGAAGATGAAGAGAATACTAATGAAAGGGAATAGACTTCCCAATATTCTCCTATTATTTCTTATGATGAATTAGGACACGAGGAGGAGCCTCCTATTCAACCAATCTCATTAATAAGGAGCTCCGAAAAGAGGATAAAACCCACACATGATGTGAAGAAGAAAAAGAAAAGACGGAGGAGCAAAGGTGAAAATGTATCCCTCCCAAATTATGTTGCTCCTATTACTCATTGTGATGATGATAATTTTCATACTATTGGTGCTATCCATACTATTGATGATGAGAGTGATTATGCTTATGATATGAAAAGGCCCAAGCTTGGGGATGCTATGTTTGATGAGAATGACAAGTTTGGGAATATATTTGCTGCAATTAATGTTTGTCCCAAGCTTGGGGATGATATGTTTTATGAAGATGATATTTTTAATCTCCCAAGTTTTGATATGCAAATTCATTATGATGATAGCATGCCTCCTATTTATGATGATTATATTGATGAAAGTGGGTTTGGAAGAGTGTCGACTTTAGGAAGTAATGATCCTACTATTTTGGAGGGTGTTGAATGTTATTGTGACAATTATGAAAGTGGATTTGGAGAGGTCATGACTTTATTTAGTAATGATTCCACTATCTTGGAAGAGGTTTCAATTGATTATGATGAGAACAAAGTTGCTACTTATGATGATTATTGTGATGACACATATGCTATAAAAAGTAGTGATGATTATATTAAAACTTGTCATGATTATGATTACCCTTTTTCTGAACATTACTCTTTTAATGTGGAAACAATTTATAGTATTCGAGTTTCTTATGATACTCCCACTATTATTCATGAGAAGAATCTTGCTTATGTGGAGAGTAGTAAATTTTCTATGCTTGTTGATCATGAAAAGAATGCTTTATGTGATGGTTATATTGTTGAATTTATTCATGATCCTACTGAAAATTGTTATGAGGGAGGAATATATGCTTGTAGAAGTTGCAATAATATCGAGTTTCCTCTCTATGTGTTCAAAATCTTGAAGTTATCCTTGTTTTACCTTCCTATGCAAGTTGATTCTTCTTCCCACAAATTGTTTGCTCACAAAATACATATGCATAGGAAGTGGGTTATACTTAAATGTGCTAGTCATATTCTTCATGACGCTCTCTTTATGTTTCAATTCTTACCTTTTATGTGAGAATCATTGAAATCATCATGCCTAGCTAGGGGCATTAAATGATAGCGCTGGTTGGGAGGCAACCCAATTTTATTTTTGTTCTTTGCTCTTTGCTCCTATTTAGTAATAAATAATTCATCTATCCTATGTTATGATTGATTTTTTATGCTTTTAATTAGTGTTTGTGCCAAGTAGAACCTTTGGGAAGACTTGGGGAAAGTCTTTGCAATCTTGCTGTAAAAAACAGAAACTTTAGTGCTCACGAGATTTGCTGCCATTTTTTAATGGAGAGTGATATTTAGTTAATTATTTTTGCAGATGATTAATAGATAAATTCCTCACGTCCAGAAATTTATTTTAGAATTTTTGGGGTTCCAGAAGTATTCGAAACCGACAGATTACTACAGACTGTTCTGTTTTTGACAGATTCTGTTTTTCATGTGTTGTTTGCTTATTTTGATGAATCTGTGGCTAGTAATAGAGTTTATGAACCATAGAAAAGTTGGAATACAGTAGGTTTAACACAAATATAAATAAATAATGATTTCACAACAGTACCTAAGTGGTGATTTATTTTCTTATACTAACGGAGCTTACGAGTTTTCTGTTAAATTTTGTGTTGTGAAGTTTTCAAGTTTTGGGTAAAGATTCGATGAAGTATGGAATAAGGAGTGGGAAGAGCCTAATCTTGGGGATGACCAAGGAATCCCAAGGTAATATTCAAGTACAACCAAGAGCCTAATCTCGGGGATGCCCCGGATGGCATCCCCTCTTTCGCCTTCGTCTATCGGTAACTTTACTTGGAGCTATATTTTTATTCACCACATGATATGTATTTTGCTTGGAGTGTCATTTTATTTTATTTTGTTTTGCTTGCTGTCTGAATAAAATACCAAGATCTTAAATTATTAAATGTTAGAGAGTCTTCACATAGTTGCATAATTATTTGATTACTCATTGATCTTCACTTATATCTTTCAGAGTAGTTTGTCATTTGCTCTAGTGCTTCACTTATATCCTTTTAGAGCATGGCGGTGGTTTTATTTTGAAGAAATAGATGAACTCTCGTGCTTCACTTATATTATTTTGAGATTCTTTTAGAACAGCATGGTAATTTGCTTTTGGGTATAAGAAAAACTTTCATATAGAGTGCATTGAATACTATGAGAAGTTTGATACTTGATGATTGTTTTGAGATATGAAGATGGTGATATTAGAGTCATGCTAGTTCAGTAGTTGTGAATTTGAGAGATACTTGTGTTAAAATTTTGTGATTCCCGTAGCATGCACGTATGGTGAACCGTTATGTGATGAAGTCGGAGCATGATTTATTTATTGATTGTCTTCCTTATGAGTGGCGGTCGGGGACGAGCGATGGTATTTTCCTACCAATCTATCCCCCTAGGAGCATGCGCGTAGTACTTTGTTTCGATAACTAATAGGTTTTTGCAATAAGTATGTGAGTTCTTTATGACTAATGTTGAGTCCATGGATTATACACACTCTCACCTTGCACCATTGCTAGCCTCTCTAATACTGTGCACCTTTTGCCAGTATCACAACCACCATATACCTTCCTCAAAACAGCCACCATACCTACCTATTATGGCATTTCCATAGCCATTCTGAGATATATTGCCATGCAACTTTCCACCGTTCTGTTTATTATGACACGCTTCATCATTGTAATATTGCTTTGCATGATCATGTAGTTGACATCGTATTTGTGGCAAAGCCACCATTCATAATTCTTTCATACATGTCACTCATGAATCATTGCACATCCCGGTGTACCGCAGGAGGCATTCATATACAGTCATATTTTGTTCTAAGTATCGAGTTGTAAGTAAAAAAGAAGTGTGATGATCACCATTATTAGAGCATTGTCCCAGTGAGGAAAGGATGATGAAGACTATGATTCCCCCACAAGTCGGGATGAGACTCCGGATGAAAAATAAAAAAAGAAAAGAGGCCAAAAGAAAAAAAAAGAAGGCCCAAATAAAAAATAAAAAAATGAGAGAAAAAGAGAGAAGGGACAATGTTACTATCCTTTTTCCACACTTGTGCTTCAAAGTAGCACCATGATCTTCATGATAGAGAGTCTCCTATGTTGTCACTTTCATAAACTAATGGGAATTTTACATTATAGAACTTGGCTTGTATATTCCAATGATGGGCTTCCTCAAATTTCCCTAGGTCTTCGTGAGCAAGCAAGTTGGATGCACACCCACTTAGTTTCTTTTGTTGAGCTTTCATACACTTATAGCTCTAGTGCATCCGTTGCATGGAAATCCCTACTCACTCACATTGATATCTATTGATGGTCATCTCCATAGCCCGTTGATACGCCTAGTTGATGTGAGACTATCTTCTCCTTTTTGTCTTCTCCACAACCACCATTCTATTCCACCTATAGTGCTATGTCCATGGCTCACGCTCATGTATTGCGTGAAAGTTGAAAAAGTTTGAGAACATCAAAATTATGAAACAATTGCTTGGCTTGTCATCGGGGTTGTGCATGATTTGATATTTTGTGTGATGAAGATAGAGCATAGCCAGACTATATGATTTTGTAGGGATAACTTTCTTTGGCCATGTTATTTTGAGAAGACATGATTGCTTTGTTAGTATGCTTGAAGTATTATTATTTTTATGTCCATATTAAACTTTTGTCTTGAATCTTTCGGATTTGAATAGTCTTGCCACAATAAAGAGAATTACATGGATAAATATGTTAGGTAGCATTCCACATCAAAAATTCTGTTTTTATCATTTACCTACTCGAGGACGAGCATGAATTGAGCTTGGGGATGCTTGATACGTCTTCAACGTATCTATAATTTTTTTATTGTTCCATGATATTATATTACCCGTTTTGGATGTTTATGGGCTTTATTATACACTTTTATATTATTTTTGGGACTAACCTATTAACCGGAGGCCTAGCCCAAAATGTTGTTTTATTGCCTATTTTAGTGTTTTGAAGAAAAGGTATATCAAATGGAGTCCAAACGGAATGAAACCTTCGGGAGAGTTATTTTTGGAACGGAAGCAACCCAGGAGACTTGGAGTAGACATCAAGGAAGCTTCGAGGAAGCCACGAGGCAAGGAGGCGCGCCCTACCCCCTGGGCGCGCCCCCACCCTCGTGGGCCCCTAGTGGCTCCCCTAACCGGCTTCTTTCGCCTATATATATCCATATACCCGAAAAACATCCGAGAGCGGAATAGATCGGGAGTTCCGCCGCCAGAAGCCTCCGTAGCCACCGAAAACCAATCTAGACCCATTCTGGCACCCTGCCGGAGGGGGGAATCCCTTTCCGGTGGCCATCTTCATCATCCCAGTGCTCTCCATGACGAGGAGGGAGTAGTTCTCCCTATGTGTTTGATCTCTCTCTCTCTCTCTCTCTCTCTCATGTTCTTGAGTCGGCACGATCTTGATGCATCACGAGCTTTGCTATTATATTTGGATCTTATGATGTTCCTCCCCCTCTACTCTCTTGTAATGGATTGAGTTTTCCCTTTGAAGTTATCTTATCATATTGAGTCTTTAAGGATTTGAGAACACTTGATGTATGTCTTGCATGTGCTTATCTGTGGTGAAAATGGGATATCACGTGATCCACTTGATATATTTTTTGGTGATCAACTTGCGAGTTCCGTGAACTTATGCATAGGGGTTGGCACATGTTTTCGTCTTGACTCTCCGGTAGAAACTTTGCGGCACTCTTTGAAGTTCTTTGTGTTGGTTGAATAGATGAATCTGAGATTGTGTGATGCATATCGTATAATCATACCCACAGATACTTGAGGTGACATTGTAGTATCTAGGTGACATTAGGGTTATGGTTGATTTGTATCTTAAGGTGTTATTCTAGTACGAACTCTATGATAGATCGAGCAGAAAGAATAGCTTCAAGTTATTTTACTACGGACTCTTGAATAGATCGATCAGAAAGGATAACTTTGAGGTGGTTTCGTACCCTACCATAATCTCTTCGTTTGTTCTCTGCTATTAGTGACTTTGGAGTGACTCTTTGTTGCATGTTGAGGGATAATTATATGATCCAATTATGTTATTATTGTTGAGAGAACTTGCACTAGTGAAACTATGAACCCTAGGCCTTGTTTCCTAGCATTGCAATACCGTTTGTGATCACTTTTACCACTTGCTACCTTGCTGTTTTTATATTTTCAGACTACAAAAACCTATATCTACCATCCATATTATACTTGTATCACCATCTCTTCGCCGAACTAGTGCACCTATACAATTTACCATTGTATTGGGTGTTTTGGGGACACAAGAGACTCGTTGTTATTTGGTTGCAGGGTTGTTTGAGAGAGACCATCTTCAACCTACGCCTCCCACGGATTGATAAACCTTAGATCATCCACTTGAGGGAAATTTGCTACTGTCCTACAAACCTCTGCACTTGGAGGCCCAACAACGTCTACAAGAAGAAGGTTGTGTAGTAGACATCACCTGTATTTACAAGAAAGTGAGTGGGAGCACTACAACATTTCTGATAAGTATATGTGAATGGCATATTGTTGATTGGAAATAATGTAGAATTTTCTAGAAAGCATAACGGAGTGTTTGAAATGAGTTTTTCAAAGGAAGACCTCGGTGAAGCTACATACATATTGAGCATCAAGATATATAGAGATAGATCAAGATGCTTGGTATATTTTAAATGAGTACATACCTTGACAAGATTTTGAAGTAGTTCAAAATGGAATAGTCAAAGAAGGAGTTCTTTCTTGTGTTGCAAGGTGTGAAGTTGAGTAAAGACTCAAAACCTGACCACGGCAGAAAAGAGAAAGAGAATGAAAAGTCATTCCATATGCCTCAGTCATAGGTTCTATAAAGTATGCTATGCTGTGTACCAGACCTATTATGTACCTCACCATAAGTTTGGCAAGAGGGTACAATAGTGATCCAGGAGTGGACCATTGGACAGCGGTCAAAATTATCCTTAGAGGACTAAGGAAATATTTCTCAGTTATGGAGGTGATAAAAGAGTTCGTCGTAAAGAGTTACGTTGATGCAAGCTTTTTACATCGATCTAGATGACTCTAAGTCTCGATGTAGATACATATTGAAAGTGGGAGCAATTAGCTAGAGTAGCTTCGTGCAGAGTATTGTAGACATAGAAATTTGCAAAATACATATGGATCTGAATGTTGCAGACCTGTAGACTAAACTTCTCTCACAAGAAAAACATGATCACCCTTTGGGTATTAGTCACATGGAGATGTGAACTAATCACATAAATATGTGAACTATTGGTGTTAAATCACATGACGATGTGAACTAGATTATTGACTCTAGTGCGAGTGGGAGACTGAAGGAAATATGCCCTAGAGGCAATAATAAAGTTATTGTTTATTTCCTTATATCATGATAAATGTTTATTATTCATGCTAGAATTGTATTAACTGGAAACTTAGTACATGTGTGAATCAATAGACAAACAGAGTGTCACTAGTTTGCCTCTACTTGACTAGCTCGTTGAATCAATGATGGTTATGTTTCTTAACCATAGACATGAGTTGTCATTTGATTAACGGGATCACATCATTAGAGAATGATGTGATTGACTTGACCCGTCCGTTAGCTTAGCACGATGATCATTTAGTTTGTTTCTATTGATTTCTCCATAACTTATACATGTTCCTATAACTATGAGATCATGCAACTCCCAAATTCCAGAGGAACACTTTGTGTTCTACCAAATATAACAACGTAACTGGGTGATTATAAAGGTGCTCTACAGGTGTCTCCAATGGTGTTTGTTGAGTTGGCATAGATCGAGATTAGGATTTGTCACTCCGAGTATCGGAGAGGTATTTCTGGGCCCTCTCGGTAATGCACATCACTATAAGCCTTGCAAGCATTGTGACTAATGAGTTAGTTGCGGGATGATGCATTATGGAACGAGTAAAGAGACTTGACGGTAACGAGATTGAACTAGGTATTGAGATACCGACGATCGAATCTCGGGCAAGTAATATACTGATGACAAATGAAACAACGTATGTTGTTATGCGGTTTGACCGATAAAGATCTTCGTAGAATATGTAGGAACCAATATGAGCATCCATGTTTCGCTATTGGTTATTGACCTAAGACGTGTCTCGGTCATGTCTACATAGTTCTCAAACCCGTAGGGTCCGCACGCTTAACGTTCGGTGACGATCGGTATTATGAGTTTATGTGTTTTGATGTACCAAAGATAGTTCGGAGTCTCAGATGTGATCACAGACATGACGAGGAGTCTCGAAATGGTCGAGACATAAAGATTGATATATTGGACGACTATATTCGGACACCGGATGAGTTTCGGGGGTCACCGGATATTTATCGGAGTGCCGAGGGGTATCGGAACCCCCGGGGGGACTAATGGGCCAACATGAGCCTTGTGGGAGAGAGAGGAGAGGGCCTAGGGCTGGCCGCCCCCCCCCCCTTGGGATTCCTAATTGGACAAGGAGGGGGGCGGCGCCCCCTCTTTCCTTCCTCTCTCCTTCTGCTTCCTTCCCCCTTCCTCATTCCTAGTTGGACTAGGAAAGGGGAGTCCTACTCCCACTAGGAGGAGGACTTCCCCCTCTCCTTGGTGCGCACCAAGGTCGGCCGACCTCCCCCCTTGCTCCTTCATATATGGGGGCAAGGGGCACCCTAGAACACACAAGTTGATCATTGATCTCTTAGCCATGTGCGGTGCCCCCCTCCACCATAATCCACGTCGGTCATATCGTCGTAGTGCTTAGGTGAAGCCCTGCGCCGGTAGCTTCATCATCACCGTCATCACACCGTCGTGCTGACGAAGCTCTCCCTCGAAGCTCTACTGGATCGTGAGTTCGTGGGACGTCACCGAGCTGAACGTGTGCAGATCGCGGAGGTACTGTATGTTCGGTACTAGGATCGGTCGATCATGAAGACGTACGACTACATCAACCGCGTTGTCATAACGCTTCCGCTTTCGGTCTACGAGGGTATGTGGATAACACTCTCCCCTCTCGTTTCTATGCATCACCATGATCTTGCGTGTGCGTAGGAAATTTTTTGAAATTACTACGTTACCCAACAATAAGAGACTCTCTATCATGAAGATCATGGTGCTACTTTGAAGCACAAGTGTGGAAAAAGGATAGTACCATTGTCCCTTCTCTCTTTTTCTCTCTTCTTTTTTTGGGGGGCCTTCTCTTTTTTTTCTTTGGCCTTTCTCTTTTTTTATTTCCTCGCATGGGACAATGCTCTAATAATGAAGATCATCACAATTTTATTTACTTACAACTCAAGAATTACAACTTGATACTTAGAACAAAATATGACTCTATATGAATGCCTCTCGCGGTGTATCGGGATGTGCAATGAATCAAGAGTGAAATTTATGAAAAAATTATGAATGGTGGCTTTGCCACAAATACAATGTCAACTACATGATCATGCAAGGCAATATGACAATGATGGAGCGTGTCATAATAAACAAAATGATGGAAAGTTGCATGGCAATATATCTCGGAATGACTATGGAAATGCCATAATAGGTAGGCATGGTGCTGTTTTGGGGAAGATAAATGGAGGGTTTATGGTACCGGCAAAAGTTGCGCGGTACTAGAGAGGCTAGCAATGGTGGAAGGGTGGGAGTGCGTATAATCCATGGACTCAACATTAGTCATAAAGAACTCACATACTTATTGCAAAAATCTACAAGTCATCAAAACCAAGCACTACGCGCATGCTCCTAGGGGGATAGATTGGTAGGAAAAGACCATCGCTCATCCCCGACCGCCACTCATAAGGAAGACAATCAAAGAAGCACCTCATGCTTCAAATTTGTTACACAACGGTTACCATATGTGCATGCTACGGGACTTGCAAACCTCAACACAAGTATTTCTCAAATTCACAACTACTCAACTTGCATGACTCTAATATCACCATCCTTATGTCTCAAAACTATCATCAAGCATCAAACTTCTCATAGTATTCAACACACTTTATATGAAAGTTTTATTATACCCATCTTGGATGCCCATCATATTAGGACTAGTTTTATAGCCAAAGCAAATTGCCATGCTGTTCTAAAAGACTCTCAAAATAATATAAGTGAAGCATGAGAGATCAATAATTTATATAAAATAAAACCACCACCGTGCTCTAAAAAGATATAAGTGAAGCACTAGAGCAAAATTATCTAGCTCAAAAGATATAAGTGAAGCACATAGAGTATTCTAATAAATTCCGATTCATGCGTGTCTCTTCCAAAAGGTGTGTACAACAAATATGATTGTGGTAAACTAAAAAGCAAAGACCCAAATCATACAAGACGCTCCAAGCAAAACACATATCATGTGGTGAATAAAAATATAGCCTCAAGTAAAGTTACCGATAGACGAAGACGAAAGAGGGGATGCCTTCCGGGGCATCCCCAAGCTTAGGCTTTTGGTTGTCCTTGAATTTTACCTTGGGGTTCCTTGGGCATCCCCAAGCTTAGGCTCTTTCCACTCCTTGTTCCAAAATCCATCAAATCTTTACCCAAAAACTTGAAAACTTCACAACACAAAACTTCAACAGAAAATCTCATGAGCTCCGTTAGTATAAGAAAATAAACCACCACTTTAAGGTACTGTAATGAACTAATTATTTATTTATATTGGTGTTAAACATACTATATTCCAACTTCTCTATGGTTCATACCCCCCTATACTACTCATAGATTCATCAAAATAAGCAAACAACACGCGAAAAACAGAATCTGTCAAAAACAGAACAGTCTGTAGAAATTTGGAGGTTTAGAATACTTCTGTAACTCAAAAAATTCTGAAAAATTAGGAATACCAGGATAACAAGTATATTGATCTACTGCATTTGGAATTGGTATTTTATCGCCCTCTGGTACAAAATTATAATTATTTTCCTGAGCGCATACTTTCTGTTTTTGTCAGCAAGATCAAACAACAATCACCCAAGAAGATCCTAAAGGCTTTACTTGGCACAAATACTAATTAAAACAAAAAAACACAATCATAATAGAAGCTAGATGAATTATTTATTACTAAACAGGAGCAAAAAGCATAGAACAAAAATAAAATTGGGTTGCCTCCCAACAAGCGCTATCGTTTAATGCCCCTAGCTAGGCATAATAACAAGAATAGATCTAGGTGTTGTCATCTTTGGTATGCAATCCATAAGTGGCTCTCATAATAGATTCATAAGGTAATTTAATTTTCTTCCTAGGAAAGTGTTCCATGCCTTTCCTTAACAGAAATTGGAATCTAATATTTTCCTTCTTTCATGTCAATAATTACACCAATCGTTCTAAGGAAAAGTCTACCAAGAATAATAGGACATGTAGGATTGTAATCTATATCAAGAACAATGAAATCTACGGGCACATAATTCCTATATGCAACAATAAGAATATCATTAATCCTTCCTGTAGGTTTCTTAATGGTGGAATCCGCAAGATGCAAATTTAAAGAATAATCATCAAATTCTCGGAAACTTAGCACATCACACAAAGTTTTTGGAATCGTGGAAACACTAGCACCCAAATCACACAAAGCATAGCATTCATAATCTTTAATCTTAATTTTAATAGTAGGTTCCCACTCATCATAAAGTTTTCTAGGGATAGAAACTTCTAGTTCAAGCTTTTCTTCATAGGATTGCATTAAAGCATCAACGATATGTTTAGTAAAAGCTTTATTTTGATTATAAGCATGGGGAGAATTTAACACGGATTGCAACAAGGAAATACCATCTAACAAAGAGCAATTATCATAATTAAATTCCTTGAAATCCAAAATAGTGGGTTCATTGCTATGCAAAGTTTTGACCTCTTCAATCCCACTTTTATTAATTTTTGCATCAAGATCTAAAAACTCCGAATCATTGGGGCACCTTTTAACTAAAGTTGACTCATCTCCAATCCCATCTTTATCAAGATTCATATTGGAAAACAAAGATTTAATAGGAGTCACATCAATCACTTTTAGATCTTCATCATTATTATCATGAAAACTAGAAGAACATGCTTTCACAAAGCAATCTTTTTTAGCACGCATCCTAGCGGTTCTTTATTTGCACTCATCAATGGAAATTCTCATGGCTTTGAGATACTCATTGATGTAATGCTTAGGTGTAATAGATCTAAGTTTCAAAGAATCAACATCAAGAGAAATTATATCCATGTTCCTAGTCAACTCATCAATTTTAAGCAATTTTTCTTCAACCAAGGCATTGAAATTCTTTTGCGAACTCATAAATTCTTTAACACTAATCTCAAAATCAGAGGGCATATTATTAAAATTTCCATAAGACTTGTTGTAGGAATTACCATAATTATTTGAGGAATTATTAGGAAATGGCCTAGAATTAAAGTTTCCTCTATACGCGCTGTTACCAAAATTGTTCCTACCAAAAAAATTCACATCCGTAGATTCATTATTATTCTCAATCAAAGTGGACAAAGGCATATCATTAGGATCAGAAGAAACATTTTTATTAGCAAACAATTTCATAAGGTCATCCATCTTTCCACTCAAAACATTAATCTCTTCAATCACATGAACTTTTTTACTAGTGGATCTTTCGGTGCACCATTGAGAGTAATTAACCATAATATTGTCTAGGAGTTTAGTAGCTTCTCCTAAAGTGATTTCCATAAAAGTGCCTCCCGCGTCCGAATCTAAAATATTTCTAGAAGCAAAATCCAATCCGGCATAAATTTTTTGTATAATCATCCATAAATTCAAACCATGTGTAGGGCAATTACGTATCATTAATTTCATCCTCTCCCGGGCTTGTGCAACATGCTCATGATCAAGTTGCTTAAAATTCATAATATCGTTCCTAAGAGAGATGATCTTAGCGAGAGGAAAATACTTAGAGATAAAAGCATCTTTGCACTTATTTCATGAATCAATACTATTTTTAGGCAAAGAAGAGAACCAAGTTTTAGCATGATCTCTAGGCAAAAACGGAAATAGCTTTAATTTAACAATATAATTATCCACATCTTTCTTCTTTTGCATATCACACAAATCAACAAAGTTGTTTAGATGGGTAGGGGCATCTTCACTAGGAAGTCCAGGAAATTGATCTTTCATAACAAGATTCAACAAAGCAGTATTAATTTCACAAGATTCAACATTGGTAGTAGGAGCAATCGAAGTGCTAATAAAATCATTGTTGTTGGTATTGGAGAAGTCACACAATTTAGTATTATCTTGAGCCATCGTGACAAACAATCAATCCAACACACAAGCACACAAGAAGCAAGCGAAAAGATGCGAACAGAATAGGGGCGAAGAAAAGGCAAAGGTTTTCAAAAATCATTTCAGAAGTGGGGGAGAGGAAAACGAGAGGCGAATGGCAAATAATGTAATGCGAGGGAGAAGAGTTTATGATGGGTACTTGGTATGTCTTGACTTGGCATAGATCTCCCTGACAACGGCGCCAGAAATCCTTCTTGCTACCTCTTGAGCATGCATTCGTTTTCTCTTGAAGAGGAAAGGGTGATGCAGCAAAGTAGCGTAAGTATTTCCCTTAGTTTTTGAGAACCAAGGTATCAATCTAGTAGAAGACAACGCACAAGTCACCTAGTACCTGCACAAACAATCAAGAACCTTGCAATCAACGCGATAAAGGGGTTGTCAATCCCTTCACAGTCACTCGCAAGAGTGAGATCTAATAAAGATAGTAAGGTAAATATTTTTGATATTTTTGTTGTATAGATTGGAAAGTAAATATTGCAAAATAGTAAACGAGATGCGATGTAAATAAAAGAGATGCAATATAATAAGAAAGAGACCCGGGGGCCATAGGTTTCACTAGTGGCTTCTCTCAAGATAGCATGTATCACGATGGGTGAACAAATTACTGTCGAGCAATTGATAGAAAAGTGCATAGTTATGAAGATATCTAAGGCAATGATCATGAATACGGGAATCACGTCCGTATCAAGTAGATCGAAACGATTCTGCATCTACTACTATTACTCCACACATCGACCGCTATCCAGCATGCATCTAGAGTATTAAGTTCATAAGAACAGAGTAACGCATTAAGAAAGATGACATGATGTAGAGGGATAAACTCAAGCAATATGATATAAACCCCATATTTTTATCCTCGATGGCAACAATGCAATACGTGCCTTGCTGCCTCTATTGTCACTGGGAAAGGACACTGCAAGATTGAACCCAAAGCTAAGCACTTCTCCCATTGCAAGAAAGATCAATCTAGTAGGCCAAACTAAACCGATAATTTAAAGAGACTTGCAAAGATATCAAATCATGCATATAAGAATTCATAGAAGAACCAAATAATATTCATAGGTAATCTTGTTCATAAACCCACAATTCATCGGATCTCGGCAAACACACCGCAAAAGAGTATTACATCGAATAGATCTCCAAGAACATCGAGGAGAACTTTGTATTGAGAATCAAAGAGAGAGAAGAAGCCATGTAACATCCCAAATTTTCAATTTGAAATGTTATACATTAGATCATCATTGCATATCATATTTTATTTTTGCATTTTGGTTGATCCTAGAAATTCTACGCAACTCAATGACCCACGGAGAGAGTTGGGGATTTCGTTATTTTCATATTTGAGTTTTCTCAAATTTTGAGAATAGGATCATTTGATTTTAATTATTTTATCATCAATTATTTCTATTACAAAAATATGAGAGAGGGAATAAAATGACTTTCCCAAAATAAACAAATATTGAGGATTTAATAATAAAATCAAATAAGATTTTATTTCGGAGTTTTTCGGTGTTTTATTTGAATTTAGGAAAAAATGTGCATTTTTCAAAATTTCATTTAGGCCCCAAATAAATGTTCACCTTGTGAGGTTTGATTTTAGAAGCCCGTGAAAATTTATTTCGGAATTTTTGGAGTCCGTTTAGTATTTCCTTTTATTTTTTTCTTCTGCGCGTAATAAAAAAACGAACCGACCTACGGGCCGTGTCCAACTAGGACTCTGGCCCGGCTAGCCTTTATAAGCCGGGGGAGGCCCAGCCACAGCCGAAACCCTAAGCCGCCCCAGCCCCAGCGCCCGCCGCGGCCGTCCCGCTGCGCCGCCGCCGCCGCCCTGTCGCGCCGCCGGACGCCGCACACCGCCCGAGATTCGCCGCTTCGTTTTCCGCGCCGGTTTTTTTAGTTTTTTTTTGAAAAACCGTCGGTTTTTCGTCGGTTTTTTAGATTCGTTTTTTTAAATAGATCAGTTTTTCCGGTTTATTTAAATAGCGAGCGTTCGTTCTAGCGAACGTTCGTCGTTTTTTTCTTTTTCTCTGATTAAATCCGCGATTTTTCTGATCGCGATTCCTGATCCGATTTTCGTTTTAGTATAACTTTTCGCTCGTTTATCGGAATCAGGCGATTCAAGCGCCTGGAATTTCGTCTCGAAACCCTCTATCCGTCTAACCAACTTAAACAAGATTTTGGTACTGTAAAATTGCCCTAGATCCAGATTTGTAGAACAAAGTTGTTTTCTTTCGCCGTTTGACTTTCGTTGTTTCGTTCGATTTGATTCTTTTTGCAAACCGGAGTTCTTAAGTTGAACCTTCTAGTTAGATCTCTTATTTGAGTTTTACTCGTGCATTAGATGAGTACTTATTGTATACTTGTTTGTTTGTCTGCGATAGAATACCCAGAGTGCGCCGCTTGTTACTTCGAATCTCTAAGTTTCGCGGATCATCAGCAAGGCAAGTAACACTTTGATCATACCTTTTCTACTACCCAGTTTTATTGCATTAGATCAAATCCTCACACATTGCATGATTAGGATCTAATTAAATTGTGGGATGGTAAGTAGTTGAGGTAGTACCTATTACCTGTTTATTATCAAACCTTTGGGAGTTACTTCCGCGTTTGCTTATTATGCCATGCTATGCTAGTAGACGTGGATTGGGTGAGTGATATCCATGACAGATGTGAGTTTTGTTAATTAATGGTTTATCTAAGGTGGCAACTTAAACACACATCTGGGTGGATTGAGGCACCTGGGTATTCCAGGACTTGCCTGTTTTCTTTTGGACCGCCACCCAGGCTCAAAGGGATCATGAGACTATTCATACTAGAAACTTCTGTGTGCAGCCACAAGCTATTATGGGCTCTAGCATAGTTGACTAAGTCGTGCGAACTCTTACAGTGGTAGACTAGCAGATGTAGGGGATGTAGGTGGTACGGTCTACCCGATCATAAGGTGCTAGCACTTCTGAAAGACTATGTCTTGGTCATCCGTCTTCTCAAACACCTTGTAGTGCGAGAAACCAAACGGAGGCGATCGAGTCTTGTGGGGAAAAGTGCGCAAACCTCTGCAGAGTGTAATAAACTAATCATGGTTAGCCGTATCCCCGGTTATGGACATCTTGAGTATCTAGTACCTGGATTATCATGTGAATCTCAACATGTTACTCTAAATTAATTTTGTTGGGTTTTGTTTAACAATGATGCTTAATTGGGATTGAGGATGTTGTCAACCATTCTCAATGTTTAACAACTACCATGATAGTTAAATAAAATTTATTCCTTTGTAGTAGGGAAAATTGGCTTTACGCAAAACTGTAACCATAGAGCTTTCCACCAGCCAAATATGCATATAGTATAGCTGTTTCATTCCTTACCCTCTATGTGTTACATTGCCAGCATATTCCATGTGCTGACCCGTTTCGGGCTGCAACATTAATGTTGCAGACTTTTCAGACGACGATTAAGGAGTTTTTAGGTCGTGGTTCTATACTCAGTGATGCCGTTGGAGTTGATGGACTCACTTATCTTCCAAGCCTTCCGCTGTTATCGTTATTAGATGGCCTTAAGCCATATTTATTGTAATAAGTTCTCGTTTGAGACACTCGATGTAATAAGTGTGTGATTGCTACTCTGTTATAACTCCTCCGAGTACTGTGTGGTATCAGCATTACTGATCCAGGGATGACACCGGAGCATAGAGATCAGACTGTTTGAGGTTTGGTCGCTACAAAGATGGTATCAGAGCACACGCTGACTGTAGGACACGACCACTAAGTTAGAGACCTAGATCACTATTCACTCTCTTCTCTTCTGACCTGTCATCTTTTCTACTCTTTAGGATGGCGGATGCAAGGAACAAGCTTCACCGGAACCTACAACGCCACTTTACCTGAAGAAGAGCGCTGGATGATTCAAGTTCAAGTTCCAGGAAGGACGTTCATGCCAGTCACTGAGCCCATAGAGTTTTCTTTTGATGCACCAACTTGGAGTCTGGGAATGAGCATGGCAGCTCACATCGCCATGGAACGCATTGGAGAAGTCTACCGCAATGACCTCAAGGATACAATCTACCAGATTTGTGGGCGCCGAGATGAGCACTGGGAGATGATCAACACCAGGAAGGATAGATCAATTGTAGCTTTTATCCAGGAGCTAAACCAGCACATTCGACGACAGGAGAACCAGATGTGTGCCGACATGATAGATCTGAAGAAGGCTAAGACTAGAATCAAGGAACTGGAGGAAGAACTCAAGGCTACACGTGAAGATTATGAAGAAGAAATTGAAGTATTGGTGGATAAGAATGCCGACCTAACAATGAAGATCGGAATATTTATGGGAGGCCCTACACCAGTAGAGGAAGACGAAGAACCCAAGGAGATTAGCCCGGAAGACTACATCATCATCGACGACACCGATTCGGATCCAGACGAAAGCGATGATGACTATGTTGATGAAGCTGGAGCAGATATCATGGAGTCTGCAACCGAAGAATATTTCTAGTAGACCACCTCATCAGTAGTAGTAGTCCACCATGTAAATATAGTAGTCCGAGCACTTTTGCGATAGTTAGATCGATTGTATGCCCTTGTTTGATTGAATGAAGTGAATTGTTTGATTTTGCCTCATGTGCATATGGGTAGTGTTTTCTCTTTAGACCCCCTCTATTCTTACATCTCATCTTTTCTAAACCCTCAGATGCTTCCGAGATGTGACCCCGGATTTACCTTTCCACCGGAGCTCACTCAGTTGATCCAGTAGCAGAACACATTGATGCAGTTGCTAGTCCAGAATCAGAATCAGGGGAACAACAACAACAACCCACCACCACCACCACCACTAGTTGACCACTTAGCCCATTTTCTTAGGCTGAATCCGCCGGTGTTTTCCAGTAGCACCGAGCTGATAGTAGCAGATGATTGGCTCCACAAGACAGCTAGAGAGTTGACCACAGCAGGATGCACAGATGCGGAGAAGGTGAAGTTTTCCGCACATCAACTTGAAGGACCAGCAGCATCATGGTGGGAGAATTTCACAACCACTTTCCCTGTCGACACTATCACATGGGACCAGTTTCAGCAGGCTTTTCGTACTGCGCATGTTTCAGCAGGAGCTATGGCCATGAAGAAGCGTGAGTTTCGCAACTTGCACCAATGAGGACGGACAGTTGGCCAGTATGTGGAGGACTTTAGTAAGTTAGCACGTTATGCCCCAGATGACGTCGCTACGGATGCAGCTAAGCAGGAGAAGTTTCTGGAAGGACTGAATGATGAGTTGAGCATGCAGTTGATGGTAGCAACCTTCAACAACTACTAGGAGTTGGTAGATCGTGCTCTTATGATTGAAGGGAAGCAGTAGCAAATTGAGAATCGCAAGAGGAAGTATGGACAAGGAAAGTACACTTCAGGAGCTCAGCAGAAGCCACATTTTACCCCTAGATCGGGAGGACATTTTCAGCATACCCATGGAGGAGGTAGCTCGCACAATCACAATGGCACCAGGAATGGTAATGGAAATGGAGGAAGCAATGGCCAGAATCGCACTAACCCATCAACCCCAGCCAAGAAGGATCGGAGCCAAGTCACTTGCTTTAAGTGTTCGAAGACCAGACATTATGCCAATGAATGCCCTGAGATACAAAATGGAAATGGCAATGGAAGCTCTGGGAAGAAGCCGAACCCTTTTAATAGGGGACAGATGAACCACGTTAGCGTGGAGGAGGTTGAAGCTCAGCCTGATGCAGTAATAGGTAAGTTTCTGGTTAAGTCATTTACTGCACTCGTTCTTTTTGATACTGGTGCATCGCATTCATATATCTCCAGGGGATTTGTGGATAAGTATAACCTACCAACCCAAGCCCTTAGGTCACCCATGTTAGTAACCTCGCATGGAGCAGAGTATGTGGCTAGTCTATGGTGTGATCGGTTACCATTAAGGACTGGTAACTATGTTTTTCCCTCAGACCTAATAATATTGGAATCTCAAGGATTGGATGTGATATTAGGCATGGATTGGTTATCAAAGTATGAAGGAAATATTGAATGCGCCAGTAAGTCAATTTTGCTTACCACCCCAGAAGGGAGAAGGATCAAGTATGTATCCCGACATGTGCCGAAGAGGACTCAAGTAAATTGCTTAACATGAGTTGTGCTGGAGGAAGTACCAGTGGTAAGGGATTTCCCTGAAGTATTTCCAGAGGAGTTGCTAGGCATGCCACCGGATAGAGATATTGAGTTTTTGATTGAGCTATTGCTAGGCACCAGGTCAATATCAAAGAGACCATATAGGATGCCAGCAAAGGATTTGGTAGAAATTAAGAAGCAGATTAAGGAGCTACTGGATAAGGGATATGTTTGTCCAAGTTCTTCGCCTTGGGGATCGCCAGTACTTCTAGTGGAGAAGAAGGATGGATCATTAAGGATGGTTGTTGATTATCGAAGATTGAACGAAGTAGCGATTAAGAACAAGTACCCACTACCAATGATCAATGATCTGTTTGATCGATTGCAAGGAGCTAAGGTATTTTCCAAGATCGATCTGCGATCAGGATACCACCAGTTGAAGATTTGAGAACAGGATATTCCTAAGACAGCTTTTACCACTAGGTATGGGCTGTACGAGTATACCGTTATGTCATTTGGTCTGACTAACGCACCTGCATATTTTATGAACATGATGAACAAAGTATTTATGGAGTTTTTGGATAAGTTCGTCATAGTGTTCATTGATGATATCCTGGTTTATTCGAAGAATGAAGAGGAGCATAAGGAGCATTTGCATTTGGTACTTGGAAAGCTCAAAGAACATCAATTATATGCCAAGTTCAGCAAATGTGAGTTTTGGTTGAAGGAAATAGGATTCCTCGGACACGTTATATCTAGAGAAGGTATAGCAGTAGATCCTACCAAAGTAGATACCGTGACCAAGTGGGAAGCACCAACTATAGTGGGAGAGATCCGGAGTTTTCTTGGACTCGCAGGATACTACCGGAGATTCATTGAGAATTTCTCAAAGATTGGGAAGCCTATGACGGAGTTATTAAAGAAAGATACCAAGTTCATATGGACGGAGGAATGTGAGGCTAGTTTCCAGGAGTTGAAGAAACGTTTGGTTACCTCACCAGTGTTGATTTTGCCAGACCAGACCAAAGATTATGAGATGTATTGCGACGCTTCACGTCGAGGACTTGGAGCAGTGCTTATGCAGGAAGGGAGAGTTGTTTCATATGCCTCAAGACAACTGAAGCCTCATGAGTTGAATTATGCCACGCATGATTTGGAGTTAGCAGCCGTAGTGCATGCTTTGAAAACATGGAGGCATTTCCTCATTGGAAACCATTGTGAGGTGTACACGGATCATAAGAGTTTGAAGTACATTTTCACACAGAAGGAGTTGAATCTCAGACAAAGGAGATGGTTGGAACTCATCAAGGATTATGATATGAGATTGCAATACCATCCCGGAAAGGCTAATGTAGTAGCTGACGCCTTAAGCCGTAAGAGCCATGTCAATGCGTTAATGACGGGAGAAATACCCAAGGAGTTAGCAGAAAATCTTCGTGAACTATGTTTGGAAATAGTTCCGAGAGGCTATGTAGCAGCATTGGAGATTCAGTCAACCTTGATGGATAGAATCAGAGAAGCTCAGAAGACTGACAAAGAGATTGCCGCTATAAAGGAGAAACTGAGCAAAGGAAAAGCTAAAGGATTTCGTGAGGATGACCACGACACCCTATGGTTTGAAGACCGTGTTTATGTGCCCAATGACCCGGAGATCAGGAAGTTGATTCTGCAAGAGGCACACGATTCACCATATTCAATTCACCCAGGAAATACCAAGATGTATTTGGATTTGAAGGATATTTTCTGGTGGACCGGAATGAAGAAGGATATTGTGGAGTATGTAGCAGTTTGTGATGTATGTCAGAGAGTAAAGGCAGAGCATCAGAAGCCAGCAGGATTGTTACAACCATTGCCGATACCCGAATGGAAGTGGGATAAGTTAGGCATGGATTTTATCACGGGATTACCCAGGACTCGTTCAGGCTACGACTCGATTTGGGTTGTAGTTGATCGATTGACGAAAGTAGCTCATTTCATCCCAGTAAAGACCACTTACACCAGTGCTAAGTTGGCAAAGATATACATGACCAGGATCGTATGTTTGCATGGAGTTCCAAGGAGTATCGTATCAGATAGAGGAACCCAGTTTACCTCAAAGTTCTGGAAGCAGTTGCACGAAAATTTGGGTACCAGGCTAGAATTCAGTACAACTTTTCATCCACAGACAGATGAACAGACCGAGAGAGTCAATCAGATTTTGGAGGATATGCTGAGAGCTTGTGCGCTAGATTACGGATCTAGTTGGGGCGACAATTTGCCATATGCAGAGTTCTCTTACAACAACAGTTACCAAACCAGTTTAAAGATGGCCCATTTCGAAGCCTTGTACGGAAGGAGGTGCAGGACACCATTGTCATGGGACGAAGTTGGAGACCGCCAGTTGTTTGGACCTGATTTGATTAAAGAGTCTGAACAGAAGGTGAAGTTGATTCGCGATAGGCTCAAGGTAGCCCAGTCCAGACAGAAGAGTTATGCAGATTCTAAACGCAAGGAGACCATTTACGAAGTCGGAGATAGAGCTTATCTTCGAGTATCTCCACTTCGGGGAACAAAGCGTTTTGGAGTTAAAGGGAAGTTAGCGCCACAATTTGTAGGACCATATCGAGTTTTGGAGCGTATGGGAGAAGTGGCCTACAAGTTGGAATTTTCTGAAGGATTGTCAGGAGTTCATGATGTGTTCCACGTTTCCCAGTTGAAGAAGTGTCACACGGAGATGGCTGACATACCGTTGAGAGACACAGTGCCTTTGGAAACTATTCAGTTGGATAACGATTTGACCTACGAGGAGAGACCCGTTAAGATTCTCGAGTTTGCCAATCGAGTCACTCGCAGCAAGGTTATCAAGTTTTGCAAAGTTCAGTGGAGCCACCACACAGAGGATGAAGCCACCTAGGAACGAGAGGAAGAATTGCTCAAGGACTACCCTCACCTATTTCCTAGCCAACCCGAATCTCGAGAGCGAGAATCATCTTAAGGGGGGTAGGTTTGTAACATCCCAAATTTTCAATTTGGAATGTTATACATTAGATCATCATTACATATCATATTTTATTTTTGCATTTTGGTTGATCCTAGAAATTCTACGCAACTCAATGACCCACGGAAAGAGTTGGGGATTTCGTTATTTTCATATTTGAGTTTTCTCAAATTTTGAGAATAGGATCATTTGATTTTAATTATTTTATCATCAATTATTTCTATTACAAAAATATGAGAGAGGGAATAAAATGACTTTCCCAAAATAAATAAATATTGAGGATTTAATAATAAAATCAAATAAGATTTTATTTCGGAGTTTTTCGGTGTTTTATTTGAATTTAGAAAAAAATGTGCGTTTTTCAAAATTGCATTTAGGCCCGAAATAAATGTTCACCTTGTGAGGTTTGATTTTAGAAGCCCGTGAAAATTTATTTCGGAATTTTTGGAGTCCGTTTAGTATTTCTTTTTATATTTTTCTTCTGCGCGTAATAAAAAAACGAACCGACCTACGGGCCGTGTCCGACTAGGACTCCGGCCCGGCTAGCCTTTATAAGCCGGGGGAGGCCCAGCCCCAGCCAAAACCCTAAGCCGCCCCAGCCCCAGCGCCCGCCGCCGCCGTCCCGCTGTGCCGCCGCCGCCGCCCCGCCGCACCGCCGGACTTCGCCGTCGCCGCACGCCGCCCGAGGTTCGCCGCTTCGTTTTCCGTGCCATTTTTTAGTTTTTTTTTTGAAATACCATCAATTTTTTTTGATTTGGTTTTTTTAAATAGATCGGTTTTTCCGGTTTATTTAAATAGCGAGCGTTCGTCCGTTCGTTCATTCTAGCGAACGTTCGTCGTTTTTTTCTTTTTCTCGGATTAAATCCGCAATTTTTCTGATCGCGATTCCTGATCCGATTTTTGTTTTAGTATAACTTTTCGCTCGTTTATCGGAATCAGGCGATTCAAGTGCCTGGAGTTTCGTATCGAAACCCTCTATCCATTTAACCAACTTAAACAAGATTTTGCTACTGTAAAAGTTGCCCTAGATCCAGATTTGTAGAACGAAGTTGTTTTCTTTCGCCGTTTGACTTTCATTGTTTCATTCGATTTGATTCTTTTTGCAAACCGGAGTTCTTAAGTTGAACATTCTGGTTAGATCTCTTACTTGAGTTTTACCCGTGCATTAGATGAGTACTTATTGTATGCTTGTTTGTTTGTCTGCGATAGAATACCCGGAGTGCACCGCTTGTTACTTCGAATCTCTAGGTTTCGCGGATCATCAGCAAGGCAAGTAACACTTTGATCATACCTTTTCTACTACCCTGTTTTATTGCATTAGATCAAATCCTCATACATTGCATGATTAGGATCTAATTAAATTGTGGGATGGTAAGTAGTTGAGGTAGTACCTATTACCTGTTTATTATCAAACCTTTGGGAGTTACTTCCGCATTTGCTTATTATGCCATGCTATGCTAGTAGACGTGGATTGGGTGAGTGATATCCATGACAGATGTGAGTTTTGTTAATTAATGGTTTATCTAAGGTGGCAACTTAAACACACATCTGGGTGGATTGAGGCACCTGGGTATTCCAGGACTTGCCTGTTTTCTTTTGGACCACCACCCAGGCTCAAAGGGATCATGAGACTATTCATACTAGAAACTTCCGTGTGCAGCCACAAGCTATTATGGGCTCTAGCATAGTTGACTAAGTCGTGCGAACTCTTACAGTGGTAGACTAGCAGATGTAGAGGATGTAGGTGGTACGGTCGACCCGATCGTAAGGTGCTAGCACTTCTGAAAGACTATGTCTCGGTCATCCGTCTTCTCAAACACCTTGTAGTGCGAGAAACCAAACGGAGGCGATCGAGTCTTGTGGGGAAAAGTGCGCAAACCTCTGAAGAGTGTAATAAACTAGTCATGGTTAGCCGTGTCCCTGGTTATGGACATCTTGAGTATCTAGTACCTGGCTTATCATGTGAATCTCAACATGTTACTCTAAATTAATTTTGTTGGGTTTTGTTTAATGATGATGCTTAATTGGGATTGAGGATGCTGTCAACCATTCTCAATGTTTAACAACTACCATGATAGTTAAATAAAATTTATTCCTTTGTAGTAGGGGAAAATTGGCTTTACGCAAAACTGTAACCATAGAGCTTTCCACCAGGCAAATATGCATATAGTATAGTTGTTTCATTCCTTACCCTCTATGTGTTACATTGCCAGCATATTCCATGTGCTGACCCGTTTCGGGCTGCAAGGTTAATGTTGCAGACTTTTCAGACAACGATTAAGGAGTTTTTAGGTCGTGGTTCTATACTCAGTGATGCCGTTGGAGTTGATGGACTCACTTATCTTCCAAGGCTTCCGCTGTTATTGTTATTAGATGGCCTTAAGCCATATTTATTGTAATAAGTTCTCGTTTGAGACACTCGATGTAATAAGTGTGTGATTGCTACTCTATTATAAATCCTCCGAATACTGTGTGGTGTCAGCATTACTGATCCAGGGATGACACCGGAGCACAGAGATCAGACTGTTTGAGGTCTGGTCGGTACAAGCCATCTAGCTAATAACTATGGACCCGAGGGTCTGTGGTAAACTACTCACGCTTCATCGGAGAGGCTATGGTGTTGATGTAGAAGCCCTCCGTGATCGATTCCCCCTCCAGCAGATCGCCGGAAAAGGCCCCAAGATGGGATCTCACAGGTACAGAAGGTTGCGGTGGTGGAAAAGTGGTTTCGTGGTTCTCTGCAATCGATCTAGGGTATAAGAGTATATATATAGGCGAAAGAAGTACGTCGGTGGAGCTACGAGGGGCCCACGAGGGTGGGGGCGCGCCCTCCTGCCTCGTGGCTGCCTCGCGGAGTCCCAGACTTCAACTCCAAGTCTTCTGGTTTGCTTTCGGTCCAAGAAAGATCATCGAGAAGGTTTCATTCCGTTTGTATTCCGTTTGGTATACCTTTTCTGTGAAACTCTCAAATAGGCAAAAAAACATAAACTGGCACTAGGCTTTCGGTTAATAGGTTAGTCCCAAAAATAATATAAAAGAGCATATTAAAGCCCATTAAACATCCAAACAGATAATATAATAGCATGGAACAATACAAAATTATAGATATGTGGGAGACGTATCAGGCTCCACGTAGATCTCCTGACCTAGATTTTTCTCCTATATATACTCATATACCCCGAAAACATCCAAGGGAGCCACGAAACCACTTTTCCACCGCCGCAATCTTTTGTACCCGTGAGATCCCATCTTGGGGCCTTTTCCGGCATCTTGCCGGAGGGGGGTTCGATCACGGAGGGCTTCTACATCAACACCATTGCCTCTTCGATGAAGCGTGAGTAGTTTACCTTAGAGCTACGGGTCCGTAGCTAGTAGCTAGATGACTTCTTCTCTCATTTTGATTCTCAATACCATGTTCTCCTTTCTTGGAGATCTATTCGATGTAATACTCTTTTGCGGTGTGTTTGCCGAGATCCGATGAATTGTGGATTTATGATCGGCTTATCTAAATATTATTTGAATCTCCTCTGAATTCTTATATGCATGATTTGATATCTTGCAAGTCTCTTCGAACTATCGATTTGGTTTGGCCAACTACATTGGTTTTTCTTACAATGGGAGAAATGGTTAGTTTTGGGTTCAATCTTGCGGTGCTCGATCCTAGTGACAGAAGGGGAAATGACACGTATTGTATTGTTGTCATCGAGGATAAAAAGATGGGGTTTTCGTCATATTGTTTGAGTTAATTTCTCTACATCATGTCATCTTGCTTAAGGCGTTACTCTGTTCTTTATGAACTTAACACTCTAGATGTGTTGGGGAACGTAGTAATTTCAAAAAATTTCCTACGCACACGCAAGATCATGGTGATGCATAGCAACGAGAGGGGAGAGTGTTGTCTACGTACCAACACAGACCGACTGCGGAAGCGATCACACAACATAGAGGAAGTAGTCGTACGTCTTCCCGATCTGACCGATCCAAGCACCGTTACTCCGGCACCTCCGAGTTCTTAGCACACGTTCAGCTCGATGACGATCCTCGGGCTCCGATCCAGCAAAGCGTCGAGGAAGAGTTTAGTCAGCACGACGGCGTGGTGACGATCTTGATCTACTACCGACGCAGGGCTTCGCCTAAGCACTACAACGGTATGATCGAGGTGGAATTTGGTGGCAGGGGGCACCGCACACGGCTAAGGAACGATCTCAAGGATCAACTTGTGTGTCTAGAGGTGCCCCCTGCCCCCGTATATAAAGGATGAAGGGGGGAGGCTGGCCGGCCAAGCTAGGAGGCGCAGGAGGAGTCCTACTCCTACCGGGAGTAGGACTCCCCCCCCCCAAATCCTATTCCTAATAGGATTTCCCAAAGGGGAAGAGAAAGAGAGAGGTGGCCGGCCCCTCTCCTAGTCCTAATAGGACTAGGAGAGGGGGGGAGGCGCAGCCCTATGTGGGCTGCCCTCTCACCTTTCCACTAAGGCCCATGTTGGCCCATTTGGCTCCCGCGGGGTTCCGGTAACCCTCCCGGTAAACCGGTAAAATCCCGATTTCATCCGGAACACTTCCGATGTCCAAACATAGGCTTCCAATATATCAATCTTTACGTCTCGACCATTTCGAGACTCCTCGTCATGTCCGTGATCACATCCAGGACTCCGAACAACCTTCGTTACATCAAAATGCATAAACTCATAATAACTGTCATCGTAACGTTAAGCGTGCGGACCCTATGGTTCAAGAACAATGTAGACATGGCCGAGACACGTCTCCGGTCAATAACCAACAGCGGGACTTGGATGCCCATATTGGCTCCTACATATTCTACGAAGATCTTTATCGGTCAGACCGCATAACAACATACGTTGTTCCCTTTGTCATCGGTATGTTACTTGCCCGAGATTCGATCGTCGGTATCCAATACCTAGTTCAATCTCGTTACTGGCAAGTCTCTTTACTCGTTCCGTAATACATCATCTCACAACTAACATCTTAGTTATAATGCTTGCAAGGCTTATGTGATGTGTATTACCGAGAGGGCCCAGAGATACCTCTCCGACACTCGGAGTGACAAACCCTAATCTCGAAATACGCCAACCCAACATCTACCATTGGAGACACCTGTAGTACTCCTTTATAATCACCCAGTTACGTTGTGACGTTTGGTAGTACCCAAAATGTTCCTCCGGTAAACGGGAGTTGCATAATCTCATAGTTATAGGAACATGTATAAGTCATGAAGAAAGCAATAGCAACATACTAAACGATCGGGTGCTAAGCTAATGGAATGGGTCATGTCAATCAGATCATTCAACTAATGATGTGACCTCGTTAATCAAATAACAACTCTTTTTTCATGGTTAGGAAACATAACCATCTTTGATTAACGAGCTAGTCAAGTAGAGGCATACTAGTGACACTCTGTTTGTCTATGTATTCACACATGTATTATGTTTCCGGTTAATACAATTCTAGCATGAATAATAAACATTTATCATGATATAAGGAAATAAATAATAACTTTATTATTGCCTCAAGGGCATATTTCCTTCAGTCTCCCACTTGCACTAGAGTCAATAATCTAGTTCACATCGCCATGTGATTTAGCAGCAATAGTTCACATCACCATGTGATTAACACCCATAGTTCACATCGTCATGTGACCAACACTCAAAGGGTTTACTAGAGTCAGTAATCTAGTTCACATCTCTATGTGATTAACACCCAAAGAGTACTAAGGTGTGATCATGTTTTGCTTGTGAGAGAATCTTAGTCAACGGGTCTGCCACATTCAGATCCACATGTATTTTGCAAATTTCTATGTCAACAATGCTCTGCATGGAGCTACTCTAGCTAATTGCTCCCACTTTCAATATGTATCTAGACCGAGACTTAGAGTCATCTAGATTAGTGTCAAAACTTGCATCGACGTAACCCTTTACGACGAACCTTTTTATCACGTCCATAATTGAGAAACATATCCTTATTTCACTAAGGATAACTCTGACCGTTGTCCAGTGATCTACTCCTAGATCACTATTGTACTCCCTTGCCAAATCAGTGCAGGGTATAGAATAGATCTAGTATACAGCATGACATACTTTATAGAACCTATGGCCAAGGCATAGGGAATGATTTTCATTCTCTTTCTATCTTATGCCGTGGTTGGGCTTTGAGTCTTACTCAACTTCACACCTTGTAATACAGGCAAGAACTCTTTCTTTGACTGCTCCATTTTGAACTACTTCAAAATCTTGTCAAGGTATGTACTCATTGAAAAAACTTATCAAGCGTCTTGATCTATCTCTATAGATCTTGAAGCTCAATATGTAAGCAGCTTCACCGAAGTCTTTCTTTGAAAAACTCCTTTCAAACACTCCTTTATGCTTTACAGAATAATTCTACATTATTTCCGATCAACAATATGTCATTCACATATACTTATCAGAAATGTTGTAGTGCTCCCACTCACTTTCTTGTAAATACAGGCTTCACTGCAAGTCTGTATAAAACTATATGTTTTGATCAACTTATCAAAGCGTGTATTCCAACTCTGAGATGCTTGCACCAGTCCATAGATGAATCGCTGGAGCTTGCATATTTTGTTAGCACCTTTAGGATTGACAAAACCTACTGGTTGCATCATATACAACTCTTCTTTAAGAAATCCATTAAGGAAAGCAGTTTTGTTTATCCATTTGCCAGATTTCATAAAATGTGGCAATTGCTAACATGATTCGGACAGACTTAAGCATAGATACGAGTGAGAAACTCTCATCGTAGTCAACACTTTGAACTTGTCGAAAACCTTTTGCGACAATTCTAGCTTTGTAGATAGTAACACTACTATCAACGTCCGTCTTCCTCTTGAAGATCCATTTATTTTCTATGGCTTGCCGATCATTGGGCAAATCCATCAAAGTCCATACTTTGTTCTCATACATGGATCATTTCTCAGATTTCATGGCCTCAAACCATTTCGCGGAATTTGGGCTCATCATCGCTTCCTCATAGTTCGTAGGTTCGTCATGGTCAAGTAACATGACCTCCAGAACAGGATTACCGTACAACTCTGGTGCGGATCTCACTCTGGTTTACCTACGAGATTCGGTAGTAACTTGATCTGAAGTTACATGATCATCATCATTAGCTTCCTCACTAATTGGTGTAGTAGTCACAAGAACAGATTTTTGTGATGAACTACTTTCCAATAAGGTAGAAGGTACAATTACCTTATCAAGTTCTACTTTCCTCCCACTCACTTCTTTCGAGAGCTCTAGAAAGGATCCATTATAAGCAACGAATGTCTTGCCTTAGGATCTGTGATAGAAGGTGTACCCAACAGTCTCCTTTGGGTATCCTATGAAGACATATTTCTCCGATTTGGGTTTGAGCTTATCAGGATGAAACTTTTTCTCATAAGCATCGCAACCCCAAACTTCAAGAAACGACAACTTTGGTTTCTTGCCAAACCATAGTTCATAAGGCGTCGTCTCGACGGATATAGATGGTGCCCCTTTTAACGTGAATGCAGCTGTCTCTAATGCATGACCCCAAAAACGATAGTGGTAAATCGGTAAGAAACATCATAGATTGCACTATATCCAATAAAGTACGGTTATGACGTTCGGACACACCATTATGCTGTGGTGTTCCAGGTGGCGTGAGTAGTGAAACTATTTCACATTGTTTTAACTGAAGACCAAACTCGTAACTCAAATACTCTTTTCCACGATCAGATCGTAGAAACTTTATTTTCTTGTTACGATGATTTTCCACTTCACTCTGAAATTATATGAACTTTTCAAATGTATCAGACTTCTATTTCATTAAGTAGATATACCCATATCTGCTCAAATCATCTGTGAAGGTCAGAAAATAATGATACCCGCTGCAAGCCTTAAATATTCATCGAACCACATACATCAGTATGTATGATTTCCAACAAATCTGTTGCTTGCTCCATTGTTCCGGAGAACGGCGTTTTAGTCATCTTGCCCAAAAGGCATGGTTCGCAAGCATCAAGTGATTCTGAAAGCCCATCAGTATGGAGTTTCTTCATGCGCTTTATACCAATATGACCTAAACGGCAGTGCCACAAATAAGTTGCACTATCATTATTAACTTTGCATCTTTTGGTTTCAATATTATGAATATGTGTATCACTATGATTGAGATCCAACAAACTTGTTTCATTGGGTGTATGACCATCGAAGGTTTTATTCATGTAAACAGAACAACAATTATTCTCTGACTTTAATGAATAACCGTATTGCAATAAAACATGATCAAATCATATTCATGCTCAACGCAAAAACCAAATAACACTTATTTAAGTTCAACACTAATCCCGAAAGTATAGGGGAGTGTGCGATGATGATCATATCAATCTTGGAACTACTTCCAACACACATCGTCACTTCACCCTTAACTAGTCTCTATTTATTCTGCAACTCCTGTTTCGAGTTACTACTCTTAGCAACTGAACCAATATCAAATACTGAGGGGTTGCTATAAACATTAGTAAAGCACACATCAATAATATGTATATCAAATATACTTTTGTTCACTTTGCCATCCTTCTTATCCGCCAATCACTTGGGGTAGTTCCGCTTCCAGTGACCAGTCCCTTTACAGTAGAATCACTCAGTCTCAGGCTTAGGTCCAGACTTGGGCTTCTTCACTTGAGCAACAACTTGCTTGCTGTTCTTTTTGAAGTTCCCCTTCTTCCATCTGCCCTTTTCTTGAAACTAGTGGTCTTGTCTACCATCAACACTTGATGTTTTTCTTGATTTCTACCTTCATCGATTTCATCATCATGAAAAGCTCAGGAGTCGTTTTCGTCATCCCTTGCATACTATAGTTCATCACGAAGTTCTACTAACTTGGTCGTGGTGACTAGAGAATTCTGTCAATCACTATCTTATCTGGAAGATTAACTCCCACTTGATTCAAGCGATTGTAGTACCCAGACAATCTGAACACATGCTCACTAGTTGAGCGATTCTCCTCCATCTTTTAGCTATAGAACTTGTTGGAGACTTCATATCTCTCAACTTGGGTATTTGCTTGAAATATTAACTTCAACTCCTGGAACATCTCATATGGTCCATGACGTTCAAAACGTCTTTGAAGTCCCGATTCTAAGCCATTAAGCATGGTGCACTAAACTATCAAGTAGTCATCATATTGAGCTAGCCAAACGTTCACAACGTCTGCATCTGCTCCTGCAATAGGTCTGTCACCTAGCGGTGCATCTAGGACATAATTTTTCTGTGCAGCAATGAGGATAAACCTCAGATCACGGATCCAATCCGCATCATTGCTACTAACATCTTTCAACACAATTTTCTCTAGGAACATATCAAAATAAACACAGGGAAGCAACAACACGAGCTATTGATCTACAACATGATTTGCAAAATACTACCAGGACTAAGTTCATGATAAATTTAAGTTCAATTTAATCATATTACTTAAGAACTCCCACTTAGATAGACATCCCTCTAATCCTCTAAGTGATCACGTGATCCAAATCAACTAAACCATAACCGATCATCACGTGAGATGGAGTAGTTTTCAATGGTGAACATCGTTATGTTGATCATATCTACTATATGATTCACGCTCGACCTTTCGGTCTCCGTGTTCCGAGGCCATATCTGTATATGCTTGGCTCGTCAAGTATAACCTGAGTATTCTGCGTGTGCAACTGTTTTGCACCCGTTGTATTTGGACATAGAGCTTATCACACCCGATCATCATGTGGTGTCTGGGCACGACGAACTTTGGCAACGGTGCATACTCAGGGAGAACACTTCTTGATAATTTAGTGAGAGATCATCTTATAATGCTACCGTCAATCAAAGCAAGATAAGATGCATAAAAGATAAACATCACATGCAATCAATATAAGTGATATGATATGGCCATCATCATCTTGTGCTTGTGATCTCCATCTCCGAAGCACCGTCATGATCACCATCGTCACCGGCGCGACACCTTGATCTCCATCGTAGCATCGTTGTCGTCTCGCCAATCTTATGCTTCCACGACTATCACTACCGCTTAGTAATAAAGTAAAGCATTACATCGCGATTGCATTGCATACAATAAAGCGACAACCATATGGCTCCTGCCAGTTGCCGATAACTTGGTTACAAAACATGATCATCTCATACAATAAAATCAGCATCATGCCTTGACCATATCACATCACAACATGCCCTGCAAAAACAAGTTAGACGTCCTCTACTTTGTTGTTGCAAGTTTTACGTGGCTGCTACGGGCTTAAGTAAGAACTCATCTCACCTACGCATCAAAACCACAATGATAGTTCGTCAAATAGACTCCGTTTTAACCTTCTCAAGGACCGGGCATAGCCACACTCGGTTCAACTAAAGTTGGAGAGACAGTCGCCCGCAAGCCATCTATGTGCAAAGCACGTCGAGGGAACCGGTCTCGCGTAAGCGTACGCGTAAGGTTGGTCCGGGTCGTCTCGTCCAACAATACCGCTGAACCAAAGTATGACATGCTGGTAGGCAGTATGACTTGTATCGCCCACAACTCACTTGTGTTCTACTCATGCAAATAACATCAAACCATAAAACCTAGGCTCGGATGCCACTGTTGGGGAACGTAGTAATTTCAAAAAATTTCCTACGCACACGCAAGATCATGGTGATGCATAGCAACGAGAGGGGAGAGTGTTGTCTACGTACCAACGCAGACCGACTGCGGAAGCGATCACACAATGTAGAGGAAGTAGTCGTATGTCTTCCCGATCCGACCGATCCAAGCACCGTTACTCCGGCACCTCCGAGTTCTTAGCACACGTTCAGCTCGATGACGATCCTCGGGCTCCGATCTAGCAAAGCGTCGAGGAAGAGTTTCGTCAGCACGACGGCGTGGTGACGATCTTGATGTACTACCGACGCAGGGCTTCGCCTAAGCACTACAACGGTATGATCGAGGTGGAATTTGGTGGCAGGGGGCACCGCACACGGCTAAGGAACGATCTCAAGGATCAACTTGTGTGTCTAGAGGTGCCCCCTGCCCCCGTATATAAAGGATGAAGGGGGGAGGCTGGCCGGCCAAGCTAGGAGGCGCAGGAGGAGTCCTACTCCTACCGGGAGTAGGACTCCCCCCCCCCCAATCCTATTCCTAATAGGATTTCCCAAAGGGGAAGAGAAAGAAAGAGGTGGCCGGCCCCTCTCCTAGTCCTAATAGGACTAGGGAGAGGGGGGAGGCACAGCCCTATGTGGGCTGCCCTCTCACCTTTCCACTAAGGCCCATGTTGGCCCATTTGGCTCCCGGGGGGTTCCGGTAACCCTCCCGGTAATCCGGTAAAATCCCGATTTCACCCGGAACACTTCCGATGTCCAAACATAGGCTTCCAATATATCAATCTTTACGTCTCGACCATTTCGAGACTCCTCGTCATGTCCGTGATCACATCCGGGACTCCGAACAACCTTCGGTACATCAAAATGCATAAACTCATAATAACTGTCATCGTAACGTTAAGCATGCGGACCCTACGGTTCGAGAACAATGTAGACATGGCCGAGACACGCTCCGGTCAATAACCAATAGCGGGACCTGGATGCCCATATTGGCTCCTACATATTCTACGAAGATCTTTATCGGTCAGACCGCATAACAACATACGTTGTTCCCTTTGTCATCGGTATGTTACTTGCCCGAGATTCGATCGTCGGTATCCAATACCTAGTTCAATCTCGTTACTGGCAAGTCTCTTTACTCGTTCCGTAATACATCATCTCACAACTAACATCTTAGTTATAATGCTTGCAAGGCTTATGTGATGTGTATTACCGAGAGGGCCCAGAGATACCTCTCCGACACTCGGAGTGACAAACCCTAATCTCGAAATACGCCAACCCAACATCTACCATTGGAGACACCTGTAGTACTCCTTTATAATCACCCAGTTACGTTGTGACGTTTGGTAGTACCCAAAGTGTTCCTCCGGTAAACGGGAGTTGCATAATCTCATAGTTATAGGAACATGTATAAGTCATGAAGAAAGCAATAGCAACATACTAAACGATCGGGTGCTAAGCTAATGGAATGGGTCATGTCAATCAGATCATTCAACTAATGATGTGACCTTGTTAATCAAATAACAACTCTTTGTTCATGGTTAGGAAACATAACCATCTTTGATTAACGAGCTAGTCAAGTAGAGGCATACTAGTGACACTCTGTTTGTCTATGTATTCACACATGTATTATGTTTCCGGTTAATACAATTCTAGCATGAATAATAAACATTTATCATGATATAAGGAAATAAATAATAACTTTATTATTGCCTCTAGGGCATATTTCCTTCAAGATGCATGTTGGATAGTGGTCGATGTGTGGAGTAATAGTAGTAGATGCAGAATCGTTTCGGTCTACTTGACATGGACGTGATGCCTATATTCATGATCATTGCCTTAGATATCGTCATAACTTTGCGCTTTTCTATCAATTGCTCGGCAGTAATTTGTTCACTCACCGTAATATCTTCTATCTTGAGAGAAGCCTCTAGTGAAACCTATGGCCCCGGGGTCTATTTTCCATCATATAAGTTTCCGATCTACAATTCTAGTGTCCTATTTACTTTCTTTTGAAATCTTTTACTTTCCGTTCCATAAACCAAAAAATACCAAAAATATTACTTTATCGTTTATCCATCTCTATTAGATCTCACTTTGCGAATAACCGTGAAGGGATTGACAACCCCTTTGTCGCGCCGGTTGCAAGTTGGTGTTTGTTTGTGCAGGTATTCGGTGGCTTGTCGCGTTGTCTCCTACTGGATTGATACCTTAGTTCTCAAAACTGAGGGAAATACTTACGCTATGCACCACCCTTTCCTCTTTAAGGGAAAAACCAACGCAAGCTCAAGAGGTAGCACTTGCATGCAAAAAAAGTAGAAAAAGTGAGCAAGCTACAGCCAGACCAGTGGATATGTATAACTGTATTTCACATCAGCATTGGCAAGAAGAATCACTTGCGCAACATTCTCATGAAAAAAATCGTCTCAAAATTCCCAAAGTAACATAAAAGGATGGGCTAGCTTACTTATGGTCAGTTGGCAGTAGAAGGATGTTCAGCTCCCGTGAGCCTGGACTCACTAGGAATTTCAAACCAAGTCAGAGCCTGCAAGGAGACAGGGGTGGATCTGCACTCTGGAGATGGAGGTGATTCGCATGTTCTGGTGGTGGCGACTGAGGGGATGAACTGGTGAAGGTGGTGGTGTGTGACGCACGGGCTAGAGAAATTGCGTACGAAAAGCATCAGGGGAGGCTTAGTAGATCAGCGTGAGATGAACCGACGGAGATTGGTGGCGGCAATCGATTTGATGGAAGGCGGCTATGTGTTGTGGAATTCTCCAGAAGGGCGACTCATTTTTTTAGGTTTGGCGGGATCACGTGGGTGGCGAATCCAGGAGATATGAGACGTTCGATCTAATAGAGTGGATGGCTACAGATGAATCTGTTCTGTCAATTGCGGGTAAGACAGGCCAAAAGAAGGTTGATTCAAATATTCAAAAAATTGTGTACTATAGCTGTAGAGACTACATGACTTAGAAATCTGCATGCTAAGCTCAAGCAATCAACACATCACGAGCCCAACTAATTTTCACAAGAACCAATGCAAAGGAGTAAAACCAACAAACACATCACAAGAACTAATTTTTGCAAGAACCAATGCAAGATCATATGTACCGTTTTTGTATTCATTTGATGTGGGCCATTTAATTCAAAAGATTGAAAAATAAAAATCTACATATTTTAGCATATGGGCCACCAATTCAAAAAGAAGAAGAAAAAGGAAAAAGAAAGTCAGGAATGGGATTTGAACCCACGCCCACCTGTATCCTTTGTGTTTCTATGTATTTATATTTCATATTTAAATCATACATACATATTCATATTCACATTTCGTATTTAGATCATACATTCATGTTCATATTTTGTATTTAGTCGTATGTACTGTTTTCATATTCATGTGATGTGGACCATTTAATTCAAAAGATTGAAAAATAAAAATCTACATATTTTAGCATATGGGCCACCAATTCAAAAAGAAGAAGAAAAAGGAAAAAGAAAGTCAGGAATGGGATTTGAACCCACGCCCACCTGTATCCTTTGTGTTTCTATGTATTTATATTTCGTATTTAAATCATACATACATATTCATATTCACATTTCGTATTTAGATCATACATTCATGTTCATATTTTGTATTTAGTCGTATGTACTGTTTTCATATTCATGTGATGTGGACCATTTAATTCAAAAGATTGAAAAATAAAAATCTACATATTTTAGCATATGGGCCACCAATTCAAAAAAAAGAAGAAAAAGGAAAAAGAAAGTCAGGAATGGGATTTGAACCCACGCCCACCTGTATCCTTTGTGTTTCTATGTATTTATATTTCGTATTTAAATCATACATACATATTCATATTCACATTTTGTATTTAGATCATACATTCATGTTCATATTTTGTATTTAGTTGTATGTACTGTTTTCATATTCATGTGATGTGGACCATTTAATTCAAAAGATTGAAAAATAAAAATATATGTATTTTAGCATATGGGCCATCAATTCAAAAAATAGGACAAAAAGAAAATGTCAAGAGTGGGATTTGAACCCACGCCCTTTCGGACCAGTACCTGAAACTGGCGCCTTAGACCAACTCGGCCATCTTGACTTCATGTACGACTTGCAACAATTTGCTTATTAATCAGGTCACCTCGGCAAATCTGGACTTTGTGCGCAACGATCGCGAAAATGAATCTTCACCTGTCCAGTCCACTGGGCTCACCAACAGTTATTCTCGGCTTTCTAACGCTTGTGGCCTCTGTTCAGACAATTTAACTTCGATTTGCTATGAAGTGGTCTTGCTGTCCCTGAAGCAAGTGCAGTCCCTAAGTGACTGATTAGAACAAAGAAAATATAGTAGTACTACTAACATTCTTTGATAAAAATACTACTAGTAGTAAGCCGTGAAACATTATTGCAAGCTACAACCGCCGTAGCTAATGATCCAGGAGATTTAGTTATTACAAGCAGGACTATATATGCGAGTATGCGACGATGGACACGGCGAGTTTGTCTTGGGTTTAACCTACGCGCTCATCATCTTGGTTCGATCTCCGTGAGTGACACCTCGTTCGGCGACGGCGACATCGCTGCCTGGGGCTTGCTGTCCCCGGTGGACTGGGATCCCCCTGGATACGCACCCGAGTACATGCCCGAGAAACCCTCCATGTCGTCGACGCAGAACGTTGGCCTCGACGGCGCCTGCAGAGACACGGTGCTGCTGCTGAGCATGACGTTCACCGCCGACATCGTGGGCCGATCGGCGGGGCTGTCCTGGACGCACAGCAGCCCGACGTTGACCAGCTTCAGCATCTGGCCTCCCGGCGAACGGCCGCCCAGGGACGGATCCACCAGCTCCTCGACTGTTCCGCTAGTCCAGTGCTCCCATACCTGCATGCATGTGCCAAGAATGGTGCGACAGTTTTGTGTCATATAATCTTGAGGAGCAGAAATCAGAAGTAGTACTACTCACGAGGCTTAAGAGGTCAAGGGATGGCTCCGAGTCCGGGCTAGCGAAGCTGCTGTTCTTCCTCCCCGTGACGATCTCCAGGAGCAGCACGCCGAAACTGAAGGCGTCCGACTTGACGGAATACTGCCCGCGCATCGCGTACTCCGGCGCCATGTATCCGCTGCGTGCATGCAAGTGCAACACGAGTAAAATCTCATCGTGTAAATAAACGTCTACGCATTGGCTAGTAGTACTAAACGAAATGCAGGCCGTGCTTACTATGTTCCGGCGATGTGGCTGGTGACGGCCTGCGACTGATCCCAGCCGAACAGCTTCGCCAGCCCGAAGTCGGAGATCTTGGGGTTGCAGTCCGAGTCCAGGAGCACATTGCTGGCCTTGAGGTCCCGGTGGACGATCCTCAGCTGGGAGTCCTCGTGGAGGTACTGCAGGCCCCGGGCAACCCCGTTCACGATCTTGAGCCGCTTCCCCCAGTCCAGGTCCCTGCTTTTCTCTGCATCTGCCGACGGAACAACCAGGAAACGACCATCAGAACCCGGAGCCAGTACGTGACACCTACTGCTCCGGTTCGAAGAGAACTGATGGAACGTAGTACGTAGTACCGAAGAGAACGGTGTCGAGGCTCCGGTTGGGCATGTACTCGTACACGAGCAGCTTCTCCTGTCCTTCCAGGCAAACGCCAAGGAGCCTCACAAGGTTCTTGTGCTGAAGCTTAGCGACCAGAACCAGCTCTGTTTTCAGCTCTTCTATCCCTTGCGTGGAGCTCTGTGACAGCCTCTTCACGGCTATCTCTTCTCCTTCAGAAAGGACACCCTGTGCGATCCGGCCAACAAAGATGTGAACAACCAACCAACATGAAATTTGCGTAATACCACTATATGAATGTTTGATTGGCACCTTGTAAACCACACCGAACCCTCCTTCGCCAAGCTTGTTGCTCTCGGCGAAGTTATCTGTTGCAGCCCGCAGCGTCGATAGATCGAGTAGGAGGGAATCGATGCTTTGGATGTCATCTGGATTAGTAGCTGCATCTGTAGCAACAAGGAAGGTGCACAATGATCAGCATATAACTGAAATGCCTGCTTTTCAGGCAGTGCGATTGCGTCATTGGCTGAATGGCTGGTGCGTGCGTGTTTAACTAATAGTATTAAGAGACCATCATGAACTTTGACTTCGAGTAAATTTAGGTAGCCAGTGAATCACCATTCCTCTGCTGTTAGGCCAGTTGATACTTGATACATTGACAGTGTTAAGAGTAGAGGGACTAGTGGCTTACATGGTAGTGGAACTGACGGCTTTCTTTCTGCCGGTTTTCTCCTCCTCCAGAAGCAAACGCACGTTGAAATGAGAAGCAGTGCAGCAACTATAGGTAGTGTGATGGCCAAGATCAATCCTGTCCTATTTCTTCTTCCTTCTGCAAACAAATGATGTGAATTTCAGACAAGACGCACATCAGTCAAAGTGTAGTTCAGACTGCAGAGAAGTGTTCCACCATCCAAGTGACTCCAATCAAGCACGAAAGAACAGCAATCATATGCGCCTGAAGAGTCACTTGTGTTTCAGAAACTCACCTTCTTCGGCCGCCGCTGGCGCTGGCGCAGGTGCAGGCGGCAGCACGTCCGGCAGTTGCAGCAGCGGGCGACCAGAGAAGAACGAGTAGGTCTCGAACCGGAAGTTGCATCGCACGCCGAACACTCTCCCGCCCGGCTTCCCCACGAAGTACCGCGGGGTAAACTTCTCGATTATGTCCCTGAGGCAGGTCCGGCAGTCGTCCGCCGCCATGTCCGGCGTGCACTGCGCCAGCGAGTAAATCTTGGGGTACGTCGCGTCGTACCCCTCCTCCCCCGTGCCGAACCGCCGGGTCGGGTCCCCGGCGGCATAGTCGGCGGTGGCGTTGACGAGCCGGCCGGAGGCGGCGTCGAACGCGGCCGCGGCCGCGGTGACGTTGTTGCCGTTGAACGCGACGAACCTGCCGCTGTTGTCGGTGACGTTGGCCAGGAAGTCGTGGCCGGAGTAGCGGAGGATGCAGGGGTCGTCGAACATGGTGGCGTGCCGGTTGAAGGCGCAGAGCTGCTGCGCGTTCCGGAAGGCGGCGGCGACGCAGGCCGCGCAGGAGGAGGCGTTGGTGTCGCCGCGGCAGAGCGCGAGCGCGTAGACGGCGTCCGGCGCGGCGCCGGCGGAGCCCTTGGCGAAGAGCGCCGGGGACGCGGAGGCGTTCCTGGGGAGGCCGCCGGCGAGGGCGCGTATGTTGGCTTGGTAGGCGCTGCCCTCCGTGTAGTTCCCGGCGGCGGCGTCGCAGAGCTGCCACGGCAGCGGCTGCGCGCCGGCGAGCGGCGCGTTGAGGAACGCGAGGAGGAGGAGGAGGGCGGCGGCGAGGTGGTAACGGAGAGCAAGACTGCGTCGCATGCGCATGGCCGCCATCGCCATGGAGTTGAGCTGCTGGGTGCTATCGCGGAGTAGAGGTACAGTACGGGCGTACTGGTAGTTTCCAAGTAAATAGAAGTGTGGATTTTCCACGGCCGACGCTGACGATCGAACTGTTGCAGCCTTGGCGCAGCAGCTGATGGCGAAAGGAGTAGGATGAGTAGAGTGAGGTCGTGATCTGATACGGTTAGGTCGCGTGGCGCATGGTGGAATTGGTCAATTGAGGTGGCCTGACCATTTGTTTCTTTGGCCTTTTTCTGCGTCAGGTGTTCTAGATAGCTACGGCGTTCTGGACTACTGGTCAGTGTCAAGATCAACAGAGAAAACTTGGAGAAACGTCAAATAAACTGTATAGTAGTAGCATCACGATGGTTCGCAATTACGTACTCCCTCCATTTCATAATGTAGTGCTTTTTTTATCCATGTGCTTCAACTTTTATCGTAAATTTAACTATCAAGACTGATTGCGGCGGAAGCAAAAATTATATCAGTTAATTTGTATTTGAAAGAAGTTTTCAATTATATAATTTTTTCTTTCATCGTAGTTGGTCTCATTGGTTAAATTTATGATCAAAGTTGGACCTCAGAAACTGCGGGCGCACCATATTTTGAAAGAGATAGAAAACTTGAAAAAACATCAAATCAAGGTGAAATAGCTGCTCACCATTAGCCGTCAGGTCAGATGGTCGCCACAGTAGCAGTCAACAAATGCTTTGCCCCGGTCAACCCCTCCGACCCCACCTGCTAATGATACACCGACGGACACCCGAACAACCCCTTCTCCTTTTGATTTCCTTTTTGTTTTTGTTTTTGTTTTTGTACGGTTTACCGAGGCAGTGAGCCACCGCTGGCGGGATTGCCATGGCCAAACCCCACCGCTGCTTCTCCCCGTCCCCGTACCTCGCCGGCGTCGCTGCGACCTTCCTCCTCTCCATCCTCCACGCGCCACTCGCCGCCGCCGATGACGAGCCGCCTCCGTGGCCGATCTGCGGGCCCTATCCCCCCAGCGGCAACTACACGCAGAACACCACCTACCGGGCCAACATCGATCTTCTCTCCGCCACCCTCCCCAGGAACGCCTCCTTGTCTCCAGCCTTCTACGCCACCGGAGATGTCGGCGACGTGCCGGACATCGTCTACGGCCAGGCGCTCTGCCGCGGCGACGTCGCCAACGCCTCCGCCTGCGAGGCCTGCGTCGCGGCCGCCTTCCGCGGCGCGCGGCGGGCGTGCCCGCTCTACAAGGACGTCATCATCTTCTACGACCTCTGCCAGCTCCGCTTCTCCAACCGCAACTTCCTCCTCGACGACGACTACCTCGTCACCACCTACACGCTCCTGCGCTCCCGGGCCGTGGCCACGCCGGCGTTCGACGCCGCCGTCGGGCTCCTCCTCAACGCCACCGCGGACCACGCGGTGGAGGACTCCTCCAGGCGGTTCGGCACGGGGGAGGAGGGCTTCGGCGACAGGAGGAACCCCAAGATTTACGCGCTGGCGCAGTGCGCGCCGGAAAAGACGGCGGACGTCTGCCGGAGCTGCCTCGGCATCATAATTGGGCAGCTGCCCAACTCGTTCAGAGGCAGGACAGGAGGGGGCATGTTCGGGGTGTGGTGCAACTTCCGGTACGAGGTCTACCCTTTCTTCCCCGGCCGTCCGCTGGTGCAGCTTCCGCAGTTCGTAGAGAGCCCGCCTGCTTCCGCGCCACCGGTGACCGGAGGGGAAGGTGAGTTGGCTGTAAGAAGGGAAATCATTTCCTCCCAAGTTTTTTTCTGCAGTTATAAAATCTGAATTTTATTGGTTCTTTGATGTGCAATGGCGTGCATATGTAAGAACATGCAACAACAAATGATTACGTTTAGGAATAAGGGGGAGTTCCTCTCGACTTTCTGTGAAAAAAACAGGATTTAATCAGTAACAGAATTATCCTGATATAGATTCTGAATCAGTTAACACCACCGGCTTGTTCCATTCCTGCTCATCATAAGACATGAATCATGGCTTCGTCAGAGTACTTGGGGTGTCAGTTATAGAATTGCTCAACTATATTTATATACATGTGCAAACTAGCTAACTAATTGCCAGTGTGATGCAAATGCAAAAACAACATGACCCTTAAATACAGACAATCTTGCAAATGGTTTCTGTGCCCTGAAACTCACAAGGTTTTCTTAGGAAAATCCTACTCCCTCCGATCCATATTAATATATGTACTACAAGATTCCGATTGACGTTATTACTAACAAGTATACCGTCTTGATGGTATATATTTACTTGCAGAGAAAAAGAGAAATAGTGCAGGTAAAGTTCTAGCTATTCTGATGCCTACAATTGCTGTGATATTGTCCATCGCTGTGGTGTACTTTTTCTGTTGGAGGAAGAGAAGACCAGAAGAAGATGCGTATCTACCTTGTAAGGCCTCTTAAGCACTTTAAACTATGGAATAATAGCCAGTCAAGTGATGACTCAATTGATTATCCATCAGATGGTGATTAGATCAGTGCATAGTAGAACTTGTTTAGTATGTTATCACTTTCTTAAATCTTAATACCAAAGGTTATCCGTACATTGGAGCAGAATCGTATATTTCGTAAAGAGCTCAAAACCTTGTTTTTCATCATTGTCTACTTATTCTTCAACATATTCAGCTACCTCAGATGATATTCAACACATCGATTCACTTCTTCTCGATCTAGCAACACTGAGAATTGCCACCGATGACTTTGACAACAGAAAAATGCTTGGTAAAGGAGGGTTTGGTATGGTTTATAAGGTACAGAACTACACAATGTATAGCTTATGTTTCGGGGGGAGAAAAAGTGGCTTTGTCAGTTATGTTTTTTTGCAGAGGACTAAGTATCTTTACTTTGACAGGGAGTCCTACCTGACGGTGAAGAAATAGCCGTGAAAAGGCTTGGTCAGACTTCCAGACAAGGAATAGGAGAGCTGAAGAGTGAACTGGTTCTAGTTGCCAAACTTCACCACAAGAATCTTGTGAGACTTGTTGGTGTTTGCTTGGAAGAGCAAGAGAAAATACTTGTTTATGAATATATGCCCAATAGAAGCCTTGATATGATTCTTTTTGGTAAGATTTTCTCGCTAATATTTTTTCTTTTTTGCTTTGAAATTTTATTCACGTAACTAATAGTAAAATCTATGCTACAATGACACACTTGTTTGAACCACAGATTCTGAAAAAAACAAAGAGCTGGACTGGGGAAAGAGGTTCAAGATAATCAATGGAATCGCTCGAGGCTTGCAATACCTCCACGAAGATTCTCAATTGAAGATAGTTCACCGTGACCTTAAAGCGAGCAATGTACTACTAGATGTCGATTACAATCCTAAAATTTCTGATTTCGGTTTAGCGAAGATATTCGGAGGCGATCAGTCAGAAGATGTGACTCGTCGTATCGCCGGCACATAGTAAGCATGTCGAGTACATTTTGTCTGACAAAACACCAAGTTTTTAGTCGGGTTGTAAGGTTCTGTTTCTGTCACAGCGGATACATGGCCCCGGAGTACGCCATGCGCGGTCAGTATTCCGTCAAGTCGGACGTATTCAGCTTCGGCGTCTTGGTCCTGGAGATCATCACAGGGAGGAGAAACAGTGGCTCATATAACACTGAGCAAGACGTGGATCTTTTGAATCTTGTGAGCACCTGATGTCTGTAAACTCTGCACGCAGCCAGCTTCTGGTAACAGTGTCTGAATACCCCTGGAAAATTTGCTGCAGGTATGGGAGCACTGGACCCGGGGGAACGTCGTCGAGTTGATGGATCCATCCCTGAGCAACCACCCTCCCGTCGACCAGGTGCTCAAGTGCATCCACGTCGGGCTCCTGTGCGTGCAGAGGAAACCGGCGAGCAGGCCGACGATGTCGTCGGTGAATATCATGTTCAGCAGCCAAACCGTCCGTCTCCCTTCTCTGTCCAGGCCGGCATTCTGCATCCAGGAGGTCAGTGTCAGTGGAACCTCGACTGCCTATTCGGAAGCATATCCGCTCACGGAAAATTCAACTCTGATGTCTTCGAACCAAGTGTCCATCACGGAGCTTTCGCCAAGATGAGTCCTGTATAGTTTGAAGCAGTTAACTGAACCAGCTGTGTATAGTGTTTCTTACGGTACAGTATGTCAGTATCTTAACTTGTTCGAAATGATCTTGGGAGGAGGAAGAGGCCCCGCTGCATCGCTGTCTATTACTGAATCTTTGCAATGTGGATGTAAGTAGAACTGCTAAGATGCTATTAATAGGGATTGCAACTGGCAAGAGTGGGGAACAAAAGTCATGGTAACGCTGATGTATGGCGTGATAGATTATAAAGAATGCCAGTTTTTCTGTTCAACTAAATTATTACAACGGGATATACATATTCTGGTACTTTAGTCTGTGATTTATGTGCACATATTAATGTGATTGTGTAAATAAATGCTTTATCAAATCTTGCACGTGATTTACCTACCTAAATAAATTTAGAATTTTATTTGATAAGAACCATAATTTTATTTGGTATAAGTCAATAAAATGCGGACAGTTAGGACGTTTTGAAGAAAAAACGGTGAAAAACCTAGGAAGGAAAATTTCAAAACGAAGAGAAGGTGGGGAACATATGTAAAGATGAAAAAAAAATTCAAAACGAAGAGAGGGCAGGGAACATACGTAAAGTTGAAAATTCAAAACGAAGAGAGGGCAGGGAATATACGTAAAGTTGAACGACGCACGTTCTGCCTAAAAGGGAACTTACTATTTTTTTAAGTAATATAGAACAATGTATGTGCGTTGCAGCGGGATATAAATATTCTGATACATTAGTTTGTGATTTACCTGTCAGTAACAATGTGATTGTGTAAATAAATTTTCATCAAATTCTGCTCGTGAATTACCTTATATTTTGATTAGAAGTTTGATAAGTAAATTAAAATGGAATTAATTCAGAATGTAAGTAATTAAAATGATTGATTATCATATACAATGGAAGGTTGGACGAATGGGTGGTGGAAAAAATGGTAAAACAGGAATCTTACGTTCTTTTTAAGTAGTATAAGTAGTAGAGATACACGTGCGTTGCAGCGGGATATAAATATTCTAGTGCGTTAGTTTGTGATTTACTTGTCAATAACAATGCGATTGTGTAAATAAATGTTCATCAAATTCTGCTCGTGAATTACCTTATATTCTGGTTAGAAGTTTGATAATGGGATTGATTCAGAAGATAAGTAAATTAAGATGATTGATTATCATGTAAATGAAAAGTTGGACAAAGGGGTGGTGGGAAAAAGATGAAATAGGGATCTTACATTATTTTTAAGTAGTAAAGATAGAGATATATGAGGATGCCAGCCTTTTCAAGTCTAGTAGAACTAATAACTCTGATTTTCTCGGTTGCTCCAGCTATTTTTTCCGTTTCATTTGTTTCCTTTGCTTTTTGTTTCTTTATTTTTTTTTAGTTTTTATCTTTTTGTTCAACACATATAGAAAATATTGTACAGATGCAGATGCTCATACAAATGTATACCTATACGAGCACTCCTAAGAGACTGAACTGACACATGAGATGATTGAACTTGTATTTGCAAATACACATGAGATGATCGAGGAAAATGCGAGCATAAGTGTCAAATCTAGAACTTGAACCACGGGTGGTTCACAATATTCATAGTGTTTTCACAATATGGTCATCATGTATTATAGAAAGGTTCATAGTGTATTTAAAAAATGTGCAACATGTATTTACGTTTTTTACCGTTTATTAAGAAATGTTCATCATGTACTTTTAAAAGGTTGCGTATTTAAATTTTTACTCGGCATACTTTAAAAATGCTCATTGCGTACTAATCAATGTTCATCGTCTTGTACCTAGAAAGTGTTCATCATGTATTTAAACGCCCGTTGTTTTCCAAAATTGTTCATCGTGTATTAATTTTTTACATCGTGTATCTAGAAATTATTCATTGTTTGTTTCAACAATATTCATTGTGTATTTTAGAAAAGTTCACTGTTTATTTTAAATAACACGTGAATTATTATTTTTAAATGCATGAACATTTTTATATACATGTGAGCATTTTTTTTCAACTTTATATACACGATGATATTTTTAATACAAGTTGAACTTCTTAAAATACCCGGTGAACATTGTATATAAATGATACGTTTAAAAAATAGTGAAATAAATTAATGTTCATATTTTTTCCATATGTTTAAAATATATGCAGAATTGAGAAAACAAAAAATGTTTCATAGAAGAAAACCGAGTGTTCTTGCTAGGAGAAAGCCGTGGCCTGTTATCCCCGTGAGAGAAAAAACATGCTTCTTGGGCCAGGCCCAAACATCTCCTTGTCAGCTAGGCAGACTACTTTGCCTGCTGTAAGCAAGAAATTTTCTTGAGCAACAGTCCAAAAGCTTTGTCTTTTCATTAAAAAGAAAAGAATTGATAGTTTATATAAGAAAAACTGATCGAAATCGATACATTCATGACACACGCAGACGTTAGTCCCAAAGGTGTGCACCAGCCTAACCGACGACATTGTCATCAAAGAGACCAGAGACGACATCTTAAAGCACAACACCGGGTTCCAGAGCCGCCACTCCAACATCCACAACGGCCCTGTGGCCGCACACTAGCCCAGTAGATGGCTCATCTGCCTAGCAACCAAAGCTAACACCGATTATTGAAGCACCACTCCGACTTCCTTTGACACCCGGAAATATAGCTACAGTAAACCCCTGTTAATGATGCCAGGTCATCATAATAAAAGTTTTGCTAAACCTCGCTCATTTTGAAAATTAGATTAAATACAAATTTAAATAACAAATAAAATTATAGTTTCATAAAATAGTGAATTAAAAATGTTCGTTAGGTTGTAAATATTCCTTAGATGATTGTCATGCATCAATCAACATTTTTCTAAAGGTTTAAAATGTCCCTGAATATGAAAACAGTAACCAAGATCGCCGCATTTAGGTCATTTCCATTTAATAAAAAATTAAAAATACAAAACAACTACTAGTCGCTCCCAAACTCTTAGTGACAGTGAGGTATGTTGAGTACTAAATATTGAGACCAGCCACACATTTTACAAAAATAAGGATTATTGTTAAAAGTGCAACAAAAAAAACAAAAAAACAGAAGACCAACCCCCCTCCCCCCGCCCCTGGCCTATATGGCCTGCCTCTCCATCCCCCAAACCCTAGACCCCCAACCCCATTCCTCTCCTCCCTCGCTCCCCACGCGCCGCCACAGACTCGCGCACGCGCAGGGCAGCGCCTAGCCCAGTGCTCCTCCTACCTCCCGCCCCGTCGCCCGCCTCTACCGACCAGCGCCGCCCCTCCTAGTCTCCTTCCTCTCCCTCCCAGCGCCGGCTCCCGCACACACATGACACACGCACGCAGACGTGCAGATGAGGGGCGCCCATGTTCGACTCCCCTCCTCTCGACGTGCACTGTGCCCAAGGACCGCCGCCTTCGCCCTGCAGCTCCTCCAACGTCGCCGCACCGAGCCCCTCCGCCGGATCCCCCTCGCCCTAATCTGGATCGGCACCAGAGCTGGTCCCTGACGCCTCGCCACCCCATCGCCGAATCGCTCCCTGTCTCCGTCGTTCATCCCCGTCTCCTTTCCCGAGCCGTCTTCATCAAGCCTCGTCGGTGTACATCTACAACGTGGGGTGAGGGCCCCGTTCTTCCCCTTCCCCCTTCGGTCGCCGACGACGACCGTGTCCAGCACCGCACCTGTCGTGGGCCGCGCCCTCGCACTGTCCGCCGCGCCCGCAACCACGCGCCTGCCCCGCACCGCCCGTTGCAGCCTGTTGCGGCTGCAGCTGCCGGCTAGCCGCGCCTCGCCCGACGCGCCCCTGCCGGCGCCCTCACGTGCACACGCCCGGGCGTGGCCTCACTGCCACTACTGCCGCTCGCCTCGCACCGTCGCAGCCGCCGTCCGGGTTCGCCGTTAACGGGCGCCCGCCCGTCACCCATTTCCCTTTCGCCCGTTCCGGCTGTGCCCGCTGCCTGCACCCGCTAAGGCCCAGTGGCCTTATGACAAGGGTGACCCACCCCCAAAACGTTTTTTAAAGGATATAAAAAAATTAAAATTAAAAATATTAATTAATTAACTTAATTAATTGTGTTTAAATAACCTAATCAATTAACTAAACTAATTAAACCTGTTAAGTTAGTCTAAGGCAATGACATGTGGACCTATTTCTTTTAAAAGCCTGTTTAAATATATCTAAGTCAATGACATGTGGCCCCACCCAATCTATTAAAATTGATTAAACTATTAATTTACACTATCTCTATGACAGCTGGGTCCCACTAGCCAGTTTGACCAGTCAACGTTGACCCAGTCAACTGCTGACTGGACTGTTGACCTTGACCCTGACCCCACCTGTCACACACAGGGGCTGGCTACTGCTATGTATAAATAGTATTTTCAGTTTATTTTGAATTAAAGTAATTCTAGAAAATCATTAAAACTTTAAAAGAATCATATAAAATAAACCGTAGCTCAGATGAAAATACTTTCTACATGAAAGTTGCTCAGAACGATGAGATGAACCCGGATACGCAGCCCGTTCATCCGCCACGCATCCCTAGCATAGTGAACACGCAACTTTCCCCCTCTGATTCATTTGTCCGAAAACGTGAAACACCGGGATATTTTTCCGGATGTTTCCCCCCTTCACCGGCACCACCTCATACCGCGTTAGGGCACACCTAGCATCACGCTTTGTCATGTCATGCAGTCATGCATCTGTTTGCTGAATATTTATTGTTTCTCCCCCCTCTTCTCTTGCTAGATACCGAGATCGACGCCGCTGCTACCCAGTACGACTACGGTGTTGACGACCCCTCTCTTTTGCCAGAGCAACCAGGCAAGCCCCCCCCCTTGATCACCAGATATCGCCTATTCTTCTCTATTGCTTGCATTAGAGTAGTGTAGCATCTTACTGCTTTCCGTTAATCCTATTCTGCTGCATAGCATGTTTTTGTTGCTACAGTTGTTACCCTTACCTGTAATCCTAAATGCTTAGTATATGATGCTAGTATTCCATCAGTTGGCCCTACACTCTTGTCCGTCTGCCATGCTATACTATTGGGTCGTGATCACTTCGGGAGGTGATCACGGGCATATGATATATACTTTATACTGTTACATTATTTATGATACTTTTCGGAGATGGGTGCTGAAAGGGCAGGTGGCGCCATCCCGGTAGAGGTGGGTCTGGGTTCTCGACGGCCCCTGACTGTTACTTTGTGGCAGAGCGACAGGGCAGGTTGAGACCACCTAGGAGAGAGGTGGGCCTGGCCCTGGTCGGCGTTCGTGGATACTTCAATTAACACGTTTAACGAGATCTTGGTATTTGATCTGAGTCTGGCCATTGGCCTATACGCACTAACCAACTACGCGGGAACAGTTATGGGCATTCGACGTCGTGGTATCAGTCGAAGCCTTCATGACGTCAGCGACTAAGCGGCGCACGCCGGATTGGACCATAAGCCTGCTCTTGTATTAAGGGGGCTAGTTCTGCTTGCGGCCGCCCTCGCAACGTGCAGGTGTGCAATGGGCGATGGGCCCAGACCCCTGCGCCATAGGATTTAGACCGGCGTGCTGACCTCTCTGTTGTGCCTAGGTAGGGCTGCGACGTGTTGATCTTCCAAAGCCGGGCATGACCCAGGAAAGTGTGTCAGGACAAAGGGGATCGAGCGTGTTGGGAAATGTGGTGCACCCCTGCAGGGATGTTAAACTATTTGAATAGTCATGATCTTCGGTAATAGGACGACTTGGAGTTGTACCTTGACCTTATGACAACTAGAGCCGAATACTTAATAAAACAGACCCTTCCAAGGGCCAGATACAATCTAGTGGTCGTTCTCTAACAGGGCGATGAAGAGAGGATCGCCGGGTAGGATTATGCTACACGATGCTACTTGGTGGACTTACCTTCTGCTCTCTTCTACATGCTGCAAGATGGAGGTGGCCAGAAGCGTAGTATTCAATAGGACTAGCTATCCCCCTCTTATTCTGGCATTCTGCAGTTCAGTCCACATATGATAGCCTTATTCCATTTGATACCAATGCATACATATGTAGTGTAGCTCCTTGCTTGCAAGTACTTTGGATGAGTACTCACGGTTGCTTTGCTCCCCCTCTTTTCCCCTTCCTATACCCGATTGCTGCGACCAGACGATAGAGTCCAGGAGCCAGACTGTTAGGGAACGTAGTAATTTCAAAATTTTCCTACGCACACGCAAGATAATGGTGATGCATAGCAACGAGGGGGAGAGTCTGATCTACGTACCCTTGTAGATTGCAACGGAAGCGTTGATACAACGTAGAGGAAGTAGTCGTACGTCTTCTTCCCGATCCGACCGATCCAAGCACCGTTACTCCGGCACCTCCGAGTTCTTAGCACACGTTCAGCTCGATGACGATCCTCGGGCTCCGATCCAGCAAAGCGTCGAGGAAGAGTTCCGTCAACACGACGGCGTGGTGACGATCTTGATGTACTACCGACGCAGGGCTTCGCCTAAGCACTACAACGATATGATCGAGGTGGAATTTGGTGGCAGGGGGCACCGCACACGGCTAAGGAACGATCTCAATGATCAACTTGTGTGTCTAGAGGTGCCCCCTGCCCCCGCATATAAAGGATCCAAGGGGGAGGGCTGGCCGGCCAAGGAGGAGGGCGCAGGAGGAGTCCTACTCCTACCGGGAGTAGGACTCCCCCCCCCTCAATCCTATTCCTAATAGGATTCCTCGAGAGAGAGAGAGAGAGAGAGAGAAGGGGGCCGACCACCTCTCCTAGTCCTAATAGGACTAGGGGAGGGGGGAGGCGCGCAGCCCACCTTGGGCTGCCCCTTTCACCTTTCCACCAAGGCCCAATAAGGCCCATATGGTTCTCGGGGGGTTCCGGTAACCTCCCGGTACTCCGGTAAAATCCCGATTTCACCCGGAACACTTCCGATATCCAAATATAGGCTTCCAATATATCAATCTTTATGTCTCGACCATTTCGAGACTCCTCGTCATGTCCGTGATCACATCCGGGACTCCGAACAATCTTCGGTACATCAAAATGCATAAACTCATAATAACTGTCATCGTAACGTTAAGCGTGCGGACCCTACGGTTCGAGAACAATGTAGACATGACCGAGACACGTCTCCGGTCAATAACCAATAGCGGGACCTGGATGCCCATATTGGCTCCTACATATTCTACGAAGATCTTTATCGGTCAGACCGCATAACAACATACGTTGTTCCCTTTGTCATCGGTATGTTACTTGCCCGAGATTCGATCGTCGGTATCCAATACCTAGTTCAATCTCGTTATCGGCAAGTCTCTTTACTCGTTCCGTAATACATCATCTCGCAACTAACTCATTAGTTGTAATGCTTGCAAGGCTTAAGTGATGTGCATTACCGAGAGGGCCCAGAGATACCTCTCCGACAATCGGAGTGACAAATCCTAATCTCGAAATACGCCAACCCAACATCTACCTTTGGAGACACCTGTAATGCTCCTTTATAATCACCCGGTTACGTTGTGACGTTTGGTAGCACCCAAAGTGTTCCTCCGGCAAACAGGAGTTGCATAATCTCATAGTCATAGGAACATGTATAAGTCATGAAGAAAGCAATAGCAACATACTAAACGATCGGGTGCTAAGCTAATGGAATGGGTCATGTCAATCCGATCATTCAACTAATGATGTGATCCCGTTAATCAAATAACAACTCTTTGTCCATGGTTAGGAAACATAACCATCTTTGATTAACGAGCTAGTCAAGTAGAGGCATACTAGTGACACTCTGTTTGTCTATGTATTCACACATGTATTATGTTTCCGGTTAATACAATTCTAGCATGAATAATAAACATTTATCATGATATAAGGAAATAAATAATAACTTTATTATTGCCTCTAGGGCATATTTCCTTCAGTCTCCCACTTGCACTAGAGTCAATAATCTAGTTCACATCGCCATGTGATTTAACAGCAATAGTTCACATCACCATGTGATTAACACCCATAGTTCACATCGTCATGTGACCAACACTCAAAGGGTTTACTAGAGTCAGTAATCTAGTTCACATATCTATGTGATTAACACCCAAAGAGTACTAAGGTGTGATCATGTTTTGTTTGTGAGATAATTTTAGTCAACGGGTCTATCATATTTAGATCCGTAAGTATTTTGCAAATATCTATATCAACAATGCTCTGCATGGAGCTACTCTAGCTAATTGCTTCCACTTTCAATATGTATCTAGATCGAGACTTAGAGTCATCTAGATTAGTGTCAAAACTTGTATCGACGTAACCCTTTATGACAAACCTTTTTGTCACCTCCATAATCGAGAAACATATCCTTATTCCACTAAGGATAATTCTGACCGCTGTCCAGTGATCTACTCCTAGATCACTATTGTACTCCCTTGCCAAAATCAGTGTAGGGTATACAATAGATCTGGTACATAGCATGGCATACTTTATAGAACCTATGGCCAAGGCATAGGGAATGACTTTCATTCTATTTCTATTTTCTGCCGTGGTCGGGCTTTGAGTCTTACTCAATTTCACACCTTGTAACACATGCAAGAATTCTTTCTTTGACTGTTCCATTTTGAACTACTTCAAAATCTTGTCAAGGTATGTACTCATTGAAAAACTTATCAAGCGCCTTGATCTATCTCTATAGATCTTGATACTCAATATGTAAGCAGCTTTATCAAGGTCTTTATTTGAAAAACTCCTTTCAAATACTCCTTTATGGTTTGCAAAATAATCCTACATTATTTCCGATCAACAATATGTCATACACATATACTTATCAGAAATGCTGTAGTGCTCCCACTCACTTTCTTGTAAATACAGGCTTCACCGTAAGTCTGTATAAAACTATATGCTTTGATTACCTTATCAAAGCGTATATTCCAACTCCGAGATGCTTGCACCAGTCCATAAATGGATCGCTGGAGCTTGCATATTTTGTTAGGACCTTTAGGATTGACAAAACCATCTTGTTGCATCACATACAACTCTTCTTTAATAAATCCATTAAGGAATGCAGTTTTGTTTATCCATTTGCCATATTTCATAAAATGCGGCAATTGCTAACATGATTTGGACAGACTTAAGCATCGCTACGGGTGAGAAGGTCTCATCGTAGTCAACCCCTTGAACTTGTCGAAAACCTTTTGCGACAAGTCGAGCTTTGTAGACAGTAACATTACCGTCAGCGTCAGTCTTCTTCTTGAAGATCCATTTATTCTCAATTGCTTGCCGATCATCGGGCAAGTCAACCAAAGTCCATACTTTGTTCTCATACATGGATCCCATCTCAGATTTCATGGCTTCAGGCCACTTTGCGGAATCTGGGCTCATCATCGCTTCCTCATAGTTTGCAAGTTCGTCATGGTCTAGTAACATAACTTCCAGAACAGGATTACCGTACCACTCTGGTGCGGATCTCACTCTGGTTTACCTACGAGATTTGGTAGTAACTTGATCTGAAGTTACATGATCATCATCATTAGCTTCCTCACTAATTGGTGTAGTAGTCACAGGAACAGATTTCGGTGATGAACTACTTTCCAATAAGGGAGCAGGTACAGTTACCTCGTCAAGTTCTACTTTCCTCCCACTCACTTCTTTCGAGAGAAACTCCTTCTCCAGAAAGTTTCCGAATTTAGCAACAAAAGTCTTGCCTTCAGATCTGTGATAGAAGGTGTACCCAACAGTAACTTTTTGGGTATCCTATGAAGACATACTTTTCCGATTTGGGTTTGAGCTTATCAGGATGAAACTTTTTCACATAAGCATTGCAACCCCAAACTTTTGAGAAACGACAACTTTGGTTTCTTGCCAAACCATAGTTCATAATGCGTCGTCTCGACGGATATAGAAGGTGCCCCTTTTTAACGTGAATGCAGCTGTCTCTAATGCATAACCCCAAAACGATAGTGGTAAATCGGTAAGAAACATCATAGATCGTACCATATCTAGTAAAGTACGATTACGACGTTCGGACACACCATTACGCTGTGGTGTTCCGGGTGGCGTGAGTAGTGAAACTATTTCACATTGTTTTAACTGAAGACCAAACTCGTAACTCAAATACTCTTTTCCACGATCAGATCGTAGAAACTTTATTTTCTTGTTACGATGATTTTCCACTTCACTCTAAAATTATATGAACTTTTCAAATGTATCAGACTTCTATTTCATTAAGTAGATATACCCATATCTGCTCAAATCATCTGTGAAGGTCAGAAAATAATGATACCCGCTGCAAGCCTTAAATATTCATCGGACCACATACATCAGTATGTATGATTTCCAACAAATCTGTTGCTTGCTCCATTGTTCCGGAGAACGGCGTTTTAGTCATCTTGCTCAAAAGGCATGGTTCGCAAGCATCAACTGATTCATAATCAAGTGATTCCAAAAGCCCATCAGTATGGAGTTTCTTCATGCGCTTTACACTAATATGACCTAAACGGCAGTGCTACAAATAAGTTACACTATCATTATTAACTTTGCATCTTTTGGTTTCAATATTATGATTATGTGTATCACTGCGATCGAGATCCAACGAACTATTTTCATCGGGTGTGTAACCATATAAGGTTTTATTCATGTAAACAGAACAACAATTTATTCTCTTACTTAAATGAATAACCGTATTACAATAAACATGATCAAATCATATTCATGCTCAACGCAAACACCAAATAACACTTATTTAGGTTCAACACTAATCCCGAAATTATAGGGAGTGTGCGATGATGATCATATCAATCTTGAAACCACTTCCAACACACATCGTCACTTCACCCTTAACTAGTCTCTGTTTATTCTGCAACTCCCGTTTCGAGTTACTAATCTTAGCAACTGAACTAGTATCAAATACTGAGGGTTTGCTATAAACACTAGTAAAGTACACATCAATAACATGTATATCAAATATACTTATGTTCACTTTGCCATCCTTCTTATCCGCCAATCACTTGGGGTAGTTCCGCTTCCAGTGACCAGTCCCTTTGCAGTAGAAGCACTCAGTCTCAGGCTTAGGTCCAGACTTGGGCTTCTTCACTTGAGCAGCAACTTGCTTGCTGTTCTTTTTGAAGTTCCCCTTCTTCCCTCTGCCCTTTTCTTGAAACTAGTGGTCTTGTCTACCATCAACACTTGATGCTCCTTGATTTCTACCTCCGCAGCTTTCAGCATCGCGAAGAGCTCGGGAATAGTCTTGTTCATCCCTTGCATATTATAGTTCATCACGAAGTTCTACTAACTTAGTGATGGTGACTAGAGAATTCTGTCAATCACTATCTTATCTGGAAGATTAACTCCCACTTGATTCAAGCGATTATAGTACCCAGACAATCTGAGCACATGCTCACTAGTTGAGCGATTCTCCTCCATCTTTTAGCTATAGAACTTGTTGGAGACTTCATATCTCTCAACTCGGGTATTTGCTTGAAATATTAACTTCAACTCCTGGAACATCTCATATGGTCCATGACGTCAAAACGTCTTTGAAGTCCCGATTCTAAGCTGTTAAGTATGGTGCACTAAACTATCAAGTAGTCATCATATTGAGCTAGCCAAACGTTCATAACGTCTACATCTGCTCTTGCAATAGGTCTGTCACCTAGCGGTGCATTGAGGACATAATTCTTCTGTGCAGCAATGAGGATAAACCTCAGATCACGGATCCAATCCGCATCATTGTTACTAACATCTTTCAACACAATTTTCTCTAGGAACATATCAAAATAAACACAGGGAAACAACAACGCAAGCTATTGATCTACAACATGATTTGCAAAATACTACCGGGACTAAGTTCATGATAAATTTAAGTTCAATTTAATCATATTACTTAAGAACTCCCACTTAGATAGACATCCCTCTAATCCTCTAAGTGATCACGTGATCCAAATCAACTAAACCATAACCGATCATCACGTGAGATGGAGTAGTTTTCAATGGTGAACATCGTTATGTTGATCATATCTACTATATGATTCACGCTCGACCTTTCGGTCTCCGTGTTCCGAGGCCATATCTGCATATGCTAGGCTCGTCAAGTTTAACCTGAGTATTCTGCGTGTGCAAAACTGGCTTGCACTCGTTGTAGATGGACGTAGAGCTTATCACACCCGATCATCACGTGGTGTCTGGGCACGACGAACTTTGGCAACGGTGCATACTCAGGGAGAACACTTCTTGATAATTTAGTGAGAGATCATCTTATAATGCTACCGTCAATCAAAGCAAGATAAGATGCATAAAAGGATAAACATCACATGCAATCAATATAAGTGATATGATATGGCCATCATCATCTTGTGCTTGTGATCTCCATCTCCGAAGCACCGTCATGATCACCATCGTCACCGGCGCGACACCTTGATCTCCATCGTAGCATCGTTGTCGTCTCGCCAATCTTGTGCTTCCACGACTATCACTACCGCTTAGTAATAAAGTAAAGCATTACATCGCGATTGCATTGCATACAATAAAGCGACAACCATATGGCTCCTGCCAGTTGCCGATAACTCGGTTACAAAACATGATCATCTCATACAATAAAATTTAGCATCATGTCTTGACCATATCACATCACAACATGCCCTGCAAAAACAAGTTAGACGTCCTCTACTTTGTTGTTGCAAGTTTTACGTGGCTGCTACGGGCTTAAGCAAGAACCAATCTCACCTACGCATCAAAACCACAACGATAGTTTGTCAAATAGACTCCGTTTTAACCTTCGCAAGGACCGGGCGTAGCCACACTCGGTTCAACTAAAGTTGGAGAGACAGTCGCCCGCAAGCCATCTATGTGCAAAGCACGTCGAGGGAACCGGTCTCGCGTAAGCGTACGTGTAAGGTTGGTCCGGGTCGTCTCGTCCAACAATACCGCCGAACCAAAGTATGACATGCTGGTAGGCAGTATGACTTGTATCGCCCACAACTCACTTGTGTACTACTCGTGCAAATAACATCAAACCATAAAACCTAGGCTCTGATACCACTGTTAGGGAACGTAGTAATTTCAAAATTTTCCTACGCACACGCAAGATCATGGTGATGCATAGCAACGAGGGGGAGAGTCTGATCTACGTACCCTTGTAGATCGCAACGGAAGCGTTGACACAAGGTAGAGGAAGTAGTCGTACGTCTTCTTCCCGATTCGACCGATCCAAGCACCGTTACTCCGGCATCTCCGAGTTCTTAGCACACGTTCAGCTCGATGACGATCCTCGGGCTCCGATCCAGCAAAGCGTCGAGGAAGAGTTCCGTCAGCACTACGGCGTGGTGACGATCTTGATGTACTACCGACACAGGGCTTCGCCTAAGCACTACAACGATATGATCGAGGTGGAATTTGGTGGCAGGGGGCACCGCACACGGCTAAGGAATGATCTCAATGATCAACTTGTGTGTCTAGAGGTGCCCCCTGCCCCCGCATATAAAGGATCCAAGGGGGAGGGCTGGCCGGCCAAGGAGGAGGGCGCAGGAGGAGTCCTACTCCTACCGGGAGTAGGACTCCCCCCCTCAATCCTATTCCTAATAGGATTCCGAGAGAGAGAGAGAGAGAGAGAGAGAGAGAGAGAGAGAGAGAGAGAAGGGGGCCGGCCACCTCTGCTAGTCCTAATAGGACTAGGGGAGGGGGGAGGCGCGCAGCCCACCTTGGGCTGCCCCTTTCACCTTTCCACCAAGGCCCAATAAGGCCCATATGGTTCCTGGGGGGTTCCGGTAACCTCTCGGTACTCCGGTAAAATCCCGATTTCACCCGGAACACTTCCGATATCCAAATATAGGCTTCCAATATATCAATCTTTATGTCTCGACCATTTTGAGACTCCTCGTCATGTCCGTGATCACATCCGGGACTCCGAACAATCTTCGGTACATCAAAATGCATAAACTCATAATAACTGTCATCGTAACGTTAAGCGTGCGGACCCTACGGTTCGAGAACAATGTAGACATGACCGAGACACGTCTCCGGTCAATAACCAATAGCGGGACCTGGATGCCCATATTGGCTCCTACATATTCTACGAAGATCTTTATCGGTCAGACCGCATAACAACATACGTTGTTCCCTTTGTCATCGGTATGTTACTTGCCCGAGATTCGATCGTCGGTATCCAATACCTAGTTCAATCTCGTTACCGGCAAGTCTCTTTACTCGTTCCGTAATACATCATCTCGCAACTAACTCATTAGTTGTAATGCTTGCAAGGCTTAAGTGATGTGCATTACCGAGAGGGCCCAGAGATACCTCTCCGACAATCGGAGTGACAAATCCTAATCTCGAAATACGCCAACCCAACATCTACCTTTGGAGACACCTGTAATGCTCCTTTATAATCACCCAGTTACGTTGTGACGTTTGGTAGCACCCAAAGTGTTCCTCCGGCAAACGGGAGTTGCATAATCTCATAGTCATAGGAACATGTATAAGTCATGAAGAAAGCAATAGCAACATACTAAACGATCGGGTGCTAAGCTAATGGAATGGGTCATGTCAATCAGATCATTCAACTAATGATGTGATCCCGTTAATCAAATAACAACTCTTTGTCCATGGTTAGGAAACATAACCATCTTTGATTAACGAGCCAGTCAAGTAGAGGCATACTAGTGACACTCTGTTTGTCTATGTATTCACACATGTATTATGTTTCCGGTTAATACAATTCTAGCATGAATAATAAACATTTATCATGATATAAGGAAATAAATAATAACTTTATTATTGCCTCTAGGGCATATTTCCTTCAGTCTCCCACTTGCACTAGAGTCAATAATCTAGATCACATCGCCATGTGATTTAACATAAATAGTTCACATCTTTATGTGATTGGTTCACATCTCCATGTGACCAACACCCAAAGGGTTTACTAGATTCAATAATCTAGTTCACATTGCTATGTGATTAAGACCCAAAAAATGATCATGTTTTGCATGTGAGAGAAGTTTAGTCAACGGGTCTGCCACATTCAGATCTGCATGTATTTTGCAAATTTCTATGTCAACAATGCTCTGCATGGAGCTACTCTAGCTAATTGCTCCCACTTTCAATATGTATCCAGATTGAGACTTAGAGTCATCTAGATGAGTGTCAAAACTTGCATCGACGTAACCCTTTACGACGAACCTTTTGTCACCTCCGTAATCGAGAAACATATCCTTATTCCAGTAAGGATAATTTTGACCGCTGTCCATTGATCTACTCCTAGATCACTATTGTACTCCCTCTCTTAACACAGTGTATGGTATACAATAGATCTGGTACACAGCATGGCATACTTTATAGAACCTATGACTGAGGCATAGGGAATGACTTTCATTCTCTTTCTATCTTTTGCCGTGGTCGGGCTTTGAGTCTTACTCAACTTCACACCTTGTAACACATGCAAGAAACTTTTTCTTTGACCGTTCCATTTTGAACTACTTCAAAAACTTGTCAAGGTATGTACTCATTGAAAAAACTTATCAAGCGTCTTGATCTATCTCTGTAGATCTTGATACTCAATATGTAAGCAGCTTCACCGAGGTCTTTCTTTGAAAAACTCCTTTCAAACACTCCTTTATGCTTTGCAGAATAATTCTATATTATTTCCGATCAACAATATGTCATTCACATATACTTATCAGAAATGTTGTAGTGCTCCCACTCACTTTCTTGTAAATACAGGCTTCACCGCAAGTCTGTATAAAACTATATGCTTTGATCAACTTATCAAAGCGTATATTCCAACTCCGAGATGCTTGCACCAGTCCATAAATGGATCGCTGGAGCTTGCATATTTTGTTAGCACCTTTAGGATTGACAAAACCATCTTGTTGCATCACATACAACTCTTCTTTAATAAATCCATTAAGGAATGCAGTTTTGTTTATCCATTTGCCAGATTTCATAAAATGCGGCAACTGCTAACATGATTCGGACAGACTTAAGCATAGATACGAGTGAGAAACTCTCATCATAGTCAACACCTTGAACTTGTCGAAAACCTTTTGCGACAATTCTAGCTTTGTAGATAGTAACACTACTATCCGTGTCGGTCTTCCTCTTGAAGATCCATTTATTATCAATGGCTTGCCGATCCTCGGGCAAGTCCACCAAAGTCCACACTTTGCTCTCATACATGGATCCTATCTCAGATTTCATGGCCTCAAGCCATTTATCGGAATCTGGGCTCATCATCGCTTCCTCATAGTTCGTAGGTTCGTCATGGTCAAGTAACATGACCTCCAGAATAGGATTACCGTACCACTCTGGTGCGGATCTCACTCTGGTTGACCTACGAGGTTTGGTAGTAACTTGATCCGAAGTTACATGATCATCATCATTATCTTCCTCACTAATTGGTGCAGGAGTCACAAGAACAGATTTCTGTGATGAACTACTTTCCAATTATGGAGCAGGTACAGTTACCTCATCAAGTTCTACCTCCTCCCACTCACTTCTTTCGAGAGAAACTCCTTCTCCAGAAAGTTTCTGAATTTAGCAACAAAAGTATTGCCTTCGGATCTGTGATAGAAGGTGTACCCAACAGTAACTTTTGGGTATCCTATGAAGACACACTTTTCCGATTTGGGTTTGAGCTTATCAGGATGAAACTTTTTCACATAAGCATTGCAACCCCAAACTTTGAGAAACGACAACTTTGGTTTCTTGCCAAACCACAGTTCATATGGTGTCGTCTCAACAGATTTAGATGGTGCCCTTTTAACGTGAATGCAGCTGTCTCTAATGCATAACCCCAAAACGATAGTGGTAGATCGGTAAGAGACATCATAGATTGCACTATATCCAATAAAGTATGGTTATGACGTTCGGACACACCATTATGCTGTGGTGTTCCATGTGGCATGAGTTTGTGAAACTATTTCACATTATTTTAATTGAAGACCAAACTCGTATATTTGTCTCCGCGATCAGATCGTAGAAACTTTATTTTCTTGTCACGATGATTTTCCACTTCACTCTGAAATTCTTTGAACTTTTCAAATGTTTCAGACTTATGTTTCATCAAGTAGATATACCCATATCTGCTCAAATCATCTGTGAAGTTCAGAAAATAATGATACTTGCCGTGAGCCTTAACACTCATCGGACCGCATACATCAGTATGTATTATTTCCAATAAGTCAGTTTCTCGCTCCGGAGAACGGAGTCTTAGTCATCTTGCCCATGAGGCATGGTTCGCAAGCATCAAGTGATTCATAATCAAGTGATTCCAAAATCCCATCAGCATGGAGTTTCTTCATGCGCTTTACACCAATATGACCTAAACGGCAGTGCCACAAATAAGTTGCATTATCATTATTAACTTTGCATCTTTTGGTTTCAATATTATGATTATGTGTATCACTACGATCGAGATCCAACAAACTATTTTCATTGGGTGTGTAACCATATAAGGTTTTATTCATGTAAACAGAACAACAATTTATTCTCTTACTTAAATGAATAACCGTATTACAATAAACATGATCAAATCATATTCATGCTCAATGCAAACACCAAATAACACTTATTTAGGTTCAACACTAATCCCGAAAGTATAGGGAGTGTGCGATGATGATCATATCAATTTTGGAACCACTTCCAACACACATCATTACTTCACCCTTAACTAGTCTCTGTTTATTCTGCAACTCCCGTTTCGAGTTACTAATCTTAGCAACTGAACTAGTATCAAATACTGAGGGGTTGCTATAAACACTAGTAAAGTACACATCAATAATATGTATATCAAATATACTTATGTTCACTTTGCCATCCTTTTTATCCGCCAATCACTTGGGGTAGTTCTGCTTCCAGTGACCAGTCCCTTTGCAGTAGAAGCACTTAGTCTCAGGCTTAGGATCAGACTTGGGCTTCTTCACTTGAGCAGCAACTTGCTTGCCGTTCTTCTTGAAGTTCCCCTTCTTCCCTTTGCCCTTTTCTTGAAACTAGTGGTCTTGTCAACCATCAACACTTGATGTTTTTCTTGATTTCTACCTTCGTTGATTTCAGCATTACGAAGAGCTTGGGAGTTGTTTCCATTATCCCTTGCATATTATCGTTCATCACGAAGTTCTACTAACTTGGTGATGGTGACTAGAGAATTCTGTCAATCACTATCTTATCTGGAAGATTAAGTCCCACTTGATTCAAGTGATTGTAGTACCCAGACAATCTGAGCACATGCTCACTAGTTGAGTGATTCTCCTCCATCTTTTAGCTATAGAACTTGTTGGAGACTTCATATCTCTCAACTCGGGTATTTGCTTGAAATATTAACTTCAACTCCTGGAACATCTCATATGGTCCATGACGTTCAAAACGTCTGTGAAGTCCCGATTCTAAGCCATTAAGCATGGTGCACTAAACTATCAAGTAGCCATCATATTGAGCTAGCCAAACATTCATAACGTCTGCATCTGCTCCTGCAATAGGTCTGTCACCTAGCGGTGCATCAAGGACATAATTTTTCTGTGCAGCAATGAGGATAAACCTCAGATCACGGATCCAATCCGCATCATTGCTACTAACATCTTTCAACACAATTTTCTCTAGGAACATATCAAAATAAACACAGGGAAGCAACAACACGAGCTATTGATCTACAACATAATTTGCAAAATACTACCAGGACTAAGTTCATGATAAATTTAAGTTCAATTTAATCATATTACTTAAGAAATCCCACTTAGATAGACATCCCTCTAATCCTCTAAGTGATCACATGATCCAAATCAACTAAACCATGTCCGATCATCACATGAGATGGAGTAGTTTCATTGGTGAACATCACTATGTTGATCATATCTACTATATGATTCACGCTCGACCTTTCGGCCTCCGTGTTCCGAGGCCATATCTGTATATGCTTGGCTCGTCAAGTATAACCTGAGTATTCCGCGTGTGCAACTATTTTGCACCCGTTGTATTTAAACGTAGAGCCTATCACACCCGATCATCACGTGATGTCTCAGCACGAAGAACTTTCGCAGCGGTGCATACTCAGGGAGAACACTTCTTGATAATTAGTGAGAGATCATCTTATAATGCTACCGTCAATCAAAGCAAGATAAGATGCATAAAAGATAAACATCACATGCAATCAATATAAGTGATATGATATGGCCATCATCATCTTGTGCTTGTGATCTCCATCTTCGAAGCACCGTCGTGATCACCATCGTCACCGGCGCGACACCTTGATCTCCATTGTAGCATCGTCGTCGTATCGCCAATCTTATGCTTCCACGACTATCGCTACCGCTTAGTGATACAGTAAAGCATTACAGCGCGATTGCATTGCATACAATAAAGCGACAACCATATGGCTCCTGCCAGTTGCCGATAACTCGGTTACAAAACATGATCATCTCATACAATAAAATTTAGCATCATGTCTTGACCATATCACATCACAACGTGGCCTGCAAAAACAAGTTAGACGTCCTCTACTTTGTTGTTGCAATTTTTATTTGGCTGCTACGGGCTTAAGCAAGAACCAATCTTACCTACGCATCAAAACCACAACGATAGTTTGTCAAGTTGGTGCTGTTTTAACCTTCGCAAGGACCGGGCGTAGCCACACTCGGTTCAACTAAAGTTGGAGAAACTGTCACCCGCAAGCCACCTATGTACAAAGCACGTTGGGAGAACCAGTCTCGCGTAAACGTACGCGTAATGTCGGTCCGGGCTGCTTCGTCCAACAATACCGCCGAACCAAAGTATGTCATGCTGGTAAGCAGTATGACTTATATCGCCCACAACTCACTTGTGTTCTACTCGTGCATATAACATCAACACATAAAACCTAGGCTCGGATGCCACTGTTGGGGAACGTAGTAATTTCAAAAAAATTCCTACGCACACGCAAGATCATGGTGATGCATAGCAACGAGAGGGGAGAGTGTGATCTACGTACCCTTGTAGATCGACAACGGAAGCGTTTGGTTGATGTAGTCGTACGTCTCCACGGCCCGATCGATCAAGCACCGAAACTAAGGCACCTCCGAGTTCTAGCACACGTTCAGCTCGATGACGATCCCCGGACTCCGATCCAGCAAAGTGTCGGGGAAGAGTTCCGTCAGCACGACGGCGTGGTGACGATCTTGATGTACTACTGTTGCAGGGCTTCGCCTAAGCACCGCTACAATATTATCAAGGACTATGGTGGAAGGGGGCACCGCACACGGCTAAGAATATGATCACGTGGATCAACTTGTGTGTCTATGGGGTGCTCCCTACCCCCGTATATAAAGGAGTGGAGGAGGGGAGGGCCGGCCCTCTCTATGGCGCGCCCTAGGAGAGTCCTACTCCCACCGGGAGTAGGATTCCCCCTTTCCTAGTCCAACTAGGAGTCCTTCCATGTAGTAGGAGTAGGAAACAAGGAAGGGGCGCAGCCCCTCCCCCTAGTCCAATTCGGACTAGGCCTTGGGGGGGGGGGGGCGCGGCCTGCCCTAGGCAGCCCCTCTCTCTTTCCCGTATGGCCCAATAAGGCCCAATACTTCTCCCGACGAATTCCCATAACTCTCCGGTACTTCGAAAAATACTCGAATCACTCGGAACCTTTCCGATGTCCGAATATAGTCGTCCAATATATCGATTTTTACGTCTCGACCATTTCGAGACTCCTCGTCATGTCCCCGATCTCATCCGGGACTCCGAACTCCTTCGGTACATCAAAACTTATAAACTCATAATATAACTGTCATCGAAACCTTAAGCGTGCGGACCCTACGCGTTCGAGAACAATGTAGACATGACCGAGACACGTCTCCGGTCAATAACCAATAGCGGAACCTGGATGCTCATATTGGCTCCTACATATTCTACGAAGATCTTTTATCGGTCAGACCGCATAACAACATACGTTGTTCCCTTTGTCATCGGTATGTTACTTTCCCGAGATTCGATCGTCGGTATCCAATACCTAGTTCAATCTCGTTACCGGCAAGTCTCTTTACTCGTTCCGTAATACATCATCCCGCAACTAACACATTAGTTGCAATGCTTGCAAGGCTTAAGTGATGTGCATTACCGAGAGGGCCCAGAGATACCTCTCCGACATTCGGAGTGACAAATCCTAATCTCGAAATACGCCAACCCAACATGTACCTTTGGAGAAACTTGTAGAGCTCCTTTATAATCACCCAGTTACGTTGTGACGTTTGGTAGCACACAAAGTGTTCCTCCAGCAAACGGGAGTTGCATAATCTCATAGTCATAGGAACATGTATAAGTCATGAAGAAAGCAATAGCAACATACTAAACGATCGGGTGCTAAGCTAATGGAATGGGTCATGTCAATCAGATCATTCAACTAATGATGTGATCCCGTTAATCAAATAACAACTCTTTGTCCATGGTTAGGAAACATAACCATCTTTGATTAACGAGCTAGTCAAGTAGAGGCATACTAGTGACACTCTGTTTGTCTATGTATTCACACATGTATTATGTTTCCGGTTAATACAATTCTAGCATGAATAATAAACATTTATCATGATATAAGGAAATAAATAATAACTTTATTATTGCCTCTAGGGCATATTTCCTTCAGTCTCTCACTTGCACTAGAGTCAATAATCTAGATCACATCGCCATGTGATTTAACATCAATAGTTCACATCTTTATGTGATTGGTTCACATCTCCATGTGACTAACACCCAAAGGGTTTACTAGATTCAATAATCTAGTTCACGTTGCTATGTGATTAAGACCCAAAAAATGATCATGTTTTGCATGTGAGAGAAGTTTAGTCAACGGGTCTGCCACATTCAGATCCGCATGTATTTTGCAAATTTCTATGTCAACAATGCTATGCATGGAGCTACTCTAGCTAATTGCTCCCACTTTCAATATATATCCAGATTGAGACTTAGAGTCATCTAGATCAGTGTCAAAACTTGCATCGACGTAACCCTTTACGACGAACCTTTTGTCACCTCCGTAATCGAGAAACATATCCTTATTCCAGTAAGGATAATTTTGACCGCTGTCCATTGATCTACTCCTAGATCACTATTGTACTCCCTCTCTTAACACAGTGTATGGTATACAATAGATCTGGTACACAGCATGGCATACTTTATAGAACCTATGACTGAGGCATAGGGAATGACTTTCATTCTCTTTCTATCTTCTGCCATGGTCGGGCTTTGAGTCTTACTCAACTTCACACCTTGTAACACATGCAAGAAACTTTTTCTTTGACTGTTCCATTTTGAACTACTTCAAAAACTTGTCAAGGTATGTACTCATTGAAAAAACTTATCAAGCGTCTTGATCTATCTCTATAGATCTTGATACTCAATATGTAAGCAGCTTCACCGAGGTCTTTCTTTGAAAAACTCCTTTCAAATACTCCTTTATGCTTTGCAGAATAATTCTACATTATTTCCGATCTACAATATGTCATTCACATATACTTATCAGAAATGTTGTAGTGCTCCCACTCACTTTCTTGTAAATACAGGCTTCACCGCAAGTCTGTATAAAACTATATGCTTTGATCAACTTATCAAAGCGTATATTCCAACTCCGAGATGCTTGCACCAGTCCATAAATGGATCGCTGGAGCTTGCATATTTTGTTAGCACCTTTAGGATTGACAAAACCATCTTGTTGCATCACATACAACTCTTCTTTAATAAATCCATTAAGGAATGCAGTTTTGTTTATCCATTTGCCAGATTTCATAAAATGCGGCAATTGCTAACATGATTCGGACAGACTTAAGCATAGATACGAGTGAGAAACTCTCATCGTAGTCAACACCTTGAACTTGTCAAAAACCTTTTGCGACTCAGGAGCCGGGCAACCCAACATTTGACCAAAGACATGATTCGGAGCCGATGCATATAATTCCAAAACTCGTGACGCCGAACACTCCCTAAGGTGTTCGGTCTTTATGAGTGCGGGCGAAACAACACTCTTTATTAAAAAAGCCCCTAGTGTCCAGGTACGTGCAAAAATTCTGACATGGCCACATGCCAAGACGCCAGCCTCCTCCTTGGTTATATCAGAAAAAACCAGGGGATGTGTAGCAACAAGAGACAGTAAAAAAGGTTTACGCAGGGTCTTAATCTAAAAAGAATCATTTAGGACGGGTCCCTACTGCACGTCTGCGCGTGTGTCTCCGTTGTGCCGTATCTTGGATGGGCGCCGCACGACGTTCATCTGTAAAAGAGAGAAACTGAGTTGAAAACGGGTCATGCCGAAAAAGTTAAAAATAAACAAAGTATAAAGTAAAATATATAAGATTGAGCTTTATTGTCTCTTATTGTATATGCGTGGAGCCCCTAGTGCGGGATTATATGGCCACTAGGCCTGCATCAATGATGATTTTGCACCAAACTCGTCTATCCGCGTTCGTGGTCTTGAATGACCTATTTCGAAGTTTTTTGGCCGGTGAGGCCATTTTGCTGTGGGGCTGTCAAGGCGGGCGCACAGTCCCCCGCTTGGGGAGGCGCACTTTAGTGCTTCCCCTTCAAAGAGATGATGCCTCGTGGACCGGGCATCTTAAGCGTAAGAGATGCATAATGCGGTATTGCGTTAAAGCGAGCGAAAGCTTCGCGTCCCAGTAGTGCCTGATAGCGACTTGAGAACGGGACGATATGGAAGGTCAGCTTTTCGCGGCAGAAGTTATCAGCAAAGACGAATATGACTTCGAGCCGGAGGAAACCCATACTATGGGTGTCCGGACCAGGTATTACCCCTTGAAAGGAGGTTTTGCTGCGGCGGATTCTTGCTGGGTTTATCCCCATGTGCTGGATTGTATCCTGATATATCAGGTTTAGTCCACTGCCACCGTCCATAAGGACATTTGAAAACTGGAGTCCGCCAATTATTGGATCGAGTATCAAGGCAGTCCAGCCTACATTCTTGATATTTCTAGAGTAATCTAGCTGATCGAAGATGATCGGTTTTGATAACCAGTGGCAGGACCCTTTGGGGATGGGCCGTGCGGTGCGTACCTTTAAGGGCGCCGCACGTTTTGTTATGTGAAGTGAGTTCACTGTTTTTACTTCTTGTGGGAAGTTCTTTTGTTTCCTGGTGCTCTGCTTTTGGGGTTCGTCCTCGTCTTCGCTTGGTGTGTCGAGCCCCTTGTGTTCGGCATTGAGTCTGCCGGATTGTTTGAAAACCCAACAGTCTCTGTGGGTATGGTTAGCAGGCTTCCCGGGAGTACTGTGTATCTGACATATCATGTCCAGGATTTTATTTAGGTTGGATGGATCATCCCTGTTATCCTGGGGGCGATTTTGCCTGATTTTGTCGTGAGCCTTTGAATCCGGCATTGACTGCCGTGCTCTTCGGACTTTTGTCCTTAGTTCAGCGACGGTCCTTGTTGCGTCGCGGTTTTCCGTTTCCATATCTAGTTTCGGATGTACTTGGGTCGCTGGGGCTGCACCTTGCCAACCAGCTGTCCTCCCCTGCACAAAAGCGGGTCATGAGGTTTGTTAGTGCGGCCATTGTTCTTGGCTTTTCTTGGCTGAGGTGTCTGGCGAGCCATTTGTCTCGGACGTTGTGCCTGAAAGCTGCTAAGGCTTCGGCGTCCGGACAGACGACTATCTGATTCTTTTTAGTGAGGAATCTATTCCAGAACTGCCGAGCTGATTCTCCAGGTTGTTGAGTTATGTGACTAAGATCGTCTGCATCCGGAGGGCGGACATAGGTCCCTTGAAAGTTTGCTCGGAAAGCATCCTCAAGCTCTTCCCAGCTTCCAATTGTGTTTTCGGGAAGGCTTTTAAGACAATGCCGGGCTGGCCCTTTAAGCTTAAGGGGTAAATATTTTATGGCGTGGAGATCATCTCCTCTAGCCATGTGTATGTGGAGGATATAATCCTCGATCCAAACTCTAGGGTCTGTTGTTCCATCATATGCCTCTATGTTTACGGGTTTGAATCCCTCTGGAAATTCATAGTCCAGGACCTCATCGGTGAAACATAGGGGGTGTGCAGTGCCCTTGTATTTGGGTGTGCCGGATTCTGATGATGGCTTCATAGCGTTGCTTACAAGAGCTTGCTTTCTTGGCCCATAAATGGACCTGACTGGGCCATGATGCGAATCCTTAAGTGGGTCGCATGCTGATTTAGGTGCGGCGCCGCTTGCCGCTTTATGGGGTCGTCTATCCGACCGTGTGGCTTTCTCATTTTTTGAATGCGAGGGCTCTAGGGCCTCTTCGTCGAATTCAGGCAGTAGCTTTCTTTTCGGATAGCTTTTAGTGCGGCGACTGTTGCCGTATTTATCTGCGGTATTGATTACTTTGCTCCATCTAATCCGGAGTGCATCTTTCGCTGTTTTTAGCTTCCGCTTCTACTTTTTTAGGCTGCGTGCAGTTGCAACGAGCCTCTCGTGGAGATTCTTCTGCTCCATAGGTTTATCCGGCGTGAGGTCGTCCGGAATGCCGTTTTCGCCGGAGGAGGGATGTTCGGTTTCTCTATCCGTGTTGCCCTGTTCGGACGGTTGCTCTAAGGCCTGCTCGTCGTCTACCGGATCGTCCTGCTCTATGGCTGGGTTTTTGTCGAGGCGGGGCTTGGGTCGGCGTTTACGCCGACGCTTTGATTGCTTTTCGGGGGGTCGATCTCCCGTCCCATCCCCCTTTTCCTCGTTGTTGCTTACTTTAGGGGTATCCACCATGTACACATCGTGAGATGAGGTGGCTGTCCAATGCCCTATGGGCGTTGGTTCGTCGGTATCTCCTGCATCATCATCCATGCTGTCGATGTCTCCGGAGTCGAAGTTGAGCACGTCGTTTAAATTGTCGACAGTGGCTACCAAGTGGGTGGTGGGTGGGCTTTGAATTTCTCCATCGTCCGTATCCCATCCTCACTGACCGTAGTTCGGCCAGGGCTCTCCTGATAAGGAGAGAGACTTGAGAGAGTTCAGGATATCGCCAAAAGGCGAGTGCTGAAAGATGTCTACGGTGGTGAACTCCATTATCGGCGCCCAATCGGATTCGATCGGCAGGGGCGCGGGGGGTTCAGAGTTCGGAAAGGAGTCCGGATCCTCGGAGTCACGAATCATGCAGAGCGCGGGGCTAGCGTTCGGCTCGATCGCCTTTGAGATCGAAGCCCCCGAGGTGACGTCCAACCGCTCATCCTCGATTGGCGCAATAGGCTCCGAGTTATGTGTCAGAACCGATGCGTGTGCGGCCTCCAGGACACTGTCCGGAGGCAGAGCTAGATCATGCCCCTCGAGATAGTGCGGCGCGCTTGGCCGTGGCTCGAACCCGTCGAAGATCAAGTCTCCGCGGATGTCAGCCGTGTAGTTTAAGCTTCCAAACCTGACTTGATGGCCATGGGCGTAGCTTTCGATCTGCTCCAGGTGGCCGAGCGAATTGGCCCGCAGAGCGAAGCCGCCGAAGACGAAGATCTGTCCGGGGAGAAAAGTCTCACCCTAGACCATGTCGTTGTTGATGATCAAAGGAGCCATCGGGCCTAAAGGCGATGACACAGAGGAACTCTCAATGAAAGCACCAATGTTGGTGTCAAAACCGGCGGATCTCGGGTAGGGGGTCCCGAACTGTGCGTCTAGGCCGGATGGTAACGGGAGGTAGGGAACACGATGTTTTACCCAGGTTCAGGCCCTCTTGATGGAGGTAAAACCCTACGTCCTGCTTGATTAATATTGATGATATGGGTAGTACATGAGTAGATCTACCACGAGATCAAGGAGGATAAACCCTAGAAGCTAGCCTATGGTATGATTGTTGTATATGGAGTTGATTGCCTACGGACTACAACCCTCCGGTTTATATAGACACCGGATAGGGTTAGGGTTACATAGAGTCGGTTACAATGGTAGGAGATCTTGAATATCCGCATCGCCAAGCTTGCCTTCCACGCCAAGGAAAGTCCCATCCGGACACGGGACGAAGTCTTCAATCTTGTATCTTCATAGTCCAGGAGTCCGGCTGAAGGTATAGTCCGGCTACCCGAACACCCCCTAATCCAGGACTCCCTCAATTACCTTTCCAACTGAGCTGCCATTCTTTTAACTGGAATTGGTTCTCGACCAATCCAATTGCCGTTGTTTGTACCCTAAGGCTACTCAACTTATCAATCCCTAATCAAAGCATTGCTTCTGATCCCTTGTCTTGGAATTCATAATTCCTTTGCATTTGAGCTTTGAGTTAGTCAGTTGTTCCTATAATCTGATCTCCTTGCATTCTTCTTCCTCTAATTGAGTACCGATGCTCACGTCAGATCCCTTGTGGACCACCAGATCCTTTGTTGGATTTTATCCGACAACGTCCTTCTTATTCAATAAGCTTGTGAGCCTTTCATCGGATACATAATGCCTTTGGTAAATTGTATCCCCTGCTTTTGTCAACCATGCTCTGCTCCCGAGCTTGTATTATTTACTCTGAAGTTTGTGGTATATGTTCCTAGATGCCCTGATGGGTTGAACCAATGCCTTCCCTAATCTGTGTGAACCCGAAAGATTTCACGGGTCATACTTATCTGGTATTGCCCCAGGTAAAGCTTTCAACAACTAATGCCATTTACGAAATACGAGAGGTGAATGGAAAGTTATGCATTGAGGAAGTGGGAGTCGACCTTGAACCTTTGTGTTCATGCCCATGGACACGATGTAGATCCTATCATGGAAGCTTCTTGTAATAATAACTATTTCCTTGATATAATATCCTTTGGTATCAGTGAATTGATCCTTTGCAATTGTGGTTCCGACCATATGTTCTTCTTTGATCCCATTTCTCGGGCAAGTTTAAGCACTTATCTTCTGTGGATCAATACACCTGTCCAACCTTTACTTTGGTCTGTGTTGAGTATTACCCCCCTGGTATCTCGAGATTGTCATGGAACTGCATCACTTCTTATGAGTTCTTCGTCAAGTACTACATTCTCACCAATTCCAAAAAAATCACGGGCTCTGGGTTATTAAATGCTCAAGGACACCGATAACTGAATCGAGTCCGCATCGCGATTAAACAACTCTTAGTAATCTTCTTTACTTATGAGTTTGTACTCGATCACGTCATTCGTAGCTTGATCAGCTATATCATTATCGTTTTGATTTTGACTGTGCTACCTGGTCCTTATTCTCAGAGCACAACTTTCGACGATGAGCTAAGCTTACGTCGATCTTCCTTGTCTTGTCGTTTCGCCTCGAACAACAAGCTTGATTCTGAGTTGGTGTCGTATTCGTGGTTTCAATAATCTTTCTCTACATTAGTCATGTTGCTTGATGTAGCCGTTGTTCAATTGCTTCTCCATGGAGCCTCTCGACAAAATTTGTCATGATCATCATCAGCATTCTGAACTCTTCCAGGATATCAACTGAATTAATGATGAGAAATACCATCCTTGCCCTCGATGATTTGTGTTATCATCGACCACTTTGTTGCCTTCCGTTCAACACAAACTTGTTCGTGTTACGTGTTATACCTTGAGATCCTTGCTATCCAGCATTTGTTCTTTACCTTAGAGTATTGCCATCTTTTATGTTAAGAATGTTGTGAGAATTTCACCACCTCTTAAGAAATTCTTGATGTAGTGATGCTTCTCGCCATCACCATTCTTTCTTGTGTTGTTTCTAACCGGGCTACCAACAAGTGAATGGTGCTGTTTGGATTCTGTACTTCTAGCAACCCTATTGCTTTGGAGTTAATGGTTGATAGTTCATTCTTAGACTATTAGTTATTGAATCACCATTCTAGCATTGATCATGCTAGCTAAGCCCATATCTCAAGTGGACCTTTCAACCAATGTTTAATTGTGTATGTTTTCCTCAAGCATACCTCATTATATCATTTGATCTGACAAATGTTATCTCCTTGTTCGAATACTTGTGGGAATCCATCTTTCATAAATCTCGATTCTTTGTCGCTGAGTTCATCAGCCACCTCCTCACCCTCTCCTTGGTTTAATGATGAACTCATGATTTGGAACTTGCTTCCATAGTTCATTTCCCGAGAATCTACAATGTCATCTCGTCTATTTGTGTTGCACCTCTTCTTCTCAGGCATACTGAGTCCGAGGTATCCTGACACCAACCAGATCTGAATCTCGGTCAGATATGATGGTTGTAACATATTCCAAGTTATAACATTAGTATTTGACCCGATAAGGTGATGTCATTCCTATCACACCTGGCCGGAGGACCTATTGTTATAATATCCTTTTTAGTAAGTTTAGCCATTCTTCCAAGGGAAAATTATAAGACTTATTCTATAAGTCATCCTTGATGAATCCTTGTGTATCCAGAGTCGGACCTTTGATTGAAGACCATGTCAATGCTATCTCGAAGCATGTCGGTGGTACTTCAATTTTTAATAAAAACATTTAAATCACAACGCTATATTTTCCTTATCAATTATCCAAACACCGTTGTATGGGTAATGTCAGGAAATTTCTCTCCCCTTACCTAAATGGTTTTCTACCTTCTATCATGTCATGGATATCATGCTCTGCTTGTCCTTGGGAAGGATATACCCTTGAAATATGTGTTTAAACACATTTCCTTTCCATTGTTCTGTTTAATCTGATAATCATATTTTTCTTTCCATTGTTTGGTGTAACCTTTCTTGTGATCTATATGATCTAAGCAGTAACATTCTCCTGCTTATGTAAGCACCTCGGTGCACAATTCTGTCAGCAAGACCCTGTTGCTATTGTTGATGACATTCTGGTAGCCACTGATGGACGAGAACTTTGCCTATTGGTCTACCTCGTTCAACGAGCAGGAAAATGGTTCTCTTCGTCCCTCACCCTTGGTACCGATGTTGTTGCCGACATAACCGACAGACTATCCTCTGACATCCCTTCTATCATGACCGTGCAAGAGGTCACCGCTCCTTCTACTTTTAACCCACATGTTGGGCCCATAACCCACAATTCCACAGGATCGGAACCTGACCCTCCTGTACAACCCCCTTGTTCCCAAAGTTATTCCTCCCGTGCGACCTCATATGTAATTCATGAGCCACCTTCCAAGAGATCATCAATTCTGGTATTAGACACAATATTTAATTCCGTGAACCCCTTTCACCTTCTGATTAGGCATCGAACGATTGTCTGCCCGTTCAAAACTTCTCATGGTACCTTCTTACTTTGCTCTCGATATTTTCTTAAGTTTCATTTCGAGAGTTAATTCTGCCACCTACCCAGATGTTAACTACCAGATAATCAACCTTGTAGAGGTTCGTTCTTCCGAAGCTACCCCTGATCCTTTTGTAAGTTCGACGAAGACCCCGAAGAAAGGATGCCGACTTCATCACGATGATATGAAGCAAATAAATGAATACATCAACGAGAAGAATCACCCTCTCCGATGAGAGCGACAAGAACAAGAAGACTCATTAGAATTTCATAACCAAATCATTTCCCCATTACTCCCCCTCTTAAATCTCGGGATGAGATTTCTTGTAGTAGAGGACAATTGTGATACCCCGAAATATAGCTACAGTAAACCCCTGTTAATGATGCCAGGTCATCGCAATTAAAGTTTTGCTAAACCTCGCTCATTTTGAAAATTAGATTAAATACAAATTCAAATAACAAATCAAATTATAGTTTCATAAAATAGTGAATTAAAATGTTCATTAGGTTGTAAATATTCCTTAGATGATTGTCATGCATCAATCAACATTTTTCTAAAGGTTTAAAATGTCCCTAGATATGAAAAAGTAACCAAGACCGCCGCATTTAGGTCATTTCCATTTAATAAAAATACAAAACAACTACTAATCGCTCCCAAACTCTTAGTGACAGTGAGGTATGTTGAGTACTAAATATTGAGACCAGCCACACATTTTACAAAAAAGGATTATTGTTAAAAGTGCAACAAAAAAATAAAACAAACAAAAAACAGAAGACCCCCCCCCCCGCCGGGCTGTGAGGCCCAGCTGGCCAGCCAACCGGCCCACCCCGCCCCTGGCCTATATGGCCTGCCTCTCCATCCCCCGAACCCTAGACCCCCAACCCCATTCCTCTCCTCCCTCGCTTCCCACGCGCCGCCACACACTAGCGCACGCGCAGGGCAGCACCCAGCCCCGTGCTCCTCCTACCTCCCGCCCCGTCGCCCGCCTCTGGCGACCTGCGCCGCCCCTCCTAGTCTCCTTCCTCTCCCTCCCAGCACCGGCTCCCGCACACACATGACACATGCACGCAGACGTGCAGATGAGGGGCGCCCATGTTCGACCCCCCCTCCTCTCGACGTGCACTGTGCCCAAGGTCCACCGCCTTCACCCTGCAGCTCCTCCAATGTCGTCGCATCGAGCCCCTCCGCCGGATCCCCCTCGCCCTAATCTGGATCAGCACCAGAGCTAGTCCCTGACGCATCGCCACCCCATCGCCGAATCGCTCCCTGTCTCCGTCGCTCATCCCCGTCTCCTTCCCCGAGCCGTCTTCATCAAGCCTCGCCGGTGTACATCAACAACATGGGGTGAGGGCCCGTTCTTCCCCTTCCCCCTTCGGTCGCCGCTGACGACCGTGTCCAGCACCGCACCTGCCGTGGGCCATGCCCTCGCACTGTCCGCCGCGCCCGCAACCACGCGCTTGCCCCGCACCGCCTGTTGCAGCCTGTTGCGGCTGCAGCTGCTGCCTAGCCGCGCCTCGCCTGGCGCGCCCCTGCCGGCGCCCTCACGCGCACGCGCCCGGGCGTGGCCTCACTGCCACTACTGCCGCTCGCCTCGCACCGTCGCAGCCGCCGTCCGGGTTCGCCGTTAATGGGCGCCCGCCCGTCACCCATTTCGCTTTCGCCCGTTTCGGCTGTGCCCGCTACCCGCACCCGCTAAGGCCCAGTGGCCTTATGACAAGGGGGACCCACCCCCCAAACGTTTTTTAAGGATATAACATAGAATTAAAAATAAAAATATTAATTAATTAATTAATTAACTAAATTAATTAACTTAATTAATTGTGTTTAAATAACCTAATCAACTAACTAAACTAATTAAACCTGTTAAGTTAGTCTAAGGCAATGACATGTGGACCCATTTCTTTTAAAAGCATGTTTAAAAATACCTAAGTCAATGACATGTGCCCCTCCCACCTAATCTGTTAAAATTAATTAAACTACTAATTTACACAGTCTCTATGACAGCTGGGTCCCACCAGCCAGTTTGACCAGTCAACGTTGACCTAGTCAACTACTGACTGGACTGTTAACCTTGACCCTAACCCCACCTGTCACACACACGGGCTGGCTACTACTATGTATAAATAGTATTTTCAGTTTATTTTTGAATTAAAGTAATTCTAGAAAATCATTAAAACTTTAAAAGAATCATATAAAATAAACCGTAGCTCAGATGAAAATACTTTCTACGTGAAAGTTGCTCAGAACGACGAGATGAACCCGGATACGCAGCCCGTTCGTCCGCCACGCATCCCTAGCATAGTGAACATGCAACTTTCCCCCTCCGGTTCATCTGTCCGAAAACGCGAAACACCGGGGATATTTTCCTGGCTGTTTCCCCCCTTAACCGGTACCACCTCATACCGCGTTAGGGCACACCTAACATCACGCTTTGTCATGTCATGCAGTCATGCATCTGTTTTCTTAATATTTATTGTTTCACCCCCCCCTCTTCTCTCGCTAGACACCGAGACCGACGCCGCTGCTACCCAGTACGACTATGGTGTTGACGACCCCTCTCTTTTGCCAGAGCAACCAGGCAAGCCCCCCTCCTTGATCACCAGATATCGCATATTCTTCTCTACTGCTTGCATTAGAGTAGTGTAGCATGTTACTGCTTTCCGTTAATCCTATTCTGCTGCATAGCATGTCTTTGTTGCTACAGTTGTTACACTTACCTGTAATCCTAAATGCTTAGTATAGGATGCTAGTATTCCATCAGTTGGCCCTACACTCTTGCCCGTCTGCCATGCTATACTACTGGGCCGTGATCACTTCGGGAGGTGATCACGGGCATATGATATATACTTTATGTTGGGGAACGTAGCAGAATTTTAAAATTTTCTACGCATCACCAAGATCAATCTATGGAGTCATCTAGCAACGAGGGAGAGAGGAGTGCATCTACATACCCTTGTAGATCGCACGCGGAAGCATTCAGGAGAACGGGGTTGATGGAGTCGTACTCGTCGTGATCCAAATCACCGATGACCAAGTGCCGAACGGACAGCACCTCCGCGTTCAACACACGTACGGTTGGGAAGACGTCTCCTCCTTATTGATCCAGCAAGGGGGGAGGAGAGGTTGATGAAGATCCAACAGCACGACGGCGTGGTGGTGGAAGCAACGGTAATCTCGGCAGGGCTTCGCCAAGCGCAGGGAGACGGAGGAGTGTCACGGGAGGGAGAGGGAGAGGCCAGGGGCTTGGGGTGCGGCTGCCCTCCCTCCTCCCACTATATATAGGGGCCCTAGGGGGGGCGCCGGCCCTAGGAGATCCAATCTCCTAGGGGGCGGCGGCCAAGTGGTGCCTTGCCCCCCAAGGCAAGGGTGGCGCCCCCACCCCTAGGGTTTCCAACCCTAGGCGCAGGGGGAGGCCCAAGGGGGGGCCCACCAGCCCACTAGGGGCTGGTTTCCCTCCCACTTCAGCCCATGGGGCCCTCCGGGATAGGTGGCCCCATCCGGTGGACCCCCGGGACCCTTCCGGTGCTCCCGGTACAATACCGATTACCCCCGAAACTTTCCCGATGGCCGAAACTTGACTTCCTATATATAAATCTTTACCTCCGGAACTCCTCGTGACGTCCGGGATCTCATCCGGGACTCCGAACAACTTTCGGGTTACCGTATGCTAATATCTCAACAACCCTAGCATCACCAAACCTTAAGTGTGTAGACCCTACGGGTTCGGGAGACATGCAGACATGACCGAGACGCCTCTCCGGTCAATAACCAACAATGGGATCTGGATACCCATGTTGGCTCCCACATGCTCCACGATGATCTCATCGGATGAACCACGATGTCGAGGATTCAATCAATCCGTATACAATTCCCTTTGTCAATCGGTACGTTACTTGCCCGAGACTCGATCGTCGGTATCCCAATACCTCGTTCAATCTCGTTACCGGCAAGTTACTTTACTCGTACCGTAATGCATGATCCCGTGATCAACCACTTGATCACATTGAGCTCATTATGATGATGCATTACCGAGTGGGCCCAGAGATACCTCTCCGTCATGCGGAGTGACAAATCCCAGTCTCGATTCGTGCCAACCCACCAGACACTTTCGAAGATACCTGTAGTGTACCTTTATAGTCACCCAGTTACGTTGTGACGTTTGGCACACCCAAAGCACTCCTACGGTATCCGGGAGTTGCACAATCTCATGGTCTAAGGAATGATACTTGACATTCAGAAAAGCTACAGCAAACGAACTACACGATCTTTGAGCTATGCTTAGGATTGGGTCTTGTCCATCACATCATTCTCCTAATGATGTGATCCCATTATCAATGACATCCAATGTCCGTAGTTAGGAAACCATGACTATCTTTTGATCAACGAGCTAGTCAACTAGAGGCTCACTAGGGACTTGTTGTGGTCTATGTATTCACACATGTATTACGATTTCCGGATAACACAATTATAGCATGAATAATAGACAATTATCATGAACAAAGAAATATAATAATAACCATTTTATTATTGCCTCTAGGGCATATTTCCAACAGTCTCCCACTTACACTAGAGTCAATAATCTAGTTACATTGTGATGAATCGAACACCCATGCAGTTCTGGTGTTGATCATGTTTTGCTCTAGGGAGAGGTTTAGTCAACGGATCTGCCACATTCAGGTCCGTATGTACTTTACAAATCTCTATGTCTCCATTTTGAACACTTTCACAAATGGAGTTGAAGCGACATTTAATATGCCTGGTCTTCCTGTGAAACTTGGGCTCCTTGGCAAGGGCAATAGCTCTAGTGTTGTCACAGAAGAGAGTCATCGGGCCCGACGCATTGGGTATGACTCCTAGGTCGGTAATGAACTCCTTCACCCAGACTGCTTCTTGCGCTACCTCCAAGGCTGCCATGTACTCCGCTTCACATGTAGATCCCGCCACAACGCTTTGCTTGCAACTGCACCAGCTTACTGCCCCACCATTCAAAATATACACGTATCCGGTTTGTGACTTAGAGTCATCCAGATCTATGTTGAAGCTAGCATCGACGTAACCCTTTACGACGAGCTCCTCGTCACCTCCATAAACGAGAAACATATCCTTAGTCCTTTTCAGGTATTTCAGGATATTCTTGACCGCTGTCCAGTGTTCCATGCCGAGATTACTTTGGTAGCTTCCTACCAAACTTACGGCAAGGTTTACATCAGGTCTGGTACACAACATAGCATACATGATAGACCCTATGGCCGAGGCATAGGGGACAACACTCATCTTTTCTCTATATTCTACCGTGGTGGGGCATTGAGTCGTGCTCAATCTCGTACCTTGCAATACAGGAAAGAACCCCTTCTTTGACTGATCCATTTTGAACTTCTTCAATATCTTGTCAAGGTACGTACTCTGTGAAAGACCAATGAGGCGTCTCGATATATCTCTATAGATCTTGATGCCTAATATATAAGCAGCTTCTCCAAGGTCCTTCATTGAAAAACACTTGTTCAAGTAGGCCTTTATGCTTTCCAAGAATTCTATATCATTTCCCATCAACAGTATGTCATCCACATACAATATGAGAAATGCCATAGAGCTCCCACTCACTTTCTTGTAAATGCAGGCTTCTCCATAAGTCTGCATAAACCCAAACGCTTTGATCATCTCATCAAAACAAATGTTCCAACTTCGAGATGCTTGCACCAGCCCATAAATCGAGCGTTGGAGCTTGCACACCTTGTCAGCATTCTTAGGATCGACAAAACCTTCCGGTTGCACCATATACAATTCTTCCTTAAGGAAACCATTAAGGAATGCCGTTTTGACGTCCATTTGCCATATCTCATAATCATAGAATGCGGCAATTTCTAACATATTCAGACGGACTTCAGCTTCTCTACGGGTGAGAAAGTCTCATCGTAGTCAACCCCTTGAACTTGTCGATAACCCTTAGCGACAAGCCGAGCTTTATAGATGGTCACATTACCATCCGCGTCTATCTTCTTCTTAAAGATCCATTTATTTTCTATGGCTCGCCGTTCAACGGGCAAGTCAGTCAAAGTCCATACTTCGTTTTCATACATGGATCCTATCTCGGATTTCATGGCTTCCAGCCATTTGTCGGAATCCGGGCCCGCCATCGCTTCTTCATAGTTCGAAGGTTCACCGTTGTCTAAAAACATGATTTCCAAGACAGGGTTGCCGTACCAATCTGGTGCGGAATGTGTCCTCGTGGACCTATGAAGTTCAGTAGCAACTTGATCTGAAGTTTCATGATCATCATCATCAACTTCCTCTCTAGTTGGTGCTGGCACCTCAGGAACATTTTCTTGAGTTGTGTCACTTACCGGTTCAAGAGGTAATACTTCATCAAGTTCTACTTTCCTCCCAGTTATTTCTTTCGAGAGAAACTCTTTCTCTAGAAAGGACCCATTCTTGGCAACAAAGATCTTGCCTTCAGATCCGAGGTAGAAGGTATACCCAATAGTTTCTTTAGGGTATCCTATGAAGACGCATTTTTCTGATTTGGGTTCGAGCTTTTCAGGTTGAAGTTTCTTGACATAAGCATCGCATCCCCAAACTTTTAGAAACGACAACTTAGGTTTTTTCCCAAACCATAATTCATACGGTGTCATCTCAACGGATTTCGACGGACCCCTATTTAAAGTGAATGCGGCAGTCTCTAAAGCATAGCCCCAAAATGATAGTGGTAGATCGGTAAGAGACATCATAGATCGCACCATATCCAATAGAGTCCGATTACGATGTTCGGACACACCATTATGCTGAGGTGTTCCAGGCGGCGTGAGTTGTGAAACTATTCCACATTTTCTTAAGTGTGTGCCAAATTCGTGACTCAAGTATTCTCCCCCACGATCTGATTGCAAGAACTTGATTTTCCTGTCACGTTGATTCTCAACCTCACTCTGAAATTCCTTGAACTTTTCAAAGGTCTCAGACTTGTGTTTCATTAAGTAGACATACCCATATCTACTCAAGTCGTCAGTGAGGGTGAGAACATAATGATAGCCACCGCGAGCCTCAACACTCATTGGACCGCACACATCAGTATGTATGATTTCCAATAAGTTGGTTGCTCGCTCCATTGTTCCTGAGAACGAAGTCTTGGTCATTTTACCCATGAGGCATGGTTCGCACGTGTCAAATGATTCGTAATCAAGAGACTCCAAAAGCCCATCTACATGGAGCTTCTTCATCCATTTGACACCTATGTGACCAAGGCGGCAGTGCCACAAGTATGTGGGACTATCATTATCAGCCTTACATCTTTTGGTATTCACACTATGAATATGTGTATCATTACACTCGAGATTCATTAAGAATAAACCATTCACCATCGGAGCATGACCATTAAACATATCTCTCATATAAATAGAACAACCATTATTCTCGGATTTAAATGAGTAGCCATCTCGAATTAAATGAGATCCTGATACAATGTTCATGCTCAAAGTTGGCACTAAATAACAATTATTGAGGTTTAAAACTAATCCCGTAGGTAAATGTAGAGGTAGCGTGCCGACGGCGATCACATCGACCTTGGAACCATTCCCGACGCGCATCGTCGCCTCATCCTTCGCCAGTCTCTGTTTATTCCGCAGCTCCTGCTTTGAGTTACAAATGTGAGCAACGCACCGGTATCAAATACCCAGGAGCTACTACGAGTACTGGTAAGGTACACATCAATTACATGTATATCACATATACCTTTAGTGTTGCCGTCCTTCTTATCCGCTAAGTATTTGGGGCAGTTCCGCTTCCAGTGACCACTTCCCTTGCAATAAAAACACCCAGTCTCAGGCTTGGGTCCATTCTTTGGCTTCTTCCCGGCAGCTTGCTTACTAGGCGCAGCAACTCCCTTGCCGTCCTTCTTGAAGTTCTTTTTACCCTTGCCTTTCTTGAACTTAGTGGTTTTATTCACCATCAACACTTGATGTTCGTTTTTGATTTCTACCTACGCTGATTTCAGCATTGAATATACCTCAGGAATGGTCTTTTCTATCCCCTGCATATTGAAGTTCATCACAAAGCTCTTGTAGCTTGGTGGAAGCGACTGAAGGATTATATCAATGACCGCGTCATCCGGGAGATTAACTCCCAGCTGAGTCAAGCGGTTATGCAACCCAGACATTTTGAGTATGTGCTCACTGACAGAACTATTTTCCTCCATCTTACAGCTGAAGAACTTGTCGGAGACTTCATATCTCTCAACCCGGGCATGAGCTTGGAAAACCATTTTCAGCTCTTCGAACATCTCATATGCTCCGTGTCTCTCAAAACGCTTTTGGAGCCCCGGTTCTAAGCTGTAAAGCATGTCGCATTGAACGAGGGAGTAATCATCGACACGTGACTACCAAGCATTCATAACGTCTTGGTTCTCTGGGACAGGTGCGTTACCTAGCGGTGCTTCTAGGACATAATCTTTCTTGGCAGCTATGAGGATGATCATCAGGTTCCGGACCCAGTCTGTATAGTTCCTGCCATCATCTTTCAGCTTGGTTTTCTCTAGGAACGCGTTGAAGTTGAGGACAACGTGGGCCATTTCATCTACAAGACATATTGTAAAGATTTTAGACTAAGTTCATGATAATTAAGTTCATCTAATCAAATTACTCAATGAAGTCCCACTCAGATAGACATCCCTCTAGTCATCTAAGTGAAACATGATCCAAGTCAACTAGGCTGTGTCCGATCATCACGTGAGACGGACTAGTCAACATCGGTGAACATCTTCATGTTGATCGTATCTTCTATACGACTCATGCTCGACCTTTCGGTCTTCTGTGTTCTGAGGCCATGTCTGTACATGCTAGGCTCGTCAAGTCAACCTAAGTGTATTGCATGTGTAAATCTGGCTTACACCTGTTGTATTCGAACGTTAGAATCTATCACACCCAATCATCACGTGGTGCTTCGAAACAACGAACCTTCGCAACGGTGCACAATTAGGGGGAACACTTTCTTGAAATTATTACGAGGGATCATCTTATTTAAGCTACCGTCGTTCTAAGCAAATAAGATGTAAAACATGATAAACATCACATGCAATCAAATAGTGACATGATATGGCCAATATCATTTGCTCCTTTTGATCTCCATCTTCGGGGCTCCATGATCATCGTTGTCACCGGCATGACACCATGATCTCCATCATCGTGTCTTCTTGAAGTTGTCTCGTCATCTATTACTTCTACTACTATGGCTAACGCTTTAGCAATAAAGTAAAGTAATTACATGACGTTTATGTTGACACGCAGGTCATAAATAAATAAAGACAACTCCTATGGCTCCTGCCAGTTGTCATACTCATCGACACGCAAGTCGTGATTCCTATTACAAGAACATGATCATCTCATACATCACATATATCATTCATCACATCCTTTGGCCATATCACATCACAAAACACTTGCTGCAAAAACAAGTTAGACGTCCTCTAATTGTTGTTGCAAGTTTTTACGTGGCTGCTATAGGTTTCTAGCAAGAACGTTTCTTACCTACGCCAAAACCACAACATGAATTGCCAATTTCTATTTACCCTTCATAAGGACCCTGTTCATCGAATCCGATCCGACTAAAGTGGGAGAGACAGACACCCGCCAGCCACCTTATGCAACTAGTGCATGTCAGTCGGTGGAACCGGTCTCACGTAAGTGTGCGTGTAAGGTTGGTCCGGGCTGCTTCATCCCACAATGCCGCTGAATCAAGATAAGACTAGTAACGGCAAGATAATTGACAATATCGACGCCCACAACTGCTTTGTGTTCTACTCGTGCATAGTAACTACGCATAGACCTAGCTCATGATGGCATTGTTGGGGAACGTAGCAGAATTTTAAAATTATCTACGCATCACCAAGATCAATCTATGGAGTCATCTAGCAACGAGGGAGAGAGGAGTGCATCTACATACCCTTGAAGATCGCGCGTGGAAGCGTTCAAGAGAACGGGGTTGATGGAGCCGTACTCGTCGTGATCCAAATCACCGATGACCAAGTGCCGAACGGACAGCACCTCCGCGTTCAACACGCATACGGTTTGGAAGACGTCTCCTCCTTCTTGATCCAGCAAGGGGGAAGGAGAGGTTGATGAAGATCCAGCAGCACGACGGCGTGGTGGTGGAAGCAACGGTGATCTCGGCAGGGCTTCGCCAAGCGCAGGGAGACGGAGGAGTGTCACGGGAGGGAGAGGGAGAGGCCAGGGGCTTGGGGTGCGGCTGCCCTCCCTCCCCCCACTATATATAGGGGCCCTAGGGGGAGCGGCCCTAGGAGATTCAATCTCCTAGGGGGGGGCAAGGGGTGCCTTGCCCCCCAAGGCAAGGGTGGCACCCCCACCCCTAGGGTTTCCAACCCTAGGCGCAGGGGGAGGCCCAAGGGGGGGCGCACCAGCCCACTAGGGGCTGGTTCCCATCCCACTTCATCCCATGGGGCCCTCCGGGATAGGTGGCCCCACCCGGTGGACCCCCGGGACCCTTCCGGTGGACCCGGTACAATACAGATTACCCCCGAAACTTTCTCGATGGCTGAAACTTGACTTCCTATATATAAATCTTTACCTCTGGACCATTCCGAAACTCCTCGTGACATCCGGGATCTCATCCGGGACTCCGAACAACTTTCGGGTTACCATATGCTAATATCTCAACAACCCTAGCGTCACCGAACCTTAAGTGTGTAGACCCTACGGGTTCGGGAGACATGCAGACATGACCGAGACGCCTCTCCGGTCAATAACCAACAACGAGATCTGGATATCCATGTTGGCTCCCACATGCTCCACGATGATCTCATCGGATGAACCACGATGTCGAGGATTCAATCAATCCGTATACAATTCCCTTTGTCAATCGGTACCATACTTGCCCGAGACTCGATCGTCGGTATCCCAATACCTCGTTCAATCTCGTTACCGGCAAGTCACTTTACTCGTACCGTAATGCATGATCCCGTGATCAACCACTTGATCACATTGAGCTCATTATGATGATGCATTACCGAGTGGGCCCAGAGATACCTCTCCGTCATGCGGAATGACAAATCCCAGTCTCGATTCGTGCCAACCCACCATACACTTTCGGAGATACCTGTAGTGTACCTTTATAGTCACCCAGTTACGTTGTGACGTTTGGCACACCTAAAGCACTCCTACAGTATCCGGGAGTTGCACAATCTCATGGTCTAAGGAATGATACTTGACATTCGGAAAAGCTACAACAAACGAACTACACGATCTTTGAGCTATGCTTAGGATTGGGTCTTGTCCATCACATCATTCTCCTAATGATGTGATCCCGTTATCAATGGCATCCAATGTCCATAGTCAGGAAACCATGACTATCTTTTGATCAACAAGCTAGTCAACTAGAGGCTCACTAGGGACTTGTTGTGGTCTATGTATTCACACATGTATTACGATTTCCGGATAACACAATTATAGCAGGAATAATAGACAATTATCATGAACAAAGAAATATAATAATAACCATTTTATTATTGCCTCTAGGGCATATTTCCAACACTTTATACTGTTACATTACTTATGATAACGTTCGGAGATGGGGGCCAAAGGGGCAGGTGGCTCCATCCCGGTAGAGGTGGGCCCGGGTTCCCGATGGCTCCCAACTGTTACCTTGTGGCGGAGCGACACGATAGGTTGAGACCACCTAGGAGAGAGGTGGGCCTGGCCCTGGTCGGCGTTCGCGAGTACTTCAATTAACACGTTTAATGAGATATTGGTATTTGATCTGAGTCTGGCCATTGGCCTATACGCACTAACCAACTACGCGGGAACAATTATGGGCACTCAACGTCGTGGTATCAGCCGAAGCCTTCGTGACGTCAGCGACTGAGCAGCGCGCGCCGGATTGGACCGTAAGCTTGCTCTTGTATTAAGGGGGCTAGTTCTGCTTCCGGCCGCCCTCGCAACCTGCAGGTGTGTGATACGTCTCCAACGTATCTATAATTTTTGATTGCTCCATGCTATATTATCTACTGTTTTAGGCAATATTGGGCTTTATTATCCACTTTTATATTATTTTTGGGACTAACCTATTAACCGAAGGCCCAGCCCAGATTTGCTGTTTTATGCCTATTTTAGTGTTTTGAAGAAAAGGAATATCAGACGGAGTCGAAACAGAACGAAATCAACTAGAGAAGTTATTTTTGGAAGGAAACACACCTGATGAACTAAGACCCCATGTCAGGGGAGACACGAGGTGCTCACGAGGGTGGGGGCGCGCCCCCTGCCTCGTGGGGCCCCCGTGGCTCCTCCGACGTACTTCCTGCACCCATATATATCATCATAACCTAAAACTTCCAGAACGCATAATAGATCGGGAGTTCCACCGCCAGAAGCCTCCATAGCCACCAAAAACCAATCTAGACCCGTTCCGGCACCCTGCCGGAGGGGGCAATCCTTCTCCAACGGCCATCTTCATCATCTCGGTGCTCTCCATGATGAGGAGGGAGTAGTTCTCCCTCAGGGCTGAGGGTATGTACCAGTAGCTATGTGTTTGATCTCTCTCTCTCTCGTGTTCTTGATTTGGCACGATCTTGATGTATCGTGAGCTTTGCTATTATAGTTGGATCTTATGTTTCTCCTCCCCCTCTTCTCTCTTGTAATGAATTGAGTTTCCCCTTTAAAGTAATCTTATCAAATTGAGTCTTTAAAGATTTTAGAACACTTGATCTATGTCTTGCCGTGGATATCTGTGGTGACAATGGGATACCGCGTGCCACTTGATGTATGTTAAGGTGACCAACTTGCGGGTTCATGAATCTATGCATAGGGGTTGGCACACGTTTTTGTCGTGATTCTCCGGTAGATCTTGGGGGCACTCTTTAAGGTGCTTTATGTTGGTTGAATAGATGAATCTGAGATTGTGTGAAGCATATCGTATAATCATACCCACGGATACTTGAGTTGACATTGGAGTATCTAGGTGACATTAGGGTTTTGGTTGATTTGTGTCTTAAGGTGTTATTCTAGTACGAACTCTAGGGCTGTTTGTGACACTTATAGGAATAGCCCAATCGATTGATTGGAAAGAATAACTTTGAGGTGGTTTCGTACCCTACCATAATCTCTTCGTTTGTTCTCCGCTATTAGTGACTTTGGAGTGACTCTTTGTTGCATGTTGAGGGATAGTTATGTGATCCAATTATGTTAGTATTGTTGAGGGAACTTACACTAGCGAAAGTATGAACCCTAGGCCTTATTTCCTATCATTGCAATACCGTCTACGCTCACTTTTATCACTTGCTACCTTGCTGTTTTTATTATTTCAGATTGCAAATACATTTATCTACTATCCATATACCACTTGTTTCACCATCTCTTCACCGAACTAGTGCACCTATACAATTTACCATTGTATTGGGTGTGTTGGGGACACAAGAGACTCTTTGTTATTTCGTTGCAGGGTTGCTTGAGAGAGACCATCTTCATCCTACGCCTCCTACGGATTGATAAACCTTAGGTCATCCACTTGAGGGAAATTTGCTACTGTCCTACAAACCTCTGCACTTGGAGGCCCAACAATGTCTACAAGAAGAAGGTTGTGTAGTAGACATCAAGCTCTTTTCTGGCACCGTTGCCGGGGAGGTGAGTGCTTGAAGGTATATCTTTAGATCTTGCAATCGAGTCTTGTAGTTTTTTGTTTTATCACTAGTTTAGTCTATAAAAGAAAACTATAAAAAAATGGAATTGAGTTTGTCTCATACGCTTCACCTTTTTAATATCTTTCGTTAGTATGATGGAAAGGATAATTGTGCTCAAGTGCTAGAAGAAGAAATCTATAAAATGTTTGGCACTAAATATTTGAATGATGAGCATGATTGCAATGTTGTTAGTATTAATTCCTTGAATATCCATGATGCTGATGATATGCAAAGCCACAAGCTTGGGGAAGCTATGTTTGATGAAGATGATATTTTTTGTCCCCCAAGTTTTGATGAGCAAATTTATTATGATGAAAGCATGCCTCCTATCTATGATGATTATTGTGATGACACGTATGCTTTAAATAATAATGATAACAATGAAAATTGTCATCTTGATTTCAACTTTCAATCCTATGATAGTTACTTTGTTGACTTTGCTCCCACTACTATTAATGAGAAGAATTTTGCTTGTGTGGAGAGTAATAAAAATTATATGCTTCTAGATCATGAAAAGAATGCTTTAGGTGCTGGTTATATTGTTGAATTCATTCATGATGCTACTGAAAATTATTATGAGGGAGGAATATATGCTTGTAGGAATTGCAATAATATCAAGTTTCCTCTCTATGTGCTTAAAGTTTTGAAGTTATGCTTGTTTTACCTTCCTATGCAAGTTGATTCTTGTTCCCACAAGTTGTTTGCTCACAAAATCCCTATGAACAGGAAGTGGGTTAGACTTAAATGTGCTAGTCATATTCTTCATGATGCTCTCTTTATGTTACAATTCTTATCTTTTATGTGAGCATCATTGAAACCATCACGCCTAGCTAGGGGCATTAAACGATAGCGCTTGTTGGGAGGCAACCCAACTTTACTTTTATTCCTTGCTTTTTTTCCTGTTTAGTAATAAATAATTAATCTAGCCTCTGTTTAGATGTGGTTTTATGTGTTTAATTAGTGTTTGTGCCAAGTAGAACCTTTGGGAAGACTTGGGGGAAGTCTTGTTGATCATGCTGTCAAAAACAGAAACTTTAGCGCTCACGAGAATTGCTGCCATTTTTTTATTGGAGAGTGCTATTTAGTTAATTCTTTTTTCAGATGATTAATAGATAAATTCCTCAGGTCCAGCAATTTATTTGAGAATTTTATGAGTTCCAGAAGTATACGTTTGATCCAGATTACTACAGACTGTTCTGTTTTTGACAGATTCTGTTTTTCATGTGTTGTTTACTTATTTTGATGAATCTATGGCTAGTAAAATAGTTTATAAACCATAGAGAAGTTGGAATACAGTAGGTTTAACACCAATATAAATAAAGAATGAGTTCATTACAGTACCTTGAAGTAGTGTTTTGTTTTCTTTCGCTAACGGAGCTTACGAGTTTTCTGTTAAGTTTTGTGTTGTGAAGTTTCCAAGTTTTGGGTAAGGATTCGATGGACTATGGAATAAGGAGTGGAAAGAGCCTAAGCTTGGGGATGCCTGAGGCACCCCAAGGTCGGGGCATCCCCTCTTTCGTCTTCGTTCATCGGTAACTTTACTTGGAGCTATGTTTTTATTCACCACATGATATAAGTTTTGCTTGGAGCGTCAGTTTATTTTGCTAGGGTTTGCTTGCTGTTTAAAATAATGTTTTGCATATTTTATTTCAATAAAAATGGCATTGATAGCCTTTACTATGCCTAGGTTACAAGTATACATGTTGCTGTTTGAAAACAGAAAGTTTACCGCTGTTGCAATAATTCCCTAGAAAATTCAGAATATGATAAAATATTGAAACCTTTTGCATATTAAGATCTGATAAATTTACTACAGTGGGAATTTTCTTTCATAATTTTTGGATCTAGGGAAGTATGGATGTTACAGCATTATTTACAGACTGTCATGTTTAGGCAGATTGCTGTTATGTTTGCATTGTTTGCATATGTTTGCTTCTTTAATGATTCTATTTGAGGATAGGACTATTAAATATGCAGAGGAATTTAGTATGCAATGTTGAATAATAATTTTAGTGATTTGCTACAGTACAGTATGATAAGGTTTTTGCAATGGTATATACTAAATTATCTCACGAGTCCTTGTTGAGTTTTGTGTGGATGAAGCTTTTGAAATTTAGGGAGACTGTGATATGAGAGGAATTAAGGGGACACAAAAGCTCAAGCTTGGGGATGCCCAAGGCACCCCAAGATAATATTTCAAGAAGTATCAAGCATCTAAGCTTGGGGATGCCCCGGTTGGCATCCCACCTTTCTTCTTCAACAATTATCGGTTAGTTTTGGTTGATCCTAAGTTTTTGCTTCTTCACATGATGTTTGCTATTCTTAGATGTCATTTTATTTTGCTTTGCTTGCTGTTTGAATAAAATACCAAGATCTGAAATTATTAAATGTTAGAGAGTCTTCACATAGTTGCATAATTATTCAACCACTCATTGATCTTCACTTATATCTTTCGGAGTAGTTTGTCATTTGCTCTAGTGCTTCACTTATACCTTTTAGAGCATGGTGGTAGTTTTATTTTGAAGAAATAGATGAACTCTGTGCTTCACCTAGGTTATTTTGAGAGTCTTAAATAGCATGGTAATTTTCTTAAAATCCTAATATGTTAGGTATTCAAGATTAATAATAAAATTCTCTTATGAGTGTTTTGAATACTAAGAGAAGTTTGATGCTTGATGATTGTTTTGAGATATGGAGGTAATAATATCAAAGTCGTGCTAGTTGAGTAGTTGTGAAATTGAGAAATGCTTGTGTTGAAGTTTGCAAATCCCGTAGCATGCACGTACGGTAAACGTTATGTAACAAAATTGAAACATGAGGTGTTATTTGATTGTCCTCCTTATGAGTGGCGGTCGGGGACGAGCGATGGTCTTTTCCTACCAATCTATCCCCCTAGGAGCATGCACGTAGTACCGAGGTTTTTGATGACTTGTAGATTTTTGCAATAAGTATGTGAGTTCTTTATGACTAATGTTGAGTCCATGGATTATACGCACTCTCACCCTTCCATCCTTGCTAGCCTCTTCGGTACCGTGCATTGCCCTTTCTCACATTGAGAGTTGGTGCAAACTTCGCCGGTGCATCCAAACCCCGTGATATGATACGCTCTGTCACACATAAACCTCCTTATATCTTCCTCAAAACAGCCACCATACCTACCTATTATGGCATTTCCATAGCCATTCCGAGATAATATTGCCATGCAACTTTCCACCGTTCCGTTTATCATGACACATTCATCATTGTCATATTGCTTTGCATGATCATGTAGTTGACATCGTATTTGTGGCAAAGCCACCATTCATAATTCTTTCATACATGTCACTCTTGATTCGTCGCAATCCCGGTACATCGCCGGAGGCATTCATATAGAGTCATGTTTGTTCTAGTATCGAGTTGTAATCATTGAGTTATAAATAAATAGAAGTGTGATGATCATCATTCAATAGAGCATTGTCCCAAAAAAGAGAAAGTCCAAAAAAGGCCAAATAAAAAAACAATAAAAGGGACAATGCTACTATCCTTTTTCCACACTTGTGCTTCAAAGTAGCACCATATTCTTCATATAGAGAGTCTCTTGAGTTATCACTTTCATATACTAGTGGGAATTTTCATTATAGAACTTGGCTTGTATATTCCAACAATGGGCCTCCTCAAGTGCCCTAGGTCTTCGTGAGCAAGCAAGTTGGATGCACACCCACTAGTTTCTTTTGTTGAGCTTTCATACATTTATAGCTCTAGTGCATCCGTTGCATGGCAATCCCTACTCCTTGCATTAACATCAATCAGTGGGCATCTCCCTAGCCCATTGATTAGCCTCGTTGATGTGAGACTTTCTCCTTTTTTGTCTTCTCCACATAACCCCCTCATTATATTCTATTCCACCCATAGTGCTATATCCATGGCTCACGCTCATGTATTGCGTGAAAGTTTATGAGTTTGAGATTACTAAAGTATGAAACAATTGGTTGGCTTGTCATCGGGGTTGTGCATGATGAGAGCATTCTTGTGTGACGAAAATGGAGCATGACTAAACTATATGATTTTGTAGGGATGAACTTTCTTTGGCCATGTTATTTTGAGAAGACATAATTGCTTTGTTAGTATGCTTGAAGTATTATTATTTCTATGTCAAAATGAACTTTTGTCTTGAATCTTTCGGATCTGAATATTCATATCACAAGTAAGAAGAATTACATTGAAATTATGCCAACTAGCGTTCCACATCAAAAATTATCTTTTTATCATTTACCTACTCGAGGACGAGCAGGAATTAAGCTTGGGGATGCTTGATACGTCTCCAACGTATCTATAATTTTTGATTGCTCCATGCTATATTATCTACTGTTTTAGGCAATATTGGGCTTTATTATCCACCTTTATATTATTTTTGGGACTAACCTATTAACCGGAGGCCCAGCCCAGATTTGCTGTTTTATGCCTATTTCAGTGTTTTGAAGAAAAGGAATATCAGACGGAGTCGAAACGGAATGAAATCAACTAGAGAAGTTATTTTTGGAAGGAAACACACCTGATGAACTTGGACCCCACGTCAGGGGAGACACGAGGTGCTCACGAGGGTGGGGGGCGCGCCCACCCCCCTAGGGCGCGCCCCCTGCCTTGTGGGGCCCCCGTGGCTCCTCCGACGTACTTCCTGCACCCATATATATCGTCATAACCGAAAACTTCCAGAACGCACGATAGATCGGGATTTCCACCGCCAGAAGCCTCCGTAGCCACCAAAAACCAATCTAGACCCGTTCCGGCACCCTGCCGGAGGGGGCAATCCTTCTCCGACGGCCATCTTCATCATCCCGGTGCTCTCCATGATGAGGAGGGAGTAGTTCTCCCTCGGGGCTGAGGGTATGTACAAGTAGCTATGTGTTTGATCTCTCTCTCTCTCGTGTTCTTGATTTGGCACGATCTTGATGTATCGCGAGCTTTGCTATTATAGTTGGATCTTATGTTTCTCCTCCCCCTCTTCTCTCTTGTAATGAATTGAGTTTCCCCTTTGAAGTAATCTTATCAAATTGAGTCTTTAAAGATTTGAGAACACTTGATGTATGTCTTGCCGTGGATATCTGTGGTGACAATGGGATACCGCGTGCCACTTGATGTATGTTAAGGTGACCAACTTGCGGGTTCATGAACCTATGCATAGGGGTTGGCACAAGTTTTCGTCGTGATTCTCCGGTAGATCTTTGGGGCACTCTTTGAGGTCCTTTGTGTTGGTTGAATAGATGAATCTGAGATTGTGTGACGCATATCGTATAATCATACCCAAAGATACTTGAGGTGACATTGGAGTATCTAGGTGACATTAGGGTTTTGGTTGATTTGTGTCTTAAGGTGTTATTCTAGTACGAACTCTAGGGCTGTTTGCGACACTTATAGGAATAGACCGACGGATTGATTGGAAAGAATAATTTTGAGGTGGTTTCGTACCCTACCATAATCTCTTCGTTTGTTCTCCGCTATTAGTGACTTTGGAGTGACTCTTTGTTGCATGTTGAGGGTTAGTTATGTGATCGAATTATGTTAGTATTGTTGAGGGAACTTACACTAGCGAAAGTATGAACCCTAGGCCTTATTTCCTATCATTGCCATACCGTTTACACTCACTTTTATCACTTGCTACCTTGCTGTTTTTATTATTTCAGATTACAAATACCTTTATCTACTATCCATATACCACTTGTTTCACCATCTCTTCGCCGAACTAGTGCACCTATACAGTTTACCATTGTATTGGGTGTGTTGGGGACGCAAGAGACTCTTTGTTATTTGGTTGCAGGGTTGCTTGAGAGAGACCATCTTCATCCTACGCCTCCTACGAATTGATAAACCTCAGGTCATCCACTTGAGGGAAATTTGCTACTGTCCTACAAACCTCTGCACTTGGAGGCCCAACAATGTCTACAAGAAGAAGGTTGTGTAGTAGACATTAGTGTGCAATGGGCGATGGGCCCAGACCCCTACGTCATAGGATTTAGACCGGCGTGTGATACGTCTCCAACGTATCTATAATTTTTGATTGCTCCATGCTATATTATCTACTGTTTTGGACTATATTGGGCTTTATTTTCCACTTTTATATTATTTTTTGGACTAACCTATTAACCGGAGGCCCAGCCTAGAATTGCTGTTTTTTTTTGCCTATTTCTGTGTTTCGAAGAAACGGAATATCAAACGGAGTCCAAACGGAATAAAATCTTCGGGAACGTGATTTTCTCACCGAACGTGATCCAGGAGACTTGGACCCTACTCCAAGGAACAAAAGAGGCGGTCACAAGGGTGGGCCCCCCCTAGGGCGCGCCCCCTGCCTCATGGGCCCCTCGTTGCTCCTCCGGTGTACCTCTTCCTCCTATATATACACACGTACCCCCAAACGATCAGAACAGGAGCCAAAACCCTAATTCCACCGCCGCAACTTTCTGTATCCACGAGATCCCATCTTGGGGCCTGTTTCGGAGCTCCGCCGGAAGAGGGCCGTCATCACGGAGGGCTTCTACATCATCCTAGCCTCTCTGATGAAGTGTGAGTAGTTTACCTCGGACCTTCGGGTCCATAGTTAGTAGCTAGATAGCTTCTTCTCTCTCTTTGAATCTCAATACAAAGTTCTCCCCCTCTCTCGTGGAGATCTATTCGATGTAATCTTCTTTTTGCGGTGTGTTTGTTGAAGCCGATGAATTGTGGGTTTATGATCAAGTATATGTATGAATAATATTTGAATCTTCTCTGAATTCTTTTATGTATGATTGGTTATCTTTGCAAGTCTCTTCAAATTATCCGTTTGGTTTGGCCAACTAGATTGGTAGTTCTTGCCATGGGAGAAGTGCTTAGCTTTGGGTTCGATCTTGCGGTGTCCTTACCCAGTGAAAGAAGGGGCAGCAAGGCACGTATTGTATCGTTGCCATCGAGGATAACAAGATGGGGTTTATTTCATATTGCATGAATTTATCTCTCTACATCATGTCATCTTGCTTAAGGCGTTACTCTGTTTTTAACTTAATACTCTAGATGCATGCTGGATAGCGGTCGATGAGTGGAGTAATAGTAGTAGATGCAGAATCGTTTCGATCTACTTGTCATGGACGTGATGCCTATATACATGATCATGCCTAGATATTCTCATAATTATGCTCAATTCTATCAATTGCTCAACAGTAATTTGTTCACCCACCGTAGAATACTTATGCTCTTGAGAGAAGCCACTAGTAAAACCTATGGCCCCCGGATCTATTCTCATCATATCAATCTCCATCACTTTTATATTGTTTTGCTATTTACTTTGCCTTTACTTTTTACTTTGCATCTTTATATAAAAAATACCAAAAATATTCTATCTATCAGATCTCACTCTCGTAAGTGACCGTGAAGGGCTTGACAACCCCTAATCGCGTTGGTTGCGAGTAGCTATCGTTTTGTGCATGTACAAGGGACTTGAGCGTGGCCTCCTACTAGATTGATACCTTGGTTCTCAAAAACTGAGGAAAATACTTACGCTACTCTGCTGCATCATCCCTTCCTCTTCGGGGAAAACCAACACAAGCTCAAGACGTAGCAGTGTGCTGACCTCTCTGTTATGCCTAGGTAGGGCTGCGACGTGTTGATCTTCCGAGGCCGAGCATGACCCAGGAAAGTGTGTTCGGACAAAGGGGATCGAGCGTGTTGGGAAATGTGGTGCACCCCTACAGGGAAGTTAAACTATTCGAATAGTCGTGATCTTCGGTAACAGGACGACTTGGAGTTGTACCTTGACCTTATGACAACTAGAACCGAATACTTAATAAAACACACCCTTCCAAGGGCCAGATACAACCTGGTGGTCGCTCTCTAACAAGGCGACGAGGAGAGGATCGCCGGGTAGGATTATGCTACACGATGCTACTTGGTGGACTTACCTTCTGCTCTCTTCTACATGCTGCAAGATGGAGGTGGCCAGAAGCGTAGTCTTCGATAGGACTAGCTATCCCCCTCTTATTCCGGCATTCTGCAGTTCAGTCCACATATGATAGCCTTATTCCATTTGATACCAATGCATACATATGTAGTGTAGCTCCTTGCTTGTGAGTACTTTGGATGAGTACTCACGGTTGCTTTGCTCCCCCTCTTTTCCCTTCCTATACCCGATTGCTGTGACCAGACGATGGAGTCCAGGAGCCAGACGCCACCCTTGACGATGACTCCTACTACACTGGAGGTGTCTACTACTACGTGCAGCCCGTTGATGACGACCAGGAGTAGTTTAGGATGATCCTAGGCAGGAGGCCGACGCCTCTTTCGATCTGTATCCCAGTTTGTGCTAGCCTTCTTAAGGCAAACTTGTTTAACTTATGTCTGTACTTAGATATTATTGCTTTCACTGACTCGTCTATGATCAAGCACTTGTATTCGAGCCCTCGAGGCCCCTGGCTTGTAATATGATGCTTGTATGACTTATTTTATTTGTAGAGTTGTGTTGTGATATCTTTCCGTAAGTCCCTGATCTTGATCATACACGTTTGTGTGTCTCTACTCCTAATGGACAGTTGGTAGTCTCCGCCGGTCAATTTTCGTCCCACCTCCCCTGGTTTTTTTGGTACTTCGTCCCACCTCCCGCTTTCCACCGATCCCCCGCATTTTACCTCCCAACTGAGGAAAAAAACATCACTATACAACTCCGCCATCCTGAACCGCGCCGGTTCACAGATAGAAAAAACCCCTACAACGATCAATCACGGTTAACCTACAAATGATGGGCTGATCCATCTGATCGTCTTGACCTCGATCCCATTGCGAGCCGCGGTCATTCGTCCCCGCCCCTCAAACCCTTGGCCGCCGTCACAAACCCTGAAACCCTTGTCCGCCGCCACAAGCGCTCATACCGTAGGTCTCTTTCACAGCGTGCAGTCTTATCCCGGCGACGACGCCGTCCGACTGCAAAGGCAGGCTCACGTCCCCGATCCGTCGCTCTTCAGCGGACCTGCGTGCGATCCAGTCGCCGCCGGAGTGGCGATTGCATAATCAGGTGTGGCGTTTACATATTCCTACCTTTACAATTACTACTCTTACAAATCGGTTCCGTGGTCGTACTGCCCAAAATCTGGCATTGCGATCTCGGTTCAACTGTGCCATACCTCTTGAATCATCTCATTGCAAGGAACTAAGTTTTCGTGCACATAACTGACAGGAGTTTGGGCCTGGTGCCGGCCCCAGGGTGGGGTGTCATCAGCAGCAGCATCTGGAGGTTAGTTGACACAAATATAAGGTAGTTAAGAGGCTTGACTCTAATTGGTGACATGCAAAAGATAAGGTTTGTAATTGAGTGCAGCTACAGGCTGGATGAATAAAATTGTTCAGAGTGGGAAATAATGTCATCCTCCCATATGAACCACCGTTTTTAATGGAGCAGTTGACAGCCATACCTGTTTATCACTATTTGACAGCCCCAAATGCTTGCAGGTGGTGAATCATCAAGTGGCAATAGGCATCGGGGACGGTATCATCAGCAGGAGCATCTGGCAATCGCATCGAGTTTGCATCTCACAACTTCAGAGGATCTCCATTTTCCATGCTTGAAACAGCATCACATGCAAAAAGTGACACAAACATAAGGTAGTTATAACACTTTATAATCTAATAGGTTCCATGCAATAGTAAACAATCTATGTTTCTATGCCATCTGAAAAAAGTCAAGGGTCTTACGCCAATGTGAGCATCAGGTGGCTGAAAATGATTTAGTCCAAATACGACTCCATAACCAACAATCCATGTTACATTGACGGGAGACCATAATTGTTTTTGCATAGCTAACATTAATTTCCCATCAGAATTTCCCATCAGAATTCACTAGCAAAACCACCGTTTTTATATATCTGGTCCAGTATGTGCACACAACCTGTTTTGGTGCCAATTAAATATACTCATGCCAGCTTACAGTATATTCTCATTGCCAATACAGCAGTTAACTGATGTATAGCAATTAATTTCATAGGTACACATGGGCAATTAATTTCATAGGTACACATGGGTAATTCAAGAAGCAGGGCGGTTGATCAGCTACCAATGCCAATTAAATATACTCATGCCAGCTTACAGTATATTCTCATTGCCAATACAGCAGTTAACTGATGTATAGCAATTAATTTCATAGGTACACATGGGTAATTCAAGCAGCAGGGCGGTTGATCAGCTACCAGAAGAGGACGTTTCTACAGGTATGCAGCATTTCTATGAGAAAGTACTACACATGTGTTAACGAACATTCACAAGCTTAAATAGCGTGATAACTGTTGAAGTTAATTCTACGGGCATGCTTTAACCTATCATAATTAATGCATGATGCTTTTTAGTTGAAGATAACAATGCAAGCATCTTACCCATAGCTCAAAGTGGTGTGGACAATTCAGCTACTGTTACAGGTATAGAGCTTGTGTGACTATTGTTGGGAATGTTGCCATGTAGATACGATGTTTTTATCATTGTCCTTATATTCATGTTGGTTGTCATCCTACAGATGGAGAGCTTAAAGAGGATTCATTCACGGCTCTGAATACCAATGATTTGGATTTTAGTTTAGATGAATATGGTACTCTCTCAGCCTCATTACAAATGTCAAGATTGTTATAACCATATTTTTGTAGTGTATATTTCATTGATTTTTTGTTATTTACTGGGTATCACTATACAGGTGGAACAAGTTCACCACGGATTAAAGACCTTCATGATGGTTCGTTGTTGGGTTCCAACCATCTAATTCTACACTATCACCCTACTATTGGTCATTTTCATTAACAACATGTGCCTATGCTGATATATTGGTGTTCTACAGAGGGTGAACCTCCAGACGAATATATCAACGGTGGGACAAATCTATCAGGTACTCCCACGGATGTTTGTCTAACATCGAATATGACCTTATGTATAGATGTTGTGAGAAAGCATTACGATCTTTCTGTTTGATATTTTTGACATGCTGCAGGCGAAATCAGATGCGGGAATCAAAGTCATATATCAAAGGAACCTGACAACACACAAATGCTTTCAACTAAGGATATAAAAAAAATTCAAAGATGTCGTGTTACAAATAGAGGATCAACAGCGCTGCTTGTCGAAATTTGGTAATTTGTTTAACTGCAGGTTGATGAATAATTGTTAAGGCATTTAAGTTGTGGAACTGTTTTCAGGTATTTTGCTATATGCAATGGCTGTTTTTATTCACTAACTACCGTATGTTTAATATGCGTTGTAGACCATAAGGAACTGAACAAAGCCTTGAGGTGGGAAACTTATCGCATTAGCAAAAAACAGGGTTTGAAAATACAACAAGTCGATGGCCACATCGTTCAACATCGTTCCCTAGGTGATATCATGAATGTTCGTCAACCTGAGCTTGTTAGATGAGGTACATTAGGTAGTCATTGTTTATCTATTTGTATGCGTGGATTCCCCTTGGTATACCATAATATAATACTGACCCATCGTTCTGAATCAGATGACTTCAATGTCACAAAAGATAATGCTGCACTAACGGAAGAAGAACGCAAAAGAGCCCATAGAAACGCCCTGAGGAGAGCTTCTTATCATAGGAAAAAAGAACTTGCTCTTGAAGAAGATAAACTCCGAGCCATTAATTTGTTTGGTAAGAATCAAGTGTTCTAACCATTACCAAGAAGATAAACTCCGCGCCATTAATTTTTGTGTAACATTTATTAACCATGTTCAACCAGACAACGCAACTAGCTCTGCCTATACAACATTATTATCGCATCCTGATTCAGCATATACTGCTACATCGACAGAGACATATGGTTTGGTTAACGACAATGATCAAAATGGTAATTGACTTGTTAATAATGGATTCATCTATGTGGGAATATTAATTTTTACTTTCTACATTTAAACTATGGTTTCAATGACACCAGACATTGACGAGAATATACTTGAAGAAACATGTCTGGTAACCGAGGAAGATCGCAAGAAAGATCATATAAATGCACTTAGGAGGGCAGCTTATCGGAGGAGAAAGGATAAGTTAGAATCAAGTGAAAATCTACGGATGCTATCTAATTCAGGTAAATATTTATGTTATTAATTTAGGGTGTTTAATAATTGTCGTAGACATAACTTAATGTACTCGATGCTTGATCTTAATGCAAATTAATCATTGTTGGGTCCGAGAAGAATGTTCTCTTATTCATTTCTCACTAAAACAATATTTTCCAATGACAATATTACCGCCTCACTAATGATGCTTGCGCACATTATTTTAAAAAAGCCACGGCTGATATCCCTAAATATACAGACACATTCCACGATGATGCAACATTACCCCATCCGTCATTAGAAGCCTCCGGTGTTACCCATGACAACGAGGGATCTAAGAGGATACAGAGAAACTCTCGTAGCCGAGCATGTTATCACAAGAAAAATGAGGAACTAACGGTTGATGATAGAGATGATTTGAATGAAAAGATACAAGGGAAGCGCGTGCAGCACCGTAAAAGCAGGTCGGATATTGAGAAGGGGCAGTCAAGTGCTCAAAGGAAGGCCTGTTATGCTAAAAGGAAGAATACCCCGTGCAAAGAATCTCTCGCACTCCCTCGTCCAGCACCGTAAAAGCAGGTCGGATCTAAGGGGCGGTCAACAGCTGATAGTCTCGCGATCCCCCTCTCTCGGGCTGCCCACGATGATTCATCGGATGGCGACCCTCCTTCGGGCATGCCAAATTACGGTGTTTGCACCCCTGGTATGTAATCGATTTTCTTCTGTTCTGATGCAACTTCTCATCAACCTTATACTGACCTGATCAGGTCTTTGTCCCTGACTGTTCAACTATAATGCAGACCACATCAATGTGTTCCCAGAGCCCATCATGGGCGATGAGCCGACACCAGCCGAAATGATGGATGAGGAGTACTACTTGTATCGTGACCAAGGTATGGTCAAGTCTATTTTAGGAAGGCCAGGATCTTCATTGTAGTTGTAGTACTATGTCAATATTTTTTTCATGATCATGTTTCAACGAATGCCTATAGGATCCGATAATGACGCATTCGAGGATGACGAGGAAGCTAGCATGACGTCTTTTATATCTGGCGAGGTTGATCCATTAGACTGTGTGTACACAAACATACCAGACCACACCCACATCCTAAAGCTCGACACAAACTGCAAACACTTCAAGGCCAGAAAGTTTGTTTCTGAGACTGACGGATTCTGCTGTCGCAATGGACAGATCGAGCTAAAACATCCGGAACCAATCCCAGAGCTTATGAGGCTATGGTCCACCATGGATGCAGATTCCAGACATTTTCGTGAGAACATACGGTTCTTCAATGGGCATTTCGCCTTCACAACCCTTGGCGTCAGCCTTGATGAGAACTACACGAACATGAAGTCTGGGGTATGCACATTCCGGGTACACGGAACCATCTATCACAATGTGCATTCGTTCGGGCCTAGCTCGCGTCCTGAACATCTGCAGTTGTACTTCTATGATGACGACCCAACCATAACCCATCATAAGGCGGCCACAAATCAATTAGATCAAGAGGTCGTGAAGAAGTTAGTAGACATACTTAAAGAGAACCCTTACTCCCAGCAATTTAGGAGTTTGGGTGCACACAAGGGGAACCTTGATGGTTATAGGATAGACCTAAACACCGATAAGAGGCTTGATAAAAAATATAATAGACCTTTGTCATCTGAGGTTGCTGCAATTTGGGTTGAGGGCAGCGACCTGGCAAAAAGGTTTGACTGTAGGATAACACTTTATGGTAACAACAACGAAAGGCATAGCATACGCGTGTCATCCGAAGCATATGACCCGTTGTCTTATCCCCTATTCTATCCAAGGGGCGAACTAGGTTGGCATCCGAAACTACCTAAACGTAATGTTCCTTGGGAGGCTGTACTAAATCCTCAACTTGTCCAAGATGATGATGAGGATGCAGGTATGACATCTGTGTACCTTTTTGTTTCAATACATGAATTATTTCTAAAGGTAAGCATTGTTTTGATCATATACTATCGTGTGCAGAGGGAAATGGCAGGTTGTGCGTCTCCGTCAGAGACTACTACTGTTATATGCTGCAGACACGCCCTGCAATCTTCAATCCCATACTCTGTGGAGCACGACTGCTGCAACAATGGGCTGTTGACATGTACGTTAAGATTGAGAGCTGTCGGTTGAGGTGGTACAGGAAGAACCAGGCGCAGATTCGTGCCGACTTGTATAAAGGAGTGGTTGATGCCATCACTTCAAGGGAGACGCGAGCAAGCGCTGTTGGGGTTAGAATAGTGCTCCCTGGTACATACCCTGGTGGCGACTGCGACATGAAGAAGAGACATATGGATGCCATGGCAATTGTCCATACATATGGGAAGCCAGACATCTTCCTCACCATGACTTGCAATCCTAAATGGGACGAGATAACAAACGAGTTGCTGCCTGGTCAGACGGCGCAAGACCGACCTGATATTGTGGCTCATGTGTTCTATGGCAAACTAGAGCACATGAAGTACATGTTGTTCAAGAAGCATATCCTGGGTGTTGTGCTTACGCATACGTAGTTGAGTTCCAAAAAAGGGGCCTCCCCCATGCACATTTTTTGTTGATCATGGACTCAACATATAAGCTTATCGTCCTGGAACAGTATGACCGACTCATTTCCGCGGAGCTCCCAGACAAGCATAAGTATCCGGAATTGTATGCGATGGTGGTAAAGCATATGATGCACGGACCATGTGGTGCTCTCAACCCGAAGAATGTTTGCATGCAAGAAAATGGTTGCAAGTGCAGATATCCACGGGCGTTCAATGAGAACACAGCACAGGGGAAGGACTCATACCCAGTGTATCGACGGAGAGTCGATGGAAGACGTGCTAAGGTCAGAGGGAAGATGCTGGACAACAGATGGGTTGTGCCTTATAACCCATACCTACTGCAGATGTTCAATTGCCACATCAACATTGAGGTCTGCTCTAGCATTAAGGCTGTGAAATATCTTTACAAGTACATTTACAAGGGCCATGATAAGGCTTCTTTCAGCATCGATCAGCCCGACGCTGATGGTAACATTGATGAGATCAAGAGGTACGTTGACGCTAGGTGGGTCACACCTCCGGAGGCTATGTGGAGGATATTTGGCTTCCCACTTTGCGCCAATTACCCGCCTGTCTTGCAGTTGCCCCTTCATCTCCCTAATATGCACAGGGTTGCGTTCAATGCGCAGGCTGACTTGAAGAATGTTGTAGCCTCTGAAAATGCTTCAAAATCCATGTTAACGGAGTATTTCAAGGCTAATGTGGATCACCCTTGGGCTAGGCATATATTGTACAAGGATTTTCCCAGAAGCTTTACGTGGCAGAAGAAAAATAAGAATTGGAAGCCGCGGGTTGAGCGTTTTCAAATTGGGCGCATAGTGTCTGCCAATCCTGCCGAGGGGGAGCGATACTACCTGCGGGTGTTGCTTAACCATGTTACGGGCAAAACATCCTTCGACGACTTGCTCACCGTGGATGTCGTGCTATGTGGGAGCTTTAGAGAGGCTGCTGAAAGGTTGGGACTCATCAAGGCAGACAACACGCTCGACGACTGTCTTAATGAGGCTGAGCAGTGGGCGATGCCATGTTCACTTAGGAGGCTCTTCGCAACCATCTTGGTTCACTGCGAGCCAGGCGATGTGCGTGGATTATGGGATCGGCACTTCGAGGCTATGTCAGATGACTATCGTCGATCACGCACGTCCAATGACGAGGTGGAGCAGATGGTGTTGCTTGACATTAGGGGAATGTTGCAGTCAATGGGTAAAGACATTGTTGATTTCGCTCTTCCAAACATAGATGATGCGTTTGGCCCTACAGAGGGCGAGGCAAGAGAGGTTATCGAGGAATCAACCGTTGAGTTTGACATGGATGACACAAAATTGGCATCTTCACTCAACATGGAGCAGAGGGCCGCATACGATGAGATACTAGGGGCTGTTGAACGCGGTGATGGGGGTGTTTTCTTTGTTGATGGCCCTGGAGGTACAGGTAAGACCTTCCTATATAGGGCGATGCTTGCCAAGGTGAGAAGTCAGGGCAAGATTGGTATCGCTACTGCGACGTCCGGCGTCGCCGCTTCTATCATGCCTGGCGGCAGGACTGCCCACTCCAGGTTCAAGATCCCATTGAGTTGCGATGATGGAGCCTCGTGCAGCTTCACCAAGCAGAGTGGGACCGCCAAGCTGCTACGGATGGCCTCCTTGATCATATGGGACGAGGCCAGCATGACAAAGCGACAAGCGGTTGAGGCATTGGATAATAGCATGCGCGACATAATGGGAATACGTGACCGACCCTTTGGAGGAAAGACTGTTGTTTTTGGCGGGGACTTTAGGCAGGTTCTTCCGGTCGTCAGAAGGGGGTCGCGGGGCCAGATAATTGATGCAACCCTCCGAAGCTCTCATCTATGGAAGGGCATGCGTCAGCTTCGGCTCATCACCAACATGAGGGCTCATAATGACACGTGGTTTGCCGATTACTTGCTAAGGGTCGGCCATGGCACTGAGGAAGTTGATGATCAAGGCAACATAGTACTCCCTGAAGATATTTGTCTGCCGTCTACAGGCGAGGTTGACGACCTGGAGAAGCTTATTGAGCACGTATTTCCGAGTCTAGAGGACAACATGGCTGATTCGAATTACATGACATCTCGAGCAATCCTTTCCACAACTAATGACAATGTAGACAAAATAAACATCCGCATGATAGAGTGTTTTCATGGAGATGAAGTAATCTACCATAGTTTTGACAGTGCGGAGGATGACCCATATGGCTACTATGCTCAGGAGTTTCTTAATGGATTGACTCCTAACGGGCTTCCTCCGCATGCTCTAAAACTAAAGCTGAACTGCCCTGTGATACTTCTAAGGAACATTGATCCAGCTAATGGGCTTTGTAATGGCACTAGGCTTGTTGTTAGAGGTTTTGAGAGGAACACCATTGATGCAGAAATCGTGATTGGACAACACGCTGGCAGGAGGGTCTTCCTTCCTCGAATACCTCTCTGCCCATCTGAAAATGATATGTTTCCGTTCAAGTTTAAGAGAAAACAATCTCCTATAAGGCTTAGCTTTGCTATGACCATTAACAAGGCTCAAGGGCAGACCATCCCGATTGTTGGTGTCTACCTACCCAATCCCGTGTTCTCACATGGTCAGCTCTATGTTGCTTTGTCTCGAGCCACCGCGAAGAGAAACATAAAGACACTCATTCAGAAGGAGAAGCCGAAGGAGAAGACCAACAAGCATAAGGACAATCCAAGAAAGCATAAAAGAACTAGCGTGTCCTTACTGACCTCGATGAAGAACATCGTCTACAAGGAAGTCCTTACAGGTTGAAGACCCGTTAATATCAAGGCAGGTTTTGTAATGAGAGAGAAATTACTCATGCGATTGTCTAGACATGATGTAATTCGTTTTTCTACATGTATTTTTTAATATGTTATTTTGATAGCTGGAGGTATATTCGATCATCGCAAGATACGCACTGCAGTTCAATAATCAGCCGTCATATTGTCACCATCATCGCTGTTATGTTTTTTCTACTATTGTTTTTTATGTCAATGTACATGTTACATAGCGCTATTTAGTGTGTTAGCTGTAATCCAGATTTAATGATTGGCCTGCTAAATTCATTGCACATGCAAAGGGTCTTTTTTAATTAAGGCAAGTTATCGTACCTGTTCTTATTTATTTTGGTTATTTGATACTATGCTTGATTGTAAATTTACATATTATTCTGATATGTCACAACTAAAAGATTCAGAACGGTTTGAATTATAAGACCAACACACGAATAAGGGAAGTTTGTCCAAATTTTGAAATTATATTTTCCAGATGTACTTTTAATAATTAATAAAGTGCGTGTAATCCCATTTTCTAATAATTTTAAATACCCATTAGACTCTGTAGTTTGTGGCAATGCAAATGTCTGTTTGCTGAAGTGTGCAATTTTCGTCAAAAGTTATATTACCAGTACTTTCACCCAGCTATACTAATTAACTAACATTTCAATTCAAGTTACATATTATTCTTTTTCATTCCATTGGTTCATTTACGTTTATGAGTTTACTATTGACTCGACAGAAACAGTTCTAAACTTTATATTTGTACAAGGCTGCATTAATCTTGGACCTGACGAGGATTGCTTCAGGGAGCAAGCATCGTTTCATCGTTTTCTGGTCCATGAGAACTTGTGTTAGGCTGATATCGAGCATCGTGTGATGTGAAGCCTGCGTGGGACAGCAAGGATTCCACGAAGATGGTTGGTTGGTCTGAGGGTGGTCGACTTATAGTTGACCATGCCATGACTATTTGCTGTGCTGGCATCAAATAATTAAATGTTCATCGAAATGTGTATCCTTTTCTAGCTGCCATGTAATACTAGGAATCTCTTTATAGCTTTTGATGAGAGCATGCACTAGATTTATATGGAGCTCGAAGTCCATGATAAATAATTAAACCGCAGCAACATGAAACTATGAAAGAAATTACTATAGTTATTTATATAAAGCCTAAAGGATAACATTGGAGGACTTTTTGATGGATTTTTTATGTTGTTAATACGTTGTGACCTGTTATTTAGCATGCTGGTTATTTTTTATTGGCATGTTTAAAACATAGCCTCAAACCAATATTATAAATAAATTAATTTTACAAGACGCAGACTTATTAATATATATCCAAAATATAAGATGCCGATGTCCAGATATAATATCTGGAAACAAATAATATATTATCGGCATACTTAGTATTAATTTCGGCATGTGATCATATCCGGTCTTTACAAAATGGCATATTTAATATTTTTCATTGTAATCTAATACTTGGTTGATCACGCAGAATCACAAACATGATTCCAGTGAATATATAGTAATTTTAATCATATGAGTTGATTCATTTTTTGATTTTGTAATTATTGTTTCCTTATAAACATCTATAAAATGCTTCACCCTTTAAACAGCCAAACCCAAACCATACCGCTCTTGCACCCTTGCCACTACACCTATCTTTGACATGTCATCATCCAACAGCATCGATGGTGCTGATGATCATCAACAAGAACAAGAAGATAAGAAGGAGCTGCACCCTGATGAAGAACCGAGCAGAGATGGGAATGTTGGTGAGGGATCTGCACCAAGATGTAAGAAACAAAAGAAGAATGAGCATATCCTGCTTGTGCAATTCCCATCCATGCTTTCGTCGAACCATTTTGCTAACCTAATCCGACGTCGTGAGGTGCATCACATCCCTCATGCACATCTCCCCTCAGGCTGGGATATCCAGCGTAACACAGGGTCAAGTGCAGCGAGGAAAGACGTTTGGGGATCCAACAACTATGAGATTCTACAGGCACAGAAGCATACTAGCATGTTGGTGCAGGTTTTGATTGAACACATAAATCTTCTGACGAAGTTGGTCGAGAAGCTTATTCAAGAGAGGGACAAGAAGCCACGACCAGCTGACAAGGACGAAGCATAAGCAAATTTACAGTAATGTTGACATGATAGATTGTTTCTTTTATCATCCCGTGTAACCGTTCGGACTTGAACAATAATAAAGTTTGCTTTTCAGTTCATTTATGGATGCTACGTGTGTCCTAACTATGCTCAATGACAATGTGATTTTCCCTTAATTCTTATTTATAATTCCCTAATTACGCTCTAATTTCTTAAACTAATTATACATGACGATAGTGTGACAAAAAAACAGCTTAATTTCATAATATAATTTGTCATGCTAACTCTTAGCCGAAAGTCATAATTGTAGGCATGCACACTATCTCTCCCGTCTCTCTATCGGCACCTTCATTTGTACCTTCATTTGTCATTTAGACAGTCGTGATGAAAAATAATAAACTGGTTTCTCCCGTTGTGCAATTATATTATTTGATATAGATGATGATTGTAAAGTTATGTGTTAGGCATGATATGTCATTTGTCCCATAGCTACGCACGGGCAGATACCTATAGCAAAATTTTATATATCATCAAGTTAATGAAAAAAATAAATATATTATATTTAATTAATATATTTATGTGAATATAAGAAAGGTTAATAAATATCCATAAAAATGAAAGTATGTTTATCAAAGGCAAGTGATAAATCACATGCGTTTTCATAGGCAAGTGATCATAATTTTAATCATATCGAATATCATGGACCGATTTTGTTATGTACGTTTCCTTGATTAATACATCCCGATTCAATAGGTTGCCGAATATTACATATCTGAATATAGATATTTCACCCATGGGGGCCTAGCCAGCCAAAATCGGATTTTCATCACTTTTTCATTTTCCCGCCGCCCACCATGCTTATATAAATAACCCCCGCTGCCCACTAATTGTCTGTACAGCAAAAGTCATCTCCTCCACGACGACCATGGTGATCTCATACGAATCGATCACATCTAAGAGGGTGCTGGCGCCGGCGCCAGCTCCTGTCACCAGTACACTCATCTCCCCTCCGATGAACAGGCAAGATATAATAATCTTTTAGTACGTCTATTTGCCATCACTATATAACGGTTTTTTCTATTGAAATCATCACCGTTGTTTTGCAACTTGTTCTTTTATCTAAAAAGATGGATCACATGGGATACACTATAACATATTAATAGGCTTGGCCATCAAAACATCTATTGTCGGCTTGTTTTCATCTTGTATATTTGTTAAAACCAGTTGTAGCAAGCACTAACACAATCACCTGAGTATATTACTATTTTATTAGCATTAATTTATATAGTTCCATAAGTTATTAGATTCATGGTGTGGCTGTAATCTCATTGGGGTTGTTTCTTATAACCATTGGGTACTGCATGTTTTCAAATCCATATTTATCCCATGTGCAATAGTACTGATTGCAAAGTATGCACCAGGACAGAACATGAATAATATGTATAAATTTCACATGATTAGTGTTTGGCCACTAGAATGTTATGCTGCTTGTCTGCTAAATTTTGTGAACCACATGGAAATGCATTTTACCTGATCCTTTTGTTTTTTATACGCACAGGAACATCAATTTTCATCACGTCCAAACGGAACACATTTATCATAATTGCTGGATTATTCAAGCTAGGGTCACGTGGAAGGCTCACATCAAAGAGAATGGAATGGGAAACTTGTACCTTCAGTGCATACTACTCGATCGGCATGTAAGAATACTTTATAGCCCATATATTGTAAATACAATTTTGATATACATGTTTATTTGCTCATTGTTGTTATGTGTCATGATAATATGCTAGGGAACAAAGATGGAAGCGATTGCATACAACAACCAGGCAATCCGTTTCAACAGCGTTCTAGAAACCGGTAGGACCTATGATTTCAATCGCGTCGGTTTTAACCCCACAGAAATGTCAGATGGTCATTTCTGGTACCTAGCCATGGACTTTGTCGCCACGCTAAGTTCTACGACCGAGGTTATGATGTCGGCGCAGCAGATAACGTCGACAATTTGCCCACCGTGCTTTCCACAGTTCGCAGAAATATTTGAGCTATGGGACAAAACCATCACGGGTGCATAATTTAGTTTGTTGATTGTGCATATTACTCCGTACAACTCAGAGTCTCATTTGTGATTTAAATTTTGCAGATGTGGTTGCTATCCTTGCCTATGTTGGTCAGATAGAATTTAAGTGGGATGCAATATATAGGCGCCGCGTCCCTTCTCTCGAGATTGGCCTCATGAACTTTCAGTAAGCGCCAATTATAATATGAGTTTATCATGTGCTTATTTATGCAATTCTATTTCTGCAATGATACTCACATTTGTATTTGTTTATAGACGGCAGATAATTTTCTTACGTGTACGTGAAGAACACGTTGGGCCTAACTTCTGGCATTTGCAATGCACTGACAACCTGTTCGAGAAGTTTGCTGTAACTTATATACAGGTAAATCAGAGGCATCGTTGCTTGCAAACTATGAGGGAGAGCACATTCTTCTTCTCTCCCAACATTAATTATGATCATCATTATCTACAAGGTAGGGTATGCGTTCTATTTTTAAGTTGTTTTCAATAAAAATTTTCTGTAATACTATGTCACTACTATATAACACTTATTGTTTTCGTAGATATCCATGAAGCCAGTCTGACGACACTTGATGAAACACGTGCGTACGTCAATCGTGTTTTTCAAGGTAGGAACAATGGACGTCAGAAGTATCATAGCTGCAATTAGATCATCCTTGAGGGTTTTGGACGACTGACTATGTACTGATGCATAATCAAATGTCGCGAATAAATTGCTTCTACAGTTTTGTTATGGATTGAATTGAGAATTACCATTTTGGAATTATGATTAATGTATTATACATATGTATACTTTCATATTACGCAGTGATCAATATTTCGTCTTACGCTGTCGTCTTTTTCCCGTCTCTCCCCCACCATTTCTTTTTTCACACAAGCCAGGAAAGGTAACATCACACGCACGCAGCTGAGGGGAGCTGGAACTATATGGGTTTGAATATTATTTTTTGTTTTGGATTTATTAAACATTTGTTTCATGACGCATCATATAACTCGAAATATCAGGCCAATTATTACAGTAAAGGCTTGAACTACATAATTGGCAATACGAACTATATATACCTAACACATCAATGCCTACTTATCAACATCACGTTAAAAGAAAAATCACTTGTCGTAAATCTATGGGTGATGGAAAGTATGCACCTTATATTCAAAGCTTATTGAAAGTCAACAATTATTTCCTGCATGCTTTACCTGCAAATTAAAGTGGAGCTCGACCCTATTATCATGTTGTAATGGACTGAAGTTATCATAATGTTGTGGATCTTAATCTTACATGAGAAGGCATCAAGGCTCCCCCTGATTATAGATTCACCAAGGTTTTGTTGATAAATTAACACACTTACACTGAAAACAGGCATATGTAATACGATATATTAGTATCAAGGAAATCCCATGCTACCATGAGCACGACGAGTTCAAGAAAGCAGAAAATATGACATACCAGTCGAAATAGCTTCATGCTTAATGTCAATTCATACACATAACAACCAGAACAGATGTGTGTCTAGAAGCTTAGCTTCATAATAAAATCTGTCAAATCAAAACATCAAAAGGTAACTACAATGAATTTATATACAGTAAACCAAAACAGAAAAATAAAAGGCCAAAGCATTATTTTTCAGTAATAAAACAAGTGAACAAACAGTTCATTTTTACTTCACCGTTACAACTTTAATATTTTAATATACAAATCACAGATTGTATATATTGCATTTTTATACGCGAAAATTTTACACATCATAAAAACTATTTTGTAACTTAAAGAAATAGTAAAGAAACAAAATTGTTTTAAGCATGTTTGGATCTCTTACATCTTATCTGATTTATTAGCAGACGTACTCTGTTGCAATCCATCGGTGTATAAATTAATATGAGTTAATAAAGCCTCATTATTTCATTTGTCTGGGATAGAAAAATAAGATCATATTAAATCTAGAGATATGATTACCCTAATAATGATATAATGCTTGTACATACAGACGACCACGGGGAGGAGGAAAAGGAAGTTTCTTTTATTTCCCTTTCTGTTGTACTGACAAAACAAGTGTGCTAAAATAATGGAATCAGGAATATATTATCTGATACTGGGACTAAGATCAGATCCGTCCACAAGTAAAAATATTGTATACATGGAAATGAATAACTGCTTTATTTAAACGACGCTGATAATTTAGAAGGGAATATCAACTCTCCAAATTATTAGATGTCACGGTAACAAAATGATAAATTGCATCTGCCTACTATTTAACCACCCACACAAGTACACATATATCCCATCAGCAATTTCCGATCGAGAACTAAAGAACTAATAATTTTCTATCCAATGGAGGCGATCATTGGGAACGCTGCGCACGCACCCGAAGAGGGTGCGCCTGCCGCCCAGGAGGATGTTCCCGGTCCCCACGAGGATGTGCGTGTGCCCATGGATCTTTTGCCCCCACCAATGCACACCGTGGAAGATGCACTCCAATACATATTTCACAGTATCATGGGCATTCGAGACGAAGATACATTAAAGTAAGTTGTCTTATTATACATTATTTTGCTATATACCAATCTTGTTTGAACACCCTTTTACACAAGGAAAGTTAGCTAAATGGGCAATCCTAAAATATTCATAGGTACATGTCTACGTTTTTTTAGTTGGATCGGACGTTACATGAACTATGTCATGCAAAGCCCATGAAAACAGATTATAGATTCGATACGTGTAGATACATCTAGGTGAGGACAATCTGACCTCGTGCAATGTCATGAATTCGGTTTATAGGTTACTATGGACAATTAAGGTCTTTTCCTAAACGTTGTTGGGCATTTTTTCCAGCTCAATATGGATACGAAGCTCCTGGCCGTACCAGATCGACATCACCCTCCGAATGATCCAGGACACCCTTTTTCATAAAAAACTTCATCCCGAATGCTTCAACCTTGTTGTACGTAAGCTTGCGAGCGCTGAATTAGAGAGGACCGCAGGCACCAACTGGGTTGGGAGCAAACATTATTTCGACTTGCAGTTTCATTCTCAGTCATAGGCCTTGAGGTACTCCTGGATGACTCTAGGAGAGCGTATCACGACGCTGATTAACTATGTTGTGGTCCAGCCTCTTCCTAAATATGATGTGTTCAAGTCTATAATTGTAAGACACGCTCTTTCTTAAGGTTAATTTTACTTATTATAATTGCAATTGACATGTGTCGACCTGCCACAGTATCTACTACCGTTGAAACTTTCGGATTCGTCGTACGGGTTACTTGTAGTCAACCGGCTGAGGAGGAGGGTTGTCGTGATGGATCCATCCTTCAACATGTTTGATCCTGAAGATAGCACTCATAACATTTTGATGAGGAAGGAAATCACACTGCTGAAGGAAGAATTCAACACTGTGTTGCAGACTAGGATCGCTGATTGGAACACATAAATAATGGATTGGGAAGAAGAGTCCATGTCCTGTTCTGCTCGTCGGTAATCTACTAAATTGATCGCATACATAAGATGCAGACCATTATAATGTTTAATATTTTTTTTGACGCAGCAAACACTCCGGCTTCTTTGTGCTACAGGAGATGGCCCACCAGATTGGTCGTTTACGTAGCATGGGCTGGATGAACACTACCGTAAGTACTTAAATTATGAGTTGATGTTTGCTAATTATTATCCAACCAGTTTATTAAATGGTTGAGTTTTTGCGCCTTTCCTAGGATCCAATTCAGCTCAGACACCATGTTACGGTCTAGATGTTAATGTTAAAAGACAATGAAGTTGCTGCAAACGTCCCGCCAGAGATTAGAGCGGCTCTGAGGGTTGTAAGCAATTGAAGATGGACTGATGCATGCAGATATGCCAATAATATTTTTCTATAATTCAGATCTGTTTTGCATCGATTTGAATACTATATGGGGTCTTCTATTTACGTATGTTCACAAATTTTAGGATGTTTTGGTATTATCAAACTATTCAAACTTTATGATGTTTTGGTATTATTGAAGTTTGGTTTTATTACCATATTGTTGGATTATTAATTGATTTTGTTGCAACGTCCTGAATGAATCATTCGGTTGTTTGCCATGAATGAGCCGTTAGCCCCATCTGTGCAAGCTGTACATGGGTAATAGGGCTTGACGCTATATGAGATGAGTCGCTAGGGTTTAATGTTTTTCCTAAACTAGGCAAATGCATGTGTGTGCACAAGATATTTACATCCTTCAGCAGCAGCATTGCGCCTCGAATTGTGTTAATATCTATACTACTCTTAACCAAATGAACATTTTCTTTTCTATGACCACCCCATTATGTGTACCAAGATTAATTTAGTCCACCGGATTATCTAACGGCCTAAAACGGAGGTTATGATTGCACGTAGCATTTAACTGACGGACTATACTCTGCCGAGCGGACGAATATTCCCCTCTCGTGCCACGCTCCATTCACGAAAAATTCTGCCGAGATCCCCGTGCCCCTCTCCCTCACGTAGCTCTGTCCCTCAAAACCCCCACTGGTTTCCCGTGCCCCCAACCACAGCTAACTCTCGCTCCCAGCTCTCAGGTCGCCTACGACAAACCGAAGAAGGATGTGGAGGCGTACGTGGGTTAGATATAGTTCATGCGTGTCTTATGTATGCGATCGGTCGTTGATGGGGAGGGGGTGACGCATCAGGAGTTATCCATCTTCCTCCATTATCCTATACCACTCGATTGCCGGCACCATGCGCCTCTACCTAGCCCTTTGCTGTTACCTCTGCCATGATAAGAATTTAAGATGTGCATGAATACTGTAAGGAATAAGATAACGAGCAAGAAGCCGAGGTAGTGGATTCAGCATCTGGGTTGAGAGTAGGTCTTAGCCATGCTTCATGGTGCATGTGAAGATAAATTCAGCCACTGCCTCTGACAGGCTTTGTTCCATCGGCGGCGCGGTGAGATAGTAAATGGCAGGAGCGCGCGGACGGCCTGTTGTACGCTTACGGTGCCTTGGTGTGCATGGGCACGACTGCGCCCGAGTATGTAGAGTGGTTTCCTTTAATGGCTTGAAGCAGGCGTGTTGTCTTGGTGCCGGCTTTGATCTGCTTTGCTCACGGAGGATGCAGAGGGGTTGGCGGCTTTGGCGCTGGGAAGAGGAAGCTGGTTGTGCTTTCTCTTGTGTTTCAGAGAATATACTGTGCAACCTGTACTAATCCTTTGTGTCTTCCTGCTAATTCCTCTGTCTATGAAAGTTAATTCCTGACTACTTGTGTGCACGGATCAAAATAATGGTAGCAAGGAAAACTAGGAATATGTGGGACCATGATTAAACTCGATCTTTTTGTCTCCCTCACAAGTCTCAGTTTGGTTTGTACACCATATATGTTGGAGCTAATGTTGATGTGTAGTGATTTATCATCCATTTGATTGAAAGTTCAGGTGGTCTTGGGGACCTCTATGTGGCAGAAGATAGAGAGTTGGTGCCTTTTTGTTGCAAAATTTTAAAGCTTTCTAGGTAGTTCTCAACTTGATGCAATATTAAGTTGTTGTATGTGGTCCTAGGCTCACAACAAATGTTGAATTATAGCAGTGAATGCAAGTTTTATTCCATGTGCAGTACATAGCAGAAGTATAGCTTACTATACTTGTATAATTACTACAACTCCCACATTAACGCACGGGCAGCCCTAAATAGTAAAGTCCATACACGATATTGCAAAAGATCCATAAAGTCATGAATTATATTTGGCAAAAATAACTATATGTACTTATCATGTCAATGCCTACTGATCAACATCAGCGCTAAAATAAGTAGTTGATTTCATGCATCCAGAATTAGTATTGGTTACCTTTGGCATTCGGAAACCATGGAGAAATTCGAATTGAAAGCATTCATCGAACTTGTGTGGTCTCTCAGATATTACAACTGCAAAAAGTAAATTGAGACTGTACATTACTACCATAATATGGAATGAAGTATTAGTACAAACTGTTAAATCATACAAAAGTATCTAAGCAGGAAAATGATTATTGTGCATGCCGTGAATTTATTTTTGCTGTAGCTAAACTTTGGCATGCAAGCAATGAAAATCTTTTTATTTAATTATTACAATAATTTAATTATTTAGTAAGATATGATTTTTTACATCTTTTATTATTTATTAACAGGTGTGCATTTGATGGAAAAAAGGAAACAGATCTGCACCATCAACAATGGTATATATGGTAGAAAACAAGGTTATATATGGTATAACTATATTCAGCCATGATCTGCTACCCAGTTATTCTCCACATGTCCTACCTATATATGTTAACCTTGTCTGCCATCCGTCCTCCCCCTCCTTGTTGTTCGTTCGGCCATCACAACAGCAGACCTCGAGGAAAATTACCCAAGGAGTACCTTGTGTAAGCAAGGACCATCTAGAAGTCGAGTTCCTCTAGGTACGAACAATTCTGGATCTTTATCTTCTCTAAAATTGTAATAGTTGTTATATTAGTATGTTTTATCTTGCATTTTCTGTATGTTCACCTTCAAAATTATAGCATGGATTCATAACACGTGATTTTCTGAAGCACATTTTATATCAATAAAAGCATGCATGCAATTCTTAACATGGCAGACAACAAACAAATAAACAAACACTTATGAAAAACTTGAAATTATGACTGTCAGGATAATAAGTCCTTTCATGTAATAAAAGCCATGTGCGTTGCACCGGGTCTACAAAATGTAAATCTATGCTTACACAGTTCGAAAAAACTACGAACAATCATCATTGCAACCAGTCAAACAGCCATATTAGAACAAATAATTCAAACATTTTTGGTTAAAAATATTTGTCAAATATGTAGTATCTTTTAAGTTTGTAAATCCCATACCATTCATAGGAAACATACACATGGATATGCTCTAACTGGATTTTCCACATGGCAAGTTGAAGTAATTTTTGTTGTATCAAAAGTATTGTGATAATATTTAAGATCAAACTTGATGAATGATTTCAGATTAAGTAGTTAACAAGACAATACAAATAGATCTCATTGTTGCATGCCTAAGGCTCAAACCCAATAATACACATGCACCCATAGTGAACAATAACCAGATAATTCATGTGCAAAATCATTCAAAAACATTGGCTGCATGTTCTCCATTAATAATTCACAACCAACAGTCAAGTCATGTTCGTATGTAAGTTTCATAGCTTCATATATATTGAGCCTTATATGGAAAAATAGTTGGAAATTAATAAGTCAAATTAAATTGATGGTCATGGTTGGCTGTCAATTAGTGTCAGTGTTGGCAGGCAATTATACAACTAACCATCGAGAAACGAAATTGCTACTTAAATTCATTGCTGGTTAGAATAATAGATCCATTATATAGTTTACAGAAGCTTTTAGAGATGAAGACTCATCTTAGTATAGTCGTAGGTCCGGCCGGTGACAGCGTTGGGGACTTGGCAAACCACGCCATGCCTGGTAAACACTGCAACATATCAATTTCCTATGTGTGAACTAATTATCCATAACTACCTTAATTAAAGTAGTAGTTACTTAGCTCAAAAACTAAAAAACATTTTCCATACCCCACAATAGTTCCATCTACAAATAAACAGCCAAACATCCATTGACAACCACAGTGCTAACAAGTATCAAAATGCGCACACCTCATAGCAGATCATATTTATGCTATAAATATATATATGATTGAGTGGAATAGTTAAGAGCTCGTGAAAAAGGAATACTGAACATTCCAGTTTTGTATTTGATGAGCAATATGGAATGTGATGAGCAATAACAGCATACCTAGAGCTCTCGTTCTTTCTCAGTTTTACATATTGCCCGGAGCTTGACACCATTCATCCTTCGAATTGTACTGCCTAATATGTATTGTACTGCCACCATCAGTTATATATTGGCTACTTCATAAAAAAATATCTGTTAGTGTTGGTTCACCAATAACATGTATGGCAAGCTGTTTTCATGCATCCAGTATTAGTATTGGTTACCTCTGGCATTGGGAAATCATGTAAAATATGGAATTGAGATCATTCATCGAACTTGTGTGATCTCTCAGTAGTTACAACTGCACAAAGTATTTGTAGACTGTACATTACTACAAAAATATGAAATTAAGTAATATTACAAAAATAGCTAAGCAGTAAAAAGATCAGTGTGCATGTCGTGAATTCGTTTTTTCTGTAGTTAAACTTGGCATGCAAGCAATTAAAAGTTATTTATTTAAATAATACAAAAATTTAGGTCTTTAGTAAGTTCTGATTTTGTACATATTTTCTAAGTTATTCCCAGGTAACCTTTAGTTTGAAAAAGGAAATAGAACTGCACCTTACAGGTATATATGGTAGATAGTTTTTAAGCCATGTTATGTTATCCAGTTATCCTTCGCATGGCCTAACCTTATATGTTAACCTCCTCTGCCATTCCTCGCCCCCCTCCTTGCTTTCCCTTCGGCCATCACAACAGCCAGACCTGGAGGAAAATTTCACAAGGAGAACCTTGTGTAAGCAAACAACATCAAGGAGGTGAGTTCCTCTAGGTATGAACGATTCATGATCATTATCTTATCTTAAGGTATAAAAGTTGTTATATTAGGATCAAGTTTGGTTGATGTATAGTATCGAAAGTATGTTTTATCGTTCATTCTCTGTATGTTCACCTACAACATTATGCATGCAAATCTGAACACATGATTTTTTGAAGCACATTTTATGGCAATACAAGCATGCATGCTATTATGAACATGGCAGATAACAAACAAATAAACAAGCACATTACAAACCCTGGATACCAGTAAAATTCATTAGTTCCTTTTCTTTGTTCAGTTTGTGGTCTTAAAAATTTTTGACCAAACAAAATTACGAGAAACTGTGATATGTCTGGAAGTATAATGGAAGAAAGGTGTCTTGTAAATATGGCAGCAAATTATCATATTGATCATGTACATCAATAAATAAATGCATACCAACCAGCTTATCCTATAACTAAATGCATATCAATCATGTACACCAAATAAGAACACTTATCTTCTTTCTGGTGTTGCTGAGTATTTGCATTTAGTGAGCATCACTGGTAGGCCTCAAGCGTCCCATAGATGTCCAACATCAGTAGATAAAAACATGCTTAGTCAGATTGATACTCAAAAAATTGCCCTTCGTGCTGAAAAGGCGGCAATATGCTCCATGAGTTAGTGTCGCAATGGGAATAGATAAAAGCTACGGTCAATCCCTAAAAAGTTGTTCCTTTATGTTCGCAAGCAAGTCCTCTGCATTGGGCAACTATAGGTCGCATTATCAAAAGTCACAGATATAGAAGTAAAGGTGTTGATCGACGACACGGAGTGCCCAAGCAAGAATAGTGCACTGAATATATTATACACATAGATTTTTAATTCTTTTTGTTAGAAGACAACATTCCATATTCTAGATAAGAAACCATATATGTAACTAATTCACACACTTTACTGTTGTGTGTGCACCATATAACCTTGTGTATGTTGACCGTATAGCGTTATGTATGTTCACCATATAAGACGCAAGAAGCCGACAAGAAAACTAGCCACACCTAAATAACTGAGGTACAAAACTTAAACTGCAGCTAGCCGCATGCATGTTTCACACTAAGCTGATGCTTTTGCTACATACCTCATTAAAAGTGCATGTAAACCCCCTTGTTGCTATGTCAGTCAATACTTAGATGTAAGGGTCTATTGCTATGTTCAGTTAGACTTAATGCAATTGTATCTTAATTTGATTTCAAGCTTGGAGCTATTTTTTTAATCAAACCTCCAAATTATGCAGAATAAAGAGTCTGATCAAGTAACTAAACTGTCCTAAATACTTAGCAAAGTTGGCTAGTTCGCATCTGTAGGATCATAAATTATAAAAATAGTAAGAAAATAGGATAAAATATTAAACAAGATTAAAACATGCATGTCCCCAAGACAAGAAAATGGAAGGTATTACGTAGGTACTATGCATGACCGAGATTGTATCTACCAGGGGAGTATTTGTAGTAGCTTGGGCAATCGTCAGAAGAGTTGACCATGCGCAAGCAATCTGAAAACACTTCTCGATCGATTGATAGTCTCAAATCCATCTCTCTTTGTTGGGGAACGTAGTAATTTCAAAAAATTTCCTATGCACACGCAAGATCATGGTGATGCATAGCAACGAGGGGGAGAGTCTGATCTACGTACCCACGCAGATCGCAACAGAAGCGTTGACACAACGTAGAGGAAGTAGTCGTACGTCTTCTTCCCGATCCGACCGATCCAAGCACCGTTACTCTGGCACCTCCGAGTTCTTAGCACACGTTCAGCTCGATGATGATCCCCGGGCTCCGATCCAGCAAAGCTTCGGGGAGGAGTTCCGTCAGCACGGCGGCGTGGTGACGATCTTGATGTTCTACCGACGCGGGGCTTCGCCTAAGCACTACAACGATATGATCGAGGTGGAATATGGTGGCAGGGGGCACCGCACACGGCTAAGGAACGATCTCAATGATCAACTTGTGTGTCTATGGGGTGCCCCCTGCCTCAGTATATAAAGGATGGAGGAGGAGGAGGCCGGCCAAGGCTATTGGTGCGGCCAGGATGGGAGTCCTACTAGGACTCCAAGTCCTAGTAGGAGTCCATCAAGAGGGGAGGAAGGGAGAAGGAAGTGGAGGAGTAGGAAAGGTGGCCGGCCCCCTTTTCCCTAGTCCAATTCGGACTAGAGGGGAGGGGGGGTGCAGCAGCCTTTTTCCTCTTCCCACTAAAGCCCATCAAGGCCCATTAATTCTCCCGTAACTACCCGGTACTCCGAAAAATACCCGAATCACTCGGAACCTTTCCGATGTCCGAATATAGTCGTCCAATATATCGATCTTTACGTCTCGACCATTTCGAGACTCCTCGTCATGTCCCCGATCTCATCCGGGACTCCGAACTCCTTCGGTACATCAAAACTCATAAACTCATAATATAACTGTCATCGAAACCTTAAGCGTGTGGACCCTACGGTTCGAGAACAATGTAGACATGACCGAGACACGTCTCCGGTCAATAACCAATAGCGGGACCTGGATGCCCATATTGGCTCCTACATATTCTACGAAGATCTTTATCGGTCAGACCGCATAACAACATACATTGTTCCCTTTGTCATCAGTATGTTACTTGCCCGAGATTCAATCGTCGGTATCCAATACCTAGTTCAATCTCGTTACCGGCAAGTCTCTTTACTCGTTCCGTAATACATCATCCCACAACTAACTCATTAGTTGCAATGCTTGCAAGGCTTAAGTGATGTGCATTACCGAGAGGGCCCAGAGATACCTCTCCGACAATCGGAGTGACAAATCCTAATCTCGAAATACGCCAACCCAACATCTACCTTTGGAGACACCTGTAATGCTCCTTTATAATCACCCAGTTACGTTGTGATGTTTGGTAGCACCCAAAGTGTTCCTCCGGCAAACGGGAGTTGCATAATCTCATAGTCATAGGAACATGTATAAGTCATGAAGAAAGCAATAGCAACATACTAAACGATCGGGTGCTAAGCTAATGGAATGGGTCATGTCAATCAGATCATTCAACCAATGATGTGACCTCGTTAATCAAATAACAACACCTTGTTCATGGTTAGGAAACATAACCATCTTTGATTAACGAGCTAGTCAAGTAGAGGCATACTAGTGACACTAAGTTTGTCTATGTATTTACACATGTATTATGTTTCCGGTTAATACAATTCTAGCATGAATAACAAACATTTATCATGATATAAGGAAATAAATAATAACTTTATTATTGCCTCTAGGGCATATTTCCTTCACTCTTCTCCTAAACCTAACGTAGTAGCAGTACACGCTCAAGTAGCTAGCCCTAAATTACAGCAAACCGCAGACCTCCGGCCATTAGAGGGGACGGGGGAGGGGGAGGGTCCGTTTGTCTCACCTTGCCGCGGAAGTGGGTGTGGGGGAAGGGGGGCGGCGGTTTGGTTGCGGAAGACGGCGGAGTGGTAGACGATGTAGACCACACGCTGCACCACCGTGACTGCACCTCGTGGTGGTGCTTCTTGCCGGCGATGAAGACGACTGGCTGCACCACCGTGGCCCGTGCGTATGCCGTCGGGAGCCGCCTCGAAACAGAAGGCGGGGAGGAGATCAGGCAAGGGAATCCACAAATGGAAGAAGTAGATGAGGAAAGGGTTCGGACCAGCGTACCGTAGTTTCTGCCGTTGCAGATCGAAGCACCAGCAACGAATCTTGAAATCTCCCCGCACGTCGGCCCACCTCCCCGCTTCGGATCGACCTTGAAATCGCCGGAAACCAGCAACGTCGCGGATCTGGACCGACCACGACCGGATCCAGCAGCCGCGCATGCGCGATGAAGCTCATTGTGTGCGTCCCCTCCGCCGCACACGGCTCGCCGGAGACGCATCTGTCGCTGGGCGGAGTCTTGGTCATTGCGGGAAAGGAGACGTGCGCGGTGATGCGTCGGGGGGAGGTGAGAGGGCGATAGGTGGCGACTGAGTGGAGAGGAGAGGTGAGTGGAGAAGGTAGGAGAGGGCCTGATGCGGCGTTCGCCGGGCGGAGCCGCGCGGCCGCCAGCCCGTACGTGGACGCACGCGACGTCGCGGCGGCGGATGGGAAGTGGGGCGAGGGGGGAGTGAGTGGAGGGGAGAGGAGCGAGTGGAGGGGAGAGGAGCGAGTGATTGGATAAGGGAGGCGGCGGGGTAGGTGGAGAGGCGGGGAGGTGGGCCGACGCGCGGGGAGGTGGAAAAGCCGGGCGCGCCAGGGGAGGTGGGTCGTCGCGAGGGGGGCTGGGCCACGTAAACGTTTCGTCCCGAATGGGCCGGCTTTTTTTCTTTTCTGATTCATCACTTTTTTTCTCTTTTGAAAACCTAACCGAAAAAACTTTGAATTTCAATATAACTTATTGAAAACACGAATATTTTTTAAAACAGTGAGCAAATATGAAAATACCGAACAATTTGTTCAAACATGATCATGTTTTAAATTTTGAGAATAAACTTTAAAACAAATAATAATTTTGTCAAATTTAGTAAAATTTGGCAAATCGAAAAGTTTTTGAATCTTTGAAGTTTGTTGGAAAATGATATCCATTTAAAAAGAACCCGAACAAATTTGGAAGCCTGAACAGTTCTTTACAAACACAAACATTTTTTGAATATTGAGAACAAACTTTGGAAATCATAACCTTTTTAAAAATCCAGAATATTTTCATAAACGTGAACAATTTTTAAAAATATGAACATTGTATTAATTTTGATAACTAATTCCAATAAACAATAACTTTTTTGAAAATCCATTACAGTTTTTGAAAAGTCAGAACATTTATTGGTAAATCCATAAAAAAATTCTAAAAACCTAATTTATTTTAAAAATATATATCAGTTTTCTTTAAAAAGCAATAACACTTTCATATTTTGAATAAAATATTATGAAATATGCAAACATATTCTGGAAATCAAGAACATTTATGTAAAAAGAAAAAAGTTTTTTCAAATGTCATGACCATTTTTTTAAACTTCTGAACATGTTTATATAAACATGTGGTATGACATTTATTTAAATAACATATATTTCTAATAATATCAAATAGGTTATCTTTTTTGCATACAAGTAAGTTGTTTTACAATCATTTTTATATTTATTATATATTACATATAATAATATGATGAAGTAGGGAATATCATTTATATTTCATCATGGTATACTTGTTATTAATGTTGGGATGATTTTTGTTGTAATTATTTTTTTACCTCACAAAATGATATTAAACAAAAAACAATGTAATTATGTATTTGTAATTAAACAAAATTGTATATATATAAACATGGTTCAAAAAAATAAATATTTTTATGCTTGTTACATATATTAAGGGTAACACAACAAAATCATATAAAAAACAAATATACTTTGTTAATTTTGGGTTGTTTGTTTTAGTTTTTGTTTGTCAATTTTCCATAGCCCATCATTTTATTTAAAATAGTTTATATGATTTCAAACGCCTTCTAACTTAAATGAACATTATAGTTTGTTGTTTTCCCCGAATTGTTCTATTTGTGAAATGATTTAAGCAGCATATTTTTATAATATAACCAAATGCTTTTCTTATTATCCGATAAAACTGTTGTTTTAGTTTCAGTTACAGTTCTATTATATATTATATATAGTTTTATAATGCCGTGAAAAATATTTAATATATTTCATCATAGATATAAATTGATGGGTTACGACATACGCACTGAGGCAACGATGACAGATCGCACTGAAACACCGCGAGAAGAGGTGCCTAAAGCTAACCTTACTTTGTATCTATATTCTATGTGATAAAATGAATGATCTATTTATATTCTTGCTTCTTCAGAATATAGTATACATGGATATGGACTCTGGAGGTGCATGGAAAGATTCCTTTGTGGGTTCAGATGCAATATCACGGCAAGGGGCTGAAAACCCACAACATAATCACGTCGATGAGGTTATCTCTCATAATAAACCAAAAAAGGATGCTAATTTACATGTTATCCCACAAGGTATTTTTAAATATTATTATCAAGAATTTTTGGTGATATTGCCTTTTGTATTCAACAAATTTGGATTTTATTGTTCACTAAGCTGGCTCACTTTTTTTATGAATTTCATAGACTATGTTTGTACCCCTAGAGATATTACAATCATCGAAACAATCAAGTCTGTCCCTAAGAATACCCGGTTTGTTGACATTGGAGATGCCTTGTTATCAACTGACGATTTGGAATGCCTTATAAAAAATGACATGTTCTTACATGACGATGTAAGACCAATTGCACAAAATTTGTAATTAATTTATTATATATAATATCATAATTTATATATATAATCTAATGGTTGTTTGCAGGTGATAAGTGCTTACATATATTGCATGCTTGCTCACGAGCATTTACAAGACAGGGCGGGTGAAAAGGTACACATTATTAGCACATTTGTATCGGGCCAGATAAAAGAAGATGGGGAAAGAAACATAGACCCATCAAAATATCGTCGCATTGTGCGTCATGTTAATACTTATCTACAACAAGATATGGTTAGTTTTGTCTCGTAATCCATGCATATAAATATGTATTGTTTTTATTTAGTTCATATGCTTAATGATTTACTAATAACTATATCTAATTTTGACTGTGACTTGTATCTTATTTACACCAGTTATTCATCCCGACTAACATGCCGGGCTATCATTGGTATCTAGCAGTTGCCAACGCCAAAAAACGAGAGATCCAAGTATTGGACTCACTTGGTGAGAATGTCAAACGCAATGACCTTGCTACTACAGTAACTATCTATTTATTTTCTCATCTTAACATTTATTTTGTTTGACTTCATCCATACCATCTCTCATATACATACATACATACACACACACACATATATATATATATATATATATGTATGTATATATATATATATATATATATATATATATATAAAAGTTACTAGGGCTCAAGAAATGGCTGAAACTTGCAGAGCATAGTCCGGAGTTTATCAGAGGTCATAAGTGGCCTGATCTCAATGTTACAAAATGAACGGTTGTAGAGAAAATTCATGAGGCAATACAAACCGATAGGTAAGCACTTGTGATAATGGTTTGTTTTTAAATTCATTTGTGTGGCATTCTGAGGCATTATTTTATCATATTATAGCGCATCATGTGGATTGTTTATGCTAAACTATATGGAATACTGGTCATCACATGGACTGTCAGACCAGTTCACGCAGGTATTTCAGTTTTATACATTATCTCAAAAAAAATTATCAAAATATTTTCTAAATTGTTTTCATAATTTATTTGTAGGAGGATATGAAACATTTTCGGCAAAAATTAGCAATTATTTTGCTCGATTCAGATCTTAATAAGCTAAGAGGATGTCCCATGTACCATCAACCTGTCAACGAAGAAACTTTAGCTAATTCTGATCTTGAGATCCTGGATAATCCTTCTGACGTGGTCGAAGAGAAACGTCCTGCCCCAATCACTATCATTCCCACGGACCAACGTGAAATACTTGTCGGCCTCTGCAATTTGATCATGTCGATCAATGATGCTGGGTGTTTGGAGTAAGTATCATGTATCAATATTTAATGTGCGGATGTATATTATTGTTCTTCTTACCATCCAAATTACAGGAAGGTATGGGTCCGGAGCTCCACACCCGATCCCATGAGTTTAACTCTTAAGAAACTTCAGTGCATACTTAACATGGAGCAGCCCATGGACAATGATTGCTTCAACACCGCCATGCTTATGCTGGCATGTGACGAGGGAGCATTGTTCACAGACCCTCCTATACACTACATGGATCTACGATTTTGTGTAAGTTACCGTAACTCTTCATTCTAGGTGCCATTAGTATCAAAATGTTGAAACAATATGTCTTCTTTTACTTAGTCCATGCTGCTAGAGTCAACACGAGGTCAAAAGTTTTGTGAAAAGGAAACTATCCAGACATTGGCAACATTATTTGATAGCTGGCCTGGGATGGAGACCGACATCTCATCTTGCAATAAGGTAAATAAAATATTATGTCCATTGTTATCATGCTTTGTTTTTGTTTCTAATAGCTCCACTTGTAGATTTATCTTCCCTATGCATCTCTCGGCCGATACATATTGTACGTCATCAACAAAGAGGCACGTCGTCTATATATTATGGATCCTATTCAATCATCACAATCGTCAGAGGATAAAAACTTGAGGCATTCACTGAAATTAAAAAGTTTTGCAAGGGATTTCAAAGAAGCACTCGAAATAAAGCTTCCTGGGTGGAATTCCGATATATCTAAATGGCATCGTTTATTTCCGGCCGGTGTTCCAACGAGTATAGACGGGTAATGAATTCATAACAAGATTATTTACTTTTGTTATCATTATATTATTTATATTATTAATTTCAAGTTTTTTAGGAATGTGCCTGGCTATTTTGTTTTTCATTTTATGCTCTGGTGGAATGGTAAAGAATTGGTCAAGCCGGTTTGCGTGGTGAGAAATGTGGGTTACATGTTTTAAGACTTTCGGCGTGAAATTTTCATACTAACTATATTTATTTATTCTGCAGGATGGGTATGAATTGAGGAAGCATTTTTTATTATACTTGCTAAATCATCGTGGGAATGAAGCTAGAGGAAACTTTCCTGATATTGTGAAAAAATTTCTTAAGCGCATCATCTAGATATTAATATTTTTGTAATAGATATTAAGTTGTAACATCACTTAGTTTGTTACATTGCAATAATGGACTTCAGTTTGTGTTACATGTTAAAAATGTGACAATGTAAAGCAACGTGTAACTCTGATAAAATATATCAAAAACCCGTGGCAACGCACGGGCATTCTACTAGTATAATTAGTGTACGATCAAATCGAGGGCGTCACACTTCCACACTGGCTCCAATGTAGCCTAGTCGATGGCTTTGTTGTCCAAGCAACCAAAACCAAAACTACATGCAAGAGATTTTTGAAGCCGTCGCTCCAACTTCTTACAGGTCGTGGACGCCTAGTTGACGACGAGGCTACAAAGCCGTCAAAGCCACCACAAATTGACAAAAGACCGGACCTTCAAGGCATCGCCCTATGGGGAGCAACGAGGCACGTCGCCGGTGTACATGAAAAATGTACAACAAATATTAAATAAAAGTAGCATCGTTGACATGTGTATACAAAATATGTTAAAAAATGTGTATATATAAAAATATTTGTATATTTTTTGTACAACAAATATTCTGTATCTAAAAAATGTTAAACATGTAGATAAAAAAATTCATGATGCATACAAATGATGTACATTGTGAATTAAAAAAAAGTTTATTGCAATTTTAAAAATGTTCACTATGTATTAAAAAATGTTGAGAATGTATTTAAAGAATATTAATCTTGTATTTGAAAAATGTTAAACATGTATTAAAAAGTTTATTACAATCTTGTATTTTGGAACGGAGGGAGTATTAAAATATGTATTAGATATATACCAAAAAAGTATAATGTGTATGAAAAAAGTAGACATGAAAAATATTAGTTTTTTAAAAATATTAATCATGCATTTTAAAATGTTAAACGTCTATATAAAATATGTTTCTTATGTATACAAAAAATGATGAATGTGTACTGAAAAAAGTTGACATGTGTTAAACAAAAAGAATCCAATAGAAAAACAAATAAACAAAGGAAAAAAAGAAACCTAATAAAAACTTTAAAAACAAAAAAATAAAAACCATAGAAAACCAATGCAAAGGAATGAAAACGGAAAGAAAACAAAGAAAACCGATGAAAAGCAAGAAAGGACAATGAAAATGAAGAAAAAGTAGGGAAGAACAGCACACAAAAATGAAAACTGAGAAAGAAACAAAGAAAAAAAAGTGAAAGATATGAAGAAAAACAAAAAAATGAGAAAGTTTTTTTTAAACATCAGTACAGACACAAGCGCTCATATACACGCGCATACACTGAGCCGGCATATCATCTTGAGATTTACGAAGTCATCGTAGGCGCCTCGTCGTCGACCGGAACGTCTCCTTCCACTGAAAGCGCATCGCCAGAAATCCTGAAATAAATCCAAAAATAATGCGAGCACCATGATTTAAATCCTGGTGGGTTGGGGATATCACTGTCCACCTAACCAACTCAACCACAGGTTGATTCACAAAAAAAAAGAAAAAGTTGGTGAAGAAACAAAAAACCAAAATAAAGAATAAAAGAATAAAAAAACAAAAAAGTCGGGAGAAGCAAGCGAGCACGACCTAATCCATCTAAAAACCCGTCAAGAAAACCTAATAATTCTAAAACTACAAAACAAAAAAAAAGACGAAAATGGACTGGCCAGTAGCTACATGTGGAGGAAACCCTTCAGACGAGCTAGAAAAGAAAAATGTGTCTCTATTCAAAAAAAATGAGGTAGGCATGTTTTTTTTTTGAGCATCAGTACAGACACAAACGCTTATATACACGCGTATACACTCACCCCTATGAACACACACACGCACACCCTACCCCTATGAGCACCTTCAAAAGACTGAGCCGGCATATCATCTTGAGATTTACGAAGTCACCGTAGGCGCCTCGTCGTCGACGGGAACGTCTCCTCCCACTGAAAGCACAGGAATAATGCGAGCATCAGGATTTGAACCCTGATGGGTTGAGGATACCACTGTCCACCTAACCAATTCAACCACAGGTTGATTCGCAACGAGGCAGGCATGTTAGTTAGTGCATTAAAACAAACTACAATTTAAAATGATAATCTGGAAGAGTGCGGAAGAGAAAACGAGAAAGCAAGATCTGTGCAATGACAACTTGTCATGAGGTCGGCCATGTATAATGTATCGATCGATCATGGGAAGCACGAAGGCACTAATAGGCGAGTCATGCCCGGGTACGGAGGCAGCAAGGGACTTGTGCTCACGTAGAAGGAATCACCAATAATTAACTGAGAATCTCGCATGTCAACTCATCTATATTGCGTTGAACTTCGCCAGCTAAAATATGTCAAGAAAACTTAAATTTGTTTTTTCTTCACAAGATTATGCAACTCTATATGATTTCACAAGATTAAAATCTCAACTGTTCGTGCTCATATCCTCGTATTATTTGAGTAGTTTCCAATTGGAGTAAATAAAATACTACTGCAAGAGAAGCATACTTTTGTGTGGCTAAGGATCGGGAGTCAACTTAGCACGACTCCAGAATGAACCAGGTGCGATGTACAGTACAATCAATCTTTTTGGATTCCAAATTTGCCAATTAATTGAACGGAGCACAGCTACTTGAATCACCCTGCAATCTCTCCTCTTTCCCAATGTTTCATGGCAGGCCATAAACAGACATACTTTTTTTTAATATAAAAAAGCGATTGGAAGAGAAAGTCTTTGCTTCTTCTAGCTCCCGGTATATATATCCCCACCCTGGTCTGGTTGTAGCGATATCGTTCAAGACGATCACAGAGCCAAACATCCACCAACAATACCCTTCGTATCCTTTGGATCTACGCGGAGGAGACATGAAGGCCAGCTCCGGAGCATTGCTCGCCGTCATGGCGGTGGCGGCGTTGGCCACGACGGCACTGGCGATCGACTACACGGTCGACGACTCCCTCGGCTGGGACACGTACGTCGACTACGAGAAGTGGATCGCCGACAAAGTCTTCATGGTCGGCGACACCATAAGTACGTGCACAAACTTCCTATGATCTATAATCTACATGTTTTCTTCTCGACGGTAGGGTAGCGTGGTATAACTCCGGCGGCGTGCATCAACATGACAGCGTTCAAGTACGAGCCGTACCACAACGTGCTGGAGGTGACGGAGGCGGACTACGGCAGCTGCGCCACGGGCAGCCCCATCTCCACCCACTCCGGCGGCAAGACCACCTTCGAGCTCGGCGAGACCGGCACCCGCTACTTCATCTGCGGCATCCCCCGCCACTGCACCAACGGCACAATGCACCTCAAGATCAGCACCGTGCCGTACGACGCCGCCACCGCCGCCAAGATGGAAGAAGCAGCGGCCGCAGCCGCCCCTTCTCCGGCCTCGCTCCCCTCCCCTCCCGCTGACACCTACGCCGACGCCAAGGCCGCGCCGGCGGGCGCCCCGACCACCTCCACGCCCGCGGCCGCGTCTGCGTCCGCGCCGCGGTATCAGCAGCCGGCGGCGGCCTTGGCCGGGCTTGCGATCGCTGCTCTTGTGGCCATTGCCGCGTAAGTTGACGATGAAGCAACAAACGGACGATTTCTACGGACGCTCTAGTTCGAGCTACCGTTGTACGATATGCACGTACGTACGTACGTACACAAGGTGGTATGAGTATTCGTTTCGAGGCGTGGTTAACTATTCTTTCTACCAAAGGCTTTTTGCTTTCTTTCTTGTTTAAGCTTTATTTACTGGTGTTAATTCCTTGTACTTGATGTGTGGATACAGCTCCCTACTATGTAACCTCATTTTGAAGCCGATCTTCGTAATATGCTAGTACTACATTTTTTTTCTCCAGCAATTTGATACTACATTTTGATCAGCTTTGGTTGCGTCAATTATCCAAAAACAAAAAACCCAGATTAATGTGCACAATAGCTTATGTAAGTCGCCTGGATTTAGAATTTGAGTTCGTCAATTTTCATGTGAAGGAAGGAGCTTGTCGTCTTAGGTAGGCAAGTGACCCCATTATTTCTCTTAGAGGTGTGGGGGCTGGTGCAATTTCCCCCAAAGAAACTGATCATCGCATGGGTTAGAGGGATGGTCAAGGGTGACAGCAGCACGGCGGTTGAGGGGAGGGCTAGGCAATGAGGCGGGCGCGGAAGCGCCGCCGGTGATGGGCGGCGGTGGGCAGACGGTTCGGCTGGCAGTTGTGAGTGGTTCAGATCGAGGTCAGGAGGCAGAAGACAATGAACAATGTTTTCAGGAGATAGAAGATCTGACGGTTTCTTTTCCATCCAACGGCTGAGGGCAAATCAACAGATGCGGAGTCTAAATTCAGTTGATTGTCCACTAGCCATTCCCCAAATGTTTTCAGTCTATCTCTTCGATTATGGTAGTTCTAAATTCAGTTGACTGTCCCCTAGCCATTCCCCTAATGTTTTCAGTCTATCTTTTCGATTATGAAAGTTGTGTTGCTGTACTAGCACATTTGCTCCTGGAGGCGCCAGGAACATGGAATGGACATGATCCAGTTTAGTTTTATAAAATGCATGCACTAGATAAAACAAAATGTTAAAGACGGTGTAACTAGCTGGAAATTACAAAGATACAAATATGAGCTTTAATTCTAAACTACTATTGCAGGAGAACATGAACAAATTTATTAGTATATACTGTATAAGATGAGTAGAGGGCACGTCTTGCTAAGAGAGGTCGTCACGTTGTACCCATTACCCAACACAACATACACACCACAGGTGCATCCATCCTGGTTCCACCTGGACTTTGCAATGCGTTTTCACATGGAAGAATTGGTAGGCCAAGTGGATGCAAGAAGACCAACTAATAGCTAGCACAGCCTATTTATTTTTATTTTTATTTTGACCTGCAGCACAACCTATTTATGTTATGCATAAAAAATAAATATCACGGGCAACATGTCAAACAAAGTAACAAGCCGATAATGCTATGGCGTCCAATCGCCATTTGCTTCAACGGATGGTATTTATTTACTAACAATATACAACGGTGTCACAAGATAATCAAATGTCCCCGGGTGATACAAGCTTCAGTTCGGTTCTTGGTTTAACTACATAGTAGTAACACTAAACGGATTCTGCATAGTAACACTGACGACTAGTAAGATATACTTTAACGGAAGGCTTTTTAGCCATCCTTCCCCATGAGATAGATGAGGGAAATGATTCTTGCTGGCCTATGCAACCGGAGGGCATGACTTGGGGTCATCCGAGGTATCAACATCTGAAGGCGGCATGAACTGCCACATGGGAAATCCTGGGTAGCTCATTACAGGCATCATCAGCTTGTGCCCTGCCGCTTGGCCTTGGGCGGCAGCGAATGCAGCAGCTGGGATGACAGAAGGGTGTGGTACGAGGCTCTGACGGGCATTCATGAACTTAATCTGCTGCTCCAGGCTCTCTTTCTCCGCCTTCAACTTTTGCTTCTCATCTCGCAGCTCATTCTTCTCAGCCTGCAAAATCCAGGGATCTAAGAATCAATTTGTTTGGACTAAAGATTTACCACAAATATATACCTTACAAGAATCTTTGATACCAATTATTAATCAGAAAGTAATGTTTAAACAGAAATTAATAAAAATAAATAAAGCAGGTTTAAGAGCTGATGGATTGCTTGAGATCTACTCGTCTAAAAGCCTATGGATTCAATAAACAGTAGTCCTTGGCACCCCAAAAAAACAGATTAAGAAAAGCTTGTGTGAACATTAGATATATTTCTGTATGGAACAGAAAATATAAGTTCAGAACATAAAGAAAAAGTATATGGACACACATCTGCATACAAAATAGTTAAGTGGAACAATAAAAACCTTTAGCTCTCTAATCTTCTCTTGGAGAGAGTCGTTTGAATCCTTCAACTTCTCTGCCTCACTACGCAATTCAGTTACTGCACGGATAGCATCATTTAATATAGCACATTTGTCGATTTTAGGTGTTTTCCCCGGATCCAAGACAGCACCCAATTCCAAGAACCTAACAGGCAGAAGACCATAAGCTCCATTGAACCTAAGACAAAAATGCTGCTACAACAAAAACAATTCTAATAGAATAAACAAAATGAAATTGCTGGCAGACCTCTCGTTTAGCTTGTCCCTTCTCACTTTCTCCCTGCATGCTTTGGAGCTAGGTTGAGCACCAGTTTCTGACCTAGGACTGTTGCAATTGCGTGCTAAGTTGGAAACATTCAACAGAAAATACCGAATTCAGGGACTCCGAACAAAGCATATAGACATAAACAAACCGTTTATTTTTCGGTTGTCCTTTGGCATGGTCCCAGTCCACCGAAACAGAGCTATTGATTTCAGCACTGGCAAAAAGTAAATCACAGATAAGAATGTAAAATTCACAATATACTGCACAATAATAAGCAGCAACATTAGCATTGCAAAGCCAAAATAAGACTCAGCACTGGTGAAAAGCACATTTGCAGTTAAGAATGTCAAAATCATGATATAGTGCAAAATCATAAGTTTCAAAGACAAGCGTAGCAAGGGCAATATAATAAGGCTTGGGAAAATTTACCAGATAACCTACAGCAGGTGAAATACTGGAATGAAAAAAAGAAGCATGGTTCTACATCTAAACAACACAGGAGGCTGCCTCTGTTCATGCAGCGAATATGACAACTCAGAGAAATATCATTAACCAAAGGGCAGTCATGCCCTAAGGTGTAACCATAAATAATTTCTTAAGATGGAAACATATATGCCAATAAATCAGCAATACTTGCTCGGCTATGCTGGAATTCCAACATATGGGTCACCAAAACAACCCTCATCTCACCCATTTTCTTTCTGATCCTTGATACATCAAAGTAACATGAGACTGCTCGATATCCGACACAAAGTAACATATAGCATGATCTATTTTACATAGTCTTGCTATGGAAATTCAGACCACTTAAAATACAAACCCCGAGCACATAAATCTGATACCATTAGCTTTATCAGACATAAATTCGTCTCAGTAATCAAAGAAAACAATTAGGGGTATACATCCCCAAATGTTGGCAATGCCAATGACCATGTCAACCTTTTTCATTTGAACTCTGCCCTTGCTCATCCAGTGATCCAGAATAAGAAGAGGAAAGTATAGTTTTACCCCTGAAATCCTCCCCGATGGATTCATATCCCCCTAATTAAACTCTAAAACCAGATTGTTTACACCCTGAACTTTGCAAAACCGGTATAAATGTCACCCTGAGCAGTTTTGAGGAGAATTGAAGGTGGTTTTGATCTGATTTTTTCTTCCTCTCCTCACCTGCGTGACCGGAAGTACCGCTTGGGCAGGCCAGGCGGAGCCGGCGGCGAGGTGGCCAGAGCAGTCGCAGCAGCGCGAGCACGGCGGAAGGGAGCGCCGGGCAGAGAACCACGTCGCGGTCGGGCGCGGCGGTGACTAAGAAGACTCAAGTACATGCCAGGCATCAGTTTCTGGACTGACACGGTCCATTCAAGTTTCTGGCTGAATTACAACAGACGCAGGCGAATGACGCGATTTTGATTTTCTTCTGCTGTGGCGAAACTTAGGAAATCAGGTTTTGAATTTGACAGAATTGAGTTGTGGACATGCATGCACGCAGGCGGCGATGCAGACGTTCGTGGAGAAGCTCGTGTCAATGATTAAGTCGGAGGGCTGTTCGAGTGGCAGGGTGGCCCCATCATCCTTGCCTAGGGGGAGATGGGTACATGGAGTAGGCGATGGGCGTCTGCGCCAAGCCGTACACCAACTGGGAAACCAAGATGGTCGTCGCCACTAACGCCAGCGTGCCGTGGGTGATGTGCAAGCATGACAACGCCCCCGACGCCACGGTAAGCTACAACACCCTCTCGTTCTCGTTCTCGTCTCACAGTTGCTGTCAATGCCATGGCCCATGGCGCAATGGCAAAGAGCAAATTGCGGTGCCAGCTAATTTAACCACTTCGCTTTCTCGCACTGGGCACATGCTTCTGTTAGGACATCACATTACCAAATCAAGCTGCCAACTTTGGAGCCTGGTACTGGCACCACAATATATATATATACTCTGTGCTAATTCGTTCCTTTTCTTCTATAAAATTGACAGATTTGTCAGTTGTTCCCTGGGTAATGATGAATAGATTCGTGATGGCTGCAAAGAAGATGCCTGCAATGGCTTCTACTGCAACTACTTCACCCCCAACTCCAACAGCAAGCCTACCATGTGGACCGAGGCCTGGCCTGGATGGTAAGTTTGCATGAAGCGTGAAAATTTCTCGACAAACAGCACTTGAATTGCAATCTGCACAGCAAGCATGTCACGACATTGCTGACACGATCGAATATGTCGATTGATGTAAGGTTCACGGCATTTGGTGGCGCGGTGCCGCACCGGCCGGTGGAGGACATGGCGTTCGTGGTGGTAAGGTTCATTCAGAAGTGCGGGTCCTTCGTCAACTACTACATGGTGAGCAACTGATGCTGACTACCACATGTTGTCACTCGATGTTTCGGTTTTAAGTTGTAGCGACACCTAACATTTGATCTTTTTTTCAGTACCATGGAGGAACAAATTTCGACCGGACCGCCGATGGCCTGTTCATCGCCACGACAAGCTACGACCATGATGCACCGATCGACAAATATGGTACGCGACCAGTACTCTGATTGTCTGAAACCATTGTTGTCATGGTGCGCAGGTCTGCTTAGGCAGCCAAACTGGGGACACCTGAGGGACCTGCACAAGGCCATCAAGCAGGCCGAGCCGGTGCTCGTCTCTGGAGATCCCTCCATCCAGCGCATCGGGAACTATGAGAAGGTTCGATCTTATTCCATCCCTAGGCAAATTCTAGTGACAAGAGATCCAAAAATGCCTGTGAACTTTCTGACGAAGTGAAAAAAAAAATCAGATCAAAACTAAGTTCTCCCCAAAACTGCTCAGGGTGACATTTATATACCAGTTTTGCAAAGTTCAGGGTTTAAATAATCTGGTTTTAGAGTTTAGGAGGATATGCATCCATCAAGGAGGATTTTAGGAGGAAACTATACTTTCCTCGAATAAGAGTGAAACTGTGTATGCATTCTATGCACTGCATATGTAGTATATGCACCCGAACCAAACGAGCCCTGGACATACTGAACACTCCGTCCTGCCATGCACCTTCCACAAGACCCATTTAAATTCATGTGCAAAACCATCTCCTCTAACCCAACACCAATGAGACAAGCAAAGTCAACTAATACACAAACAAAGATGCTCGCTCATGTAAGTAATTCTAGAACATGCAATCTTTAGTCCATGATGCAAATACCACATACTCTGTAGTGTTTTACTAATCTACAATCACACACAACAATTATGCTATCAACCGCATCGGTTTATGCTATAGGTGATAACATAGAGACACCGGCAGCAAATCAGGACACGGAATGTATAAACTGGAGAATAGCCGCGTGTGGGCGCGATCGAGCCTGAGAAGAGGAGAAACCGCAATTACATACCAGGGATTGGGAGCCGGGGTGGCGGAGACGGACTGCGCAAGAGTGTGCATCTGCGGCTGCATCGGCGGGGTCCAGTAGAAGCCTCCTGCGGATGCCGCGGCGAAGTCGGCGGCAGCAAGGTCGTCCATGAGAGGGCAGTCGAATACCCAGTTTGATCCTTCCGGGGATGCCATGGCGCCGGAGCGGCTCTCCGGGTCCAGCGAAGGTTGCCGGGGGGCTAGGGTTTCGCGGTCGCGTCGGAATTGGGGGATATTTCGGGGTTGGGGTGGGAAGCGGTCGTGGGCTCCGGCGCCGAGATAAGGATGAAGCGGGGGGGGGGCGGGGGGGGGGGGGGGGGGGGGGGGGGGCACGAGGTTAACGAGTACGGACAACTGAGTCTCCGGAACGAATGGGCCTAAAGATTATGGGCCTGGTGACCTGAGCAGCATGCCTAAGAAAAATAGACGCCTACCCCCTAAAAGAAAAAGGCATCTCCCCCACTAAAAAAAGGAAAACGTTTGCTTTCAACATGTTAATTTCTTCCTCCCGTAAACCTCTCCTTCTGCTCAACACGTGTCACGTGCACCGCTGTCCACTCTCCTTATCCCTTCGCACGAACTACACATCGCACAACCCACATGTTTTCCTCTGCTTCATCCCTTACCTTTTCCCCCGCTCATGGATCTCATCATTTCTCCGCTCCGGCAGCTCGTGTCCTGCCGTCACACACAAATCAGACCCCTGCTGCAGGTGGGAGTGTTGCAGTGAAGCCACCGACGACGCGTAGTGGGATACTGTGATGGAGCTAAGACGCACGTGTGGGGGGAGGTCGTCAGTGCTGCGATGGAGCACCGCCGCGCTTGTGGTGGGGCTGCACTAAAGCTTCGCCGACGGCCATCGGGTGCTGCGATGGGAGATGCGACGGTAGCCGGTGCTATGACGGAGCAACACCCGCGCGGCGGGGCGCTACAGTGGAGCATGCGGCGGCCGTCAGGGTGCTGCGATGGAGCTTCGCCGCCCTAGCGGCGGCGCTGCATTGAAGCTTTGCCGACGGCCATCAGGTGCTGCAATGGGAAATGTTACAGTAGCCGATGCTGCGATGGAGCACCACCACGTGGTGGGCACTACAGCGAAGCATGGACGGCCGTTCGGGTGCCCGATGGAGCACCACCACGCGGTGGGGTACCGTAGCGAAGCATGCGACTGGCGTTCGGATGTTGCGATGGAGCACCGCCGAGCCGATGGCGGTGCTCGCCGGTGGAGCGTCGTTGCGCTACCGGCGAGGGGCGCGACTCCTGCTACGAGCCAGGCGGTGCTTCTTCCCCACGACGACACGGTCATTGCTTTTGTTGCAGCTGCGATGAGAGGAGAAGGACCTGTCCGACGCGTTGACCAGATCCAACAACTGTGAGGGGATGAATCCAAAAACGCCCGACCCGACTGATTTCCCTAGGAAATCATCCGGATGATTTGTTGCGGCCGCCAAAAAATAGACGCGTAAGTTCCCTCTCGTTAGGGTTCCTCTCCCCTGACGACGCTTGTGGCTCCTCGTGGAGATCTTGGATCCCCTTCCCTCACCCTTTGACATCTTCATCGTGGTCTTAGGTGAGCGTGACTAGGGTTTCTCCTGCCTGCGGTACCAAGGTTTTTTCACGAGCAAGAGAATCTGATGGAGAGATTGACTTCGACATCGTGCGCGACTCTGAGTGACATGGAGAAGATGATGAAGGAGTTGGGTCTCGGCGAGGATGCTCTGAATGATGTTGTTGTGGAGGATGGCCACATCCCAGAGGATGCTACAAGATGGATGATGATCGCGCATGTCCACATGACCAAGCCCTACTCCTAGTATTGGTTCTATAAAAACATGAGGGTAGCCCGGGACCACGCCCGAGAGGTAAAATTCGGGCCACTTGAGGATAATCTCTATACTCTTCAATTCTTGTGTTTGGGTGACTGGAAAGAGTAATGGAAGAAGGGCCTTGGATGTTCAATGGCATGGCTGTAGTGAATGAACCGTATGATGGATACACTAGACCCTCAACAATAGCTCAACGATATTGAGATGTGGATCCAGACTCATGACCTACCAGACTTGTTATTTCACTTGATCAAATCTTTGGCATCAACAGTGGGTTAATTTGTTTATGCTGAGCAGAAATCTCAAGACTTCGAGAGGAACTTTTTCCGTGTAAGGGTGAAGATAGATGTCACCAAACCCTTGAAGAATATCATTTCTCTGGTTATCAAGAAAAAATAGGGGATCTTTATAGTCGACTACGAAGCTTACCTGGGATTGGTGCGCCGTTTGCGGCCTCCTCGGGCACCTTTATAAAGAGTGTGGCAATGGCATACATGCTTCATCAACTTTGGTCTTCAAAAACCTCTGGGCAGAATGGTGCAGGGGCGCTGGTCGGGGCCCGGGAGCGGGTGGAGGTAGAGGCAACAGAGTGGGTGGATGCTCTGAAAGGGGTGCTGGCCATGCACAGCCAGAACAGGAGCAGGGAGACTGGTCTGAGAAGGAGACATATCCAGTGGCACACTCCACAGATGCAACGATGATCGATGTCAATGGAAACATTAAAAGGGGAGCGACACAGGTGGCTGAACTTTTCTTTGAACTTGTCGGCGTCCTGGGACGGGGGTACCCAGACTTGCCTGCCTGTGGCCCATGGTGTGGCTCCACCAGCGGCCCGGTACGGCCTAGTTTCAGCAGCACGATTCAAGACCCTCGTGAGGGGCCAAGTGCTACCTCTTGAGCACTGCGTTGGTTTTCCCTTGAAGAGGAAAGGGTGATGCAGTAGAGCAGCGTAAGAATTTCCCTCAATTTTTGAGAACCAAGGTATCAATCCAGTAGGAGGCCACGCACGAGTCCCTCACACCTACACAAACAAATAAACTCCTCGCAACCAACACGATAAAGGGGTTGTCAATCCCTTCACGGTCACCTACGAGAGTGAGATCTGATAGATATGATAAGATAATATTTTTGGTATTTTTATGATAAAGAGAAATAAAGATGCAAGTAAAATAAATGGCAAAGAAAATAACTAAGTATTGGAAGATTAATATGATGGAAAATAGACCCGGGGTCCATAGGTTTCACTAGAGGCTTCTCTCGAGAGCATAAGTATTACGGTGGGTGAACAAATTACTGTTGAGCAATTGATAGAATTGAGCATAGTTATGAGAATATCTAGGTATGATCATGTATATAGGCATCACGTCCGAGACAAGTAGATCGACTCCTGCCTGCATCTACTACTATTACTCCACACATCGACCACTATCCAGCATGCATCTAGAGTATTAAGTTCAAGAGAACAGAGTAACGCTTTAAGCAAGATGACATGATGTAGAGGGATAAACTCATGCAATATGATATAAACCCCATCTTGTTATCCTCGATGGCAACAATACAATATGTGCCTTGCTGCCCCTACTGTCACTAGGAAAGGACACCGCAAGATTGAACCCAAAGCTAAGCACTTCTCCCATTGCAAGAAATATCAATCTAGTAGGCTAAACCAAACTGATAATTCGAAGAGACTTGCAAAGATAACCAATCATACATAAAAGAATTAAGAGAAGATTCAAATATTGTTCATAGATAAACTTGATCATAAACCCACAATTCATCGGTCTCAACAAACACACCGCAAAAGAAGATTACATCGAATGGATCTCCACAAGAGAGGGGGAGAACTTTGTATTGAGATCCAAAAAGAGAGAAGAAGCCATCTAGCTAATAACTATGGACCCGTAGGTCTGAAGTAAACTACTCACACTTCATCGAAGAGGCTATGGTGTTGATGTAGAAGCCCTCCGTGATCGATACCCCCTCCGGCGGAGCTCCGGAAAAAGCCCCAGGATGGGATCTCGTGGATACAGAAAGTTACGCCGATGGAATTAGGGTTTTGCCACCGTATCTGGTAGTTTGGGGGTACGTAGGTATATATAGGAGGAAGGAGTACGTCGGTGGAGCAACGTGGGCCCCATGAGGGTGGAGGGCGCGCCTGGGGGGAGGGGGGGTAGGCACGCCCTCTACCTCGTGCCTTCCTCGTTGATTGCTTGACGTAGGGGTCCAAGTCCTCTGGATCATGTCCGTTCCAAAAATCACGTTCCCGAATGTTTCATTCCGTTTGGACTCCGTTTGATATTCTTTTTCTGCGAAACCCTAAAATAGGCAAAAAAGCAGCAATTCTGGGTTGGGCCTCCGGTTAATAGGTTAGTCCCAAAACTAATATAAAAGTGTATAATAAAGCCCAATAATGTCCAAAACAGGATATAATATAGCATGAAACAATCAAAAATTATAGATACGTTGGAGACATATCTGAAGGAAATATGCCCTAGAGGCAATAATAAAGTTATTATTTATTTCCTTATATCATGATAAATGTTTATTATTCATGCTAGAATTGTATTAACCGGAAACATAATACTTGTGTGAATACATAAACAAACAAAGTGTCACTAGTATGCCTCTACTTGACTAGCTCGTTAATCGAAGATGGTTATGTTTCCTAACCATAGACATGAGTTGTCATTTGATTAACGAGATCACATCATTAGGAGAATGATGTGATTGACATGACCCATTCCATTAGCTTAGCACCCGATCGTTTAGTATGTTGCTATTGCTTTCTTCATGACTTATACATGTTCCTATGACTATGAGATTATGCAACTCCCGTTTACCGGAGGAACACTTTGTGTGCTACCAAACGTCACAACGTAACTGGGTGATTATAAAGGTGCTCTACAAGTGTCTCCAAAGGTACATGTTGGGTTGGCGTATTTCGAGATTAGGATTTGTCACTCCGATTGTCGGAGAGGTATCTCTGGGCCCTCTCGGTAATGCACATCACTTAATCCTTGCAAGCAATGCAACTAATAAGTTAGTTGCAAGCTGATGTATTATAGAACGAGTAAAGAGACTTGCCGGTAACGAGATTGAACTAGGTATTGAGATACCGACGATCGAATCTCGGGCAAGTAACATACCGATGACAAAGGGAACAAACGTATGTTGTTATGCGGTCTGACCGATAAAGATCTTCGTAGAATATGTAGGAGCCAATATGAGCATCCAGGTTCCGCTATTGGTTATTGACCGGAGACATGTCTCGGTCATGTCTACATTGTTCTCGAAGCCGTAGGGTCCGCACGCTTAACGTTACGATGACAGTTTCATTATGAGTTTATATATTTTGATGTACCGAAGGTTGTTTGGAGTCCCGGATGTGATCACGGACTTGACGAGGAGTCTCAAAATGGTCGAGACATAAAGATCAATATATTGGACGACTATATTTGGACACCGGAAAGGTTCCGGGTGAGATTGGGACAATACCGGATCACCGGGAGGTTATTGGAACCCCCCGAGAGGTATATGGGCCTTATTGGGCCTTAGTGGAAAGGAGGGGAAAGGAGCAAGGGAGGGGGCGCCCCCCAAGCCCAATCCGAATTGGGAGGGGGGCCGGCCCCCCCTTTCCTTCCTCCCTCCTTCCTCTTCCTTCCCTCTCCTACTCCTAATAGGAAAAAGGGGAGTCCTACTCCCTGTGGGAGTTGGACTCCCCCTTAGGGCGCGCCACCCTCCTTGGCCGCCCCCTCCTCCACTCCTTTATATACGAGGGCAGGGGGGCACCCCATAGACACAACAATTGATCATTGATCTCTTAGCCGTGTGCGGTGCCCCCCTCCACCATAATCCTCAATATTGTAGCGGTGCTTAGGCGAAGCCCTGCGACGGTAGAACATCAAGATCGTCACCACGCCGTCGTGCTGACGGAACTCATCCCTGATACTTTGCTGGACTGGAGTCCGGGGATCGTCATCGAGCTGAACGTGTGCTAGAACTCGGAGGTGCCATAGTTTCGGTGCTTAATCGGTCGGGCTGTGAAGACGTACGACTACATCAACCGCGTTGTGTTAACGCTTCTGCTTCCGGTCTACGAGGGTACGTAGACAACACTCTTCCCTCTCGTTGCTATGCATCACCATGATCTTGCGTGTGCGTAGGAAATTTTTGAAATTACCTCGTTAACCTAACACTGGCATCCGAGCCTAGGTTTTATGCGTTGATGTTATGCACGAGTAGAACACAGTGAGTTGTGGGCGATATAAGTCATACTGCTTACCAGCATGTCATACTTTGGTTCGGCGGTATTGTTGGATGAAGCGGCCCGGACCGACATTACGCGTACGCTTACGCGAGACTAGTTCTACCGACGTGATTTGCACATAGGTGGCTGGCGGGTGTCAGTTTCTCCGACTTTAGTTGAACTGAGTGTGGCTACACCCGGTCCTTGCAAAGGTTAAAACAGCACCAACTTGACAAACTATCGTTGTGGTTTTGATGCGTAGGTAAGAACGGTTCTTGCTAAGCCCGTAGCAGCCACGTAAAACTTGCAACAACAAAGTAGAGGACGTCTAACTTGTTTTTGCAGGGCATGTTGTGATTTGATATGGTCAAGACATGATGCTAAATTTTATTGTATGAGATGATGCTAAGTTTTATTGTAACCGAGTTATCGGCAACTGGCAGGAGCCATATGGTTGTCTCTTTATTGTATGCAATGCAATCGCGCTGTAATGCTTTACTTTATCACTAAGCGGTAGCGATAGTCGTGGAAGCATAAGATTGGCGAGACGACAACGATGCTACGATGGTGATCAAGGTGTCGCGCCGGTGACGATGGTGATCATGACGGTGCTTCGGAGATGGAGATCATAAGCACAAGATGATGATGGCCATATTATATCACTTATATTGATTGCATGTGATGTTTATCTTTTATGGATCTTATCTTGCTTTGATTGACGGTAGCATTATAAGATGATCTCTCACTAAATTTCAAGATAAAAGTGTTCTCCCTGAGTATGCACCATTGCCAAAGTTCGTCGTGCCCAGACACCACGTGATGATCGGGTGTGATAAGCTCTACGTCCATCTACAATGGGTGCAAGCCAGTTTTGCACACGCAGAATACTCAGGTTAAACTTGACGAGCCTAGCATATGCATATATGGCCTCGGAACACTGAGACCGAAAGGTCGAGCGTGAATCGTATAGTTGATATGATCAACATAGTGATGTTCACCATTGAAAACTACTCCATTTCACGTGATGATCGGTTATGGTTTAGTTGATTTGGATCACGTGATCACTTAGAAGATTAGAGGGATGTCTTTCTAAGTGGGAGTTCTTAAGTAATATGATTAATTGAACTTTAATTTATCATGAACTTAGTCCTGATAGTATTTGCATATCTATGTTGTAGATCAATAGCTCGCGTTATAGCTTCCCTATATTTTATATGTGTTCCTAGAGAAAATTAAGTTGAAAGATGTTAGTAGCAATGATGCGGATTGGATCCGTGATCTAAGGATTATCCTCATTGCTGCACAGAAGAATTATGTCCTTAATGCACCACTAGGTGACAGACCTATTACAGGAGCAGATGCAGACGTTATGAAAGTTTGGCTAGCTCAATATGATGACTACTTGATAGTTTAGTGCACCATGCTTAAACGGCTTAGAATCGGGACTTCAAAGACGTTTTGAACGTCATGGACCATATGAGATGTTCCAGGAGTTGAAGTTAATATTTCAAGCAAATACCCGAGTTGAGAGATATGAAGTCTCCAACAAGTTCTATAGCTAAAAGATGGAGGAGAATTGCTCAAGCAGTGAGCATGTGCTCAGATTGTCTGGGTACTACAATCACTTAAATCAAGTGGGAGTTAATCTTCCAGATAAGATAGTGATTGACAGAATTCTCTAGTCACCATCACCAAGTTAGTAGAACTTTGTGATGAACTATGATATGCAAGGGATAGCGGAAACGATTCCCAAGCTCTTCGTAATGCTGAAATCAATGAAGGTAGAAATCAAGAAAAATATCAAGTGTTGATGGTAGACAAGACCACTAGTTTCAAGAAAAGGTCAAAGGGAAGAAGGGGAATTTCAAGAAGAACGGCAAGCAAGTTGCTGCTCAAGTAAAGAGGCCCAAGTCTGGTCCTAAGCATGAGACTAAGTGCTTCTACTGCAAAGGGACTGGTCACTGGAAGCGGAACTGCCCCAAGTATTTGGCGGATAAGAAGGATGGCAAAATGAACAAAGGTATATTTGATATACGGATTATTGATGTGTATTTTACTAGTGTTCGTGGCAACCCCCCGATATTTGATACTGGTTCAGTTGCTAAGAGTAGTAACTCGAAACGGGAGTTGCAGAATGAACAAAGACTAGTTAAGGGTGAAGTGACGATGTGTGTTGGAAGTGGTTCCAAGATTGATATGATCATCATTGCACACTCACTATACTTTCGGGATTAGTGTTGAACCTAAATAAGTGTTATTTGGTGTTTGCGTTGAGCATGAATATGATTTGATCATGTTTATTGCAATACGGTTATTCATTTAAGTAAGAGAATACATTGTTGTTCTGTTTACATATATGGTTACACACCCAATGAAAATGGTTCGTTGGATCTCGATCGTAGTGATACACATATTCATAATATTGAAACCAAAAGATGCAAAGTTAATAATGATAGTGCAACTTATTTGTGGCACTGCCATTTAGGTCATATTGGTGGAAAGCGCATGAAGAAACTCCATGCTGATGGACTTTTGGAATCACTTGATTATGAATCAGTTGATGCTTGCGAACCATGCCTCATGGGCAAGATGACTAAGACTCCGTTCTCCGAAACAATGCAGCAAGCAACAGATTTGTTGGAAATCATGCATACTGATGTATGTGGTCCGATGAATATTGAAGCTCGCGGCAGGTATCATTATTTTCTGATCTTCACAGATGATTTGAGCAGATATGAGTATATCTACTTGATGAAACACAAGTCTGAAACATTTGAAAAGTTCAAAGAATTTCAGAGTGAAGTGGAGAATCATCGTAACAAAATAAAAGTTTCTATGATATGATTGCAGAAGAAAAATATTTGAGTTACGAGTTTGGCCTTCAGTTAAAACAATGTGAAATAGTTTCACTACTCACGCCACCTGGAACACCACAGTGTAATGGTGTGTCCGAACGTCGTAACCGTGCTTTATTAGATATGGTGCGATCTATGACGTCTCTTACTGATTTACCGCTATGTTTTTGGGGTTATGCATTAGAGACAGCTACATTCACGTTAAATAGGGCACCATCTAAATCCGTTGAGACGACACCGTATGAACTATGGTTTGGCTAGAAACCTAAGTTGTCGTTTCTTAAAGTTTGAGGTTGCAATGCTTATGTGAAAAAGTTTCAACCTGATAAAGCTCAAACCCAAATCGGAGAAGTGCGTCTTCATAGGATACCCAAAAGAAAATGTTGGGTACACCTTCTATCACAGATCCGAAGGCAAGATATTCGTTGCTGAGAATGGATCCTTTCTAGAGAAGGAGTTTCTCTCGAAAGAAGTGAGTGGGAGGAAAGTAGAACTTGATGAGGTAACTGTACCTGCTCCCTTATTGGAAAGTAGTTCATCACAGAAATCTGTTCCTGTGACTACTACACCAATTAGTGAGGAAGCTAATGATGAAGATCATGTAACTTCAGATCAAGTTACTACCAAAACCTCATAGGTAAACCAGAGTGAGATCCGCACTAGAGTGGTACGGTAATCCTGTTCTGGAGGTCATGTTACTTGACCATGATGAGCCTATGAACTATGAGGAAGCGATGATGAGCCCAGATTCCGCGAAATGGCTTGAGGCCACGAAATCTGAGATGAGATCCATGTATGATAACAAAGTATGGACTTTGATTGACTTGCCCAATGATCGGCGAGCCATTGAGATTAATTGGATCTTCAAGAGGAAGACGGACGCTGATAGTAGTGTTACTATCTACAAAGCTAGAATTGTCGCAAAAAGGTTTTCGACAAGTTCAAGGTGTTGACTACGATGAGAGTTTCTCACTCGAATCTATGCTTAAGTCTGTCTGAATCATGTTAGCAATTGCCGCATTTTATGAAATCTGGCAAATGGATAAACAAAACTGCATTCTTTAGTGGATTTATTAAAGAAGAGTTGTATGTGATGCAACCAGAAGGTTTTGTCAATCCTAAAGGTACTAACAAAATATGCAAGCTCCAGCGATCCATCTATGGACTGGTGCAAGCATCTCGGAGTTGGAATATACGCTTTGATAAGTTGATCAAAGCATATAGTTTTATACAGACTTGCGGTGAAGCCTGTATTTACAAGAAAGTGAGTGGGAGCACTACAGCATTTCTGATAAGTATATGTGAATGACATATTGTTGATCGGAGATAATGTAGAATTATTCTGCAAAGCATAAAGGAATGTTTGAGAGGAGTTTTTCAAAGAAAGACCTCGGTGAAGCTGCTTACATATTGAGCATCAAGATCTATAGAGATAGATCAAGACGCTTGATAAGTTTTTCAATGAGTACATACCTTGACAAGATTTTGAAGTAGTTCAAAATGGAACAGTCAAAGAAGGAGTTCTTGCCTGTGTTACAAGGTGTGAAGTTCAGTAAGACTCAAAACCCGACCACGGCAGAAGATAGAGAGAGAATGAAAGTCATTCCCTATGCCTCAGCCATAGGTTCTATAAAGTATGCCATGCTGTGTACCAGACCTATTGTATACCCTGCCCTGAGTTTGGCAAGGGAGTACAATAGAGATCTAGGAGTAGATCACTGGACATTGGTCAAAATTATCCTTAATGGAATAAGGATATGTTTCTCGATTATGGAAGTGACAAAAGGTTCGTCGTAAAGGGTTACGTTGATACAAATTTTAACACTGATCTAGATGACTCTAAATCTCAATCTGGATACATATTGAAAGTGGGAGCAATTAGCTAGAGTAGCTCCGTGCAGAGCATTGTTGACATAGAAATTTGCAAAATACTTACGGATCTGAATGTGGCAGACCCGTTGACTAAACTTCTCTCACAAGCAAAACATGATCACACCTTAGTACTCTTTGGGTGTTAATCACATAGCGATGTGATCTAGATTATTGACTCTAGTAAACCCCTTGGGTGTTGGTCACATGTTGATGTGAACTATGGGTGTTAGAATAATTACTGTGTAATCTAGATTATTGACTCTAGTGCAAGTGGGAGACTGAAGGAAATATGCCCTAGAGGCAATAATAAAGTTATTATTTATTTCCTTATATCATGATAAATGTTTATTATTCATTCTAGAATTGTATTAACCGGAAACATAATACTTGTGTGAATACATAAACAAACAAAGTGTCACTAGTATGCCTCTACTTGACTAGCTCGTTAATCGAAGATGGTTATGTTTCCTAACCATAGACATGAGTTGTCATTTGATTAACGAGATCACATCATTAGGAGAATGATGTGATTGACATGACCCATTCCATTAGCTTAGCACCCGATCGTTTAGTATGTTGCTATTGCTTTCTTCATGACTTATACATGTTCCTATGACTATGAGATTATGCAACTCCCGTTTACCGGAGGAACACTTTGTGTGCTACCAAACGTCACAACGTAACTGGGTGATTATAAAGGTGCTCTACAGGTGTCTCTGAAGGTACATGTTGGGTTGGCGTATTTCGAGATTAGGATTTGTCACTCCGATTGTCGGAGAGGTATCTCTGGGCCCTCTCTGTAATGCACATCACTTAAGCCTTGCAAGCAATGCAACTAATAAGTTAGTTGCAAGATGATGTATTATAGAACGAGTAAAGAGACTTGCCGGTAACGAGATTGAATTAGGTATTGAGATACCGACGATCGAATCTCGGGCAAGTAACATACCGATGACAAAGGGAACAAATCTATGTTGTTATGCGGTCTGACCGATAAAGATCTTCGTAGAATATGTAGGAGCCAATATGAGCATCTAGGTTCCGCTATTGGTTATTGACCGGAGACGTGTCTCGGTCATGTCTACATTGTTCTCGAACCCGTAGGGTCCGCACGCTTAACGTTACGATAACAGTTTCATTATGAGTTTATATATTTTGATGTACCGAAGGTTGTTCGGAGTCCCGGATGTGATCACAGACTTGACGAGGAGTCTCGAAATGGTCGAGACATAAAGATCGATATATTGGACGACTATATTTGGACACCGGAAAGGTTTCGGGTGAGATTGGGACAATACCGGATCACCGGGAGGTTATCGGAACCCCCCGAGAGGTATATGGGCCTTATTGGGCCTTAGTGGAAAGGAGGGGAAAGGAGCAAGGGAGGGGGCGCCCTCCCCCAAGCCCAATCTGAATTGGGAGGGGGGACATCCCCCCCTTTCCTTCCTCCCTCCTTCCTCTTCCTTCCCTCTCCTACTCCTAATAGGAAAAAGGGGAGTCCTACTCCCTGTGGGAGTTGGACTCCCCCTTAGGGCGCGCCACCCTCCTTGGCCGCCCCCTCCTCCACTCCTTTATATACGGGGGCAGGGGGCACCCCATAGACACAACAATTGATCATTGATCTCTTAGCCGTGTGCGGTGCCCCCCTCCACCATAATCCTCGATAATATTGTAGCGGTGCTTAGGCGAAGCCCTGCGATGGTAGAACATCAAGATCATCACCACACCGTCATGCTGACGGAACTCATCCCCGACACTTTGCTGGATCGGAGTCCGGGGATCGTCATCGAGCTGAACGTGTGCTAGAACTCGGAGGTGCCGTAGTTTCGGTGCTTGATCGGTCGGGCTATGAAGACGTACGACTACATCAACCGCGTTGTGCTAACGCTTCCGCTTCTGGTCTACGAGGGTACGTAGACAACACTCTTCCCTCTCGTTTCTATGCATCACCATGATCTTGTGTGTATGTAGGAAATTTTTGAAATTACCTCGTTAACCTAACAATATCAAGCATCCCCAAGCTTAATTCCTGCTCGCCCTCGAGTAGGTAAATGATAAAAACAGAATTTTTGATGTGGAATGCTACTTAGCATAATTTCAATGTAATTCTCTTAATTATGGTATGAATATTCAGATCCGAAAGATTCAAGACAAAAGTTTAATATTGACATAGAAATAATAATACATCAAGCATACTAACTAAGCAATTATGTCTCTTCAAAATAACATGGTCAAAGAAAGTTATCCCTACAAAATCATATAGTCTGGCTATGCTCCATCTTCACCACACAAAGTATTCAAATCATGCACAACCCCGATGACAAGCCAAGCAATTGTTTCATACTTTTCTGTTCTCAAACTTTTTCAATCTTCACGCAATACATGAGCGTGAGCCATGGACATAGCACTATAGGTGGAATAGAATGGTGGTTGTGGAGAAGGCAAAAAGGGAGAAGATAGTCTCACATCAACTAGGCGTATCGACGGGCTATGGAGATGCCCATCAATAGATATCAATGTGAGTGAGTAGAGATTGCCATGCAACGGATGCACTAGAGCTATAAGTATATGAAAGCTCAACAAAAAGAAACTAAGTGGGTGTATATCCAACTTGCTTGCTCACGAAGACCTACGGCATTTTGAGGAAGCCCATCGTTGGAATATACAAGCCAAGTTCTATAATGAAAAATTCCCGCTAGTATATGAAAGTGATAACATAGGAGACTCTCTATCATGAAGATCATGGTGCTACTTCGAAGCACAAGTGTGGAAAAAAGTAGTATTGCCCCTTTTTATTTATTCTTTTTTTGGCCTTTTTTGGGGACAATATGAAGTCTACTACACAACCTTCTTCTTGTAGACGTTGTTGGGCCTCCAAGTGCAGAGGTTTGTAGGACAGTAGCAAATTTCCCTCAAGTGAATGACCTAAGGTTTATCAATCCGTAGGAGGCATAGGATGAAGATGGTCTCTCTCGAGCAACCTTGCAACCAAATAACAAAGAGTCTCTTGTGTCCCCAACACACCCAATACAATGGTAAATTTTATAGGTGCACTAGTTCGGCGAAGAGATGGTGATACAAGTGGTATATGGATAGTAGATAATAGTTTTTGTAATCTTAAATAATAAAAACAGCAAGGTAGAAAGTGATAAAAGTGAGCGTAAACAGTATTGCAATGTGTAGAAATAAGGCCTAGCGTTCATACTTTCGCTAGTGTAAGTTCCCTCAACAATACTAACATAATTGGATCACATAACTATCCCTCAACATGCAACAAAGAGTCACTCCAAAGTCACTAATAGCGGAGAACGAACGAAGAGATTATGGTAGGGTACGAAACCACCTCAAAGTTATTCTTTCCGATCAATCTGGTGGGCTATTCCTATAAGTGTCACAAACAGCCCTAGAGTTCGTACTAGAATAACACCTTAAGACACAAATCAATCAAAACCCTAATGTCACCTAGATACTCCAATGTCACCTCAAGTATCCGTGGGTATGATTATACGATATGCATCACACAATCTCAGATTCATCTATTCGACCAACACAAAGGACCTCAAAGAGTGTCCCAAAGTTCCTACCGGAGAATCGCGAAGAAAACGTGTGCCAACCCCTATGCATAGGTTCATGGGCGGAACCCACAAGTTGGTCACCAAAACATACATCAAGTGGCACGTGGTATCCCATTGTCACCACAGATATCCACGGCAAGACATACATCAAGTGTTCTCAAATCTTTAAAGACTCAATCCGATAAGATTACTTCAAAGGGGAAACTCAATTCATTACAAGAGAGAAGAGGGGGAGGAGAAACATAAGATCCAACTATAATAGCAAAGCTCGCGATACATCAAGATCGTACCATCTCAAGAACACGAGAGAGAGAGAGATCAAACACATAGCTACTCGTACATACCCTCAGCCCCGAGGGAGAACTACTCCCTCCTCGTCATGGAGAGCATCGGGATGATGAAGATGGCCATCGGTGAGGGTTCCCCCCTCCGGCAGGGTGCCAGAACAGGGTCCCGATTGGTTTTTGGTGGCTACGAAGGCTTCTAGCGGCGGAACTCCCGATCTATGTTGCGTTCTGGAAGTTTTAGGTCACGTGGGTATATATGAGTGCAGGAGGAACGTCAGGGGAGCCACGAGGGTCCCACGAGACAGGGGGGTGCCCCCCCCACCCTCGTGAGCACCTCGTTCCTTCCTTAACATAGGGTCCAAGTCCATCGGGTGTGTTTCCTTCCAAAAATAACTTCTCCAGTTGATTTCGTTCTGTTTCGACTCCGTCTGATATTCCTTTTCTTCAAAACACTAAAATAGGCATAAACAACAAATCTGGGCTGGGCCTCCGGTTAATAGGTTAGTCCCAAAAATAATATAAAAGTGGATATTAAAGTCCAATATTGCCCAAAACAGTAGATAATATAGCATGTAGCAATCAAAAATTATAGATACGTTGGAGACGTATCAAGCATCCCCAAGCTTAATTCCTGCTCGTCCTCGAGTAGGTAAATGAAAAAAAAGAATTTTTGATGTGGAGTGCTACTTGGCATAATTTCAATGTAATTCTTCCTACATGTGATATGAATATTCAGATCCATAAGATTCAAGACAAAAGTTCATATTGACATAAAAATAATAATACTTCAAGCATACTAACAAAGCAATTATGTTTTCTCAAAATAACCTGGCCAAAGAAAGTTATCCCTACAAAATCATATAGTCTGGCTATGCTCCATCTTCACCACACAAAATATTTAAATCATGCACAACCCCGATGACAAGCCAAGCAATTGTTTCATACTTTTGATGTTCTCAAACTTTTTCAATCTTCACGCAATACATGAGCGTGAGCCATGGACATAGCACTATAGGTGGAATAGAATGGTGGTTGTGGAGAAGACAAAAAGGGAGAAGATAGTCTCACATCAACTAGGCGTATCAACGGGCTATGGAGATGCCCATCAATAGATATCAATGTGAGTGAGTAGGGATTGCCATGCAACAGATGCACTAGAGCTGTAAATGTATGAAAGCTCAACAAAAGAAACTAGTGGGTGTGCATCCAACTTGCTTGCTCATGAAGACCTAGGGCAATTTGAGGAAGCCCATCATTGGAATATACAAGCCAAGTTCTATGATGTAAAATTCCCACTAGTATATGAAAGTGACAACATATGAGACTCTCTATATGAAAAACATGGTGCTACTTTGAAGCACAAGTGTGGAAAAAGGATAGTAGCATTGCCCCTTATTTTTTTTGGGCCTTCTTTTTTTCTTTGGACCCCCTTTTTTGGCCTTTCTTTTTTATGGCCTTTCTCTTTTTTTTATTTGCGACAATGCTCTATCGAATGATGATCATCACACTTCTATTTATTTACAACTCAATACTAGAACAAAGTATGACTCTATATGAATGCCTCCGGCGGTGTACCGGGATGTGCGATGATGCATGAGTGACATGTATGAAAGAATTATGAACGGTGGCTTTGCCACAAATACGATGTCGACTACATGATCATGCGAAGCAATATGACAATGATGGAGTGCGTCATAATAATGGAACGGTGGAAAGTTGCATGGCAATATATCTCGGAATGGCTATGAAAATGCCATAATAGGTAGGTATGGTGGCTGTTTTGAGGAAGGTATATGGTGGGTTTATGGTACCGGCGAAAGTTGCGCGGTACTAGAGAGGCTATCAAAGGTGGAAGGGTGAGAGTGCGTATAATCCATGGACTCAACATTAGTCATAAAGAACTAACATACTTATTGCAAAAATCTATTAGTCATCGAAACAAAGTACTACACGCATGCTCCTAGGCGGATAGATTGGTAGGAAAAGACCATCGCTCGTCCCCGACCGCCACTCATAAGGAAGACAATCAATAAATAAATCATGCTCCGACTTCGTTACATAACGGTTCACCATACGTGCATGCTACGGGAATCACAAAATTCAACACAAGTATTTCTCAAATTCATAACCACTCAACTAGCATGACTCTAATATCACCATCTCCATATCTCAAAACAATTATCAAGTATCAAACTTCTCTTAGTATTCAACACACTCATAAGAGAATTTTATTATTAATCTTGTATACCTAGCATATTAGGATTTTAAGCAAATTACCATGCTATTTAAGACTCTCAAAATAATATAAGTGAAGCATGAGAGTTCATCTATTTCTTCAAAATAAAACTACCACCATGCTCTAAAAGATATAAGTGAAGCACTAGAGCAAATGACAAACTACTCCGAAAGATGTAAGTGAAGATCAATGAGTAGTCGAATAATTATGCAACTATGTGAAGACTCTCTAACATTTAATAATTTCAGATATTGGTATTTTATTCAAACAGCAATCAAATCCTAACAAAATAAATTGACGCTCCAAGCAAAACACATATCATGTGGCGAATAAAAATATAGCTCCAAGTAAAGATACCGATGAACGAAGACGAAAGAGGGGATGCCTTCCGGGGCATCCCCAAGCTTAGGCTCTTGGTTGTCCTTGAATATTACCTTGGGGTGCCTTGGGAATCCCCAAGATTAGGCTCTTGCCACTCCTTATTCCATAGTCCATCGAATCCTTACCCAAAACTTGAAAACTTCACAACACAAAACTTAACAGAAAACTCGTAAGCTCCGTTAGTATAAGAAAATAAATCACCACTTCAAGGTACTATAATTAACTCATTATTTATTTATATTGGTGTTAAACCTACTGTATTCCAACTTCTCTATGGTTTATAAACTATTTTACTAGCCATAGATTCATCAAAATAAGTAAACAACACATGAAAAACAGAATCTGTCAAAAAACAGAACAGTCTGTAGTAATCTGGATCAAACATATACTTCTGGAACTCATAAAATTCTCAAATAAATTTCTGGACCTGAGGAATTTATCTATTAATCATCTGCAAAAAGAATTAACTAAATAGCACTCTCCAAGTAAAAATGGCAGCAATTCTCATGAGCGCTAAAGTTTCTGTTTTTGACAGCATGATCAACAAGACTTTCCCCAAGTCTTCCCAAAGGTTCTACTTGGCACAAACACTAATTAAAAGCATAAAACCACATATAAACAGAGGCTAGATGAATTATTTATTACTAAACAGGAACAAAAAGCAAGTAACAAAAATAAAATTGGGTTGCCTCCCAACAAGCGCTATCGTTTAATGCCCCTAGCTAGGCATGATAATTTCAATGATGCTCACATAAAGGATAAGAATTGTAATATAAAGGGAGCATCATGAAGAATATGACTAGTAAATTTAAGCCTAACCCACTTCCTATGCATAGGTATTTTGTGAGCAAACAACTTGTGGGAACAATAATCAACTAGCATAGGAGGGCAAAACAAGTATAACTTCAAAACTTTAAGCACATAGAGAGGAAACTTGGTATTATTGCAATTCCTTCAAGCATATATTCCTCCCTCATAATAATATTCAGTAGCATCATGAATGAATTCAACAATATAACCAGAACCTAAAGCATTCTTTTCATGATCTACAAGCATAGAAAATTTATTACTCTCCACATAAGCAAAATTCTTCTTATTCGGAATAGTAGTGGGAGCAAGCTCAACAAAATAATTATCATGTGAGGCATAATCCAATTGAAAACTAAAATCATGATGACAAGTTTCATGGATATCATTATTCTTTATAGCATACAAGTCATCATAATAATCATCATAGATAGCAACTTTGTTCTCATAATCAATTGGAACCTCTTCCGGAATAGTGGATTCATCACAAAATAAAGTCATGACCTCTCCAAATCTACTTTCATCAATATAATCATCATAAATAGGAGGCATGCTTTCATCATAATAAATTTTCTCATCAAAACTTGGAGGACAAAAAATGTCATCTTCATCAAACATAGCTTCCCCAAGCTTGTGGCTTTGCATATCATTAGCATCATGGATATTCAAGGAATTCATACTAACAACATTGAAGTCATGCTCATCATTAAAATATTTAGTGCCAAACATTTTATAGATTTCTTCTTCTAGCACTTGAGCACAATTATCCTTTCCATCATACTCACGAAAGATATTAAAAAGGTGAAGCGTATGAGACAAACTCAATTCCATTTTTATAGTTTTCTTTTATAAACTAAACTAGTGATAAAACAAGAAATTAAAAGACTCGATTGCAAGATCTAAAGATATACCTTCAAGCGCTAACCTCCCCGGCAACAGCGCCAGAAAAGAGCTTGATGTCTACTACACAACCTTCTTCTTGTAGACGTTGTTGGGCCTCCAAGTGCAGAGGTTTGTAGGACAGTAGCAAATTTCCCTCAAGTGAATGACCTAAGGTTTATAAATCCGTAGGAGGCGTAGGATGAAGATGGTCTCTCTCGAGCAACCCTGCAACCAAATAACAAAGAGTCTCTTGTGTCCCCAACACACCCAATACAATGGTAAATTGTATAGGTGCACTAGTTCGGCGAAGAGATGATGATACAAGTGGTATACGGATAGTAGATAATAGTTTTTGTAATCTGAAATAATAAAAACAGCAAGGTAGCAAGTGATAAAAGTGAGCGTAAACGGTATTGCAATGTGTGGAAATAAGGCCTAGCGTTCATACTTTCGCTAGTGTAAGTTCCCTCAACAATACTAACATAATTGGATCACATAACTATCCCTCAACATGCAACAAAGAGTCACTCCAAAGTCACTAATAGCGGAGAACAAACGAAGAGATTATGGCAGGGTACGAAACCACCTCAAAGTTATTCTTTCCAATCAATCCGGTGGGCTATTCCTATAAGTGTCACAAACAGCCCTAGAGTTCGTACTAGAATAACACCTTAAGGCACAAATCAATCAAAACCCTAATGTCACCTAGATACTCCAATGTCACCTCAAGTATCCGTGGGTATGATTATACGATATGCATCACACAATCTCAGATTCATCTATTCGACCAACACAAAGGACCTCAAAGAGTGCCCCAAAGTTCCTACCAAAGAATCACGACGAAAACGTGTGCCAACCCCTATGCATAGGTTCATGGGCGGAACCCGCAAGTTGGTCACCAAAACATACATCAAGTGGCACGTGGTATCCCATTGTCACCACAGATATCCACGGCAAGACATACATCAAGTGTTCTCAAATCTTTAAAGACTCAATCCGATAAGATTACTTCAAAGGGGAAACTCAATTCATTACAAGAGAGAAGAGGGGGAGGAGAAACATAAGATCCAACTATAATAGCAAAGCTCGCGATACATCAAGATCGTACCATCTCAAGAACACGAGAGAGAGAGAGAGAGAGAGAGATCAAACACATAGCTACTGGTACATACCCTCAGCCCCGAGGGAGAACTACTCCCTCCTCGTCATGGAGAGCATCGGGATGATGAAGATGGCCACCGGTGAGGGTTCCCCCTCCGGTAGGGTGCCAGAATAGGGTCCCGATTGGTTTTTGGTGGCTACAGAGGCTTCTGGCAGCGGAACTCCCGATCTATGTTGCGTTCTGGAAGTTTTAGGTCACGTGGGTATATATGGGTGCAGGAGGTACGTCAGGGGAGCCACGAGGGTCCCACGAGACAGGGGGCGCGCCCTAGGGGGGGGGGGGGCGCCCCCACCCTCGTGAGCACCTCGTTCCTTCCTTGACGTAGGGTCCAAGTCCATCGGGTGTGTTTCCTTCCAAAAATAACTTCTCCAATTGATTTCGTTCTGTTTCGACTCCTTCTGATATTCCTTTTCTTCAAAACACTGAAATAGGCATAAAACAGCAAATCTGGGCTGGGCCTCTGGTTAATAGGTTAGTCCCAAAAATAATATAAAAGTGGATATTAAAGCACAATATTGCCCAAAACAGTAGATAATATAGCATGGAGCAATAAAAAATTATAGATACATTGGAGACGTATCACAATACTCTATGAATGATGATCATCACACCTCTATTTATTTACAACTCAATGATTACAACTCGATACTAGAACAAAGTATGACTTTATATGAATGCCTCCGGCGGTGTACCGGGATAGCAATGATGCATGAGTGACTTATATGAAAGAATTATGAACAGTGGCTTTGCCACAATTAAAATGTCAACCACATGATCATGCGAAGCAATATGACAATGATGGAGCGTGTCATAGTAAATGGAACGGTGGAAAGTTGCATGGTAATATATCTCGGAATGGCTATGGAAATGCCATGATAGGTAGGTATGGTGGCTGTTTTGAGGAAGGTATATGGTGGGTGTATGATACCGGCTAAAGGTGTGCGGTATTAGAGAGGCTAGCAATGGTGGAAGGGTGAGAGTGCGTATAATCCATGGACTCAACATTAGTCATAAAGAACTCACAACCTTATTGCAAAAATCTATTAGTTATCGAAGCAAAGTACTATGCGCATGCTCCTAGGGGGATAGATTGGTAGGAAAAGACCATGGCTCGTCCCCGACTGCCACTCATAAGGAGGACAATCAATAAATACATCATGCTCCGACTTCTTAACATAACGGTTCACCATACGTGCATGCTACGGGAATCACAAACTTCAACACAATCATTTCTCAAATTCACAACTACTCAACTAGCACGACTCTAATATCACCATCTCCATATCTCAAAACAATTATCAAGTTTCAAACTTCTCATAGTATTCAACACACTCATAAGAAAATTTTATTATTAATCTTGAATGCCTAACATAATTAAAGCAAATTACCATGCTGTTTTGTAGGACTCTCAAAATAATCTAAGTGAAGCATGAGAGAACAATGGTTTCTATAAAACAAATCTACCAACGTGCTCTAAAAGATATAAGTGAAGCACTAGAGCAAAAACTATATAACCCAAAAGATATAAGTAAAGCACATAGAGTATTCTAGCAATTTCCGAATCATGAGTGTCTCTCTCAAAAAGGTGTGTGCAGCAAGGATGATTGTGGAAAACTAAAAAATAAATACTCAAATAATACAAGACGCTCCAAGCAAAACACATATCATGTGGTAAATAAAAATATAGCTCCAAGTAAAGTTACCAATAGAAGTAGACGAAAGAGGGGATGCCTTCCGGGGCATCCCCAAGATTTGGCTTTTAGGTGTCCTTAGATTATCTTGGGGGTGCCATGGGCATCCCCAAGCTTAGGCTCTTGCCACTCCTTGTTCCATAATCCACCAAATTTTTACCCAAAACTTGAAAACTTCACAACACAAAACTTAAAGTAGAAAATCTCATGAGCTCCGTTAGCGAAAGAAAACAAAACACCACTTCAAGGTATTGTAATGAACTCATTCTTTATTTATATTGGTGCTAAAACTACTATATTACAACTTCTCTATGGTTTATAAACTATTTTACTAGCCATAGATTCATCAAAATAAGTAAACAACACACGAAAAACAGAATCTGTCAAAAACAGAACAGTCTGTAGTAATCTGTATCTAACGCAAGATATGGAACCCCAAAAATCTAGATGTGGGTAATTTATCTATTAATCATCTGCAAAAATAATTAACTAGATATCACTTTCCAAATAAAAATGGAAGCAGTTCTCGTGAGCGCTAAAGTTTCTGTTTTTTACAGCAAGATTAAAAAGACTTTCCCCAAGTCTTCCCAACGGCTCTACTTGGCACAAACACTAATTAAACACAAAAAACACAACCAAAACATAGGCTAGATAAATTATTTATTACTAAACAGGAGCAAAAAGCAAGGAATAAAAATAAAATTGGGTTGCCTCCCAACAAGCGCTATCGTTTAACGCCCCTAGCTAGGCATGAAAGCAAAGATAGATCTAGGTATTGCCATCTTTGGAGGGCAATCTATAAGTGGCTCTCATAATAGATTCATAAGGTAATTTAATTTTATTTCTAGGGAAGTGTTCCATGCCTTTCCTTAAAGGAAATTGGAATCTAATATTCCCTTCCCTCATATCAATAATTGCACCAATCGTTCTAAGAAAAGGTCTACCAAGAATAATAGGACATGAAGGATTGAAATCTATGTCAAGAACAATAAAATCCACGGGCACATAATTCCTATTTGCAACAATAAGAACATCATTAATTCTTCCCATAGGTTTCTTAATAGTGGAATCCGCAAGGTGCAAGTTTAAAGAGCAATCATCAAAATCATGGAAACCTAGCAAATCACACAAAGTCTTTGGAATCGTGGAAACACTAGCACCCAAATCACACAAAGCGTAGCGCTCATGATCTTTAATCTTAATTTTAATAGTAGGTTCCCACTCATCATAAAGTTTTCTAGGGATAGAAACTTCCAACTCAAGTTTTTCTTCATAAGATTGCATCAAAGCATCAACGATATGTTTGGTAAAGGCTTTATTTTGACTATAAGCATGAGGAGAATTTAGCACGGATTGCAACAAGGAAATACAATCTACCAAAGAGCAGTTATCATAATTAAATTCCTTAAAATACAAAATAATGGGTTCATTAATATTTAAAGTTTTGACTTCTTCAGTCCCACTTTTAACAATTTTAGCATCAAGATCTAAAGACTCCGAATTTTTGGAATGCCTTGTAGGTAAAGGTGGATCATATTCAGTCCCATCATTACCAAGATTCATATTGCAAAACAAAGATTTAATAGGGGACACATCAATAACTTTTAGATCTTCATCTTTATTATCATGGAAACTAGAAGAACACGCTTTTATAAAGCAATCTTTCTTAGCACGCATCCTAGCGGTTCTTTCTTTGCACTCATCAATGGAAATTCTCATGGCTTTGAGAGACTCATTGATATCATGCTTAGGAGGAATAGATCTAAGTTTCAAAGAATCATCATCAAGAGAAATTCTATCAACGTTCCTAGCCAACTCATCAATCTTAAGCAATTTTTCTTCAATCAAAGCATTGAAATTCTTTTGTGAGGTAATAAATTCTTTAATATTAGATTCAAAATCAGAGGGTATCTTATTAAAATTTCCCTAAGAATTGTTTTAGGAATTTGTAGGATCGAAAGTATGTCTAGAGGGGGGGTGATTAGACTACTTGACCAAATAAAAACTAAACCTTTTCCCAATTTTAGTTCTTGGCAGATTTTAGCTATTTTACGACAAGTCAAGCAATCATCACACAATTCAAGCAAGCATGAAAAGAGTATATTGGCAGCGGAAAGTAAAGCATGCAACTTGCAAGAATGTAAAGGGAAGGGTTTGGAGAATTCAAACGCAATTGGAGACACAGATGTTTTTCCCGTGGTTCAGATAGGTGGTGCTATCCTACATCCACGTTGATGGAGACTTCAACCCATGAAGGGTAACGGTTGCGCGAGTCCACGGAGGGCTCCACCCACGAAGGGTCCACGAAGAAGCAACCTTGTCTATCCCACCATGGCCATCGCCCACGAAGGACTTGCATCACTAGCGGTAGATCTTCACGAAGTAGGCGATCTCCTTGTCCTTACAAACTCCTTGGTTCAACTCCACAATCTTGTCGGAGGCTCCCAAGTGACACCTAGCCAATCTAGGAGACACCACTCTCCAAGAAGTAACAAATGGTGTGTTGATGATGAACTCCTTGCTCTTGTGCTTCAAATGATAGTCTCCCCAACACTCAGCTCTCTCTCACAGGATTTGAATTTGGTGGAAAGAAGATTTGAGTGGAAAGCAACTTGGGGAAGGCTAGAGATCAAGATTCATATGGTAGGAATGGAATATCTTGGCCTCAACACATGAGTAGGTGGTTCTCTCTCAGAACATATGAGTTGGAAGTGTAGATGTGTTCTGATGGCTCTCTCCACGAGTGAAGAGGAGGTGGAGGGGTATATATATAGCCTCCACACAAAATCCAACCGTTACACACAATTTACCAATCTCGGTGGGACCGAATCACAAACTCAGTCGGACCAAAATAGTAAACTTAGTGACCGTTAGAGATTTTCGGTAGGACTGACATGCAACTCGGTAGGACCGATTTTGTTAGGGTTTGGGCATAACATAATCTCGGTGAGACCGATTACACAAACTCGGTGAGACCGATTTTGGTAATTAGCTAACCAGAGAGTTGGTTAGGCAAACTCGGTGGGACCGATTTGCTCTTTCGGTGAGACCGAAAAGTTACAAAAAGGAAACACTGAATTTACATTGCAATCTCGGTGGGACCGATCCGCTCTTTCGGTGAGACCGAAAAGTTACGAAAAGGAAATAGAGAGATTACAATCCCATCTCGGTGAGACCGAGATCCCTATCGGTAGAACCAATTTGCTAGGGTTTGGCAATGGCTATGACAAGTGAAACTCGGTGGCGCCGGATTGAAAGAATCGGTAAGGCCGAGTTTGGCTTTGGGTTTAGGTCAAATGTGGATATGGGAAAGTAGCTGAGGATTTTGGAGCATATCATTAAGCACATGAAGCATGAGGCTCATTAAGCAACACCTCATCCCTCCTTGATAGTATTGGCTTTTCCTAAAGACTCAATGTGATCTTGGATCACTAAAAATATAAAATGAAGAGTCTTGAGCTATTGAGCTTGAGCCAATCCTTTGTCCTTAGCATTTTGAGGGATCCACTTTGAACATCCATGCCATGCCAATCATTGAGCTTTCCTGAAATAATCATCTTGGAATAGCATTAGCTCAATGAGCTATATGTTGTTATGAATTACCAAAACCACCTAGGGATAGTTGCACTTTCAGAATTACCATAATTATTAGAGGAATTACTAGGATATGACCTAGGGTCAAAGTTTCCTCTATATGCGTTGTTACCAAAATTATTCCTACCAACAAAATTCACATCCAAAGATTCATTATTATTCTCAATCAAAGTAGACAAAGGCATATCACTAGGATCAGAAGAAACACTTTTATTAGCAAATAATTTCATAAGTTCATCCATCTTACCACTCAAAACATTAATTTCTTCTATTGCATGCACTTTCTTATTAGTAGATCTTTCAGTGTGCCATTGAGAATAATTAACCATAATATAATCTAGGAGTTTAGTAGCTTCTCCTAAAGTGATTTCCGTAAAAGTGCCTCCCGCGGCCGAATCTAAAAGATTTCTAGAAGCAAAATTCAATCCGGCATAATTTTTTTGTATAATCATCCACAAATTGAAACCATGTGTAGGGAAATTACGTATCATTAATTTCATCCTCTCCCAAGCTTGTGCAACATGTTCATGATCAAGTTGCTTAAAATTCATAATATCGTTTCTAAGAGAGATGATCTTAGCGGGAGGAAAATACTTAGAGATAAAAGCATCTTTGCACTTATTCCACAAATCAATACTATTTTTAGGCAAAGATGAAAACCAAGCTTTAGCACGATCTCTAAGCGAAAAAGGAAATAGCTTCAATTTAACAATATCATTGTCCACATCTTTCTTCTTTTGCATATCACACAAATGAACGAAGTTGTTTAGATGGGTAGCGGCATCTTCCTTAGGAAGGTCGGAAAACGGATCTTTCATGACAAGATTCAGCAAAGCAGCATTAATTTCACAAGATTCAGCATCGGTAAGAGGGGCAATCGAAGTGCTAATAAAATCATTGTTGTTGGTATTGGTAAAGTCACACAATTTGGTATTATCTTGAGCCATCGTGACAAGCAAGCAATCCGACACACAAGCAAACAAGAAACGAGCAAAAAGAGGCGAATAGAGAAAGAGAGGGAGGATAGAGAGAGAGAGGGCGAATAAAATGGCAAGGGTGAAGTGGGGGAGAGGAAAACAAGAGGCAAATGGCAAATAATGCAATGCAGGAGATAAGGATTTGTGATGGGTACTTGGTATGTTGACTTTTGCGTAGACTCCCCGGCAACGGCGCTAGAAATCCTTCTTGCTACCTTTTGAGCACTGCGTTGGTTTTCCCTTGAAGAGGAAAGGGTGATGCAGTAGAGCAGCATAAGTATTTCCCTTAGTTTTTGAGAACCAAGTTATCAATCCAGTAGGAGGCCATGCATGAGTCCCTTGCACCTACACAAACAAATAAACTCCTCGCAACCAACACGATAAAGGGGTTGTCAATCCCTTCACGGTCACCTACGAGAGTGAGATCTGATAGATATGCTAAGATAATATTTTTGGTATTTTTATGATAAAGAGAAATAAAGATGCAAGTAAAATAAATGGCAAAGGAAATAACTAAGTATTGGAAGATTAATATGATGGAAAATAGACCCGGGGGCCATAGGTTTCACTAGAGGCTTCTCTCGAGAGCATAAGTATTACGGCGGGTGAACAAATTACTGTTGAGCAATTGATAGAATTGAGCATAGTTATGAGAATATCTAGGTATGATCATGTATATAGGCATAACGTCCGCGACAAGTAGACCGACTCCTGCCTGCATCTATTACTATTACTCCACACATCGACCACTATCCAGCATGCATCTAGAGTATTAAGTTCAAGAGAACAGAGTAACGCTTTAAGCAAGATGACATGATGTAGAGGGATAAACTCATGCAATATGATATAAACCCCATCTTGTTATCCTCGATGGCAACAATACAATACATGCCTTGCTGCCCCTACTGTCACTGGGAAAGGACACTGCAAGATTGAACCCAAAGCTAAGCATTTCTCCCATTGCAAGAAAGATCAATCTAGTAGGCCAAACCAAACTGATAATTCGAAGAGACTTGCGAAGATAACCAATCATACATAAAAGAATTCAGAGAAGATTAAAATATTGTTCATAGATAAACTTGGTCATAAACCCACAATTCATCGGTCTCAACAAACACACCGCAAAAAAAGATTACATCGAATAGATCTCCACAAGAGAGGGGGAGAACTTTGTATTGAGATCCAAAAAGAGAGAAGAAGCCATCTAGCTAATAACTATGGACCCGTAGGTCTGAAGTAAACTACTCACACTTCATCGGAGAGGCTATGGTGTTGATGTAGAAGCCCTTCGTGATCGACACCCCCTCCGGTGGAGCTCCGGAAAAGGCCCCAAGAAGGGATCTCGTGGATACAGAAAGTTACGGCGGTGGAATTAGGGTTTTGGCTCCGTATCTGGTAGTTTGGGGTATGTAGGTATATATAGGAGGAAGGAGTACGTCGGTGGAGCAACGTGGGCCCCGCGAGGGTGGAGGGCGCGCCCGGGGGGGGGGGGGGGGTGGTAGGCGCACCCCCCTACCTCATGCCTTCCTCGTTGATTGCTTGACGTAGGGTCCAAGTCCTCTGGATCATGTTCATTCCAAAAATCACGTTCCCGAAGGTTTAATTCCATTTGGACTCCATTTGATATTCTTTTTCTGCGAAACCCTAAAATAAGCAAAAAACAATTCTTGGCTGGGCCTCTGGTTAATAGGTTAGTCCCAAAAATAATATAAAAGTGTATAATAAAGCCCAATAATGTCCAAAACAGGATATAATATAGCATGGAACAATTAAAAATTATAGAAATTATAGATACATTGGAGATGTATCACCAAGCCTCGCGAGGCGGACGACATCAAGACCTCCCCAGGGGGCGGCCTCACTAGGATGGCTCCGGAGGAGCGGAGATATCAAGGCAAGGTGCACCTCGCGAGGATCACATGACGTGAGCCATGACGACCAAGGCCAGGCGGGCGCCAGCAGGCGCAGCGTACCGGTTTCCCCTTTAGTGCCAAGGGGGCAAGCGCAGGCGCGGAGTCCCGAGGAATCAAGTAAAGGATTCCATATCGGTGCAACAAGACCAAGACCGCCAGGATGGAGGTCATCGCGGAGCCCACTACAGCGTCACCACCAGAGCTTTTGCAGGCGAAGACTACTTTTTTCAGGATAACCTGTACTAGTTATCCCGCTTTGAATTTTGACATTGTGGGGACTTAGCCACCACCGTAGCAAGGCATGGAGAGACCAAGCCAGAAAGAGACGAATCATTTAGACCCTCCTCTCACTCACCAGCTCATCGAGCTCAAGAACACCTCGCCTCCTGAGGCTATTCAACCATTGTACTAGTTCATCCTCAGCCCCTCGAGGCAATCCACCACAAAGCTGGAGTAGGGTATTACACTGCAAGGTGGCCCGAACCAGGATAAACCGTTGTGTCTCTTGTCCCTTGGGTTTGTTGAGTTAAGCTGTGGAATCATTGGGCCATCAGGTCGGGGAGTAGGAGTTCTTCGTACGCACCCCAATGTTCGAACCTCTCAAGGGTCTGCGGGGCCCTGAATCCGACATTTGGCGTGCCAGGTAGGGGTGCCTCAAGACCTTTCTTCTCCCTGCCAGCTGACAACCCAGATGGCCGATGATAAGGGGGCTCGTGCTGAGTGAAAGTGCTAGTGATCGACTAGAGGGGGGGGGGTGAATAGGCGATTTTTATGAAAGTCTTCAAAACATGTAAGTTTTGAAGACAAACGATAGAAATCAACCTATTACCATGCAGCAGAAGGTAGACTACACTAGGCAAACCATAGTCAAGTATTCAATGAAGTGAAAGCACAATGACTAATAGCAGCTAGGCAGTAAGGATCAAGTAGGAAGATATTGTGAAGCCAATCAGAACAAGTAATCACTCAGTGAAGCAAAATGGTGTTGCAATCGTACAATGACTTCACAAGGACCAACAGTAAGTAAAGGGAAGGGAAGGACGAAACCAGTGACTCGTTGAAGACAATGATTTGTTGGACCAGTTCCAGTTGTTGTGACAACTGTACGTCTGGTTAGGGAGGGTGAGATTCAACTCAGAAGACCTCGTCTTCACCTTATTACCCTTGAGCTAAGGACACCCAGTCCTCGCCTAATCACTCTGGTAAGTCTTCAAGGTAGACTTCCAAACCTTCACAGACTTTGTTCACCGGCGATCCACAATGACTCTTGGATGCTCAGAACGCGACGCCTAACCGGCTGGAGGATTCACAATCCTCAAGTGTAATAAGTCTTCAGATCACACAGACAGGAAGACTTAAGTGATGCCTAACACTCTTTGGCTCTGGGTGTTTAGGGCTTTATCCTCGCATGGAATTCTCTCTCAAAGGCTTCGAGGTGGGTTGCTCTCAAACGACAAAAGCCGTACTCTAACTCTGAGTAGCCAACCTTTTATGGTTGTAGGGGGTGGGCTATTTATAGCGACTAGGCAACCCGACCTGATTTGTCTGAAATGACCCTGGGTCACTAAGGAACTGACACATGTTCCAACGGTCAGATTTCAAACACACATGGCAACTTTACTTGGGCTACAAGCAAAGCTGACTTATCCAACTCTGGACAAGATTTGCTCTCATAGTCTTCACTTGAAGATATAGAATTTTGGTTAAGCATCACTTCAGTCATTCTGACTGGTTCTCTTGGACCCCACTTAATAGTATGGTGGTCCCTATGACTCAACAAAGAAAACACAGAACGACGAAACTGCTAAGTCTTTGCGCTCCTTAGTCTTCACGTGATGTCTTCTCTTGTCATAGTCTTCAATGTGAATGTCTTCACATACCACCTTTGACTTCAATGTCTTCATACATTTTTAGGGGTCATCCCCGGTAGGAAAACCGAATCAATGAGGGACTTCTACCTGTGTTATCCTGCAATTCTCACAAACACATTAGTCCCTCAACTAGGTTTGTTGTCAATACTCCAAAACCAACTAGGGGTGGCACTAGATGCACCTACAATCTCCCCCTTTTTGGTGATTGATGACAAACTAGTTGAAGTTTTCAACGGGTAATATAATATGTGAAATTGTAAGGGATAGGGAATTGTCTTCATAAGTTGCAAGGGCTCCCCCTGAAGATGTGCATATAAGTAATTTGCTTTTGGAATGCAAATGCACATGGCAGGTTGTACTTGTGGAGATCCTCTTCAACTTATGATGACAATTCATCATGCATGAAAAGTATGTGAAGATAATGACATGCATATTGAAAAATGGACGTCTGCAAAATGATCTAAGTGCGGAATTTATCGTCGCACATGAGGACTTTATCATCGCATCACAAAATTGCAAATAAGTAGCAGACGACCATCGAGTTTAAGTGTTACAACTCAAAGAACCAAATGTATCAAAACGAGAGTTCTAAGCACTAGGCAAAACATAAAGTAACCGCCCATATGGACCCGCTTGAAGACTATAAAAGTCATATGCTTCTCCCCCTTTTGTCAGTAAGGACCAAAAAGGTTTGAAGACATAGAGCATCCACTCGTTCCCATGAGGAGTAGGTGAAACAACAAGGTCGTCAGTGTTGTTCGGCGGTGCAGACGAACTCGGGGCAGTGTCGATGCATGCAGAAGTAGGGGGCGGTGAAGTGGCATCATCTTCGTCCTCGATCAGTCTGGCATTCACAGTTGCCGCAGAGGAAGAGAACTTAGAGTCTTCAAGAGACAGAGTTCGTCGCAGCACAGTCCTTCTTGGAGGTGTGGAGTCAAACTTGAAACGTTCAGAGAAGCGATCCTCTTGAAGATCATCTTCAGAACACATAAGCGTCAGCCCTTTCCATGTACGCCGACAGGTTTCATGGGCAAAAAAGGTATGCTTGGTGGCAAGATTGCGAATGCAGTTGACATCCACCAAGAGGCTTTGCATTTGGCGCTTCAACCAGTCATGATGCCTATCCTGTTTCTGATGAAGGGCAACCAGAAGCTCTTGGTCATTGAGAACACGAGATCGCTTCTTGGGCCGTTGGGCAATAGTGCTTTCAGTGGCTTCAGTGAGGGCACGATGAGCTGCACGTGTAGTACCAGCCAGAGGATAAACACGAGTGACTGCTTCAACTCCTTCAATGTTTTGAGAGAAGCTTTGATGCTCAGCATTCTGAAGACTAAGAGGTTCCTTGGCAGGCTCTGGATAGATGGCTTCAACGGACATATCAACGTCAGGCAGAAAGATCCGATGATTGCGACCAGAGGGCTGATATGAGACAGCTGAGTGTAGTTTGATCAGCCACATTATCCATGGAGCGTAAAACTTCAAGCCAAAAAGATCAGATCCTGATGCAGCAAGTTGGTGGATGAAGAAGTCTTGTGCATTGAAGCATTTGCTGTGAAGAATATAAAAGACCAAAGTCTTCATTGCACCTTCCAGCTTTGCATGTGGGGAATGTCCTTTGATGGGCCAGAGAGTTCGCATGATAATGTGATAGATAGTGTGTGGCAAATACTCAAGGTCTTCAACAAAGAACTGCTTAGGATATGCAGCATCTTGAGGCAAAGGCTTCATCATGCTAAGCATCTGACTCATGTTTGGTTCAGGCTTCTGAAGGATGCTCTCCATAGCTGCACTGTGAAGCTGACAACCAGGTTCATAAAGATCTCCAGGAGTGGACAGACCAGTGAGCTCAATGATATCAAAGGATTTGGCTTCGTGATGAACATTGCCGGTCATCCACTCAAGGACCCAAGTCTTGGATCTCTGTTGTAGCCATGAATGTGCAGAGTGGCATAGAATTGGAGCAGCAATTCTTCGTTCCAGTGCTCTTGGCCGGTGACGAACAACAACAATCCAGACTCTTTGAAGCAATCCAGAGCTTCTTCCAAGCAAGACAGACCAGTTATGGCTTCAGTATCAAGACGCATATGAGGGAAAATGCGACCTTGATTGTACAGAATGCATGAGTAATAACTTCACTGCGGATAGCTCCAGAACTGATCAGAAGATATTCTTTCCCTTGAGTAGGGGTTCTTGGCGCTATTGAAGAAGGTGTTGTCTACTTTGAATCCATTGACATTAAAGGATCCGGGTGCTGATGCAGGACCTGGAAACCTGGGCAACCTTGGCATTGGCTTTTGTACCTGAGGCCTGTGCTCAACGTGATAGTCAAACTGAGGACCAGCAGCAGGCGCAGGAACAGGAGCAATAGCATCATTGGCTTCACTGACTTCTGGCACATTGGTTGGTGCAGGCTCCACATTTGCTTCAGCCATGACAACGTCATTGGCTTCATTTGTGTTGGTGGTGGCAGCCTCAAGATTCTCAACCTCCACTTGATGAGCTGGAGGGTCGGGCACAGACACGTTCTCCTCGAGAACAGCTTCTTCAGTAATGGGGGGAGTAGGGACACGTTCTTCTTCTTGTATGTCGTCGGCTGATGCAGCCGGAATGTCTTCAGCAGCTTTAGCCTCAGACTCGGAGACATTCATAGTAGGAGTGGCATCTGGAAACACTTGACATGCAACAGATTGGTGGGGCACTTCTCCTTTTGGAACGCTCGAAAGAGGGACTTGAGACCTTGGTCCTTTGCGAAGCCTGCGTAACGCTGGCGACGCCTCTGGAGACGGAGTTGGCTGGGCCTCAAAGTCATCTTCTTCTTCTTGCTGGGGTGGTGTGACTTGTTGTTGTGGGTGATTAGCCCATGATGCATCTTGAGAAATTGGTGTCAGAGGACGACCAATGCTGATGAGTTCGCTGTGCGTAAGCATAGGCGATGATACCAAGTTGTGCTCGATCTGAGGAAGAACTACATCATCTTCAACATTGTCATGGTGACCAATGTCTTCAGCAGCGGTGGGATCAGCTGCTGGAATGTCTTCAGCTTCATGAGCCTCTGTGGAAGCAGGCTCATGGACAGTCAGTTGGCGCTGTTGATGTTCAGCGGCAGGGCGAACCATGGAGATAGGTTCAACAACTAAGGGCTCTGTGGGAGCAGCCCGATCCTTCTTGGTCTCGCGCTTCTTCTTGGAGGGAGCATCAACAGAGCCTTCAGGATGTTTCCTCTTTCTCGCTTCAGCCTCAGCAGTCCTCGTCTTCTTCAGTTCTGAAGCGGTTGACCTGACCTTTGGCTTCGAGCCAGTTATGCTGGCTGGGAAGACAATGGGATGTGCTTCCTGCCTTGGTGCTTCGGGTTCGGCCGCAGCTGGCTTCTTCTTCTTCTTTGCAGCCATCCTGGGATCGATGCCAGGACGACCAAGAGCCTTGCGATTCTCAGCCTCATTGTAGGCTTGCACACACTTGTCAGCCAGGCTCTTCATGCGCTCACGAGAACCTTGAGCTTCTTCACGCTTCTTGAGAAAGGCTTCTTTGAGCTCGTGCAGCATGATCTTGAAATTTTTGACCTCTTGCACGCTGAGCTTGGCCATGTGCTTCTTGAACTAAGATTTCTCAAAGTCGATCTTTTGCTTCAGTTCAATGATGCGCCGAGCTAGAGCTAGCTCTGAAGCAATGACGCCATGGAAGGCGACACTGAGGCCAATTGGAAGTTGCAGATCTTCAAAGCTGAGGTTAGGCGTGTCAAACCACTCATCAATGAAGTTGTGGATGATTGCCACGTCAAAGAGAGGCAAATCATTGAAGATTTCTGCTTCTTCTTTGCTCTTGATCAATTGCTCAAGAGCGTCATCTGCAAGATCTTCATCGCTGGACAGATCAATGGCGTCGTTGCGAAGAATAGCAGCAGCAGTCAGTTCTTGGCTGGTGTGTTGCAAAGGCATCTTGACTTTCGAGGGCTTGGAGATGCGTGACAAATCTTCAGACTGCACACTGTCTTCAGGAGGTGCAGTAGCCAGTGGCTTCACCCGTGAGATTTTTGGTGTTGAGGCAGGCTTTGAAGCTTTAGGCTGCTTTAGTTTCTTTGGCTTCGGCGGTGCAGGCGCTTCATCAGATTCAGCGTCATCTGCAGGCTCATCCATGGCTGTCCCTTGAACCATGATATGAGTGATGAGACCTTCCAGGTTGTAGAAGGGCCCAATAAGATTGGGTTCAGCTTCGCGGGTGCCATCGGCACGGGGAGCAGAGGGACCAGGGTTGAAGTCTAGTCCCAATGACTTCTTGTTCTGCTTCGCCGAATTCTGGGCAAACTGGAAGTTGCGCTTGAACAGATTGTCGTCACGACACCATAGCAGTGACGATGGGTCAGCATCCGCAGGCTGTGGTCCACGGACCATGCAGGGATAGAAGCCTTGTTCAATGGCTTCATCTCTCGACCTGGGTTGAAGATTTCTGTATAGGATGTCTCCCCATGGTCGCTTGATGGCATTCTTCTCAGCATATTCCTTGGTTACAAACCTGTACTTGAACCACTGTTCTGCCCACTATCGTCGAATCCATTGGATTCGTGTCTTGCGCTGATTGTGATCCTCTTCTGGATCTGTCTTGTACAACTCTGAGAGGTTAACGGGCAGATCTCTTGATGTTTCACCTCGACGCTTTCTGCCACCCTTCCTTACTGATTTCTCTGCAGCCATGAACTTTAAACTGAATGGCTTCAACATGTTCAAAGGCTTCAAAGGCTTTCGCTTGCTGGACAAACAGGAACTGGCTTCGGGAGAATTTATATGATGCTGTAAGAATTCTGCAAATGAATGCAGACTATGAGAACCAAGGGATTCTCCCACAGGCATGTACCTATGACAGCATTAAGGTGCGAGGGAAGGGGAAGAGGTCATATGCATTCTCAGAAGATTTTGAAGATAAATTAGTTTAGAAGACATTGACCTCAACGTGCGAAGACATTCACTCATAGATAAAGAGTTGGTTCCAGATTTGTACGAATCCATGGACCAATACAAGTGAGGAATCTAACTACTTTGTGAAGCATAAGTGAACATACTAGGCATATTATGAGATGCAGTATGGAATAGATCTAACTTGTGTGAATAGAAACTTCTTGTGACAGAAAGTGATGAATCTATGGGATCAAAGGGGCCGTAAAAAGGAAGTTTTATTTACCACACGAAGAACTGCTAGACGGAGTGGAAGAGGAGGCCGAGCAGTTTGATCGTCCATGCCCTAACTTGGCGATGGAGGACACCTACGTTGACAGCGGAGAAGATGATGTCCGCAGCCGGCGTGAAGACAGCGTCGGAGAGGTCGCGACAGCCCAACGCTTCATCGCCGGTGTCGTCGAGGGCTAGCGGTGGCGCTAGGGTTTGTGCGAGAGTGGAAGAAAGGATAATGACTATGGTGAGGCATGTATTTATAGGGACAGGGACATCACAGTGTTATTACACAGGTGCCCCTGGCGATTCACATCAGAAGAATACGTGGCCATCATGCAACATATCGGAGGTTGTTCCACGTTCCCACGCACGCCTGGATTGTCGGGTGGTCGTTCCCACTTCTCCGGGTTTCAGGTGGAGGAATTAGCATTGAAAGCGGACTTAATGTTTGTCTCTGTATCTTCTGCTGACAAGGACGCGGAGAAGACATTCGACAGTTTCAAGAGAATGCATATGATTTGGAGAGATAGAGTTTGAGATAGAAAGCATAGAAAGGTTAGGGTCCGATCACATTCACTTAGTTCAAAAGATTCAACAAGAAGACATAGCTATAAGTGAATGCTGTAGAGGACAGAACACTAGTATGTATATATATATATATATCAACATAGTGAAGATAATCATGAAGGCAGGTTGAGATTGAAGCCAAACCAAATGTGAAGACATAGCAAATGTAACGCATGGGTGAAACACTTCAAACAGAAGAATTTGGTGGTGGCGTTACCCACCGTATAGGAAGTATTAGACCCAGACACGGCGCACTATTATCGTGGCGCTCCAAAGTCAAATTCCACATTAATGTATTCACACTTAGAATGTATGTCTTCATTGATTGAAGATATACTTTACTTCGTGTGCTGCACATCTATGTCATCAATATGCATAAGTGTTAGGATGTGTGCTTGATCACAGGACATTTTAGGATTCCAAGATATTTAGCTCACACCGTAACTTGCAAAATCTCTTCTCATCCAAGGGCTTGGTGAAGATATCTGCCAATTGCTCTTCAGTGTTCACGTGTATGATATCAATATCTTCCTTCACAACAATCTCTGAGAAAGTGATGACGAATTTCAATGTGCTTTGTCTTCGAGTGTTGAACTGGGTTGTTGGCAATCTTGATGGCGCTTTCGTTGTCACAGTAGAGTGGCACTTGCTTCAGATGAATGCCATAGTCTTTGAGTGTTTGCTTCATCCACAGAAGCTGAGCGCAGCAAGATCCAGCAGCAATGTATTTAGATTCAGTAGTGGAGAGAGATACACAGTTCTGCTTCTTTGAAGACCAACACACAAGTGATCGTCCCAGAAAATGACATGTGCCTGATGTAGACTTGCGATCCACCTTGTCGCCAGCATAATCAGCATCCGAGAATCCAACCAGATCAAACTCTGAGCCCTTGGGATACCATAATCCTAATGTTGGGGTGTGAGCCAAATATCGAAGAATTCGCTTCACAGCTAAGTGATGCGATTCCTTTGGTGCTGCTTGGAATCGAGCACACATGCAAACACTAAGCATAATATCTGGCCTAGATGCACATAGATAAAGTAAAGACCCAATCATGGAGCGGTATACCTTTTGATCGAACTCTTTACCATTATCGTCAGGACCCAGATGATCTTTGGCTGGCATTGGAGTTGTGAAGCCTTTGCAGTCTTGCATCCCAAATTTCTTCAGGCAATCTTTAAGGCACTTCTCTTGAGATATGAAGATGCCGTTGCGTTGCTGATGTATTTGAAGATCAAGGAAGAACTTCAGCTCACCCATCATGGACATCTAATATGGCTCTTGCATCATATATCCAAACTCGTCAGTGTATTTCTGATTGGTGCAGCCGAAGATAATGTCATCGACATATATTTGGCACACAAACAGTTCACCATCATATGTCTTTGTGAAGAGAGTGGGGTCGAGGGAACCAGGTTTGAAGCCTTTGCTCTTCAGGAAGTATTTGAGTGTGTCATACCAAGCCCGAGGGGCTTGTTTGAGGCCACACAGTGCCTTGTTGAGCTTGTACACCATGTCAGGATGTTTTGGATCTTTAAAGCCAGGCGGTTGTGCAACATACACTTCTTCTTCAATCTTGCCATTGAGAAAGGTGCTCTTCACATCCATTTGATACAGAAGAATATTATGATGATTTGCATAAGCCAGCAGTATGCGTATGGCTTCAAGTCTGGCCACAGGAGCAAATGTTTCATCGGAGTCAATCCCTTCAACTTGAGTGTAACCTTGAGCAACGAGACGAGCTTTGTTTCTGACAACTTGACCATGCTCATCTTGCTTGTTGCGATATATCCATTTGGTGCCTATTATATTGTGCTTGCGAGGATCAGGACACTTAACCAGTTCCCATACATTATTCAGCTCAAATTGTTGAAGCTCTTCTTGCATAGCTTGAATCCATTCAGGTTCCATGAAGGCTTCTTCAACTTTCTTGGGTTCAGATATTGAGACGAATGTGAAGTGCCCACAGAAATTTGCTAGCTGTGTTGCCCTTGAACGAGTGAGTGGACCTGGTGCATTGATGTTATCAATTATTCCCTCAATCTGTACTTCATTTGCAACACGAGGATGTACAGGACGAAGATTTTGCTCTTGCCGGTCATAGTCATCGTTAGAGGGATTGTCTTCAGGCTGAGCATTGTCTTCAGGCTGATCAGGTGCGGAGATGATAAGTTCCTCTTCAGGCTGAGCTTCAGACGGTATGATTTCTCCAGTTCCCATAAGTTTGATTGATTCACTGGATGGAACATCATCTAGCACATTTGGCAGGTGCTCTCTTTGTGAGCCGTTCGTCTCATCAAACCGCACATCCACTGTTTCAACCACTTTATAGTGAAAAAGCTTGAAGACTCTGTAGGAGTGCGAATCCTTTCGATATCCAAGCATAAAACCCTGAAAGTGCTAGATATCGACTAGAGGGGGGGGGGGGTGAATAGGCGATTTTTAAGAAAGTCTTCAAAACATGGAAGTTTCAAAGACAAACAATAGAAATAAACCTATTACCACGCAGCGGAAGGTAGACTACACTAGGCAACCTTAGTCAAGTAACCAAAGAAGTGAAAGCACAATGACTAATAGCAGCTAGGCAGTAAAAATCAGGTAGAAAGATATTGTGAAGCCAATCAGAACAAGCAGTCACTCAGTGAAGACAAAAGATAATGCAATCATGCAATGACTTCACAAGGACCAATAGTAAGTAAAGGGAAGGGAAGGATGAAACTAGTGACTCGTTGAAGACAATGATTTGTTCGACTAGTTCCACTTGCTGTGACAACTGTACGTCTAGTTAGGGCGGCTAGGTATTTAAACCTGAGGACACACAGTCCCGGACACCCAGTCCTGAACACGCAGCTCAGAACCCTTAGTCCTCACTGTATTCCCCTTGAGCTAAGGTCACGCAGACCTCGCCCAATCACTCTGGTAAGTCTTCAAGGTAGACTCCCAAACCTTCACAGACTTCGTTCACTGGCGATCCACAATGACTCTTGGATGCTCAGAACGCGATGCCGAACCGGCTGGAGGATTCATAGTCCTCAAGTGTAATAAGTCTTCAGATCACACAGACAGGACCACTTAAGTGATGCCTAACACTCTTTGGCTCTGGGTGGTTAGGACTTTATCCTCGCAAGGAATTCACTCTCAAAGGCTTCGAGGTGGGTTGCTCTCAAACGACAACAGCCGTACTTTAACTCTTAGCAGCCAACCGTTTATGGTTGTAGGGGGTGGGCTATTTATAGCCACTAGGCAACCCGACCTGATTTGTCCAAAATGACCCTGGGTCACTAAGGAACTGACACGTGTTCCAATGGTCAGATTTCAAACACACACGACAACTTTACTTGGGCTATAAGTAAAGCTGACTTGTCCAACTCTGGACAAGATTCGCTCTCATAGTCTTCACTCGAAGACATAGGATTTTGGTTAAGCATCACTTCAGTCATTCTGACTGGTTCTCTTGGACCCCACTTAATAGTACGGTGGTTCCTATGACTCAACAAAGAAGAAAAAGAACTACGAAAGATTTAAGTTTCGAGCTCCATAGTCTTCATGCGATGTCTTCTCTTGTCATAGTCTTCAATGTGAATGTCTTCACATACCACCTTTGACTTCAATGTCTTCATACATTTTTAGGGGTCATCTCTGGTAGGAAAACCGAATCAATGAGGGACTTCTACCTGTGTTATCCTGCAATTCTCACAAACACATTAGTCCCTCAACTAGGTTTGTCGTCAATACTCCAAAACCAACTAGGGGTGGCACTAGATGCACTTACAATCTCCCCCCTTTTGGTGATTGATGACAAACTAGTTGAAGTTTTCAACGGGGAATATATCATGTGAGATTGTAAAGGATAAGGAATTGTCTTCATAAGTTACAAGCGCTCCCCCTGAAGATGTGCATATAAGTAATTTGCTTTTGGAATGCAAATGCACATGGCAGGTTGTACTTGTGGAGATCCTCTTCAACTTATAATGACAATTCATCATGCATGAAAAGTATGTGAAGATAATGACATGCATAATGAAAAATGGACGTCTGCAAAATGATCTAAGTGCGGAATTTATCGCCGCACATGCGGAATTTATCATCGCATCACAAAATAGCAAATAAGTAGCGGACGACCATTGAGTTTAAGTGTTACAACTCAAAGAACCAAATGTATCAAAATGAGAGTTGTAAACACAAGGCAAAACATAAAGTAACCGCCCATATGGACCCGCTTGAAGACTATCAGGCTCATATGCTTCTCCCCCTTTTGTCAGTAAGGACCAAAAAGGTTTGAAGACATAGAGCACCTACTCGTTCCCATAAGGAGTAGGTGAAGTAGCAAGGTCGTCGGTGCTGTTAGGTGGTGCAGACGAGCTCGGGGCAGTGTCGATGCGTGTTGAAGAAGGGGGCGGTGAAGTAGCATCGTCTTCATCCTCGATCACTCTGGCATTCATAGTTGCCGCAGAGGAAGAGAACTCAGAGTCTTCAAGAGAGGGAGTTCGTCGCAGCACAGCCCTTCGGGGAGGTGTGGAGTCAAACTTGAACCGTTCAGAGAAGCCATCCTCTTGAAGATCATCCTCAGAGCACATAGGCGTCAGCCCTTTCCATTTACGCCGATAGGTTTCATGGGCAACAAAGGCATTCTTGGTGGCAAGATTGCGAATGCGGTTAACATCCACCAAGAGGCTTTGCATTTGGCGCTTCAGCCAGTCATGATGCCTATCCTGTTTCTGATGAAGAGCAACCAGAAGCTCTCGGTCATTTAGAACACAAGATTGCTTCTTGGGTCATTGGGCAATAGTGCTTTCAGTGGCTTCAGTAAGGGCACGATGAGGTGCACCTGTGGTACCAGCCAGAGGATAAACACGAGTGACTGCTTCAATTCCTTCAATGTTCTGAGTGAAACTTTGATGCTCCGCATTCTGAAGACTAAGAGGTTCCTTGGCAGGCTCTGGATAAATGGCTTCATCGGACATATCCACATCAGGCAGAAAGATCTGATGATTGCGAGCAGATGGCTGATATGAGATAGCTGAGTGGAGTTTAATCAGCCGCATTATCCATGGAGCGTAGAACTTCAAGCCAAAAAGATCAGATCCTGATGCAGCAAGTTGGCGGATGAAGAAGTCTTGTGCATTGAAGCATTTGCCATGAAGAATATAGAAGACCAAGGTCTTCATTGCACCTTCCAGCTTTGCATGTGGAGAATATCCTTTGATGGGCCAGAGAGTTCGTCTTATAATGTGATAGATAGTCCTTGGCAGATACTCAAGGTCTTCAACAAAGAACTCCTTAGGATATACAGCGTCTTGTGGCAAAGGCTTCATCATACTGAGCATCTAACTCATGTTTGGTTCAGGCTTCTGAAAGATGCTCTCCATAGCTTCACTGTGAAGTTGACATCTAGGTTCATAGAGATCTCCAGGAGTGGGCAGACCAGTGAGCTCAATGATATCAAAGGCTCTGGCTTCGTGATGAACATTTCCTGTCATCCACTCAAGGACCCAAGTCTTCGGATCTCTGTTGTAACCACGTATGTGAAGTGTGGCATAAAATTGGAGCAGCAACTCTTCATTACAGTGCTCTTGGTCGGTGACGAAAGGCAACAATCCAACCTCTTTGAAGCAATCCAGAGCTTCTTCCAAGCAGGGCAGACCAGCTATTGCTTCAGTGTCAAGACGCATATGTGGGAAGATGCGACCTTGATTGTACAGAATGCAGGAGTAATAGCTTCGCTACGGATAGCTCCAGAACTGATCAGAAGATATTCGTTCCCTTGAGTAGGGGTTCTTGGAGCTATTGAAGAAGGTGTTTTCTGCTTTCAAGCCATTGACATTGAAGGATCTAGGTGTTGATGCAGGACCTGGAAACCGGGGCAACCTTGGCATTGGCTTCTGTACCTGAGGCATATGCCCAATATGATAGTCAGACTGAGGACCAGCAGCAGGCGCAGGAACAGGAGCAGGAGCATCATTGGCTTCGCTGACTTCTGGTTCATGGGTTGGTGTAGGCTCCACATTTGATTCAACCATGACAACGTCAGTGGCTTCATTCGTGTTGGTGGTGGCAGCCTCAAGATTTTCTACCTCCACTTGATGAGCTGGAGGGTCAGGCATAGACACGTTCTCCTCGAGAACAGCTTCTTCAGTAGTTGGGGGAGTAGGGACACGTTCTTCTTCTTGGGTGTCATCGGCTGATGCAGCCGGAATGTCTTCAGCAGTTTTAGCCTCAGACTCGGAGACTTGAGACCTTGGTCCTTTGCGAAGCCTGCGTAACGCTAGCGACGCCTTTGGAGATGGAGTTGGCTGGGCCTCAAAGTCATCTTCTTCTTCTTGCCGGGGTGGTGTGACTTGTTGTTGTGGGTGATCAGCCCATGATGCATCCTAAGCAATTGGCATCAGAGGACGACCAATGCTGATGAGTTTGCTGTGCGTAAGCACAGGCGATGATACCTGTTGGTGTTCGATCTGAGGAAGAACTACATCATCTTCAACATTGTCATGGTGACCAATGTCTTCAGCAGTGGTGAGGTCAACTGGTGGAATGTCTTCAGCTGTATGAGCCTCTGTGGAAGCAGGCTCATGGACAATCAGTTGGCGCTCTTGGTGTGTAGATGCAGGGCGAACCATTGAGATAGGTTCAACAACCAGGGGCTCTGTGGGAGCAGCCCGTTCCTTCTTGGTCTTGCGCTTCTCAGCCTCATTGTAGGCTTGTACACTCTTGTCAGCCAGGATCTTCATGTGCTCACGAGAACCTTGAGCTTCTGCACGTTTCTTGAGAAAGGCTTCTTTGAGCTCGTGCAACATATTCTTGAAGTTTCTCACCTCTTGCACGCTGAGCTTGGCCATGTGCTTATTGAACTGAGTTTTCTCAAAGTCAATCTTTTGCTTTAGTTCGACGATGCGCTGAGCTAGAGCTAGCTCTGAAGCAATGGCGCCATGGAAGGCGACACTGAGGCCAACTAGAAGTTGCAGATCTTCAAAGCTGAGGTTGGGCGTGTCAAACCACTCATCGATGAAGTCGTGGATGATTGCCACGTCAAAGAGAGGCAAATTGTTGAAGATTTTTGCTTCTTCTTTGCTCTTGATCAGTTGCTCAAGAGTGTCATCTGCAAGATCTTCATCACTGGACAGATCAATGGCATCGTTGCGCAGAATAGCAGCAGTCAGTCAGTTCTTGGCTGGTGTGTGGCAGAGGCATCTTGACTTTCGGGGGCTTGGAGATGCGTGACAGATCTTCAGACTGCACACTATCTTCAGGAGGTGCAGTAGCCAGTGGCTTCGCCCGTGAGATTTTTGGTGCTGAGGCAGGCTTTGAAGCTTTAGGCTGCTTCAGTTTCTTTGGCTTCAGCGCTGCAGGCGCTTCATCAGATTCAGCATCATCTACAGGCTCATCCACAGCTGTCCCTTGAACCACGATATGAGTGATGAGACCTTCCAGGTTGTAGAAGGGCCCAACAAGATTGGGTTCAGCTTCGCGGGTGCCATCGGCACGGGGAGCAGAGGGACCAGGGTTGAAGTCTAGTCCCAATGACTTCTTGTTCTACTTCGCCGAATTCTGGGCAAGCTGGAAGTTGGGCATGAACAAATTGTCGTCACGACACCATAGTAGTGACGATGGGTCAGCATCCGCAGGCTGTGATCCACGGACCATGCAAGGATAGCAGCCTTGTTCAATGGCTTCATCTCTGGACCTGGGTTGAAGATTTCTATATAGGATGTCTCCCCATGGTCGCTTGATGGCATTCTTCTCAGCATATTCCTTTGTTACAAACCTGTACTTGAACCACTATTCTCCCAATATCGTCAAATCCATTGGATTCGTGTCTTGCGCTGATTGTAATCCTCTTCAGGATCTGTCTTGTACAGCTCTGAGAGGTCATCGGGCAGATCTCTTGATGTTTCTCCTCGACGCTTTCTGCCACCCTTCCTTCCTGATTTCACTGTAACCATGAACTTTAAACTGAATGGCTTCAATACGTTCAAAGGCTTCAAAGGCTTTCGCTTGCTGCACAAACAGGAATTGGCTTCGGGAGAATTTATATGATGCTGTAAGAATTCTGCAAATGAATGCAGACTATGAGAACCAAGGGATTCTCCCACGGACATGTACCTGTGACAGCATTAAGGTGCGAGGGAAGGGGAAGAGGTCATATGCATTCTCAGAAGATTTTGAAGATAAATCAGTTTAGAAGACATTGACCTCATCGTGCGAAGACATTCACTCATAGATAAGGAGTTGGTTCCAGATTTGTACGAATCCACGGATCAGTACAAGTCAGGAATCTAACTACTTTGTGCAGCATAAGTGAACATACTAGGCATATTATGAGATGCAGTATGAAATAGATCCAACTTGTGTGAACAGAAACTGCTTGTGGTAGAAAGTGACGAATCTATAGGATCAAAGGGGCCTTAAAAGGAAGTTTTATTTACCACACGAAGAACTGCTAGACGGAGTGGAAGAGGAGGCCGAGCAGTTCGATCGTCCGTGTCCTAACTTGGCGACGGAGGACACTTACGGCGATGGCGGAGAAGACGATGTCCGTGGTCGGCGTGAAGACGACGTCGGAGAGGTCGCGGCAACTAAGCGCTTCGTCGCCGCCGTCGTCGAGGGCTAGCGGTGGCGCTAGGGTTCGTGCGAGAGTGGAAGAAAGGATAATGACTGTGGTGAGGCATGTATTTATAGGGACAGGGACGGCACAATGTTATTACACAGGTGCCCCTGGTGATTCACATTTGAAGGACATGTGGCCATCATGCAACATATTGAAGGATGTTCCACGTTCCCACGCACACCTGGATTGTCGGGTGGTCGTTCCCACTTCTCCGGGTTTCAGGTGAAGGAATTAGCATTAAAAGCGGACTTAATGTTTGTCTCTTTATCTTCTGCTGACAAGGACGCAGAGAAGACATTTGACAGTTTCAAGAGAATGCATATGATTTGGAGAGATAGAGTTTGAGATAGAAAGCATAGAGAGGTTAGGGTCCAATCTCATTCACTTAGTTGAAAAGATTCAACAAGAAGACATAGCTATAAGTGAATGTTGTAGAGGACAGAACACTAGTATGTATGTATGTATGTATATATATATATATATATATATATATATATATATAATCATAGTGAAGATAATCATGAAGACATGTTGAGATTGAAGCCAAAACAAATGTGAAGACATTGCAAATGTAACACCATGGGTAAAGCACTTCAAACAGAAGAATTTGGTGGTGGCGTTACCCACCATATAGGAAGTATTAGACCCAGACACGGCGCACAATTATCGTGGCGCTCCGAAGTCAAATTCCACATTAATGTATTCACACTTAGAATGTATGTCTTCATTGATTGAAGATATACTTCACTTCGTGTGTTGCACATCTAAGTCATCAATACGCATAAGTGTTAGGATGTGTGCCTGATCACAGGACATTTGAGGATTCCAAGATATTTAGCTCACCCGTAACTTGCAAAATGTCTTCTCATCCAAGGGCTTGGTGAAGATATCTGCCAATTGTTCTTCAGTGTTGATGTGTATGATATCAATATCTTCCTTCACAACATGATCTCTGAGAAAGTGATGACGAATTTCAATGTGCTTTGTCTTCGAGTGCTGAACTGGGTTGTTGGCAATCTTGATGGCGCTTTCGTTGTCGCAGTAGAGTGGCACTTGCTTCAGATGAATGCCATAGTCTTTGAGTGTTTGCTTCATCCACAGAAGCTGAGCGCAGCAAGATCCAGCAGCAATGTATTCAGATTCAGTAGTGGAGAGAGATACACAGTTCTGCTTCTTTGAAGACCAACATACAAGTGATCGTCCCAGAAAATGACATGTGCCTGATGTAGACTTGCGATCCACCTTGTCACCAGCATAATCAACATCCGAGAATCCAACCAGATCAAACTCTAAGCCCTTTGGATACCATAATCCTAGAGTTGGGGTGTAAGCCAAATATCGAAGAATTCACTTCATAGCTAAGTGATGCGATTCCTTTGGTGCCGCTTGGAATCAAGCACACATGCAAACACTAAGCATAATATCTGGCCTAGATGCACATAGATAAAGTAAAGAACCAATCATGGAGCGGTATACCTTTTGATCGAACTCTTTACCATTGTCGTCGGGACCCAGATGATGTTTGGCTGGCATTGGCGTCGTGAAGCCTTTGCAGTCTTGCATACCAAACTTCTTCAGGCAATCTTTGAGATACTTCTCTTGAGATATAAAGATGCCGTTGTGTTGCTGACGTATTTGAAGACCAAGGAAGAACTTTAGCTCACCCATCATGGACATCTGATATTGCTCTTGCATCATATATCCAAACTCTTCACTGTATTTCTGATTGGTGCAGCCGAAGATAATGTCATCCACATATATTTGGCACACAAACAGTTCACCATCATATGTCTTTGTGAAGAGAGTGGGGTCGAGGGAACCAGGTGTGAAGCCTTTGCTCTTCAGGAAGTATTTGAGTGTGTCATACCAAGCCCGAGGGGCTTGTTTGAGGCCAAACAGTGCCTTGTTGAGCTTGTACACCATGTCAGGATGTTTTGGATCTTCAAAACCAGGCGGTTGTGCAACATACACCTCTTCTTCAATCTTGCCATTGAGAAAGGCACTCTTCACATCCATTTGATACATAAGAATATTATGATGATTTGCATAGGCCAGCAGTATGCGGATAGCCTCAAGTCTAGCCACTGGAGCAAATGTTTCATCGAAGTCAATCCCTTCAACTTGAGTGTATCCTTGAGCAACGAGACAAGCTTTGTTTCTGACAACTTGACCATGCTCATCTTCCTTGTTGCGATATACCCATTTGGTGCCTATTATATTGTGCTGCCGAGGATCAGGACGCTTAACCAGTTCCCATACATTATTCAGCTTAAACTGTTGAAGCTCTTCTTGCATAGCTTGAATCCATTCAGGTTCCATGAAGACTTCTTCAACTTTCTTGGGTTCTGTTGTTGAGATGAATGCGAAGTGCCCACAGAAATTTGCTAGCTGTGTTGCCCTTGAACGAGTGAGTGGACCTGGTGCATTGATGCTATCAATTATTCTCTCAATCTGCACTTTATTGGCAACACGAGGATGTACAGGACGAAGATTATGCTCTTGCTGAACATTGTCATTGTTAGAGGGATTGTCTTCAGGCTGAGCATTGTCTTCAGGTTGATCAGGTGCGGAGATGATAAGTTCCTCTTTAGGTTGAGCTTCAGAAGGTATGATTTCTCCAGTTCCCATGAGTTTGATTGATTCACTGGATGGAACTTCATCTAGCACATTTGGCAGGTGCTCTCTTTGTGAGCCGTTAGTCTCATCAAACCGCACATCCACTGTTTCAACCACTTTATAATGAAAGAGATTGAAGACTCTGTAGGAGTGCGAATCCTCTCCATATCCAAGTATAAAACCCTCATGTGCTTTTGGCGCAAATTTTGAAGTGTGATGTGGATCCTTGATCCAGCACCTGGCGCCAAATACTCTGAAGTAACTAACATTTGGCTTCTTGCCAGTAAGGAGCTCATAGGATGTCTTGTTCAGAAGCTTGTGAAGATAAACACGGTTGATTGTATGGCATGCAGTATCAATGGCTTCAGGCCAGAACTTTCTTGGAGTCTTGTATTCATCAAGCATCGTTCGGGCCATCTCAATAAGTGTTCTGTTCTTGCGTTCGATGATGCCATTCTGCTGTGGCGTGTGTGGAGCTGAGAATTCATGTGTGATGCCCAAAGTATCAAGATATGTATCTAGGCCAGTGTTCTTGAATTCAGTGCCATTGTCACTTCTGATGTGCTTTATCTTGGCGCCATAGTTATTCATTGCTCGATAGGCGAAGCGTCTGAAGACATCCTGCACTTCAGTCTTGTAAAGGATTATATGCACCCAAGTATATCTAGAATAATCATCAACAATGACAAAGCCATAGAGACAAGCAGTAGTAGTAAGAGTTGAGTAATGAGTGGGACCGTAAAGATCCATGTGGAGCAGTTCGAAGGGTCGAGTCGTTGTCATGATTGTCTTCGAGGGATGTTTGCCCCTCATCATCTTTCCTGCTTCATAGGCACCGCATAAGTGATCTTTCTTGAACTTGACGCCCTCGATGCCTATGACATGCTTCTTCTTTGCAAGGGTGTGCAGGTTCCTCATGCCAGCATGCCCTAGCCTTCGAAGCCAGAGCCAGCATTCTGAAGCTTTTGCTAGAAGACATACAGCTAGCTATGGTCCTGCTGAGAAATCTACCACGTACAAATCATCTTTCCGATATCCTTCAAACACTAGAGACTTGTCAGATTCCATTAGAACAAGGCAATGATATTTTCCAAACATCACAATCATGTTTAAATCGCAAAGCATTGAGACAGACATTAAGTTGAAACCAAGGGATTCAACAAGCATGACTTTATCCATGTGTTGATCCTTTGAGATTGCAACTCTACCTAGACCCAATACCATACTTTTACCAGTGTCCGCAAATGTGATGTGACTTTTGTCGGATGGACGTAAGGTTGAGTCCATAAGAAGGCTTCGCTTGCCAGTCATGTGATTGGTCCACCCACTATCAATAATCCATTCTGAAGCTGCTGGTGTAGTACCCTACAGTGCAGTTAGGGGGATAGGCTTCACGAAGAGAATTATGAAGCAAAAAAATTTGACGAACCAGTGGATTATGAAAGCTTAGATCGAGATTTGGACTGATAGGGCGAGTATCAAGCGATTCAGGAACAAAGTACATAATAAGACCATTTGGGCATTTGATCTTGCGCCCTACAAGATGTTTAAGGTCCCCAGCAATAGCGTCAGACGATTTTGGTTTTCTGTTGGAGAGCTTTCCCTGCCAAAAGAGAGTTAAGCTTTCTTAGCCACCCACATCTTCAAGGGTGGCTTTGAAGCAATGAGTCTAAGTGCAGCATCTGAGATCATTGGCTTTGGAGCCCTAGCAAAAAGTCTTGCAGGTGGACAATAGTACTCATAAGAATAAGCAGAATAGTTCTTGGTCTTATGAACATGGCGGTTTGATGAACCACGCTCATATTCATAGGCCTGAGTATGGCTTCCCCGCAAAACATTTGCGTTAGTGCGACTCCGATGAGTCCTCTGTCTGTATGAAGCCTTTGGACCGTATGAAGCCTGTGGTCTGGGGTTTGTCTTTTTCACCTATGGTGTCATGATGACATTCACAGGAAGATTCTCCAAACACCTTTTCGGCACCCAGATCTTCTTCATAGGCGGTCCATTCCTGCAGTTAGTACCAATATACCTGGAAAACACTTCACCATTCTGATTCTTAAACAGTTTGTAGTTTGCATCAAAGGATTCATTAATAACAATGGGATTAGCACAAGTAAGCCAGATAGGGTGGATGGATCCGCTGAAGGTTCCTTTGCAGCAACCCATGTGGTTTTGGTGTACTGCTCAGGTTTCCAGTAGGAGCCATCGGCATTCATTTTCCTTTCGAACCCAACACCCTCTTTCCTAGGGTTTCGGTTCAGGATCTGTCTTCTGAGGACATCACATAGTGTCTGATGCCCTCTGAGACTTTTGTACATCCCTATTTCAAGCAGTGTCTTCAACCTAGCATTCTCATCAGCAATAGCAGTGGTATCCTGAGCAAAGGGGTTAGTTACCACATCAGCAGGTGAAGATATTGCAACAGTAGCAGCAGTAGAACATTCAGCAACAGAAGTAGTGTTATCACGCTCAATGCATTTAAGACATGGTGGTTCAAATCCTTCCTGAGCTAAACTGATCTGTTTGGCGTGAAGTGACTCGTTTTCCTTTTGAAGATCTTCATGAGCCGCTCTCAATTTCTCAAGGTCTTGCTTCCTCTGAAGATAATCGTAGGACAACCTTTCATGAGTTGTTGAGAGCGTTTCATGATGACTTTCAAGTTCCTCATACTTAACGTGAAGATTTTTTATGTCTTCAATTAAGGACCGAGATCGAGTCATTTCAGCGTCTAACAGATCATCGCTTTTGTCTAACAGTTTTTGAATGTGTTCCATAGCTTTCTGTTGTTCAGTTGCAATTTTAGCAAGTGTTTTGTAGCTAGGTTTGGAATCACAATCAGATTCATCGTCACTAGATGTTTGATAGTGAGTAGTGCGTGTGTTTACCTTGGCACCACGTGCCATGAAGAAGTAGGAAGTAGCGGAGTAGTCCTTGTCATATGCATCGGTGTCGGTGATGAAGTCATTATCTTCAGTGTTGAAGATGGACTTGGCAACGTATGCTGTAGCCAGACTCGCAACGCCAGAATCGGACTCCTCCTCAGACTCCACCTCCGCCTCCTCAGAAGCAGACTCCTCCTCACAATCCATTTCCTTGCCAACAAACACATGTGCCTTGCCAGATGAGCTTTTCTTTTGTGATGAAGACTTTGAGGAAGACTTGGAAGAAGACTTTGAGTATTCCTTCTTCTTCTTGTTGTCAGAGTCATACTCCTTGCTCTTCTTCTTATTCTTGTTCTCATTATCCCATCGTGGACACTCAGAGATGTAGTGGCCAGGTTTCTTGCACTTGTGACATGTTCTCTTCTTGTAGTCATGAGCAGAAGCTTCATCATTCCTTGAGCTTGATCGTGAAGACTTTCTGAACCCTTTCTTCTTGGTGAATTTTTGGAACTTCTTCACAAGCATAGCAAGCTCCTTTCCAATGTCTTCAGGATCATCAGAACTGCTATCAGATTCTTCTTCGGATGAGGAGACAGCTTTTGCCTTCAAGGCACGAGTTCGCCCATAGTTGGGACCGTAGATGTCTCTTTTCTCAGAAAGCTGAAACTCGTGTGTGTACAGCCTCTCAAGTATGTCAGACGGATCGAGTGTCTTGAAATTAGGGCGTTCTTGAATCATCAGGGCTAGGGTGTCAAACGAACTGTCAAGTGATCTCAGGAGTGTCTTGACGACTTCATGCTTGGTGATCTCAGTGGCGCCGAGGGCTTGAAGCTCATTTGTGATGTCAGTGAGTCGATCAAACGTGAGCTGGACATTCTCATTGTCATTTCTCTTGAAGCGGTTGAAGAGGTTGCGAAGGACACTGATTCTCTGATCTCTCTGGGTGGAGACGCCTTTGTTGACCTTGGAGAGCCAGTCCCAGACTAGCTTGGAAGTCTCCAACGCACTCACTCGGCCATACTGTCCTTTGGTCAGATGACCACAGATGATATTCTTGGCAGTAGAGTCCAGTTGAACGAACTTCTTGACATCAACAGCAGTGACACCTTCTCCAGCCTTGGGAACACCGTTCTTGATGACATACCATAGGTCGACATCAATGGCTTCAAGATGCATGCGCATCTTATTCTTCTAGTAGGGATATTCAGTTCCATCAAAGACGGGGCACGCAGCGGAGACTTTAATTATCCTTGCAGTCGACATAGCTAAAACTCCAGGTGGTTAACTGAATCACACAGAACAAGGGAGTACCTTGCTCTGATACCAATTGAAAGTGCTAGTGATCGACTAGAGGGGGGGTGAATAGGCGATTTTAAGAAAGTCTTCAAAACATGGAAGTTTCGAAGACAAATGATAGAAATAAACCTATTACCACGCAGCGGAAGGTAGACTACACTAGGCAACCTTAGTCAAGTAACCAAAGAAGTGAAAGCACAATGACTAATAGCAGCTAGGCAGTAAGGATCGGGTAGGAAGATATTGTGAAGCCAATCAGAACAAGCAGTCACTTAGTGAAGACAAAAGATAATGCAATCATGCAATGACTTCACAAGGACCAACAGTAAGTAAAGGGAAGGGAAGGATGAAACCAGTGACTCGTTGAAGACAATGATTTGTTGGACCAGTTCCAGTTGCTGTGACAACTGTACGTCTGGTTAGGGCGGCTAGGTATTTAAACCCGAGGACACACAGTCTCGGACACTCAGTCCTGCACACGCAGCTCAGAACTCTTAGTCCTCACCGTATTCCCCTTGAGCTAAGGTCACGCAGACCTCGCCCAATCACTCTGGTAAGTCTTCAAGGTAGACTCCCAAACCTTCACAGACTTCGTTCATCGGCGATCCACAATGACTCTTGGATGCTCAGAACGCGACGCCTAACCGGCTGGAGGATTCACAGTCCTCAAGTGTAATAAGTCTTCAGATCACACAGACAGGACGACTTAAGTGATGCCTAACACTCTTTGGCTCTGGGTGGTTAGGACATTATCCTCGCAAGGAATTCTCTCTCAAAGGCTTCGAGGTGGGTTGCTCTCAAACAAAAACAGCCGTACTTTAACTCTGAGCAGCCAACCGTTTATGGTTGTAGGGGGTGGGCTATTTATAGCCACTAGGCAACCCGACCTGATTTGTCCGAAATGACCCTGGGTCACTAAGGAACTGACACGTGTTCCAATGGTCAGATTTCAAACACACACGGCAACTTTACTTGGGCTACAAGCAAAGCTGACTTATCCAACTCTGGAAAAGATTTGCTCTCATAGTCTTCACTCGAAGATATAGGATTTTGGTTAAGCATCACTTTAGTCATTCTGACTGGTTCTCTTGGACCCCCACTTAACAGTACGGTGGTTCCTATGACTCAACAAAGAAAAACACAGAGCAACGAAACTGCTAAGTCTTCGCGCTCCATAGTCTTCACGCGATGTCTTCTCTTGTCATAGTCTTCAATGTGAATGTCTTCACATACCACCTTTGACTTCAATGTCTTCATACATTCTTAGGGGTCATCTCTGGTAGGAAAACTGAATCAATGAGGGATTTCTACCTGTGTTATCCTGCAATTCTCACAAACACATTAGTCCCTCAATTAGGTTTGTCGTCAATACTCCAAAAACAACTAGGGGTGGCACTAGATGCACTTACAAACCCTCATGTGCTTTTGGTGCAAATTTTGAAGTGTGATGTGGATCCTTGATCCAGCACCTAGCGCCAAATACTCTGAAGTAACTGACGTTTGGTTTCTTGCCAGTAAGGAGCTCATAGGATGTCTTGTTCAGAAGCTTGTGAAGATAAACACGGTTGATGATATGGCATGTAGTATCAATGGCTTCAGGCTAGAACTTTCTTGGAGTCTTGTATTCATCAAGCATCGTCCGGGCCATCTCAATAAGTGTTCTGTTCTTGCGTTCGACGACGCCATTCTGCTGTGGTGTGTATGGAGCTGAGAATTCATGTGTGATGCCTAAGGTATCAAGATATGTATCTAGGCCAGTGTTCTTGAATTCAGTGCCATTATCACTTCTGATGTGCTTTATCTTGGCGCCATAGTTGTTCATTGCTCGACTGGCGAAGCGTCTGAAGACATCCTGCACTTCAGTCTTGTAGAGGATTATATGCACCCAAGTATATCTTGAATAATCATCAACAATGACAAAGCCATAGAGACAAGCAATAGTAGTAAGAGTTGAGTAATGAGTGGGACCGAAAAGATCCATGTGGAGTAGTTCGAAGGGTTGAGTTGTTGTCATGATTGTCTTCGAGGGATGCTTGGCCCTCGTCATCTTTCCTGCTTCACAGGCACCGCATAAGTGATCCTTCTTGAACTTGACACCCTCGATGCCTATGACATGCTTCTTCCTTGCAAGGGTGTGGAGGTTCCTCATTCCAGCATGCCCTAGCCTTCGATGCCAGAGCCAGCATTCAGAAGCTTTTGCTAGAAGACATACTGCAAGTTGTGGTCCTGCTGAGAAATCTACCACGTACAAATCATCTTTTCGATACCCTTCAAACACTAGAGACTTGTCAGATTCCATTAGTACAAGGCAACGATATTTTCCAAACATCACAATCATGTTTAAATCTCAAAGCATTGAGATAAACATTAAGTTGAAACCAAGGGATTCAACAAGCATGACTTTATCCATGTGTTGATCCTTTGAGATAGCAACTCTACCTAGACCCAATACCTTGCTTTTACCAGTGTCAGCAAATGTGATGTGACTTTTGTCAGATGGACGTAAGGTTGAGTCCATGAGAAGGCTTCGCTTGCCAGTCATGTGATTGGTACACCCACTATCAATAATCCATTCTGAAGCTGCTGGTGTCATACCCTACAGTGCAGTTAGGGGGATAGGCTTCACGAAGAGAATTGTGAAGCAAAAACATTTGACGAACCAGTGGATTATTAAAGCTTAGATCGAGATTAGGACCGATAGGGCAAGTAGCAAGCGCTTCAGGAACAAAGTACATAATAAGACCATTTGGGCATTTGATCTTGTGCCCTACAAGATGTTTAAGGTCCCCAGTAACAGCGTCAGACGATTTTGGTTTTCAGCTGGAGACCATTCCCTGCAAAAGAGAGTTAAGCTTTCTTAGCCACCCACATCTTCAAGGGTGGCTTCGAAGCAATGAGTCTAAGTGCAGCATCTGAGAACTTTGGCTTTGGAGACCTAGCAAAAAGTGTTGCAGGTGAACAATATTACTCATAAGAATAAGCAGAATAGTTCTTGGTCTTATGAACATGGCGGTTTGATGAACCGCGTTCATATTCATAGGCCTGAGTATGGCTTCCCTGCAAAACATTTGCGTTAGTGCGACTCAGGTGAGTCCTCTGTCTGTATGAAGCCTTTGGACCATATGAAGCCTGTGGTCTGGGGTTTGTCTTCTTCACCTGTGGTGTCATGATGACATTCACAGGAAGATTCTCCAAACACCTTTTCGGCACCCAGATCTTCTTCATAGGCATCCATTCTTGTAGTTAGTACCAATATACCTGGCAAACACTTCACCCTTCTGATTCTTAAACAGTCTATAGTTTGCATCAAAGGATTCATCAATAACAATGGGATTAGCACAAGTGAAGCCAGATAGGGTGGATGGATCCGCTGAAGGTTCCTTTGCAGCAACCCATGTGGTTTGGGGGTCCTGCTCAGGTTTCCAGTAAGAGCCATCAGCATTCATTTTCCTTTCGAACCCAACACCCTCTTTCGTAGGGTTTCGGTTCAGGATCTGCCTTTTGAGGAAATCACATAGTGTCTGATGCCCTTTGAGACTTTTGTACATCCCTGTTTCAAGCAGTGTCTTCAATCTAGCATTCTCATCAGCAATAGCAGTGGTATCCTCAGCAGAGGGGTTAGTTACCACATCAACAGTTGAAGATATTGCAATAGTAGCAGCAGTAGAACATTCAGCAACAGAAGTAGCGTTATCACGCTCAATGCATTTACGACATGGTGGTTCAAATCCTTCCTGAGCTGAACTGATCTGTTCGGCGAGAAGTGACTCATTTTCCTTTTGAAGATCTTCATGAGCCGCTCTCAATTTCTCAAGATCTTGCTTCCTTTGAAGATAATCATAGGAAAGCCTTTCATAAGTTGTTGAGAGCGTTTCATGACAACTTTCAAGTTCCTCATACTTGACGTGAAGATTTTTTATGTCTTCAATTAAGGACTGAGATCGAGTCATTTCAGCGTCTAACAGATCATCGCTTTTGTCTAACAGTTTCTGAATGTGTTCCATAGCTTTCTGTTGTTCAGTTGCAATTTTAGCAAGTGTTTTGTAGCTAGGTTTGGAACCACAATCAGAGTCATCGTCACTAGATGTTTGATAGTGAGTAGTGCGTGTGTTTACCTTGACACCTGAAAGTGCGTTATATCGACTAGAGGGGGGTGAATAGGAGATTTTTATGAAAGTCTTCAAAATGTGGAAGTTTCGAAGACAAACGATGGAAATAAACCTATTACCATGCATCGGAAGGTAGACTACACTAGGTAAGCCATAGTCAAGTATTCAATGGAGTGAGAGCACAATGACTAATAGCAGTAATGTAGTAAGGATCGGGTAGGAAGATATTATGAAGCCAAACAGAACACGCAGTCACTCAGTGAAGACAAAAGATAGTGCAATCATACAATGACTTCACAAGGAGTAACAGTAAGTGGAGGGAAGGGAAGGATGAAACCAGTGACTCGTTGAAGACAATGAATTGTTGGACCAGTTCCAGTTGCTGTGACAACTGTACGTCTGGTTAGGGCGGCTAGGTATTTAAACCTGAGGACACACAGTCCCGGACACCCAGTCCTGAACACGTAGCTCAGAACACCCAGTCCTCACCGTATTCCCCTTGAGCTAAGGTCACACAGACCTCGCCCAATCACTCTGGTAAGTCTTCAAGGTAGACTCCCAAACCTTCACATACATTTTTAGGGGTCATCTCTGGTAGGAAAACCGAATCAATGAGGGACTTCTACCTGTGTTATCCTGCAATTCTCACAAACACATTAGTCCCTCAACTAGGTTTGTCGTCAATACTCCAAAACCAACTATGGGTGGCACTAGATGCACTTACAATCTCCCCCTTTTTGGTGATTGATGACAAACTAGTTGAAGTTTTCAACGGGGAATATAATATGTGAAATTGTAAAGGATAAGGAATTGTCTTCATAAGTTGCAAGGGCCCCCCTGAAGATGTGCATATAAGTAATTTGCTTTTGGAATGCAAATGCACATGGCAGGTTGTGCTTGTGGAGATCCTCTTCAACTTATGATGACAATCCACTATGCATGTGAAGGTATGTGAAGATAATGACATGCATAATGGAAAATGGACGTCTGCAAAATGATCTAAGTGCGGAATTTATCGTCGCACATGCGGAATTTATTATTGCATCACAAAATGGCAAATAAGTAGCAGACGACCATCGAGTTTAAGTGCTACAATTCAAAGAGCCAAATGTATCAAAACGAGAGTTGTAAACACGAAGCAAAACATGAAGCACCCGCCCATATTGACCCGCTTGAAGACTATCAAACTGATATGCTTCTCCCCCTTTTGTCAGTAAGGACCAAAAAGGTTTGAAGACATAGAGCCTCTACTCGTTCCCATGAAGAGTAGGTGAAGCAGCAGGGTCGTCGGTGGTGTTCGGTGGTGCAGAAGAACTTGGAGCAGTGTCGAAGCGTGCTGAAGGAGGTGGCACTGAAGTAGCATCGTCTTCATCCTCGATCACTCTGGCATTCATAGTTGCAGCAGAGGAAGAGAACTCAGAGTCTTCAAGTGATGGAGTTCGTCGCAGCACTGCCCTTCGAGGAGGTGTGGAGTCAAACTTGAAGCGCTCAGAGAAGCCATCCTCTTGAAGATCATCTTCAGAGCACATCAGCGTCAGCCCTTTCCATGTGCGTCGAGAGGTTTCATGGGCAACAAAGGCATTCTTGGTGGCAAGATTTCGAATGCGATTAACATTCACCAAGAGGCTTTGCATCTGACGCTTCAACCAGTCATGATGCCTATCCCGTTTTTGATGAAGAGCCACAAGAAGCTCTCGATCATTGAGAACACGAGTGCGCTTCTTGGGTCGTTGGGCAATGGTGCTATCAGTGGCTTCAGTGAGAGCAGGATGCGGTGCACGTGTAGTGCCAGCCAAAGGATACACACGAGTTACTGCTTCAACTCCTTCAATGTTCTGAGAAAAACTTTGATGCTCTGCATTCTGAAGACTTAGAGGTTCCTTGGCAGGCTCAGGATAGATGGCTTCAATAGACATATCCACATCAGGCAGAAAGATCCGATGATTGCGAGCGGATGGCTGATATGAGATAGCGGAGTGAAGTTTGATCAGTCGCATTACCCATGGGGCGTAGAACTTCAAGCCAAAAAGATCAGAGCCTGAGGCAGCAAGTTGGCGAATGAAGAAGTCCTGTGCATTGAAGCATTTGCCATGAAGAATATAGAAGACCAAAGTCTTCATTGCACCTTCCAGCTTGGCATGTGGAGAGTGTCCTTTGATGGGCCAGAGAGTTTTCCTTATGATGTGATAAATAGTCCTTGGCAGATACTCTAGGTCTTCAACAAAGAACTCTTTGGGATATGCAGCATCTTGGGGCAATGGCTTCATCATACTGAGCATCTGACTCATGTTGGGTTCAGGCTTCTGAAAGATGCTCTCCACAGCTTCACTGTGAAGTTGACAGCCAGATTCGTAGAGATCGCCAGGAGTGGGTAGACCTGTTGGGTAGACCAGACTCTAGGACCCAAGTCTTCGGATCTCTGTTATACCCGCGGATGTGAAGTGTGGCATAGAATTGGAGCAGCAACTCTTCATTCCAATGCTCTTGGTCAGTGACGAACGGCAGCAATCCAACCTCTTTGAAGCAATCCAGAGCCTCTTCCAGACAGGGCAGACCAGCTATTGCTTCAATGTCAAGACGCTTGTGTGGGAAGATGCGACCTTGATTGTAAAGAATGCAGGAGTAATAGCTTCGCTGCGGATAGCTCCAGAACCGATCAGATGATATTCTTTCCCTTGAGTAGGGGTTCCTGGAGCTATTGAAGAATGTATTGTCTGCTCTGAAGCCATTGATATTGAAGGATCCAGGTGCTGATGTAGGACCTGGGAACCTAGGCAATCTTGGGATTGGCTTCTGTACCTGAGGCCTGTGCTCAACATGATAGTCGAACTGGGGACCGACAGCAGGCGCAGGAACAGAAGCAGTGGGATTAGTGGCTTCGCTGACTTCTGGTGCTTTCATGGGTGAGGGCTCCACATTAGCTTCAGCCATGACAGCGTCAGTGGCTTCAGTGGTGTTGGTGGTGGCAGCCTCAAGATTTTCAACCTCCACTTAACGAGCTGGAGGGTCGGTCACAATCACGTTCTCCTCGAGAACAACTTCTTGGTGGGATGGGGGAGCAGCAGCTTCTGGGGTTTCTTCTTCATCGACTGATGCAGCCGGAGTGTCTTCAGCAGCTTTAGCTTCAGACTCAGAGACTGGAGGCCTTGGTCCTTTGCGAAGCCTACGTAACATTGACGACACCTGTGGAGTTGGTGTTGGCTGGGCCTCAAAGTATTCTTCCTCTTGTGGGCGATCAGCCCATGAAGCATCCTGAGCAATTGGCGTCAGAGGACGACCAATGCTGATGAGTTCGCTGTGCGTTAGCACAGGCGATGATACCTGTTGGTGCTCGAGCGAAGGAAGGACTGCATCATCTTCAACATGGTCATGGTGACCAATGTCTTCGGCAGCGATGGGATCAGCTGCTGGAAAGTCTTCAGCTTCATGAGCCTATGTGAAAGCAGGCTCATGGACAGTCAATTGACGTTCTTGTTGTTCAGCGTCAGGGTGAACCATAGAAATGGGTTCAACAATCAAGGGCTCTGTGTGAGCAGCCCGTTCTTTCTTGGTCTTCCTCTTCTTCTTGGAGGGGGCAGTAGGAGAGGCTTCAGGATGTTTCCTCTTCCTGGCTTCAGCCTCAGCAGTCCTTGTCTTCTTCAGCTCTGAAGCAGTTGATCGGGCTTTTGGCTTCGAGCCAGTCATGCTGGTTGGGAAGACAATGGGATCTGCTTCCTGCCTTGGTGCGTCGGGTTCAGCCGTAGCGGGCTTCTTCTTCTTCTTTGCAGCCATCCTGGGGTCGATGCCAGGACGCCCAAGGGCCTTGCGCTTCTCAGCCTCATTGTAGCCTTGCACACACCTGTCAGCCAGAACCTTCATGCGCTCATGAGAACCCTGAGCTTCTGCACGTTTCGTGAGAAAGGCTTCCTTGAGCTCGTGCAGCATAATCTTGAAGTTCTTCACCTCTTGCACGCTGAGCTTGGCCATATGCTTCTTGAACTGAGATTTCTCAAAGTCAATCTTCCGCTTCAGTTCAACAATGCTCTGGGCAATAGCTAACTCTGAAGCAATGGCACCATGGAAGGCGACACTGAGGCCAATGGGAAGTTGCAGATCGTCGAAGCTGATGTTGGGCGTGTCAAACCATTCATCAATGAAGTTATGGATGATTGCCACGTCAAAGAGAGGCAAATTATTGAAGATTTCTGCTTCTTCTTTGCTCTTGATCAGTTGCTCAAGAGCGTCATCTGCAAGATCTTCATCGCTGGACAGATCAATGGCATCATTACGCAGAATAGCAGCAGCTGTCAGTTCTTGGCTTGTTTTTGGCAGAGGCATCTTCACCTTCTATGGCTTGGAGATGCGTGACAAATCTTCAGACTGCACACTGTCTTTAGGAGGTGCAGTTGCCAGTGGCTTCGCCCGTGAGATTTTTGGGGCAGAGGCTGGTTTTGAAGCTTTAGGCTGCTTCTTTGGCTTCGGCGCTGCAGGCGCTTCATCTGATTCAGCGTCATCTGCAGGCTCATTCATGGCTGTCCCTTCAAGGTTGTAGAAAGGACCGACGACATTGGGTTCTGCATCACGTGTGCCGTCAGCCCTTGGAGCAGAAGGACCAGGGTTGAAGTCTAGTCCCAATGTCTTCTTGTTCTGCTTTGCTGAGTTCTAGGCAAGCTGGAAGTTGCGCTTGAACAGAATATCGTCACGACACCATAGTAGTGACGATGAGTGTGCATCTGCAGGCTGTGGCCCACGGACCATGCAGGGATAGAAGCCTTGTTCAATGGCTTCATCTCTGGTCCTGGGTTGAAGATTTTTGTAGAGGATGTCTCCCCATGGTCGCTTGATGGCATTCTTTTCAGCATATTCCTTTGTCACAAATCTGTACTTGAACCATTGTTCTGCCCAATAGCGTCGAATCCATTGGATTCGTGTCTTGCGCTGATTGTAATCCTCTTCAGGATCTGTCTTGTACAGCTCTGAGAGGTCATCGGGTAGATCTCTCGATGTTTCTCCTCGACGCTTTCTGCCACCCTTCCTTGCTGATTTCTCTGAAGCCATGAACTTTAAACTGAAAGGCTTCAATACGTTCAAAGGCTTCAAAGGTTTTGGCTTGCTGGAAAAACAGGAACTGGCTTCGGGAGAATTTATGTGATGCAGTAAGAATTCTGCAAATGAATGCAGACTATGAGAACCAAGGGATTCTCCCACGGACATGTACCTGTGACATCATTAAGGTGCGAGGGAAGGGGAAGAGGTCATATGCATTCTCAGAAGATTTTGAAGATAAATTAGTTTAGAAGACATTGACCTCATCGTGCGAAGACATTCACTCATAGATAAGGAGTTGGTTCCGGATTTGTACAAATCCACGGATCAGTACAAGTGAGGAATCTAACTACTTGTGAAGCATAAGTGAATATACTAGGCATGTTATGAGATGCAGTATTAAAGAGATCCAACTTGTGTGAATAGAAACTGTTTGTGGTAGAAAGTGATAACGCTATAGGATCAAAGGGGCCGTAAAAAGGAAGTTTTATTTACCACACGAAGAACACCTAGATGGAGTGGAAGAGGAGGCCGAGCAGTTCGATCTTCCGTGCCCTAACTTGGTGACGAAGGACACCTACGGCGACGGCGGAGAGGACAATGTCCGCGGTTGGCGTGAAGACGGCGTCGGAGAGGTTGCGGCAGCGAAGCGATTCGTCGCCGGCGTCGTCGAGGGCTAGCGGTGGCGCTAGGGTTCGTGCGAGAGTGGAAGAAGAGATAATGACTGCTGCGAGGCGTGTATTTATAGGTACAGGGGCGGCACTACGTTATTACACAGGTGCCCCTGGCGATTCACATCTGAGGGACACGTGGCTGTCATACAGCATATCGGGGGTTGTTCCATGTCCCACGCACGCCTGGATTGTCGGGTGATCGTTCCCACTTCTCCGGGTTTCAGGTGAAGGAATGAGCATTGAAAACGGATGGTTGTCTCTGTATCTTCTGCTGACAAGGACGCAGAGAAGACATTCGACAGTTTCAATAGAATGCATATGATTTGGAGAGATAGAGTTTGAGATAGAAAGCATAGAGAGGTTAGGGTCCGATCACATTCACTTAGTTCAAAAGATTCAACAAGAAGACATAGCTATAAGTGAATGCTGTAGAGGACAAAACACTAGTATATATATATATATATATAATCAACATAGTGAAGATAATCATGAAGGCATGTTGAAATTGAAGCCAAACCAAATGTGAAGACATAGCAAATGTAACGCCATGAGTGAAACACTTCAAACAGAACATTTGGTGGCGGCGTTACCCATCGTATAGGAAGTATTAGACCCAGACACGGCGCACAATTAACGTGGCGCTCCGAAGTCAAATTCCACATTAATGTATTCACACTTAGAATGTATGTCTTCATTGATTGAAGATATACTTTACTTCGTGTGTTACACATCTAAGTCATCAATATGCATAAGTGTTAGGATGTGTGCCTGATCACAGGACATTTGAGGATTCCAAGATATTTAGCTCACACCGTAACTTGCAAAATCTCTTCTCATCCAAGGGCTTGGTGAAGATATCTGCCAATTGCTCTTCAGTGTTGACATGTATGATATCAATATCTTCCTTCACAACATGATCTCTGAGAAAGTGATGACGAATTTCAATGTTCTTTGTCTTCGAGTGCTGAACTGGGTTGTTGGCAATCTTGATGGCGCTTTTGTTGTCGCAGTAGAGTGGCACTTGCTTCAGATGAATGCCATAGTCCTTGAGTGTTTGCTTGATCCATAGAAGCTGAGCGCAGCAAGATCCAGCAGCAATGTATTCAGATTCAGCAGTGGAGAGAGATACACAGTTCTGCTTCTTTGAAGACCAACATACAAGTGATCGTCCCAGAAAATGACATGTGCCTGATGTAGACTTGCGATCCACTTTGTCACCAGCATAATCAGCATCCGAGAATCCAACCAGATCAAACTCTGAGCCCTTTGGATACCATAATCCTAGAGTTGGGGTGTGAGCCAAATATCAAAGGATTCGCTTCACAGCTAAGTGATGCGACTCCTTTGGTGCCGCTTGAAATCGAGCACACATGCAAACACTAAGCATAATATCTGGCCTAGATGCACATAGATAAAGCAAAGAACCAATCATGGAGCGGTATACCTTTTGATCGAACTCTTTACCATTGTCGTCATGACCCAGATGATGCTTGGCTGGCATTGGAGTCGTGAAGCCTTTGCAGTCTTGCATACCAAACTTCTTCAGGCAATCTTTGAGATACTTCTCTTGAGATATGAAGATGTCGTTGCGTTGCTGTCGTATTTGAAGATCGAGGAAGAACTTCAGCTCTCCCATTATGGACATCTGATATTGCTCTTGCATCATATATCCAAACTCTTCACTGTACTTCTGATTGGTGCAGCCGAAGATAATGTCATCCACATATATTTGGCACACAAACAGTTTACCATCATATGTCTTTGTGAAGAGAGTGGGGTCGAAGGAACCAGGTATGAAGCCTTTGCTCTTCAAGAAGTACTTGAGTGTGTCATACCAGGCCCGAGGGGCTTGTTTGAGGCCATACAGTGCCTTGTTGAGCTTGTATACCATGTCAGGATGTTTTGGATCTTCAAAGCTAGGCGGTTGTGCAACATACACTTCTTCTTCAATTTTGCCATTGAGAAAGGCGCTCTTCACATCCATTTGATATAGAAGTATGTTATGATGATTTGCATAGGCCAGCAGTATGCGTATGGCTTCAAGTCTAGCCATAGGAGCAAATGTTTCATCGAAGTCAATGCCTTCCACTTGAGTATATCCTTGAGCAACGAGACGAGCTTTGTTTCTGACAACTTGACCATGCTCATCTTGCTTGCTGCGGTATATCCATTTGGTGCCTATTATGTTGTGCCTCTGAGGATCAGGACACTTAACCAATTCCCATACATTATTCAGCTCAAACTGTTGAAGCTCTTCTTGCATAGCTTGAATCCATTCAGGTTCCATGAAGGCTTCTTCAACTTTCTTGGGTTCTGTTATTGAGACGAATGCGAAGTGCCCACAAAAATGTGCTAGCTGAGTTGCCCTTGAACGTGTGAGAGAACCGGGTGCATTGATGCTATCAATTATTCTCTCAATCTGCACTTCACTGGCAACGCGAGGATGTACAGGACGAAGATTTTGCTCTTGCTGATCATTGTCGTTGTTAGAGGGATTGTCTTCAGGCTGAGCATTGTCTTCAGGTTGATCAGGTGTGGAGATGATGAGTTCCTCTTCAGGTTGAGCTTCAGAGGGCATGATTTCTCCAGTTCTCATCAGCTTGATTGATTCGCTGGATGGAACTTCATCTACCACATTTGGCAGGTGTTCTCTTTGTGAACCGTTAGTCTCATCAAATCCACATCCACTGTTTCAACCACTTTATAATGAAAGAGATTGAAGACTCTGTGGGAGTGCGAATCCTTTCCATATACAAGCATAAAACCCTCATGTGCTTTTGGTGCAAATTTTGAAGTGTGATGTGGATCCTTGATCTAGCACCTGGCGCCAAATACTCTGAAGTAACTGACATTTGGCTTCTTGCCAGTAAGGAGCTCATAAGATGTCTTGTTCAGAAGCTTGTGAAGATAAACACGATTGATTGTATGGCATGCAGTATCAATGGCTTCAGGCCAGAATTTTCTTGGAGTCTTGTATTCATCTAGCATCGTTCTGGCCATCTCAATGAGTGTTCTGTTCTTGCGTTCGACGACGCCATTCTACTGTGGCGTGTACGGTGCTGAGAATTCATGTGTGATGCCTAAGGTATCAAGATATGTATCAAGGCCAGTGTTCTTGAATTCAGTGCCATTGTCACTTCTGATGTGCTTTATCTTGGCGCCATAGTTGTTCATTGCTCGATTGGCGAAGCGCCTGAAGACATCCTGCACTTCAGTCTTGTAGAGGATTATGTGCACCCAAGTATATCTAGAATAATCATCAACAATGACAAAGCCATAGAGACAAGCAGTAGTAGTAAGAGTTGAGTAATGAGTGGGACCAAAAATATCCATGTGGAGCAGTTCGAAGGGTCGAGTAGTTGTCATGATTGTCTTCGAGGGATGTTTGGCCCTCGTCATCTTTCCTGCTTCACAGGCACCGCATAAGTGATCTTTCTTGAACTTGATGCCCTCGATGCCTATGACATGCTTCTTCTTTGCAAGGGTGTGAAGGTTCCTCATGCCAGCATGCCCTAGCCTCCGATGCCAAAGCCAACATTCTGAAGCTTTTGCTAGAAGACATACGGCAAGCTCTGGTCCTGCTGAGAAATCTACCACGTACAAGTCATCTTTCCGATACCCTTCAAACACTAGAGACTTGTCAGATTCCATTAGAACAAGGCAGCGATATTTTCCAAATATTATGATCATGTTCAAATCGCAAAGCATTGAGACAGACATTAAGTTGAAGCCAAGGGATTCGACAAGCATGACTTTATCCATGTGTTGATCCTTTGAGATTGCAACTCTACCTAGACCCAATACCTTACTTTTACCAGTGTCAGCAAATGTGATGTGACTCTTGTCGGATGGACGTAAGGTTGAGTCCATAAGAAGGCTTCTTTTGCCAGTCATGTGATTGGTACACCCACTGTCAATAATCCATTCTGAAGACGCTGGTGTCGTACCCTACAGTGCAGTTAGGGGGATAGGCTTCATGAAGAGAATTGTGAAGCAAAAACATTTGACGAGCCAGTGGGTTATGAAAGCATAGATCCAGATTAGGACTAATAGGGAGAGTAGCAAGCGATTCAGGAACGAAGTACATAGTAAGACCATTCGGGCATTTGATCTTGCGCCCTACAAGATGTTCAAGGTCCCCAGCAATGGCGTCAGACGATTTTGGTTTTCTGCTGGAGACCTTTCCCTGCAAAAGAGAGTTAAGCTTTCTTAGCCACCCACATCTTCAAGGGTGGCTTAGAAGCAATAAGTCTAAGTGCAGCGTCTGAGAACTTTGGCTTTGGAGCCCTAGCAAAAAGTCTTGCAGGCGGACAAAAGTACTCATAAGAATAAGCAGAATAGTTCTTGGTCTTATGAACATGGCGGTTCGATGAACCGCGCTCATATTCATAGGCCTGAGTATGGTTTCCCTGCAAAACATTTGCGTTAGTGCGACTCAGATGAGTCCTCTGTCTATATGAAGCCTTTGGGCCGTATGAAACCTGTGGTCTGGGGTTAGTCTTCTTCATCTGCGGTGTCATGACGACATTCACAGGAAGATTTTCCAAACACCTTTTGGGAACCCAGATCTTCTTCATAGGCGGTCCATTCCTGCAGTTAGTACCAATGTACCTGGCAAACACTTCACCATTCTGATTCTTAAACAGTTTATAGTTTGCATCAAAGGATTCATCAATGACAATGGGGTTAGCACAAGTGAAGCTAGATAGATTGGATGGATCTGCTGAAGGTTCCTTTGCAGCAACCCATGTGGTTTTGGGGTAAAGCTCAGGTTTCCAGTAAGAGCCATCAGCATTCATTTTCCTTACGAACCCAACACCCTCTTTCCTCGGGTTTCGGTTCAGAATCTGCCTTTTGAGGACATCACATAGTGTCTGATGCCCTTTAAGGCTTTTGTACATCCCTGTTTCAAGCAATGTCTTCAAGCTAGCATTCTCATCAGCAATAGCAGTGGTATCCTCAGTAGAGGGGTTAGTTACCATATCAACAGTTGAAGATATTGCAACAGTAGCAGTAGTAGAACATTCAGCAACAGAAGTAGCATTATCACGCTTAGTGCATTTAAGACATGGTGGTTCAAATCTTTTCTGAGCGGAACTGATCTGTTCAGCGCGAAGTGACTCGTTTTCCTTTTGAAGATCTTCATGAGCCGCTCTCAATTTCTCAAGATCTTGCTTCCTTTGAAGATAATCATAGGAAAGCTTTTCATGAGTTGTTGAGAGCGTTTCATGACGACTTTCAAGTTCCTCATACTTAACATGAAGATTTTTATGTCTTTAATTAAGGACTCTGATCGAGTCATTTCAGCGCCCAACAGATCATCGCTTTTGTCTAACAGTTTTTGAATATGGTCCATGGCTTTCTGTTGTTCAGTTGCAATTTTAGCAAGTGTTTTGTAGCTGGGTTTTGAACCATAATCAGAGTCATCGTCACTAGATGTTTGATAGTGAGTAGTGCGTGAGTTTACCTTGGCACCACGTGCCATGAAGCAGTAGGTAGGAGCAGAGTAGTCCTTGTCATTTGCATCGGTGTCGGTGGTGAAGTCATTATCTTCAGTGTTGAAGATGGACTTGGCAACGTATGCTGTAGCTAGACTTGCAACGCCAGAATCGGACTCCTCCTCAGACTCCACCTCCGCCTCCTTAGAAGCGGACTCCTCCTCTGAACCCATTTCCTTGCCAACAAACGCACGTGCCTTGCCAGATGAGCTCTTCTTGTGTGATGAAGACTTTGAGGAAGACTTGGAAGACGACTTTGAGTATTTCTTCTTCTTCTTGTCGTCAGAGTCATATTCCTTGCTCTTCTTCTTCTTTATGTTCTCATTGTCCCACTGCGGACACTCAGAGATGAAGTGGCCAGTTTTCTTGCCCTTGTGGCATGTTTTCTTCTTGTAGTCATGAGCAGAAGCTTCATCATTCCTCGAGCTTGATCGTGAAGACTTTCTGAAGCCTTTCTTCATGGTGAATTTTTGGAACTTCTTCACAAGCATAGTAAGCTCCTTTCCAATGTCTTCAGGATCATCAGAACTGCTGTCAAATTCTTCTTCAGATGAGGAGACAGCTTTTTCCTTCAAGGCATGAGTTCGCCCATAGTTTGGACCGTAGATATCTCTTTTCTCAGAAAGCTGAAACTCATGTGTGTTGAGCCTCTCAAGTATGTCGGACGGATCGAGTGTCTTGAAATCAGGTCGTTCTTGAATCATCAGGGCTAGGGTGTCAAACGAACTATCAAGTGATCTCAGTAGTGTCTTGACGACTTCATGCTTGGTGATCTCAGTAGCGCCGAGGGCTTGAAGCTCATTTGTGATGTCACTGAGTCGATCAAACGTGAGCTGGACATTCTCATTGTCATTTCGCTTGAAGCGGTTGAAGAGGTTGCGAAGGACACTGATTCTCTGATCTCTCTAGGTTGAGATGCCTTCGTTGACCTTGGAGAGCCAGTCCCAGACCAGCTTAGATGTTTCCAAAGCACTCACACGGCCATACTGTCCTTTGGTCAGGTGACCACATATGGTATTCTTGGCGGTAGAGTCCAGTTGAACGAACTTCTTGACATCAGCAGCAGTGACACCTCCTCCAGCCTTGGGAACGCCGTTCTTGATGACATACCATAGGTCGACGTCAATGGCTTCAAGATGCATGAGCATCTTATTCTTCCAGTAGGGATATTCAGTTCCATCAAAGACGGGGCACGCAGCGGAGACTTTAATTATCCCTGCAGTTGACATAGCTAAAACTCCAGGTGGTTAAACCGAATCACACAGAACAAGGGAGTACCTTGCTCTGATACCAATTGAAAGTGCGTTATATCGACTAGAGGGGGGTGAATAGGCGATTTTTATGAAAGTCTTCAAAACATGGAAGTTTCTAAGACAAATGATAGAAATAAACCTATTACCATGCAGTGGAAGGTAGACTACACCAGGCAAGCCATAGTCAAGTATTCAATGGAGTGAGAGCACAATGACTAATAGCAGCAATGTAGTAAGGATCAGGTAGGAAGATATTATGAAGCCAAACAGAACACGCAGTCACTCAGTGAAGACAAAAGATAGTGCAATCATACAATGACTTCACAAGGAGTAACAGTAAGTAGAGGGAAGGGAAGGATGAAACCAGTGACTCGTTGAAGACAATGAATTGTTGGACCAGTTCCAGTTGCTGTGACAACTGTACGTCTGGTTAGGGCGGCTAGTTATTTAAACCTGAGGACACACAGTCCCGGACACCCAGTCCTGAACACGCAGCTCAGGACACCCAGTCCTCACTGTATTCCCCTTGAGCTAAGGTCACACAGACCTCGCCCAATCACTCTGGTAAGTCTTCAAGGTAGACTCCCAAACCTTCACAGACTTCGTTCACCGGTGATCCACAATGTCTCTTGGATGCTCAGTACGCGACGCCTAACCGGCTAGAGGATTCACAGTCCTCAAGTGTAATAAGTCTTCAGATCACACAGACAAGAAGACTTAAGTGATGCCTAATTCTCTTTGGCTCTGGGTGGTTAGGGCTTTATCCTCGCAAGGAATTCTCTCTCAAAGGCTTTGAGGTGGGTTGCTCTCAAACGACAAAAGCCGTACACTAACTCTGAGCAGCCAACCGTTTGTGGTTGTAGGGGTGGGCTATTTATAGCCACTAGGCAACCCGACCTGATTTGTCTGAAATGACCCTGGGTCACTAAGGAATTGACACGTGTTCCAACGGTCAGATTTCAAACTCACATGGCAACTTTACTTGGGCTACAAGCAAAGCTGACTTGTCCGACTCTGGACAAGATTCGCTCTCATAGTCTTCACTCGAGGACATAGGTTTTGGTTAGGCATCACTTCAGTCATTCTGACTGGTTCTCTTGGACCCCACTTAACAGTAAGGTGGTTCCTATGACTCAACAAAGAAGAAAAAGAACTACGAAAGATCTAAGTCTTCGAGCTCCATAGGCTTCATGCGATGTCTTCTCTTGTCATAGTGTTCAATGTGAATATCTTCATATACCACCTTTGACATCAATGTCTTCATACATTTTTAGGGCTCATCTCTGGTAGGAAAACCGAATCAATGAGGGACTTCTACCTATGTTATCCTGCAATTCTCACAAACACATTAGTCCCTCAACTAGGTTTCTCGTCAATACTCCAAAACCAACTAGGGGTGGCACTAGATGCACTTACAGTACCGCGTGCCATGAAGCAGTAGGAAGGAGCGGAGTAGTCCTTGTCATTTGCATCGGTGTCGGTGATGAAGTCATTGTGTTCAGTGTTGAAGATGGACTTGGCAACATATGCTGTAGCTAGACTCGCAATGCCAGAATCGGACTCCTCCTCAGACTCCACCTCCGCCTCCTCAGAAGCGGACTCCTCCTCAGAATCCATTTCCTTGCCAACAAACGCATGTGCCTTGCCAGATGAGCTCTTCTTGTGTGATGAAGACTTGGAGGAAGACTTGGAAGAAGACTTTGAGTATTTCTTCTTCTTCTTATCGTCAGAGTCATACTCCTTGCTCTTCTTCTTCTTCTTGTTCTCATTGTCCCACTGTGGACACTCAGAGATGTAGTGGCCAGGTTTCTTGCACTTGTGACATGTTCTCTTCTTGTAGTCATGAGCAGAAGCTTCATCATTCCTTGAGCTTGATCGTGAAGACTTTCTGAAGCCTTTCTTCTTGGTGAATTTTTGGAACTTCTTCACAAGCATAGCAAGCTCCTTTCCAATGTCTTCAGGATCATCAGAACTGCTGTCAGATTCTTCTTCAAATGAGGAGACAGCCTTTGCCTTCAAGGCACGAGTTCGCCCATAGTTGGGACCGTAGATGTCTCTTTTCTCAGAAAGCTGAAACTCGTGTGTGTTGAGCCTCTCAAGTATGTCAGACGGATCGAGTGTCTTGAAATTAGGACGTTCTTGAATCATCAGGGCTAGGGTGTCAAACGAACTGTCAAGTGATCTCAGGAGTGTCTTGACGACTTCATGCTTGGTGATCTCAGTAGCGCCGAGGGCTTGAAGCTCATTTGTGATGTCAGTGAGTCGATCAAACGTGAGCTGGACATTCTCATTGTCATTTCTCTTGAAGTGGTTGAAGAGGTTGCGAAGGACACTGATTCTCTGGTTTCTCTGAGTTGAGACACCTTCGTTGACCTTGGAGAGCCAGTCCCAGACTAGCTTAGATGTCTCCAAAGCACTCACGCGGCCATACTGTCCTTTGGTCAGATGACCACAGATGATATTCCTGGCAATAGAGTCCAGTTGAACGAACTTCTTGACATCAGTAGCACTGACACCTTCTCCAGCCTTGGGAACGCCGTTCTTGACGACATACCATAGGTCGACATCAATGGCTTCAAGATGCATGCGCATCTTATTCTTCCAGTAGGGATATTCAGTTCCATCGAAGACGGGGCACGCAGCGGAGACTTTGATTATCCTTGCAGTCGACATAGCTAAAACTCCAGCTGGTTAAACCGAATCACACAGAACAAGGGAGTACCTTGCTCTGATACCAATTGAAAGTGCTAGTGATCGACTAGAGGGGGGGGGGTGAATAGGCGATTTTTATGAAAGTCTTCAAAACATGTAAGTTTCAAAGACAAACGATAGAAATAAACCTATTACCATGCAGCGGAAGGTAGACTACACTAGGCAAACCATAGTCAAGTATTCAATGAAGTGAAAGCACAATGACTAATAGCAGCTAGGCAGTAAGGATCAGGTAGGAAGATATTGTGAAGCCAATCAGAACAAGTAATCACTCAGTGAAGCCAAATGGTGTTGCAATCGTACAATGACTTCACAAGGACCAACAGTAAGTAAAGGGAAGGGAAGGACGAAACCAGTGACTCGTTGAAGACAATGATTTGTTGGACCAGTTCCAGTTGCTGTGACAACTATACGTCTGGTTAGGGAGGCTGAGATTCAACTCAGAAGACCTCGTCTTCACCTTATTCCCCTTGAGCTAAGGACACCCAGTCCTCGCCCAATCACTCTGGTAAGTCTTCAAGGTAGACTTCCAAACCTTCACAGACTTCGTTCACCGGCGATCCACAATGACTCTTGGATGCTCAGAACACGACGCCTAACCGGCTGGAGGATTCACAGTCCTCAAGTGTAATAAGTCTTCAGATCACACAGACAGGAAGACTTAAGTGATGCCTAACACTCTTTGGCTCTGGGTGTTTAGGGCTTTATCCTCGCAAGGAATTCTCTCTCAAAGGCTTCGAGGTGGGTTGCTCTCAAACGACAAAAGCCGTACTCTAACTCTGAGCAACCAACGGTTTATGGTTGTAGGGGGTGGGCTATTTATAGCCACTAGGCAACCCGACCTGATTTGTCCGAAATGACCCTGGGTCACTAAGGAACTGACACGTGTTCCAATGGTCAGATTTCAAACACACACGGCAACTTTACTTGGGCTAGAAGCAAAGCTGACTTATCCAACTCTGGACAAGATTTGCTCTCATAGTCTTCACTCGAAGATATAGGATTTTGGTTAAGCATCACTTCAGTCATTCTGACTGGTTCTCTTGGACCCCACTTAACAGTACGGTGGTTCCTATGACTCAACAAAGAAAAACACAGAACAACGAAACTGCTAAGTCTTCGCGCTCCATAGTCTTGACGCGATGTCTTCTCTTGTCATAGTCTTCAATGTGAATGTCTTCACATACCACCTTTGACTTCAATGTCTTCATACATTTTTAGGGGTTATCTCTGGTAGGAAAAACGAATCAATGAGGGACTTCTACCTGTGTTATCCTGCAATTCTCACAAACACATTAGTCCCTCAACTAGGTTTGTCGTCAATACTCCAAAACCAACTAGGGGTGGCACTAGATGCACTTACACCGAGCACTGGGCTGCTTGGCCCACCCGGGCGATGTCATTCGTCCAAGAGGACCTCCACTCCATGCTCCAGGCGGCGCGTTGATATGTCTCCAACGTATCTATAATTTTTTATTGTTCCATGCTATTATATTATCGGTTTTGGATGTTTATGGGCTTTATTATGCACTTTTATATTATTTTTGGGACTAACCTATTAACCCAGAGCCCAGTGCCAGTTCCTGTTTTTTCCTTGTTTTAGAGTATCGTAGAAAAGGAAAATCAAACGGAGTCCAATTGACCTGAAACTTCACGGAACTTATTTTTGGACCAGAAGAAGCCCACAGAGGATCAATATTGGACCAGGAGAGTCCCGAGCTGTCCAAGAGGGTGGGGGCGTGCCCCCTGCCTCGTGGATAGCCCGGAGGTCCACCGACGTACTTATTCCTCCCATATATACCCATATACCCTAAAACTTCGGGGAGCACAATAGATTGGGAGCTTCGCCGCCAGAAGCCTCCGTAGCCACCGAAAACTAATCTAGACCGATTCCGGCACCTTGCCGGAGTGGGAAATCCCTCTCCGGTGGCTATCTTCATCATCCCGGTGCTCTCCATGACGAGGAGGGAGTAGTTCTCCCTCGGGGCTGAGGGTATGTACCAGTAGCTATGTGTTTGATCCATCTCTCTCTCGTGTTCTTGAGGTGGTACGATCTTGATGTATCGCAAGCTTTGCTATTATAGTTGGATCTTATGATGTTTCTCCCCCTTTACTCTCTTGTAATGGATTGAGTTTTCCCTTTGAAGTTATCTTATCGGATTGAGTCTTTAAGAATTTGAGAACACTTGATGTATGTCTTGCGTGGGATACCCGTGGTGACAATGGGGTATTCTATTGATCCACTTGATGTATGTTGTGGTGATCAACTTGTGGGTTTCGCCCATGAACCTATGCATAGGGATTGGCACACATTTTCGTCTTGACTCTCCGGTAGAAACTTTGGGGCACTCTTTGAAGTACTTTGTGTTGGTTTGAATAGATGAATATGAGATTGTGTGATGCATATCGTATAATCATACCCACGGATACTTGAGGTGACATTGGAGTATCTAGGTGACATTAGGGTTTTGGTTGATTTGTGTCTTAAGGTGTTATTTTACCACGAACTCTAGGGCTGTTTGTGACACTTATAGGAATAGCCCAATGGATTGATCAGAAAGAATAACTTTGAGGTGGTTTCGTACCCTACCATAATCTCTTCGTTTGTTCTCCGCTATTTAGTGACTTTGGAGTGACTCTTTGTTGCATGTTGAGGGATAGTTATGTGATCCAATTATGTTATTATTGTTGAGAGAACTTGCACTAGTGAAAGTATGAACACTAGGCCTTGTTTCAACGCATTGCAATACCGTTTGTGCTCACTTTTATCATTAGTTACCTTGTTGTTTTTATATTTTCAGATTACAAAAAGCTTTATCTACCATCCATATACCACTTGTATCACCATCTCTTCGCCGAACTAATGCACCTATACAATTTACCATTGTATTGTGTGTGTTGGGGACACAAGAGACTCTTTGTTATTTGGTTGCAGGGTTGCTTGAGAGAGACCATCTTCATCCTACGCCTCCTACGGATTGATAAACCTTAGGTCATCCACTTGAGGGAAATTTGCTACTGTCCTACAAACCTCTGCACTTGGAGGCCCAACAACATCTACAAGAAGAAGGTTGAGTAGTAGACATCAAGCTCTTTTCTGGCGCCGTTGCCGAGGAGGTGAGTTCTTGAAGGTATATCTTTAGATCTTGCAATCGAGTCTTTTAGTTTCTTGTTTTATCACTAGTTTAGTTTATAAAAGAAAATTACAAAAAAAATGGAATTAAGTTTGCCTCATATGCTTCATCTTTTTAATATCTTTCGTGAGTATGATGGAAAGGAAAATTGTCCAAAGTGTTAGAAGAAGAATGCATTAAAATGTTTGTCACTAAATATTTGAATGATGAGCATGATTGCAATGTTGTTAGTATGAATTCTTTGAATATCCATGATGCTAATGATGTGCAAAGCCACAAGCTTCGGGAAGCTATGTTTGATGAAGATGATATTTTTTGTCCCGCAAGTTTTGATGAGAAAATTTATTATGATGAAAGCATGCCTCCTACTTATGATGATTATATTGATGAAAGTGGATTTGGAGAGGTCATGACTTCATTTAGTGATGATTCCACTATCTTGGAAGAGGTTTCAATCGATTATGATGAGAACAAAGTTGCTACTTATGATGATTATTGTGATGATACGTATGCTATAAAAAGTAGTGATGATTATATTTATAAAACTTGTCATGATTATGATTACCCCTTTTCTGAACATTACTCTTTTAACGTGGAAACAATTTATAGTATTCAAGTCTCTTATGATACTCCCACTATCCCGAATGAGAAGAATTTTGCTTATGTGGAGAGTAGTAAATTTTCTATGCTTGTAGATCATGAAAAGAATGCTCTATGTGATGGTTATATTGTTGAATTCATTCATGATGCTACTGAAAATTATTATGAGGGAGGAATATATGCTTGTAGGAATTGCAATAATATCAAGTTTCCTCTCTATGTGCTTAAAGTTTTGAAGTTATGCTTGTTTTGCCTTCCTATGCAAGTTGATTCTTGTTCCCACAAGTTGTTTGCTCACAAAATCCCTATGCATAGGAAGTGGGTTAGACTTAAATGTGCTAGTCATATTCTGCATGATGCTCTCTTTATGTTACAATTCTTATCTTTTATGTGAGCATCATTGAAATCATCATGCCTAGCTAGGGGCATTAAACGTTAGCGCTTGTTGGGAGGCAACCCAATTTTATTTTTGTTCCTTGATTTTTGTTCCTGTTTAGTAATAAATAATTTATCTAGCCTCTGTTATGATTGAGTTTTTATGTTTTAATTAGTTCTTGTGCCAAGTAGAACCATTGGGAAGACTTGGGGAAAGTCTTGTTGATCTTGCTGTAAAAAACAGAAACTTTAGCGATCACGAGAATTGCTGCCATTTTTTACTGGAGAGTGATATTTAGTTAATTCTTGTTGCAGATGATTAATAGATAAATTCCTCACGTCCAGAAATTTATTTTAGGATTTTTGGGGTTCCAGAAGTATACGTATGATCTAGATTACTACAGACTGTTCTGTTTTTGACAGATTCTGTTTTTCGAGTGTTGTTTACTTATTTCGATGAATCTATGGCTAGTAAAAGAGTTTATAAACCATAGAGAAGTTGTAATACAGTAGGTTTAACACCAATATAAATAAAAAATGAGTTCATTACAGTACCTTGAAGTGGTGTTTTGTTTTCTTTCTCTAACGGAGCTCACGAGATTTTCTACTTTAAGTTTTGTGTTGTGAAGTTTTCAAGTTTTGGGTATAGATTCGATGGACTATGGAATAAGGAGTGGCAAGAGCCTAAGCTTGGGGATGCCCAAGGCACCCCAAGGTAATATATAAGGACACCAAATATCCTAAGCCTGGGGATGCCCCGGAAGGCATCCCCTCTTTCGTCTTCATTCATCGGTAACTTTACTTGGAGCTATATTTTTATTCGCCACACGATATGTGTTTTGCTTGGAGAGTCATTTCATTTTATTTTGTTTTGCTTGCTGTTTGAATAAAATATCAAGATCTGAAATTATTAAATGGGAGAGTCTTCGTATGGTTACATAATTATCCGACTACTCATTGATCTTCACTTATATCTTTTGGAGTAGTTTGTCATTTGCTCTAGTGCTTCACTTATATCTTTTTAAAGCACGGCGGTGGTTTTATTTTGAACAAATAGATGAACTCTCATGCTTCACTTATATTATTTTTAGAGTCTTTAGAACAGCATGGTAGTTTGCTTTGGTTATGAGTTTAGTCCTAATATGATGGGCATCCAAGAGGGATATAATAAAAACTTTCATATGAAGTGCATTGAATACTATGAGAAGTTTGATACTTAATAATTGTTTTGAGATATGGAGATGGTGATATTAAAGTTGTGCTAGTTGAGTAGTTGTGAATTTGAGAAATACTTGTGTTGAAGTTTGCAAATCCCGTAGCATGCACGTATGGTAAACGTTATGTAACAAATTTGAAACAAGAGGTGTTATTTGATTGTCTTCCTTATGAGTGGCGGTCGGGGACGAGCGATGGTCTTTTCCTACCAATATATCCCCCTAGGAGCATGCGCGTAATGCTTGGTTTTTGATGACTTGTAGATTTTTGCAATAAGTATGTGAGCTCTTTATGACTAATGTTGAGTCCATGGATTATACACACTCTCACCCTTCCATCATTGCTAGCCTCTTCGGCACCGTGCATTGCCCTTTCTCACCTTGAGAGTCGGTGCAAACTTCACCGGTGCATCCAAACCCCATGATATAATACGCTCTATCACACATAAACCTCCTTATATCTTCCACAAAACAGCCACCATACCTACCTATTATGGCATTTCCATAGCCATTCCGAGATATATTGCCATGCAACTTTCCACCGTCCCGTTTATTATGACACACATCATCATTGTCATATTGCTTTGCATGATCACGTAGTTGACATCGTATTTGTGGCCAAGCCACCGTTCATAATTTTTCATACATGTCACACTTGATTCATCGCAATCCCGGTACACCGCCGGAGGCATTCATATAGAGTCATATCTTGTTCTAAGTATCGAGTTGTAATTCTTGAGTTGTAAGTAAATAAAAGTGCGATGATCATCATTATTAGAGCACTGTCCGAGTGAGGAAAGGATGATGGAGACTATGATTCCCCCACAAGTCGGGATGAGACTCCGGACGAAAAGAAAAGGCCAAAAAAAAGAGATAAAAAGAGAAGGCCCCCAAAACAAAAATAAATAAATAAATAAATATGAGAGAAAAAGAGAGAAGAGACAATGTTACTATCCTTTTACCACACTTGTGCTTCAAAGTAGCACCAAGATCTTCATGATAGAGAGTCTCTTATGTTGTCACTTTCATATACTAGTGGGAAATTTTCATTATAGAACTTGGCTTGTATATACTAACAATGGGCCTCCTCAAGTGCCCTAGGTCTTCGTGAGCAAGCAAGTTGGATGCACACCCACTTAGTTTCTTTTGTTGAGCTTTCATACATTTATAGCTCTAGTGCATCCGTTGCATGGCAATCCCTACTCCTTGCATTGAAATCAATCGATGGGCATCTCCCTAGCCCATTGACTAGCCGCGTCTATGTGAGACTTTCTGCTTTTTGTCTTCTCCACATAACCCCCGCATTATATTCTATTCCACCCATAGTGCTATATCCATGACTCACGCTCATGTATTGCGTGAAAGTTGAAAAAAGTTTGAGATTACTAAAGTATGAAACAATTGCTTGGCTTGTCATCGGGGTTCTGCAAGATGAGACCATTCTTGTGTGACAAAAATGGAGCATGACCAAACTATATGATTTTGTAGGGATGAACTTTCTTTGGCCATGTTATTTTGAGAAGACATGATTGCTTAGCTAGTATGCTTGAAGTTTTATTATTTTTATGTCAATATTAAACTTTTGTCTTGAATCTTATGGATCTGAACATTCATGACAAAATGAAGAGAATTACTTAGAGAAATATGTTAGGTAGCATTCCACATCAAAAATTCTGTTTTTATCATTTACCTACTCGAGGATGAGCAGGAATTAAGCTTGGGGATGCTGATACGTCTCCAACGTATCTATAATTTTTGATTGTTCCATGCTATTATATTATCTGTTTCGGATGTTTATGGGCTTTATTATGCACTTTTATATTATTTTTGGGACTAATCTATTAACCTAGAGCCCAGTGCCAGTTTCTGTTTTTTTCCCTTATTTTAGAGTATCGCAGAAAAGGAAAATCAAACGGAGTCCAATTGACCTTAAACTTCACGGAACTTATTTTTGGACCAGAAGAAGCCCATGGAGTATCGGAGTTGGACCAGGAGAGTCCCGGGCTGCCCACGAGGGTGGGGGGCGCGCCCACCCCCCTGGGCGCGCCCCCTGCCTCGTGGACAGCCCGGAGGTCCACCGACGTACTTCTTCCTCCCATGTATAACCATATACCCTAAAAACTTCAGGGAGCACAATAGATCGGGAGTTCCGCTGCCAGAAGCCTCCGTAGCCACCGAAAACAAATCTAAACCTGTTTCGGCACCCTGCCGGAGGGGGCAATCCCTCTCCGGTGGCCATCTTCATCATCCCGGTGCTCTCCATGATGAGGAGGGAGTAGTTCTCCCTCGGGGCTGAGGGTATGTACCAGTAGCTATGTGTTTGATCTCTCTCTCTCTCTTGTGTTCTTGAGGTGGTACGATCTTGATGTATCACAAGCTTTGCTATTATTGTTGGATCTTATGATGTTTCTCCCCCTCTACTCTCTTGTAATGGATTGAGTTTTCCCTTTGAAGTTATCTTATCGGATTGAGTCTTTAAGGATTTGAGAACACTTGATGTATGTCTTGCGTGGGATACCCGTGGTGACAATGGGGTATTCTATTGATCCACTTGATGTATGTTTTGGTGATCAACTTGCGGGTTTCGCCCATGAACCTATGCATAGGGGTTGGCACACGTTTTTGTCTTGACTCTCCAATAGAAACTTTGGGGCACTCTTTGAAGTACTTTGTGTTGGTTTGAATAGATGAATCTGAGATTGTGTGATGCATATCGTATAATCATACCCACAGATACTTGAGGTGACATTGGAGTATCTAGGTGACATTAGGGTTTTGGTTGATTTGTGCCTTAAAGTGTTATTTTACTACGAACTCTAGGGCTGTTTGTGACACTTATAGGAATAGCCCAATGGATTGATCGGAAAGAATAACTTTGAGGTGGTTTCGTACCCTACCATAATCTCTTCGTTTGTTCTCCGCTATTTAGTGACTTTGGAGTGACTCTTTGTTGCATGTGGAGGGATAGTTATGTGATCCAATTATGTTATTATTGTTGAGAGAACTTGCACTAGTGAAAGTATGAACCCTAGCCTTGTTTCAACGCATTGCAATACCGTTTGTGCTCACTTTTATCATTAGTTACCTTGGTGTTTTTATACTTTTAGATTACAAAAACCTTTATCTACCATCCATATACCACTTGTATCACCATCTCTTCGCTGAACTAGTGCACCTGTACAATTTACCATTGTATTGGGTGTGTTGGGGACACAAGAGACTCTTTGTTATTTGGTTGCAGGGTTGCTTGAGAGAGACCATCTTCATCCTACGCCTCCTACAGATTGATAAACCTTAGGTCATCCACTTGAGGGAAATTTGCTACTGTCCTACAAACCTCTGCACTTGGAGGCCCAACAACGTCTACAAGAAGAAGGTTGTGTAGTAGACATCACACGTACACCGCCCAACTCCGCCGGACATGGGCCGCGCGGGCTGGCACCGCCCGCCCTCGCCCCTCGGCGAGCGCGCGCCGCCGCACAGTCATCGGGTTGCGGTGTGGCGACGACACCACACACTCATCGGGAGCAGGAGAACATGCGGGCCGCGATCATCGTGGCGTGAGAGCTACTGCGTTGCAGGTTGGTGGAGAGCGGCCGCGATGCGCTACTGGAGCGGGTCGCCGAACTGCTCGACACCGCCTGCAGGGGTGCGGCACCTTTTTGCTCCTTTTCCACCCCTCAGATGGTGGCGGAGGCGCGTGCCAGGCCCCAATGCGCCCGCATGTGCTACGGGGAACCCGAAGGATTCGACCGCAACAACACGGCCCTCGCCGCAGCTCGCCCTGCCGTAACCACACGAACTGGAGCGTCACCCCAGGACCGCCTGGACTAGGCGCAGGTCCTAGAAATCCAAGGTGTGGGGCACCCAGGCGAAGGCCCCGGGGCGGCCGCCCCTGATGCCTACGTGCCCCGCATGATGGACCTGGAATAAATGCCTGAGGAAGACCCCAGCTTGTTCCCCGAGCCAAGCTGGGCAGGAGATTCGCTGGAGGTCGGGGCTTTGCATGAGCTGTCTGGAAGCTTCATCAAACCCTTCGACAACAACAACCACAGGGTACGACTGGTTCCCCAGGGACATGCTTACGCTAACCATGGACCGCAGGTGGACCAGGCCGCAGCAGCAGTCGGAGACCCTGGCGTGGTGCCCCCGCCCCCGGCAGAACCAGCACGCTGGGGGCTGCATAGGCGAGGCCCAGATGCGGGGACCCCCTCATGCCCCGCAGAGATAGGTGTCGCACGAAGGTAGGTCCTCTGCCGGGGAGGCGCCGACGAGCCTTCCCCCCGGCACAGGGCCCGTGGTCGTCGAGGGCGCCGCTGGCGTCCCCCTTGCCCCTTGGTCTCATCCTGGTTTCTGGATGACCCAACGGTGGTCGGAGAAGGCGCAAGGCGGGGCCCTCGTCGGGCGATATGAATCAAGGCTAACGCCTGTGAAGGTCTTCGCTCGTGACACTCTCACGTTGTAATGAGTGGGGTTGTACATGCCCCGGAGTCTCTGATGTGCCGCCCCTCGGCCTCAAGGGCTCCTGCCCACGTCCAAGTGGAAGCACCATGCTCCACGCTGGCCGTCGACACTGTCCCCCAATGAATATGCTCACATCCAGTGAAAGCACTTAGCTCCGCACTGGTGAGAAGACAAGAAGACTAGCTAGGTGCCAGACGTGGTTGTTTGCCTTTGCCCCCTTTATCTCTAACTTGTTCGCCTTCTTCCTTTCGGATTGAGAGTTGAAGTTCTTCTGTGTTATTTAAAATTGGGGGGGGGGGGTCTTTCTCTGGTTTTCTGCCGGTTTTATTGCGTTCTGGTCATGTGCTTTGTTTTTTAAGGCTCACACCTCCGCCCCCCCTCTTACGAGTGCCCCGTGACTCGGGGGCTGGTCGGTAGACTGTGTTGGGTGCGTCTAGGCGGCTTGGATAGGACCTCCTCGGGTCAAGAGTGCACGCGTCGCAGCATTACCGCATGCGCATCCTGCCACGGTCTGTTGGACGCCCTTGGCGTGGCCCTCTCAGACGGACCCCCTGGCTCCTCAGGAGGCCCAGAGCCTCGCGAGCTTCTGAGGGCTCGCCTCAGGAGGAAGGCGCGCCAGCAACCCCAGGACCCATTCAAGGCCTGCTAGGATCAAGATAAGTCTCAGCGACAACCCTGCTCAGGGGCTCACAAGCTTTCAAAAGCACATTTCGGGTCTGGCTTAAAAAACAGAACGTAAATTTACATATACGAGGGGATCCCCTCCAAAATGCTCTCACGCCCTACGGGACCATATCCAAGTCTTTGCATGAAGGTTCACGCTAAGGAATGCGGGATCAACTGGACGTGTTGCCCTCAGCATCGCCCTGGTCGCTCTCGTACGCGCTACTTGCGCTATCATTGGCATCGTCTTCCTCGTCATCACCCACACCGTCTTCGTCCTCCATGACCACCACTGCATCATCCTTGGTGGCGAATGCCCTGACCAAGGCTTCCACATGATTGTCCACCCAGTGCGACAGGTTGTCTTGGATAGCCCCAGGCACCGAGGCTATGGTGGCGTCAAAGTCAAAGTGGGGGTCGAGGTTTTGAAGATGACTAAAGACGCGGGAGAACGCGCGCCCAAGCAGGCCCCGGCTCCTCTCCTCGATGAGCTCGTGGGCCCTCACAGCTTAATCTTCCAGGCGCATCACGACTTCATTAAAGAAGCGAAGGTGGCTGGCGTAATCTTCCACGCGGGGATGAGGGATGCTCTCCTTGCAGATGATGCTCAGGGCTCGGTTGGCCCTCACCCTGAGGGCCAGAAGCATGGGGGCGGGCTCGCGCTGAAGCGTCTACCGACGACATGCCTCCTCCCTGTTCTGCTTCGCGAGGGACGCAACATCGTCAATCTTCTGTTGGAGCGAGAGCAGGTCGGCGCGCACGACGACTAGGTCAGCCTGGGTAGAAGTCTAAGCCGCCGCAGCGGCCCTCTCGCGCTGCTCTGTCTCCTTCAGCCTTGACATGAGGGTTGCGGTCCTATCCTTAGCTTCGGCCTCCAGGAACTTCCACTTCAGGTTGTACTCTTCAGCAAGATCCGCACGAGCCTTCGCCACCCTCCGGTCAACCTCCTCCTGGATCCTGGCTTCGCGCACGGTGACAGCATGCTCCGCCAGGGCCACCTGGCGCTCCCTCGTCTCCAGCTGCTTGAGCTCGAGGTTGTGCTCCAAGGCCTCCAATGTCAGCTCCTCATCGCATTTTTGGATCTCCTCTTCTTCGGAAGGCACTCTTGGAAGAGCTCATGACGTATAGCGCCGCGCCCACGCGCGAATTCCAGCTCACGGCCAAGCCCGCCCTTCACACCGGAGGTTGCTGAGGAAGCCTGAGATGACCTGCCTACCCCTGGCGGGGAGCTGGGGGTCGGCACTTTCCTCGCCACCCTCCGAGCCTTGGCAGCGGCACTAGGTGGTGCGACCTCACCGCTCGAAGATGAAGCCAAGGCTGCGTCGCCCAACCAACAGTGACGACCAGTGGAGGAGCCCTCGGCACACCTACCGCCGCCCAGGGCAAACCATAGAGGAGCGATGACAAGAATGAAGGATCAAGGCCCCCTGCCGGCACGTCCGGCCCCGAGGCCAGGCCTGCACCGCGCACCAGCGGGGAGACCTCGGGACCAGGGAGAATCGAGGACCGACGGCGGCCGCTTCGCAGGAGATCTGTCCACTAAAGGCGAAGGGATCCTGCAGAGCCACTGTCAGGGAAGGATGCAACGAATAGGAAAACGTGAATAAGAGGTACTTACTCGTCTATGGCGAGGTACTTCCTCTGCTTCAGCGGCCGGTAGGCGTCACCATTGCAGCTGGGAGCCCCTCTCTCTTGCGGAGTGATACGTCTCCAACGTATCTATAATTTTTGATTGTTTCATGCTATTATATTATCCATCTAGGATGTTTTATATGCATTTATATACTATTTTATATGATTTTTGGGACTAACCTATTAACCTAGAGCCCAGTGCCAGTTTCTGTTTTCTCCTTGTTTTTGAGCATTGCAGGAAAGGAAAACCAAACAGAGTCCAATTGACCTGAAAATTCATGGAGATAATTTTTGGACCAGAAGAAGCCCATGGAGTACCACAGATGGGCCAGAAGAGTCCTGAGGCACCCACGAGGGCGGGGGCGCGCCCTACCCCCTGGGCACGCCCCCCTACCTCGTGGCCGCCTCGGGGACCCCCTGACTTGTTCCCGACTCCAACACCTCTTATATATACCCAAACTTCCGGAAAGAAACCTAGATCGGGAGTTCTGCCGCCGCAAGCCTCTGTGGCCATCGAAAACCAATCTAGACCCGTTTCGGCACCCTGCCGGAGGGGGAATCCCTCTCCGGTGGCCATCTTCATCATCCCGACGCTCTCCATGAAGAGGAGGGAGTAGTTCACCCTCGGGGCTGAGGGTATGTACTAGTAGCTATGTGTTTGATCTCTCTCTCTCTCTCTTGTGTTCTTGATTCGCATGATCTTGATGTATCACGAGCTTTGCTATTATAGTTGGATCTTATGATGTTTCTCCCCATCTAATCTCTTGTAATGGATTGAGTTTTGCCTTTGAAATTATCTTATCGGATTGAGTCTTTAAGGATTTGAGAACACTTGATGTATGTCTTGCATGTGCTTATTTGTGCTGACAATGGGATATTCACGTGATCCACTTGATGTATGTTTTGGTGATTAACTTGCGAGTTCCCTGACCTCGTGAACTTATGCATAGGGGTTGGCACACGTATTCGTCTTAACTCTCTGGTAGAAACTTCGGGGCACTCTTTGAAGTTCTTTGTGTTGGTTGAATAGATGAATCTGAGATTGTGTGATGCATATCATATAATCATACCCACGGATACTTGAGGTGACATTGGAGTATCTAGGTGACATTAGGGTTTTGGTTTATTTGTATCTTAAGGTGTTATTCTAGTACAAACTCTAGGATAGATCAAACTGAAAGAATAGCTTCGTGTTATTTTACTACGTACTATTGAATAGATTGATCGGAAAGAATAACTTTGAGGTGGTTTCGTAACCTACAATAATCTCTTCGTTTGTTCTCCGCTATTAGTGACTTTGGAGTGACTCTTTGTTGCATGTTGAGGGATAGTTATATGATCCAATTATGTTATTATTGTTGAGAGAACTTGCACTAGTGAAAGTATGAACCCTAGGCCTTGTTTCAACGCATTGCAATATAGTTTTTGCTCACTTTTATCATTAGTTACCTTGCTATTTTTATATTTTCAGATTACAAAAACCTATATCTACCATCCATATTGCACTTGTATCACCATCTCTTCGCCGAACTAGTGCACCTATACAATTTACCATTGTATTGGGTGTGTTGGGGACACAAGAGACTCTTTATTATTTGGTTGCAGGGTTGTTTGAGAGAGACCATCTTCATCCTACGCCTCCCACGGATTGATAAATGTTAGGTCATCCACTTGAGGGAAATTTGCTACTGTCCTACAAACTCTGCACTTGGAGGCCCAACAACATCTAGAAGAAGAAGGTTGTGTAGTACACATCAAGCTATTTTCTGGTGCCGTTGCCGGGGAGGTTAGTGCTTGAAGGTATATTGTGGGAGTCCTGGATTAGGGGGTCTCCGGACAGCCGGACTATCTCCATTGGCCGGACTGTTAGACTATGAAGATACAAGATTGAAGACTTCGTCTCGTGTCCGGATGGGACTCTACTTGGCGTGGAAGGAAAGCTAGGCAATACGTATATGGATATCTCCTCCTTTGTAACCGACCTTGTGTAACCCTAACCCTCTCTAGTGTCTATATAAACCGAAGGGTTTTAGTCCGTAGGACAACAATCACAACATACAATCATACCATAGGCTAGCTTCTAGGGTTTAGCCTCTCTGATCTCGTGGTAGATCTACTCTTGTAACACCCATATCATCAATATCAATCAAGCAGGACGTAGGGTTTTACCTCCATCAAGAGGGCCCGAACCTGGGTAAAACTTCGTGTCCCTTGCCTCCTTTTACCATCCGGCCTAGATGCACAGTTCGGGACCCCCTACCCGAGATCCGCCGGTTTTGACACCGACATTGGTGCTTTCATTGAGAGTTTGGCTGTGCCTTCGCCACCAGGAAGGATGTCTCGTCCCGTCTTTAAAGACGGCACTATCGTTGAGGGAGCCCTGGCTATCGGCCAAACTCTCCGGCTAGGTGGTTTTCTTATGACCACCTGTTCGGCCGCCGCGCCGACGATGACTTCTCGGGTCATCAAAAGCAATCTTCATGTCAACTCGGAATTCGCCGAGCAGTTGTAGCGACTAGACCTCAAACAGTCTGATCTCTGTGCTCCGGTGTCACCCCTGGATCAGCAATATTGACACCACATAGTACTCGGAGGATTTATAGCAGAGTAGAAATCACACACTTATTACATCGAGTGTCTCAAAAGAGAACTTAATACAATAAATATGGCGTAAGTCCATCTAATAACGATAACAGCAGAAGGCTTGGAAGATAAGTGAGTCCATCAACTCCAACGGCATCACTGAGTATAGAACCACAACCTAAAACTCCTTATTCATCGTCTGAAAAGTCTGCAACATTAACATTGTAGCCCGAAACGGGTCAGCACATGGAATATGCTGGCAATGTAACACATAGAGAGTAATGGAATGAAACAGCTATGCTACATGCACCTTTGGCTGGTGGAAAGCTCTATGGTTACAGTTTTGCGTAAAGCCAATTTTTCCCTACTTCAAATGAATAAATTTATTTAACTACCAAGGTAGTTGTTAAACATTGAGAATGGTTGACAGCATTCTCAATCCCAATTAAGCATCATCATTAAAACAAAACCCAACAAAATTAATTTAGAGTAACATGTTGAGATTCACATGATAATCCAAGTACTAGATACTCAAGATGTCCATAACCGGGGACACGGCTAATCATGATTAGTTTATTACACTCTACAGAGGTTTGCGCACTTTTCCCCACAAGACTCGATCGCCTCCGTTTGGTTTCTCGCACTACATGGTGTTTGAGAAGATGGATGACTGGGACATAGTCTTTCAGAAGCGCAAGCACCTTACGATCGGGTAGACCGTACCACCTACATCCCCTACATCTGCTAGTCTACCACTGTAAGAGTTCGCACGACTTAGTCAACTATGCCAGAGCCCATAATAGCTTGTGGCTGCACACGGAAGTTTCTAGTATGAATAGTCTCATGATCCCTTTGAGCCTGGGTGGCGGTCCAAAAGAAAACAGGCAAGTCCTGGAATACCCAGGTGCCTCAGTCCACCCAGATGTGTGTTTAAGTTGCCACCTTAGATAAACCATTAATTAACAAAACTCACATCTGTCATGGATATCACTCACCCAATCCACGTGTACTGGCATAGCATGGCATAACAAGCAAACTTAGAAGTAACCCCCAAAGGTTTGATAATAAACAGGTAATAGGTACTACCTCATCTACTTCCCATCCCACAATTTAATTAGATCCTAACCATGCAATGTGTGAGGATTGATCTAATGCAATAAAACTGGGTAGTAGAAAAGGTATGATCAAAGTGTTACTTGCCTTGCTGATGATCCGGGAAACCTAGAGATTCGAAGTAACAAGCGGCGCACTCCGGGTATTCTATCGCAGACAAACAAACAAGCATACAATAAGTACTCATCTAATGCATGGGTAAAAATCAAATAAGAGATCTAACCAGAAGGTTCAACTTAAGAACTGTGGTTGGCAAAAAGAATCAAATCGAACGTAGCAACGAAAATCAAACGGCGAAAGAAAACAACTTCGTTCTACTAATCTAGATCTAGGGCAAATTTTACAGTAGCAAAATCTTGTTTAAGTTGGTTAAACAGATAGAGGGTTTCGAGACGAAACTCCAGGCACTTGAATCGCCTGATTCCGATAAACGAGCGAAAAGTTATACTAAAACGAAAATTGGACCAGGAATCGCGATCAGAAAAATCGCAGATTTAATCCGAGAAAAAGAAAAACGACGAATGCTCCCTAAATTAAATAAACCGGAGAAACCGATCTACTTAAAAAAACCGACGGAAAAACCGAATGGTTTTTCAAAAAAAATAAAAAAACCGGCGCGGAAAACGAGGCGGCGGCGGCGGGCGGCGGGAGCTGGGGGCGCCTCGGGCTAGGGTTAGCTCTGGCTGGGCCTCCCCCGGCTTAAATAGCCTAACGGGCCGGGAGTCCTAGTCGGACACGGCCCTAGGTCGGTTCGATTTTTTTTATTTTTTTTAAATAATGACGCGCAGAAGAAAAAAAAGAAAAAGAAATACTAAACGGACTCCAAAAATTCCGAAATAAATTTTCACGGGCTTCTAAAATCAAGCCGCACAAGGTGAACATTTATTTGGGACCTAAATGCAATTTTGAAAAACGCATATTTTTCGTAAATTCAAATAAAACACCGAAAAACTCCGAAATAAAATCTTATTTGATTTTATTATTAGATCCTCAATATTTCTTTATTTTGGGAAAGTCATTTTATTCCCTCTCTCATATTTTTGTAATAGAAATAATTGATTATAAAATAAATAAAATCAAATGATCCTATTCTCAAAATTTGAGAAAACTCAAATATGAAAATAACGAAATCCCCAACTCTCTCCATGGGTCATTGAGTTGCGTAGAATTTCTAGGATCAACCAAAATGCAAAAATAAAATATGGTATGCAATGATGATCTAATGTATAACATTCCAAATTGAAAATTTGAGATGTTACAAACCTACCCCCCTTAAGATGAATCTCGCCCTCGAGATTCGGGTTGGCTAGAAAATAGGTGAGGGTGGTCCTTGAGCAAATCTTCTTCTCGCTCCCAGGTGGCTTCATCCTCCGTGTGGTGGCTCTTCTGAACTTTGCAAAACATGATAACCTTGCTGCGAGTGACTCGACTGGCAAACTCAAGAATCTTAATTGGTTTCTCCTCGTACGTCAAATCGTTATCCAACTGAATAGTTTCCAAAGGCACTGTGTCTCTCAAAGGTATGTCAGCCATCTCCGCATGACACTTCTTTAGCTGAGAAACGTGGAATACATCATGAACTCCTGACAGTCCTTCAGGCAATTCCAACTTGTAAGCCACTTCTCCCATACGTTCCAAAACTCGATATGGTCCTACAAATCATGGCGCTAACTTCCCTTTAACTCCAAAACACTTTGTTCCCTGAAGTGGAGATACTCGAACATAAGCTCTATCTCCAACTTCGTAAACTGTCTCCTTACGTTTAGAATCTGCATAACTTTTCTGTCTGGACTGGGCTATCTTGAGCCTATCGCGAATCAACTTCACCTTCTGTTCAGACTCTTTAATCAAGTCAGGTCCAAACAACTGGCGGTCTCCAACTTCGTCCCACGATAACGGTGTCCTGCACCTCCTTCCGTACAAGGCTTCGAAAGGGGCCATCTTTAAACTGGTTTGGTAACTGTTGTTGTAAGAGAACTCTGCATATGGCAAACTGTCATCCCAACTAGATCCATAATCTAGCGCACAAGCTCTCAGCATATCCTCCAAAATCTGATTAACTCTCTCGGTCTTTCCATCTGTCTGTGGATGAAAAGCTGTATTGAATTCTAGCCTGGTTCCCAACGTCTCATGCAACTGCTTCCAGAACTTTGAGGTAAACTGGGTTCCTCTATCTGATACGATACTCCTCAGAACTCCATGCAAACATACGATCCTGGTCATGTATATCTTTGCCAACTTAGCACTAGTGTAAGTGGTCTTTACTGGGATGAAATGAGCTACTTTCGTCAATCGATCAACTACAACCTAAATTGAGTCATAGCCTGAACGAGTCCTGGGTAATCCCGTGATAAAATCCATGCCTAGCTTATCCCACTTCCATTCGGGTATCGGCAACGGTTGTAACAATCCTGCTGGCTTCTGATGCTCTGCCTTTACTCTCTGGCATACATCACAAACTGCTACATACTCCGCAATATCCTTCTTCATTCCGGTCCACCAGAAAATATCCTTCAAATCCAAATACATCTTAGTATTTCCTGGGTGAATTGAATACGGTGAGTCATGTGCCTCTTGCAAAATCAACTTCCTGATCTCCGGGTCATTGGGCACGTAAACGCGGTCTTCAAACCATAGGGTATCGTGCTCATCTTCACGAAATCCTATAGCTTTTCCTTTGCTAAGTTTCTCCTTAATAGCGGCAATCTCTTTGTCAGTCTTCTGAGCTTCTTTGATTCTATCCATCAAGGTTGACTGAATCTCCAATGCTGCTACATAGCCTCTCGAAACTATTTCCAAACATAGTTAACGAAGATTTTCTGCTAACTCCTTGGGTATTTCTCCCGTCATTAACGTATTGACATGACTCTTACGGCTTAATGCGTCAGCTACTACATTAGCCTTTCCGGGGTGATAATGCAATTTCATATCATAATCCTTGATGAGCTCCAACCATCTCCTTTGTCTGAGATTCAATTCCTTCTGTGTGAAAATGTACTTCAAACTCTTATGATCCGTGTACACCTCACAATGGTTTCCAATGAGGAAATGCCTCCATGTCTTCAGTGCATGCACTACGGCTGCTAATTCCAAATCATGCGTGGCATAATTCAACTCATGAGGCTTCAGTTGTCTTGAGGCATATGAAACAACTCTCCCTTCCTGCATAAGCACTGCTCCAAGTCCTCGACGTGAAATGTCGCAATACACCTCATAATCTTTGGTCTGGTCTGGCAAAATCAACACTGGCGAGGTAACCAAATGTTTCTTCAACTCCTGGAAACTAGCCTCACATTCCTCTGTCCATATGAACTTGGTATCTTTCTTTAACAACTCAGTCATAGGCTTCGCAATCTTTGAGAAATCCTCAATAAATCTCCGGTAGTATCTTGCGAGTCCAAGAAAACTCCGGATCTCTCCAACTGTTGTTGGGGCTTCCCACTTGGTCACGGTATCAACTTTAGTGGGATCAACTGCTATACCCTCTCCAGATATAACGTGTCCGAGGAATCCTACTTCCTTCAACCAAAACTCACATTTGCTGAACTTGGCATATAATTGATGTTCTCTGAGCTTTCCAAGTACCAAACGCAAATGCTCCTTATGCTCCTATTCATTCTTCGAATAAACCAGGATATCATCAATGAACACTACGATGAACTTATCCAAGAACTCCATAAACACTTTGTTCATCATGTTCATAAAATAGGCAGGTGCGTTAGTCAGACCAAATGACATAACGGTATACTCGTACAGCCCATACCTGGTGGTAAAAGCTGTCTTCGGAATATCCTGTTCTCGAATCTTCAACTGGTGGTATCCTGATCGCAGATCGATCTTGGAAAATACCTTAGCTCCTTGCAATCGATCAAACAGATCGTTGATCATTGGTAGTGGGTACTTGTTCTTGATCGTTACTTCATTCAATCCTCGATAATCAACAACCATCCTTAATGATCCACCCTTCTTTTCCAGTAGAAGTACTGGCGATCCCCAGGGCGAAGAACTTGGGCGGATATATCCCTTATCCAGTAACTCCTTAATCTGCTTCTTAATTTCCACCAAATCCTTTGCTGGCATCCTATATGGTCTCTTTGATATTGGCTCTGTGCCTGGCAATAACTCAATCAAAAACTCAATATCTCTATCCGGTGGCATGCTTGGCAACTCCTCTGGATATACTTTAGGGAAATCCCTTATCACTGGTACTTCCTCCTGCACAACTCCTGTTAGGCAATTTACTTGAGTCCTCTTTGGCACATGCCGGGATATATACTTGATCCTTCTCCCTTCTGGGGTGGTAAGCAAAATTGACTTACTAGCACATTCAGTATTCCCTTCATACTTTGATAACCAATCCATGCCTAATATCACATCCAATCCTTGAGATTCCAATACTATTAGGTCTGAGGGAAAAACATAGTTACCAATCCTTAATGGTAACCGATCACACCATCGACTAGCCAAATATTCTGCTCCAGGCCAGGTTACTAACATGGGTGACCTAAGGGCTTGGGTTGATAGGTTATACTTATCCACAAATCCCCTTGAGATGTATGAATGCGATGCACCAGTATAAAAAAGAATGAGTGCAGTAAATGACTTAACCAAAAACTTACCTATTACTGCATCAGGCTGAGCTTCAACCTCCTCCACGCTAACGTGGTTCACCTGTCCCCTGTTGAAAGGGCTCGGCTTCTTCCCAGAGCTTCCATTGCCATTTCCATTCTGGGATTCAGGACATTCATTGGCATAATGTCCGGTCTTCTGGCACTTAAAACAAGTGACTTGGCTCAGGTCTTTCTTGGCTGGGTTGATGGGTTGGTGCAGTTCTGGCCGTTGCTTCCTCCATTCCCATTACCATTCCTGGGGCCATTGTGATCGTGCGAGCTTCCTCCTCCATGGGTATGCTGAAAATGTCCTCCCGGTCTAGGGGTAAATCGTGGCTTCTGCTGAGCTCCTGAATTGTACTTTCCTTGTGCATACTTCCGCTTGCGATTCTCAATTTGCTGTTGTTTCCCTTCAATCATAAGAGCGCGATCTACCAACTCCTGGTAGTTGTTGAAGGTTGCTACCATCAACTGCATGCTCAACTCATCATTCAGTCCTTCCAGAAACTTCTCCTGCTTTGCTGCATCCGTAGCAACGTCATCTGGGGCATAATGTGCTAATTTACTAAAGTCCTCCACATACTGGCCAACTGTCCGTCCTCCTTGGTGCAAGTTGCGAAACTCACGCTTCCTCATGGCCATAGCTCCTGCTGAAACATGGGCAGTACGAAAAGCCTGCTGAAACTGGTCCCATGTGACAGTGTCGATAGGGAAAGTGGCTGTGAAATTCTTCCACCATGATGCTGCGGGTCCTTCAAGCTGATGTGCGGCAAACTTCACCTTCTCCGCATCTGTGCATCCTGATGTGGTCAACTCTCCAGCTGTCTTGCGGAGCCAATCATCTGCTACTATCGGCTTGGTGCTACTGGAAAACACCGGCGGATTCAGCCTAAGAAAACGGGCTAAGTGGTCAACAGGTGGTGGTGGTGGTGGTGGGTTGTTGTTGTTGTTCCCCTGATTCTGATTCTGGACTAGCAACTGCATCAATGTGTTCTGCTGCTGGATCAACTGAGTGAGCTCCGGTGGAAAGGCAAATCCGGGGTCACGTCTCGGAGGCATCTGAGGGTTTAGAAAAGATGAGATCTAAGAATAGAGGGGGTCTAAAGAGAAAACACTACCCATATGCACATGAGGCAAAAGCAAACAATTCACTTCATTCAATCAAACAAGGGCATACAATCGATCTATCTATCGCAAAAGTGCTCGGACTACTATATTTACATGGTGGACTACTACTACTGATGAGGTGGTCTACTAGAAATATTCTTCGGTTGCCGACTCCATGATATCTGCTCTAGCTTCATCAACATAGTCATCATCGCTACTATCTGGATCCGAGTCGGTGTCGTCGATGATGATGTAGTCTTCTGGGCTAATCTCCTTGGGTTCTTCGTCTTCCTCTACTGGCGTAGGGCCTCCCATAAATATTCCAATCTTCTTGATCAGGTCGTCATTCTTCTCCACCAATACTTCAATTTACTCTTCATAATCTTCACGTGTAGCCTTGAGTTCTTCCTCCAGTTCGTTGATTCTTGTCTTAGCCTTCTTCAGATCTATCATGTCGGTGCACATCTGGTTCTCCTGTCGTCGAATGTGCTGGTTTAGCTCCTGGATAAAAGCTGCGATTGATTTATCCTTCCTGGTGCTGACCATCTCCCAGTGCTCATCTCGGCGCCCACAAATCTGGTAGATAGTATCCTTGAGATCATTGCGGTAGACTTCTCCAATGTGTCCCATGGCGATGTGAGCTGCCATGCTCTTTCCTAGACTCCAAGTTGGTGCATTAAAAGAAAACTCTATGGGATCAGTGGCTGGCATGAACGTCCTTCCTGGAACTTGAACTTGAATCATCCAGTGCTCTTCTTCAGGTAAAGTGGCGTTGTAGGTTCCGGTGAAGCTTGGTACTCCTATATTCAGGTATCTAGTGACTTCCTTCAAGTGACGTCCAAAGGGTGTATCTTCATCCGGTTGCGTGAACTTGTTCCTTGCATCCGCCATACTAAAGAGTAGAAAAGATGAGAGGTCAGAAGAGAAGAGAGTGAATAGTGATCTAGGTATTTAGCTTAGTGGTCGTGTCCTACAGTCAGCGTGTGCTCTAATACCATCTCTGTAGCGACCAGACCTCAAACAGTCTGATCTCTGTGCTCCGGTGTCATCCCTGGATCAGTAATGCTGACACCACACAGTACTCGGAGGATTTATAGAAGAGTAGCAATCACACACTTATTACATCGAGTGTCTCAAAAGAGAACTTAATACAATAAATATGGCATAAGGCCATCTAATAACGATAACAGCAGAAGGCTTGGAAGATAAGTGAGTCCATCAACTCCAACGGCATCACTGAGTATAGAACCACAACCTAAAACTCCTTATTCGTCGTCTAAAAAGTTTGCAACATTAACGTTGCAGCCCGAAACGGGTCAGCACATGGAATATGCTGGCAATGTAACACATAGAGAGTAATGGAATGAAACAGCTATACTACATGCACATTTGGCTGGTGGAAAGCTCTATGGTTACAATTTTGCGTAAAGCCAATTTTTCCCTACTTCAAATGAATAAATTTATTTAACTATCAAGGTAGTTGTTAAACATTGAGAATGGTTGACAGCATTCTCAATCCCAATTAAGCATCATCATTAAAACAAAACCCAACAAAATTAATTTAGAGTAACATGTTGAGATTCACATGATAATCCAAGTACTATATACTCAAGATGTCCATAACCGGGGACACGGCTAATCATGATTAGTTTATTACACTCTACAGAGGTTTGCGCACTTTTCCCCACAAGACTCGATCGCCTCCATTTGGTTTCTCGCACTGCATGGTGTTTGAGAAGACGGATGACCGAGACATAGTCTTTCAGAAGCGCTAGCACCTTACGATCGGGTAGACCGTACCACCTACATCCCCTACATCTGCTAGTCTACCACTGTAAGAGTTCGCACGACTTAGTTAACTATGCCAGAGCCCATAATAGCTTGTGGCTGCACACGGAAGTTTCTAGTATGAATAGTCTCATGATCCCTTTGAGCCTGGATGGCGGTCCAAAAGAAAACAGGCAAGTCCTGGAATACCCAGGTGCCTCAATCCACCCAGATGTGTGTTTAAGTTGCCACCTTAGATAAACCATTAATTAACAAAACTCACATCTGTCATGGATATCACTCACCCAATCCACGTCTACTAGCATAGCATGGCATAATAAGCAAACGTAGAAATAACTCCCAAAGGTTTGATAATAAACAGGTAATAGGTACTACCTCATCTACTTCCCATCCCACAATTTAATTAGATCCTAACCATGCAATGTGTGAGGATTGATCTAATGCAATAAAACTGGGTAGTAGAAAAGGTATGATCAAAGTGTTACTTGCATTGCTGATGATCCGGGAAACCTAGAGATTCGAAGTAACAAGCGGCGCACTCCGGGTATTCTATCGCAGACAAACAAACAAGCATACAATAAGTACTCATCTAATGCACGGGTAAAACTCAAATAAGAGATCTAACTAGAAGGTTCAACTTAAGAACTCCGGTTGGCAAAAAGAATCAAATCGAACGAAGCAACGAAAATCAAACGGCGCAAGAAAACAACTTCGTTCTACTAATCTGGATCTAGGGCAAATTTTACTGTGGCAAAATCTTGTTTAAGTTGGTTAAACGGATAGAGGGTTTAGAGACGAAACTCTAGGCGCTTGAATCGCCTTATTCCGATAAACGAGCGAAAAGTTATACTAAAACGAAAATCGGATCAGCAATCGCGATCAGAAAAATCGCGGATTTAATCCGAGAAAAAGAAAAACGACGAACGCTCACTAAATTAAATAAACCGGAGAAACCGATCTATTTAAAAAATTCCAAATCTAAAAAAACCGACGGAAAAACCGAATGGTTTTTCGAAAAAAATAAAAAAATCCGGCGCGGAAAACGAGGCGGCGGCGGACCTCGGGCAGTGGGTTGGCGGCGGGGGCGTCGGGAGCTGGGGGCGGCTCGGGCTAGGGTTAGCTCTGGCTGGGCCTCTCCCCCCGGCTTAAATAGCCTAACGGGCCGGGAGTCCTAGTCGGACACGGCCCTAGGTCGGTTCAATTTTTTTAAATAATTATGCGTAGAAGAAAAAAAAGAAATACTAAACGGACTCCAAAAACTCCGAAATAAATTTTCACGGGCTTCTAAAATCAAGCCGCACAAGGTGAACATTTATTTGGGACCTAAATGCAATTTTGAAAAACACACATTTTTCCTAAATTCAAATAAAACACCAAAAAACTCCGAAATAAAATCTTATTTGATTTTATTATTAAATCCTCAATATTTATTTATTTTGGGAAATTCATTCTATTCCCTCTCTCATATTTTTGTAATAGAAATAATTGATGATAAAATAAATAAAATCAAATGATCCTATTCTCAAAATTTGAGAAAACTCAAATATGAAAATAACGAAATCCCCAACTCTCTCCGTGGGTCATTGAGTTGCGTAGAATTTCTAGGATCAACCAAAATGCAAAAATAAAATATGGTATGCAATGATGATCTAATGTATAACATTCCAAATTGAAAATTTGGGATGTTACAGCAGTTAGATCCAATGGAGCTCTCTTCCCTGGACGAGCTCTTGGATCGCATCGCCGCCCTGGGAGTCGCTACAGACTACGATCAGATTGGGCCTCAACCCGATCTGACATAAATTAACTCTCCCCAGGTCACCCATCATGTTGCAGTGGTGGAAGAACAATGCGGCAACCCTCCATCCATCTTAAGGACTAGCTACGTCCGGATTCCCGATCCCTCCAAGCCGGATACCCGCGGAGGGAAGGATGTCACTCAAAGCCTGAACCCAGAATCAGGCAGCGCGCTAGATTTACCGGAAGACATCCAAGAATCCAAACTTTCGAGTTTGGAAACTCCTTGGCCATTGAGCCTCAAATTGGGTGAGGATTCGGATTCAATTCCACCCACCCACCCAAACATACGCGATCTATCCCAAATTAGGCAAGAGCCTGAAGAAACAGTACACCATTACTGGGCAGATTCCTCCTGGTCAAGAACAGGATAAAGGACTGCTGCGAGGAAGATGCAATCTCATTCTTCTGCAATAATTGCACGGACAAGGGAATTCTCAACGCCATAAGTCGTCACGAAATTACACGCTTTGCCGACTTGGTATCCATAGTACGAAAGTACTGTGCGATGGAAAGCGCCTGGAAAACCGAAATAAAATTTTGGGATAATCCGGCCCTGAATACAAACCCAGTCCGAAATAGAAGGGTGCACTATCACAATACACCTGGGTTAACTACCAAAAAGCAAAAGCCCTCTACGGGGCAAGGAACCGTACTGGAGGGATGGCTCAACGGACCCTGCAAAATTCATAGTACAGCGGATGCGACACCAACGCACAGCCTTAGAGCATGCTGGATACTCCGGCGGGTGGCCAAAAGTGGTGAGGATCTACTCCTCCCAAAAACCACAGAGCACCACCCCGAGGACAACAATACGGTCTTAACGGTCTTTGAGGCCTTCACGTCAAATAATAGACGGAAGCGAACACTCCGCAGCACGTCCGAAATCTGCCACATAGCAGAAACAAATCCTTGGAACAACACGGCTATTACCTTCAATGACAGTGACGAACCTAAACTCCGAACAGCCCGAGTACCAGCCGCACTGGTCCTCAGTCCAATCGTGGACGGCTTTCGACTCACCAAGGTACTCATGGACGGCGGCAGCGGATTAAACCTCATTTATGAGGAAACTCTTCAAAAGATGGAAATAGACTGGAGCCGCATTAAGCAAAGCAGCACAACCTTTAAAGGAATCATCCCTAGTCGGGAAGTGCGCTGCGTTGGAAAAATCACACTAGACGTGGTGTTCGGCATGCCGGATAATTACACGTCCGAAGAAATTACATTCCAAGTGGCCCCGTTCAGCAGCGGATACCACGCTCTATTAGGGCGGGAGGCGTTTACAATCTTCCAAGCCATACCCCATTACAGGTACATGAAGCTCAAAATGCCTGGGCCCAATGGAATCATCACTCTTGTTAGTGATCCGGACATAGCACTCCACGCCGAAAATAAGATAGTTGCACTGGCCCTTGAGGCACTATCCGAAGCCCTAGCGGCCGAAGAACTAACTGTGCTGCGCTCCACGGTGAACAAGGACGATGTGATACTTGATAAAAGATCCAAGTCCACCTCCTTTAAACCGGCGGACGAAATAGTCAAATTCCAAGTCCATCCAACAGACCCTACAAAAACAGCTTCCATCGAAACACAATTAAACCCTGATGTCGACACCACACTGCGAGAATTCCTACGCGAGAACTGGGACATTTTTGCCTGGCACCCTTCAGACATGCCAGGAATCCCACGCGGGCTGGCCGAACACAGCCTAAATATCCTAAAAGGATTCAAGCCAGTCAAATAGGCTCTTCGACGTTTCTCCGAGCCTAAAAGACAAGCCATGGGAGAGCAACTAGCCAAGCTATTGGAGGCCGGATTCATCAGGGATATAAAACATCCGGACTAGCTAGCAAACCTAGTGATGGTACCAAAGAAGGACAAATCCTGGCACTTGTGCGTCGATTTTAAGGACCTCAATAAGGCCTGCCCAAAGGATCCCTTCCCCCTCCCCCGCATCGATCAAATCATCGATGCTACCGCAGGACACGACTCGTTGTGTTTCCTCGACGCATACTCCAGCTACCATCAAATCAAAATGGTAGAGCCAGACCAAGCCGCAACGGCATTCATCACACCATATGGCCCATTCTGCTTCAACACAATGCCCTTCGGGCTAAAAAACGTCGGTGCAACATATCAGCGCATGATTCAGACATGCCTGGCAAACCAGATCGGCAAAACAGTGGAGGCATACGTGGATGACGTGGTCGTTAAAACCAAGCATGTCGAAACTCTAGTAGACGACTTGAGGCTCACATTCGACAACCTCCGAACATATGACATCAAGCTCAATCCGGAAAAATGCATTTTCGGCGTACCAGCAGGAAAGCTCCTGGGATTCGTTGTCTCTAGTAGAGGTATTGAAGCCAATCCGGCCAAAATTCGAGCGTTGTCACAGTTGGCTACCCCAACAGACCTCAAACAAACACAAAAATTAACTGGATGCATGGCAGCTCTAAGGCGCTTTATCTCCCGCCTGGGAGAAAAGGCATTACCCCTTTATCGCCTACTCCGGCGCACCGAACACTTCGAGTGGACAGACGCCACCACGGCTGGACTCAACGAAATAAAGGCCATATTGGCAACAAACCCAGTCCTGGCTGCGCCAAACATTGGTGAACCAATGCTATTATACATTGCGGCAACTCATCAAGTAGTAAGCGCAGTGCTTATCATTGAGCGAGAAGTGGACGGACACAAATTTCCCCTTCAAAAGCCAGTTTACTACGTGTCCACTGTCCTTACTCCATGCAAATCACGGTACCCGCATTATCAAAAGATAGCGTACGCGGTATTCATGGCATCCCGGAAGCTGCGACACTACTTTCAAGAGTGTTCGATAACGGTGGCCTCGGAAGTACCACTTAACGATATTATAAACAACCGCAACGCAATGGGCTGGATTGCCAAATGGGCCATTGAGCTCCTCCCGTGCGACATAACTTACAAGCCACGACGAGCTATTAAATCGCAAGTTTTGGCTGACTTCGTCGCTGAATGGACGGAAACCGAACTCCCCAAAGAGTACGGCACATATTCAAACTGGATCATGCACTTTGACGGCTCCAAAATGTTGGCTAGTCTGGGGGCTGGAGTCGTTTTGACATCCCCAACAGGAGACACCATTCAATACGTATTACAGATAATGTATACAGACTCCAACAACGCAGCCAAATATGAGGCCCTTCTACATGGTCTCCGGATGGCAGTATCCATGGTCATTCAACGCCTAGAGGTGCGCGGGGATTCAAACCTCGCGATATCCCAAATAAATGGAGACTTTGATGCCAAGGATCCAAAAAGGGCCGCTTATCACAATGCCATCCTAAAAATGTCAGCTCGGTTTGAAGGGCTCGAATTTCACCATGTGGCCCAGGAAAACAATCAGGCGGCGGATATCCACGCCCGCATTGGTGCCAAACGCGACACGGTCCCTCCCAACATTTTTTTGGAAAGGCTTTTCAAGCCATCCGTATCATGGGAAGGGGACACCGGTAACAACAGTCTGGACCTGGCCAAAATACCCGATACCGAACTCTCTGACACAATCGGAGGCTCCGCCACCGAAATAACACAATCAGCCCACGAAATAATGGCCATTATTGCCCCGTGGACAGAACCATTCCTGGCCTACTTAACTAGACAGGAACTCCCGGAGGACCAAAATGAGGCATGCTGCATAGTGCGGCGATCAAAGGCCTACAGGATCCACGAGGGAGAATTGTACAAAAAAAAGCGCTACCGGAGTCCTTCAACGGTGCATCTCCGAAGAGGAAGGACGGAACATTTTGGCAGAAATTCATGCCGGACTCGACGGTCATCACGCCGCTGCCCGGGCTCTTGTGAGCAAGGCCTTCCGTACATGATTCTATTGGCCAACGACCCGGGCAGACGCACAGGACTTAGTCCAGCGTTGCGCGGGTTGCCAGCTCTTTGCAAATCAAAGCCATATGCCACCCACCGCCCTCCGAACAATCCACATTACATGGCCCTTTGCGGTCTGGGGGCTTGACATGGTTGGTCCCCTTAAAGGTGGAACCCACAAGAAAAAAATACTTATTGGTCATGGTGGATAAATTCACCAAATGGATAGAGGCCAAACCGGTTAAAACAACCGAATCCGGACCGGTTATAGATTTCATATCCGGGGTTGTACATCGCTACAGCGTCCCCCACAGCATCATCACTGACAACGACACGAACTTCACGGTCGACGAGGTAAAACTCTGGTGCAGCAAAATGGGCATCAAGCTCGATTATGCTTCAGTTTACCACCCACAAACCAACGGTCAAATAGAACGAGCAAACAGTCTTATAATGAGCGGCATTAAACCCAGACTAGTGTGCTCCTTAACAGAGTCTGACACACACTCGGTAGGGGAGCTCAACTCCGTACTCTGGGGGATGTGGACCACGCCGAATCGTAGTACCGGATACACACCATTTTTCATGGTGTACGGCGTAGAGGCAGTCTTGCCCTGTGATATAATTCATGACTCACCTCGAGTGCGCATGTACGAAGAAAGAGAAGCCGAGCTCGATCGGCAGGACAGTCTGGACACCTTGGAGGAAGAGCGCAACATAGCCAAAGCCTATTCCGTATTTTACCAGCAACAGGCTCGCAGATACCAAAGCAGAGAAGTACGAGCCAAAACTTATAACATTGGCGAACTAGTTCTCCGGCTGCCGGATAAGAAAAAGAACAAGCTAGAGCCCAAATGGGAAGGTTCCTTCATCATCGATCAAGTTCTAACCGGTGGAGCGTACCGACTGCGGGATGCATCGACTAGTTGACTCGAGCCGAACCCATGGAACGCAGCCAGGCTCCGAAGATTCTACGCCTAGCACCGGACTTTATGTTAGTCCCCTTCCTTTGTCCATTTTCTGCATATGCGTCTTCTGTCTTGTTTCCCTTTCTTTCTTTTATTCCTCTAGGCCTTCAAGGGTCACCTTGTGCCTCACTTGTACATAACAGATGTGCTAGCTGCACTCTCTACACCTGGGGGCTTCTTTCACAGAAGCTTAAATTATTTACCTAGGTGTCACGCCCAACACATGCGTTATACTTCCACATGTACCTTTTTTCACCATTATATGCATCGATATGACTTAAGTTTTGGCCAAGTTGGGTTGCCTGGCTCTTGTATTTATGCCCTACGTTCCCGTTAATTCGGCTAGGGCATAAGGGGAGCACCTCTGCGATTGTTACCGCTAGGTCAGCCGGACATGTACCTCAGACTGGGTGAAGCCGAAAGCTAGCGTTCTTAAGAGAATATTCGGTTGGTGAACAAAAGATGACTTTTATTTATTATCCATATCTGCCCCCAGATGTTTTTTCTGCGCCTCTCGTCGTAGGCCGGACATGCACTTTAGGGCATGCCTACCCAGGGAAACGAACCCTTAACGGAACTATTCTCTCTGGAAGATGTTTCTTACTACCCATGTAATATAACATAACTAGTTGGGCACTTGGCTGATAAAGCACTAATGACCCCTACGCCTGGTCTCCACGCATGCCCCGGATCTTACATAACTGCGAGGGTATTCGAATGCACTCCGGACTGTCGGGTCCTGGGGTTGAAGCGAAAAGGTCCGCCACGACAAACGATCTACAATCCAGCTAGAAGGCATCATACATGTCACTTTAAAATTACATAGTCAATTTGACTGGTTGAATTCCTCCTCAATGTCATCTAATAGGTTGTCTAGTCTACAGTCCTGTTGGGAATACTTTGCGGCCAATTCTACTTGGTCGTACACTAAATTCACAGGGATCTCCTTGCCGTCAGGCCCCACAGGTCCGACTTAGGCCATGTGGTTCGGGTCAGCCTTCGTGTACCGTGTCTTCACCATTGCCCAAGCCTCCCTGGCACCCTGGCGGCAGGCTGATATCTTCCATAATCGGAAACGCCACGGTGCTCCCTTCAGCTTTTCTGCAAGCTCTCCAAGGCCTTCGGGCATGGAGACGGACGACCACAAGGCCTGGGCAATGCCTTGCATCACATGCCGAACTCGTTCGTGCAACTGTGCGAGCTCGGGAAGAAGATCACCCGCCGAACTAGGCATCTCCTCGGCAGGACGTCCTGTTAGCATACCTACAGACATAACTCTGTCAGCCAGCTTCCTCGCCGAACTCTTTTTCAAAAGTTCGTTCAAGCACTTACTAAATATGTCGCGTCGAAGCCGCCGATTCTCCTTAACAGAGTCCGATAGTTGGGCACGAACATCTTTTAGTTCCATGCCCAGCTTGGTGTTGGCATCTTGAAGATCATTCTTCTCCCGCCTCACCCTCGTTAGCACGCTCTCACTAGCCTTTAGCTGGCGTTTGAGCTGCTGCTTATCCAGATTCACTCCAGCGTCATCTGCAATTTTATTGTCAGATTTGAATATAAAGCCGCACTCTAATATGATACTTATCATTTGACGTATATGTTACCAGTGGGGGTCTCTTTGGGCTCCCCTGCGGCGGACAGTGCGGCCTGAAGTTGGGCTTTGCACTCTTCCAGCTCCTCGGCCAGTTGAGTATTCTTTTCTGTAAGAACCTACATAACAAATGATCCTTAAATCAGTTATCCAAACTGTTTCAAGTCTCAGGGGCTACTAATATATATAATCATCAAATTTTCTCACCCGTATGTCTTTTACATACTGCTCCATGGCTCTGGCAAAACCATTTTGAGCGGCACGGAGGTACGCATCTCCCGAGTTGAAGGCATCCAAAGCCTCTTGGGAGAAACAAGCGTCACGAAGAACAGTCCGGCAACGCCTATGGTTCATAGCACTTTCCACCTCGGAATGGGTGGCGGACAGTCTATCTGTATCCTCTGTCGGAGGAGCACCCGGTGCAAGCCTTGTACTCGTTCCCACCCCCGAGTCCGACCTTGGAGCCTGGCTTGTGGAGGCGCGATTGGTAACCTCTCTGGGTATAGTCCGGTGAGCGCTCTTTCTCCTGAAAAGAAGGCCTGGGCATTAATATGCCTCTGTAAATAATGTCTTGCAATAAAGACGATGTGCTATACCGCTGCGCCGGTGCCTCAATCTGGACTGCAGATCTTTTCAGCTTGCCTGGCCCAGTGGCCCCTTGTTGGCTACTTGCCACAGGCTCGGCCTTCTTCCCCGAGGGCCTCCCCTGCAAAACACGGCTGTTATACGGCAATAAAAAGAGCACAAGGACGGATCCCTTGTTATATGCCGGGACTTCGGTCTCAGTCACCTGTGAGGCTGGAACTAGCCCAGGGTAATCGGTTGTAATGGCCACCAAGGTATTGTCATTACTCCCTTGGTAAAATACCCCGTCGATCAGCTCCACGGATATGTTCGGATCCTCCTGGGAGGCCGGATCAAGGGATCGTCCAGGGTCCTCGGGCTGTGGAGGAGGGCTGGTTATCTCCTTTACTTCCTGGCGCAGCTCCTGCGATGAAATCGCTAGAATAAATACTTAAACTACGGGAATACGAAACGGATGGGCGAGAAAAAATCTTCGCTTACCCAGCTCGGAGGATTGTACATGGAGAATCCGCCCTGCGGGTTGACACGGAGGAACTCCTCCTCTTCTCCCTTGTACAAAGTGGACAAGATCTGTGTCAAGTCCGCAGTCGATCCCTGGCCTTTTCGGCCGTGGCGGGTGGCGTCATCCTCCCCGTTGAAGTCCCACATGGGGTGGCCTCTATACTGGAGTGGATGCACCCCCCACATAATGCATATAGCCATAACCTCGATCATGGTCAATCCGGATCGAGCTAAAGAGCTTATCCGGCTCATCAGATAAAGAATGTCTTGGTCGTCTTCCTCAGGGGGCTCCGTGGACGCCAGCGCTAGCGCTTGTTCAAAGGGGTGTTGTCAAACTCAAGAAGGCCGATCCAAATAGGGTCCGGAAGGGGGACATCTTCTATATAAAACCATTCTGAAGGCCAGTCTTTGGACGTCTTCTTCGGGGTCCTGGATAGGTATCCGGTCCCAGCAATACGCCACACTTCGGCTCCGCCCACTTGATATATTGATCCCTTCTTAGAAGGGGGCACAAGGCAGAACAACTTCTTCCACAAGGCGAAATGAGCCTCACAGCCCAAAAATAACTCGCAAAGGGCTACAAATCCCGCGATATGCAGCTGGGAGGCATGCGTAAGGTTGTGCAGCTGGAGGCCATAGAACTCCAGAAGCCCCCGGAGAAACGGATGGATTGGGAATCCGAGCCCTCTTACTAGATAAGAGACAAGACATAACCGCTCTCCCTTGGAGGGATTGGGACGGCTCTCCGCCTGCTCTCTGCCATTATAGGTGGCAATCCCGGCTCGAACCGGGACCAGGTACACTGGGGGAAGAAATCCCTTGGACTGAAGCATTACCAATTTGTTGTGCGGGATGGAACATCTCTCCCAATCTCCAGGCTTGGAACTAGGGGTGCGAGAGGAAGAGCCGCGTCGACCGGCCATGGTGGAATGGATCTCTGTCGGGCGCGCTCTGATGAAGACTCGGCAGGAGAGGGTGAGGTGATTTGGATCTGAATCCTCGTCTTTTTAAATAGGCAGCTCATTTACATAGCTAGGGGGTAAATGTGAAAACACCCTGGCTCTTCACATTCGCTCGACATGTGGAAGGTGGCCATTATTGGGCATAGAAGCCAAGAAGTACGAACCATCACAAGGAACCGGACATTATTTCGACAGGTACACAGAATTTGAAGAGGAACCCGCCTTGCAATGCCGAAGACAACTGTGCATCGGACTCATCGTCATTGAAGCCTGGTTCAGGGGCTACTATGGGAGTCCTGGATTAGGGGGTCTCCGGACAGCCGGACTATCTCCATTGGCCGAACTGTTAGACTATGAAGATACAAGATTGAAGACTTCGTCTCGTGTCCGGATGGGACTCTACTTGGCGTGGAAGGCAAGCTAGGCAATACGTATATGGATATCTCCTCCTTTGTAACCAACCTTGTGTAACCCTAACCCTCTCCGGTGTCTATATAAACCGAAGGGTTTTAGTCCGTAGGACAACAATAACAACATACAATCATACCATAGGCTAGCTTCTAGGGTTTAGCCTCTCTGATCTCGTGGTAGATCCTCTTGTAACACCCATATCATCAATATCAATCAAGCAGGACGTAGGGTTTTACCTCCATCAAGAGGGCCCGAACCTGGGTAAAACTTCGTGTCCCTTGCCTCCTGTTACCATCCGGCCTAGATGCACAGTTCGGGACCCCCTACCCGAGATCCGCCGGTTTTGACACCGACATATATCTTTAGATCTTGCAATCGAATCTTTTTGTTTCTTGTTTTATCACTAGTTTAGTCTATAAAAGAAAACTACAAAAAATGGAATTGAGGTTGCCTCATATGCTTCATCTTTTTAATATCTTTCGTGAAAATAAGGGTTCCAATAATTGTGCCAAAGTGTTAGAAGAAGAATGTATTAAAATGTTTGGCACTAAATCTTTGAATGATGAGCATGATTGCAATGTTGTTAGTGCGAACTCTTTGAATATCCATAGTACTAATGGTGATTGCACTAGTCATGATGAAAATGTCTCTTATAAGCATGCCAATTTTTGTGGAGTGCATAGAGTTTGCAAGTACACACCAAATAGGGAAGATAGATTTTGCAAGAGGCATAAGTATTTAGAAACTAAATGATTGCAAGAAAGTCTAGATGTTTGTGCTGAAAATTTAAATTTTCTTAGCCATCCTTGTGAACTTTGCAATGAACGTGGTCATTTAAATATCCAATGCAAACTGTTTCATGATCGAATCGTGTCCAAAAATTGTGATGACTTGATTTCCCTTGCGCATCATAATGAACTTAGTTTGCTTTTGGGTTATGAAGAAATGAAACTTATAACTAAGTATATTCTAGAATTTTCCCTTGAGACAGTTCTTGATTTTGATCTAGAGGAAATTTATATGTATTGTGCGGTGAATTGCATTGAAAATCCTTATATTGCCAATTACATAAAGACAAGAAAACAAATAGAAGATGAAGAGAATACTAATGAAAGGGAAGAGACTTCCCAATATCCTCCTATTATTTCTTACGATGAATCAGGTAACGAGGAGGAGCCTTCTATTCAACCAATCTCATTAATAAGGAGCTCCAAAAAGAGGACTAAACCCACACATAATGTGAAGAAGAAAAAGAAAAGACGGAGAAGCAAAGGTAAAAAGGTATCCCTCCCAAATGATGTTGCTCCTATTACTCATTGTGATGATGATAATTGCTATACTATTGGTGCTATCCATACTATTAATGATGAGAGTTATTATGCTTATGATATGAAAAGGCCCAAGCTTGGGGATGCTATGTTTGATGAGAATGACATGTTTGAGAATTTATTTGCTGCAATTAATGTTTGTCCCAAGCTTGGGGATGCTATGTTTAATGAAGATGATATTTTTAGTCTCCCAAGTTTTGATGAGCAAATTTATTATGATGATAGAATGCCTCCTATTTATGATGATTATATTGATGAAAGTGGATTTGGAGAGGTCATGACTTTATTTAGTAATGATTCCACTATCTTGGAAGAGGTTTCAATTGATTATGGTGAGAACAAAGTTGCTACTTATGATGATTATTGTGATGATACTTATGTAATAAAAAGTAGTGATGATTATATTTACAAAACTTGTCATGATTATGATTACCCTTTTCCTAAACATTACTCTTTTAATGTGGAAACAATTTATAGTATCCGAGTTTCTTATGATACTCCCACTATTCCGAATGAGAAGAATTTTGCTTATGTGGAGAGTAATAAAAATTCTATGCTTGTGGCTCATGAAAAGAATGCTTTATGTGATAATTATATTGTTGAATTCATTCATGATTCTACTGAAAATTATTATGAGGGAGGAATATATACTCGTAGGAATTGCAATAATATCAAGTTTCCTCTCTATGTGCTTAAAATCTTGAAGTTATGCTTGTTTTGCTTCCCTATGCTAGTTGATTCTTGTTCCCATAAATTGTTTGCTCACAAAATCCCTATGCATAGGAAGTGGGTTAGACTTAAATGTGCCAGTCATATGCTTCATGATGCTCTCTTTGTGTTTCAATTCGTATCTTTTATGTGAGCATCATTGAAATCATCATGCCTAGCTAGAAAGGCATTAAAGAAAAGCGCTTGTTGTAGACAACCCAATATTTAACCCTACTGTTTTTATGTGCCCACATGATTAAGCTACTATAGTAATCATGTTTTATAGCTTTTGTTTGAATAAAGTGCCAAGTAAGACCCTTAGGAGGGCTTACGATGATACATGATTTGATCTTGCTGAAAAACAGAAATTTTTGCGCTCAGGTAAACAATTCTCACTTTTAACAGAAGCGTGATAAAATACTGATTCTTTTTGCATATGATTAATAAACAAATTTCCTAGGGCTTCCTAATTTCTCAGGATTTTTGGAGTTACATAAGTATTCGAGAGTTACAGATTACTACAGAATGTTCTGTTTTTGGCAGATTCTGTTTTCGATGCATAGTTTGCTTGTTTTCTAGTTTCTATGGCTTATATTGCGTAATATAAATTGTAGAGATAATGTGGTACAGTAGGCATCATGTGAGAAAAATTATGAATCTTGTCTTGACAGTACCTAAGTGGTGATTTGCTTTCTTATACTAACGGAGCTTATGAGTTTTCTGTTGAGTTTTGTGTTGTGAAGTTTTCAAGTTTTGGGTAAAGATTCGATGGACTATGGAATAAGGAGTGGCAAGAGCCTAAGCTTGGGGATGCCTAAGGCACCCCAAGATAATATTGAAGGACAACGAAGAGCCTAAGCTTGGGGATGCCCCGGATGGCATCCCCTCTTTCGTCTTCATTCATCGGTAACTTTACTTGGCGCTATATTTTTATTCACCACATGATATGTGTTTTGCTTGGAGCATCATTTTATTTTATTTTGTTTTGCTTGCTGTATAAATAAAATACCAAGATCTTAAATTCTTAAATGTTAGAGAATCTTCACATAGTTGCATAATTATTCGACTACTCATTGATCTTCACTTATATCTTTTGGAGTAGTTTGTCGTCTGCTCTTGTACTTCACTTATATCTTTTTAGAGCATGGCGGTAGTTTTATTTTGAAGAAACTATTGAACTCTCATGATTCACTTATATTATTTTGAGTGTCTTTTAGAACAGCATGGTAGTTTGCTTTGGCTATAAAATTAGTCCTAATATGATAGTCATCCAAGCTGGGTATAATAAAAAAAATTCATATAGAGAGCATTAAATACTATGATAAATTTGATACTTGATAATAGTTTTGAGATATAAAGGTGGTAAAGTTAGAGTCATGCTAGTTGGGAAATTGTGAATTTGAGAAATACTTGTGTTAAGGATGGCAAGTCCCGTAGCATGCACGTATGGTAAACATTGTGCGACAAATGTGAAGCATGGGGTGTTCTTTGATTGCTATCCTTATGAGTGGCGGTCGGGGACGGGCGATGCTCTTTTCCTACCAATCTATCCCTCTAGGGGCATGCATAGTAGTACTTTGCTTCGAGGGCTAATAAACTTTTGCAATAAGTATATGAGTTCTTTATGACTAATGTGAGTCCATGGATCATACGCAATCTTACCTTTCCGCAATTTGCTAGCCTCTACGGTACCATGCATTGCCCTTTCTCACCTTGAGAGTTGGTGCAAACTTCGTCGGTGCATCCAAACCCCGTGATACGATACGCTCTATCACATATAAGCCTCCTTATATCTTCCTCAAAACAGCCACCATACCTACCCATTATGGCATTTCCATAGCCATTCCGATATATTGCCATGCAACTTTCCACCGTTCTGTTTATTATGACACGCTCCATCATTGTCATATTGCTTTGCATGATCATGTAGTTGACATCGTATTTGTGGCAAAGGCACCGTTCATAATTCTTTCATACATGTCACTCTTGAGTCATTGCAAATCCCGGTACACCGCCGGAGGCATTCACATAGAGTCATATTTTGTTCTAAGTATCGAGTTGTAATTCTTGAGTTGTAAGTAAATCAAAGTGTGATGGTCATCATTATTAGAGCAGTGTCCCATGTGAGGAAAGGATGATGGAGACTATGATTTCCCCACAAGTCAGGATGAGACTCCGGACGGAAAATAAAAAAAGAGGCCATAAAAAAGGGAGAAAGCCCAAAAAAATAGAGAAAAAGAGAGAAGGGGCAATGCTACTATCCTTTTACCACACTTGTGCTTCAAAGTAGCACCATGATCTTCATGACAGAGAGTCTCCTATGTTGTCACTTTCATATACTAGTGGGAATCTTTCATTATAGAACTTGGCTTGTATATTCCAATGATGGGCTTCCTCAAAATGCCCTAGGTCTTCGTGAGCAAGCGAGTTGGATGCACACCCACTTAGTTTCTTTTTGAGCTTTCATACACTTATAGCTCTAGTGCATCCATTTCATGGCAATCCCTACTCACTCACATTGATATCTATTGATGGGCATATCCATAGCCCGTTGATACGCCTAGTTGATGTGAGACTGTCTTCTCCTTTTTGTCTTCTCCACAACCACCATTCTATTCCATCTATAGTGCCATATCCATGGCTCACGCTCATGTATTGCGTGAAGATTGAAAAAGTTTGAGAACATCAAAAGTATGAAACAATTGCTTGGCTTGTCATCGGGGTTGTGCATGATTTAAATATTTTGTGTGATGAAGATAGAGCATAGCCAGAATATATGATTCTGTAGGGATAGCTTTCTTTGGCCATGTTATTTTGAGAAGACATGATTACTTTGTTAGTATGCTTGAAGTATTATTATTTTTATGTCAATATTAAACTTTTGTCTTGAATCTTTCGGATCTGAATATTCTTGCCACAATAAAGAGAATTACATGGATAAATATGTTAGGAAGCATTCGACATCAAAAATTCTGTTTTTATCATTTACCTACTCGAGGACGAGCAGGAATTAAGCTTGGGGATGCTTGATACGTCTCCAACGTATCTATAATTTTTGATTGTTCCATGCTATTATATTATCCATCTAGGATGTTTTATATGCATTTATATGCTATTTTATATGATTTTTGGGACTAACCTATTAACCTACAGCCCAGTGCCAGTTTTTGCTTTTTCCTTGTTTTTGAGCATTGCAGAAAAGGAAAACCAAATGGAGTCCAGTTGACCTGAAAATTCATGGAGATAATTTTTGGACCAGAAGAAGCCCATGGAGTACCGGAGATGGGCCAGAAGAGTCCTCAGGCACCTACGAGGGTGGGGGCGCGCCCCCTACCTTGTGGCTGCCTCGGGGAGCCCCTGACTTGTTCCCGACTCCAATACCTCTTATATTTACCCAAACTTCCAGAAAGAAACCTAGATCAGATTGATAAACCTTAGCTCATCCACTTGAGGGAAATTTGCTACTGTCCTACAAACCTCTGCACTTGGAGGCCCAACAATGTCTACAAGAAGAAGGTTGTGTAGTAGACATCACGGAGCGCCTCGAAGTACAAACAGAGCTGGCCGAATCCCCGAGCACGATCATCGGCATCGGGGGCATTCAGCGGAACTCCTGAGGCGGCGACCTCGGCGGCCTCGGCCCGCGGTGGCTCCCCAACGTCGGGGGTGTTCAGCGGGGCTCCTGAGATGGCGACCTCGGGAGACTCGGTCTGCGATGGCTCTACGGCCTCCGCCTCAAGACCGCTTCCTCGAGCTCCAGGGACGACGATCTTGGGAGCCCTGGATCACGCCAAGTCTTCGATCACCCCCTCAGGATGGCTCCCCCGTGCCTCGGGGGCTGGCGCCTCAGGGGCACCAGGCTGGAACCCACCACCAGCGGCCGCCCCAACAGCACCAGGCTGCGCCCGCCCCCTGGCATCCACATCTGGGGCATGCGCCGCAGGAACAACAGGTAAGGGGACTACAAGAACCGAGTTCTCACGGGGCCCCTCAAGCTCCGCCGGGCGCAGCCCCCACTCGTCGAAAAGGGGCATCTACTTTACGAACTCCTCCATGTTCGAGCAGCAGTACAAGAGGCAGCCCTCCTTCGGAAGTGTGGCTGGCGCAGGGTCACCAGTTAGGAGCTCGAGCACCGTGCGCAGAGTCTCGGGAGGAAGTGCAGGCGCCTGGAGCCTCATGGGATCCCGGTTGCCGGCGAAGGTCCACATCCGCTAGGAATGGCACTAGAGCGGAGCAATGCGGTGCTGGATGAACTCCAGCACCACCATGGGCGCCGTCACTCCAAGATCCTTCAACCTGGCTAACCGGCGCCAAACATGGACAAGCAGGGGGTCGACGAGCTTCACATGCACCCACCCGGAGCTGGGTTTAGCTGGTGCCCGGGGGAGCAAGAGCAGGGAGTTGAGCACGCCGACATCCATGAACCCCATCGCTTCCGGTACCCATGTACAATCGGCAAGAGCCCGAAGTCGATCCCTGAGCCCGTCGTCGCCGCCACAGCTTGGAAGGTCACACAACCTGAGCACTGGCGGTCATCGGTCAAATGAAGCGAGAAGAAATGGCGGAACAAGGCCACAGAGAGAACAATGCCCACCAGGGCCTCGCAGACGAAGTCGAAGATAGCAAGAAGAAGAGTGGATTGGGGATCCAAGTGTAGCGCTGGACTTGGTAATGCGAGATTATGGCGTTGAAGAAATCGGAAAAGGGGGGAATTAAGCCTACTAGGAGGGCATGGAGATGAATGGGGATCTCAGTGACGCCATGTCGACTAGGGCACGGGAACCAGGCAAGCCATCGTCGCGCCCACTCGTTGGACCTAGCGGTGAGTGTCGGGCGGACCTTATCCAGCATCTCTTGGTTGACCATCGACGACCGCTCGAGGGCGGGCTCAAAGGCCAGTGGGGATTCGGCCGGAACACAGCGCTTCACTTTCTTCTTCTTTGCCAGCTTCGGCGCCATGACGACAGGGGGAGAGCTGACAAGATGGAGAGGCCAAGAAAGCTCACATCAAGCAATGAAGATGGAGCTGACCTGATGGTGGCGGCTAATACGTCTCCGTCGTATGTACTTTTCCAAACACTTTTGCCCTTGTTTTGGACTCTAATTTGCATGATTTGAATGGAACTAACCCGGACTGACGCTGTTTTCAGCAGAATTGCCATGGTGTTATTTTTGTGCAGAAATAAAAGTTCTCGGAATGACCCGAAAATCAACGAAGAATTATTTTGGAATATATAAAAAATACTAGAAGGAAGATCCACGTCAAGGGGCCTCCACCTGTCCATGAGGGTGGGGGCGCGCCCCCTGCCTCGTGCGCCCCCTGACGCTCCACCGACCTCAACCCTGACTCCATATATTCACTTTCGGGGAGAAAAAAACCAGGGAGAAGGATTCATCGCGTTTTACGATACGGAGTTGCCGCCAAGCCCTAAACTCTCTCGGGAGGGCTGATCTGGAGTCCGTTCGGGGCTCCGGAGAGGGGAATTCGTCGCCATCGTCATCATCAACCATCCTCCATCACCATTTTCATGATGCTCACCGCCGTGCGTGAGTAATTCCATCGTAGGCTTGCTGGACGGTGATGAGTTGGATGAGATTTATCATGTAACCGAGTTAGTTTTGTTAGGGTTTGATCCCTAGTATCCACTATGTTCTGAGATTGATGTTGCTATGACTTTGCTATGCTTAATGCTTGTCACTAGGGCCCGAGTGCCATGATTTCAGATCTGAACCTATTATGTTTTCATGAATATATGAGAGTTCTTGATCCTATCTTGCAAGTCTATAGTCACCTACTATGTGTTATGATCTGGCAACCCCGAAGTGATAATAATCGGGACCACTCCCGATGATGACTGTAGTTTGAGGAGTTCATGTATTCACTATGTGTTAATGCTTTGTTCCGGCACTCTATTAAAAGGAGGCCTTAATATACCTTAGTTTCCAATAGGACCCCGCTGCCACGGGAGGGTAGGACAAAAGATGTCATGCAAGTTCTTTTCCATAAGCACGTATGACTATATTCAGAATACATGCCTACATTACATTGATGAATTGGAGCTAGTTCTGTGTCACCCTATGTTATGACTGTTACATGATGAACCGCATCCGGCATAATTCTCCATCACCGATCCAATGCCTACGAGCTTTCCATATATTGTTCTTCACTTATTTACTTTTCAGTTGCTATTTCTATCATCACTACAAAACACCAAAAATATTACTTTTGCTACCGTTACTTTTGCTATCGTTACCACTACTATCATATTACTTTGCTACTAAACACTTTGTTGCAGATATTAAGTTTCCAGGTGTGGTTGAATTGACAACTCAACTGCTAATACTTGAGAATATTCTTTGGCTCCCCTTGTGTCGAATCAATAAATTTGGGTTGAATACTCTACTCTCGAAAACTGTTGCGATCTCCTATGCTTGTGGGTTATCAGCGGCCACCAAGCTGAGCGAGTATCAAGGCTGCAAGGGGAAGTGGGGGTGCCCACGCACGTCAATCGCCACACGCCGATCTAGGCTGTAGGCGGTTAGGGCCCGCGGTGCTCCGCACTTGCCCTTTGGCTTCGCCTCGAAGCCAAGCTCGAGCGCGCCTTGGGCCCAGGGGCTACTGTCGGCGTCCTGGGAACATGGTACCCAGACTTGCCTGCCTGCAGCCCACGGCGTGGCTCCACCAGCGGCCCGGTATGGCCCAGTTTCAGCAGCACAATTCAAGACCCTCGCAAGGGGCCAAGCCTCGCAAGGCGGATGACACCAAGACCTCCCTAGGGGGCGGCCTCACTAGGTTGGCTCTGGAGGAGCGGAGATATCAAGGCAAGGTGCACCTCACGAGGATCACGTGATGTGAGCCATGACAACCAAGGCGAGGCGGGCGCCAGCGGGCGCAGCGTACCGGTTTCCCCTTTGGTGCCAAGGGGGCAAACACAGGTGCGGAGTCTCGAGGAATCAAGCAAAGGTTTCCATATCGGTGCAACAAGATCAAGATCGCCATGGTGGGGGTCATCGCGGAGCCCACTACAGCGTCACCACCAAAGCTTTTGCAGGCGAAGACTACTTTTGTCAGGATAACTTGTACTAGTTGTCCCCTTTGAATTTGGCCGTTGTGGGATCCCTTCCTGCCTACATTCGGGAAGAGGACCCAGGCCACTATAAATAGGACTTAGCCACCACCGTAGCAAGGCATGGAGAGACCGAGCCAGAAAGAGACAAATCATTTAGACCCTCCTCTCACCCACCAGCTCATCGAGCTCAAGAACACCTCACCTCCTAAGGCTGTTCAACCACTGTACTAGTTCATTCTCAGCCCCTCGAGGCAATCCACCACAAAGCTGGAGTAGGGTATTACACCGCAAGGTGGCCCGAACTAGGATAAACTGTTGTGTCTCTTGTCCCTTGGGCTCATCGAGTTAAGCTGTGGAATCGTTGGGCCGACAGGTCGGGGAGTAGGAGCTCTTTGTACGCACCCCGGTGTTTGAACCTCTCAAGGGCCTGCGGAGCCCTGAATCCAACATCACTCACTGGCTCCTCACCACAATTGCTTGAAGGCAATACCATGCTTGCTTTACCCCCTCTGGTAGTGCCCCAAAGCCCATATTCGAAGCAAGATCCGAAGAGGAACAAGGTCACCCTAGTAGCGAGAGACAAAGGAAATGACAAGAACAAAAACAATGATGCGTGTTTGGTGGGCTCCCAAGGGGGGCCGTGCCTAGTGCATTGAGTATCCTCTGTTGGAACTATCGCGAGATAGGCTAACTCGTGTCTGTTTGAGAGATTTGGGATCTAACAAAGCAATTTTCCCCCTTTAATCTTTATATCATGTAAACTCAGTTAGAGGGAAATAGAGAAATTTAGCAGGTACTCCCTTCGTAAAGAAAAATAAGAGCATTTAGATCACTAAAGTAGTGATCTAAATGCTCTTATATTTCTTTACAGAGGGGTACTTTAGATTACAATAAAAGCTACGTTGTAAGCAGTTTGGGTAGGAGTGGTGACCTTGACATTTTTTGGAATGATAAAATAAAGGTGGAAGTTATTGGTTACTCTAAGTATCACATTCATGTACTAGTTGACGAGATGGTAGAGTAACAGGTATGGCTAACCTTTGTGTACGGGAAATCCTAGGTGTCGGAGAGGTGCAAGACATGGGATATGTTAAGAGGAATAGCTGAGGCTACTAATACTCCATGGGAGGTTTTGGGTGACTTTACTGAAGTGATACATGCCCACGGACACGATGGAGTTGGTAACCGAAGCCAAGCACATATGGATGCATTTAGGGATGCCCTCGACGCGTGTAGTTTGTCTGATATTGGATATATGGGAGCTGATTGGACTTTTGAGAAGGTTGCTAGAGCTTGTTTCTCCTAGTCATTCTGAAATACAATGGCTTGGCAGACCACAAAAATAATATACATCGATAACATGAATGCACGACTAGTATCGACAATCAAATGATATACGGAGGTTGAAATTCAATCAAAGGGAGAACAACTCATAGGACACAGAGAATTTTCTCTGAGTTGTAGATGTATAGACTAACACATTGAACAAAGTTCAACACATTTCTTCCAGAAAATCCATGCGGAAGTGAAAGATATGGTAAAGTCACAATATAGAACAGACAACTCATTAGAAGCACACTTATTATATTATTATTATTTAATTATTATTTAGTTTACATTTTTATCCTGAAATTTCCGCAGCAACGCGCGGGGGATTTGTCTAGTATAAAAGATACATTGTGTTAATAGTAAAGATTTTTCTACAATTACTTAGAAGATGAAATGACCATCAATGCCATTATCTATTATGACTTAGTACCATATATTTTATTTATTTATTATTTAATAGAGACCATTAATTGCCTGGACCATATATACATCTCCCGTGCTACAACTTGCAAACATCGACTGATAAGTAAAGAAAATATTTCGAAGCCTTAGAAAATTATTATGAAGAACATGATGCAAACCCGTAGACTTGTTTTGCTTTTGCTGGTGCTTGGATGCTTTACTGCTCATGCAAATTGTAAGTGGTCATTTATAAGGCAGCCAAGTCATTACTTATAATTTCGTACATAGAACTTGATTGTGTTTGAAAAATACATGTTCATCTCCTAATTGATTGTTTGGCATCTATCTTTCTAATATAGAGAAAAAGCGAGAACTCGTTGGTACAGTATATACTGCACCATCGTCAATTTTTTGTGACAAAGCAAAGCTTTTTTATTGATTCGTAGGCCAAGCTAAGAAGGATACGATGGATGAGGAAAAGATTGTTATCCCACCCTGCCGTTTCTGCTTGAAGGACAAACAACTAATACCACCCACCCATCTCCCTTGGTGTTGTATCCTTGAAGGCGGTCTTGGCTACAAAACTAAGGTTGAATGTCAGATAAAGTGTGGATGCTAGATGACGCTAATGAAAGATTATGAAAAGGTTGTTTTTGTCAAAACCGAGGAAAAATCTTTGCCACATCTCATTAATAAAAAAGGTAGGTTAATAAGATTCTTAGTGTGGTTTATTACGCCTCAACAAATGGAAAACGAAATCCTACTCTCGTGACATGGCTGAACTCAAGTGCTTCGACCCGACGGTGATCTAATCCTTGGACTCATTCTTGATTTTTTTGTCCTTTTTTTCCCGAAAAGGAGGATTACCCCGGTCTCTGCATAGCATGATGTACATGTCGGGTAACATAGCATGCAATTTCAAAAAAACTCCTATGCATACACAAGATCTATCTAGGAGACGCATAGCAACGAGAGGGGAAGAGTGTGTCCACGTATCCTTCCTTCATCCATCATAAGATAACCCAAAACTTGAAAACTTCAATCACACAAAACTCAACAAAACCTTCATGAGATCCGTTAGTGTAAGAAAATAATAAATCACTACTATAAGTACTGTATCAAACCAATTCATATTTTGTTTTTGTATTATATCTACTGCATTCCAACTTTTCTATAGCAAAAACTCATCAAAGAAAACCAAAGAGCCATCAAAATAAGCACACAACACAAAGAAGATAGAATCTGTCAAAACTTAACAGTCTATAGCAATCTGACTATTTCAAATACTTCTGTAACTCCAAAATTTCTGAAAAATTAGGACGGCGTGAACAATTTGTATATTGAGCTACTGTAGGTGGAATGGGTATTTTATCGCTCCCTAGTAAAAATTGAAAATTAATTTCATGAGCATAAAAGTTTCTGTTTTTCAGCAAGATCAAACAACTATCACCCAAGAAGATCCTAAAGGCTTTACTTGGCACAAACACTAATTAGAACACAAAAAACACAACCATAACAGTAGCATAATTGTTCTAACACACAAGAACAAAATGCAAAAGTCAAAAATAAATTTTATTCATTGGGTTGCCTCCCAACAAGTGCTATAGTTTTACGCCCTTAGCTAGGCATAAAGCAAGGATCTAAGTGTTGTCATCTTTGGTTCGATATCCACAAGATGCCCTCATGATTTATTCATAAGGTGGCTTAATTCTAGTTCTAGGAAAGTGTTACATACCCTTCCTCAAAGGAAATTGGAACTTAATTTTGCCTCCTTTTGTCGGTGTACTAAAGTAGGGGTACCTTAGTACCCCGAACTTGTGCATAGGCAGTCGCAGCGACCCGCGGCAAGGCTTGCCGGGCGACCGCCAAGACCCTCCGTGGTTCCTTTGGGACCATTCAAGAACAAAGTATCCAAGAGCAAAACAAGGCCCCGGCAAGAGGAGCTTGCCGGGAAGGAAACAAGGCCCCGGCAAGAGGAGCTTGCCGGGAAGGAGATGAGACCCCGGCGAGAGGAGCTTGCCGGGAAGACAAGCAAGGCATCTCAAGAAGCTCGCGGCGGCACACTGCGCGCCCCGACAAGACCCGGTGAGCGACAAGCTCCCGGACGCGACAAGGCAACATCCGCGGCAAGGCACTTGCCACGGAAAGCTACTACTCCGCAGCCCGCGCTCCAGCTCACCCACCAACGTGTCGCTCTGGGACCGCTCCTGGCGTACGTGGCGGAAGGCTGTGCAGCCGGGGGCATGCGGTGGCAAGCAAGCGTTGACAAGATAGCCATCGTGGCAAACGGTGGCGTTCCTAGCGGTCCCTTTCTATGCCGTCTAGGTGACACAGACGGGCATTTAATGCCCTTGTCCCCTGCCGTCAGGGTTAGGTATGATACGTCTGTTGTAGGCGGTGGAGCCAACTACCACCCCTTTTACATTTTTACCCCCACCTCTGTTGCCACCTATCGGTGACCCCTTAGACATATAAAAGGAGGCCCATGCGCAACAGTGGGGAGGATGGCCATTCTCATGCTCGGTCTCGCCAGCTGCTTGAGTGTACTGTAGCACTCGCCGCTCCCGAGCAAGAACTCAATACAACCACCAAAGCAGGAGTAGGGTTTTACGCATCCGTGCAGCCCGAACCTGGGTAAAACCGATCGTCTCGCTCGTGCGTTTGCCTCGATCTGCTCTTTGTGCATCCACCGCCCCCTGCCAAACCGAAAAGGGGCTCGGCCCGCCGATCCCCATAGGTGTGCGAGGGATCAACAACCCCCGACATCTTTGGCGCGCCAGGTAGGGGCCGCGTCGAGGTTGTGCGAACCTGCTCCGGCGTTCGCACAAGCCGGATCTTCATCGTCTTCATCAACATGCCACCGAAGAAGAAGGCTTCGGAGGTAGCCACTCCGTCTGCGCCGATCCCACCATCACCAGAGCGAACGGCTGGTGGGGTAGGCGCCGGCGGAAGAGCGGGCGACGACGGGGGGACTCATGGTGCTGCCGGGTCCAAGGACAAGGCTGCGCCGCACGCCGGCGGTGCGGTCGCCTCCCACAACGACCGCGCGCACTCCAAGACCTCGGCGTCCGCACATGCACCACGCCCGTCCCAGGAGGCGCGGGACCAGCAGCGTCATGGTACCCATGGTACCATACGTCTGTTGGGCCAAGATCAAGCTGGCGGCTCCCGGAGCACTCAGGACCAGCATGCACGCCAGCATGTTGGCGCGAGCGTGGCGCGGTCGCTTGGACGAGATGTTGCTCCTTCTAACGCAGTTAGAAGTCTGAGCATATCTCGCTCCTCGCACCGTTCGCTGCCGCCGCCCACCTCTCCGGCAGAGGCTTTGGCGTGGAGCTGCCAGTGGTTCTTTGGTCGATCAGAATGACGCCAAATCGAGCCACCGGCCAGACACCTTTTGCTCTACTCTATGGAGCGGAAGCAGTTATCCCGACGGAACTCGTATACGAGTCACCTCGAGTGCTCGCTTATGATGAGCTTGAGCAAGAGCGGCTGCGTGAAGATGACCCGCTGCTCCTTGAGGAAGACCGTCTTCAGGCTGCTGTGCGAGCCGCTCGCTACCAGCAAGCTTTGCGCCGCTATCATAGCCGCAAAGTTAACGCCAGAAGTTTTGAGGAAGGCGACCTTGTTTCTTTGGCGTGATCAGTCCGCCAAGATTTCCAACAAGTTGACGCCGAAGTGGGAACGCCCTTACCGGGTGAAGCGAGTCACTAGGCTTGGCGCTGTCCGCCTTGGGACCGAAGATGGCGTACCAGTGAGCAACTCCTGGAATATTGAGCATCTTCGCAAGCTTTGCCCGTAAGGCACGGTTGTCGGACCCTGTCCGGCAACCACCCTTTTGTACAAGTCTTGCCGCTGTTGCATGTAATCCTTTGTACAAAGCCGGGCGCAGACCCCGTGCATAAAGGTTATGTGCTCAGCACATAGCCCGGGAAAGCAAACGACAGAAAAAGATAAGTGCCAAAGTTTGAGCAATCAGATTCCCTTTAAGTTTTTAAGTTATTTTCCTTGAACGACTCCGCCTTGTATGGAAAACCTGGGCGCGGAGGAGCCGACTCGTAGCTGGTTGCGCCTACTGTTGTTTCGAGTCCGCTCAACAACTTAAGTGAGCCGCAACTAGCTCCGCGACAAGGTTTCTTGCCGGCCGCAGCACCGCCCGCAGATCGCTGACGTTCCGCACTCAGCACTCGCGGCAAGCATGCCCGCGCCGGCAAGTTCCCTATAAGCGTAGGGTAAAAACATACAAAGGAAGGAGTCAAGTAAAGGAAATAACACAGCAATTAAATTTATAGAGTTATCTTCCTTGAGCGATCGTCCCTTGTATGGGAAACCTGTGCGCGGAGGAACCAACTCGTACCTAGTTGCGCCCTTACTGTTGTTTCGAGTCCGCTCAACAACTTAAGTGAGCCGTGACTAGCTTTGCGACAAGGTTTCTTGTCCGCTGCGGCACCGCCGACAGGGAACCAACTCGTAGCTAGTTGCGCCCTTACTGTCGTTTGGAGTCCGCTCAACGACTTAAGTAAGCTGCGACTAGCTCCGCGACGAGGTTTCCTGTCGGTTGCAGCACCGCCAGCAGGCTACTGAAGTTCCGCTGCTGATGTTCCGCACTCAGCGCTCGCGGCAAAGGTGCCCGCACCGGCAAGTTCCCTAAAAGTGTAGGGTAAAAACATACAAGGGGAGGAAGCAAGTAAAGGAAATAACATAGCAATTACTACCCAAGATAGAAGTATATTACAGAATAACTTGTCGCAGCTCTAACAGACTGTTTTTCATAACATGATTGACAGCGACAAGGAAAGATGAAGATAAATGGCCTAGTCTACACGGTCGCCTTCGACCCTCCTGATTCCGCTCACCTTGTCCACGATAGGTGCGACAAGGGCCTTGAGCTCCTCCAGATCAACATCTGGCGGCAGGCTTCAGAGGACATTGTTGAGGCAGAGGCCTGGGTTGCGGAAGGCTACCTTCATTAGCACCTTCTGGAGAGCTCCCGCGCAGATCTTGCGCGACTCGTCGGCGAGCTGTTTTGGGAACTGCTCCTGGAGTCGCTGGAGCGCCATCGCCAAGCCTTTGAAGAACAGAGTGAGCTTGGCGCTGGGTTGGAGGTTCTCGTCGGAGGAGTACCCGAGATCCACCATCCCCAACTGCGCCAGCTCCTTGTCGACGTCCGCGGCAGCGCTCACCAGACCCTCCGTCCAGTGCTCCATGGTCTCCGACAAGGTCTTCTGGGCGGCGACGGCATTTGCCAGCAGCACATTGCCGGCCTCGACCTCCTCCTTCAGGGCCGTCTCTTGCTCCTTGGCGCTGCCCAGGGATCTTGTCAGAGCCGCCAGCTTCGCTTCAAGATCAGCATTTGAAGCCCTGGCGGCGTCCAGTTCCATGCCCTTCTCGGCGAAAAGAGCCTGCAGCTCCGAATAGCTGTTGGCGTCCCTCTCACGCTCGAGCTTGAGCGCGGCAAGCTCGTCGCCACTTGCCTTGAGGTCCGCCTCCAGCTGCGTCACCGTCAGCTCTAGCTCAGCCTTGGCGGCCTCGGCAGCTGCGGCGGCGTCTTCGGCCTGCTTGACGGCTCTGCCAACCGCCCGCTCGCGCGCGGCAAGTTCCTCCTCGTGGCTGTCGAGGCTGACCTTCCGCTGCGTCAAGTCACCTTCCTGCGAAGACAACTTCTCCGCGGCAAGGCGTTGGCGCTCTTCGACGTCCGCCTTCTCGAGAAGGAAGGCTTGCTGCGCCTCGGCAAGTTCCTCCCGCTCCCTTGCCAGGGAACGGAGAGCTTCTTGGTGGGCGCCCCGGAGCTCCTCCGCACGCTTCTCGATGTCAGCCCCGACCTTCGCGACGAGCGCTTCGCGGGACTCCAGTTTGGCCTGCCGGGCACGGTGGAGCGCCATTAGCTTCCATAGCAGACGCTCCTCTTCAGGTTCGTTTCTGCTACTGCTTGGCGCGTCGACCAGCTTCAGCCCGGCGGAGGCAAGCACTTCTCCGTCGAGCGCTTCTCCTTCGACCGGTGCCCTGGAGCTCGACGCCCAGGGTAGGTTAATGTAGATATCCTCGCCGGCCTTCAGATAGATGCCGGGCTGGGGCTCTCCGGAGCCTGGCGCGGCGGCGGCGGCAGCACTGGCGGTCTCCTCGCCGGCAGGCCCACCGGCGCCGGCTGCCTCCTCGGTGGCAACGGCGTCGTCGGTGGTGACCTCAGTCTCCATCGGCTCTGCACCCGACGGACCTTACAGCCGGGAGAGGGGAGAAGATTCAAGCAAAATTCGAGCAAAATCCAAGAGGAAGATCAAGAAGCCGAAGAAGCCAAGGGGAGTTTGGAAGCAAGGAAGTTACCTGTGCCAGGGCCTGCCGCTGTGGTCTCCGTCGCCGGGCGATCGCTGGCGCGGTCCCTTGCCGGAGATCCTTGCCGTGCCGGGGGCTCCTCCCTTGTCGGAGTCTCCTCCCTCGCCGGGGGCTCCTCCCTTGCCGGAGTCTCCTCCCTCGCCGGGGGCTCCTCCCTTGCCGGAGCCTCCTCCCTCGCCGGGGGCTCCTCCCTTGTCGGAGATCTCTCCCCCGCCGGAGGACTCTCCCTTGGCGCTTCGGGAGCGGTCTCCGGACTCCCCTAGTGAGGCTGCTCTACTCCTGCACAAGTCAACAAACAAGTATTAGCACAGTAAAGATCTTCGTGCGCGCCTAACAGCGGGAAGTAAACAAGACGCTTACGCTGGGGGCTGCTCTGAAGATCAGCCGCCAGGTCTGATGGGTTCGTCTCAGGCACGTCCCCTGTTGACGCAGTGGGTTCGTCCTCGATGACGATCACCGGCACCTTGGCTCTCTTTGCCGCTCTCTGCGCCAGAGTCCTAAAAAGGAACAGATACAGAGGAAGGCAAGTGAGAAACAAGACAAAAAACAGCAAAGAACAAAGGATGGCAAGCACAATAAGAAGAACTTACTCCTCTTCCTCTTCCTCGTCGGAGCTAAACGCGGAGAAGTCAAAATCCGGCCCGCGTCTGGCGCGGGAAGGAGGAGGGGTAGGCTCCCTTGGTTGCTTGGCGGGAACAGAAGCGGCAGTCCGGAAGACCCCGCTCCTGTCGAAGCAGCGGCATGGGGCGCTCCCGCGGCAACAGTGCTTGCCGCGGTGGAGCGCGTCGTGCGACACGGCGACTGCTGATGCGCCTGCCGCCTTGCTACATCCCCGGCCTTGTGGAGACGCCTTCTCGGCGGAGACGGAGGCGCAGCCGGCGGCGGGCTGTCGGAAGACGAAGTGGAGGAAGAGTCGATCTCCAGCGAGTCGCTCGCATCCCCGACAGGCTCGCTCGGCTCGGCGCCGCTCCCGGCAAGATCTTCCTTGCCGGCGAGTTCCTCTTGCCGGGCGAGCTCTTTCTTGCCGAGGAACTCGTCTCGCTCGGCACGAGTTTTTTCCTCTTCTGCCGCCGCTTCCTCCAGAGTAAACCCAAATTCGCCCGCCGCTGCAGCTGCCGCTGCCTCTTCCAACCTGGTGGCCATGTACGCCAGCTCCGCCTCGGTGGTGTCGCGGATGAGGCCGTCCTTCTCATCGGCGCGGATCGGCACTTCCACCAGGTCATCGAAGAATTGCTGCACGACCTCGTCTCCGAGCTCTTGCCAAGTTGGCTCGATTCCGTGCGAGTCGCACAACGGCATCATCGCCCGGATGCGATCGAGCGCAGAGTTGTTGCACAAAGGGACGACGCCCTGCGGCAGCCTAAAGACTTCGGGGTGATCCGAATCATATTTGAAGAGCTCCTGCAGCATGCCATTGTGCTCGAGGACAGTGAAATTATAGTTGAGGCCTGGGCGCAGCCTCATAATGTCCGCCGCGTTCTTGAACTCCCAGGCAGGCCTTCCCCGCTCCTGCAGAGGGGCAATGCGGCGGCGAAGAAAGTCCGCGCCAACAGCGCCTATGGTGAGTCCGGCAAGCCTAAGGCGCTGGATCCTGGGGACGGCAATCCTCAGCTTGCTGTCTTCCGGGGCCAAGTCGCTCTAGTCACTGCCGCGCACTGCTGCTGCTTGGCGCCAGACGGTGAATGGCTGCGGGCTCTCCTCGATAATCCAGCACCAATCTGCTCTCCACTCCTCCCACTTGCCATGGAACTCCCCCTCTAGATAAGATTCCTTCTTGCCGGCTCTTGAGATCCAGGCGATTCCGCCGGACAGAGTCTCTCCTCTCTCTACCCGAGGGATAAAGAAATGGCGAAAGAGAGCTACACTAGGGTGGACTCCGACAAAGTTTTCGCAAAGGTGAGCGAAAACCGCCATGGTGAGGACGGCGTTGGGGGTGAAGTCAAGGAGGTAGAAGCCATATGTGTTCATAATATCACAGAAGAACTCGGAAAAGGGCGGGCAGAGCCCGCAGTAGAAGAACACAGCAAAGAAAGGGTACCCGTCCGGAGCTTTCGTGTGGGCTGCAGCCGGGAGCACCCTGGTCCGCGGGTGAGCTCGCGTCTCCGCCGACCAGAACAGGTAATACCGCTCCCGCAACGCCTTCGCGCCGAGCTTGGGGGGGAAGATGGCTCGCTCCTTCCGCATCGCCGCGAGCCGCTGCGCCTCGGTCGACTTCACTGCCTTTCCCTTGTCGCCCTTCGGAGCCATGGCGAAGGTGGTGAAGGAGACCAACGGTGGTGGTGGTGCTGGTGGCAAAAGGGGGAGCAGGGCGCTGCTCTCTTGTTGCTCTGAGAAGACGGGGGGCGGCGGAGGTTTTGAGATTGGAAGCAGCAACGGGCGGATGGCTCCGTACCCCTGTTCCCTCTGCTTATAAAGAGGGAGGGGAGGGGTGGACGGTTCGCCGTCACGAGTAAACAGCTACCCATGATTCCGCCCACCACGCCTCCACGCCTCCCTCCGTTTACGAGGGGGGGGGGTGCCAACCGTCCCCTTTTACCACGACGTGATGCATGCGCACGGGGCGCAGCCCCGCGCATGTCGCCCACGTCACGCACGACGCCACGTTCGACGCGTGCCGTTTGGGGAGGGCGCGGTGGGTGCGGAGTGAGTTATGGCGTAACCTAGGCCACGCGTGCCCGTGCACTGTTTTGGGCCTGGCCCAACAGCGCTCGGCACCGTGTATGGCCCAGGCCCGGGGCTCCTGTCGGTGTACTAAAGTAGGGGTACCTTAGTATCCCGAACTTGTGCACGGGCAGTCGCAGTGACCCGCGGCAAGGCTTGCCGGGCGACCGCCAAGACCCTCCGTGGTTCCTTTGGGACCATTCAAGAACAAAGTATCCAAGAGCAAAACAAGGCCCCGGCAAGAGGAGTTTGCCGGGAAGGAAACAACGCCCTGGCAAGAGGAGCTTGCCGGGAAGGAGACGAGACCCCGGCGAGAGGAGCTTGCCGAGAAGACAACCAAGGCATCTCAAGAAGCTCGCGGCGGCGCACTGCGCGCCTCGACAAGACCCGGTGAGCGACAAGCTCCCGGACGCGACAAGGCAACATCCGCGGCAAGGCGCTTGCCGCGGCAAGCTACTACTCCGCAGCCCGCGCTCCAGCTCACCCAGCAACGTGTCGCTCTGGGACTGCTCCTGGCGTACGTGGCGGAAGGCTGTGCAGCCGGGGGCATGCGGTGGCAAGCAAGCGCTGACAAGATAGCCATCGTGGCAAACAGTGGCGTTCCTAGTGGTCCCTTTCTGTGCCGTCTAGGTGACACAGACGGGCATTTAATGCCCTTGTCCCCTGCTGTCAGGGTTAGGTATGATACGTCTGTTGTAGGCGGTGGAGCCAACTACCACCCCTTTTACATTTTTACCCCCACCTCTATTGCCACCTGTCGGTGACCCCTTAGACATATAAAAGGAGGCCCATGCGCAACAGTGGGGAGGACGGCCATTCTCACGCTCGGTCTCGCCAGCTGCTTGAGTGTACTGTAGCACTCGCCGCTCCCGAGCAAGAACTCAATACAACCACCAAAGCAGGAGTAGGGTTTTACGCATCCGTGCGGCCCGAACCTGGGTAAAACCGATCGTCTCGCTCGTGCGTTTGCCTCGATCTGCTCTTTGTGCATCCACCGCCCCCTGCCAAACCGAAAAGGGGCTCGGCCCGCCGATCCCCATAGGTGTGCGAGGGATCAGCAACCCCCGACACCTTTCATATCAATCACGGCACCGATAGTGCGTAAAAACGGTCTACCAAGAATAATTGGACAAGATGGATTGCGATCAATATCGTAAGAACACCATTAATTCTTCCCATAGGCTTTTTAAAAGTAGAATCCGCCAAGTGCAAATTCAGAGAACACTCTTCAAGATTAGTAAGACCAAGCACATCAGATAAAGATTTCGGAATTGTAGAAACACTAGCACCCAAGTCACACAAAGCAAAACACTCATAATTTTTAATCTTGACTTTGATAGTAGGATCCCATTCATCATGCAATTTTCTAGGAATTGAAACTTCTAATTCCATTTTTTCTTCGAAAGCTTTCATCATAGCATCAAAAATATGTTTAGTAAAAGCTTTATTTTGTTCATAAGCATGGGGTGAATTTATCATGGATTGCAACAAAGAAATACAATCAATCAAAGAGGAACTATCATAATTAAAGTATTTGTAATCCAAAAGAGTGGGTACATCACTAGCTAAAGTTTTGACCTCTCCAAACCCACTTTCATCAATTTTCTCAACAAGATTTTCACCCTCCAAAATATTGGGGTGCCTTCTACCTAAAGTTGACTCTTCTCCAGTCCATTTTTCATCAATATTAACCTTACTAAACAAGGAATCAATAGAAGAAACACCAATCATTTTAAGATCTTCATCACTTTTGCAAAAGAAATCACTAGAAAATGCTTTTTCTAAAAATTCTCTTTTAGCTCTAAGCATAGCAGTTCTTTTCTTGCTTTCATCCATAGAAACATAAATAGCTTTAATTGATTCATCAACCTTAGGCACAAAAAAATTCATCTTGAGATTTTCCACATCATGAGCAATTCTATCAACACTTCCAGACAAATCATCAATCTTACTCAACTTTTCTTCTATGGAAGTGTTGAGAACTTTTTGTGTATTGATAAATTCTTTAATATTGTTCTCAAGATCTGAGGTGTTCCTATTATTATTAAAGATTGATTTCCATAGGAATTACCATAATTATTAGAGGAATTACTAGGAAAAGGCCTAGGATTAAAATTACCTCTATATGCATTGTTGTTGAAATTATTTCGAGAGATAAAATTCACATCTATGGCATCACTATTTTGCTCAATCAAAGTAGACAAAGGCATATCATTAAGATCAATAGGAGCACTTCTACTAGCAACCAATTTCACAAGAGCATCACCTTTTTCTCTCAAAGAAGAAATTTCTTCAACCGAATAAACTTTTTACTAGTCGAAGCTCTTTCGGTATGCCATTGTGAATAATTTGCCATAATATTATCGAGAAATTTGGTGGATTCACCCAAAGTAATTTCCACAAAAGTACCACTCGCGGCGGAATCTAAGAGATTACGAGAAACAAAATTCAACCCCGCATAAAAAATTTGTATGATCATGCAAAATTTAACCCATGAGTTGGGAAATTCCTTAGCATCATTTTCATTCTTTCCCAAGATTGTGCAACATGCTCATGTTCAAGTTGCTTGAAATTCATGATCTGGGTTCTAAGGGAAATAATTTTTGCACGCGGAAAATACTTAGTGATAAAAGCATCTTTGCACTTATACCAAGAATCGATACTATTGCGAGGCAAAGAAGAGAACCACATTTTTGCAGAATCACGCAAAGAAAATGGAAATAATTTCATCTTGACCACATCATTGTCCACATCTTTTTTTCTGTTGCATATCGCATAATTCAAGATTGATAATATAACAACATGGAACAATAAAAAATTATAGATACGTTGGAGACATATTAGCATCGCCAAGCTTAACTCCTACTCGCCCTCAAGTAGGTAAGTGATAAAAATAGAATTTTTGATGGGGAATGCTGCCTATCATGTCATATCATCTTCTTTTCTTTATAGCATGGATAATTGGACTTTTAGTTGTTCAAAGCTATAGTCTAGTTTTGACATGATAATTTAGATACTCAAGCATGTCAACAAGCAACCATGTATTTCAAAATATCAACGCTAAAATAAGTTATCCCTAGTTCATCATGCTCGAACATTGATCCATTCATGAAACACACTCGAATATTAGCTACACCCAATGCTTAAGTACGATCATATTTCCTCCTAGTTGGTGCTTTTATAAGAGAAGATGGAGACTCAAAATAAAAATTGCATAAAGTAAAAGGAAGGCCCTTCGCAGAGGGAAGTAGGGATTTGTAGAGGTTCCAGAGCTCAAAGTGAAAAACTTAGAGATAAAAACATTTTAAGAGGTGTATCCATCCCATCAATGAAAACGACTTAGAGTTCCCAATACTTTCCATGCATAGATATATCATAGGCGGTTCCCAAACAGAAAATAAAGTTTATTCCTTTTTCCACCATAACTTTCACTTTCCATGGATAACCGTATCCACGGGTTCCCTCCATACCAACAGTTTCCAAGGAATTTATTATTTGACAACATAAAGTAATTTCATTTTTTTTGCATTTCGGGACTGGGCATCCCTAATACCTTTGCCTTACTCTCGTGCAATGACAAGTGAACAAACACTCATCTTGAGAATAACACATCTAGCATGGAAAATATTAGCCACCCCTCACCGCTCCATGAGCGAAACAAACACACAAAAGAGAAGTTTATTTTGAAAATTAGAGATGGCGCATGCAAATTAGCTTAGAACGGCAAAATAATACCACATATAGGTAGATATAGTGGACTCATGTGGCAACACTGGGTTAAAGGTTTTTGGATGCACAAGTAGTGATCATACTTAGTGCAAAATGAAGGCTAGCAAAAGATTCGAAAGCGACCAACTAAGAAACAGATAATCTCATAAGCAAACATTAAGCATAAATAACACTGAATAATGCACCATAAGTAGGATATAATTTCATTGCATGACTATTGACTTTCGTACTTGCATAGGGAATCACAAACCTTAACACCATTATTCTTACTAAAGCATAATTACTCATCAAGATGACTCACATATCACATCATCATATCACAAAACTATTACTAAGAATCAAGTTTATTTTGTCCAATGATCTTCATGAAAGTTTTTATTATATCCTTCTTGGATATCTTATCACTTTGGGACTAATTTTCATGTATTGCTTTTGACACGCTCCAACAAATATAAGTGAAGATCATGAGCATAATAATTTTTCTTTCTTTCTCTCAAATTAATTTAAGTGAAGCAAGAGAGAATTTCTTGAAAATTTTACTAACTCTCAAATAAATTTAAGTGAAGGAAGAGAGCATTTCTTAAAAAATACTAAATCACATCATGCTCAAAAAGATATAAGTGAAGCACTAGAGCAAGTCCATTGCTCATAAAAATTTAAGTGAAGCATAGAGAGAAATTCTAACAAGTCATGACATAATTTTTGGCTCTCTCAAATAGGTGTGTCCAGCAAGGATTGATAACTTAAACACAAAATAAAACAAGCAAAGACTCATATCATACAACATGCTCCAAGCAAAACACATATCATGTGACGAATAAAAATATAGTTTCAAGTAAAATACCAATGATCGTTGGAAGAAAGCGCGCATGCCACTCGGGGGCATCCCCAAGCTTAGTTGGTTGCTCATTTTTGGATAATAGTTTGGGATGCTGGGGCATCCCCAAGATTAGGCTCTTCCAATCTTCCTTCATCCATCATAAGATAACCCAAAACTTGAAAACTTCAATCACACAAAACTCAACAAAACCTTCGTGAGATCCGTTAGTGTAAGAAAATAATAAATCACTACTATAAGTACTGTATCAAACCAATTCATATTTTGTTTTTGTATTATATCTATTGTATTCCAACTTTTCTATGGCAAAAACTCATCAAAGAAAACCATAGAGCCATCAAAATAAGCACACAACACAAAGAAAACAGAATCTGTCAAAACAGAACAGTCTGTAGCAATGTGACTATTTCGAATACTTTTGTAAATCCAAAAATTCTGAAAAATTAGGACGACCTGAAGAATTTGTATACTGATCTACTGCAGGTGGAATGGGTATTTTATCGCTCTCTGGTAAAAAGTGAAAATTAATTTCGTGAGCATAAAAGTTTCTGTTTTTCAGCAAGATCAAACAACTATCACCCAAGAAGATCCTAAAGCTTTACTTGGCACAAACACTAATTAAAACACAAATAACATAACCATAATAGTAGCATAATTGTGCTAACACACAAGAATAGAAAGCAAAAGGCAAAAATAATTTTTATTCATTGGGTTGCCTCCCAACAAGTGCTATAGTTTTACGCCCTTAGCTAGGCATAAAGCAAGGACCTAAGTTTTGTCATCTTTGGTTCGAGATCCGTAAGATGCCCTCATGATTGATTCATAAGGTGGCTTAATTCTAGTTCTAGGAAAGTGTTCCATACCCTTCCTCAAAGGAAATTGGAACTTAATATTGCCTTCTTTCATATCAATCACGACACCGATAGTGCGTAAAAACGGGTTACCAAGAATAATTGGACAAGACGGATTGCAATCAATATCAAGAACAATAAAATCTACGGGCACAGAATTCCTATTTGCAAGAATAAGAACATCATTAATTCTTCCCATAGGCTTTTTAATAGTAGAATCCGTCAAGTGCAAATTCAAAGAACACTCTTCAAGATTAGTAAGACCAAGCACATCACATAAAGATTTTGGAATTGTAGAAACACCAGCACCCAAGTCACACAAATAAAAACACTCATAATTTTTAATCTTGACTTTGATAATAGGTTCCCATTCATCATGCAATTTTCTAGGAATTGAAACTTCTAATTCCATTTTTTCTTCAAAAGCTTTCACCATAGCATCAACAATATGTTTAATAAAAGCTTTATTTTGTTCATAAGCATGGGGTGAATTTATCATGGATTGAAACAAAGAAATACAATCAATCAAAGAGAAAATATCGTCATTAAAGTCTTTGTAATGCAAAAGAGTGGGTACATCACTAGCTAAAGTTTTGACCTCTCCAAACCCATTTTCATCAATTTCCTCAACAAGAGTTTCACCCTCCGAAATATTTGGATGCCTTATACCTAAAGTTGACTCTTCTCCAGTCCCTTTTTCATCAATATTAACCTTACTAACAAGGAATCAATAGAAGAAACACCAATCATTTTAAGATCTTCATCACTTTTGCGAAAGAAACCACTAGAAAACACTTTTTCTAAAAAAATATCTTTTAGCTCTAAGCATAGCGGTTCTTTTCTTACTTTCATCCATAGAAACATAAAGATCTTTAATTGATTCATCAACCTTAATCACAAAAAATTTCATCTTGAGATTTTCCACATCATGAGCAATTCTATCAACACTTCTAGACAAATCATAAATCTTACTCAACTTTTCTTCTATGGAAGTGTTGAAAACTTTTTGTGTATTGATAAATTTTTTAATATTGTTCTCAAGATCAGAGGTGTTCCTATTATTATTATAAGATTGATTTCCATAGAAATTACCATAATTATTAGAGGAATTACTATGAAAAGGCCTAGGATTAAAATTACCTCTATAAGCATTGTTCTTGAAATTATTTCAAGAGATAAAATTCACATCTATGGCATCACTATTTTGCTCAATCAAAGTAGACAAAGGCCTACCATTAAGATCAATAGGAGTACTTCTACTAGCAACCAATTTCACAAGAGCATCAACTTTTTCACTCAAAGAAGAAATTTCATCAACCGAATTAACTTTTTTACTAGCAGGAGCTCTTTCGGTATGCCATTGCGAATAATTTGCCATAATATTATCAAGAACTTTGGTGGATTCACCCAAAGTAATTTCCATAAAAGTACCACCCGCGACGGAATCTAAAAGTTTATGAGAAACAAAATTCAACCCCGCATAAAAAATTTGTATGATCATCCAAAGATTTAACCCATGAGTTGGGCAATTCCTTAGCATCATTTTCATCCTTTCCCAAGATTGTGCAACATGCTCATGTTGAAGTCGATTGAAATTCATGATCTGGGTTCTAAGGGAAATAATTTTTGTGGGCGGAAAATACTTAGTGATAAAAGCATCTTTGCACTTATTCCAAGAATTGATACTATTGTGAGGCAAAGAAGAGAACCAAATTTTTGCAGAATCACGCAAAGAAACGGGAAATAATTTCATCTTGACCACATCATTGTCCACATCTTTTTCCTTTTGAATATCACATAATTCCACGAAGGTATTAAGATGGGACGCGACATCCTCATTAGGAGTACCCAAAAATTGGTCTTTCATAACAATATTAAACAAAGTAGTATTAATATCACAAGACTACGCACTAGTGACGGGAGGAGCAATCGGAGTGCCAATAAAATCATTATTGTTGGTATTTGAGAAATCTCATAACTTGGTGTTCTCTTGAGTCATGATGACCACACAAGAAGATTGCACTCAAAAATAGATCCGGCAAGAAAGCGGCGAATGGGAAATGAGAGGTGAATAAAACGGCAAATTTTTGTGAAGTGGGGGAGAGGAAAACGAGAGGCAAATGGAAAATAATGTAAATTGCAAAGATATGAGATTTGTGATTAGGAACCTGGTATATGTTGAAGATCCTCCCCGGCAACAATGCCAGAAATGGTGCGTGGCCGGGAGACTATCTTGACTTGATCCTCAGATAACCCACAAGTATAGGGGATCGCAACAGTTTTCGAGGGTAGAGTATTCAACCCAAATTTATTGATTCGATGCAAGGGGGGCCAAAGAATATTCTCAAGTATTTGAAGTTGAGTTGTCAATTCAACCACACCTGGAAACTTAATATCTGCAGCAAAGTATTTAGTAGCAAACTAATATGATAGTAGTGGTAACGGTAGCAAAAGTAATATTTTTGGTTTTATAGTGATTGTAATAGTAGCAACGGAAAAGTAAATAAGCGAATAAAAAATATATGGAAAAGCTCGTAGGCATTGGATCGGTGATGGATAATTATGCCGGATACGATCGATCATGTAATAGTCATAAGATAGGGTGACACAAAACTAGCTCCAGTTCATCAATGTAATGTAGGCATGTATTCCGAATATAGTCATACGTGCTTATGGAAAAGAACTTGCATGACATCTTTTGTCCTACCCTCCCGTGGCAGCGGGGTCCTATTGGAAACTAAGGGATATTAAGGCCTCCTTTTAATAGAGTACCAGACCAAAGCATTAAAACATAGTGAATACATGAAGTCCTCAAACTACGATCATCACCGGGAACGGTCCCAATTATTGTCACTTCGGGGTTGCCGGATCATAACACATAGTAGGTGACTGTAGACTTGCAAGATAGGATCAAGAACTCACATATATTCATGAAAACATAATAGGTTCAGATCTGAAATCATGGCACTCGGGCCCTAGTGACAAGCATTAAGCATAGCAAAGTCATAGCAACATCAATCTCAGAACATAGTGGATACTAGGGATCAAACCCTAACAAAACTAACTCGATTACATGATAAATCTCATCCAACCCATCACCGTCCAGCAAGCCTACGATGGAATTACTCACGCACGGCGGTGAGCATCATGAAATTGGTGATGGAGGAAGGTTGATGATGATGATGGCGACGAATTCCCCTCTCCGGAGCCCCGAACGGACTCCAGATCAGCCCTCCCGAGAGAGTTTAGGGCTTGGCGATGGCTCCATATCGTAAAATGCGATGAATCCTTCTCTCTGATTTTTTTCTCCCCGAACACGAATATATGGAGTTGGAGTTAAGGTCGGTGGAGCGTCAGGGGGCCCACGAGGCAGGGGGCGCGCCCAGGGGTGTGGGCCCTCTGACGTGGATATTTTTGCCGGTATTTTTATATATTCCAAAATATTCTCAGTTGATTTTCAGGTCATTCCGAGAACTTTTATTTCTGCACAAAAATAACACCATGGTAATTCTGCTGAAAATAGCATCAGTACGGGTTAGTTCCATTCAAATCATGCAAGTTAGAGTCCAAAACAAGGGCAAAAGTGTTTGGAAAAGTAGATACGACGGAGGCGTATCAACTCCCCTAAGCTTAAACCTTTGCTTGTCCTCAAGCAATTCAGTTGATAAACTGAAAGTGATAAAGAAAAACTTTTACAAACTCTGTTTCCTCTTGTTGTTGTAAATATGTAAAGCCAGCATTCAGGTTTTCAGCAAAGATTATGAACTAACCATATTCAAAATAACATTTAGGTCTCATGTTTTACTCATATCATTGGCATAATCAACTAGCGAGCAATAATAATAAATCTCGGATGACAACACTTTCTCAAAACAATCATAATATGATATAACAAGATGGTATCTCGCTAGCCCTTTCTGAGACCGCAAAACATAAATGCACATCACCTTTAAAGATCAAGGACTGACTAGACATTGTAATTCATGGTAAAAGAGATCCAGTCAAGTCATACTCAACGTAAATTAACAGCAATAAATGCAAATGACAGTTGCGCTCTCCAGCTGGTGCTTTTAATAAGAGGATGATGACTCAACATAAAAGTAAATGGATAGGCCCTTCGCAGAGGGAAGCAGGGATTTGTAGAGGTGCCAGAGCTCGGTTTTGAAATAGATATGAATAATATTTTGAGCGGTATACTCTCATTGTCAACATAAAAACCGAGATATCTCGATATCTTCCATGCTACACACATTATAGGCGGTTCCCAAACAGAATGGTAAAGTTTATACTCCCTCTCCACCAACAAGCATCAATCCATGGCTTGCCCGAAACAACGGGTGCCTCCAACTAACAAGAGTCGCGGGGGAGTTTTGTTTGCAGTTATTTTGATTTGATTTGCATAAAGCATGGGACTGGGCATCTCGGTGACCAGCCATTTTCTCATGAGTGAGGAGCGGAGTCCACTCCTCTTGAGAATAACCCACCTTGCATGGAAGATATAGATAGCCCTAGTTGATACATGAGCTATTCGAGCATATAAAACAGAATGTTTATTTGAAGGTTTAGAGTTTGACACATACAAATTTACTTGGAACGGCAGGAAGATACCGTATATAGGTATGTATGGTGGACTCATATGGAACAACTTTGGGGTTTATGGAGTTGGATGCACAAGCAGTATTCCCGCTTAGTACAAGTGAAGGCTAGAAAAAGACTGGGAAGCGACCAGCTAAAGAGCGACAACAGTCATGAACATGCATTAAAATTAATCAACACTGAATGCAAGCATGAGTAGGATATAATGCACCATGAACATAAATATCGTAGAGTCTATGTTGATTTTGTTTCAAGTACATGCGTGAACATGTACCAAGTCAAGCCACTCGAATCGTTCAAAGGAGGATACCACCCTATCATACCACATCATAACCATTTTAATAGCATGTTGGCACGCATGGTAAACCATTATAAACTCCTAGCTAATTAAGCATGGCATAAGCAACTACAATCTCTAATTGTCATTGCAAACATGTTTCTTTCATAATAGGCTGAATCAGGAACAATGAACTAATCATATTTACAAAAACAAGAGAGGTCGAGTTCATACCAACTTTTCTCATCTCAATAAGTTCATCATATAATCATCATTATTGCCTTTCACTTGCACGACCGAATAGTGTGGATAATAATAATAGTGCACGTGCATTGGACTAAGATGGAATCTGCAAGCATTCAATTCAAGAGAGAAGACAAGGTAATATGGGATCTTTGTTAGATCAACAATAATGCATATAAGAGCCACTCAACATTTTCATTATGGTCTTCTCCTCTCGACCCACAAAGGAAAGAAGAGAAACAAAACTTTTTACACGGGAAAGCTCCCAACAAGCAAAAGAAGTACGAGAAATATTTTTGGGTTTTATTTTAATTACTACTACTACATGCATGGAAAGTAAACTAACTAAAAGCTACAACTAATATTTTTGGTTTTTCTTAAGGTTTCTCAAACACACAAGAAGAAAGCGAGAAAATGAAAATAAACTAGCATGGATGAGACAACGAAAGAGTATGAGCACCGACAACTAGCATGAGTGTGTCAACAAGAATGTAATGTCGGTGAGAAGTACGTACTCCCCCAAGCTTAGGCTTTTGGCCTATGCCCATGGATCAAAGTTGTAGCTGGGGTCGTATTGAGATGCGGCGGCAATTGCCTGATGAGCTGCAGCTTGGAGGCGAGTTGCCTCTGCCCTCCTCTCGTACTCGGTCGCCTCCTCCCTGGTTATAACATATCTGCCTTTTTCCTGAAAGTCAAAGAAGGCAGGAGCAGGGAGAGTGACGTGATAGGTGCGTTGTCTGTCAAAGATTAGTCGGTACTGGAGGAACTGATTGTTCCTCTCAACAAACTGATGACGAACCATGGCATTTGTAACGCCCTCGATGCGGCTATATCTCCCATGTGTCGAAGCACGACTTAGAGGCATAACCGCATTGAAAGCAATGTCGCAAGAGAGGTAATCTTCACACAACCCATGTAATACATAAGGGAAAGAGATACATAGTTGGCTTACAATCGCCACTTCACACAAATACATGAATAAAGCATTACATCAACCAATTACAATCAAGGCCCGGCTACAGAGCCAAAATAAAAGAAGAACCCCAAAAGCGTCAAGGTCCCCGATTGACCCCAACTGGGCTCCACTACGGATCAACTAGAACAAAACAACATAAAGGACAAGATCTTCATCGAGCTCCTCCTTGAGCTTGGCTGCGTCATCTGTACGGTTCACCGGCACCTGCAAGCTGGTTTTGGAAGTATCTGTGAGTCACGGGGACTCAACAATCTCGCACCCTCGCGATCAAGACTATTTAAGCTTATAGGAAGGGTAAGAGGTATGAGGTGGAGCTGCAGCAAGCGGCTAGCATATTTGGTGGCTAACCTATTCGCAAAAGAGAGCGAGAAGAGAAGGCAAAGCACAGTCGAACAACTATGATCAAGAAGTGATCCTAGAACAACCTACGTCAAGCATAACTCCAACACCGTGTTCACTTCCCGGACCCCGCCGAGAAGAGACCATCATGGCTACACACGCGGTTGATGTATTTTAATTAAGGTCAACTTCAGGTTTTCTACAACCGGACATTAACAAATTCCCATCTGCCCATAACCGTGGGCACGGCTTTTGAAAGTTCAAATCCCTGCAGGGGTGTCCCAACTTAGCCCATCACAAGCTCTCACGGTCAACGAAGGATATTCCTTCTAGCGGGAAGACCCGATCAGACTCAGAATCCCGGTTACAAGACATCCTCGACAATGGTAAAACAAGTCTAGCAAGACCGCCCATTGTGCCGACAAATCCTGATAGGAGCTGCACATATCTCGTTCTCAGGGCACACCGGATAAGCTAAGCGTATGGGAGCCAACGTAACCCAAGTTGCCAAGGGACGGCCCCGCATGGTGCTCTGGGTTGGACCAGCACTTAGACAAGCACTGGCCCCGGGGTTTAAAATAAAGATGACCCTCGGGATGCGTGACTCCCAAGGGAAAAAGGCTAGGTGGCAAATGGTAAAACCAAGGTTGGTCCTTGCTGGAGGAGTTTTATTCAAGGCGAACCATCAAGGGGTTCCCATTATTACCCAACCACGTAAGGGACGCAAAATTCGGGAACATAACACCGATATGACGGAAACTAGGGCGGCAAGAGTGGAACAAAACACCAGGCATAAGGCCGAGCCTTCCACCCTTTACCAAGTATATAGATGCATTAATTAAATAAGATATATTGTGATATCCCAACAAGTAAAACATGTTCCAACAAGGAACAACATCTCCATGTTCCAACAAGGATCAAACTTCAATCTTCACCTGCAACTAACAACGCTATAAGAGGGGCTGAGCAAAGCGGTAACATAGCCAATCAATGGTTGCTAGGACAAGGTGGGTTAGAGGCTTGGTTCAACAATATGGGAGGCATGATAAGAAAGTGGTAGGTATCGCAGCATAGGCATAGCAAAAGAGCGAGCAACTAGCAAGCAAAGATAGAAGTGATTTCGAGGGTATGATCATCTTGCCAGAAATCCCGCAAGGAAGAAGAACGAGTCCATGAAGAAGACAAACGGTCGTAGTCGAACGAATCCTCACAACACGATGTTACCGGATCCAACCCGAAGAAGCAAACACCGGAAAGAAGCACACAACATAGTAAACAACCAACACATGAACATGGTATGATATGCGGGATGCGGTATGTGATGCATATGCATGATTTGCAAAGGAAAGATTGAACCTGGCCTCAACTTGGAAATCCAAGAGTTCCACTAGGAAGGTGAGGTGATTTCGGTTGAAATCGATATAAAGATCACCGGAATCGGATGCATGGTTTGGAAATGGCAAGCAAAACAAATATGGCACCGGTCTGCGATAAACAGCAAGTAGCCACCTAAATGCAACAAGTTAAACATGCTACAGCACCCAAACATGGCAACAAAATACATGGCAGGGATCCATTCATGATGCTTAACAAAAGATGAACACTAAGCTACGGCCAATTCATCCATTAACAGGTTCAAACAAACATGGCAAAAGTGCAATTGGTAAACAGATCTCAGACTTAGTGAAATTAACACTTGTCTGGAATTTCAGATCAGGTAGCACACTTTGGAGCATGAAAACTAGATTCTATAGGAACTTAACATAGCAAAACAAAGCATGTCATGAAGCTAGTCAAAGAGCTTAACAAAAGTCCCTTAGTGACCTTGAGCCAAAAGGGATCAGAAAATACAATTGCAAGCATGTGAACATAGCAAAAACATAATCAGGTTAGACACTTAGAGAAAAACTGGAACGTGCAAATCAGATATCAAGTAGGCATGTTTACGAGCTCGATGCACTCACTACATAGCATGGCATGATAAACTAAGCATACACCCATCAAGAATACATATTATATAAGCTAGACATGGCAAGAACAAGAACATAGCATGCACAAATCAACAACAACATCCTCGACAAAATTGCTAACAAGTAGCCAATCTGCCTAGATTCACGAAATAGCAAAAGTAGAGCTCGATTGACTCAAGCTAGGGTGCTCCATAAATGCAAACAAAGACATGGATGGATAGAGCACCACAAATTTAACAAATCATCCTTACTGATCATCCTCAAAAGAGGCACGGATCACTAGGAAACAACATGAACATATGGCATATTGATAAAAAATAGATCAAGGACTTAGCGAGATTGCTAAGTCCCCGAAATCAGTATTAACGAATGCACTACTTTGCAAGCTTGTGCTAGTCACCACACACATCACAAAAATACATGGTAAGCTCCTCTGGAAAGATGGCATGGCATATAACAAAACTCATGTAGAGCTCAGGATCATATCATGCACACAATAATCATGGCAAAAATGACAAATAGCTATTTGGTGCAGCAGATCTGACAGTTAACTCAAATAGCACTCTTACAACAGCATTTCGGGCATTAAGATGAGCTCAAATGAAAATGATGCAATGAGATGAAATGATGTACTCGCTGAGACAAACATTTTGATATGCTACACACATGAATCGGAGCTATGGATGCAAAGTTACGACATGATGAACATGGACATATGAATCTGGCAACTTCGGGGACTTGGTAGAAATTTTACCCCGCAGGAAAAGTCAACCCGGGACGAGGAGATCCGGGATGGGGTGGATCCGGTTCGGGATGGCGCCATTTGGTTCATCTCCCGATGGATCTCATCCACCGGGGCAGATCTGGCCAGGACGGGCTCCGGCGAGCTCGGACGCCGGCGACGAAGGGGAGGCGGCGCGAGAAGCCAGAGGTGGCCGGACGGCGGCGGAGGAGGAGGTCGACGCCGGCGAGCTAGGCGCGGGGCGGCGCGGGCTCACCGGAAGGGCGGCGGTGCTGCGGGACTCTAGCAGAAGACGAGGGCGGCGGAGCATGCGGCGGTCGGCGGTGGAGACGCGGAGTGGCGGCGCCGGCGTACGGCGGATGAGCGGGCCCGGTGACCGCGGGCGAAGGTGGCCGGCGGGGTTTGGGCGGGGTGCCCGCGAAGTGCGACGGCGGCGAGACGGGCCGGGAGGGCCTCGCCCGGGCCCCGGTGGGCTTCGGCGGGTGGTGGGAGGCGCGGCTGAGGTGGCGCGGCGCGATTGGCGCGGGAGGCGGCGGCGGGTGACATGGCAGTCCCTCATTGGCCGGAGTGAGGTGGAGGGCGCAGCGGACATGTCCGGTCGGCGCGGGAGGAATTGTCCGGCGGCGCGCGGAGGAGGAGGTTAGGGTTTGGACTGCGCGAAAAATCGGGGAGAGCCACATATATATAGGTAGAGGGAGCTAGGAGAGTCCAAATGAGGTGCGGTTTTCGGCCACGCGATCGTGATCAAACGACCGAGATGATGGAGAGGGTTTTGGTGGGTTTTGGGCCAAATTGGAAGGGTGCTGGGCTGCAACACACACGATGCCTTTTTGGTCCCTCGGTTAACCGTTGGAGCATCAAACGAAGTCCAAATGGTACGAAACTTAACAGGCGGTCTACCAGTAGTAAACCAAGGCCGCTTGGCAAGTCTCGGTCCAGTCCGGAAATGTTTAACCCCCACACATAAAAAGAAGGTAGAAATGACCATCGGAGGAGATAGGAGCGCCGGAATGCAAAACGGACAACGGGGAAAATGCTCGGATGCATGAGACGAACATGAATGCAAATGAAATGCACATGATGACATGATATGCAATGCATGACACGCAAGCAATGACAAGGCAAACAACAACGAATAACTGGAGGACACCTGGCACATCGGTCTCGGGGCGTTACAGCATTATAATCTAAATAAGCAGGAGGCAACTCAATATCATCTCCACATATGGGTATCTCAAGAAAGTTAGCTATATGAGTTGCATAAATTCCACCAAAGAAATCTCCATGAATACTATTATTATGCAACCTACGTGCAACGGTAGCCCCCAAGTTATATTGTTTATCTCCTAAAACAGCGCTCCTGAGAACCCTAAGATCAGGTACACACATGTGACATGCTTCATCTTTACCATTTATGCACCTTCCTATGAAGAGAGCAAAATAATGTATAGCGGGAAAATGAATGCTCCCTATGGTGGCTTGTGTTACATCTCTAGATTCCCCCACTGTAATACTAGCAAGAAAATCTCTAAGCTCAGATTTGCTAGGTTCACTAGCACTACCCCATTGTGGGAGTTTGCAGGCAGTATTAAAATCCTCTAAATCCATGGTATAAGATTTATCATAAAGATCAAACAGGACAGTTTGTGAATTGCGCGAGGATGAAAATTTAAACCTTCTCACAAATGAATCAGTTAATAGAGGTATTGCCGGCACTTATCTTCCTCGAAGCTCTCCAGATCAGCATTACGCACATATGCATCAAATTCCTCTTTAATTCCTGCTTGGACCGTGAAATCCTCTGACGGCCATTCACAAGGCCACACTTGAGCGTCCCTCGGTGGTTCATCGTCCGCATCGCGTATTGCGGGTCTAGGTCCTTGCTTCCTTGAAGAACCACCTTGGTACATTTTCCTAAACATATTTCCTTCTTTCAAAAATTTCTGAATTTTTTAGCAACTTAAAAATAAAAAGTGAACCAAACTCAACAAAATTGATAGCAACTACTCCCACAAGTGCTTAGAGGCCATATCATGCATTAAAACTACTTTTGACCACATAAATTTGACATGCAAGCTCAAGAACAGGGTCACCTAAGCAGCAAAAAAATTGCAATGAATAAAGCACTAGAACAAAAACTAATTGGACCATTGGAGAAGTCACATACCAAAGAACAATCCCCCAAAGCAGTATTGTGAATGGAGCTTTGAGCTAGGAGATCGAAAATGGCAGCAAGATGAGCAAGAACTCGGGTTTGAGCTGGCTAGTGATTTTTTTGGGAGGAAGGAGTATGTGGTGGCTGGAATAAGTGGAGGGGACCCACGTGGGGTCCACGAGGCAGGGGGCGTGCCCTCCACCCTCATGGGCACGTGGTTGCTCCCCCTGCTATGTTTTCAGTGCCAGATATTCTCATATATTCTAGAAAAAAACATATTTAAATTTCAGGGCATTTGGAGAACTTTTATTTTCGGGGCATTTTTATTGCACGGATAATTTAGAAAACAGACAGAAAATACTATTTTAGCTTTATTTAATATAAATAAAAGAAAGTAAAAAGAGGGTACAGAAAGTTGTGTTTTCATACTTCATCCATCTCATGCTCATCAAAAGGAATCCACTAACAAGGTTGATCAAGTCTTGTTAACAAACTCATTCCGAATCACATGAAACCGGAGAAATTTCAAATAACACTAGGTTACCTCAACGGGGATATGCACATCCTCAACAATAAGGATATCATATTTCTTCTTGACAGTAGGAAGAGGAAATTCAAAACCTCCAATAGTGATGGTTGAAAATTTTCCAATAGAATTGACACTGTGGACTTGAGGTTGTTTCCTCGGAAAGTTGTAACACCCACAATTCGGCTATATCTCCCACATGTCGGGGCACGGCTTAGAGGCATAGCTGCATGGTAGGTCTGTCGCAAGAGGGGTAATCTTTACACATCCCATGTACTGAATAAGAAAGGGATAAAGAGTCGGCTTACAATCGCCACTTCACACAATACATAAATAATCATAAATTATCCAGAATACAATCAAGGTCCGACTACGGAACCAAAACAAAGAAATACAGCCCCAAATGTTAGATCCCCGATCATCCCAACCGGGCTCCACTACTGATCAACAGGAAACGAAACAACACAACGAACAAGATCTTCATCGAGCTCCCACTTGAGCCCGGTTGCGTCGTCTGCACTGGTATCATCGGCACATGCAACTGTTTGGAAGTATCTGTGAGTCACGAGGACTCAGCAATCTCACACCCGCGAGATAAAGACTATTTAAGCTTATGGGTAGGAAAGGGGTAATGTGGTGGAGCTGCGGGAAGCACTAAGCATATATGGTGGCTAACATACGCAAATGAGAGCGAGAAGAAAAGCAATGCAATGGTCGTGAAGCTAGAAGTGATCAAGAAGTGATCCTGAATCTACTTACGTTCAAGCATAACACAAGAACCGTGTTCACTTCCCGGACTCCGCCGAGAAGAGACCATCACGGCTACACACGCGGTTGATTCATTTTAATTAAGTTAAGCGTCAACTTCTCTACAACCGGATATTAACAAATTCCCATCTGCCCATAACCGCGGGAATGGCTTTCGAAAGTTCAAACCCTGCAGGGGTGTCCCAACTTAGCCCATCACAAGCTCTCATGGTCAACGAAGGATATTCCTTCTCCTAGGAAGACCCGATCAGACTCGGAATCTCGGTTACAAGATATTTCGACAATGGTAAAACAAGCCAGCAAAGCCGCGATTGACGTCCTCCATGATGCTTTTCATCTGCCTCTTGAGCCAGTCGTGATGCCTGTCCTGCTTTTGGTGAAGAGCCACAAGAAGCTCTCGGTCATTGAGGGCACGAGCGCGCTTCTTGGGTCGCTGAGCAGCTGTGCTGTCAGTGGCTTCAGTAGATGCAGGTGCACGTGTGGTGCCAGCCAATGGATACACTCTGGAGATGGCTTCAACACCTTCAACATTCTGAGTGAAGCTCTGGTGTTCTGCATTCTGAAGACTTGATGGTTGCTTGGCAGGCTCAGGATATATAGCTTCAGCAGAGGTGTCCACATCTGGCAAGAAGATCCGATGGTTGCGGGCTGAGGGCTGATATGAAATCGCAGAGTGAAGCTTGATCAGCCTCATAACCCAAGGAGCATAAAACTTCAAGCCAAATAGATCTGAGCCGGATGCCGCAAGCTGGCGTATGAAGAAGTCCTACGCATTGAAGCATTTGCCATGAATGATGTAGAATATGAGAGTCTTCATTGCACCCTCAACCTTGGCATGTGGAGAGTGTCCCTTAATGGGCCAGAGAGTCCGCCTGATGATGTGATATATGGTTCTGGGCAGGTACTCTAGGTCTTCAACGAAGAACTCAGTTGGATAGGGTGCATCATGGGGCAATGGCTTCATCATTAAGAGCATCTGACTCATATTTGGTTCAGGCCTCTGGAATATGCTCTCAATTGCTTCAGCATGTAGTTGACAGCCTTCCTCGAAGAATGCACCAGGAGTGGGCAGGCTGGTAAGCTCAATGGTATCAAATGCATTAGCTTCATGATGGACATTGCCGGTCATCCACTCCAGGACCCAAGTCTTCGGATCTCTGTTGTAGCCTTTGATATGAAGGGTGGCATAGAATTGAAGCAGAAGCTCTTCATTCCAGTGCTCTTCATCTATGATAAATGGCAGCAAACCCACTTGCTTGAAGCAATCCAGTGCTTCTTCCAGGCCGGGAAGACTAGCAACAGCTTCAACCTCAAGGCGCTTGTGCGGAAAGATGCGACCTTGGTTGTATAGGATGCATGAGTAATAGCTGCGTTGTGGATAGCTCCAGAACCTATCTGATATAATCTGTTCCCTTGAATAAGGGTTCTTGGAGCTGTTGAAGAACGTATTATCTGCCCTGAAGCTATTGACGTTAAAGGAGCCAGGAGCTGATGCAGGACCTGGGAACCTTGCCAGTCGTGGGATCGGCTTCTGGACCTGAGGCCTGTGCGCAACATGATAGTTGAATTGGGGACCGGCAGCAGACTCAGGCACAGAAGTGTCAGGAGCAGTAGCTTCAGTGTCTTCTGAAGCTGTTGGTGGGGAGGGCTCCACATTGGCTTCAATGTTGGTGGTGGCAGCCTCAATATTTTCCGCCTCCACTTGACTAGCTGGAGGGTCAGACTCAGGCACGTTCTCCTGGAGAACGGCTTCTTGTTGGAGCGGGGAAGTTGGAGCTTGTGGTATTTCTTCATGCTCTTCGGCGGATGCAGCCGGAATGTCTTCAGCCGAACCTTGAGGCCGTGGTCCTTTGCGAAGCCTGTGGAATGCAGACGACGCCTTTGGAGTTGGAGTGGGCTGGACCTCAGATTCTTCTTCTTGTGGGTGATCCGCCCATGACGCAGCTTGTGCGATTGGCGTCAAAGGACGACCAATGCTGATCAGTTCGCTTGTCTCAAGCTGAGGAAGGGCTGCATCATCTTGTACATTGTCTTGGTGACCAATGTCTTCAGCAGCGTTGGGGTTGGCTGCTGGAATGTCTTCAGCTTCAGGAGCCTCTGTGGGAGCAGGCTCATGAACTGTCAGCTGTCGATCTGCATCAGGATAGATGACAGAGAGAGGTTCAACTATCAAGGGCTCTGTGGGAGCAGCCCGAGCTTTCTTGATCTTGCGCTTCTTCTTGGTGGGGTCAGAAGGAGAGGCTCCAGAGTGTTTCCTCTTCCTTGCTTCAGCCTCGGTTGTCCGTGTCTTCTTGAGCTCTGAAGCGGTTGACCTGCTTTTTGGCTTCGAGCCAGTCGTAGCAGTGGGGAAGACAATCGGAGCAGCTTCTTGTCTTGGAGCCTCTGGTTCAGGCATAGCAGGCTTCTTCTTTTTCTTCGCGGCCATCCTGGGGTCGATGCCGGGACGCCCAAGTGCCTTGCGCTTCTCGGCCTCATTGTAGGCCTGCACACAGCGATCAGCCAGAGTCTTCATTCGCTCCCGCGAACCCTGAGCTTCTGCACGCTTCTGCAGAAAGTTCTCCTTTAGCTCGTGCAACATGATCTTGAAGTTTTTCACTTCTTGCACGCTGAGCTTGGCCATGTGCTTCTTGAACTGAGCCTTTTCAAAATCAATTTTCTGCTTCAGTTCAACAATGCGCTGGGCAATTGCAAGTTCTGAAGCAATAGCGCCTTGGAAGGCGACGCTGAAGCCTATGGGCAGCTGCAGATCATCGAAGCTTATGTTCGGTGAGGCAAACCATTCATCGATGAAGTTGTGGATGATGTCGACATCAAACAGAGGCAGATTGTTGAAGATTTCAGCTTCTTCTTTGCTCTTGATGAGCTGCTCAAGAGCGTCATCTCCAAGATCTTCATCACTTGACAGATCAATGGTTTCACTGTGCAGAATGGCAGCAGCTGTGAGCTCTTTGCCGGTGTGTGGCTGAGGTATCTTGGCCTTCTGGGGCTTGGAGACTCGTGATAAGTCTTCAGACTGCACACTGGCTTCAGGAGGTGCAGTAGCCATTGGCTTCGCCCTTGAGATTATGGGTGAAGGGGCCTGCTTTGAAGCTTTTGGCATATTCGATTGCTTTGGCTTCGGTGCAGCAGGTGCTTCATCAGACTCAGAGTCAGCAGGAGGGTCATTGACTGCAGTCCCTTGGACTAAGATGCGGGTGATGAGGCCCTCAAGATTTGCATACGGACCGATGATATTGGGGTCTGCCTCGCGTGTGCCATCTGCCCTTGGTGCGAAGGGACCAGGGTTGAAGTCTAAGCCCAATTTCTTCTTGTTGTGCTTCGCTGACCTCTGGGAAAACTGGAAGTTGCGCTTAAACAGATTGTCGTCATGACACCAGAGTAGTGACGACGGATGTGCTTCAGCTGGCTGTGGCCCACGAACCATGCACGGGTAGAAGCCTTGGGCAATGGCTTCATCTCTGGACCTGGGCACGAGATTTTTGTATAGTACGTCTCCCCATGGTCTCTTGATGGCGCTTTTCTCAGCATACTCCTTGGTGACGAAGCGGTATTGGAACCATTGCTCCGCACAATAGCGTCGAATCCATTGGATTCGTGTCTTGCGCTGATTGTAATCCTCTTCAGGATCTGTCTTGTACAGCTCTGAGAGGTCATCGGGCAGATCTCTTGATGTTTCCCCTCGATGCTTTCTGCCACCCTTCCTTACTGGTTTTTCTGCAGCCATAAACCTTAACTTGGAAGGCTTCAAGATGTTCAAAGGCTTCAAAGGCCTTCTTTTGCTAGACCAACAGGAACTGGCTTCAGGAGAATTGATGTGATGCTGTAAGAACTCTGCAAATGAATGCAGACTATGAGAACCAAAAGATTCTCCCACGGACATGTACCAGTGACAGCATTAAGATGCGAGGGAAGGGGAAGAGGTCATATGCATTCTCAGAAGATTTTGAAGATAAATCATTTTAGAAGACATTGACCTCATCGTGCGAAGACATTCACTCATAGATAAGAAGTTGGTTCCAGATTTGTACGAACCCACAGATCAGTACAAGTGAGGAATCAAACTACTTTATGAAGTAGAAGTGAATATTCTAGGCATGTTATGAGATGCAGATTGAGAGAGATCTAACTTGTGTGAATAGAAACTTCTTATGGCAGAAAGTGACCGAACTATAGGATCAAAAGAGGCTGTAAAAAGAGGTTTTATTTACCACACTTGGAACTGCTAGACGGAGTGGGAGATGAGGCAGAGCAGTTCGATCCTCCGTGCCCTAACTTGGCGATGGAAGACACCTACGGCGACGGCGGAGAGGACGATGTCCGCGATCGGCGTGAAGACAGCGTCGGAGAGGTTGCGGCAGTGAAGCGCTTCGTCGCCGGCGTCGTCGAGAGCTAGCGGTGGCGCTAGGGTTCGTGCGAGGGAGGAAGAAGGAGATAATGACCGCAGTGAGGGTGTATTTATAGTCACAGGGGCGGCACTGCGCTATTACACAGGTGCCCCTGGCGATTCACCTCTAAACAACACATGGCCATCATGCGGAATCTGGGGGCAGTTCCACATCCCAGGCACGCCTGGATTGTCGGGTGGTCGTTCCTACTTCTCCGGATGTCTTGTGGATGAATGAGCATTGAAAATGATTTTAAAGTTTGTCTCTGTGTCTTCTGCTGACAAGGACGCAGAGAAGACATTCGACAGTTTCACTAGAATGCATATGACTTGGAGAGATAGAGTTTGAGGTAGAAAGCATAGAGAGGTTAGGGTCCGATCACATTCACTTAGTTCAAAAGATTCAAACAAGAAGACATAGCTATAAGTGAATGATGTAGAGGACAGAACACTAGTACATATATATCTATATAATCCACGTAGTGAAGATAATCATGAAGACATGTTTAGATTGAAGCCAAATCAAATGTGAAGACATTGCAAGGTAACGCCATGAGTGAAACACTTCAAAATAGAACGTTTGGTGATGGCGTTACCCACCGTATAGGAAATATTAGACCCAGACACGGCGCACAATTATCGTGGCGCTCCGAAGTCAATTTCCACATTAATGTATTCACACTTAGAATGTATGTCTTCATTGATTGAAGATATATGTTACTTCATGTGTTGCACATCTAAGTCATCAATATGCATAAGTGTTAGGATGTGTGCCTGATCACAGGACATTTGAGGATTCCAAGACATTTAGCTCACACTGTAACTTGCAAAATCTCTTCTCATCCAAGGGCTTGGTGAAGATATCTGCCAATTGCTCTTCAGTGTTGACGTGTATGATATCAATATCTTCCTTTACAACATGATCTCTGAGAAAGTGATGACGAATTTCAATGTGCTTTGTCTTCGAGTGCTGAACTGGGTTGTTGGCAATCTTGATGGCGCTTTCGTTGTCGCAGTAAAGTGGTACTTGCTTCAAATGAATGCCATAGTCCTTGAGAGTTTGCTTCATCCACAGAAGCTGAGCGCAGCAAGATCCAGCAGCAATGTATTCAGATTCAGCAGTGGAGAGGGATACACAGTTCTGCTTCTTTGAAGACCAACATACAAGTGATCGTCCCAGAAAGTGGCATGTGCCTGATGTAGACTTTCGATCAACCTTGTCACCAGCATAATCAGCATCCGAGAATCCAGCCAGATCAAACTCTGAGCCCTTTGGATACCATAACCCTAGAGTTGGGGTGTGAGCCAAATATCGAAGAATTCGCTTCACTGCTAAGTGATGCGACTCCTTTGGTGCCGCTTGAAATCGAGCACACATGCAAACACTAAGCATAATATCTGGCCTAGATGCACATAAATAAAGCAAAGAACCAATCATGGAGCGGTATACCTTTTGATCGAACTCTTTACCATTGTCGTCTGGACCCAGATGATGTTTGGATGGCATTGGTGTTGTGAAGCCTTTGCAGTCTTGCATACCGAACTTCTTCAGGCAATCTTTGAGATACTTCTCTTGAGATATGAAGATGCCATTGCGTTGTTGCCGTATCTGAAGATCGAGGAAGAACTTCAGCTCCCCCATCATAGACATCTGATATTGCTCTTGCATCATATATCTAAACTCCTCACTGTACTTCTGATTGGTGCAGCCGAAGATAATGTCATCCACATATATTTGGCACACAAACAGTTCACCATCATATGTCTTCGTGAAGAGAGTGGGATCTAGGGAGCCAGGTATGAAGCCTTTGCTCTTCAGGAAGTATTTGAGTGTGTCATACCAGGCCCGAGGGGCTTGTTTGAGGCCATACAGTGCCTTATTGAGCTTGTAAACCATGTCAGGATGTTTTGGATCTTCAAACCCATGTGGTTGTGCAACATACACCTCTTCTTCAATCTTGCCATTGAGAAAGGCACTCTTCACATCCATTTGATATAAAAGTATGTTATGATGATTTGCATAGGCCAGCAGTATACGGATGGCTTCAAGTCTGGCCACAGGAGCAAATGTTTCATCGAAGTCAATGCCTTCCACTTGAGTATATCCTTGAGCAACGAGACGAGCTTTGTTTCTGACAACTTGACCATGCTCATCTTGCTTGTTGCGGTATATCCATTTGGTGCCTATTATGTTATGTTTCCGTGGATCAGGACGCTTAACCAATTCCCATACATTGTTCAGCTCAAACTGATGAAGCTCTTCTTGCATTGCTTGAATCCATTCAAGTTCCATAAAGGCTTCTTCAACTTTCTTGGGTTCTGAAATTGAGACGAATGCGAAGTGCCCACAGAAATTTGCCAGTTGAGTTGCCCTTGAATGAGTGAGTGGACCAGGTGCATTGATGCTGTCAATTATTATATCAATCTGCACTTCATTGGCAACACGAGGATGTACAGGGCGAAGACTTTGCTCTTGCTGATCTGTGTTGTTGTTGGGAGGAATGTCTTCAGGCTGAGCATTGTCTTCATGTGGATCAGGTGCTGAGATGATAAGTTCTTCTTCAGGATGAGCTTCAGAAGGTATAATCTCTCCAGTTCCCATAAGCTTGATTGATTCACTAGCTGGAACTTCATCTAGCACATTTGGCAGTTGCTCTCTTTGTGAACCATTGGTCTCATTGAACCGCACATCCACTGTTTCAACCACTTTGTAGTGAAAGAGATTGAAGACTCTGTAGGAGTGCGAATCCTTTCCATATCCAAGCATAAAACCCTCATGTGCTTTTGGTGCAAATTTTGAGGTGTGGTGTGGGTCCTTGATCCAGCATCTTGCGCCAAATACTCTGAAGTAACTGACATTTGGCTTCTTGCCAGTTAGGAGTTCATAAGATGTCTTGTTCAGAAGCTTGTGAAGATAAACACGGTTGATTGTATGGCATGTAGTGTCAATAGCTTCAGGCCAGAATTTTCTTGGAGTCTTGTATTCATCTAGCATTGTTCTGGCCATCTCAATGAGTGTTCTATTCTTGCGTTCGACGACGCCATTCTGCTGTGGCGTGTACGGAGCTGAGAATTCATGTGTGATGCCCAAAGTGTCCAGATATGTATCAAGGCCAGTGTTCTTGAATTCAGTGCCATTGTCACTTTTGATGTGCTTTATCTTGGCGCCATAATTGTTCATAGCTCGATTGGCGAAGCGTCTGAAGACATCCTGCACTTCAGTCTTGTAAAGGATTATGTGCACCCAAGTATATCTAGAGTAATCATCAACAATGACAAAGCCATAGAGGCAAGCAATAGTGGAAAAAGTTGAGTAGTGAGTGGGACCAAAGAGATCCATGTGAAGCAGTTCGAAGGGTCGAGTAGTGGTCATGATTGTCTTCGAGGGATGTTTTGCCCTTGTCATCTTCCCTGCTTCACAGGCACCGCATAAGTGATCTTTCTTGAACTTGATGCCTTCGATGCCTATGACATGCTTCTTCTTTGCAAGGGTGTGGAGGTTCCTCATGCCAGCATGCCCAAGCCTCCGATGCCAAAGCTAGCATTCTGAAGCTTTTGCCAGAAGACATATGCAAGCTGTGGCCCTGCTGAGAAATCTACCACGTACAAATCATCTTTCCGATACCCTTAAAACACTAGAGACTTGTTAGATTCCATCAGTACCAGGCAACGATATTTTCCAAAAATTACAATCATGTTCAAATCGCAAAGCATTGAGACAGACATTAAGTTGAAGCCAAGGGATTCAACAAGCATGACTTTATCCATGTGTTGATCCTTTGAGATTGCAACTCTACCTAGACCCAATACCTTACTTTTACCAGTGTCAGCAAATGTGATGTGGCTCTTGTCGGATGGACGTAAGGTTGAGTCCATAAAAAGACTTCTTTTGCCAGTCATGTGATTTGTACACCCACTGTCAATAATCCATTCTGAAGACTCTGAAGATGCTGGTGTCGTACCCTACAGTGCAGTTAGGGGGATAGGCTTCACGAAGAGAATTGTGAAGCAAAAACATTTGACGAACCAGTGGGTTATGAAAACTTAGATCTAGGTTAGGACTAATAGGGAGAGTAGCATGCGATTCAGGTACGAAATACATAGTGATGCCATTCGGGCATTTGATCTTGCGCCCCACAAGATTTTTAAGGTCCCCAGCAATAGCGTCGGAAGATTTTGGTTTTCTGCTGGAGACCTTTCCCTGCAAAAGAGAGTTAAGCTTTCTTAACCACCCACATCTTCAAGGGTGGCTTAGAAGCAATAAGTCTAAGTGCAGCATCTGAGAATTTTGGCTTTGGAGCCCTAGCAAACAGTCTAGCAGGCGGGCAATAGTACTCATAAGAATAAGCAGAATAGTTCTTGGTCATATGAACATGACGGTTTGAAGAACCGCTCTCATATGCCTGAGTATGGTTTCCCTGCAAAACATTTGCGTTAGTGCGACTCAGGTGAGTCCTTTGTCTGTATGAAGCCTTTGGACCATATGAAGCCTTTGGTCTAAGGTTTGTCTTCTTCACGTGAGGTGTCATGAGGACATTCACAGCAAGATTCTCCAGACACGTTTTTGGAACCCAGATCTTCTGCATAGGTGGTCCATTCCTGCAGTTAGTACCAATGTACCTGGCAAATACTTCACCATTCTGATTTTTAAACAGCTTATAGTTTGCATCAAAGGATTCATCAATGACAATTGGGTTAGCACAGGTGAAGCCAGACAGATTGGATGGATCTGTTGAGGATTCCTTTGCAGCAACCCATGTGGTTTTGGGGTACTGCTCAGGTTTCCAGTAAGAGCCATCTGCATTTATTTTCCTCACGAACCCAATGGCCTCTTTCCTAGGGTTTCGGTTTAGAATCTGCTTCTTGAGGACATCACATAATGTCTGATGTCCTTTGAGACTTTTGTACATTCCTGTTTCAAGCAATGTCTTCAACCTAGCATTCTCATCAGCAATAGCCGTGGTATCCTCAGCAGAGGGGTTAGTTACCACTTCAATAGTTGAAGATATTGCAATAGCAGTAGCAGTGGAACATTCAGCAATAGAAGTAGCATTATCACGCTCAATGCATTTAAGGCATGGTGGTTCAAATCCTTCCTGACCAGAACTGATCTGTTCGGCGCGAAGTGACTCGTTTTCCTTTTGAAGATCTTCATGAGCCGCTCTCAATTTCTCAAGATCTTGCTTCCTTTGAAGATAATCATAGGAGAGCTTTTCATGAGTTGTTGAGAGAGTATCATGACGATCTTCAAGTTCCTGATACTTAACGTGAAGATTTTTTATGTCTTCAATTAAGGATTCAGATCGAGTCATTTCAGCACCCAACAGATCATCGCTTCTGTCTAACAGTTTTTGAATATGTTCCATGGCTTTCTGTTGTTCAGTTGCAATTTTAGCAAGTGTTTTGTAGCTGGGTTTTGAATCACAATCAGAATCATCGTCACTGGATGTTTGATAGTGAGTAGTGCGTGTGTTTACCTTGGCACCGCGTGCCATGAAGCAGTAGGTAGGAGTGGAGTCGTCCTTGTCATTTGCATCGGTGTTGGTGATGAAGTCATTGTCTTCGGTGTTGAAGATGGACTTGGCGACGTAAGCTGTAGCCAGACTCGCAATGCCAGAATCAGATTCCTCCTCAGACTCCACCTCTTCCTCCTCAGAAGCGGACTCCTCATCTGAATCCATTTCCTTGCCAACAAACGCACGAGCCTTGCCAGTTGAGCTCTTCTTGTGTGATGAAGACTTTGAGGAAGACTTAGAAGAAGACTTTGAGTATTTCTTCTTCTTCTTGTCGTCAGAGTCATATTCCTTGCTCTTCTTCTTCTTTCTGTTCTCATTGTCCCACTGTGGGCACTCAGAGATGAAGTGTCCAGTTTTCTTGCACTTGTGACATGTTTTCTTCTTGTAGTCATGAGCAGAAGCTTCATCATTCCTTGAGCTTGATCGTGAAGACTTTATGAAGCCTTTCTTCTTGGTGAATTTCTGGAACTTCTTCACTAGCATTGCAAGTTCCCTTCCAATGTCTTCAGGATCATCAGAACTGCTGTTAGATTCTTCTTCAGATGAGGACACATCTTTTGCCTTCAAGGCACGAGTTCGCCCATAGTTTGGACCGTAGATATCTCTTTTCTCAGAAAGCTGAAACTCATGTGTGTTGAGCCTCTCAAGTATGTCAGACGGATCGAGTGTCTTGAAGTCTGGACGTTCTTGAATCATCAGGGCTAGGATGTCAAACGAACTATCAAGTGATCTCAGCAGCGTCTTGACGATTTCATGTTTGGTGATCTCAGTGACACCGAGGGCTTGAAGCTCATTTGTGATGTCAGTGAACCGGTCAAATGTGTGCTGGACATTCTCAGTGTCATTTCGCTTGAAGCGGTTGAAGAGGTTGTGAAGAACACTGATTCTTTGATCTCTCTGAGTTGAGATGCCTTCATTAACCTTGGAGAGCCAGTACCAGACCAGCTTGGATGTCTTCAAGGCACTCACACGGCCATACTGTCCTTTGGTCAGATGACCACAGATGATATTCTTGGCAGTAGAGTCTAGTTGAGTGAACTTCTTGACATCAGCAGCAGTGACACCTTCTCCAGCCTTGGGAACGCCGTTCTCGACGACATACCATAGGTCGACGTCAATGGCTTCAAGATGCATGCGCATCTTATTCTTCCAGTAGGGATATGCAGTTCCATCGAAAACGGGGCACGCAGCAGAGACTTTAATTATCCCTGCAGTTGACATAGCTAAAACTCCAGGTGGTTAAACCGAATCACACAGAACAAGGGAGCACCTTGCTCTGATACCAATTGAAAGTGTGTCATATTGACTAGAGGGGGGGGTGAATAGGCGATTTTTATGAAAGTCTTCAAAACATGAAGGTTATGAAGACAAACAGTAGAGATATGCCTATCACTATGCAGCGGAAGTTAGATTACACTAGGCAAGCCATGGTCAAATATTCAATAGAGTGAAAGCACAATGACAAGTAGCTGCAGTGTAATAAGGATCAGGTAGGAAGAAGTTATGAAGCCAATCAAATCATACAGTTACGTTGTGAAGACAAAAGATAGAGTAAGCATGCAATGGCTTCACAAAGAGTAACAGTAAGTAAAGGGAAGTGAAGATGAAACCAGTGACATGTCGAAGACAATGATTTGTTGGACCAGTTCCAGTTGCTGTGACAACTGTACATCTGGTTAGGGCGGCTAGGTATTTAAACCAAAGGACACACAGTCCCGGACACCCAGTCCTGAACACGCAGCTCAGGACACCCAGTCCTCACCGTATTCCCCTTGAGCTGAGGTCACACAGACCTCGCCCAGTCACTCTGGTAAGTCTTCAAGGTAGACTCCCAAACCTTCACAGACTTCGTTCACCGGCAATCCACAATGTCTCTTGGATGCTCAGAACGCGACGCCTAACCATCTGGAGGATGCACAGTCCTCAAGTGTAATAAGTCTTCAGATCACTCAGACAAGAAGACTTAAGTGATGCCCAATTTACTCTGGCTCTGGGTGGTTAGGGCTTTTCTCCTCGCTAGGAATTTTCTCTCAAATGCTTCGAGGTGGGTTGCTCTCAAACGACAAAAGCCGTGCACTGAAATCTGAGCAGCCAACCGTTTATGGTTGTAGGGGGTGGACTATTTATAGCCACTGGGCTACCCGACCTGATTTGTCCAAAATGACCCTGGGTCACTAAGGAACTAACACGTGTACCAACGGTCAGATTTCAAACCCACACGGCAACTTTACTTGGGTTACAAGTAAAGCTGACTTGTCCGACTCTGGACAAGATTTGCTCTCATAGTCTTCGCTCGAAGACATAGGATTTGAATTAGGCATCACTTCAGTCATTCTGACTGGTTCTCTTGGACCCCACTTAACAGTACGGTGGTTCCTATGACTCAACACAAATGAAAAAGAACTACAAAACATCTAAGTCTTCGAGTTCCATAGGCTTCACGTGGTGTCTTCTCTTGTCATAGTCTTCAATGTGAATATCTTCATATACCACCATTCTCTTCAATGTGAATATCTTCATATACCACCATTGTCTTCAATGTCTTCGTACATTTTTAGGGGTCATCTCTGGTAGTAAAACCGAATCAATGAGGGACTTCTACCTGTGTTATCCTGCAATTCTCACAAACACATTAGTCCCTCAACTAGGTTTGTCGTCAATACTCCAAAACCAATTAGGGGTGGCACTAGATGCACTTACAGATCTAACTTTGGCTGTCTTCTATGCCCAACCTGCATGGATGAAACGGTTGAGCATCTTTTCCTGGGCTGCCCTTTTAGCCAACAATGCTGGACAAATATTGGTATGCGCGGGTCCACACAAGACAATAGATTTGAGTGGGTTGAATCAGCCAAAAACTCATGGAATAGGCCAATGTTCATTGAAATCTTCCTGCAATCGGCTTGGAGCATTTGGAAAGAAAGAAACAACAAGCACTTTAGAGGGATTACACCATCAAGAAGTTCTTGGCTGGCTAGGCTGAAAGAAGACTTAACCCTCCAAAGTTATAGGGTGGGAGAAAAGAATAAACCCTTTTTACTTTCTTTCTTAGATACCTTGCATTAAGTAGCTCCTCCCACCCTCTCTTCTATCCATTCCCCAAAGGGGAGATGGATCTATAAAAAGACTAGGTAAACTTCCTATTCTCTTATTCAATTCACAGTAGGAGCCTCTCCTACTCTTTTACTGGTCAAAAAAAGGGAACAACGTATGTTATTATGCGGTTTGACCGATAAAGATCTTCGTAGAATATGTAGGAACCAATATGAGCATCCAGATTCCGCCATTGGTTATTGACCGGAGATGAGTCTCGGTCATGTCTACATAGTTCTCGAACCCGTAGGGTCCGCACACTTAACGTTCGATGACGATTGGTATTATGAGTTATGTGATTTGATGTACTGAATGTTGTTCGGAATCCCGGATGAGATCACGGACATGACGAGGAGTCTCAAAATGGTCGAGATGTAAATATCGATATATTGGAAGGCTATATTCGGACATCGGAAAGGTTCCGAGTGATTCAGGTATTTTTTCGGAGTACCGGGAAGTTACGGGAATTCACCGGGAGAAGTAATGGGCCTTATTGGGCTTTAGTGGAGAGAAGGGAGAAGGGCCAAGAGGTGGCGCACGCCTCCCCCCTGCCCAAACCGAATTGGACAAGGGGTGGGGGAGTGGCCCCCCTTTCCTTCTCCCTCTCCCTCTCCTTCCTTCTCTCCTACTATGATTAGGAAAGAGGAGGGGAATCCTACTTGGACTGGGGAGTCCTAGTAGGATTCCCCACACCTGGCGCGCCCCCTTAGGGCCGGCCACCTCTTCCCTCCCCTCCTTTATATACGTGGCCAGGGGGTACCCCATAGACACACAAGTTGATTGTTTAGCCGTGTGCGGTGCCCCCCTCCACAGATTTCCACCTTGGTCATATCGTTGCAGTGCTTAGGCGAAGTCCTGCGTCGGTAGCTTCATCATCACCATCACCACGTTGTCGTGCTGATGAAACTCTCCCTCGACCTCAGCTGGATCTAGAGTTCGTGGGACGTCACCGAGCTGATCGTGTGCAGATCGCGGCGGTGTCGTACCTTCGGTGCTAGGATCAGTCGGATCGCGAAGACGTACGACTACATCAACCGCGTTTTCATAATGCTTCCGCTTTCGGCCTACAAGGGTACATGGACAACACTCTTCCCTCTCATTGCTATGCATCACCTAGATAGATCTTGCATGTGCATAGGAATTTTGTTGAAATTACTGCGTTCCCCAATAGTGGCATCCGAGCCGGGTCTATGCATAGATGTTATATGCACGAGTAGAACACAAAGGATTTGTGGTCATGAGTATATACATATTGCTTGCTTTCACTAGTTGATTCTTGATTCAGCGGTATTGTTGGATGAAGCGGCTCAGACCGACATTACGCGTACGCTTACGCGAGACTGGTTCTACCGACGTGCTTCACACACAGGTGGCTAGTGGGTGTCAGTTTCTCCAACTTTAGTTGAATCGGACTCAATGAACATGGTTCTTTCTGAAGATCAAAAAGCAATCACTATACTACATTGTGGTTTTGATGCGTAGGTAAGAACGGTTCTTGCTAGAAGCCTGTAGCAGCCACGTAAAACTTGCAACAACAAAGTAGAGGACGTCTAACTTGTTTTTGCAGGGCATGATGTGATGTGATATGGTCAAGACGTGATTATATAAATTGTTGTATAAGATGATCATGTTTTGTTAAAGTTATCGGCAACTGGCAGGAGCCTTATGGTTGTCTCTTTATTGCATAAGATGCAAGCGCCATATAATTGCTTTACTTTATTGCTATGTGATAGCAATAGTTGCAAAAGCAATAGTTGGCGAGATGACCATGTGATGAGACATTGATAAAGATCGAGATGATGGAATCATGGTGTCATGCCGGTAATGATGGAGATCATGACGGTACTTTGGAGATGGAGATCAAAGGCACAAGATGATGATGGCCATATCATGTCACATATTTTGATTGCATGTGATGTTTATCTTTTATGCATATTATTTTGCTTAGTACGACGGTAGCATTATGAGATGGTCCCTTACTAAAATTTCAAGGTATAAGTGTTCTCCCTGAGTATGCACCATTGCGACAGTTCTTCGTGCTAAGACACCACGTGATGATCGGGTGTGATAAGCTCTACGTTCACATAAAACGGGTGCAAGCCAGTTTTGCACATGCAGAATACTCAGGTTAAACTTGACAAGCCTAGCATATGCAGATATGGCCTCAGAACACTGAGACCGAAAGGTCGAGCATGAATCATATAGTAGATATAATCAACATAGTGATGTTCACCATTGAAAACTACTCCATCTCACGTGATGATCGGACATGGTTTAGTTGATATGGATCACATGATCACTTAGATGATTAAAGGGATGTCTATCTAAGTGGGAGTTCTTAAGTAATATGATTAATTGAACTTAAATTTATCATGAACTTAGTCCTGATAGTATTTTCATATCTATGTTGTAGATCAATTGCTCGCGTATAGCTTCCCCGTTTTATTTTTGATATGTTCATAGAGACAAATAAGTTGAAAGATGATAGTAGCAATGATGCGGACTAGGTATGTGATCTGAGGATTATCCTCATTGCTGCATAGAAGAATTATGTTCTTGATGCACCGCTAGGTGACGGACCTATTGCAGGAGCAGATACAGACGTTATGAACGTTTGGCAAAGCTCGGTATGATGACTACTTGATAGTTTAGTGCACCATGCTTTACGGCTTAGAACCGGGACTTCAAAAATGTTTTGAACGCCATGGAACATATAAGATGTTCCAAGAGCTGAAATTTGTATTTCAGACTCATACCGGAGTCGAGAGGTATGAGACCTCTGACAAATACGTCTAAGCACTACAATCGCTTGAATCAAGTGGGAGTTAATCTTCCAGATAAGATAGTGATTGATACAGTTCTCTAGTCACTATCACCAAGTTACTGGAACTTCGTGATGAACTATAATATGCAAGGGATGCCGAAAACGATTCCAGAGCTCTTCGCGATGCTGAAATCAGCAAAGGTAGAAATCAAGAAAAGCATCAAGGGTTGATGGTTGACAAGACCACTAATTTCAAGTAAAACGGCAAGGGAAAGAAAGGGAACTTCAAGAAGAATGGCAAGCAAGTTGCCACTCCCATGAAGAAGCCCAAAACTAGACCCAAGCCTGAAACTGAGTGCTTCTACTTCAAAGGAAATGGTCACTGGAAGTGGAACTTCCCTAGATACTTGGCGGATAAGAAGGATGGCAGAGTGAATAAAGGTATATTTGATATACATGTTATTGATGTGTACTTTACTGGTGTTTATAGCAACCCCCTCGGTATTTGATACTAGTTCAGTTGCTAAGAGTAGTAACTCGAAACAGGAGTTGCAAAATAAACAGAGACTAGTTAAGGGCGAAGTGGTGATGTGTGTTGGAAGTGATTCCAAGGTTGATAAGATCACCATCGCACACTCCCTTTACCTTCGGGGTTAATGTTGAACCTGGAATAAATGTTATTTGGTGTTTGCGTAGAGCATAATATGATTGGATCATGTTTATTTGTAGCGACTCGACCCGAATGGATCAAGTCTACTGTGCTCCGGTGTCATCCCTGGATCAGTAATGCTGACACCACACAGTACATCGAAGGATTTATAGCAGAGTGGCAATCACACACTTATTACATCGATGTCTCCGAAGAGAACTTATTACAATAATATGGCTTAAGGCCATCTAATATCGATAACAGCGGAAGACTTGGAAGGTAAATGGGTCCATCAACTCCAACGACATCAATGAGTATAGAACCACGACCTAAAAGCACCTTAATCGTCGTCTGAAAAGTATGCAACATTAACGTTGCAGCCCGAAAACGGGTCAGCACATGGAATATGCTGGCAAGGTAACACATAGAGAGTAATGGAATGAAACAGCTATACTATATGCATATTTGGCTGGTGGAAAGCTCTATGGTTACTGTTTTGCGTAAAGCCAGTTTTTCCCTACTGCAAAGGAATAAATTTATTTAACTATCATGGTGGTTGTTAAACATTGAGAATAGTTGACAGCATTCTCAATCCCAATTAAAAGTACAATTAAACCCAACAAGATTAATTAGAAGTAACATGTTGAGATTCACATGATATTCAAATACTAGATACTCAAGATTTGTCCATAACCGGGGACACGGCTAATCATGATTAGTTTATTACACTCTGCAGAAGTTTGCGCACTTTTCCCCACAAGACTCGATCGCCTCCATTGGATTTCTCGCACTACATGGTGTTTGAGAAACGGATGACCGAGACATAGTCTTTCAGAAGCGCTAGCACCTTACGATGGAGTAGACCGTACCACCTACATCCCCTACATCTGCTAGTCTACCCCTATAAGAGTTCGCACGACTTAGTCAACTATGCCAGAGCCCATATTGGCTTGTGGCTGCACACGTAAGTATTTAGTATGAAAGATCTTATGATCCCTTTGAGCCTGGGTGGCGGTCCAAAATAAAACAGGCAAGTCCTGATAGACATCAGGTGCCTCAATCTACCCAGATGTGTGTTTAAGTTGCCACCTTAGATAAACCATTAAAATTATCAATCTCACATCTGTCATGGATATCACTCACCTAATCCACGTCTACTAGCATAGCATGGCATAATAAGCAAACGTAGAAGTAACTCCCAAAGGTTTCATAATAAACAGGTAATAGGTACTACCTCATCTACTTCCCATCCCACAATTTAATTAGATCCTAATCATGCAATGTGTGAGGATGGATCTAATGCAATAAAACTGGGTTGTAGAAAAGGTATGATCAAAGTGTTACTTGCCTTGCTGATGATCCGCGAGTCCTAGAGATTCGAAGTAACAGGCGGCGCAATCCGGGTAATCTATCGCAGACAAACAACAAGCATACAATAAGTACTCATCTAATGCACAGGTAAAACTCGAACAAGAGATCGAACCAGAAAGTTCAACTTAAGAACTCCGGTTGCAAAGAAAGAAAGAACCGAACAAAGAAACCGAAAAAAACGGCGGAAGAAAACAACTCGCTTCTAGCAAGTTGAAACTAGGACAAATTTTACCGTAGCAAAAACTAGTTTAAGTTGATTAGTCGGAACGGCGGTTTTGAAACGAAACTCCGGGCGCTTGAATCACCTGATTCCGATAAACGAGCGAGAAGATAGACTAGAAAGAAGATCGCATCTGAGATCACGATCGCGGAATAAATCCGACGAAAAGAAAAAGAAGAACGGTTAAACGAACGGACGTTCGTTAACCTAGAAGAATCCAGTGATCACGTTCGTTAGGACGAACGGTCCGGCGAATGGTCTCTAGGCAACTAAATGGGAAAAGAAAACGAATCCGATCTAGGGTTTCGAGAAAAGAAAACCAAACGAAAAACCGATCTAGAAAACCGGAACGGTTTAGAGAAGAAACGGAACGATTTAGAAGAAAACCGATCCGAGGAAAAGAAAGAGAGACGCAGCACGGTACCTCGGCAAGGTCTCCGGCGAGGGCTTCGGCGAACGGCGGCGTTGGGCGGCGGCTAAGGGTGGCGGCGGCGGTGGCAAGGGGCGGCGCGGTGCGGCGTAGGGACGGCGGCATGGGCAAGGGGCGGCGGCGGCGGGTGACGTAGGGTGCGGCGCGGGGTGAGGGCGCGGTGGTGGCTTGGGGCTTGGGGTTTTGGTGTGGGATTTAGAGGGGGGGTGAGTATTTATATTGGGGAGGAGAGGGATTACTTGGGGTAGGGGACAAGGAATAAGAGTAGGAGAAGGAGAGAAAGAAAGAGAGGAAAGAAAAAAAACAAAATGGAGTCCATCTAGGACTCCTGCCTAGAGGGCGGCGGCGGCGGCCTCCCTGGGCGCGCGCGCGGCGCTGGCGCGGCGGCCGGCCTGCTGGCCTGCGGCTGGGCCTTGGCCCAGGCGCGCGGGATTTTTTTTTAAATCGGTTACGCGCGCAGAAAAAAACAGAAAAGAGATTTAAACAAAGTCCAAAATTGCTAAAGTAAATTTTCCCCGACTCCTAAAAATGAGTCGAACAAAATGAACTTTTCTCCGGGCCTAAAATGCAAATTTTGAAAACGTGCATTTTTCCCTATCCAAATAAAAGGCAAATGAAACTCCAAAAAATCCAATGATCCTCTTTTCGAAATTTGAGAAAACTCAAATATGAAAATGACGAAATCTCCAACTCTCTCCGAGGGTCCTTGAGTTGCGTGAAATTTCTAGGATCGGCAAAATGCAAGAAAATATGATATGCATGATGATCTAGTGTATAACATTCCAAATTGAAAATTTGGGATGTTACAAACCTACCCCCCTTAAGATGAATCTCGCCCTCGAGATTCGGGTTGGCTAGAAAATAGGTGAGGGTGGTCCTTGAGCAAATCTTCTTCTCTCTCCCAGGTGGCTTCATCTTCTGAGTGATGGTTCCACTGAACTTTGCAAAACTTGATAACCTTGCTGCGTGTAACTCTGCTGGCAAAATCGAGAATCTTGACTGGTTTCTCTTTGTACGTTAAGTCGTCTTTCAACTGAATTGCTTCCAGTGGCACTGTATCTCTTAACGGTACTTCTGCCATCTCGGCGTGACATTTCTTCAGCTGAGAAACATGGAATACATCATGTACTCCTGACAGTTCCTCTGGTAATTCCAACTTATACGCGACTTCTCCCATACGTTGCAAGATCTTATATGGTCCAACGAAACGCGGTGCTAATTTTCCCTTAACTCCAAAGCGCTTAACTCCTCGAAGTGGGGATACTCGGAGATACACTCTGTCTCCGGTTTTGTAAACTGTCTCCTTGCGTTTAGAATCTGCGTAGCTCTTCTGCCTGGACTGGGCTACCTTGAGCCTATCGCGTATCAACTTAACTTTCCGTTCAGACTCCTTAATCAAATCTGGTCCAAAGAACTGACGGTCTCCAACTTCGTCCCATGACAACGGTGTCCTGCACCTCCTTCCGTATAAAGCTTCGAAATGTGCCATCTTCAAACTGGTTTGGTAACTGTTATTATAAGAAAACTCCGCATACGGCAAATTATCATCCCAACTAGATCCATAATCTAGTGCACAAGCTCTCAGCATATCTTCCAAAATCTGATTGACTCTCTTGGTCTGTCCATCTGTCTGCGGATGAAAAGCGGTGCTGAACTCTAGCCTGGTTCCCAAAGTTTCATGCAACTGATTCCAAAACTTTGAGGTAAATTGGGTTCCTCTATCCGATACAATACTCCTCGGAACTCCATGCAAACAAATGATCCTAGTCATGTATATCTTTGCCAACTTAGCACTGGTGTAAGTGGTCTTAACTGGAACGAAATGTGCTACCTTCGTCAAACGATCAACTACTACCCATATCGAGTCATAACCTGCCTTCATCCTGGGTAGTCCTGTGATAAAATCCATGCCTATCTTATCTCACTTCCATTCGGGTATCGGCAATGGTTGCAACAATCCGGCTGGCTTCTGATGCTCTGCCTTTACTCTATGACATACGTCACAAACTGCTACATATGCTGCAATATCCTTCTTCATTCCGGTCCACCAGAATGTCTCCTTCAAATCCAAATACATCTTGGTATTTCCTGGGTGAATCGAATATGGTGAATCATGTGCCTCTTGCAGAATCAATTTCCTGATCTCCGGGTCATTTGGCACATAAACACGGTCCTCAAACCATAGGGTGTCGTGCTCATCCTCACGAAATCCCTTTGCTTTTCCTTCGCTCATTTTCTTCTTTATAGAAGCAATCTCCTTGTCAGATTTCTGAGCCTCTCTGATTTTATCCATCAATGTTAACTGAATCTCCAATGATGCCACATAGCCTTTCGGAACTATCTCTAAACTTAGTTCACGAAGGTTTTCTGCTAACTCCTTGGGTATTTCTCCCATCATCAACGTATTGACATGGCTCTTACGGCTCAAAGCGTCAGCTACTACATTAGCTTTTCCGGGATGGTAATGCAATCTCATATCATAATCCTTGATGAGCTCCAACCATCTCCTTTGTCTGAGATTCAACTCCTTCTGCGTGAAAATGTACTTCAAACTCTTGTGATCCGTGTACATCTCGCAATGATTTCCAATGAGGAAATGTCTCCATGTCTTCAATGCATGCACTACGGCTGCTAACTCCAAATCATGCGTGGCATAATTCAACTCATGAGGCTTCAGTTGTCGTGAAGCATACGAAACAACTCTCCCTTCCTGCATAAGCACTGCTCCAAGTCCTCGACGTGAAGCGTCGCAATACGCCTCATAATCCTTGGTCTGATCTGGCAAAATCAATACCGGTGAGGTAACCAATCGTTTCTTCAACTCCTGGAAACTAGCCTCACACTCCTCAGTCCAACTGAACTTGGTATCCTTCTTCAACAACTCCGTCATAGGCTTTGCAATCTTTGAAAAGTTCACAATGAATCTCCGGTAGTATCCTGCGAGTCCAAGAAAACTCCGGATCTCTCCAACTGTCGTTGCTGCTTCCCATTCGGTTACGGTCTCAACCTTTGCGGGGTCAACTGCTATCCCTTCTCCGGATATAACGTGTCCGAGGAATCCAACTTCCTTCAACCAAAACTCACATTTGCTAAACTTGGCATATAACTGATGTTCCCTTAGCTTCTCCAATACCAAACGCAAATGTTCCTTATGCTCTTCTTCATTCTTCGAATAAACCAGGATATCATCAATGAACACTATGACGAACTTATCCAAAAACTCCATAAATACCTTGTTCATCAGGTTCATAAAATAGGCAGGCGCATTAGTCAATCCAAATGACATAACGGTATACTCATACAATCCATATCTCGTGGTGAATGCTGTCTTAGGTATGTCCTGCTCTCGAATCTTCAGCTGGTGGTACCCTGATTGCAAATCGATCTTGGAAAACACTTTAGCTCCTTGCAAATGATCAAACAGATCATTTATCATTGGCAGTGGATACTTGTTCTTGATGGTTACTTCATTCAATCCTCGATAATCAACAACCATCCTTAATGATCCATCCTTCTTCTCCACTAGAAGTACGGGTGATCCCCAAGGCGAAGAACTTGGGCGAATGTAACCTTTCTCCAATAACTCCTTAATCTGATTCTTAATTTCTACCAAATCCTTTGCTGGCATCCGGTATGGTCTCTTTGATATTGGGCCTGTGCCTGGCAATAACTCAATCAAGAACTCAATGTCTCTATCCGGTGGCATGCCTGGCAACTCTTCTGGAAATACATCAGGAAAATCCTTTACCACTGGTACTTCTTCCTGCACCACTCCTGATAAAGAATTCACTTGATTCTTATTTGATCCATGTCGCGATACATACTTGATCCGTCTTCCTTCTGGTGTGGTAAGAAAAATTGACTTACTAGCGCATTCAATATTCCCTTCATACTTTGATAACCAATCCATGCCTAATATCACATCCAATCCTTGAGATTCCAGTACTATTAGGTCTGAGGGAAAAACATAGTTACCAATCCTTAATGGTAAATCTGGGGTCACGTCTCGGAGGCACTTGAGGGTTTAGAAAAGATGAGATATAAGAATAGAGTGAGGTCTAAAGAGAAAACACTACCCCAATGCACATGAGCAAATTCACACAAAATCACTTCATTCAATCAAACAAGGGCTTACAATCGATCTAGCTATCACAAAAAGTGCTCGAACTATAGTGTTTACATGGGGGGAATACTACTAATATTTGGTGGTCATCTAGAAATTTGAACCGGTGGAAGACTCCATGATGTCCGCTCCAGCTTCGTCTTCAAAGTCGGGTTCACTTGGATCCGAATCGGTGTTGTCGATGATGATGTAGTTATCCGGACATGCGACATACATGTCTTCCTTCTTGGATGCTAACTCCCTCTTGAGTTCTTCAATCTCCTGCTTAAGATCGACGTTGTGCCTTGCTAGAGCTACGATCTCGTCCATGTAGTCCTTGCGTGTAGCCTTTAGTTCTCCTTCTAGCTCGATGATCCTTGTCTTCGCATTCTTCAACTCCATCATATCATTGCACATCTAGTTCTCGTGGCGTCGAATGTGCTGGTTTAACTCCTGGATGAATGCTGCAATGGATCTATCCTTCTTGGTGGTGACTAACTCCCATTGTTCATCTTGGCGTCCGCAAATCTGGTAGATAGTGTCCTTGAGGTCCTCTTGATAAACTTCTCCAATGCGTCCTATGGTGATATGGGCTGCCATGCTCTTCCCTAGACTCCAAGTTGGTGCATTGAAAACACTATCTATGGGCTTCGTGATTGGCGCGAATGTCCTTCCCGGAACGTGAGCTTGAATCTTCCAACGCTCCTCTTTAGGCAAAGTGGCGTTGAAAGTTCCCGTGAAGCTTGGTAATCCAATGTTTAGATACTTGGTGACTTCCTTCAGGTGAAATCCAAAAGGTGTGCCTTCATCCGGTTGAGCATACTTAATCTTCGCGTCCTTCATCCTAAAGAGTAGAAAAGATGAGGAGTTAGAAAATGAGGAGAGAATAGTGATCTATGGCTTTAACTTAGTGGTCGTGTCCTACAGTCAGCGTGTGCTCTGATACCATCTCTGTAGCGACCAGACCCGAATGGATCAAGTCTACTGTGCTCCGGTGTCATCCCTGGATCAGTAATGCTGACACCACACAGTACATCAAAGGATTTATAGCAGAGTGGCAATCACACACTTATTACATCGATGTCTCCGAAGAGAACTTATTACAATAATATGGCTTAAGGCCATCTAATATCGATAACAGCGGAAGACTTGGAAGGTAAATGGGTCCATCAACTCCAACGGCATCACTGAGTATAGAACCACCACCTAAAAGCACCTTAATCGTCGTCTGAAAAGTCTACAACATTAACGTTGCAGCCCAAAAACGGGTCAGCACATGGAATATGCTGGCAAGGTAACACATAGAGAGTAATGGAATGAAACAGCTATACTATATGCATATTTGGCTCGTGGAAAGCTCTATGGTTACTGTTTTGCGTAAAGCCAGTTTTTCCCTACTACAAAGGAATAAATTTATTTAACTATCGTGGTGGTTGTTAAACATTGAGAATGGTTGACAGCATTCTCAATCCCAATTAAAAGTACAATTAAACCCAACAAGATTAATTAAAAGTAACATGTTGAGATTCACATGATATTCAAATACTAGATACTCAAGATTTGTCCATAACCGGGGACATGGCTAATCATGATTAGTTTATTACACTCTGTAGATGTTTGCGCACTTTTCCCCACAAGACTCGATCGCCTCCGTTGGATTTCTCGCACTACATGGTGTTTGAGAAACGGATGACCGAGACATAGTCTTTCAGAAGCGCTAGCACCTTACGATGGAGTAGACCGTACCACCTACATCCCCTACATCTGCTAGTCTACCCCTATAAGAGTTCGCACGACTTAGTCAACTATGCCAGAGCTCATATTGGCTTGTGGCTGCACACGTAAGTATTTAGTATGAAAGATCTTATGATCCCTTTGAGCCTGGGTGGCGGTCCAAAATAAAACAGGAAAGTCCTGATAGACATCAGATACCTCAATCCACCCAGATGTGTGTTTAAGTTGCCACCTTAGATAAACCATTAAAATTATCAATCTCACATCTGTCATGGATATCGCTCACCCAATCCACGTCTACTAGCATAGCATGGCATAATAAGCAAACGTAGAAGTAACTCCCAAAGGTTTCATAATAAACAGGTAATAGGTACTACCTCATCTACTTCCCATCCCACAATTTAATTAGATCCTAATCATGCAATGTGTGAGGATGGATCTAATGCAGTAAAACTGGGTTGTAGAAAAGGTATGATCAAAGTGTTACTTGCCTTGCTGATGATTCGCGAGTCCTAGAGATTCGAAGTAACAGGCGGCGCAATCCGGGTAATCTATCATAGACAAACAACAAGCATACAATAAGTACTCATCTAATGCACAGGTAAAACTCGAACAAGAGATCGAACCAGAAAGTTCAACTTAAGAACTCCGGTTGCAAAGAAAGAAAGAATCGAACAAAGAAACCGAAACAAACGGCGGAAGAAAACAACTCGGTTCTAGCAAGTTGAAACTAGGTCAAATTTTACCGTAGCAAAAACTGGTTTAAGTTGATTAGTCGGAACGGCAGTTTCGAAACGAAACTCCGGGCGCTTGAATCACCTGATTCCGATAAACGAGCGAGAAGATAGACTAGAAAGAAGATCGGATCTGAGATCGCGATCGCGGAATAAATCCGACGAAAAGAAAAAGAAGAACGGTTAAACGAACGAACGTTCGTTAACCTAGAAGAATCTAGTGATCACGTTCGTTAGGACGAACGGTCCGGCGAACGGTCTCTAGGCAACTAAATCGGAAAAGAAAACGAATCCGATCTAGGGTTTCGAGAAAAGAAAACCGAACGAAAAACCGATCTAGAAAACCGGAACGGTTTAGAGAAGAAACGGAACGATTTAGAAGAAAACCGATCCGAGGAAAAGAAAGAGAGACGCGGCGCGGTACCTCGGCGAGGTCTCCGGCGAGGGCTCCGGCGAACGGCGGCGTTGGGCGGCGGCTAAGGGCGGCGGCGGCGGTGGCAAGGGGCGGCGCGGCGCGGCGTAGGGGCGGCGGCATGGGCAAGGGGCGGCGGCGGCGAGTGACGCAGGGCGCGGCGCGGGGTGAGGGCGCGGTGGTGGCTTGGGGCTTGGGGTTTTGGTGTGGGATTTAGAGGGGGTGAGTATTTATATTGGGGAGGAGAGGGATTACTTGGGGTAGGGGACAAGGAATAAGAGTAGGAGAAGGAAAGAAAGAAAGAGAGGAAAGAAAAAAACCGAAACGGAGTCCATCTTGGACTCCTGCCTAGAGGGCGGCGGCGGCGGCCTCCCTGGGCGCGTGCGCGTGGCGCTGGCGCGGCGGCCGGCCTGCTGGCCTGCGGCTGGGCCTTGGCCCAGGCGCGCGGGATTTTTTTTTAAATCGGTTACGCGCGCAGAAAAAAAACAGAAAAGAGATCTAAACGAACTCCAAATTTGCTAAAGTAAATTTTCCCCGACTCCTAAAAATGAGTCGAACAAAATGAACTTTTCTCCGGGCCTAAAATGCAAATTTTGAAAACGCGCATTTTTCCCTATCCAAATAAAAGGCAAATGAAACTCCGACAAATCCAATGATCCTCTTTTCGAAATTTAAGAAAACTCAAATATGAAAATGACGAAATCTCCAACTCTCTCCGAGGGTCCTTGAGTTGCGTGAAATTTCTAGGATCGGCAAAATGCAAGAAAATATGATATGCATGATGATCTAGTGTATAACATTCCAAATTGAAAATTTGGGATGTTACATTATTGCAATACGATTATTCATTTAAGTCAAAGAATAATTGTTATTTTGTTTATATGAATAAAACCTTATGTGGTCGTACACCCAAGGTGAATGGTTATTGAATCTCGATCATAGTGACACACATATTCATAATATTGAAGCCAAAAGATGCAAAGTTAATAATGATAGTGCAACTTATTTGTGGCACTTCCGTTTAGGTCATATTGGTGTAAAGCGCATGAAGAAACTCCATGCTGATGGGCTTTTGGAATCACTTGATTATGAATCACTTGATGCTTGCGAACCATGCCTCATGGGCAAGATGACTAAGAATCTGTTCTCCAGAACAATGGAGCGAGCAACTGACTTATTGGAAATAATACATATTGATGTATGCGGTCCGATGAGTGTTGAGGCTCGAGGAGGGTATCGTTATTTTCTGACCTTCACAGATGATTTAAGAAGATATGGGTAAATCTACTTAATGAAACATAAGTCTGAAACATTTGAAAGGTTCAAATAATTTCATAGTCAAGTTGAGAATCATCGTAACAAGAAAATAAAGTTTCTACGATCTGATCGCAGAGGCAAATATTTGAGTTACGAGTTTGGTCTTCATTTGAAACGATGTGGAATAGTTTCGCAACTCATGCCACCTGGAACACCACAGTGTAATGGTGTGTCCGAACATCGTGACCGTACTTTATTAGATATGGTGCGATCTATGATGTCTCTTACCGATTTACCACTATCGTTTGGGGTTATGTGTTGGGGAACGTAGTAATTTCAAAAATTTCCTATGCACACGCAAGATTATGGTGATGCATAGCAACGAGAGGGGAGAGTGTTGTCTATGTACCCTCGTAGACCGTTGCGGAAGCGTTATATCAACGCGGTTGATGTAGTCGTACGTCTTCACGATCTGACCGATCCAAGTACCGAAAGCACGGCACCTACGAGTTCTGCACACGTTCGTCTCGGTGACGTCCTCACCTTCTCGATTCAGCAAGAGGGGCGAAGTAGTAGATGAGTTCCGGCAGCACGACAGCGTGGTGACGGTGTTGGTGAAGAACAATCTCCGTAGGGCTTCGCCTAAGCACTATGAAAACTAGGACGGAGGATAAACTAGAGGGGATGGGGTTGCCGGCACACATCTTGGTGTTTCTTGATATGTCTTGGGTGCTAGCCCTACCCCTCTATTTATATGTTGAGCCTTGGGGTCGAAACTTGGAGTAAAAGCCTCCACAAAGTCGGTTTCACCTGAAAGGCAAGAGTCCTTCTCGGACTCCAGGGCCAGACGCCAGGGTTCCCGGCGTCTGGACCCAGACGCCAGGGACCCTGGTGTCTGGCCCCTGGACTCCGCAAAACTTCCTTTTGCGCTTTCCAAAAATCTTGTGGGCTTTCCCCTTTGGCCCAAATAAAGTGTTCTCGTACCCAAACATTTCGGGAAACATCCAGAACCCCTTCTGGTGAATTCCGGAACCCTTCCGGTGACCAAACACTATTATCCCATATATCAAACTTTATCTCCGGACCATTCCGGAGTTCCTCGTCATGTCCGTGATCTCATCCCAGACTCCGAACAACATTCGGTCACCAACATACATAACTCATATAGTACTATATCGTCAACGAACGTTAAGCGTGCGGACCCTACGGGTTCGAGAACTATGTAGACATGACCGAGACACCTCTCTGGTCAATAACCAATAGCGGGACCTGGATGCCCATATTGGCTCCTACATATTCTACGAAGATCTTTATCGGTCAGACCGCATAACAACATACGTTGTTCCCTTTGTCATTGGTATGTTACTTGCCCGATTCGATCGTCGGTATCTCAATACCTAGTTCAATCTCGTTACCGGCAAGTCTCTTTACTCGTTCCGTAATACATCATCCCGCAACTAACTCATTAGTTGCAATGCTTGCAAGGCTTACAGTGATGTGCATTACGAGTGGGCCCAGAGATACCTCTCCGACAATCAGAGTGACAAATCCTAATCTCAAAATACGCCAACCCAACAAGTACCTTTGGAGACACCTGTAGAGCACCTTTATAATCACCCAGTTATGTTGTGATGTTTGGTGGCACACAAAGTGTTCCTCTGGTAAACGGGAATTGCATAATCTCATAGTCATAGGAACATGCATAAGTCATGAAGAAAGCAATAGCAACAAACTAAACGATCAAGTGCTAAGCTAACGGAATGGGTCAAGTCAATCACATCATTCTCCTAATGATGTGATCTCGTTAATCAAATGACAACTCATGTCTATGGTTAGGAAACTTAACCATCTTTGATCAATGAGCTAGTCAAGTAGAGGCATACTAGTGGCACTCTGTTTGTCTATGTATTCACACATGTATTATGTTTCCGGTTAATACAATTCTAGCATGAATAATAAACATTTATCATGAAATAAGGAAATAAATAATAATTTATTATTGCCTCTAGGGCATATTTCCTTCAGTCTCCCACTTGCACTAGAGTCAATAATCTAGATTACACAGTAATGATTCTAACACTCATGGAGCCTTGGTGTTGATCATGTTTTTCTCGTGGAAGAGGCTTAGTCAACGGGTCTGCAACATTCAGATCCGTATGTATCTTGCAAATTTCTATGTCTCCCGACTGGACTAAATCCCGGATGGAATTGAAGCGTCTCTTGATGTGCTTGGTTCTCTTGTGAAATCTGGATTCCTTCTCCAAGGCAATTGCACCAGTATTGTCACAAAAGATTTTCATTGAACCCGATGCACTAGGTATGACACATAGATCGGATATGAACTCCTTCATCCAGACTCCTTCATTTGCTACTTCCGGAGCAGCTATGTACTCCGCTTCACACGTAAATCCAGCCACGATGCTTTGTTTAGAACTGCACCAACTGACAGCTCCACCGTTTAATATAAACACGTATCCAGTTTGCGATTTAGAATCGTCCAGATCAGTGTCAAAGCTTGCGTCAACGTAACCATTTACGATGAGCTCTTTGTCACCTCCATAAACGAGAAACATATCCTTAGTCATTTTCAGGTATTTCAGGATGTTCTTGACTGCTATCCAGTGATCCACTCCTGGATTACTTTAGTACCTCCCTGCTAGACTTATAGCAAGGCACACATCAGGTCTGGTACACAGCATTGCATACATGATAGAGCCTATGGCTGAAGCATAGGGAACATCTTTCATCTTCTCTCTATCTTCTGCAGTGGTCGGGCATTGAGTATTACTCAACTTCACACCTTGTAACACAGGCAAGAACCCTTTCTTTGCTTGATCCATTTTGAACTTTTTCAAAAAAAATTAAGATATGTGCTTTGTGAAAGTCCAATTAAGCGTCTTGATCTATCTCTATAGATCTTTACGCCCAATATGTAAGCAGCTTCACCGAGGTCTTTCATAGAAAAACTTTTATTCAAGTATCCCTTTATGCTATCCAGAAATTCTATATCATTTCCAATCAGCAATATGTCATCCACATATAATATCAGAAATGCTACAGAGCTCCCACTCACTTTCTTGTAAATACAGGCTTCTCCAAAAGTCTGTATAAAACCAAATGCTTTGATCACACTATCAAAGTGTTTATTCCAACTCCGAGAGGCTTGCACCAGTCCATAAATGGATCGCTGGAGCTTGCACACTTTGTTAGCTCCCTTTGGATCGACAAAACCTTCTGGTTGCATCATATACAACTCTTCTTCCAGAAATCCATTCAGGAATGCAGTTTTGACATCCATTTGCCAAATTTCATAATCATAAAATGCGGCAATTGCTAACATGATTCGGACAGACTTAAGCATCGCTACGGGTGAGAAGGTCTCATTGTAGTCAATCCCTTGAACTTGTCGAAAACCTTTTGCAACAAGTCGGGCTTTATAGACAGTAACATTACCGTCAGCGTCAGTCTTCTTCTTGAAGATCCATTTATTCTCAATTGCTTGCCGATCAACGAGAAAGTCAACCAAAGTCCACACTTTGTTCTCATACATGGATCCCATCTCAGATTTCATGGCCTCAAGCCATTTTGTGGAATTTGGGCTCACCATCGCTTCTTCATAGTTCGTAGGTTCGTCATGGTCTAGTAACATAACTTCCAGCACAGGATTACTGTACCACTCTGGTGCGGATCTTACTCTGGTTGACCTACGAGGTTCGGTAACAACTTGATCTAAAGTTTCATGATCATCATCATTAACTTCCTCACTAATTGGTGTAGGTGTCGCAGAAACCGTTTTATGTGATGAACTACTTTCCAATAAGGGAGCAGGTACAGTTACCTCATCAAGTTTTACTTTCCTCCCACTCACTTCTTTCGAGAGAAACTCCTTCTCTAGAAAAACTCCGAATTTAGCAACAAAAGTCTTGCCTTCGGATCTGTGATAGAAGGTGTACCCAACAGTCTCCTTTGGGTATCCTATCAAGACACATTTTTCCAATTTGGGTTCGAGCTTATCAGGTTGAAACTTTTTCACATAAGCATCACAGCCCCAAACTTTCAGAAATGACAACTTTGGTTTCTTACCAAACCATAGTTCATAAGGCGTCGTCTCAATGGATTTCGATGGTGCCCTATTTAAGGTGAATGCGGCCGTCTCTAAAGCATATCCCCAAAATGATAGCGGTAAATCAGTAAGAGACATCATAGATCGCACCATATCTAGTAAAGTATGATTACGACGTTCGGACACACCATTATGCTGTGGTGTTCCGGGTGGCGTGAGTTGCGAAACTATTCCGCATTGTTTCAAATGAAGACCAAACTCATAACTCAAATATTCTCCTCCACAATCAGATCGTAGATACTTTGTTTTCTTGTACGATGATTTTCAACTTCACTCTAAAATTCTTTGAACTTTTCAAATGTTTCAGACCTATGTTTTATTAAGTAGATATACTCATATCTGCTTAAATCATCTGTGAAGGTGAGAAAATAACGATATCCGCCACGAGCCTCAACATTCATTGGACCACATACATCTGTATGTATGATCTCCAACAAATCTGTTGCTCTCTCCATAGTTCCGGAGAACGGCGTTTTAGTCATCTTGCCCATGAGGCATGGTTCGCAAGTACCAAGTGATTCATAATCAAGTGGTTCCAAAAGTCCATCAGTATGGAGTTTCTTCATGCGCTTTACTCCGATATGACCTAAACGGTAGTGCCACAAATAAGTTGCACTATCATTATCAACTCTGCATCTTTTGGCTTCAATATTATGAATATGCGTATCACCACTATCGAGATTTAGCAAAAATAGACCACTCTTCAAGGGTGCATGACCATAGAAGATATTACTCATATAAATAGAACAACCATTATTCTCTGATTTAAATGAATAACCGGCTCGCATCAAACAAGATCCAGATATAATGTTCATGCTCAATGCTGGCACCAAATAACAATTATTTAGGTCTAATACTAATACCGAAGGTAGATGTAGAGGTAGCTTGCCAACCGCGATCACATCGACTTTGGAACCATTTCCCACGTGCATCGTCACCTCGTCCTTAGCTAATCTTCGCTTAATCCGTAGCCCATGTTTCGATTTGCAAATGTTAGCAACAGAACCAGTATCAAATAACCAGGTGCTACTGCGAGCATTAGTAAGGTACACATCAATAACATGTATATCACATATACCTTTGTTCACTTTGCCATCCTTCTTATCCGCCAAATACTTGGGGCAGTTCCGCTTCCAGTGACCAGTCTGCTTGTAGTAGAAGCACTCAGTCTCAGGCTTAGGTCCATACTTGGGTTTCTTCTCCTGAGCAGCAACTTGGTTGCTATTCTTCTTGAAGTTCCCCTTCTTCTTCCCTTTGCCCTTTTTCTTTAAACTAGTGGTCTTATTAACCATCAACACTTGATGCTCCTTCTTGATTTCTACCTCCGTGGCCTTTAGCATCGCGAAGAGCTCGGGAATAGTCTTATCCATCCCTTGCATGTTATAGTTCATCATGAAGCTCTTGTAGCTTGGTGGCAGTGATTGAAGAACTCTGTCAATGACACTATCAACAGGAAGATTAACTCCCAGTTGAGTCAAGTGATTATGATACCCAGACATTTTGAGTATATGTTCACTGACAGAACTATTCTCCTCCATCTTGCAGCTATAGAACTTATTGGAGACTTCATATCTCTCAATCCGGGCATTTGCTTGAAATATTAACTTCAACTCCTGGAACATCGCATGTGCTCCATGACGTTCAAAACGTCGTTGAAGACCCGGTTCTAAGCCGTAAAGCATGGCACACTGAACTATCGAGTAGTCATCAGCTTTGCTCTGCCAGACGTTCATAACATCTGGTGTTGCTCCTGCAGCAGGCTTGGCACTTAGCGGTGCTTCCAGGACATAATTCTTCTATGCAGCAATGAGGATAATCCTCAAGTTACGGACCCAGTCCGTGTAATTGCTACCATCATCTTTCAACTTTGCTTTCTCAAGGAACGCATTAAAATTCAATAGAACAACAGCACGGGCCATCTATCTACAATCAACATAGACAAGCAAGATACTATCAGGTACTAAGTTCATGATAAATTTAAGTTCAATTTAATCATATTATTTAAGAACTCCCACTTAGATAGGCATCCCTCTAATCCTCTAAGTGATCACGTGATCCATATCAACTAAACCATGTCCGATAATCACGTGAGATGGAGTAGTATTAACGGTGAACATCACTATGTTGATCATATCTACTATATGATTCACGCTCGACCTTTCGGTCTCCGTGTTCCAGGCCATATATGTTATATTCTAGGCTCATCAAGTTTAACCTGAGTATTCCGCGTGTGCAACTGTTTTGCACCCGTTGCATTTGAACGTAGAGCCTATCACACCCGATCATCACGTGGTGTCTCATCACGAAGAACTTTCGCAACGGTGCATACTCAGGGAGAACACTTATACTTTTATAATTTAGTGAGGGATCATCTTATAATGCTACCGTCAATCAAAGCAAGATAAGATGCATAAAAGATAAACATCACATGCAATCAATATAAGTGATATGATATGGCCATCATCATCTTGTGCTTGTGATCTCCGTCTCTGAAGCACCTTCATGATCACCATCGTCACCGGCGCGACACCTTGATCTCCATCATAGCATCGTTGTCATCTCGCCAATCTTATGCTTCCACGACTATCGCTACCGCTTAGTGATAAAGTAAAGCATTACAGGGCGATTGCATTGCATACAATGAAGTGACAACCATATGGCTCCTGCCAGTTGCCGATAACTCGGTTACAAAACATGATCATCTCATACAATAAAATTTAGCATCATGTCTTGACCATATCACATCACAACATGCCCTACAAAAACAAGTTAGACGTCCTCTACTTTGTTGTTGCAAATTTTACGTGGCTGCTACGGGCTTAGCAAGAACCGTTCTTACCTACGCATCAAAACCACAACGATAGTTTGTCAAGTTGGTGTTGTTTTAACCTTCGCAAGGACCGGGCGTAGCCACACTCGGTTCAACTAAAGTTGGAGAAACTGACACCCGCCAGCCACCTGTGTGCAAAGCACGTCGGTAGAACCAGTCTCGCGTAAGCGTACGCGTAATGTCGGTCTGGGCCGCTTCATCCAACAATACCGCCGAACCAAAGTATGACATGCTGGTAAGCAGTATGACTTATATTGCCCACAACTCACTTGTGTTCTACTCGTGCATATGACATCTACGCATAAAACCTGGCTCGGATGCCACTGTTGGGGAACGTAGTAATTTCAAAAAATTCCTACGCACACGCAAGATCATGGTGATGCATAGCAACGAGAGGGGAGAGTGTTGTCTACGTACCCTCATAGACCATTCGCGGAAGCGTTATATCAACGCGGTTGATGTAGTCGTACGTCTTCACGATCTGACCGATCCAAGTATCGAAAGCACGGCACCTCCGAGTTCTGCACATGTTCGGCTCGGTGACATCCTCGCCTTCTCGATCCAGCAAGAGGGGTGAATTAGTAGATGAGTTCCAGCAGCACGATGGCGTGGTGACGGTGTTGGTGAAGAACAATCTCCGTAGGGCTTCGCCTAAGCACTACGAAAACTAGGACGGAGGATAAACTAGAGGGGACGGGGTTGCCGGCACACGGCTTGGTGTTTCTTGATATGTCTTGGGTGCTAGACCTACCCCTCTATTTATATGTTGAGCCTTGGGGTCGAAACTTGGAGTAAAAGCCTCCACAAAGTCGGTTTCACCCAAAAGGCAAGAGTCCTTCTCGGACTCCAGGGCCAGACGCCAGGGTTCCCGGCGTCTGGACCCAGACGCCAGGGACTCTGGCGTCTGGCCCCTAGACTCCGCAAAACTTCCTTTTGCGCTTTCCAAAAACCTTGTGGGCTTTCCCCTTTGGCCCAAATAGAGTGTTCTCGTACCCAAACATTTCGGGAAACATCCGGAACCCCTTCTGGTGAATTCTGGAACCCCTTCCGGTGAATTCCGGAACCCTTCCGGTGACCAAACACTATTATCCCATATATCAAACTTTATCTCCGGACCATTCCGGAGTTCCTCGTCATGTCCATGATCTCATCCCGGACTCCGAACAACATTCAGTCACCAACATACATAACTCATATAGTACTATACCGTCAACGAATGTTAAGCGTGCGGACCCTACGGGTTCGAGAACTATGTAGAGATGACCGAGACACCTCTCTGGTCAATAACCAATAGCTGGACCTGCATACCCATATTGGCTCCTACATATTCTACGAAGATCTTTATCGGTCAGACCGCATAACAACATACGTTGTTCCCTTTGTCATCGGTATGTTACTTGCCCGAGATTCGATCGTCGATATCTCAATACCTAGTTCAATCTCGTTACCGGCAAGTCTCTTTACTCGTTCCGTAATACATCATCCCACAACTAACTCATTAGTTGCAATGCTTGCAAGGCTTGTAGTGATGTGCATTACCGAGTGGGCCCAGAGATACCTCTCCGACAATCGAAGTGACAAATCCTAATCTCGAAATACGCCAACCCAACAAGTACCTTTGGAGACACCTGTAGAGCACCTTTATAATCACCCAGTTACGTTGTGACGTTTGGTGGCACACAAAGTGTTCCTCCGGTAAACAATAGTTGCATAATCTCATAGTCATAGGAACATGCATAAGTCATGAAGAAAGCTATAGCAACAAACTAAACGATAAAGTGCTAAGCTAACGGAATGGTCAAGTCAATCACATCATTCTCCTAATGATGTGATCCCGTTAATCAAATGACAACTCATGTCTATGGTTAGGAAACTTAACCATCTTTGATCAACGAGCTAGTCAAGTAGAGGCATACTAGTGACACTCTGTTTGTCTATGTATTCACACATGTATTATGTTTCCGGTTAATACAATTCTATCATGAATAATAAACATTTATCATGAAATAAGGAAATAAATAATAACTTTATTATTGCCTCTAGGGCATATTTCCTTCATTATGCATTTGAGACAGTTGCATTCACGTTAAATAGGGCACCATTTAAATCCGTTGAGACGACATTGTATGAACTATGGTTTGGCAAGAAACCAAAGCTGTCGTTTCTTAAAGTTTGGGGGTTGCGATGCTTATGTGAAAAAGTTTCAAACTGATAAGCTCGAACCCAAATCATAGAAGTGTGTCTTCATAGGATACCCAAAAGAAACTGTTGGGTACACCTTCTATCACAGATCCGGAGGCAAGATATTTTGTTTCTAAGAATGGATCATTTCTAGAGAAGGAGTTTCTCTCGAAAGAAGTGAGTGGGAAGAATGTAGAACTTGATGAGGCAATTGTACCTTCTCCCGAATTGGAATGTAGTTCATCACAGAAATCAGTTCTGGTGATTCCTACGCCAATTAGTGAGGAAGCTCATGACGATGATCATGAAACTTCATATCAAGTTACTATCGAACCTCGTAGGTCAACCAGAGTAAGATCCGCACCAGAGCGGTACGGTAATCCTATTTTGCAAGTCATGTTACTTGACCATGACGAACCTACGAACTATGAGGAAGCGATGGTGAGCCCAGATTCCGCAAAATGGCTTGAGGCCTTGAAATCTGAGATGGGATCCATGTATGAGAACAAAGTGTGGACTTTGATTGACTTGCCCGATGATCGGCGAGCCATTGAGAATAAATGGATCTTCAAGAGGAAGACGGACGCTGATAGTAGTGTTACTATCTACAAAGCTCGACTTGTCGAAAAGGGTTTTTGACAAATTCAAGTTGTTGACTATGATGAGATTTTCTCACTCGTATCGAAGCTTAAAGTCTGTCCGAATCATGTTAGCAATTGTCACATCTTATGAAATCTGGCAAATGGATGTCAAAACTACATTCCTTAATGGTTTTCTTAAAGAAGAGTTGTATATGATGCAATAAGAAAGTTTTGTCAATCCTAAAGGTGCTAACAAAAATGTGTAAACTCCAGCGATCCATCTATGGACTGGTGCAACCATCTCGGAGTTGGAATATACGCTTTGATAAGTTGATCAAAGAATATAGTTTTATACAGACTTGCGGTGAAGTGTGTATTTACAAGAAAGTGAGTGGGAGCACTACAGTCTTTCTGATAAGTATATGTGAATGACATATTGTTGATCTGAAATGATGTAGAATTTTCTAAAAAGCATAAAGGAGTGATTGAAAGGAGTTTTCAAAGAAATACCTTGGTGAAGTTGCTTACATATTGAGCATCAAAGATCTATAGAGATAGATCAAGACGCTTGATAATTTTTTTCAATGAGTACATACCTTGACAAGTTTTTTTGAAGTAGTTCAAAATGGGACAGTCAAAGAAGGAGTTCCTGCCTGTGTTGCAACGTGTGAAGTTGAGTAAAGACTCAAAACCCAACCACGGCAGAAAATAGAAAGAGAATGAAAAGTCATTCCCTATGCCTCAGCCATAGGTTCTATAAAGTATGTCATGCTGTGTACCAGACCTATTGTATATCTTAGCATGATTTTTGCAAGGGAGTACAATAGTGATCTAGGAGTAGATCACTGGACAGCGGTCAAAATTATTCTTAGAGGACTAAGGAAATATTTCTTGGTTATGGAGGTGATAAAAAAGTTCGTCGTAAAGAGTTACGTCGATGCAAGCTGTGACAACGATCTAGATGACTCTAAGTCTCAATCTATATACATATTGAAAGTGGGAGCAATTAGCTAGAGTAGCTCCGTGCATAGTATTGTAGGCATAGAAATTTGCGAAGTACATAAGGATCTGAATGTTGTAGACCCGTAGACTAAACTTCTCTCACAAGCAAAACATGATCACTCTTTGGGTGTTAATCACATAGCGATGTGAACTAGATTATTGACTCTAGTAAACCCTTTGGGTATTAGTCACATGAAGATGTGAACTAATCACATGAAGTGTGAACTATTGGTGTGAAATCACATGACGATGTGAACTAGATTATTGACTTTAGTGTAAGTGGGAGACTAAAGGAAATATGCCCTAGAGGCAATAATAAAGTTGCTATTTATATTTTCTTATATCATGATAAATGTTTATTATTCATGCTAGAATTGTATTAACCGGAAACTTAGTAAATGTGTGAATACATAGACAAACAGAGTGTTAGGCCGGCCCATGTTACTTTTTTTCTATTTAAAGAGGTGAATCGAACATGCGATCTCCTCGCTTATTGTTAGTTGACACAACCAACCACCCAACCGACTTGACGTGATTATTTACAGCTTTTCCCTTCTTATAATGTTTCTTTAATTTTTTTTGCTGGAATGGTTTTGTTTGGGATTTTTCTTTCTATTGTTCTTGGAATGGTCCTTTTGCTAAACTTTCTTTAAATACATGAATTTCCTTCTTAAATTCATGAACTTTTTCTAAAATTCAATGAACTTTTTCAAATTCAATGATTTTTTTTCAAATTCAATGAACTTTTTCCACATTTGATGAACTTTTTTCAAATTCGATGTACTTTGTACAACTCCGATGAACTTTTTTTAAAATCGATGAACTTTTTTCAAATCCAATGAACTTTTTTTGAAATGAGTGAACATTTTTTAAAATTTGTGAACTTTATTTAAAATTTGTGAACTTTATTTAAAATCGATGAACATTTTGCAAATTCAATGAACTCGTTTTTTTAAATCTATGAACTATTTTCAAATTTGTGAAACTTTTTGAAAATCGTTGATTTTTTTATTTTTATGAACTTTTTGAATACATGAACTTTTTCTTTTCCGTTATGTTTTCTGAAATCTATGGACATTCAAATTTTGTTCAATTTTTTTTAAAGGAATCACATTTTTCGCTATAGCGCGAATAAAGTTAGTTCTTAAACGTTTCGCATTACAATCTTTCACAAGGGCATAGTTGGTCTAGTTGTTAGGCCAACTCCAGCTCACGACCCTAAACGGACGTCCTTTTTACCCGGATTATGTCCGCTTGGGTAGGGCAATGGGGCCGTGTCCGTTTGGGTTGGCGTTAGTGTTGGCATTTCGTCGAACACGACGTGGGGCGACGGCATGGTGCCCGTAGACGGCGGTCGTGCTTGCTTTCTTTGCATCTCGACGGATGGCCGACCGTCGCTGCTGGACCTTGGCGTGACGTTGAGGTCGATGATGACCGAGGGGCGCGGGGTGGACGGCGCGATCAGCCAACGTCCGGCAACCCCGAAAAATCGGTCAGGCCATCGTGCCTTGGCGGGGGGGAACCGGGCAACAAAGGCGTGGTCCGCGATGTCGACGAGGGGCAGTGCTGAGGCCTGGCAACCGACGAGCATGTGCTCGCGGGGCCGACAGCCGCTCCAGAGAAACCCGTCGGATGGCACATCCCAAGCATGAGGAGGGCGTGCACTTTGTTGACGATGCCCTCCTTCTCGTCGACCTCGGCCTTGCGCCGCGCGGCCTCCACCGCATCACGCTCGGCGACGAACTTGGCCGCGGCGTCTTGCCCTTAGCGACCACCATCCGGTTCCTCCTCTTCGTCGATTCCGCGTCCATCTTTGCGAGCTCCGCCGGTGTGCATTCTGACCGCGGCTTCCTCGTACCCTTGACCGCCTTCTTCTTCTTCACCTTTCCGGGCGGGTCGACGGCCTGGCCGCCGAAATTCGGTGGGGCATCGGCCATGAATGGGGAGGGTGGTGGGCGGGATGTGGGAGGGTTTGAGGGGAAATGGCGCGAAATGGGGCGCCGGGGTGGTGCTTTGTGCCACCGATGGGCGGGCCAGTGGAGGACAAGCACGCGTCCCGTCCGTCCGCACGCTGGCCGTTTCACCCCAAAAGCGGCCTAGACTTAGGCCGGGGATAGGTTGAAAACAGACATAAAACAGACAAAAATTCGTTTACGCTCGCACGCTGGGCCATTTGGTTTGTCTGTTTTACCCCAAACGGATGCATCTAGATAAGATGGGGTCGTACACTGGAGTTGGCCTTAGCCTATTATGCACTGCAGCTAGTTAGCGCGCGGTCAAATCCTCCCAAGATCGAGGTTTCGGGGTGGGTTTTTTTCACAGTGTCCTGCGTGTTCATGGGCCGGCCCACTATGCTGCAGTGGGCGCCTGAATCCTCAACCGGCGCATAAGGCGCCCTATAGGAGGAGCTCCGCGGACGAGACGGAGGACTGATCCAAATTTACCTTTTTCTTTAGTCGGATCCAAATTTACCTAGCCAGTCCCAAAAGAATCAGCTCCGCCTTTCTTCCTGGCCTCCAAACTTGAGCCTGTCCACATGTTGAATCTACAGCGTAGCTACGCTGGAGCTATCACTGCACACTGCCAAAACCAAAGAGACAAATAACAGATACGAGCCTCTCTACAGACCCAACATTCGCCGCGCCGCGAGATAACGAAACAGGAAATGCTACAGACAAGTCGAGCAGAAGGAAGAGGACGTCAACGAAAGCCACATGCGCACACGCGCAGAACCACAGCTCACGCAGACCACACCTTGGTGGATACCGGCAGGCAGGCTCCTCCCACGGCTGCGCATCACCAAAAAGGAACGAATTCGTGTGTCACGCGGATTCCATGGCAACGGGGAATGGCCACTTACATAAGTATACAGCGACGCCAAGACCACAAAACTATTGGTCGCAGCAGAAACAAGTACGGGAAAGAAAATCAAGAACCGTGTGCACACCATGCTCGCGACCACGCCGTCGTCGTCGGGGGTCAAGTTACAGCCATGGGGGAGTTGCCGGAGAAGGGCGGCATCACCTGCTCTTCTTCCACCGACGGCCACCGGACGGATCGTCGTCGATTCCGGGAGGACGCTTCCCTCCCCTCTTCCTCTACGAGCTGTCGCCTCCGAGAGCGCGCAGACCTCTCGTGCACCACAGCCACAGGTACATCGAGTCATCGACACATGCATGCATAGTACAGTAGCACAGAAGTGTTTCTTGCGCCATGAACTGAGTTTTTTTTTATCGTTGGCGATTACTCACCGCAGCCTCCGCCGTTGGATCCCGACGAGGAGAAGATGCTGGCCAACTACGTCCCGGTGTTCGTCATGCTCCCTGTAAGGCCGTAAGAACCGGAGGAGGGAATTCATGTGGTTTTGCAAGCTTTGGTGGCACTGCACCTCACACGATCGATCGACACCGTAACAGCTGGAAGCCATCACCGCCGAGAACAAGGTGAAGGACGCGGAGGGCCTGAGGGCGCAGCTGCGGCGGCTGAGGGAGGCCGGCGTGGACGGCGTCATGGCGGACGTGTGGTGGGGCATCGTGGAGGGCGCCGGGCCGGGACGGTACGAGTGGCGCGCGTACAGGGAGCTCTTCCGGTTGGCGCAGGAGGAAGGCCTGAAGCTGCAGGTCATCATGTCGTTCCACGCGTGCGGCGGCAACGTCGGCGACACCGTGAACATCCCGATACCGGCGTGGGTGCGCGACGTCGGCGAGGCGGACCCGGACGTGTACTACACTAGCCCCGGCGGGGCCCGGAACCAGGAGTACCTCACCATCGGCGTGGACGACCGGCCCTTGTTCCACGGCAGAACCGCCATCCAGGTACAGCACGGCCGCACGACCCTCGCTGTATCAGACTGACACAAATTAATCAACCGGTTACTTGTTTGTGAGCCGCTGCAATTCCAGCTCTACGCGGATTTCATGGAGAGCTTCAGAGAGAACATGGCGGACTTGTTGGAGTGTGGCCTGATCGTGGACATAGAGGTCGGGCTGGGCCCTGCCGGCGAGCTGAGGTACCCATCCTACCCGGAGAGCCAGGGGTGGGCGTTCCCCGGCATCGGGCAGTTCCAAGTACGCTCAAATCACAAGAAATTCAGTATAAGCTGTACTGTACTCCTGAAAAAAATAAATTCAGAACAAGTAGTACTCTGTCGCGGTTGGTTCAAGTTGTTAAAAAAACAGCGTTCATGCAGTGCTACGACAAGTACCTGGAGGAGGATTTCAGAGCGGCAGCGACGGATGCCGGACACCCGGAGTGGGAGCTCCCCGACGACGCCGGGGAGAACAACGACGCCCCTGACGACACGCGCTTCTTCACGGCGGACGGCGCCGCCGCGGCGTACCTCACCGAGAAGGGGAGGTTCTTCCTCACATGGTACTCCAGCAAGCTGATCGAGCACGGCGACCGGATCTTGGACGAAGCCAACAGGGTCTTCCTCGGCTGCACTGTGAAGCTCGCCGCAAAGGTGCGTCTCACACTGACAGCTGCAGCGAGAAAGAAATTGCTGAAGAAAACGACGAGCCGGATTTTGCAGGTGTCGGGGATACACTGGTGGTACAGGCACCCGAGCCACGCCGCGGAGCTCACCGCCGGGTACTACAACGTCGACGGGCGGGACGGCTACCGGGCGATCGCGCGCATGCTGGCGCGGCACGACGGCGCCGTCCTCAACTTCACCTGCGCGGAGATGCGGAACTCGGAGCAGGCCGAGGACGCCATGAGCGCCCCGGAGGAGCTCGTCCAGCAGGTGCTGAGCGCCGGGTGGAGAGAGGGGACCGAGGTGGCGTGCGAGAACGCGCTGCCCAGGTACGACCGGCGGGCGTACAACCAGATGCTCAAGAACGCGCGGCCCAACGGCGTCGGCCTCGGCGGCGTCCCGGCGCGCCGGGTCGCCGCGGTGACGTACCTAAGGCTCACGGACCAACTCCTGGCCGGGAACAAGTACCGGGCCTTCAAAACCTTCGTCAGGAAAATGCACGCCGATCAGGCAAGCCCAGTTTTAGCGCCTTTGGCGGGCTATGAGCCTGTGACTTCTTACGACGTGCTCTGGGCTGTGTTTGTATGACGTTCGGTTTTTTTTGTTTCAGGATTACTGTGCCGATCCGGCCCAGTACCACCGGCCCCTGAAGCCTCTGGAGCGGTCGAGGCCGGCGGTACCCATGGACCGGCTGCTGGACGCGACGTCGCCGGAGGCGCCGTACCCGTTCGATCCCGAGACGGACATGAGCGTCGGCGGCGACCTCGCGGAGCTCATCGACTGGGCGTTCGACAAAATCGAATGGATACTCGGTTGAAAATGCCGCTCTTTCGCCCGCAAAAAAAAAAAAATGCCGCTCTTTCCTCCGCGGAAAAAGAAAATGCCGCTCTTTGTAACCACCCCGGCAAATCGGGTCGATGCACGCACGCTTGCCGTAACTAGTAGGCCAATTAATTAGTAGTAGCGGACGTCTCTCATCAATATGTCCACGAAAAAGAATAATTCATTCGTGGGATACTAATACAAAAAGCACGCATTGTTTTTTTAAGAAAGAATATCATGACTAGCTTTATTGATTGAAAATAGGAATTACATCGTCCACAAGGTTCGAAACAAAAAAGCCCAAAGGCTCATCCGTCTAACTAAAAAAAATCTTATTACAATAACTGTAGTTTTTTTTTGAGTTGATACAATAACTATAGTTATCTAGCACATGCGCTGCTTGGTTACAAGAACGTGGGTAGCACTAAAATTTGACCTTCCCGATCAACGAAGAGAGATCCACACACTCGACAAAAATAGTTGCTGCTTCATCCCATCATCTAGCTTGACCATCACATGATTCTATCATCGTTATGGAGTCCGACTCTGCTTCAATCCGGGGAAAACCAAGTGAATTTGCAAGAAGCACGCATTGTTTATTGCACGATTTATGTGCTGTCGGGCAAACAAAACAGAAGAACAGAAATGCAACGGTTACGGACTCGGGGGACTGATCAGAACAGCAACGAAATGCGATTCCACGACACGACGCACACGACACACCACCGGTGCATGTGCGCGCGTACGTGCCCGTACCGTGCGTTGCATTCAGTGCATGCATCATGCCCGTCGATCGTAAAGTTTGACAACCACACTGGTCCCACGCAAGAAAAATGGAAAATATATTGCTAAATGTGACTTGTTGTGTAGTGGCCTTTCCAAAATGATTTGACGAAAAGCACGTGAACCCGCCCAGATGGACGGAGCAGCAATGGTACGAGTGGTACCGCGTGACACCGACCGATGGGGGTTTTTGGAAACGTGCATAAGAGAGAGCAGTAACGGCGGCCGTTGGACGGCTCGCGTCGATCGATTAGTGCGAGATATTCTCGCGGCGGGGAGGCGCTCCGTCGCAGCGCATCGACGTACGTACTGACATGACATGCCCTGATCCCTTTGGGTAGGTAGCTGATCGATCGGCATCGTGGCCTCCGAGCCTGGGCGGTCGGTGCGGTTGCAAGCCTGGGCCGCATGCCTGGGAAAAGCTGCTGCCTGGTATGTGCCTGAGATTTTTAATTTTCTAGTCTGGTCAGGCAGGCTGGAGAGGTAGCTGTTTGAATTGTGTGCTGGGCCTGGGAGGAATAAACAAACATAAAACTGACAAAGCAGCCCATAACTCATCTATAACCTGCTGGATCAGCGTCAGGTTGATGTTGCCTGCCGTCCAGGCGGATGGAAGGGGACGCCTGGCAGGCTAATCTCATGCCTGGGCGATTCAGGCCAGGCTCGCACCAAAATTCTTAGGACACCAACCAAACAAACTTCAGGCAGACTTCAGGGAAGCTCCAGGCCAGGCATCCCGCGACGTGGAAGCGAACCAAACTATAGCCCTAAGCGCTGCGCACGCGACAGAGCTGGCGACTGGTCGATCCACCTTACGCATTTCACGATAACAACGCCTTTTTTTTACTGCTTACGCTGTTCGTCAACACGACTACGTGCAAGAGCGCAAGAGACCCCACGATCATTTCTCCTGTTTGCGGTAGCATCATCGATCGGCACCACAGATTACCATACCAGCATCAAAATAATCTTGCAATGTTATGGCCGGCAAACTCACGGTACAGTACAGTGTGTTTTAAGGTTTTGACGGAGAATGACAGATCCCATGCCCTTTGCGATTTGTGACAGCTCGCAGGCCGCGCATGTGCAACGTTCCAGCTAATCCAACTGGAAGCACTGAATGCCCGACAGAGATCATCGAACGCCCGGGTCGAGATGTTGAGAACCGCCGGCCGCATCCAAAAGGCGCGGCGTGGCCTGGGCGGGAGGAGCCCCGGTCTCGCCTTTCAGCAGTTAATGCCCTGTTTGTAATTGCTATGCTCCACAACTTCGCTCCCGGAGCGGGCCGGGAGAAGCTGCAGTTTTTTCGCTTCGCAGATTTTCGAAGTCGGTGGATTGTCGAACTGGGTCTAAGACCTCCTCTAATGCACTAGTGCTAAGATGAGGTACTAAGCACATTAAAAATCTAAGCAACAAAAGTCCCCAATGTAAAGATATTTAGCTTATTGTTGCTAAGCATCTTTCATTTAGTGATTTAGCAACTAAAATTGTCCATGCATTGGTAGGCTTCTTTTATTTAAGTGTTTTCTCTAGGTTCCCGCGCTTGGCATTATTTTTTTCTCGGGTCATCATACCCATCTCTCTCCTCTTAATTACCTTGTCACATCATCTTTTTTGTCTACATGATAGCCTTAGCACATGTATAAGGTGGAGCATTGGGAGAGGCCTAAGTATGCACGGAGCATATGGCATAGCAAGGTGATGGCAAACATGTATCCTTACGGTGATTTGACTGCCGCGAGAGCTGCTAATGAATCAATTGCTTAAAAGTACTTCCTCGGTTCTATAATGTAATATTTTTTTCTGAAGAGTAAAAAGCAAAGTTAAAAAAAGCATGCCAGCTAAAAAAAGAAGGTAAAAACCATGGATAAACTGAAGTTAAGTTTATCTGAACTCGCAATCAGCACCAGCCGTGATTGTAGCATTCCGGAGGGGTTTTTTTTTTTTTGAATAAGTAGCATTCCGTAGTTGCAACATGCTGCAGCAGTGTCAGTGCACGACCAACACGGGGAATAAAATTCGGTTGCACCCAGTTTCACACACGAAATAGGTACGTAGTACGTACAAACAACAGATGCGGTTCTTTGGGTAGCCGTAAGATAGCCACCTGAGCAGAGAAGATCGGTCTATTCGTGTAACCGTCTGACGGAGTGTTAAGTCTTTTTGGAAACGGGGTGTTGATATTTTCGTTTGATGATACAAAGTTCATCGAAAGTACATTATGTGTGATGGTACACGGTCACATGTCAATACATTTTCTTTTCTTTTTTCAAAAAAAAACACAGTTTTATTATAAGGTACAAAGCACTCTAAGCATAATAAAAAAATACATCGAGGTGGACCACCGAACGGCCACTACCACTGTCGGACCGAGCCGTTAACACACCATTGTAGCTGCCTCACACCTGAGCCGGCCTAACCTTGTTAATGACAACTGAAAAGTCTTCATGCACGTGTCCATGAAGATCAACGCCCTGAAGCAATTGTCGTGACTGTTGAATCGATCACACCAGATACTGTCACACACTTATGACAAGAAAACCTAACGGCCAAGAGATTGTAGGAATCTACACTGGAGTTCCATCGACTCCGTCATGACAGATGAATTCGAGGATCAAAACCCAAAAGACCAATTCAAAGATGAAGCGTTGCCATTTGCTCAGGCCTCGGCAAAGACTAGAAGCATCTACAACTGGGCTCCTCACCCCCCCCCCCCCCCCTTCCCTAAAAAAAAGCCCGGGGAACGCCCCGGTCACTGACTAGTCAAAAAAACTGACCTAGACGAGCGCCTCAAACGGGCCTCAAACACCCACGTTGACCGGCACCCCTCAATCCAGTCCAAATATAGGGCAGATATGTGGATGCCCAAGCGCGTCCACGTCGGATCCGATAGGCCTACCCCACCATAAATTGCATCAAATCCACCCCCTCGACCTACCGAATCCATTTTCTCTCTCATCTCTTCCTCCTCCGTGTCGGGCCTTTCATAGCTACGCCACCACCCTTGCTCCACAGTCGTTTCGAGCCACAGTGCCGCCAGCACCGACACAACATTCCTCCCTATCGTGTTCGCCGCCGCAGACATTATCGCCGGCCTGGATGCCACCATGGTACGTCTGGCAACTATTCGAGCTACCCCTTGCGCTCTATGTGTTCGACACATTGTTCGACACGGTTTTTTGTATTCATTCACTGGGAAAGTAATGGACTTTGATGCTTCGTCGGACGAGGAGTATGGACCGACGGAACTTGATAAAACGATTGAAGATAAGTTCTTCGATTCGTTGGATTCAGACGAAGAAGTGGGCATGAGCATGCAAGAGGAAATGGACCGACAGGTGGAGCATATTCTCAACTTCAAGGGCTCAGTCAAAGGGAGAAGAGTGACCAGATGGTCTCCGGAGCACGGCTACTGCACACGGACTACTTTGCAGTCAAAGGGAGAAGAGTGACCAGAGGGTCTCCAGAGCACGGCTACTGCACACGGACTACTTTGCTCCGGACTCAACTTTTCCAGATGATCCATGGTTTCGTCATCATTTTCTTATGAAACCATTGTTTTTTGTGGAGGGAGTAGGGGCACACGATGACTACTTCAAACTCACAAGGGATTGTTGCGGCCAACTTTCTTTCTCTGCTAAGCAGAAATGCACGGCTGCTCTGAGAATGCTTGCACTTGGTACTATCGTTGATGCCATTGGTGAGATGGTCCGGATGGGGAGAGCACATGCTTGAATACTACTATTAGGTTTGCTCGCGCCGTGGTGCAGGTGTTTGGAGCAGAGTATCTAAGAGAACCAAATGTGCAGGACACATAATAGTTGTTGGCTATTGGAGAAGGGTTTCCAACACTGCTCGGATCAATTGATTGCATGCATTGGTAATGAAAGAATTACCCCAAAAGTTTGCGGGGAATGTATTAAGGTCATACCATAGAGGCCACCATCATAATAGAAGCAGCGACATCACATGACTTATGGTATTGGCATGCTTTCTTTGAAATGTCGGGTTTCCACAATGACATCAACATGCTTCAACGATCTCCTGTGTTCAGGAGGCTTTGTAATGGAGAATCGCCGCCGTGCAACTGCACGTCAATAGCAACATGGGATACTATCTTGCCTATGACATCTATCCTCAGTGGACGGCATTTGTGAAGACCATATCTGAACCAAAAGGCAACAAACAAAGCCACTTTGCAACAATGCAAGAAGCAACTAGGAAGGATGTGGAGAGGGCATTCGAAGTGCTTCAAGCTCGTTGGGGAATTATTCGTGGAACTGCAATGATGTGAGAATCAGAAACTTTGTGGTAGCTAATAACACGTTGTATTATTTTGTACAATACGATTGTCGAGAATAGGGTGATGGCGTAGCCCAAACCAATGATTTTGAAGCGCCTGAAGAACAAGTTCAAATCCCCAAAAATCAAGATGCAAAGCAGCTTATGAACTTTCTGCAGATGCATCAAAATCTTTAAGATCATCAGTGCACACGTAGCTACTCAGTGATCTTGTGGAGCATATGTGAACGCACAATGAAAATGAAAGAGCTAATGTTTGAGTTGTGTACTTAAAAAAATTATGTAAGAACGACATATTTTGCTACCAATATTTGTTATTTACGTGCGACATTGGCATGTATGATGGATGTGCATGGATTTGAAAGTCTGGATTTGAGGTATGTAACTGCTGGGCACAACATATGAAAGACGGTCCGGCTACATCCGCTGGCATGGGGCGTGTTCACGGACGTATAAAGGGACGGATTTGCCTGTTCGGCTGTAGATACTCTAAAAATCCCAAACCTAAACTACTAGCTAGAGCACCGAGATTCACCTCTTCGTCATCAATCGCCAGAGCACGGGCCCGTCGATGGAGGGGTGAGGTGGGCGACCACACATGGCTCTCAAATCACCACATATTAGAGGGTGTTTTGTTGAGTTTAATTTTTTTTACTTTTGCACTTGGCTTATAAACAAAAAAATACCTCCTTCATTTCTTTTTAGTCTGCATATACAATTTGTCTTAAGTTGAATATTATAAAGTTTGACCAACTTTATAAGAAAGTAATGTCAATATTAACAATACAAAATCAATATCATTAGATGCATCATGAAATAAAATTTCAAGCTATATAATTTTGTAGATGCTGATATTTTTAAGATAAATTTGGTCAAATTTTGCTTAGTTTGACTTTAAACAAATTTTATATGCGAAGTAAAAAGAAACAGAGGAACTATTTTATGGGCTCGTGGCTTCGGCTTTTGCCATAGTCCAGAGACAATGAGAACTTTGTCCTAGTCGTACATACGTGATGACCCTGTATTTTTTTCCCCGGATAACGTATTTAAACCTGATATACTGTTGGCTTGCCGCTCTAAACACACGTGAACGAATCAGAACACTCAGATACCCAATCTTCTCCTAGTGACAAGGAAAATATGATATCAACCCTGAAGCTGGGCTGTGAGCGGTAACCAAAATCAAGCAGTTCACCTCGCCTCGCTGGAGAAGGACCCCGCCCCCCTCCTCCCTCTTTCGCAGTATAAATAGACCCCTCGAGCTCCCCTGCAACACCCAGCAAACCAAGCTCAGTGGGTGAGTGAGCACGCAAGCCAGTGTTTGTAGCCAGCAGCCACAATGGCCGGGAACATGCTAGCCAACTATGTCCAAGTCTACGTTATGCTCCCGGTAAGCCCCATTCAACCCGCTAAGCACCATGGCACTCACAAACTATTCCAAGGATCTAAAAACTCACATTATCGTGCATATGATACCCAACTTATCAACAAGATCTGATCTGAGACCTCAGATGCAGTAGTTCCACTAACCTTGGCTTCACTTTCGTTGTGGGAAATGGGAATAGCTGGACGTCGTGAGCGTCGACAACAAGTTCGAGAAGGGCGACGAGACCAGGGCGCAGCTGAAGAAGCTGACGGAGGCCGGCGTGGACGGCGTCATGATAGACGTCTGGTGGGGGCTGGTGGAGGGCAAGGGCCCCAAGGCGTACGACTGGAGCGCCTACAAGCAGGTCTTCGACCTGGTGCACGAGGCCGGGCTCAAGCTGCAGGCCATCATGTCGTTCCACCAGTGCGGTGGCAACGTCGGCGACATCGTCAACATCCCCATCCCACAGTGGGTGCGCGACGTCGGCGCCACCGACCCCGACATTTTCTACACCAACCGCGGCGGGACGAGGAACATCGAGTACCTCACCCTTGGAGTGGATGACCAGCCTCTCTTCCATGGAAGAACAGCCGTCCAGGTTAGCTAAGCTAAATCGCCATTCCAGTTCTCCTGCATATATGGTGATTCAGATGACTGAGATGAGTCTTGGCAACAGCATAGTTATGATTTTGATAGGCCCAGTGTGTCTTTGTGGCTGCGACAGATGTATGCTGATTACATGACGAGCTTCAGGGAAAACATGAAAAAGTTCTTGGATGCCGGTACCATCGTGGACATTGAAGTGGGACTTGGCCCGGCTGGAGAGATGAGGTACCCATCCTATCCTCAGAGCCAGGGATGGGTCTTCCCGGGCGTCGGAGAATTCATCGTGAGTGTTTTTTTTTGTTGCCAAATACTCTTCTGTCCTTACAAAATACTCTTATACTTCCTCCGTTCCAAAATTCTTGTCTTAGATTTGCCTAGATACGGATGTATCTAATACTAAAACGTGACTTGATACATCCGTATTTAGACAAATCTAAGACAAGAATTTTGGGACGGAGGGAGTACATGTAACATGTGATGACCAAAGGCAGTTTAATCTTTGTCCAAGAGACGATTTGCACTGAAAAAGGTTCTCCCAATGGTAAAGTGATTCTGATCATAAGCGATGTTGGATAAAATGGCAATTCCAAATTATTACAACTTATGGCTTTTGAGAGATCATGCTCTCTTTTTTAGCAAAGTATCAGAAGCAAACATAAGACCATGGCCCCACAATTAAACGGTAAAAGCAGTGGACATCAAATGTACATCCAACTAAACAGACAGGCATGAATTAAAACGGATGCAAAAATAATACCATAACAAGTAAAGACAAAAGGGCTCCAATTAACTGTTTTAACTAAAACAATAATAATCTGCAGTGTTATGACAAGTACCTGGAAGCAGACTTCAAAGCAGCAGCGGCAAAGGCTGGCCATCCTGAGTGGGAATTGCCAGACGATGCTGGAGAGTACAACGACACTCCCGAGAAAACCCAATTCTTCAAGGACAACGGAACATACCTCACCGAGAAGGGGAAGTTTTTCCTGTCATGGTACTCCAACAAACTGATCAAGCACGGTGACAAGGTCTTGGACGAAGCAAACAAGGTCTTCTTGGGATGCAGGGTGCAGCTGGCAATAAAAGTAAGTACCATCCTACAGATCTCAGTATATTATAGTAGAAAAGATTGCAAAAATCATGATTCAGTTGAGAAGTTGTGCCTGATAAACAACAAAAAAATGCACAAATTCACCCTAACATAGTGTATAAGCTTACGGAAGGAGGAAGTATATACAACTCACATTGCTTAATCTAGAATGTAATGAGACATGATCCAATGTTTGGTTGCAGATCTCTGGCATTCACTGGTGGTACAGGGTTCCAAACCATGCAGCCGAGCTCACAGCCGGGTACTACAACTTAGATGACAGAGACGGCTACAGAACCATAGCACGCATGCTCACAAGGCATCATGCTAGCATGAACTTCACTTGTGCAGAGATGAGGGACTCGGAGCAAAGCGAAGAGGCGAAGAGCGCACCAGAAGAACTAGTCCAACAGGTAACTACAGCATTAGCAACCGCCCAGTATTTTATGGCTCAGGAATTTACAATTATCTTTTACGGAAACACTGAAGCACTTCCCATCAAAAACCTTAGGTGCTGAGTGCTGGATGGAGAGAGGGTTTACATGTGGCGTGCGAAAACGCACTCGGTCGATTTGATGCCACTGCTTACAACACAATACTCAGGAACGCGAGACCGAAAGGCATCAACAAGAATGGCCCTCCTGAGCACAAACTGTTTGGGTTCACCTACCTCCGGTTATCGAATGAGCTACTGGAGGGACAGAACTATGCCACTTTCCAAACTTTTGTTGAGAAAATGCATGCTAACCTGGTTAGTGCCACCCATGCATGTTTAAAATAAAACAGATGTATCATTTGCAAGCCTATTTTAAATAATCTATAACTCTTTGCAGGGTCATGACCCAAGTGTTGATCCAGTGGCACCTTTGGAAAGATCAAAGCCAGAAATGCCAATTGAAATGATCCTGAAAGCAGCGCAGCCAAAACTGGAGCCATTCCCCTTTGATAAGAACACCGACCTGCCAGTTAAAGATCACACTGATGTCGGGGATGAGGTGCTCCTTGCCCCTGTGTAGAAATCTTTCTCTACCTTCATAAAATAATATGCATCACTTATGCAGTCTACGAGAGGGTCAAGAGGCACTTGTGAGAATTGAGGTGCGCAGGAAATAAGCCGCCGAGGATAAATAAACTGTGTGCTACAATGTTATAGCCATATAGTGTGGCAATACTATTGTACTGGTAACATGAGGTTGTATGCTTTTCCGATGAGCTGCAGTTCATCGGAACTTCCGCCCCACTTTGCTGTGTGTATTTGAGTGAATAAATAAAACAGTTTGTGCTTGTAACTTAATGATCGTGAAGTTTTTAGCCGTATAAATGGAACTGCTGTCCAGGCTTCTGCTGTTAAGCGTTCAGACTATTTTACATCCACTGAGTGGTCACTATAAATAGAAAGCGCGAGCTGTGAAACGGTAATTATTAACAAAAGGAATTAAGATAAGTATCCAGCTAAACAAACTGATATTCAATGATGTCACGAGAGCCTAAAATCAGAGTGATGAAGCGAAGAGCGCCTAATGAAAAATGATTTGGACAATGATCGGTTTCTAAGTTTTACTCTGATGCAGAGTAACAATGGCCCATAGCTACAGTTCATGTGACGGTGCAGTAAAAATAGAGAATCATAGTGCAGTAGTTAACAGAACACAATGGAAATCTGTCAGATAACTGAAAAAATAGGTTGTTTCCAACCAGCGGAGACCATCAAACATGTCTCCAATGGGCTATGGGCATACCATGTCTGTGGATCGTCATGTGCTGTGCTCCCTAATAAGAAGGCAGTGATGAGAAGACTCGGCATAAAAGATAAGACCGCGGTCTCAAACTACGAGGTTACAGCTGCAACAGATGTCCCTGGACTCTAGGAAAGTAACATCAAAGCGGAAGCCCATGAATACACACAAGACACATTCCTTCCATGCATATCCTATGTTCTTATACAGTTTAATCTACTCTAACTGCAGTTATTGCTAGTTATTTTATTTTTTGAAAAGCCGTTATTGCTAGTTATCTCTTCTATGATTCAGCCACATCAACTTTGTTGTTTTCAACCTTAATTTTGATGTGTATTGAGTGGTAGGGCATTTGGAATGCCCAATTTTTATTTTATTTTTTTGAACGGACCAGCTGATGGCTGGCATATATTGATATCGAAAGCAGGGAACAGGCGGGAAAAACATAAGGTGGAGTTTGATCTGATGATCAAGGATTGAAAAAGAAGAAGTAAAAAGAAGGCCAAAAACTAGCCGTGGCTAGTAAGCATCAGGTTTGATCTCTCACGGAGGATCCCAAAATGGGTGCTCGAGGTGGGTTGCTCCTGCTTGGCGCCACAACTCAATGGTCCTTGTGATGCTTGCCATTGTCTCAGACAGGTTTGCACTCTTTTGACGGAAAGTGCAGTCGTTTCTCTGCTGCCATATATCGCCGATTACCAGCACGATCATTGTCTTGACTCCTTTTTTGTGTTCAGCTCTCGCTCCAGTTACCATCTCTGTGATGATGTCGACTGTTTTGTTCTTCTGCTGCCAGTTTGATGGGTGCATGGAGCCGCAGCCATGCCTTTGGGCAGTTCTTGCCCAGATTGACGTCGAGAAAGGGCACTGCCAGAAGAGGTGTTGCGAGGTCTCTAGGCTTCTGAGACAAAGTTGGCAGAAATACTCATTTGGCCATCCTCGTCTCTGGAGACGGTCATTGCACCATAGTCTGTTTTTGAGCAGCAACCAGACTGTGAATTTGAGCCTCGCCGGTGCCCAGACTTGCCATAGCAGATTTCTGAAGTTTGTCTTGAGCATCCCCTGGAACTGGCAGTTGTATGCCGAGCTGGTGGAGAAGAAACCTGAGGCCGTGTGATTCCATTTGATTGTGTCATGTTCGTGGTCGGTTAGGCTTATGTTCTTGGAGATAAGCCATCTGCTCAGACGGATCACTTCTGGCCAGAGCTGCTGTGTTTGCCCGTGAGCAAGGTCCGCAACCCAGGTGTCCTCGCGGAGCGCCTCCTGGACTGTTCTGTTCTTTCTTCGTGAGTGTTTGTGCAGGTCAGGAAATTCCATTTTGAGCGTGCCTGCACCTGTCCAGGAGCTGTCCCAGAAGCTGGCCGTCTTCCCATCCCCTAGCGTGACCGTGGTTGAGGCGTTGAACAGCTCTCTGTCTCCTTGATCGCAGGGCAGTTGCGTGCCCACCCAGGGCCTGTTGGGTGTGAGCCAGGAGAGCCACAGCCATCTAAGCCTGAGTGCGCGGCTGAAACGCTGTAAGTTGGAGATGCCAAGGCCGCCGTTGTCGATCGGAGTGCAGACTTCTGGCCAGCTCACTTTACATTTGCCGCCACTGATCGTCTCCTCTTGGGCCCAGAGGAAACGTCTTCTGATCTTGTCTACCTCAGCCAGCAGCTTCTTTGGCACCCGTAGCACCGTCAAGGCAAAGGTTGGGAGTGCTGACAGAACACTTCTGACGAGGACCCGCCGTCCCGCAATGGTTAGGAGCCGTCCTTTCCAGCCTGCCAGGCAAGCTCTGATTCGATCAAGGATGAATTGCAAGTGCACTATGCGCAGCCTGGAGATAGTGACCGGGAGACCAAGGTAGCGTGGAGGGAACTGGGCATGTTGCCCTCCAAAGTTCTGTAGCACTTGCTGCAGGTTGATTTGTTCACATCTAATTGCAGCAACCGATGATTTCTGCAAGTTTACTTTCAGTCCTGAAGCTAGTCCGAAATCGTGGATGATGGACATCAAGGTGTCGATCTCCTCCTTCACTGGGTTGGCAAAGATGATGGCGTCGTCCGCGTATAGGCTTACGCGCAGCTTGAGGTCTCTGCCTGGGATCGGGTCGAGCTGGCCAAGCTCCATGGCACGCTGGAGAAGCCGGTGAAGCGGGTCTATGGCGATGATGAAGAGTAGCGGGGACAGGGGGTCACCCTGTCTGAGCCCCCGGCAGTGCCAAATTTTCTTTCCCGTCGCACCATTCAGTAAGAAGGAGGAGGTCGATGTCCTCAGAAGCATAGTTAGCCAGTCACGCCATCTAGCCGGGAAACCAAGGACCTGGAGGAGTTGGAGCAGGTATTCCCACGAGACATTGTCAAATGCCTTAGCTATGTCGAGTTTGAGCAGGAGCGCCGGTGTTTTTCTACAGTGCAGGGACCTAACTGCATTTTGGACGTAAAGGTAGCTATCATGTGTGCTCTTCTTGGCTAGGAAGGCAGATTGCGCCGGGGAAATGATGGTGTCGATGACGTTGGACAGCCGCATGGAGAGGACTTTGGTGATCAGCTTTGCAATGGAGTGAACTAAGCTAATTGGCCTGAAATCAGAAATTGCTTCCGCACCGTCTTTCTTCGGGATCAAAACTACCATGGCAGAGTTGAGAGCTTCGAGGCCGTCGCCGGTGATGGAGTAGAATTGGTGGAAAGCTCGCATGATGTCTTGCTTGATTATTTGCCAGCAGCTGCGGAAGAAGATTCCGATGAATCCGTCAGGGCCTGGGGCTTTTTCTGCTGGAGAGGCCTTGATCGCCTCCCACACTTCGTCTTCAGAGAAGGGGTTGTCGAGGCCTCCCTCCCGAACTGTAGGCAGCTGCAGTTGGCTCCAGTTGATGGTCCTGCGGCAGCTCTCCTTGGAGCCCAGGACGGAGTTGAAGTGCTCGAAGATGACTGCTTCCTTATCTTCGTGTGCTGTGACGATTCCGCTACCAGTCTTGAGGCTGTGAATGAAGTTCTTTCTACGTCTGGAGCGGATCTTTGCATGAAAGAACTTGGTTCCCGCGTCGCCCAGCTTGATCCAGGTGAGCCTGGAAGCTTGGCGCTTGCGCGCGCGCTCGATCGCCGCTAGGCCGAGCAGTCTTTGCTTGAGGAGTTGTCGTAGGTTGAACTCTGGCGTAGAGAGGCTGCGGGTCTCCTGGGCGATATCTAGACGTAGAATGATCTCATTTGCTTGGCGTCGCTAAAGAAGGAGGCACTCCATGCTTTTAGATCCTTTGCAGTACGTGCCATCTTGATTGATAGTCGTTTGAGGGCACAGGCGCTGGGCACTGGCCGGTTCCAAGCGTGAGCGACCGTCTCCTGGAAGCGCGGGAAAAGCGGCCAAAAGCTCTCGAATTTGAATTTTGCGCGGCGGCGAGGGGCGGCAGCATCGGCTAGGAGAAGCGGGCAATGGTCCGACACTGCTGTGGATGCTGCCATCAGCACACTTGAGGGGAAAAGATCTTCCCAACTACAGGTGCAGAAGAACTTGTCGATGCCGACTAGAGTCGGGTTCTCGCGCTCATTGCTCCAGGTATATCGACGGTTCTTGCATTTGATTTCTTTTAGGCCGGCGTGGTCGATGGCTCGTCTAAACATGCCCATGAGCCTACGGTTGAGGTGGTGGTTGTTTTTGTCTCTCGCCTCATAGATGAGGTTAAAATCGCCGTTGATGAGCCAAGGATCAGTAGGCGGGGGGGCCGTTCTAGCTAACTCGTCAAGGAATACAGTTTTTCTGCTATCTTCAGCTGGGCCGTAGACAGTCGTCAGCCAGAAGTTAGCACATTGGTGGATGAGCGTCACCTTTGCAGTGATCGCGAATTCGCCTACAGCTTGCGAGGAGATGGAGGCTAGGTCGCTGTTCCAGAAAATGGCTGCTCCGCCGCGGGAGCCGATCGCAGGAAGTACTATGCATTCAGTCAGGGCCGCGCCCCCAATTTCTCTGACGATGCCTGGGGTCCAAACATCGATCTTGGTTTCCTGCAGGCACATGATCGCTACTTTGCTGGTGGTGACTACTTCACAGACGGCCGCACGTTTTGCCGGCTGGTTTAGGCCGCGGACGTTCCACGACATGATCGGGCACAGGTTTTCATTCATGGGAAAACAGGTTTGCTCCGGAGGCTGGTAGAGAACTAAGTGGCCTCAGGCCCAGTACAGACACATCCATGCTAGCAGGGGCTCGCCGGCGTCCACCAATAGCCCCCAAACTACGCCGGCGAGAAGCGGTCCACTCTACGGAAACACAACAAGGAAAGACTAACTCCAACCAGCTACACGCCGGCCGCCGCCGGAGACTGTAAACTAGGTGTGCTAACATATCTAGACCGAGGCCACATTGGCAGCTCCTTCAGGCCCCGCAAGACCTGCAGCGACAAGGAGGGAGTCCTTGTCGAGGCGCGTCAGCTTGGCGATGACGGCGATGTCGTTGTCGGTGAGGGGCTCGTCAAGACGCCGGATGAGCGTGTCGGCTACCTCCTTGGTCATCTTGTCTTTTGGCCTGAGCAGCCCGAGCTCCTTGACGATGCAGAGGGAGGCACGTTGGGAGACTGGCGTCTTGGAGTTGCTCGCGGCCTGACGAGCGCTCTGTCTGGTGGGCACTGGCTGCACGCGCGCCTTGGGTGGAGCAGAGGGGTGGCGCAGGGGGGCGTTGGCGATGACCGGAGCTGGTGCGTCAACGAACAGGCGGCGGGAGACTAAGGCGGCGCTATCTTCGTTGTCGTTGGCGATCTCGAGCTGGCAGACGCGGGTGGTGACGGCGCCGAGTTGCATTTCCAGTGTGCAGGCGGGGGTGGGGGCGCACCTGTTGAACTGGCCAGAGGCCTGGGAGGAGGTGGCGAGCGTGGGGCTGAAGGCGACGAGCTGCGGCTCCGCCGCAGCGCCCCCCATGTGCATGGCATCGTCGAAGTCCAAGGGCGCCGCGATCGCAGCGTCCGCCGCCGAGTTGTCGACGATCATCGAGGCGAGGATGGGCCGCTTGGCCTCTTTGAAGAAGTCGTCGACTGGGTCTTTTTCTTTGCCGTTGATGGTGTCTTCGTGTGCCGCTCCAGAGCCTGACGCCGCGCGCTGAGAGCGAGGAGCGGATGGCCGGCGCTGATGCAGCAGAGCGTCGCCCGCTCGGGGCCTTCTGTCGCCCGCACGGCGACCCTGCGAAGCCTTGTGGTGACGCCTAGGTGGCGGGGAGCGGCTGCGGTGGCGGTGCACGGGCGCAGGCGCCGGTGGCTGCAGAGACGGCGTGCGCCCTCGGCGCAGCAACGCGTCCTTCCATGAGCGGCGTCCCCCGCCTCCAGCCCCACCGGCATCGTCGTCGTGGTCGCGCCTGCTCCGCGGCACGCCCCGGCAGCCCAGGTCGGCCACCGGTGCGCGACCCAGGCGCTGGGTGCGATCGCTCCGCTGGCCGTCCTCGATCTCCATGGTCCAGGTGGCGGGGATCACCGTGAAGCAGGGCCGGTCGTCAGTGTCGGAGTCGGACGACGGGATCCCGCTCTGGGCAGAGTGGGAGGAGCGCGGCGAGGGGGGGCGTCCAGTCCTCCACCCGATCAACGTGGATGAGCATGGTGTAGTCTGCGGTGCCCGGCGGGGGGGCGACGCGCCGGTCGGGCGGCGAGAAGCCCTGCATCTCTTCGACGCGGCCCGCGCCGCGTGGCAGGACCCCGAGTGTGTGCTTGGTGGGGATGTGGGCTACATCGCTGGTCCAGACCCAGCAGGCGAACGTCTTCGTGTGGCCGCGCTCCTGCGTCCTGCTGTCGAGGCGGTCCACCCGCACCTTCTTTCCGAGGATCTCCTCAATCCCTTCTAGCGACCAGTACTGCATGGGCACCTTCTCGGTGACGACTCGAACGTGGAGCTGGAGCGTGTCGAAGGAGGCGTGGTCGTGCTCGTGCCACGGCGCGATGTTGAAGACGGCGCCGTCGACCCTGATGGAGCCACGGCGGACGGCGTTGACGTGGTGCGCAGGCTGGGTGAAGATGACGAGGTAGTGCTCCGGGTGGTGGGCCGTGACGCGGAGCTGGTTCATCAGGACGACGAGCTGCGCCTCCAGCGCGCGGCCAATCGCCATGGGGGAGGTGGCGTTGACGCCGTCTGCAGCGCACATGGTGACCGCGTGGTTGCGCAGGAAGAAGATAGCTTGCTCCGTCGCCGGGGTGGACATGGTCAGCGCTCTCTCTAGGGCGGCGCGAAGGGTCGATGTGGTGCTGCATGGCGGGGGTGGTGGTAGGCATGGTGGATGCGGCGGGAGGCGGGAAGCAGAGGCGCGAGTGGATCGAAACAGGCTGAGCGGCAGGGGGCGGTCGGCAGCTGGAACCTCTAGCTCTCTGGTTGCGGGGGCAGAGCTTCTCGATGTGCCTAGTCTGCTCGCAGAGGATGCAGCGGATGGGGTCGCGGCAGTCGGCGCGGCGGTGCTTCTTGCTGAGGCAGCGGAAGCAGCGGCCGCGGAAGCGACTTAAGAAGGCCGCGCGGGCGGCGTCCGCATTGAAGCCTCCACGGCGGTCCGGCCGCTGTCCTCCGGGACACGCCTTGGAGCCCGACGGATCTAAGGCAGCGCGCTTGCTCTTCTGGTGGCTGACCACGGTCCACCCACCATCCATCCCCGAAACGGCAATCTGGGCAGCTGGGGGAGATGGGGCGACGATGATGGATTTAAGGCGCTGGGTAGGGGGGGGGGGGGCAGAAGCTCGGCGGAGCTTGAAGGCGCCGAGGCCGGCTGCAGCGGGGCGTGCTGCAGGATTTGCGGCGGGGCGGCTGGATCTGGGGAGGCAACGAGCTGCGAGTCCGGCACCACTGATGGACCGGGGGACAAACAAGTATCCCCCGCGGTTGGATCTGGTCCGGAGCCTGAGCTCGCAGCTGGCGAGGGAGGAGGGGACGCCGCCATAAAGGCTGGTGGGTGGCCGCCGCGGCCGGAGCGGCCAGCGGCGCGGGAGGGAGGGGGGAGCTAGAGGGAGAGCTCCTGCTCTAGTCCTATGTTCTAATGTGATCAACGGTCAGCAAGTTGCGTACGCGCAATGCCCGATTTTTTGGTAGGGTGAGTTGAGGCATAAACCAAACGGACCGCAGATCTTCTTCATTTGAAAGCCACACCGTTTAGATTCTTCAAAACTAACTTTCCTGTATACTTTATGAATTCTACTCAATGAAAAAATCCCCTCAAAACTAATTTTCCTGTATACTTTATGGGTTCTACTCCAATCAATTTCAGTCTTTTTATAGGTCATCTGCAGCAACCCGCGGGTTAATCTAGTTAGGTATATACAAAGACTGAAGAGGCAACCAAATACAGCAGTTCTTTGAATCTTGGAAAGGAATCAACAAAATGAGAGTTCCTAGGAGATTACTACCTGATGTTAAGTTATCTGTAACTTTCTTAGGCTTCTGTTTCAATCAACTGGCCAAGAAAGCGCGTAGGAAAAGTCCTCAAATTCGCCGGCAATGAGATGGAAACACGCGCTCAGGCAAACTCTGTTTGACCGAAGTTAAGAATTTAGCTCACCGAGGGCGCTCGCTGTCGCTGAGGAATGAACACGAAGTTGTCGGGCAGAGAGGCTCAGGTAAGGGTGTCCAAAGATCGCAATCGCGCCGCGAGAACGAGCTCCCGACGACGGCCGGCGCGTGCACATAGTCACCGGATCAGATCCCGTGGGAATGGAACTGCGGAAGGAATGGGCCGGCGCCGCACCTGCAGGCGAGAGAGAGGCTCGTCTGCTGGATGCCGAGGGGCCACGACCTTGCGCGTGCGCTTAATGAGGCCGCGGTGTAATGGAGGGAGAGATGAGAGATCGCCGTCGGCCGCGGCGAGCCGCCATTGATTTTAGGCGCTTCCGCAGTGAGAAATACCATGAGGAACCCGGATGCCCGCACCCTATATGCGGGAAAAAATTAGTAATTGTAAAAAAGTTATGATTAATTATTGTACTCGTACACATTATTTTGGGCAGAAAAAAATCAAAATGCTATATACAAGTACTTTTATGCTTCTTTGTGGTCATAAATTTGTTTTTTTCTCTGAAGTCAATAGGAATCATTCCTTGATCAAATATTTTATATGGTACGATACTTGATCAAATTTTATTTTATTTTTTTGAAAATGTTTGACTTTCTATATAATTACTAAAAAAATGTGCAGATCGCGGTGCTCTTCTGACCCGAGGTTGGTACCATACGATGAATTGAATAGTAAAATCTAATAGCAAATTCTAAATTTTTTGATTAACATACATTATCCATTCTACTCATATATAAAGTTTCATGAACAAATGACAATTGTCATATTCTTGACAAAAGAAAATCGGCTCTCCAAATTGGTTCAAACATGGATTTTTTTATGGCTTCGTTTTTTTTTCCAGAATACCACAATTGTCATTTCTTCGCGAAACTTCACACGTGAGTACAACATCCGGTCATGTATGTTACAAACAATTTTGCCAACATTCATGGACTTCCGTGGTAGAATCTACCGTGAAGTATTGCATTTTCATGAGTATGATTTGTCAAAAAGTTTATTACTCTTTTCCACTGGTCATCCTCAACCTCAAGCACAAAATCACATGTCAGAAAAAAAAAGAAACCCAGTCGCACTTAGCATGTGTTGCAGCCTTTAGGTATCAAAAGTTCTCGAATTTATATGATGTCCTTAAATGGTATAATGAACACCAGACTGACATGTTTACTTCGGACGAAAGTTTCATTCAATTTGTTGCGCAAGCTAGTGACCCTTTTTTCATAGTCAAGATCCTTTTTCTCGGGATGAAGGAGTGAGTAATTATCATCAGGTTCTTCATAGCCAAGATCTTTTTTTCTCGGGATGAAAGAGTGAGTAATTATCATCAGGTTCCAGTGACCCAAGATGCGAGTGCGAGTGCATATTAAATTATGAGTTATCTCTTGCTTAACTTAGAAATGGGTAAGAGAACGAACCCTCTTCCATCTTAAGACGGTAAAATCCAATATGTGTACATGTGCTTGTGGGATGAGCTTAATAAATTCTTGGATACCAGATTGAATAATGTTAGTAGCAATTTAGAATTATTTAAAAATTTACCATTTTTCAATTTTATTATTCACAATGGTGCTCCTGGACCACGTTCCAAAAAAACCATGCTCTTGATAGCCACCACTGGTCTGCTCTGCTTCCAATTGTGACACTAACAATCTACCAAACATTTCGTAAAAGTTTTTTTATCACATATTGCATATTCGTTCACTCCTTCCTGCCAACGTTGATCCGGTTGACAAATCTCTTACCTTAGTGTGCCCCACTAGGCCACAACTTCATGACCAGCTAGACAACTAAGGTTAGCGTTGAATCCATTGCAAAACCCTAAGACCCTAAGCTTCCCCATAGGATGCCGGCAAAAAGAATACCAATGACATTGGCGGAGGTGTTGGTGCCAATCATAGAAAGTCGGGGTGAGGAATGGTCTCTCTAGCCCACATTGTGATCTATTAGATCGATGCAAGTCTGCAACATCATCGTGAAATAGGGTGAGAAACAAGATTAGATCGACGCAAATCTGAAAACAGACTGCGGCTCTTGAGTTGTGTTGCGGTAAACTTACTTTTTTTAGCAGGAAAAAGGGATCATGTATTGCTCATGTGGGTGTTACATCGTTCGTACATAGCCTTACAACTTCATCCATGCCCCTGCCCAGCCAAACAGTTGTTCGAGGCGTGACACGGCCATAGTGCGCAAGCTCATGACTAACTCTATTTTGTGTACGTCGAATGAGAGCATTAACAATCTCCCTTTTTTCAGCTAACAAGGATTTAATCTCCCCAATTAACGTCATATGTCTCGAGCGATCAGACCCCCTTTCGCCAATCATATTGACCGCCTCAGGACAGTCTAGCTCAACTATAATCGGCTTAGCGGTCCATTCTGTCACTGGATGAATTCCTTCACTGCATGCTTCAAGTTCCGCTTGAAGGGCGCCCAAGCAAGCACATCTAACGGTGCCCTTGTGGAAACACGGATGCTAGTGATGGCCTCCACATTCGCAGGGAGGAAGTACTGTTGGAGAAGCTCCATGCGCCCCGGTCATCAAGAAGCTCAGCCACCCGCCTAAGCCTGCAGGTGCCTTGTTGCGTAATCGGCATGCCAGAGTGCATTCGGGGGAGCCAACGGTCACGCCATATCCGAATATGCTCCCCGTTCCCGACGCGCCACACAAGTCCCTTCTTGAGGAGATCAAGGCCATGTTGGATAGCCTGCCAGGTAGACGGCGCGTTCCTGGCGAAGACCGTATCCTCGAGACGACCACCCGGGTAAACTTACTTTTTATAATCTTTTCATGAGAAAACAACAATTGAATATAGGGAAAATATGTTAAAAGAACTTATAACTCAATAAAACTTGGTTGGACTAATGAGTTACTATAATCCATCACAATGATTAATGCAGTGATGTGAAGTGAAATTTCAAATGCTATGCTGATAAAGAAATCGGCCATGGTGTTTGCTGGGAAAAGAAATTATCCAGATATAACAAAGTGACAAAACAAGGAAATCTTACTGGCCAACTGAAGCCCAAGCACCGTCGGACACATGTCTGTCACTCATTGGCCAGGGCGCAATCCAAATGGAGGTCAGGCGACGCAGCATGCCACAAGCCGGTGCCACACGGCGCGCGCGCATTGGCCGCGAACTTATCCAGTCAGATAAGGTTTCGCGCCGCAAAGGACAGCAACACGTTACACGTCCTCCTCATATATTTTTGGCAGTCCATCGAGAGATCGCTAGCTTCTCAAGAGGGATAAGAGAGAAACACAGAGCAAGAAGAGAAGAGAGAAGCAAAGCTTGAGATGGCGCAAACCATGGCGTCCATGACCGGCCTGTCGCAGGGCGTGCGTCTCCCAGGCCCGGCTGGCAGGCGCGCCAGCAGGTTCACCGTGAGGGCGTCGTCGGCGGAGACCGAGGCCGCCGGCCGCCGCGCGGTCCTTGGCCTCATGGCCAGCGGAGTCGTCGGGAGCGCGTTCGCTCAGGTGGTGCACGCCGGCACCGTCGCGGCCATCAAGGTTGGCCCCCCGCCGCCGCTCTCCGGTGGACTCCGTGAGTGCCTCCAGCTGCTCGTACATCATCTACTATACTATACTCGCTTTAGTAGACTATATATATAATGATTTTACGCCTGATCTGATGGAATGATATGATTTGGGTGTGTGTTCAGCCGGAACGGACAACTCGGACGAGGCAAGGGACTTCGACCTGCCCCTGAAGAACCGGTTCTACCTGCAGCCGCTGCCACCGGCGGAGGCGGCGGTGCGGGCCAAGGAGTCGGCCCAGGACATCCTCAACCTCAAGCCGCTCATCGACAAGAAGCAATGGCCGTACGTCATGAACGATCTCCGCCTCAGGGCCTCGTACCTGCGCTACGACCTCAAGACCGTCATCTCCTCCAAGACCACCAAGGAGGAGAAGAAGGACCTCAAGGACCTCACCGGCAAGCTCTTCGCCACCCTCGACGGGGTAAGAAACCTACCATCTCGCAATTTCAGCTATTACCTTATGTCTCTTCAGAAACATGGCCATCTTAATTCTTACTGCATCAAACCTGAACATTTTCTCAAGAAGAATTGCAGGACTAACAGGTGTGAGCTTCTCCATTTTGTTTGCAGCTTGACCATGCAGCCAAGATCAAGAGCCCCACCGAGGCCGAGAAGTACTACGGCGAGACCAAGACTGTTCTCGGCGATGTCCTCGCCAAGCTAGGCTAGATGGATCCGCATAATGGCCGTGTTGCTTTCAGGCCTTTTATGTTTGTTCATATTTGGAAGCCGGCAATGTAACTTCCCTGTTGATAATATGTCAACAAGCACTTAAGTATGATTCTATCTTGAGATTCAGTCATATGAAGAGTAAACATTAAGACAAACTGCGCACAAATCCGATGTAACAACGAATAGTAACTTGCAGTTAGAGCTCAACAGCCACGAGTACACAGTTTAGTCCAACCGAATAATTCATCCAAATCTTCTTTTGCTTTTTTAGTTATTAATATTAATTCCCAGTCAGTAAACACCGTGCCAAATTTTTTTTAGAGGGGTTTCCCCACGATTTTCATTAAGAAAACCATATAGAAGTTCATACAAGCATCAGCCTAGTCATCCGGGACATATCCCAAACTGCTTGATCAACGGGAACAGCAAAGACCAGCTAAACATACCGCCAGGCTTAAATCTAGAACCACAGCTACCAACATCTCCAAAAGAGGGCTACAAGTTCCAAACCAATGACAACAATGACGTGCCAAGTATTTGAGATGTAACAGAAATCAGCTACCGAATGCTACAACTCCAGCTGATAAGTGTTTATCCTGTCACGAATATATTATTTCGACATTTCAGTTGAATGGGCTAGAAAGACTTGAGAAGAGAACACCTCAATCCTGACACTTAAGAATTCAGTGCTTGTACAAAACTTCCACGAAATTAACAAGTCATTGCAACACCGAGATGTGCTCCGGGTAGATGGTAGCCTTGACAGTTAGGCCTAAGATACACTGCAGTGTTCTGAGAAAAAGGGGTCATTGACTTGCAAGATATTCTCCCCTGTTTATATGAAATGAAAACCTTCCATTGTTTTGTCAAGGACATCAATGTTTCTCTTCCTTTTTTATCTGCAAGAAAAGGAGTATCTCAGTTCTAACATAACTTTGGGCTAGAAAATGGCCCATCTGAAATTGATTTTTTAAGTTGTAGTCGTATGTGACTAAGTGCAACATGTAGTACTCCCTCCGTTCACTTTTGTAAGTCGTTTCAGACAACTCAAAATGAGCTGTTTTGCACATTGTCTGAAATGTCTTCAAGGTCTTATAAAAGTGAACAGAGGGAGTATTTCTTATGATGGTCTTATGGAGAATCAGATAATTAGACCCAGGTACCCAATACAAAAAAATGCATGAAGGAAATGACATTTAACAATTCGTTGTAACACCTATACAGACAATTTTTTGCCCTTATGTGACTTGAAATCACAAGAGAAAGATGACATCAAGACAATGCATATCCTAAAAGTACTTCAGTCTGCCATGACAAGGAGAGGGTTCAAATGGACCAATAATGAGTCAAATATAAATAAATTAAATAAAACAACTGTGCATCCCTTTTCTAGTAACATATTTCAAACTTTCAGGTATAACAGAGTGGAACTGTGCAAGTCATTTATCACCGATATGCCAACAAAGTCTTCAATATCTAACAGTTAGCATATTTGGCGGATAAAGTAAAGTTCAACAAAGGGATGATGATTATTCCTGAAACAAAAGCTACAGAACCACATTTACCATTAACAATGGCACGCAGGTCCAAGCTAAGACTTCTCTGCGACATCAGACGCCTCTTCATTTGTATCCACGACTTCAGTTGTTTCGTCATCATCAGCTTTAGTTGCTTCTAGCTGACTCTGCTTTGCCACACCCAAAGCCCTTCTTGATTCGCTGCGGAACTCTCTCTTGGCCGATCGAATCTCCTCGAAACCCTGCTCTATCTTAGCCTCTTTCTCAGGAGGGAAGAAGCCAACTTCCATCCCAGCTAGCTCTGAATACATCTTCTCAATCTTTGCCTTCCAGGCTATTCCCATCTCAGTATCCATTTTGTTGTAAGGTGTCTTCAGGAGGTATTCATCGATCCCACCAGCTTTGTCAATGCACCGTAGTGCATGAGTGGTTACTTTGACTCTAATGTGTCGGTCATGAATATAACTGAAAAGACGTTTCTCCTGAACGTTTGGCTTCCAGTTTCGCCTTGACCTGAACAAAGAAAATGCTCCGTAAGCAAAAGGTGGTCAATATACAAAGATCGGAAGGAGGTAGGGAGATTCTTAAGAAAGGCTTGAGCCACATGGTAAAATAATTAGCAGGCAGTGTTTAAAATTTGCAAGCTGCCAGGATATTTCTGGGTTGTCTAGCACGTAATTAGACATCCAAAATAAATGGTAACACTATCACTTTTGTTAAAGATATCCAAGAATGCAGCTCCTAGTAGGCTAGTACTATTGTGATGCTACAGACAAGATGAAAAGCTGCAAACCAAAAGGTTACAAGGATGATCACTCATCATTAGCAGCTTTGCACTGGCCAGAGGTCACGGAGTTCCTGAATTAATGTGGTTCGGTGCTTTAGTTCAACAACCAACTAAGAGTTAGTCGACATGACAACTGAATCAAGTAAACACCATCAAGAAAAGTATCTGCTCACAGGAATCAGAGTCTGCGGAACATCTCTCAATCAGCTGCTCGTGGACAATAGACCTTTGGGGCCTTATCCTCTGCTGGGCAGGTCGCACTTCCGCCACCCCACCTGAGACGGTGGCTGACCATGTACAAGCACCCCCAAGCTAGAAGAGAGGATTTCAACTTCATGGTCATCCTGAATGTTTGGTCCATCTGGTGTGAACAGAACAGCAGGGTGTTCCAAGGGGTGAGCAAGGACATCCTGACAGTGCCCAATGGAATCAAGAAGGCCGAGTGGTGGCGATGGGCTTTTAAACTACCGGCTGCATGACTGCCATGAGTAGCTAGGGTGTTTATGTTATGTGTGTTGTCTGTCTATGACTTGGCGTTTGTTGCCCAACTAGTGTAACTATTTTGCTTCTCCTCTCAATGATAAGATGTGCAAACACTTGTTTGCAAGTTTTTCAACAAAATAAGTACCTGCTAGGAACAATTGGATTTATGTATCAAGAATAAGACGAGTGACTGGAATCGTTCTCCTACTCTTCTCCTTCCAAAAAACAGGTGTGCGAAGTTAATAACATTGGATCATGAAGGACCAAATGAATCGTGAGGCCACACTAACAGCTTAAAACGGTGTTGGGCCTGGTGGCAAGGTCGGGAAGGAGATAAATGAGGTTTTGCAAGATTATACGATTTCTGTTTCACACATTTTAAATATGACTGAACTTTGATTGAATTTGTCATTATCGCTACAGAACCAAATAGTGTGGCATAACGTAGCTGAAGCAAGTAAACAGCTTGCTAACTTCCCTGACCAGCTTTCTGAGAAATAACACTGATGAATACGAAGGGGCTTCCTTTCTCTGTTTTCATGACCTAATAGTGTTCGGCATGGGGCATACGCCGCCTGCAGGTTTCCCTCGCTCTTGCCTGTGAGTGATGAGAGCTTCTATGACTGGTGGGACTCTAGGCTGCATCTCCAACTTCTCTGTGTAAAGGTGTGGCCTCGCTAGGCGTCCTTGTCAAATGGCATCTGTGGAAGCACAGGAACGCCTGTAATTTCGAAAACACGCGCCCCTCCTCTACTCTTCTTATCCAAACTATTCTGGAGGAGGCTAGAACCTGCGCTTTGGCTGGCGCCAAGGGATTGGCGGCTATCAACCCGTACGATCCACCATATTTGTTGCTTGGGGCTGAGCATACTCTCTATCCTTGATGCTCTTCGAGGAAAAAAAAAGGCAGACAATTATATAACTCTAGTGTTACCATAATGCGTGGTGTTACATCATAAAAGCCTGCCTAATCTTCTAGACTCTTGACATTCCAATCATCAAAGAATTGCATGCATCTTGTTCTGATCAAGACTATCAAAGCCGGTACAAAATGGAGTGAATCCCAACAAGACCTGATTTGATCCTCAGCTCATCCAATTCTCAAGTCGGTGCTGATTAAGAAACTACATCAATTACAGAGCTGAACAATCTAATATATGATCAGGGACAGATCCAAGGGGGGGCAAGACCCCCCTGACGTATTTTCCCACCCTTGATAGCGATTACGTATCTAGCTAATCTAGCATCTCTCACGCCTACCCCCCGCCCCCTGTAACACTAATGCAACATAAAGGGTACTTGCCAGGCCACAGGCTATCCTATCTATAGCAGATTCCAAATCAGATAGCAGGCCGAAAGGCCCAAGAAAACCCAAGCCGAAGCTCACCATCAGAAGAAAAAAGGCCATGGACATGGAAACCTAGCACAAGTCTCCTACCCCTAAACAAAGGCAGAAGTCACGCAATTAGCATCACAGTGAGATCGTTTGTTTATGTGCTGCTGGGATTCAACGCAACGACGTGCCTCCTCCTATCAACGAGGGCAGTTTCGATCCGGCCGATTCTGAGATCGCGGACCAGAAGGAGAAAGGGCCAGCCGGCCACACGGTCAACATGAGCGACAACGAGGCATAGAAGAATGTGAGTTTACTCAGGGCTGAATTTACTCCAAACATTAGATTAATTTGTGCCTTGAGAAATATACAAGTAGAACTGTAGAAACTACAGGCATCAAAACAATAATTGGGAAATTTCCGATTGTCCATTTGTGCTTGTGTGGACATGAAGATATAGATAGCTGGATCAATTCATAAAAAATTCAAACCAATTGGTCCAAAGCTCTCAGCCATGTGAATGAAATGCTAATGCAAATGTAACTTGTGTGCAAGCTATCCAAGAGAACAGTCCTATCAAAAATGTAATATTACTCCTTATTACTGAACAATTAGTACTACCTCTGTAAACTAACATAGATCACTACTTAATGATCTAAAACGTCTTATATTAGTTTACAGAGGGAGTAGGATTTAACTATCTACACCTTATGATTATTAGGGAATACAAGCGGTGGCCTCACTACACCTCTCCCTTTCGTCTCATAACCCCCTCAGCAGCATTTCCTCCATGAACTAACAAAAAAGCAGCATTTCGCAACTCAAATTCCCAAACAAGATAGGCAACACTCGTCACGTCCTCCCCCCCCCCCCCCCCCCCCTCAGCACTACACCTTATGATTATTAGGGAATACAAGCGGTGGCCTCACTACACCTCTCCCTTTCGTCTCATAACCCCCTCAGCAGCATTTCCTCCATGAACTAACAAAAAAGCAGCATTTCGCAACTCAAATTCCCAAACAAGATAGGCAACACTCGTCACGTCCTCCCCCCCCCCCCCCCCCCCCCCCCCCACACACACACACACACACACACTCAAATAGAAATGATCTCAAGAAACGTCAAACGCATCATTTTTCCCATTCCAACGACTGAACATATGCATTACAGTTCGGAATGTATGCGCGCATGGATCAGAAGAGATTGCACGAGGGAAGAGGCGGGTGAGAATTTGCATACTTGTTGCCGCCGTCCTCGGAGACCTTGTTGCCGAACTGGATGTGGCGGCCGGCGAAGATGCCGCGCTTGGCCCGGCCCATGACGACCTTGCTATTCGGGAGTATGTTCTTCACTGTGTCCATCACCTCCGCCGGCAGCTTCCCCTCCCCGCCCACGCGGCGCACCACCTTCTTGTAAATCTCCCGCGCCCGGAACGACATCTTACTCTTGCTGCTTCTGATGCTTCGACGGCGGCGGCGGCGGCGGCGGTGGAGGAGGAGGCCGGTTGCCTGCGAGGTTTTCCCGTGCGTGGTGGGGACGACTCTAGTGCGGGTGTGGTTTGGCTCCGTGAGATCTTGCGGCATGTGAGACGCAGTATTTTGGGCCAGACCACACGGCCCATTGTCTGAACGAGTCCACAAGGCGAGGCCCATACACAAGATGCCTTGTTCGTAGTTCCCAAAAACAAAAACAAAAAAAATTCTTTGGAGCTGGAACCGGGGTAACGAGCTGCAAGCAAGGGCTGGAGACCCCGTCGTGGACTAAAGCTACGTGGAGCTGCACACGGCGGGAGGAGCACACTAGAGTATCAGCAGAAGAACCCTCGTGAGGCGGACGCCATCCATGTGGTTTTCGCTGGATGACGAAAATTTGGAGCCGGGGGAGGCCCCTGATTTTCAAAAGGAAAAAAAATCCTCAAGTTAGTGAGGCTAGATCCGGACGCGTCTAGCCGGCGCCCAGCCGCCTAGTATGGTTAGCAAGCGGTCGGTTATTTAAAGAAACTTTTTGTTCTTTTTTCTAATTAAAAAATCTTTTTCAACTAAGTCATTTTCCCGTGACGTATTAAATAGGGTGTGTCTAGAATATATCTAGATATGCTCTATTTATTGCACATCTAAGTGAGTGAATCAAGTACAAAGAGGAAAAGAAAAAAGAAAAAAAATACACACACGAACCTCAACGTAAGATCAATGATATATGACTTATATGTGCAATACTTATGGTACATCTAGATGTGCTTTAGCAAAACTGTATTAAATAGCAGCACAGCCATATCTTTTGGTGCATGCACTTTATTCTCTTGTGCATTTAATTTTTTGTTTCAAAATTTTAAAAAGGCATAACTTTCAATTTGCGCGTCGGAATTGCAATCTGTTTTCACCATTGGAATCTTCACGACGTGCTCTTCAAAACTAGATCACGCATGGGGATATTTCGATGAACTTTTGTGTGTGCAATTTATTTTCCGTTTCGTGCAACTGTCTAGTAGTCGATGTGCAACTACCTAGCGGTGGATGTGCAACTCCCCCTACTTGTGAGCGTGCATTTTTCACTGATGCAAACAGGTATGAACACATTTATTTTGGTTTTCATTTTTCTAAAAAAAGTCATAAGTTTTGAAATGAACATCAAAATTAAGATTCGCTTTCACGGTACGCATCCTCATGACGTGCTCTTCAAAACTAGATCTTGTATGGATATGTTTCGACGAACTTTTTTGTGTGCAATTTAGTCCCTGTTAGGTGCAAGTGCCTAGTAGTTGATGTGCAACTAACTGACACTCGATGTGCAACTTTCCCTCTGCCCCGTGGACACGCAGTTCTCACTAATGCCACATCCACCCTAAAATATCCTCTACCATTGAGATGTGCAACTTCGTCTACTGCCCTGTCTAACTAGCTAGTAGTTGATGTGCAACTTTTCCCCTACCTGTAAATGTGTAGTTTTCATTATTGTTGCCTTGGCCAACAGCCTAGTACTGGATGTGCAACTTTGGATGCTACCACAACCAACTGCCTAACAGTCGTCTTGCAATTTTCTCTCGTACCTCACGGAAGTGTAGTTTTCACTGCAAGCACCTAGTCCCAATCACCGCTTGTTAGTAAGATGTCCAACTTTATGGCCTGCATATAGGCAACCTTTCTTTTCTCTTATGGATGTGTAGTTTTTTACCATCCAACAAATCCCTGCTAGTAAGATGTGCAACTTCGCCTATTGTCCCGGCCAACTGTCTTGCAGACTATGTGCAACTTAGTCTGTTCCACTGCCAACTAAAACTACACATTCACAAGTAGGAAGGGAAAAATGTTGCACATTGACTACTAGGTAGTTGGCTGCAACAACAGACTAAGTTGCACATATCGTTGGTAGGCTTTGGTGGGGCAGGATGTGCAGATAGTGAAATAGTACACATCCATGAGTAGGAAGGAGAGTTGCACATCGACTACTAGGTAGTTGGATGGGACAATAAACTAGTTGCATGACTCAAAAAGTTGGTTGCCATGGTTGCTAGGTTGCAACCACATAGGAAAATGGATCATGCAACTCTAAAAAATGGTTTTATAAGAAATTGCACCATGCAATACTAAAGATGCACCATGCAGTAACAGAGTTACACCATATAGCAATAAAGTCGGCATAAAAAATCGTCGAAACATACTCATGCGGGATATCTTTTAAAAGATCTCGTCGCGAAGATTCCAATGGTGAAAACCGATCTAAATTCGGATGCACGGTTTGAAATATATGACTTTTTAAACATTCAGAAACCCAAAATAAATGCATGTAAATCTGTTTTCTCTAAGTCAAAGTGACTAGTACAAACGCATTTAATGGTACACCATGCATGCGCTATCAGACAAATCTTTTTCCATGCATGCCTGTGACTGTGAGGGCGGCCGCTCGTTTTAGCGAACGAGCGCGCACGCATGATTAGGTAATTGCGATTTATCAAAGGCGAGTACTACAAATCAGCCGACTGATTTCTCCAGGAAATCAGTCGGGTAGCGAACTGTCGGATCCGTCCCTCGTTCCTGTTGGATGGGTCAACGCAGTGCCGCTTCGATCTGCTCTCAATGCATCGATCTGGCCTCTGCCTCGTTCTCCTCTGACCTCTGGACACTTGCAGCAGCAAACGCAACGTGTCCGTCGTCGTCGTACATATCGCCGTCCAACTCGCAGTTGCCACTCCACCACGCAAAAAAAACTTGGGCATTGAAGTGAAGCTTCACCGCCAGCGAGATCCGTTGGTCGCAGGCTCGCAACACCCCATGCATTACATTGCAGCTCCGCCACCGGCAGCTCCGTCGCCGGCGAGATGCATGGTCACAACACTTGCAGCACCGACGGCGAGCAGGGTTGTAGCACCGACGCCTCCGGCCTCCTCTTCCTTGTGTGATGCGATGCAGCACTGTTGCGAACTGCTGATGGCGAGCTGCGTTGCAGCGTGCCTTCGACCTCCTCTCCCTTGGGTGATGTGTTGCAGCACCACCGCGAGCTGCCGGCAGTGAGCTGCGTTGCAGCACCGGCAGGGGGCAGCCCTAACTCCGGCCTCCCTCTTCCTGCTGCGTGGATAAGGAAAGAGTGATGGGTGGTTTGCATGGGGTAAGGAAAGAGTGAAAGGATGTGTGGCACGTGTAGGGAGCAGTTTACGCGAGTTGAAAATCAGTCGGTTGATTACGATCGTTTTCCTATCGCACGCGAACCACCCATCCCTATCCTTTCACAACGCAATCCCCTTTCTTCTCCGTGGCTTTCTCTCGTACGGTTGCTCGCCATGGCCTTGATTTTTTTCCTCTGCTGCCATTGCTGCTGCTGTGATGGATAACCATCAGTGTTAGGAGAGGAGACATCGACCACCATGCCATCGCTGCTGCAATTTGAGAGGAATGACGGCTGCCACTGCACACGTCGGTGCTGCAACGCAGCAGGAAGAGGGAGGCCAGAGTTGGGGCTGCACCATGTCGGTGCTGCAATGCAACCCACTGTCGGCAGCTCGCACTGGTGCTGCAATGCAGCACCCAAGGGGGAGGAGGTCAAAGGCGCGCTACAACGCAGCTCGCCGCCAGCAGTTCGCAATGGTGCTGCAACGCATTGATGTCTACTATGCAACCTTCTTCTTGTAGACGTTGTTGGGCCTCCAAGTGCAGAGGTTTGTAGGACAATAGAAAATTTCCCTCAAGTGGATGACCTAAGGTTTATCAATCTATGGGAGGCGTAGGTTGAAGATGGTCTCTCTCAAACAACCCTGCAACCAAATAACAAAGAGTCTCTGGTTTCCCCAACACACCCAATACAATGGCAAATTGCATAGGTGCACTAGTTCGCCAAAGAGATGGTGATACAAGTGCAATATGGATGGTAGGTATAGGTTTTTATAATCTGAAAATATAAAAACAGCAAGGTAACTAATGATAAAAATGAGCGTAAACGGTATTGCAATGCATTGAAACAAGGCCTATGGTTCATACTTTCACTAGTGCAAGTTCTCTCAACAATAATAACATAATTGGATCATATAACTATCCCTCAACATGCAAGAAAGAGTCACTTCAAAGTCACTAATAGCGGAGAACAAACAAAGATATTATGGTAGGGTACACAAACACCTCAAAGTTATCCTTTCTGATCGATCTATTCAAGAGTTCATAGTAAAATAACGCGAAGCTATTCTTTCCGTTCAATCTATCCTAGAGTTCGTACTAGAATAACACCTTAAGACACAAATCAACCAAAACCCTAATGTCACCTAGATACTCCAATGTCACCTCAAGTATCTGTGGGTATGATTATACGATATGCATCACACAATCTCATATTCATCTATTCAACCAACACAAAGAACTTCAAAGAGTGCCCCAAAGTTTCTACCGGAGAGTCAAGACTGAAACGTGTGCCAACCCCTATGCATAAGTTCACGAGGTCACAGAACTCGCAAGTTGATCACCAAAACATACATCAAGTGGATCACGTGATATCCCATTGTCACCACAGATAAGCACATGTAAGACATACATCAAGTGTTCTCAAATCCTTAAAGACTCAATCCGATAAGATAACTTCAAAGGGAAAACTCAATTCATCACAAGAGAGTAGAGGGGGAGAAACATTATAAGATCCAACCATAATAGCAAAGTTCGCGATACATCAAGATCGGACCACCTCAAGAACACGAGAGAGAGAGAGAGAGAGAGAGAGATCAAACACATAGCTACTAGTACATACCCTCAGCCCTGAGGGTGAACTACTCCCTCCTCGTCATGGAGAGCGTCAGGATGATGAAGATGGCGACCAGAGAGGGATTCCTCCCTCCGGTAGGGTGCCGGAACGGGTCTAGATTGGTTTTCGGTGGCTACAGAGGCTTCTGGCAGCGGAACTCCTGATCTATTCGGCTCCCCGATGTTTTTAGGGTATATTGATATATATAGGCGAAAGAAATCGGTCAGGGGAGCCACGAGGGGCCCATGAGGGTGGGGGCGCGCCCAGGGGGCAGGCACGCCTCCTTGCCTCGTGGCCACCTCGAAGCCTCCATGACATCTACTCCAAGTCTCCTGGATTGCTTCCATTCCAAAAATAACTTTCGCGGAGGTTTCATTCCGTTTGGACTCCGTTTGATAATTCCTTTTTTTTGAAACACTAAAATAGGCAAGAAAACAACAATTTGGGCTGGGCCTCCGGTTAATAGGTTAGTCCCAAAAATAATATAAAAATGTATAATAAAGCTCATAAACATCCAAAACAGATAATATAATAGCATGGAACAATCAAAAATTATAGATACGTTGGAGACGTATTAAGCATCTCCAAACTTAATTCATGCTCGTCCTCGAGTAGGTAAATGATAAAAACAAATTTTTTGATGTGGAATGCTACCTAACATATTTATCCATGTAGTTCTCTTTATTGTGGCAAGAATATTCAGATCCATAAGATTCAAGACAAAAGTTTAATATAATAATAATAATAATAATAATAATAATAATAATAATAATAATAATACTTCAAGCATACTAACCAAGCAGTTATGTCTTCTCAAAATAACATGGCCAAAGAAAGCTATCCCTACAAAATCATATAGTCTGGCTATGCTCTATCTTCATCACACGAAATGTTTAAATCATGCACAACCCCGATGACAAGCCAAGTAATTGTTTCATACTTTTGATGTTCTCAAACTTTTTCAATCTTCACGCAATACATGAGGATGAGCCATGGACATAGCACTCACTACAAAAAAAGACACATCTGTGACATTTTGGGCCGAACGAAAAAAATTCGGTCATACATATGACACTTCTATGACGATAATTGTGACAAAACCCGATATCATCATAGATGTGGTGGGCTCCTACTTCTATGACAAAAAATCATGACAGAAAATGAGCTTTTCGTCCTGGGCGGGCCGGAGACGCAACTGCATGACATTCTTTGGGCCGTCCATGACGGAAAAAACCATGGTAGAAGCGAGGAGGAGGAAAATTTCGGGGAGTTCCCTGTTACGGTGGGAGGTCGGGGGCCGAGCGATGCGCATTTATCTCGTACACGTATGCGCGTGTGTGCGAGGCGTTGGCTCTAATTGAACCCGAGCGAGGCGTTGGTGAAGGAAATATGCCCTAGAGGCAATAATAAAGTTATTATTTATTTCCTTATATCATGATAAATGTTTATTATTCATGCTAGAATTGTATTAACCGGAAACATAATACATGTGTGAATACATAGACAAACAGAGTGTCACTAGTATGCCTCTACTTGACTAGCTCGTTAATCAAAGATGGTTATGTTTCCTAACCATGAACAAAGAGTTGTTATTTGATTAACGGGATCACATCATTAGTTGAATGATCTGATTGACATGACCCATTTCATTAGCTTAGCACCCGATCGTTTAGTATGTTGCTATTGCTTTCTTCATGACTTATACATGTTCCTATGACTATGAGATTATGCAACTCCCGTTTGCCGGAGGAACACTTTGGGTGCTACCAAACGTCACAACGTAACTGGGTGATTATAAAGGAGTACTACAGGTGTCTCCAAAGGTAGATGTTGGGTTGGCGTATTTCGAGATTAGGATTTGTCACTCCGATTGTCGGAGAGGTATCTCTGGGCCCTCTCGGTAATGCACATCACATAAGCCTTGCAAGCACTGCAACTAATATGTTAGTTGTGAGATGATGTATTACGGAACGAGTAAAGAGACTTGCCGGTAACGAGATTGAACTAGGTATTGAATACCGACGATCGAATCTCGGGTAAGTAACATACCGATGACAAAGGGAACAACGTATGTTGTTATGCGGTCTGACCGATAAAGATCTTCGTAAAATATGTAGGAGCCAATATGGGCATCCAGGTCCCGCTATTGGTTATTGACCGGAGACGTGTCTCGGTCATGTCTACATTGTTCTCGAACCGTAGGGTCCGCACGCTTAAGGTTTCGATGACAGTTATATTATGAGTTTATGAGTTTTGATGTACCGAAGGAGTTCGGAGTCCCGGATGAGATCGGGGACATGACGAGGAGTCTCGAAATGGTCGAGACGTAAAGATCGATATATTGGACGACTATATTCGGACTTCGGAAAGGTTCCGAGTGATTCGGGTATTTTTCGGAGTACCGGAGAGTTACGGGAATTCGCTCGGAGAAGTATTGGGCCTTGATGGGCTTTAGTGGAAAGAGGAGAAAAGGCCTGCTGCGCCCCCCCTCCCCTCTAGTCCGAATTGGACTAGGGAAAAGGGGGCCGGCCACCTTTCCTACTCCTCCACTTCCTTCTCCCTTCCTCCCCTCTTGATGGACTCCTACTAGGACTTGGAGTCCTAGTAGGACTCCCATCCTGGCCGCACCAATGGCCTTGGCCGGCCTCGTCCTCCTCCATCCTTTATATACTGAGGCAAGGGGCACCCCATAGACACACAAGTTGATCCTTGAGATCGTTCCTTAGCCGTGTGCGGTGCCCCCTGCCACCAAATTCCACCTCGATTATACCGTTGTAGTGCTTAGGCGAAGCCCTGCGTCGGTAGTACATCAAGATCGTCACCACGCCGTCGTGCTGACGGAACTCTTCCTCAATGCTTTGCTGGATCGGAGCCCGAGGATCGTCATCGAGCTGAACGTGTGCTAAGAACTCGGAGGTGCCGGAGTAACGGTGCTTGGATCGGTCGGACCGGGAAGACGTACGACTACTTCCTCTACGTTGTGTGATCGCTTCCGCAGTCGGTCTGCGTTGGTACGTAGACAACACTCTCCCCTCTCGTTGCTATGCATCACCATGATCTTGCGTGTGCGTAGGAATTTTTTTGAAATTACTACGTTCCCCAACAGTGGCATCCGAGCCTAGGTTTTATGGTTTGATGTTATTTGCACGAGTAGAACACAAGTGAGTTGTGGGCGATACAAGTCATATTGCCTACCAGCATGTCATACTTTGGTTCGGCGGTATTGTTGGACGAGACGACCCGGACCAACCTTACGCGTACGCTTACGCGAGACCGGTTCCCTCGACGTGCTTTGCACATAGATGGCTTGCGGGCGACTGTCTCTCCAACTTTAGTTGAACCAAGTGTGGCTACGCCCGGTCCTTGAGAAGGTTAAAACGGAGTCTATTTGACGAACTATCGTTGTGGTTTTGATGCGTAGGTGAGATGAGTTCTTACTTAAGCCCGTAGCAGCCACGTAAAACTTGCAACAACAAAGTAGAAGACGTCTAACTTGTTTTTGCAGGGCATGTTGTGATGTGATATGGTCAAGGCATGATGCTGATTTTATTGTATGAGATGATCATGTTTTGTAACCAAGTTATCGGCAACTGGCAGGAGCCATATGGTTGTCGCTTTATTGTATGCAATGCAATCGCGATGTAATGCTTTACTTTATTACTAAGCGGTAGTGATAGTCGTGGAAGCATAAGATTGGCGAGACGACAACGATGCTACGATGGAGATCAAGGTGTCACGCCGGTGACGATGGTGAACATGACGGTGCTTCGGAGATGGAGATCACAAGCACAAGATGATGATGGCCATATCATATCACTTATATTGATTGCATGTGATGTTTATCTTTTATGCATCTTATCTTGCTTTGATTGACGGTAGCATTATAAGATGATCTCTCACTAAATTATCAAGAAGTGTTCTCCCTGAGTATGCACCGTTGCCAAAGTTCGTCGTGCCCAGACACCACGTGATGATCAGGTGTGATAAGATCTACGTCCATCTACAACGGGTGCAAGCCAGTTTTGCACACGCAGAATACTCAGGTTAAACTTGACGAGCCTAGCATATGCAGATATGGCCTCGGAACACAGAGACCGAAAGGTCGAGCGTGAATCATATAGTAGATATGATCAACATAACGATGTTCACCATTGAAAACTACTCCATCTCACATGATGATCGGTTATGGTTTAGTTGATTTGGATCACGTGATCACTTAGAGGATTAGAGGGATGTCCATCTAAGTGGGAGTTCTTAAGTAATATGATTAAATTGAACTTAAATTTATCATGAACTTAGTCCTGGTAGTATTTTGCAAATTATGTTGTAGATCAATAGCTCGCGTTGTTGCTTCCCTGTGTTTATTTTGATATGTTCCTAGAGAAAATTGTGTTGAAAGATGTTAGTAGCAATGATGCGGATTGGATCCGTGATCTGAGGTTTATCCTCATTGCTGCACAGAAGAATTATGTCCTTGATGCACCGCTAGGTGACAGACCTATTGCAGGAGCAGATGCAGACGTTATGAACGTTTGGCTAGCTCAATATGATGACTACTTGATAGTTTAGTGCACCATGCTTAATGGCTTAGAATCGGGACTTCAAAGACGTTTTGAACGTCATGGACCATATGAGATGTTCCAGGAGTTGAAGTTAATATTTCAAGCAAATACCCGAGTTGAGAGATATGAAGTCTCCAACAAGTTCTATAGCTAAAAGATGGAGGAGAATCGCTCAACTAGTGAGCATGTGCTCAGATTGTCTGGGTACTACAATTGCTTGAATCAAGTGGGAGTTAATCTTCCAGATAAGATAGTGATTGACAGAATTCTCTAGTCACCATCACCAAGTTAGTAGAACTTCGTGATGAACTATAATATGCAAGGGATAACGGAAACAACTCCCAAGCTCTTCGTGATGCTGAAATCAACGAAGGTAGAAATCAAGAAAAACATCAAGTGTTGATGGTTGACAAGACCACTAGTTTCAAGAAAAGGGCAAAGGGAAGAAGGGGAACTTCAAGAAGAACGGCAAGCAAGTTGCTGCTCAAGTGAAGAAGCCCAAGTCTGATCCTAAGCCTGAGACTAAGTGCTTCTACTGCAAAGGGACTGGTCACTGGAAGCGGAAGTACCCCAAGTATTTGGCGGATAAGAAGGATGGGAAAGTGAACAAAAGTATATTTGATATACATGTTATTGATGTGTGCTTTGCTAGTGTTTATAGCAACCCCTCCGTATTTGATATTGGTTCAGTTGCTAAGATTAGTAACTCGAAACGGGAGTTGCAGAATAAACAGAGACTAGTTAAGGGTGAAGTGACGATGTGTGTTGGAAGTGGTTCCAAGATTGATATGATCATCATCGCACACTCCCTATAATTTCGGGATTAGTGTTGAACCTAAATAAGTGTTATTTGGTGTTTGCATTGAGCATGAATATGATTTGATCATGTTTATTGTAATACGGTTATTCATTTAAGTAAAAGAATAAATTGTTGTTCTGTTTACATGAATAAAACCTTATATGGTTACACACCCAATGAAAATAGTTCGTTGGATCTCGATCGTAGTGATACACATAATCATAATATTGAAACCAAAAGATGCAAAGTTAATAATGATAGTGCAACTTATTTGTAGCACTGCCGTTTAGGTCATATTGGTGTAAAGCGCATGAAGAAACTCCATGATGATGGGCTTTGGAATCACTTGATTATGAATCAGTTGATGCTTGCGAACCATGCCTCATGGGCAAGATGACTAAGACTCTGTTCTTCGGAACAATGGAGCGAGCAATAGATTTGTTGGAAATCATACATACTGATGTATGTGGTCCGATGAATATTGAGGCTCGCGACAGGTATCATTATTTTCTGATCTTCACAGATGATTTGAGCAGATATGAGTATATCTACTTGATGAAACATAAGTCTGAAACATTTGAAAAGTTCAAAGAATTTCAGAGTGAAGTGAAAAATCATCGTAACAAGAAAATAAAGTTTCTATGATCTGATCGTAGAGAAGAGTATTTGAGTTACGAGTTTGGCCTTCAGTTAAAAACAATGTGAAATAGTTTCAATACTCACGCCACAAGGAACACCATAGTGTAATGGTGTGTCCGAACGTCATAACCGTACTTTATTAGATATAGTGCGATCTATGATGTCTCTTACCGATCTACCACTATCGTTTTGGGGTTATGCATTAGAGACAGCTGCATTTACGTTAAAAAGGGCACCATCTAAGTCCGTTGAGACGACACAATCTGAACTGTGGTTTAGCAAGAAACCAAAGTAGTCATTTCTTAAAGTTTGGGATTGTGATGCTTATGTGAAAAAGTTTCATCCTGATAAGCTCAAACCCAAATCGGAAAAGTGCGTCTTCATAGGATACCCTAAAGAATATGTTGGGTACACCTTCTATCACAGATCCGAAGGCAAGATATTCGTTGCTGAGAATGGATCCTTTCCAGAGAAGGAGTTTTCTCTCGAAAGAAGTGAGTGGGAGGAAAGTAGAAAACTTGATAAGGTAATTGTACCTTCTCCCTTATTGGAAAGTAGTTCATCACAAAAATCTGTTCTTGTGACTACTACACCAATTAGTGAGGAAGCTAATGATGATGATCATGTAACTTCAGATCAAGTTACTACCGAATCTCGTAGGTAAACCAAAGTGAGAAGCGCACCAGAGTGGTACGGTAATCCTGTTCTGGAAGTCATGTTACTAGACCATGACGAACTTGCGAACTATGAGGAAGCGACGATGAGCCCAGATTCCGCGAAATGGTTTGAGGCCATAAAATTTGAGATATGATCCATGTATGAGAACAAAGTTTGGACTTTGGTTGACTTGCCCGATGATCGGCAAGCAATTGAGAATAAATGGATCTTCAAGAGGAAGACGGACGCTGGTAGTAGTGTTACTATCTACAAAGCTAGAATTGTCGCAAAAGGTTTTTGACAAGTTCAAGGTGTTGACTATGATGAGAGCTTCTCACTCGTATCTATGCTTGAGTCTGTCCGAATCATGTTAGTAATTGCCGCATTTTATGAAATCTGGCAAACGGATAAACAAAACTGCATTCCTTAATGGATTTATTAAAGAAGAGTTGTATATGATGCAACCAGAAGGTTTTGTCAATCCGAAAGGTGCTAACAAAATGTGCAAGCTCCAGCTATCCATCTGTGGACTGGTGCAAGCATCTCGGAGTTGGAATATATGCTTTGATGAGTTGATCAAAGCATATAGTTTTATACAGACTTGCGGTGAAGCCTGTATTTATAAAAAAGTGAGTGGGAGCACTACAGCATTTCTGATAAGTATATGTGAATGACATATTGTTGATCGGAAATAATGTAGAATTATTCTGTAAAGCATAAAGGAGTGTTTGAAAGGAGTTTTTCAAAGAAAGACTTCGGTGAAGCTGCTTACATATTGAGCTTCAAGATCTATAGAGATAGATCAAGACGCTTGATAAGTTTTTCCAATGAGTACATACCTTGACAAGATTTTGAAGTAGTTCAAAATGGAGCAGTCAAAGAAAGAGTTCTTGCCTGTATTATAAGGTGTGAAGTTGAGTAAGACTCAAAGCCCGACCACGGCAGAAGATAGAAAGAGAATGAAAGTCATTCCCTATGCCTTGGCCATAGGTTCTATAAAGTATGTCATGCTGTATACCAGATCTATTGTATACCCTGCATTGATTTGGCAAGGGAGTACAATAGTGATCTAGGAGTAGATCACTGGACAGCGGTCAGAATTATCCTTAGTGAAATAAGGATATGTTTCTCGACTATGGACGTGACAAAAAGATTCGTCGTAAAGGGTTACGTCGATGCAAGTTTTTGACACTGATCCAGATGAATCTAAAGTCTCAATCTGGATACATATTGAAAGTGGGAGCAATTAGCTAGAGTAGCTCCGTGTAGAGCATTGTAGACATAGAACTTGCAAAATACTTACGGATCTGAATGTGACAGACCCATTGACTAAAATTATCTCACAAGCAAAACATGATCACACCTTAGTACTCTTTGGGTGTTAATCACATAGATATGTGAACTAGATTACTGACTCTAGTAAACCCTTTGAGTGTTGGTCACATGACGATGTGAACTATGGGTGTTAATCACATGGTGATGTAAACTATTGCTGTTAAATCACATGGCGATGTGAACTAGATTATTGACTCTAGTGCAAGTGGGAGACTGAAGGAAATATGCCCTAGAGGCAATAATAAAGTTATTATTTATTTCCTTATATCATGATAAATGTTTATTATTCATGCTAGAATTGTATTAACCGGAAACATAATACATGTGTGAATACATAGACAAACAGAGTGTCACTAGTATGCCTCTACTTGACTAGCTCGTTAATCAAAGATGGTTATGTTTCCTAACCATGAACAAAGAGTTGTTATTTGATTAACGGGATCACATCATTAGTTGAATGATCTGATTGACATGACCCATTCCATTATCTTAGCACCCGATCGTTTAGTATGTTGCTATTGCTTTCTTCATGACTTATACATGTTCCTATGACTATGAGATTATGCAACTCCCGTTTGCCGGAGGAACACTTTGGGTGCTACCAAATGTCACAACATAACTGGGTGATTATAAAGGAGTACTACAGGTGTCTCCAAAGGTAGATGTTGGGTTGGCGTATTTTGAGATTAGGATTTGTCACTCCGATTGTCGGAGAGGTATCTCTGGGCCCTCTCGGTAATGCACATCACATAAGCCTTGCAAGCACTGCAACTAATATGTTAGTTGTGAGATGATGTATTACGGAACGAGTAAAGAGACTTGCCGGTAACGAGATTGAACTAGGTATTGAATACCGACGATCGAATCTCGGGCAAGTAACATATCGATGACAAAGGGAACAACGTATGTTGTTATGCGGTCTGACCGATAAAGATCTTCGTAAAATATGTAGGAGCCAATATGGGCATCCAGGTCCCGCTATTGGTTATTGACCGGAGACGTGTCTCGGTCATGTCTACATTGTTCTCGAACCGTAGGGTCCGCACGCTTAAGGTTTCGATGACAGTTATATTATGAGTTTATGAGTTTTGATGTACCGAAGGAGTTCGGAGTCCCGGATGAGATCGGGGACATGACGAGGAGTCTCGAAATGGTCGAGACGTAAAGATCGATATATTGGACGACTATATTCGGACTTCGGAAAGGTTCCGAGTGATTCGGGTATTTTTCGGAGTACCGGAGAGTTACGGGAATTCGCTGGGAGAAGTATTGGGCCTTGATGGGCTTTAGTGGAAAGAGGACAAAAGGCCTGCTGCGCCCCCCTCCCCTCTAGTCCGAATTGGACTAGGGAAAAGGGGGCCGGCCACCTTTCCTACTCCTCCACTTCCTTCTCCCTTCCTCCCCTCTTGATGGACTCCTACTAGGACTTGGAGTCCTAGTAGGACTCCCATCCTGGCCGCACCAATGGCCTTGGCCGGCCTCCTCCTCCTCCATCCTTTATATACTGAGGCAAGGGGCACCCCATAGACACACAAGTTGATCCTTGAGATCGTTCCTTAGCCGTGTGCGGTGCCCCCTGCCACCAAATTCCACCTCGATTATACCGTTGTAGTGCTTAGGCGAAGCCCTGCGTCGGTAGTACATCAAGATCGTCACCACGCCGTCGTGCTGACGGAACTCTTCCTCAATGCTTTGCTGGATCGGAGCCCGAGGATCGTCATCGAGCTGAACGTGTGCTAAGAACTCGGAGGTGCCGGAGTAACGGTGCTTGGATCGGTCGGATCAGGAAGACGTACGACTACTTCCTCTACGTTGTGTGATCGCTTCCGCAGTCGGTCTGCGTTGGTACGTAGACAACACTCTCCCCTCTCGTTGCTATGCATCACCATGATCTTGCGTGTGCGTAGGAAATTTTTTGAAATTACTACGTTCCCCAACAGTTGGGCTCTAAGTGAACCCGAGCGATTGCACTGCTGGCTACGCGTTACTGAACCCGAGCGATCGATCGATGGATGTTAACTGAACCCGATCAAGCGATTCCTTCGCTACTGCTGCTAACTGAAGCCGATCGATGCTGCCTCTAGGATGAACAGTGAGCGGTGGTGTTGCCTCTGGATGAACAGGACCCCGTGGTGTGGTGGAGGGCTGGATGAACAGTACACGGTGGAGGGGTGCCCGTGGGAGGGTGGTTGAATAGTAGCCAGTGGAGTAGCGCGCGGTGGAGGTTGGATGAACAGGAGCCCGTGGAGGCTGGAGGAGGTCGACGGTGGAGATGAACAGTCTCCCGTGGAGTCCCGTTTTGCGGTACGCCACACCCCTCCGGATGAACAGGACCCCCATTTCGACCGTAGCGCTCCAACACAAGTCTGTTTCGTCCGTTTTGCAGTACGCCACACCCCTCCCGATCAACAGGACCCCCGTTTCGACCGTAGGAGGTCCGTTTCCTCCGTTTTGCGGTACGCCACACCCCTCCCGATCAACAGGACCCCCGTTTTGACCGTAGGAGGTCTGTTTCCTCCGTTTTGCGGTACACCAGACCCCTCCCGATGAACAGGATCCCGTTTCGAACGTGGCCGGTCGAACACAAGGCCGTTTCCTCCGTTTTGCGGTACGCCAGGCCTCGTTTCCATCGCCTGTTCCGTCCAATCCCTCCCGATGAACACGACCACGCATTCCGTTTCGACCCAGCCGGTTGGCTCCCACGCGTTCTGTTCCCTCCCGATGAACACGACGCATTCCGTTGCCTCCCCATGAACACGACGCATTCCGTTGCCTCCCCATGAACACGACGACGATGTTGTTTCTCCATTCCGACCTAGCCATGTACACGAGCCCTGGCCATACATATGCGCGAGTAGGCGTTCGAGACCCCGCCCGTATGTACACATACGTGGCCGTATTTTCTTTCTTGCATCCTGGCCGTTGTACATACATGTACATGCTACATGCGCGCCTCTACTACGACACGTACATGCCTCTACTACGACACGTACGCGCCTCTACTACGACACGTGCATGCCTCTACATCCATCAGTATATATGTATGTACACGTTCGCGACCAGAATGACAGCGCTACATACGCTTCGACCAGGTGGGTCCTGACTGTCAGGCACTTCTTTGCGTGCGAAGATGTAGCTAGTGGGTCCCAGCAGTCAGGGGGGCGAATCGTTTTTTTGCCCGGACGCACTTCCTTGCGTGCGAAGATGTAGTTGGTGGGTCCCAGTAGTCAGGGGGCGAATCATTTTTTCTTTGCCCGGACGCACTTCCTTGCGTGCGAAGATGTAGCTAGTGGGTCCCAGCAGTCAGGGGGAAACATTTTTTTCACGAAATACGATGGCCCGTCCGGTGGGTCCCCGTTGTCAAGTGGAGGAATCATTATTTTGCACGTAATAAGGAGGCACTTCCTTGCTGCGGCCGTGGACCCAACTGTCAGCCTCTCCACATACAGTCCACGTCCGATGGAAGTTCTTCCTTGACCACGTTGACCACGCCGCGCCGAGAGCACCACGGCGATGGACGACGGTGAGGACTAGGAAGGGGACGACTCAGAGCCGGGGAAGACGCGGCAATGGATGCCCACGCGAAGAGGAGTACGAGGGTTCACTGGTTCGGCTGCGGTGTGAGGCTGCTGTCGCCGCAGAATAACAGGGGGTGTGGGTGAGTAGAGGGATGGCCTGGCCAGCGGTGGGAGTAGTGGGGGGAGGTGAGGCCTCCACGGCATCACAGCCGGCCACGGGAAGCAGGAGCACGCAGCACGACCGACGCTGGTTTGGGCGGCTGGAGCAAGAAGACCAAAGGTTGAAGAAGCACTACGACCGTTTGATGAACATCGTATGGTAACAGGAGCTAGAATCATTCATATTGACTAAGTTGACAAAGCCCTCCGTCCCCGTCAACTTGGTAGGCCCACAAGTCAGCCTCCCACTATGCTGGGTTCCAGCTGGTAGGGGGAATATTAATTTTTTGTGCGTAATAAGGAGGCACTTCCTTGCGTGCGAAGATAGCTGGTGGGTCTGATAAGTCAGCGAGGGGCACGTTATTTTCGCGAAATACAGAGGCCCTTCCGGTGGGTCCCAGATGTCAGGCGGAGGAATCATTATTTTGCGTGTAATAAGGAGGCATTTCCTTGTGTGCAGCCATGGACCCAGTTGTCAGCCTGTCCATGCACAGTCTACTTCCGATGGTGTCGTTCGTTGACCACGCCACGCCGAGCGCATCCAAGGTGGTGGACGAGGCGAGGCCCCGGACAGCAACGAGCCGGAGATGGGAAGCCGTGGGAGTAGAGTCGCAGACGGAGAGATGTACGAGGGTTAACTAGTTCTAGTGCGGTGTGGTTCGACAGTCGGTGGACAAGAACAGGAGGTGTGGAGGGATGGAGGAATGGCCTGGCCAATGGTGGAGTAGCGCTTCATAGCGAAGCCTGCTAAGCAGAGCTGCTAGCAGCAGGAGGCGGGAGGTGGTCCCGGCGGCGCTGGAGGAAGAAGACGAGAGATTGAAGATGGATGCTGATCGTTGGATGTAAATCCAACGGCTAACATGTCAGAATCATTTGTTGACTAAATTGACAACGACTTGTGTTGGCTTCGACCTATTGGCCCACATTTCAGCCTCCAAAAATGTGGCACGTATTCAACCCATTTTTTTCAGAATTTAGAGTCTTTTTTGCGCGGTAGAATTTACAGTCAATTTGATTTTTTTTGAATTACAGCCATTAGCTGGGCTGGGTGAACAAATAATGTAGCGTCCATGCGGCCCATTTATTTTATTTCCTAAAGAATTACAGGCCATTTGCACTTTCTCGAAATACACGATTTCGTTGGGCTGATTCTAATTATAATGTTGAATTGAGCCAGCAATGTTATCAAAAAATAAAAAGGGGCTGAGCATTTTGTTATAAATATATTTAAATAATAAGTGATATTATTACATTCGTCCTTAAATCTTACCAAGCTTTTGTACACAATCACTAGGATTTTTGTGCCAAAACAATTCAGGATTTTATTTGTTAAGAAATTATTTTTATAAGTTAATAAGATGTGGGATATTGTTTTCTTACATATGTAAGTATCTGTTAAATATATGATGACAATAAAAATAATATATAATAACATATAAAATATTTTTTTAGAAAAATAGGGAGCATCTCCCCGGTTCTATTGCTGAGAACGAAACCACAACATATTCTGATACAGCAGCTCAAAGAGCAGTTCGAAAGCAAAGGTAGAAAAGCTACAAACTAGGGGGTGGATGAACAAGTTCTCTGAATAACACAAATCACCCGAGCGGTGCCAAAGAAAGAGTGGATAGAGCACTCAAATGACACAAGGAGGGTCCAGCGAAGCCTTCATGGTCTTCAGCCGAGGGGCCGTGTCAGCTTGCGGTGACCAGTAAGCAAGCGGAGACACCGGGCTGGAAGGCGTAGCATGGTGGATGTCCCTCTTTTTCGGTGCCAGGTGCCCATCATCTTCATCAGAGATCTTGAGACGAGCCCACAGGTCCAACCCCAGAGTAGGTCGAGCCTTGTTCAACCACAAGTGATCGCCAACGGTTTCTGGAGGGATCTTGTTAGGGTTTCCACGAAGCTCATCAACTTGTCCTTGTCCGATCCGGAGGAGAGAATCGCCCAGTTCCTCACCATGTTCCTGATCGACCTCAAGACCTGCAGAATGGAAATCCAGGAGGTGTTACTGAAAATCATAGCATTTCTATATTTCCAGAGGCACCAAAGGACAGCTGAGCTAACAGTATTTAAAACTGAGCACTTTTTGGTAGCAATCCAGAATCTGGCAACAGATTCGAAGGATGAGCCAATCTGACTAGAGAAATATTCCTCAATGTGGGCCCAGAGATGTTTAGCGACTATACATTCAAAAAATAGGTGAGAACAAGACTCTTGTTCCAAGCAGTAAACACAATCAAGGGGTTTGATGATGTGCCTCTTCCTAAGGTTATACCTAGTCATCAATTTATTTTTGGAGAGAAGCCAGAGAAATACATGAATTTTAGGGGGAACTCTCAATTTCCAGACAGCAGGGATAAACCCGGGTTGAACCCCTCTAAAGTTGATAACATGATAGAGGGATCTGGAGGAATACTTCCCCTTATTGTCCAGGTGCCAAATCAGGGCATCCGGCTCGGCAGTAAAGGTAATGCTTTTGGCAATTTCCTCCAACTGGAACCATTGTTCCATGAGACTATCACTAAAGTTCCTTCTAAAAGAGAGTTTTAGGCATTGACCATCCCAAACTTCATTGACACTTTTGTTAAGCTCATGGCAGACAGAGTAAATAGGCCAAAATTGGACTGCTAGGGGGATGTGCCAAACCAAGTATCTTCCTAGAACCTGGTTCTGCTCCCATCCCCTATGTTCCATCTATAGCCAAATTTCACAGCATGCATAATATATTTTAATCCTTTCTAGAATCTAGAGGTCTTAGGGTTGGAGGAAGGGACAAAAATATTAGGTTTATTTCCTATGTATTTATGGGCAATAAGAAGCTTCCAGGGTTTCAGGTCTTCCTCATAGAATCTTTTAATCCAAGACCCTAGAAGACATATGTTAATTTCTTGGAGGTTAGGTATGCCTAGGCCTCCAAAATCTTTTTTCATAGAGACTAGGGCCCAATTAGCAAGGTGTAGCTTCCTATTTCCCTCAAAATCATTCCATAAGAAATGAGACATCTAAGAATTGATGAGGTTCACTGCCCATTTAGGGAACTTGAAGAAGGAGAGGAGATACACTGGAATGCTAGCCAAACAAGCTTGTATGAGGATCAATCTACCTCTGTAAGAGAGAAGTTTGCCCCTCCACCCAACAATCCTTTTAATGATTTTATCCAGAAGGGGTTGGATATCCTCTCTCCTCAGTTTATCATAGTGGAGAGGGATACCTAGGTACTTAATGGGGAAGTTACCTTTATTACAGACTAGAATAGAGAGGAAGTAAGCTAACTCCCGATCATCCATGTTGATAGGGATGAGTTCACTTTTAGAGTAGTTGATTCTCATGCCTAAGACTTGTTCAAAACAGGTTAGAACAGTTTTCAGATTGCTAGCATGTGTGGAGTCATTGTCTAAGAAAATTATGGTATCATCTGCATATTAAAGGCAGATGATGCCACCAGGGCAGACCTCAGGATAGAGCCCTGCAATCAGACTATGATCAGCAGCTTTGCTCAGCATTTTAGTAAGAACGTCCACTACTAAATTAAACAAAAGCGGGGAGATGGGGTCACCTTGCCTAAGGCCTTTACCAGCAAGGAAAAAAAATCACTTTCACAGTTATTTAACTTGACCCCAACAGACCCCCCATGAGTAAGTTGCTGGATCCAACTAGTCCATTTACCCCCAAAACCTCTAAGCTCCAGGAGTTTCATAAGGAAATCAAGGTCAACTTTATCGAAGGCAGTTTAAACTAGAACTACCATCTAGAGAAAAATTCTCACAAACAGAGCCTTCAGATCTGTTTTGGTGAGGGTAAATAAAGGAAGAGCATTCAATGCCGTCATTAAGAGAAGTAACATCTACACCAATCTTAGAAGCAATGGCATTGAAGGAAGGATCATTAAAGTTGGAGAAGGAAGTGTGTTTCATACCCTGGGGTTTTTGCACTTCCAGGTTCTGAACCTCTTTGAGCTGTTGAGCCTTTTCAATAATGGTTCTCTTGTCACCAGCTACCCTGGCACTAGTTCTGGTGGCTTGAACAGGACCCCATTTGGGAAGGTGCTTCTCCTTAGGAAGGGCAGGGAAGTCAGAGTTGTATTTTGAGTCCAAATTGTCTGGGACTTCAGTTGTTTCAACAAGTGCCTCTTGATCCTCTTGTAGATCTACAGAACCTTCTAATTCCATCAGATCATCATCTTCCAGGAGCTCCATTTCCCTGAGGAGGTTGAATCCATCAGTTTCATCAAGCACAGAATTCAAGATCTTTTCCTGGATGCTGAGTTGAGGAGTGTATGGAGAATCAGGGAGGTGTGTCTTGAGGACTGAAGTGGGTGTAGTTTCTCCAAGCATCTGATTGTGGCCAAAAGACTGTCCTATGATGTTAGGGGCCCTAGAATTGGTAGCAGGCCCTTTATCTGATTCAGATCTAGAGCTCCTGTTGGATTCAACATCTTTAGTAAGATTGGTACCAGTTTCAGCTGCAGAGACATATGTACCAGCAGAGAGGTTGGTGGAGGTGCCAGTTTCAGTGGGGGTTAAGGACTCCACCACAATGAGTAGCCTGTAGATTTTGTTCCCAACTCCAAAAAGCCTTTCATCAGGGATTTTGGAGGGATTTTTACATAAGATTTTGACCCTAACAGTTTCATAGAATGACTTGAAATTATGCTGTCAATCCACATCCAGTAAGACCCCTAGAGTGGAAGTGATTTGATCCAGCATAGTCCAGTCACACCACTTGGGGGTTCAATTTCCTGATCTTGATCCAAGTTTCCTGGAGGTCCTCTTCAGCCTCAATCTTGCCTTGGCAGACTCCAACATTGACTATAACATTGTCTTTTTTTAGACCAAAACAGGGGTATCCAGCAACTTGAACTACATCTATTTCAGGAGGGAATTTGACCAAGAATGTCCACTCATCTAGGGCATTGATTGGCCAGGGCCAGTTGGTTTTGTAAATGTCTGCAAACTTAGTGGCAAGTTCCTTCTTGGTCACTTCAGTAGCTTCTACCAGAACAATCCCCACATTCTTCAGGGAGCCATGATACCGAGCAATTTCATCAGGTGGGTCTATGTGGTAGAACCCTAATCCTGGAGCAGCACTTCCAACATATCTAGCAGAACTGTGGGTTTTCCTTCTGACAGGGCAATTCTTAACTTTATGGGTAACCATTTTGCAGATAAACCAACTCTTGGGCTTGACACATTTATCCAAATGATGCCCTGGTTCCCCATAGTTGTAGCAGATCACCTGAGAGTATGCCATAAGGCCCAAAGGAGGGGCAGGAGCAGTTTTCTGGATTTCCTGTCTCTTCTTTTGCTGATTCTTGCCTTGAGATTTCCCACTGATCTGAGAGTCAGAAACACCAGCAGATTGATCTTGGGCAATTAGAGGAGCCTGCCTAGATTGTGCCCCCATTTGGGACGGAGGTGGGCCGTACCACTGCCCAACCGGCGCTCCCCCCATTGTGATAGGGGAAATTCATCGGAGTTCCTGGTTCCTTCTCATCCTCCAGCCAGATGTTGTCTCTCAGGAAGCAGAAATAACCACCAGACAGCTCAATTGAAGCAGATTGCAAGCCTAATTTCAATCTTCTGTAGGTTTGGGGAGAGGTAAGGTAGGGGATCCACCTACTCCGGCTCCGGTGGCGTGCTGGTGGGCATGAGTCCAGTCAAGCATTCCCATCTCGCAGCACGACGTGGATATCCTGAATTCACTTCTCCTTTCGCCCATCGAACGAACGCAATCGACGGCTCCCTGGGGTGGGGCATCCTGTGCTTCTCCGAGAAATCTCCTTCAAAGTAGATCTACAGGGCTAGATTCAGCAGCTCCCAATCCACATGATCCTTGCACATCCGAGCATACCCGCGCGAGTAAGAGAACGGATTCGGTTCCTCCTCGGCTTCCTCCCTCGCAGCTTCCTCCTCTGCTTCCCTCCATTCGCGCGTGCACTGGGTCCAGGAGAGAGCGCCATTGCGGATCCGCATCGCCCGCTCCCTCCATCTCCTCCCTCGAGTCTCCCGCAGCACCGCCGGCGCGACGGAGTTGAGCGGCTGGAGCATCCGCGGGAAGGCTTTGTAGACATGTGGGAGATGCATCTTGTACATCTGCCTGTCTTCCAGCCATTCCCCCGTGGATATGGCCAGCGACTCCATGGGGTGCGCGAGCGGACTTGCTAAGGGGGGCAGGCGCGCCCGGAGTCATGAGGCGGGGGGTGGCGGCGAGATCTATGGTGACGGTGAGGGTGGAGGTAGTGGCGGGGGCGGTGGCAAGGGTGGAGGTGGTGGCGGGGGCGAAGGGGATCGCGAGAGCGGTCATCTATTTGCCAATTATGTGAACTAAACTGTCAACATATAAAATAATTTAAATATATATAATATAGTTAGAAGGGAAACATAAGTTGGACCTGGCGTTCCTATTCTTATATAGAAAAATAGAACAGACCTCTGCGTTTTCCTCAAAAAAATACATAAATTGGGCTGCCAAAAACAAAACCTTGGATGGGAGGTCCATAGGTCGGTCGATACATGACGGCCCTAAGAAAATACAAACAGGCCTATAGACCTCCCATCTGAGGTCGTGGGCTGCGCATGTTAAAAATGAAAGCCTAGACGGGGCAGCCCAAAACCAGGTCCAACACTTGCCAAAACTTCGTCCCTCGTTTTCTCTGTGTTTTGCACACTCGACATTGTGTGGGCATTTTGACTGTGCATCATATGAAGATGTGCTATGCATGAATGTTGATCAGCATGATTGAGGGAGTCCTGGATTAGGGGGTGTCCGGATGGCCAGACTATACCTTCAGCCGGACTCCAGGACTATGAAGATACAAGATTGAAGACTCCGTCCCGTGTCCGGAAGGGACTTTCCTTGGCGTGGAAGGCAAGCTTGGCGATACGGATATTCAGATCTCCTACCATTGTAACCGACTCTATGTAACCCTAACCCTATCTAGTGTCTATATAAACCGGAGGGTTTTAGTCCATAGGACAACATACACATCAACAATCATACCATAGGCTAGCTTCTACGGTTTAGCCTCCTCGATCTCGTGGTAGATCTACTCTTGTACTACCCATATCATCAATATTAATCAAGCAGGACGTAGGGTTTTACCTCCATCGAGAGGGCCCGAACCTGGGTAAAACTTCGTGTCCCTTACCTCCTGTTACCATCCAGCCTAAACGCACAGTTCGGGACCCCCTACACGAGATCCACCGGTTTTGACACCGACATTGGTGCTTTCATTGAGAGTTCCTCTGTGTCGTCGCCACCAGGAAGGATGCCTCGCCCTGTCTTTAAAGATGGCACCGTTGCTAAGGGAGCTTTGGCTGTCGGCCAAACCCTCTGGCTAGGTGGTTTTCTTATGACCGCCTGTTCGGCTTCTGCGCCGACGATGACCTCTCGAGCCATCGAAAACAATCTTCATGTCAGTTCGGAACTTGCCGAGCAGTTAGATCCAATGGAGCTTTCCTCCATAAAAGAGCTCTTGGATCGCTTCGCCACCCTGGGAGTCGCTACGGATTACGACCAGATTGGGCCTAAAACCGACCTGAGAGAGATTAACTCTCCCCAAGTCACCCATCACGTTGCCGTGGTAGAGGGACAGTGCGGCGACCCTTCGTCTATCTTAAGGACTCTCTACGTCCGGATTCCCGATCCCTCCAAGCCGGATACCCGCGGAGGGGAGGATATCACTCAAGACCTGAACTTAGAGTCAGGCGACGGGCTGGATTCATTGGACAACACCCAGGGATCCAAATTTTCGAGTTCAGAAATCCCTCGGCCTCTGAGCCTCAGATGGGGTGAGGCTTCGGATTTAACTCCACCCAGCCACCCCAACATAAGCGATCTATCCAAAGTCAGGCAAGAGCCCGACGAAACAGTACATCATTACTGGGCTAGATTCCTCCTGGTTAAGAACAGGCTAAGGGACTGCCGCGAGGAAGACGCAATCTTAATCTTCTGCAATAATTGCACGGACAAGGGAATACTCAAGGCCATAAGTCGCCGTGATATCACACGCTTCGCTGACTTGGCGTCCATTGTACAAAAGTATTATGCGATGGAAAGCGCCTGGAAAACCAAAATAAAATTTTGGGACAATCCGGCCCTAAATACAAACCCAGTCCGAAATAAAAGGGTGCAACATAACCAGACACCTAGGTCAAATACCAAAAAGCAAAAACACTCTATAGGGCATGGAACCGTACTAGAAGGATGGCTTAACGGACCCTGTACAATTCACAGTACAGAGGACGCCACACCAACTCACAGCCTTAGAGCATGTTGGATACTCTGGCAGGTGGCCAAAATTGGTGAAAACCTCCTAATTCCGGAGGCCACAGAAAGCCACCCCAGAGACACCCATACGGTATTAACAGTCTTCGAGACTTTCGCATCAAATAATATGCGAAAAAGGACACTCTGCAGCCTTGCCAAAGTCTACAAAGTAGCAACAATAAACCCATGGAGTGACACGTCTATTACCTTTAACGCCAGTGATGAACCTAAATTCCGAACAACCCAAGCACCAGCCGCATTGGTCCTCAGCCCAATAGTGGACGACTTTCGTCTTACCAAGGTACTCATGGACGGCGGCAGCGGATTGAACCTCATTTACGAGGAAACCCTTCAAAAAATGGAAATAGACTGGAACCGCATTGAGCGAAGCAGCACAACCTTTAGAGGAATAATCCCCAGTCGGGAAGCGCGCTGTACAGGAAAAATCACACTAGATGTGGTGTTCGGCACGCCGGATAATTACACGCCCGAAGAGATCATGTTCCATGTGGCTCCGTTCAGCAGCGGTTATCACGCTCTGCTAGGGCGGGAAGCGTTTACAATCTTCCAAGCAATACCCCATTATGGGTACATGAAGCTCAAAATGCCCGGGCCTAACGGGATCATCACTCTCGCTAGTGATCCGGACATAGCACTCCGCGCCGAAAACAAGATAGCCGCACTGGCCCTCGAGGCACTATCCGAAGCCCTAGTGGCTGAGGAACTGACTGCGCTGCGCTCTACGGTGAATAGGGACGATGTGGCACTCGACAAAAGATCCAAGTCCACCTCCTTTAAACTAGTGGACGAAATAGTCAAATTCCAAGTCCATCCAACGGACCCAAATAAAATAGCTTCCATCGGGGCACAGTTAAACCCTGATGTAGATGCCGCACTTCGAGAGTTCCTACGAGAAAACTGGGACATTTTCGCCTGGCACCCTTTAGACATGCCAGGAATCCCACGCAGGCTGGCCGAGCATAGCTTAAATATCCAAACAGGATTCAAACCTGCCAAACAGGCTCTTCGGCGTTTTTCCGAACCTAAGAGACAGGCTATGGGAGAGGAGCTAGCAAAGCTATTGGAGGCCGGATTCATCAGAGATATAAAACATCCGGACTGGCTAGCAAACCTGGTGATGGTACCAAAGAAGGACAAATCCTGGCGCCTGTGCGTTGATTTTAAAGACCTTAACAAGGCTTGCCCAAAGGATCCCTTCCCCCTCCCCCGCACCGATCAAATTATCGACACTACCGCAGGACACGATTCGTTGTGTTTCCTCGACGCATATTCCGGCTACCATCAAATCAAGATGGCAGAATCTGACCAATCCGCAATGGCATTTATCACACCATACGGCCCATTCTGCTTCAACACAATGCCCTTCGGGCTCAAAAACGCCGGCGCAACATATCAGCGCATGATTCAAACATGTCTGGCAAGCCAGATCGGCAAAATAGTGGAGGCATATGTAGATGATGTGGTCGTCAAAACAAGACATGTCGAATCTCTAGTAGACGACTTGAGGCTCACATTTGATAACCTCCGAACATACGACATCAAGCTCAACCCAGAAAAATGCATTTTCGGCGTTCCAGCCGGAAAGCTCTTGGGCTTCATTGTATCCGGTAGAGGAATCGAAGCAAATCCAGCCAAGATCCAAGCTCTGTCACAACTGGATATCCCAAAGGACCTCAAACAAATACAAAAGTTAACCGGATGCGTGGCGGCTCTAAGCCCCCTCTTGGGAGAAAAGGCCCTACCCCTTTACCGCCTCCTTCGGCGCACCGAACACTTCGAATGGACGGATGCAGCCACGACCGGGCTCGAGGAGATAAAAGCCATACTTGCAACAAACCCAGTCCTGGCCGCGCCAAATATTGGCGAACCAATGCTATTATACATTGCATCAACACATCAGGTTGTAAGCGCAGTGCTCGTCGTCGAACGAGAAGCGGATGGACACAGATTCCCCCTTCAAAAGCCAGTCTATTATGTGTCCACTGTCCTCACTCCTTGCAAATCACGGTAATCGCATTATCAAAAGATCACATATGCGGTATTCATGGCATCCCGGAAGCTACGACACTACTTTCAAGAGTGTTCAATAATAGTAGCCTCGGAAGTACCACTTAACGATATTATAAACAACCGTGACGCAACGGGCCAGATTGCAAAATGGGCCATTGAGATCCTCCCGTTCGACATAACTTATAAGCCATGGCGAGCCATCAAGTCGCAAGTCTTGGCCGACTTCGTCGCAGAATGGACGGAGGCCAAACTCCCTAAAGAGTACGTCACATATTCAAATTGGATCATGTATTTCGACGGCTCCAAGATGTTGGCCGGACTGGGGGCTGGCATCGTTTTGACGTCCCCCACAGGAGACACAGTTCAATACGTACTCCAGATTATGTACACGGACTCCAACAACGCAGCTGAATATGAGGCCCTTTTACATGGTCTCCGGATGGCAGTATCCATGGGCATTCAACGCCTAGAGGTGCGCAGGGACTCGAACCTCGCAATATCCCAAATAAATGGAGACTTCGATGCCAAGGATCCAAAAATGGCAGCCTACCGCAACGCCGTCCTAAAAATGTCAGCTCAGTTCGAGGGGCTTGAATTTCACCATATAGCCTGGGAAAATAATCAGGCGGCAGATGTCCTGGCACGCATCGGCGCAAAACGTGATGTAGTCCCCCCCAACATCTTCTTGGAAAGGCTGTTCAAGCCATCCGTAGTATGGTAAGGGGAGCCAAACAATAACACCCCGGACACAACCGCACCGCCCGACACCGAACATTCCGACACAATCGGAGGCTCTGCCAATGAAATAACACCTTCAGCCCACGTAATAATGGCCGTCATCGCCCCGTGGACAGAACCATTCCTCGCCTACCTCACTAGGCAGGAACTCCCCGAGGACCAAAATGAGGCATGCTGCATAGTGCGGCGATCCAAAGCCTACAGAGTCCACGAGGGAGAGCTTTATAAGAAAAGCACTACCGGAGTCCTTCAAAGGTGCATCTCCGAAGAGGAGGGACGGAACCTCCTGGCTGAAATTCATGCAGGACTGGGCGGTCATCACGCTGCAGCTCGGTCCCTTGTAAGCAAGGCCTTTCGTACATGCTTTTATTGGCCGATGGCCCGGGCAGACGCTCATGACTTAGTCCAACGATGCACCGGTTGCCAGCTCTTTGCAAACCAAAGCCATATGCCACCCACCGCCCTCCGAACTATCCCCATTACTTGGCCCTTCGCGGTCTGGGGGCTTGACATGGTTGGACCCCTTAAAGGCAGAACCCACAAGCAAAAATACTTACTGTTCATGGTGGATAAATTCACCAAATGGATAGAAGCCAAGCCTGTTAAGACGGCCGAATCCAGACCGGTGATAGACTTTATATCCGGGGTCGTACACCGTTACGGCGTTCCCCATAGCATCATCACTGATAACGGCACAAACTTCACAGCCGACGAGGTAAAACTCTGGTGCAAAAACATGGGCATCAAGCTCGACTATGCTTCCGTCTATCACCCAAAAACTAATGGCCAGGTCGAATGTGCAAATGGTCTTATCATGAGCGGCATTAAACCCAGATTAGTGTGGTCCCTCAAGGAATCTAACACGCACTGGATAGAGGAGCTCGACTCCGTACTCTGGGGGCTGCGGACTACACTGAATCTCACCACCGGATACACACCATTCTTTATGGTGTACGGCGCAGAGGCAGTTTTGCCATGCGACATAATTCATGACTCACCTCGGGTGCGCATGTACGAAGAAAGAGAAGCCGAGCTCGATCGGCAGGACAGCTTAGATGCATTGGAGGAGGAGCATGATGTGGCGAAAGCCCGTTCCGCATTCTATCAACAGCAGGCTCGAAGATACCAAAGCAGAGAAGTACAGGCCAAAAATTACAACGTTGGCGAATTAGTTCTACGACTACCGGACAAGAAAAAGGACAAACTCAAGCCCAAGTGGGAAGGTCCCTTCATAATTGACCAAGTCCTGACTGGTGGAGCGCACCGCCTGCGAGATGCATCGGATAACCGACTCGAGCCGAACCCATGGAACGCAGCCCGTCTCCAAAGATTCTATGCCTAGCGCCGGACCCTATGTTCGTCTCCTTCCTCTGTCCATTTTTTATATATTTTCTGTCTTGCATTTCTCTTCTTCTTTTCCCTCTCTCTCTTATAGCCCTTAACGGCTCATAAAGTGACGCACCATCCGCACTTATTAAACCCGGGGGCTTCTTTAAATAGAAGCTTATTCATACGGGCTTCATGCCCAACACATGCGTCACACTTCCGCATGTACCTTTTATTCACCATTATATGCATCGATATGACTTAATTTTTGGCCAAGCTGGGTTGTCTGGCTCCTATGCTTACCCCTACGTTCCCGATTGTTCAGCTAGGTGGTAAAGGGAGCACCTCTGCGATTGTTACTGCCGGGTCAGCCGGACGTGTACCTCAGACTGGGTGAAGCCGAAAGCTAGCGTTCTTAAGGGAATATTCGGTCGGTGAACTAAAGATGATCTTTTTTATTTTTATCTATACGCCCCCAGATGTTTTTCCTGCGTTTCTTTTCATAGCATGGACATGCACCTTAGGGCATGCCTCCCAGGGAAAGGAACCCCTAACAGAACTATTCTCCCTGGAAGATGTTTCTTACTAACCATGTAATATAACATAACTAGTCGGGCACTTGTCTGTTCACGCACTAATGACCCCTACGCCTGGTCTCCATGCATTCCCCGGTTCCTATATAACCGCATGGGAATTCGGACACAGTCCGGACCGTCAGGTCCTGAGGCTGAAGCTGTCGGATCACAGGTTCCGGCAGACCCTTAAGGTTCGAACACTGGGGTGCGCGCGGAGATCACGCCTTCTACCTCCCCGTCTCGCAAAGATCTAAACTACTAAAAGAACAGCACAAGAGACACAAGGTTTATACTGGTTCGGGCCACCATTGTGGTGTAATACCCTACTCCAGTGTGTGGTTGGTGGATTGCCTCCTGGGGCTGATGATGATGAACAATACAAGGAAGAACAGCCTCGTGAGGGTCTGTTCTTGGCTGGGGCGATGAACTGCTAGGAGGAGTTCAGTCACCCTCTCTCTCTCTCACTCTCTCTACTTGCGAACCGAACGAACCAACCCCCTTGCTATGCGGGTGGCTGGTCCTATTTATAGGCAAAGGCCCTGGGCCTCTTCCCAAATATTGAGCGGGAAGGGCGCCAACAATTGGCCAATTCGAAGGGGAACATCTAGTACACTTATCCTGACTAAAGTTGGTCTTCGCCTGCCAAAGGCTCTGCGGTGACGCCGTGCTGGGCTCCATGGTGACCTCCGCCTCGTAGTCCGCTTGGTCTTGGTCTCGTTGCACCGAAATGGCAACCTTTGCCTGATGCCTCGGTACTCCACGGCTACGCTTGCCCCCTTTGCACCAAAGAGTAAAGAAGGACGCTGCGCGCACTGGCGCCCGCCTGGCACCCTCGATCGTCATGGCTTGCGTCATGGGCACCTCGCGAGGTACCCCGCCTTGATCTCTCCGCCTCCTCGCGAGCCAGCCTAATGAGGCTGCGCCTGAGGATGCGCCGTGTCGTCCGCTCCGCGAGGCTTGGCCCTTCGCGAGGGTCTTGAGTCTTGTGTTGATGAGGATGGGCCGCATTAGGCCTCCTCTGAGCCACGCCGCAGGCCGCAGGCAGGCAAGTCTGGGGACCCCCGTTCCCAAAACGCCGACAGTAGCCCCCGGGCCCAAGGCGCGCATGGACTTGGCCGTGCCGAGAGGCGAAAGGGCAAGGGCGAAGCGCCGCGGGCCCTAACAGCCTGCGGCCTTGGGCGCCGCATGGTGGTTGATTGGACGTGGGCGGTACTGTTCGCCCACGCTCCCTTATTTTGCGCCCTGCTAGGTTGCCCCGTAGTTGTACACAGCCGCCCCTCTTCCTGTTGCTCGAACGTCCCTTGTTCTTCCTCCCTTCGAACTTCGACTCTCGCCTCCAATCCCATCTCACACTTCCCCTCTCTTGTCCATCGCAATGGCTCCGACGAGGAAAGAGAAAGGGAAGAAGCCCGCGTCTCCATCTCGCCCGCCACTGTCGGTGGCCCCGGCCGTCGGCCTCTCAATCATACTCAATCTGGAGTGCCTGGATAAGCTCAGTCCGGCTCTGGCCACTGTCTTCAATGAGTGCGGGAGGACGACGGCCTGGCCTACATCTCACATCCCCATTGACAGGATAATCACCGAGGTTCATTACTTTGCCGATGCCTTGTGGGCGGGTCTGGTTCCCCCTTTCTTTGATTTCTTCAACGCCGTCCTCTCCCATTACCAGATCCACATGATGCATCTGGGTCCTGAATCCATTGCCCTTCTCTCGGTCTTTGCTTTTGTCTGCGAGGCGCTGATGGGCATCCCTCCTTCTGTTGCCTTGCTGCGCCATTTCTTCTCTCTGCGTCTTGCCGACCCCACTCAATGCTCGGCATGCGTGAGCTTTGTCGCCGTGCCAGAGACCGCGGCCTCGGGTATTGACTTCAAGCTCCCTCCGCCTTCAGCCGGGTTTCACGAGCGGTGGTTGTACGTCGACGTCGGGGTGCCCAGCCCCCGGCTGGCGAAGCCAACTTCGCCTGCCGTACCTAATTCAGGCTGGGCCAGGAGACACTTAAGAGCCCCTGGCTCGCCTTTGTCTGGCGCCGCTTCACGTTCTTGAGATCGCTCAACGTGACAGTGCCCAAGGTGGTGAAGGAGTTCCTGTTGTGCCGCATTGCCCCTCTCTAGCGCCATTCTCATCGAATGTGGGCCTTCAGCGGGCATGGTGATCACATGAGGCTTCAGGAAGAAGACTTGACGCCCGCGGCGCTAAGGACGGTGCTCTTGGTCCTGACTGGTGACCCCAACCCCGGCAGTATCCAGCGGGGAGGAGCTCTGCTGTACCTCTGCCAGAACAGGGATGCCTTCGTGAGGCAGATGCCCTCCTTTGATGAGTGGGGGCTGCGCCCTGTCGGCCTCCAAGGGCTTCGCGGGAACCCTGTAGCGGTGACTGCCCTTCTGATTGGTCCAGGTGAATCCTCCTCGAGTGGTGGAGCAGGGAGGCCGGAGACAGCGGGGGTCGAGAGAGCTACTGACGAGGTGGCGGCACCTGGCGGTGCTCTTGATGGGGCAGCTCTTGAGGCCCGCGCTGCCAAGGCTGTGGGTGAGGTGCGGCTGCTTCCGATGCTTAGGGCCGAGGCTCCTGAGCCCCCGGCCGCGCCTTCTGGCGAGGCAACTGACTGTGCGCGTCAGGCATGCGTCCTCCACGCAGGTCGCCTTGGTGCTCCGTTCTCCTCGCAGGTTGATTCCTGCGCACCTCCCCTGGGCCGCTTCCGTGTGGACTTTGAGGCCCTCCGGAGAAAAAGGGAGGCCCTGGGTGATGACCTCCCTTGCCGCTTGCTGATGCGCCGGAAGTACTTTGCTACCGACGAGTAAGTCTTCTCCTCTCTGGCTCCTGATCCTCTTGTTGCTTTCACTGATCCTTGCTCCGCAGGCCCCTTCCGGCCGAGCTCGCGGAAGTAGCAGAGGTGCCGCCTCCCTTGGCTTCGCCCCCTCTACCGTTCTCAAATGCTCCGAGTAGCTCTGCCTTGGTGGTGAGGGCGTCTGAAGGGGCGGACCATCCCGAGGTGCACCGCGGCCCTTCATTCCCCGCGATTTTCCTTCGTGGGCCTTCCCGGGGAATAACCGGTCTGCCGTGGGCTTCTCGTCTGGTCGGGGACTGCGACTGGTTGTGGCGCCTCCTGCGACCTTCATCTGGAGACGGGCTGGCCCTAGGCTGGGCTTCTGGTGCGGTGCGCCCAGCCGTCGCGAGGGCGCCAGCCCCCAGCCCCCTGCCCGGAGGAGGAACGATGGTTCGCGGCCCCCGGCGCTTGCTTGGGGCGGATGATGGTGTGGAAGACGTGCTTGGGCGCGCCCGGGAGCGCCGCGCTCGCCGCCAAGGGTTCCTTCAGAGAGCGACCGACACGGTGAACTTGCTTGGGGAGGAGCTTGCTGACGAAGACACGCGCCTGGAGGCCGAGGGCCTGTGCCTGGCTGCAGGGAGGCGCGAGCTAGAAGCCGCCATCGCCCTCGCGCGTCGTCAGCGTGATCTTGACGATGAAGAGGCGAAGGCGTCGCTGGAGGCCTCTCGAGTGGCCCGATCCCAGGCCACCGAGGAGGATCGGAGAGCTAACCGATGTCGAGAGGCGGCAGAGGAGAGGGCTCGTGAGCTCTTGGCCCGGTGCCACCCACTGGAGGAGCAAGTGGAGTTGCGCGAGCTGGCCCTTGCGTCGATGCGGGTGGCTTCTGGTGACCCGGTTGAGCTTCGGAAGCGCGAGGAAGCATTGGTGCTGGAAGCCGCCGAACGCACCCGTGAGTACGAGCGGCTGGAGACGAGGGAGCGCCTAGTGACGCAGGCGGAAGACGATGTCGCTGCGCAGGAAGCGCGTGTCCTGGAGGAGGTTTGTCATCGGGTGGCGACGGCGCGCCAAGGCCTTGAGCGTGAGTTTGAGGGGAGGCTGGGGATGATCCGGTCGAAGCCGAGGGCAGAACCGCAGCCCTGAGGGCCCAACGGGATGAGGCGACGCGGCGGGTCGACGCTTCCTGGGCCGCCCTTGAGGCAGCGCAAAAGGAGTTGGCCGCCTCCCAGGCCGAGGTGCTCCATCTTCGCCAGCGGATGGAGGAGGCTGAAGGCGTCGCGCGCCAGAACACGGACGAGATATCTCAGCGGCAGGTCCTGGAGCACATGCACGGCCCCATGCTCGCTACGCTCCGGGAGAGGGCTAGCGCAGCCTTGGGCAACGTCTGTGAGGCGGCTGTTGCCGAGCCGCACACAGCCAACTATGCTGGCAACCTTCAGTTTTTCACTGCCATGGTGACGCAGCTGGAGGCGCGGTCGGCCAGGGCCGACAGGTTGGTGGAGGAGAGGAGCCGCGCCCGAGCCGTGTCTTTAGCCATCTCCTGATCATGGATTCCCGCTTCGATTTTGACGCTGTCATCGCCCCAGTCCCCCAGGCCGTCCGAGGTGACCTGGCGCACTGGGTGGAAGACAACATGGACGCCCTTGTCAGGGCCTTCGCTTCGGACGATGGCGACGTGATCGTGGGTGCTGACGATGGCGGCGCGGCGAGCGGCCCTGACGCCGCTGGCGGCGACGCAGACGACGATGGCGAATTCGGCGACCCCAGCGAAGGCTCGGGAGGTGCTTCCGGGGACGCATTGGGGGATTGGTCCGACTGAGTGTGTATCGCTCCTGTCTTTTTCACCCTGCATGAATAGAACTCAGGTTTTTGTCCTGATGGCTTGTGAGAGCATTTTGGGAGGGGAAGCCCCTCATGTACAACCCGTGTTCAGCATATTAATAGTTGTCATATTGCACGAGCGCCCACGCCTGGTGGCTGGCTGGTTTACCTTTGTTTCGCGCAAGCCCCGAAGCAGCCTGTGGGAGGGCGTGACGCCCTTGGTGTTCTTTAGTTGAATCCGTTGGGTACGAGAGTGCTGCCGGCGGGGAGTTTCACAAGCATTGGCCTTCTTCACAGGCTCTGGGCCTTTTCCTGAACATGTGAGCTTCACAGGCATTCGCCTTCTTCACAGGCTCTGGGCCTTTTCCTAAACGCAGTGACTTCACAGGCACTCGCCTTGCTTCACAGGCTCTAGGCCTTTTCAGAATGCGAGGGCTTCACAGGCACTCGCCTTGCTTCACAGGCTCTGGGCCTTTTCCTTAAGCGTGAGAGCTTCATAGGCACTCGCCTTGCTTCACAGGCTCTGGGCCTTTTCCTTAAGCGCGAGAGCTTCACAGGCACTCGCCTTGCTTCACAGGCTCTGGGCCTTTTCCTTAAGCGCGAGAGCTTCACATGCACTCGCCTTGCTTCACAGGCTCTGGGCCTTTTCCTTAAGCGCGAGAGCTTTACAGGCACTCGCCTTGCTTCACAGGCTCTGGGCCTTTTCAAACAGGACAACCTCCGCAGGCACCCAAAAATCCTCCTGAGAGGGAGCAACAGCGGCTGTTTGGGTTGCGCACGAGCGAGGCCTGACCCGACTTGCGAGGGGCTCGCGAGGGGAGGCAGCTGTGACGAAGCGGTAACCAGAACGCGAGAAATGGCTCGAGCGAGAATAAGCACCCCTTCCCCGAACACACGCAAATATCAAATTCGAATCCAACTTAAATCCAGCGGGGGAAAGCTACAACCAAAGGGAAAGGCAACGAAAAGCAGACAAAAGGCCGCGTCCGGCACCTAATCTAGTCTTGGACGTCTTCTCACCAGCGCGGAGCTAAGTGCTGTCCACTGGGCATGGGACGGAGCCCCAGGGCCTGAGGCCGGCACCCCTGAGACTCCAGGGCGTGTACAGCCCCACTCATTATTACGTGAGAGTGTCACGGGGCGGCGACCTTCACAGGCACTGGGCCTTCTTCACAGGTACTGGCCTTGCTTCATATCGCCAGATGGGGGCCCCGCCTTGCGCCACACTCTAGTGCCATCAGCAACGACCGGAACCCAGGACGCCGCCCGATGGGGTAGAGCGGTCGCCAGTGGTTCCCCCGACGACCACGGGTCCTCTGCCAGGGGCAGGCCCTGAGGCACCTCCCCAGCAGAGGGCCTACCTCCTGAGAACGCCTTGCTCCGAACGCCGTGGTGGTGATGTCGGATTCCGGCCCCTCTCCTGCAGCCCCCTGCGCCCTCCTCCCGAGGGGTAGGAGACTGTAGGAACGGGGCAGCTGCTTGCCGCGGCGACCTGCACCTCCTACGATCCATGGTTAGCGTATACCTGCCCCTGAAGAGTTAGCGGTGCCCGATAATCGTTGCCTCCAGCATGGCTAGCGGGTTCGTCCATGGGCTCCTGGAAGGGCTCAGCTTCCACTTCCTCGTCCCCCCAGCTTGGGCCGAGGAGCGAGCCTTGTCCGCTCTTGTGAGGGTGTCCTTGGTCCAGCATGAGGGGCACGTATTCCTCCATCGCCGTCATCCCGAGTGCCACGCCGTGATGCCCCGCATGCCACGCGGTCCCACCTGTCATGCCTACTGCGGGGTGGCTGCGCGGTCGCCCTTCGGGACCGCGGATCGCGTCGAGTCCTTCTTCTCCGCGGGCCGGGGGCAGGGGCAGCACCGCCGCCGGTCCGGTGCTAACAGCTTCGCTGGCGTCGGAGTAGCCTTGGAGTCCGCGGGCGCGTGCGGAGCCCCCGCGCGGGTCGCCCTGGGCTTGAGATGGGAGCTGGGTGGAGAAGGGGTGAGCCCCCGAGGCGGCGAAGCCCAGGAGCTCTGCCACTCGCTCCAGCAGCACGTCGCGGCTGCCCTCCAGCAGTCTGCACCGCAGCAGCTCTCGAGCCACCATGAGCGCGGCCCTTGAATTCGCCTACTCCCGGCGGGTGTACGGTGTCGTGGTTGCGGCGTGATTGGAGGCCCTTGCCGCCGACCGCGCTTGCCGCGGTGTGAGGGTTGCGGAAGCCTGTCCGCGTCGCCCGCGGCCCGCAGCGCCCTGCGGACCGCGAGCTGCCTGGGGCGCGGGGTCGCTCGAGGCGGGTGGCTCCGCGCAGGTGGGCCACGCCGCCCATGGACCTTGGTTGCCCGCCTGGTCGCCGGACATGGTGATGACGATGCGACGGGAGGCGGAGTGGTAGGAAGGCAAATTCCGGCGCACCCCTACCTGGCGCGCCAAATGTAGGATCATGGATTCCGGCAGACCCTTAAGGTTCAAACACTGGGGTGTGCGCGGAGATCACGCCTTCTACCTCCCCGTCTCGCAAAGATCTAAACTACTAAAAGAACAGGACAAGAGACATAAGGTTTATACTGGTTTGGGCCACCGTTGTGGTGTAATACCCTATTCAAGTGTGTGGTTGGTGGATTGCCTCCTGGGGCTAATGATGATGAACAATACAAGGAAGAACAGCCTCACGAGGGTCTGTTCTTGGCTGGGGCGATGAACTGCTAGGAGGAGTTCAGTCACCCCCTCTCTCTCTCTCACCCTCTCTACTTGCGAACCGAACGAACCAACCCCCTTGCTATGCGGGTGCCTGGTCCTATTTATAGGCAAAGGTCCTGGGCCTCTTCCCAAATATTGAGCGGGAAGGGCGCCAACAATTGGCCAATTCGAAGGGGAACATCTAGTACACTTATCCTGACTAAAGTTGGTCTTCGCCTGCCAAAGGCTCTGCGGTGACGCCGTGCTGGGCTCCATGGTGACCTCCGCCTCGTAGTCCGCTTGGTCTTGGTCTCGTTGCACCGAAATGGTAACCTTTGCCTGATGCCTCGGTACTCCGCGGCTGCGCTTGCCCCCTTTGCACCAAAGAGGAAAGAAGGACGCTGCGCGCGCTGGCACCCGCCTGGCACCCTCGATCGTCATGGCTTGCGTCATGGGCACCTCGCGAGGTACCCCGCCTTGATCTCTCCGCCTCCTCGCGAGCCAGCCTAATGAGGCTGCGCCTGAGGATGCACCGTGTCGTCCGCCCCGCGAGGCTTGGCCCCTCGCGAGGGTCTTGAGTCTTGTGTTGATGAAGATGGGCCGCACTGGGCCTCCTCTGAGCCACGCCGCAGGCCGCAGGCAGGCAAGTCTGGGGACCCCCGTTCCCAGAACGCCGACAGAAGCGAAAAGGTCGGCCATGACAAATGATCTACAATCCGACTAGAAGGCATTATAAATGTCAACTAAATTACATAGTCATTTTGACTGATCATATTCCTCTTCAATACCATCTAACAGGCTGTCTAATTTACAGTCCTGCTGGCGTGGCGGTGGCGTGGGGATCACCGGAGAAAAAGTTCGGCAGGGGGGGGGGGCTAGAGGGATGGCCGAGGCGGCGGCGGACCGGCGGCGGGGAGTGTTTTCGAGGCGGGCGGCGGGGGGCTGCTGTTTGGCTGGCGGCTCAGGGGGGTGGAGGTTGAAGATGAACCGCAGGCCCTTGATTTCATATCCAACAGCTGCAAAATCGACTGACCAGAGATGAAAAAGTCAGTCGACCGACGTGTAGCCTCACCTTGCTAGTGCGTTCAGTTACGACAGCAAAATTCAGTTTCGACAGCAAAATTCAGTTTCGACAGTTAAGTTCAGTTTCGACAGTTAAGTTCAGTTTCAACAGTTAAATTCAGTTTCGACAGTTAAGTTCAGAGATGAGCATCTGATGTATTTTACATCTAGCACTTTGTGGTTATGTATTTTACGTCATGTATTGGAGATGCTATTAGAATTCCACTCAGTTTAACGTTGTTCGTTGTCTCTCTTGTCCTGCTTCAGCCTCGGCGTCGTACAACTCACCGGAGCTGCTCCAACGACGAAACCCTCCATCACAGCAGAGCAGTACCTCGGGCTCCATCTCCAGACGCCTAAGATCTTCTTCCCCTCCTCCGACAGCCAAGTCAGCCAGAGCATCCTCACCGGCCAACCCAATCACGCTGAGATCGACATGGCTTCGCCAAAGAGGTTGTACACTTGTTGCATCTCTTTTTTACTCTACATGTTATATCTATTGTCCACTGAGCACTCGTAGTAATGGGAAATACGATTATTTTATCCTACTATATGATAAACAGTGAGGTACCAGGCAACTTAGCTATCCGTGATGGACTCTCTTGAATGCCATCATTATTTATCTCTGCGCGTTTGAGCTGTGCATTTGTCGATGAGCCTGAGAGTTGAGCTAGTATGGCAGTGGCCTGGGTCCAAAGTAATAGAAGTAGCAAAAAAACATTTTTTAGTGTAGGATTTTCCTTGCTCAAGCCTGCCTACTAGAATCGCCAGTGCTTGAAAGGAAAAGTGAATGAAAAACATCGGAATTGGAAAGTTTCCTATGGTACTACTTTTCATGAATTTGGTGCAAAGGATTGGAGCAAAGGAAAACTGTAGGATTTGTTCCTTTAGTGTCTCCTTGAAAGAAAAACCGTAGGAATTCTAATTTCCACTTCTCCTCCTTTTCATATTCCTATTCATCAAGCACAAGACTAAGAGATAGTAGCATAATAGCATTATAACCGTACATTTTCTTGTGGTTTGACTTAATCTCACCATGCTTTTTTGCATCCTGTGATCTTCCAATTGTTGTGAATCAAACACCCAGATTGGCAGAAATCCTGTGTTTTTAAATTCTCTGTTTTGCACGTGCATTCCTATCCTATTCCTGTCTATTTCCTATCCCTGCATTGTTAGAATCCTCAAATTCAAACAAGCCCTTACTCAATTACTTCTGTTACAGATATGTGTCAAAGAAAACCTTTTGTGGTTTGTCCTGCTCCTGCGGCGCTGTGTTCCACCCCAGCTCAGCTGCTCCAACGACGGAAGGGTTCACCACAGCGGGGATCCACTCTCCACTGTGTTTTGCCGCCTCAGATCTTCCCCGCCGCCGGCAGCCACGGCAACTGCATTACCATCATCAACTGAGCAGATGACCTTGAGGACTACACGGGTCCGCAAGAGAGGTCGCACTCTTCCGTGTCTGCTTATGTTATGCATCGCTTAATATGATGACATGCTACATTATCCTCGTGTTCACCTATTAGACTCCGAGTTAGGTCCAAACTAATGCTGAAACTTGAGTTTTTAAATGGTTGTGGGGTACATATTGGGGCAGCAATTAGTACTATCTATCTACTATCTGGTTAATCTTCGGTGTCTACTATGAGTTTCATGTTGGGTGCAAACAAACATTAAAGGAGCCATTATCTATATTTTTTAACTAAAGCTATTATCTGCCTGCTATCATTGGTTTTGGGTCTATCCACAGTTTGCTACCATCACCCTGGATTTGTGCATGCACTCCTTACATAATCTCACTATGTTTTATTCCTATGCATGCCAGTTATTGTACACAATGGAACTGATCATGTAGAGCAAACGAGACGAGCCTTGCGTGGCAATAAAATTTCATGCAGACGTCGTTCCATGGTGGGCGCAAAGGCAGCCCCCCTCCATCCATTTCGGATTGTAATCAAGAGGAAGATAACCGTTCTGAGGGGGATTCAGAAGGAGAAGACCACTCCTATTTACCCCATGAGGTCTTCGCTCTAACTTGGCATGCTGATGTTGGTAATATCATGCATATGGTGCCTTGCATTGCTTACTGTATACATTAAAGATGTCATCTACTTAGTTTAGACATGCTTTGTGTCAATGCCATCTGTTTAGTTTCTTTATCGTATATGTGAATCATGCAATGCCATCTTGTCTAGCCAGGCATCATATATGTGAATTTTGCAATGCCACCCTGGTTAGCCAGTCATCTTATATGTGAATTATATCATGCCATCATTTTTTTTATTACGTGTTAAATTTGTCAACAATTTTAGTACATTCAATTACTCTTCCTGTGCATCAGCCATTCGACACGGTCATGGAAAAATCTGGAGTGGAAACAAGGTCTTCAGAGCAGACAATGCTATCTGACGAAGCGCATGTCTTGCTGGTTACCGATAGCTCCTCAGAGGAGGATTCAGAGACAGATGACCAGTCATATTCCCCCCCTCCCCCCCCCCCCGAGGTGCATGCCCCAACTTGGCAGGGTTATGTTGCTCATATCGTGCATATGGTATCTTGCATTGCTATGTCATTTGCTTGGTTTAGACATGCTTTGTGACTTTGTGTGAATGCCACCTGTTTAGTTTCTAATTACCATATATGTGAATTATGCAATGCCATCTTGTTGCAAGACATTATATATGTGAATTATGCAATGTTATCTTGTTTCAAGGCACTATGTATGTGAATTATGCAATGCCATGCTGTTTAGGCAAGCGTCATATATGTGAATTATATCATGCCGTCCTTTTTTTGTATTTCTCATTGCTTTTGTCGATAATGTTTGTATATTCAACTGCTCTTCCTGTGCATCAGCCATTTGAATTGGTGATGGAGAAATCTGGAGTGAAAACAAGGTCTTCAGAGCAGACAATGCTACCTGCTGAAGCAGATATCTTGCTGGTTACAGATAGCTCTTCATAGGAGGATTCAGAGGCAGATGACCAGTCCTATTATCCCCCTGAGGTGTATGCTCAAACTTGGCAGGGTTATATTACTCATATAATGCATATGTTGTATTGCAATGCTTAGTTTTTACATCATATACACAACATTGAATGCCATCTCCTTAGTTGACACATCATATATGCGATTGCCCTCTGCTCACTTCCTTAGTATATAAATCATACATTTGAATTATGTCATGCCCTGATGTTTACATAGACAGCATGTATCTGAATTATGGCATGCCAACCCATTTTCTAAAGACATAATATAGTTATATCATCTCATCCTGTTTACATAGTCATCATATTTTAAATTATGTCATTCTATCCGTGAATTATATCATGCCATCATGTTTCCATCGACGGCATGTTTGTGATTTATGGCATGCCAACCACTTCAATAGACACATCATATAGTTATATCATGTCATCCTGTTTACATAGTCATCATATTTTGAAGTATGTCATTCTATCCTGTTTAGTTAGCCATCATACATGTGAAATTGTGTCATGCTATCCTGTTTAATTAGCCATCATATATGTGAAACTATGTCCTGCTATTCTGTTTCCTTAGACAACATAAATGTGAATTATTGCATGCCCTGTTTTCTTCCCTACTATCCATTGCACCTGTCTATTTACAATGTCCGTACATTCAATTACTTTTCTTGTTTATCAGCCATTTCAATTGGAGGGAGTGATGGCAGTATCTGTGGGAGTAAAAACACGGTCTTCAGAAAAGATCGTGCTACCTGTCGATGTAGATAGAACCACGGTTGTACTTGCCCAAGAACCAGCCCCACCACACATAACCCACACTCATGCAGATTGTACCCCTACCCAGTTGGACAGAGAACCAGCTACACCCCTTCTAACCCCAACCCTAGCAGATAGACACCCAGTTCCCGTTGACATAACATCTTCTCCACCACAGAGCACCCAAACACGAGCAGTTAGTAAGGCAACTGCATTGCCCAAATCACGAGGACCACCACTCCGAACCCGAAGTCAACGCTTAAAGCAGTAGAAGAATTGTTCTCAGGTCAGGTTCCGTAGCTATGGTTCATACTACTTTGCTCTTGCATCACTGTATTTACTGATACCAACTAATTTCAAATTTGAAGGATGCAATTGAAACTCCAATGGCGCAACAGGTATGCTTTAAACCTGTTTCTTCAACGTGTTTGGCTGTTTGCTGTTGTAACTTGCTCTATGTTGATTTCAGTTTCAATTGAATAAACAGTTATGTTCTCATGCCATGCACATTACAAGTGTTGTTATTGCTGTGTAGTTTCCCACACTTATATTCTGTCTATGCTGCTTTGTCTTAAATAGATATGATTCGAACTGTATCTATCTTGATTTGGCAACATAAACAAGAATGATATAGACCATACAGTGACCATACTACATAGATATATGTTTGTTTCATGATGTTATCCTGTCCACCTTACTACAGAACTGGTTTACCAAAATGAGTTTCATATACTACATTGTAAACCTGAGATGTGTTTGTTTGTTTCTCTTTTAGAACGCGGATAAAATATTGGAGAAGAGCACCCTGTTATGCAATGGTAAAGGAAGTAATGCAGATAAGGTTCAAGATAGTGAGACATCCTTGTTGGTCTCCAAGAAAGCTGATAAAAACTATATTGAAGACACCGAGACAACCCCAAAGTCCTATCTTGATGTAGTGTTCGAGTGACTGGCTACCACTGCTGGCACCAGCTCTTCGAACTCGTAGCCTGAATCAGTTCGGCTTCTTGAGTCTCAACTTCAAGTTGAAAGACATCGATCAAATGTTATGCGACAGGAAGCTGAAGGACTGAGGAAGTCCCTGCAGAATTCAGATGCATACTTTCTGGTGCAACAGCAAGCGCTAGAGGACTTAAGCGCCAAACAAGAGAAAGTTAATAAGCTTGCTAAGCATCTTGCCAGCATTATGGGTACCCTGGATGTTGTTTCTTGAGCTCTTCTGATGTGGTTTTAGTTCTGGACTTGTTTTGCTGCGGCGTTTATATGCTGCTGTGTTCCCTATATTTGCACTGGTGGCGAACTTTGATGCCTAGTGGATGTAATATGTGTAATAGCCGTGATAGCCTAGTGTAAGTTGCTTGCTTATTTATTTCCTTGTTGTCTTGTTTATTTGTTTGCTTGTAGTCAGTGCAGTTCTTTTTCTGCGGTTTGCTAGTGGCTGCAATAACCTATTTTTTAAAACTAGGCCACAATAACCATGGGCTAATATTTACTGTAGTGACACTGGGCCTCCTATGGGCCGTAGAAAGAGTGGGCCTTCTATGGGCCGTATAAACAGTGGGCCTTCTACGGGCCGTAGAAATAGTGGGCCTTCTATGGGCTGTAGAAACAATGGGCCTTCTACGGGCTGTAGAAACAATGGGCCTTCTACGTGCCGTATCATCAATGGGCCTTATACGGGTCGTATGATCGATTGGCCAAACATGGTTCAAACAGACCGCATTCTGGCTGTAAACGGGCTAGAGTTGGAATCGTCCGTTCATGGGCCGACCATAATGGGCCATCGTTAATAGGCCGTATTTGATGACGCTATGAAAACAACCCAATGTATTAACGGACCACAAACGGGCCGACTATAACCACAGGCTGAATTTGGCCCACAAGCAGAAAATGACAGTAACGGGCCGTAAGTAAAAGAATGCTGGAAAATAGCCCAAGAATAAATGGGTTCTGAGAAGGCCGAAAGATAACATGGGCTGGAAACGGCCCAACGGAATAACGGGTTGTTAATGGGTATAAAGTGATACACTGTTCTTTACGGGCCAGTTTCACCATGGGCCGTTAATGGGTGTAAAGTGATACACTGTTCATTATGGGCCAGTTTCAACATGGTCTGTTAATAGGCCAAGAGTTACATAGGGCCTCATATGGGCCGAAGGACGTCATGGGCCATACATGGGCCAGAAGTGAAAACGGGCTGGAATCATATTGGATGGCCTAGATGACGCTACTGGGCCTAATTCGAATAGGGTGTAACGGGCCTTGGGTTAGCGGGCTATAAATGGGCTATATGCGAACAGGCCGTTAACAGGCTTTCCATGGGCCGGCTCACCACCTTTTGACCAAGTCAAACGGGCTGGCCTTTTCACAGGAATGGGCCTCTGTTGGGCCGTGCCACGTGTCGACGTATCATAGGCGCCTTCTGTCCAATGAGTGGATGACACCTGTGCCAGCGATGAGCCGACACGTGTTTCCTCCAGCCATTGATGATTTTACACGTGGAAAATCCCCATTGGTCGGGGCTGTTAATGGGTAATCGGATCCAAAACCCGACCCGATAGCTTAACGACGTTCCGTTATGGTGGATGCCACGTGTCGGTCACCCTTGACGAAAGCACTTCTGTGACGCGCGATTTATCATCATGGAAGTGGACACTTCTGTGATGATAATTTTGGTAATGTCATGGAACACTTCTACGATAGCATAGTTATGACTATCTTGATTCTGTCATAAATTTGTCATGGATGTACATGCATGACAGAAAATGGGACCTACTGTGACAAACACGTATCATCACGGAAGTGTATTTTTTGTAGTGACTATAGGTGGAATAGAATGGTGGTTGTGGAGAAGACAAAAAGGAGAAAATAGTCTCACATCAACTAGGCGTATCAACGAGCTATGGAGATGCCCATCAATAGATATCAATGTGAGTGAGTAGGGATTGCCATGCAATGGATGCACTAGATCTATAAGTGTATGAAAGCTCAAAGATAAACTAAGTGGGTGTGCATCCAACTCGCTTGCATGAAGACCTAGGGCATTTTGAGGAAGCCCATCATTGGAATATACAAGCCAAGTTCTATAATGAAAGATTCCCACTAGTATATGGAAGTGACAACATAGGAGACTCTTTATCATGAAGATCATGGTGCTACTTTGAAGCACAAGTGTGGTAAAAGGATAGTAACATTGTCCCTTCTCTCTTTTTCTCTCATTTTTTTATTTTTTATTTGGGCATTTTCTCTCTTTTTTATGGCCTCTTTTTTTTTCTTTTTCTTTCGTCTGGAGTCTCATCCCGACTTGTGGGGGAATCATAGTCTCCATCATCCTTTCCTCACATGGGACAATGCTCTAATAATGATGACCATCACACTTTTATTTACTTACAACTCAAGAATTACAACTCGATACTTAGAACAAAATATGACTCTATATGAATGCCTCCGGCGGTGTACCGGGATGTGCAATGAATGAAGAGTGACATGTATAAAGAATTATGAATGGTGGCTTTGCCACAAATACGATGTCAACTACATGATCATGCAAAGCAATATGACAATGATGAAGCGTGTCATAATAACGGAACGGTGGAAAGTTGCATGGCAATATATCTCGGAATGGCTATGGAAATGCCATAATAGGTAGGTATGGTGGCTGTTTTGAGGAACGTATATGGTGGGTGTGATACCGGCGAAAGGTGCGCGGTATTAGAGAGGCTAGCAATGGTGGAAGGGTGAGAGTGCGTATAATCCATGGACTCAACATTAGTCATACAGAACTCACATACTTATTGCAATAACCTATTAGTTATCGAAACAAAGTACTACGCGCATGCTCCTAGGGGGATAGATTGGTAGGAAAAGACCATCGCTCGTCCCCGACCGCCACTCATAAGGAAGACAATCAATTAATAAATCATGATCCGACTTCATCACATAACAGTTCACCATACGTGCATGCTATGGGAATCACAAACTTTAACACAAGTATTTCTCAAATTCACAACTACTCAGCTAGCATAACTCTAATATCACCATCTTCATATCTCAAAACAATTATCAGGTATCAAACTTCTCATAGTATTCAATGCACTCTATATGAAAGTTTTTATTATACCCATCTTGGATGCCCATCATATTAGGACTAGTTTCATAACCAAAGAAAACTACCATGCTGTTCTAAAGACTCTCAAAATAATATAAGTGAAGCACGAGAGTTCATCTATTTCTATAAAATAAAACCACCACCATGCTCTAAGAATATATAAGTGAAGCAATGGAGCAAACGACAAACTACTCCAAAAGATATAAGTGAAGATCAATGAGTAGTCGAATAATTATGCAACTATATGAGGACTCTCTAGCATTTAAGAATTTCAGATCTTGGGATATTATTCAAACAACAAGCAAAACTAAATAAAATAAAATGACGCTCCAAGCAAAACACATATCATGTGGTGAATAAAAATATAGCTCCAAGTAAAGTTACCGATGAACTAAGACGAAAGAGGGGATGCCTTCCGGGGCATCCCCAAGCTTAGGCTCTTGGTTGTCCTTGAATATTACCTTGGGGTGCCTTGGGCATCCCCAAGCTTAGGCTCTTGCCACTCCTTATTCCATAGTCCATCGAATCTTTACCCAAAACATGAAAACTTCACAACACAAAACTTAATATAAACTCGTAAGCTCCGTTAGTATAAGAAAATAAATCACCACTTAGGTACTGTTGTGAACTCATTCTAAATTCATATTGGTGTAATATCTACTGTTGGGGATATTACTACTGGACGTAAACCGGCCAGGAGTAGCCGGGTTAACTCTATGAAGATTAGAAGCCTATGAAGACGTGAGGATGGTGGCGCTTACGAAGGCCCAAGGCCCAAAGGCGGGTTAAGGCCCATAGATGTAAACCGATTTTCTCTTGTAACTTGCATTGTAAGATAGGAAGGATAGAGACCGAGTTGGACACATTGATGATCCGGCCTCGGGACTCTGTAAACCGACGGGCGTCGACCTATCTATATAAAGGGACGACCCGACGGCGGTTTAGGGACAATACAACACACAACAACTCGAGAGCCAGGCAAAGCGGATTCGCTCCCTGGTCATCGAAACCCCAGCAATTCCATCACAACTAGACATAGGCTTTTACCTTCATCGTAAGGGGCCGAAATAGTAGAAAACTCTCGTGTCCCTTGTCCGGTTTAACCCCTTTAAGCTAACCCGTAGCGATGGCTCCACGACTAAGTCCTTTCACGAGGACATCTGCCGTGACAAAACCATGACAGTTGGCGCCCACTGTGGGGCTATCGCACTATGGTTTCGAGTTCTTGAAGGGCAGCTTTGAAGGACTCAAGGGATACGCCGTGGGATGGATGACTAAAAGTCATCACGGCAAGCTCTACATCGACGACGCGGGATGGGGTCCCGAGGCCGGTTCAATTGAATACAGGTACCGGGTCCCCTTTGGTGGGATTCACATCTTCATCGGCAAGATCGAGACGGCTCAGCGTGCAAGCCCTGCCCAGGTTCAGCCTGCAGCAAGGCATGTTTTCGTAGGTGTCATCCATGGAGCGGAATATGAGGATGGACCGGCATCTGATGGGGAAACCGTTGTCTGTTCCGACGACGAGTCTTCAACCGGAGAGACCGAGTCCCTGTACCAACTGCAGGATGGTCGGATTAGTGGAGGTTCCGAGGGCAACAGTGTTCCGGACCCCCTCGATCTGCCAAGCCGGGTCGCGGTCTTCATGGCCAGTACACAACAAGCGCAACACTCTTCTACCGCCGCGACAATGATCTCCGGTTCAGCAACAGCAACGCCAGCGGGAGCAGGGGGCTCTGCACCGCCTCCGGCTCAGGTTTTGTCCGTTCTGTTCGACACTTTAGCAACATTACTAGCCGCAGAGGTGGATGCAGCAAACCGGGATCAACACAACATGGAGATTGCAAAGGTGAAGGATTAGATAACCCAAGCTAAAGCGGACCTGGCGGCAGAGAATGCCAGGATGGCTGCAGAGCGGGCCGGATTGGAGGCTCAGGCGTACCGGCTTATGCTGGATCGGAGCGCGTCAAATGATGTCATGAGGAGGAGATACCAATCGCGCCTTCCATCAGCCTTGGAGGCAAGGAACCTCTTCAACACACCTGGAGCGGGAACCAGTAACCAACCAGTGGTAAATTGGACTTAGGCACCGGTAACAGGAGCGCCGGTTCAGCCACGCATGATGGACCCGCCTCGTTAGTACAACATTGTGTCGCAGCGCGTCCCGACGCCTCCGGGGCATTACTCCAACCCATTGGATAACATTGTGGCTGCCGCTTCACGATTGGCAGCTCTCCCGATCGAAGGCGAGTCACCGGTGGCGGTTGAGACACGACGGGCTAGGGAACTCCTCCAAATAGCTTTAACCCAGCAGCAGGCTTATTCACATAGTCATGAGAGGATCCATTCCACCCCCCGTCCAAGCCGGAGCTACAGCAGGCATATTGATGAACCGGTTGTGTCAAGTAGTGCACGGCACCGTAACCCGACAGGTGGTGGTGCTAATGCACAAGATGTGGTGGATCATGGCCGAGCACGTCGAGAGGCCGAGTTAGCAGCTCAGTACGCAGCTCGTCAGCCTACTCTGGTTCGTCTGACCACCTCAGTGGAGCCAGGTGTGGTCTTCAGTTCTTTGGGGGTGCCATGCCTCACCCCAGCTTTGCACAATGTACGACTACCCAAGGATTTCAAAGGCCCTCACAAGGTGCCCAATTACACTGCCGATTTACCCCCTGAATCGTGGGTTGAGAGTTATGAGATGGCAATGGAGATGCTGGATGTGGATGAAGCGGCGTGTGCTAAGTATTTCACCATGATGTTGGAAGGAACAACTCGTACTTGGTTAAAGAGTGTACCAGCTAACTCCATCGTGTCATGGGCCGAGTTAAAGAGCCGGTTTATCTAGAATTTCAAGGATACATGTAAGCAGCACATGTCAATTGTGGACCTAGCCGCTTGTGTTCAAGAGGATGGGGAGTCTACGACCCATTGGGTGAAGCGAGTCTCAGCTATTTTGCATTCATCAGACCGCATCAATGCAGATACAACAGTTTTGACGTTGGAGGGCAACTGCCGGTTCATGCCATTAAAACTGAAGTTGGGGAGGCTCAAACGTCATTGTAATGACATGTCAACGCTTATGGCCGGTTTGGTTAAATATGCCGATTCGGATAGTACCAAGGACCCCGATTCTGAAGAGGACAAACCAGGGAAAGGGAAAAAGAACGGCAATGCCAAGGGGCATCAGCATAACCCGGCAGGTCATGGGAACAATGGTAAGTGCAAAGCAGACAATAGCCTGGACTTTGTGGCTAACACCAACGCCCAGTATAACGGTCAGCGTCATAAGGGCAAACCGCCTCAGAGGGGTGGAGGGTCAGGCCCCAATCTGGAGCGCCTGTTAAATCAATCTTGTCCAAAACACGGATCGAAGGAGAAGCCAGTGATACGTCTCCAATGTATCTATAATTTTTGATTGCTCCATGCTATATTATCTACTGTTTTGGACATTATTGGGCTTTATTATCCACTTTTATATTATTTTTGGGACTAACCTATTAACCGGAGGCCCAGCCCAGAATCGTTGTTTTTTTTGCCTATTTTAGGGTTTCGAAGAAAAGGAATATCAAACGGAGTCCAAACGGAATGAAACCTTCGGGAACGTGATTTTCTCATCGAATACAACTCAGGAGACTTGGACCCTACGTCAAGCCACGTAACAGGAGGCCACGAGGTAGGGGGGGCGCGCCTACCCCCCAGGCGCGCCCTCCACCCTCGTGGACCCCCTGTTGCTCCACCGACGTACTTCTTCCTCCTATATATACCCACGTACCCCCAAACGATCAGATACAGAGCCAAAACCCTAATTCCACCGCCGTAACTTTCTGTATCCACGAGATCCCATCTTGGGGCCTGTCCCGGAGCTCCGCCGGAGGGGGCATCGATCATGGAGGGCTTCTACATATACACCATAGCCTCTCCGATGAAGTGTGAGTAGTTTACTTCAGACCTACGGGTCCATAGTTAGTAGCTAGATGGCTTCTTCTCTCTTTTTGGATCTCAATACAATGTTCTCCCCCTCTCTTGTGGAGATCTATTCGATGTAATCTTCTTTTCGCGGTGTGTTTGTTGAGACCGATGAATGGTGAGTTTATGATCAAGTCTATCTATGAATAATATTTGAATCTTCTCTGAATTCTTTTATGTATGATTGGTTATCTTTGCAAGTCTCTTCGAATTATCAGTTTGTTTGGCCTACTAGATTGATCTTTCTTGCATGGGAGAAGTGCTTAGCTTTGGGTTCAATCTTGCGGTGTCCTTTCCCGGTGACAGTAAGGGCAGCAAGGCACGTATTGTATTGTTGCCATCGAGGATAACAAGATGGGGTTTTCTTCATATTGCATGAGTCTATCCCTCTACATCATGTCATCTTGCTTTAGGCGTTACTCTGTTTTTAACTTAATACTCTAGATGCATGCTGGATAGCAGTCGATGAGTGGAGTAATAGTAGTAGATGCAGGCAGGAGTCGGTCTACTTGTCTCGGACGTGATGCCTATATACATGATCATACCTAGATATTCTCATAACTATGCTCAATTCTGTCAATTGCTCAACAGTAATTTGTTCACCCACCATAGAATACTTATGCTCTCGAGAGAAGCCACTAGTGAAACCTATGGCCCCCGGGTCTATCTTTATCATATCAATCTCCTACTACTTAGTTATTTACTTTGCCATTTACTTTGCCTTTATTTTACTTTGCATCTTTATCATAAAAACACCAAAAATATTATCTTATCATATCTATCAGATATCACTCTCGTAAGTGGCCCTATAGGGATTGACAACCCCTATTTGCGTTGGTTGCGAGGATTTATTTGTTTTGTGCAGGTGCGAGCGACTCGCGCGTAGCCTCCTACTGGATTGATACCTTGGTTCTCAAAAACTGAGGGAAATACTTACGCTACTTTGCTGCATCATCCCTTCCTCTTTGGGGAAAACCAACGCAGTCCTAAAAGAGGTAGAAAGAAGGATTTCTGGCGCCGTTACCGGGGAGGTCTACGCAAAAGTCAACATACCAAGTACCCATCACATACCCTTATCTCCTGCATTACATTATTTGTCATTTGCCTCTCGTTTTCCTCTCCCCCCACTTCACCCTTGCGGTTTTATTTTCCCTCCCTCTCTCTATCCTCCCTCTCTTTCCGCCTGCCCTTCTCCCGCTATGTCTGAATCAAAAAGGGTTGGGGGTTCTCTCCAGAGTTTTAGTACTTTGGACAACCCCTCTATCCTCGCTAAACTTATAAATAAGGATACTATGGAAAAACCTATCGGAGTTATCAATGAGAGTCTTAATAATTTTGATGAAGAGGATTCTGGAATTTTTCGTTATTTACTTGATGAATCTTTGAAAATGCTTGGTATAGACTACTAAGGATCAGGGCTAGCTATGTTCCTCAATATCAAATTGAAGTTTACCTAAAAAGCTTTTATATTGCCCTTCCTTCCTCTTTTAAGCATGCCTTAGATTCTATATTTGAAGAAGGTTTCCTTGAAGGGGATGTCGTAGACACTTATGAAAAAATGAAAATTATATTTGGGCACCCCATGAATGAGAAAGTTGAATCTACATCTCTTTTGCTCTCTTACCAAAATGAATCTATTAAAGAGATAAAGGCTAGCCTAGATACAAACTTCCGTAACATGTTAATGTTTCTTCTACCATTAATAGCCATGTGCTTTATCGAAATAGAAGGATTAATTCTATAGATAGCAACTTTGCTCTTTTCTTTCCTAATACCAAAGATGGCAATACCTAGATCTATTCTTGCTTGTTATGCCTAGCTAGGGGCGTTAAACAATAGCGCTTGTTGGGAGGCAACCCAATTTTATTTTTATTCCTTGCTTTTTGCTCCTGTTTAGTAATAAATAAATTATCTAGCCTCTGTTTTGGTTGTGTTTGTTGTGTTTAATTAGTGTTTGTGCCAAGTAGAACCGTTGGGAAGACTTGGGGAAAGTCTTGTTGAACTTGCTGTAAAAAACAGAAACTTTAGCACTCACGAGAACTGCTGCCATTTTTATTTGGAAAGTGCTATTTAGTTAATCATTTTTGAAGATGATTAATAGATAAATTCCTAACGTCCAGAAATTTATTTTAGAATTTTTGGGGTTCCAGATCTTGCGCTAGCTACAGATTACTACAGACTGTTCTGTTTTTGACAGATTCTGTTTTTCGTGTGTTGTTTGCTTATTTTGATGAATCTATGGCTAGTAAAATAGTTATAAACCATAGAGAAGTTGGAATACAGTAGGTATAACACCCATATAAATAAAGAATGAGTTCATTACAGTACCTTGAAGTGGTCTTTTGTTTTCTTTCGCTAACGGAGCTCACGAGATTTTCTACTTTAAGTTTTGTGTTGTGAAGTTTTCAAGTTTTGGGTAAAGATTTGATGGATTATGGAACAAGGAGTGGCAAGAGCCTAAGCTTGGGGATGCCCATGGCACCCCCAAGATAATCTAAGGACACCTAAAAGCCAAAGCTTGGGGATGCCCCGGAAGGCATCCCCTCTTTCGTCTACTTCTATCGGTAACTTTACTTGGAGCTATATTTTTATTTACCACATGATATGTGTTTTGCTTGGAGCATCTCGTATGGTTTGAGTCTTTGCTTGTTAGTTTACCACAATTATCCTTGCTATACACACCTTTTGAGAGAGCCATATATGATTTGGAATTTGTTAGAATACTCTATGTGCTTCGCTTATATCTTTTGAGTTATATAATTTTGCTCTAGTGCTTCACTTATATCTTTTAGAGCACGGTGGTGGATTTGTTTTATAGAAACTATTGATCTCTCATGCTTCACTTAGATTATTTTGAGAGTCTTAATAGCATGGTAATTTTCTTAAAATCCTAATATGCTTGGTATGCAAGATTAATAATAGAACTTTCTTATGAGTGTGTTGAATACTATGATAAGTTTGATACTTGATAATTGTTTTGAGATATGGAGATGGTGATATTAAAGTCATGCTAGTTGAGTAGTTGTGAATTTGAGAAATACTTGTGTTGAAGTTTGTGATTCCCATAGCATGCACGTATGGTGAACCGTTATGTGATGAAGTCGGAGCATGATTTATTTATTGATTGTCTTCCTTATGAGTGGCGGTCGGGGACGAGCGACGGTCTTTTCCTACCAATCTATCCCCCTAGGAGCATGCGAGTAATACTTTGCTTTGATAACTTGTAGATTTTTGCAATAGGTATATGAGTTCTTTATGACTAATGTTGAGTCCATGGATTATACACACTCTCACACTTCCACCTTTGCTAGCCTCTCTAATACCGCACATCTTTCGCCGGTATCATACACCCACCATATACCTTACTCAAAACAGCCACCATACCTACCTATTATGGCATTTCCATAGCCATTCCGAGATATATTGCCATGCAACTTTCCACCGTTCCATTTATGACACACTCCATCATTGTCATATTGCTTAGCATGATCATGTAGTTGACATCGTATTTGTCGCAAAGCCACCATTCATAATTCTTTCATACATGTAACTCATGCATCATTGCATATCCTGGTACACCGCTGGAGGCATTCATATAGAGTCATACTTTGTTCTAAGTATCGAGTTGTAATTGTTGAGTTGTAAGAAAAATAAAAGTGTGATGATCATCATTATTAGAGCATTGTCCTAGTGAGGAAAGGATGATCGAGGCTATGATTCCCCCACAAGTCGGGATGAGACTCCGGATGAAAAATAAATAAAAGAGGCTAAAGAAGCCCAAATAAAAAAAGAGAAAGAAAAGAGGCCATAAAAAAGAGAAAAGGCCCAAATAAAAAATTTAAAAAAATGAGAGAAAAAGAGAGAAGGGACAATGTTACTATCCTTTTACCACACTTTGCTTCAAAGTAGCACCATGATCTTCATAGTAGAGAGTCTCTAATGTTGTCACTTTCATATACTAGTGGGAATTTTTCATTATAGAACTTGGCTTGTATATTCCAATGATGGGCTTCCTCAAATTGCCCTAGGTCTTGATGAGCAAGTAAGTTGGATGCACACCCACTTAGTTTCTTTTTGAGCTTTCATATACTTATAGCTCTAGTGCATCCGTTGCATGGCAATCCCTACTCACTCACATTGATATCTATTGATGGGCATCTCCATAGCCCGTTGATACGCCTAGTTGATGTGAGACTATCTTCTCCCTTTTTGTCTTATCCACAACCACCACTCTATTCCACCTATAGTGCTATATCCATGGCTCACGCTCATGTATTGCGTGAAAATTGAAAAAGTTTTGAGAATGTCAAAAGTATGAAACAATTGCTTGGCTTGTCATCGGGGTTGTGCATGATTTAAATATTTTGTGTGGTGAAGATAGAGCATAGCCAGACTATATGATTTTGTAGGGATAACTTTCTTTAGCCATGTTATTTTGAGAAGACATAATTGCTTTGTTAGTATGCTTGAAGTATTATTATTTTTATGTCAATATGAACTTTTGTCTTGAATCTTTCGGATCTGAATATTCATACCACAATTAAGAAGAATTACATTAAAAGTATGCCAAGTAGCACTCCGCATCAAAAATTCTGTTTTTATCATTTACCTACTCAAGGATGAGCAGGAATTAAGCTTGGGGATGCTTGATACGTCTAAAACGTATCTATAATTTTTGATTGCTCCATGCTATATTATCTATTGTTTTGGACATTATTGGGCTTTATTATCCACTTTTATATTATTTTTGGGACTAACCTATTAACCGGAGGCCCAGCCCAGAATCGTTGTTTTTGCCTGTTTTAGGGTTTCGAAGAAAAGGAATATCAAATGGAGTCCAAACGGAATGAAACCTTTGGGAATGTGATTTTCTCATCGAATACAACTCAGGAGACTTGGACCCTGCGTCAAGCCACGTAACAGGAGGCCACGAGGTAGGGGGCGCGCCTACCCCCCCCCAAGCGCGCCCTCCACCTTCGTGCCCCCCCTGTTGCTCCACCGACGTACTTATTCCTCCAAACAATCAGATACGGAGCCAAAACCCTAATTCCACCGCCGTAACTTTCTGTATCCATGAGATCTCATCTTGGGGCCTGTCCCGGAGCTCCGCTGGAGGGGGCATCGATCACGGAGGGCTTCTACATCAACACCATAGCCTCTCCGATGAAGTGTGAGTAGTTTACTTCAGACCTACGGGTCCATAGTTAGTAGCTAGATGGCTTCTTCTCTCCTTTTGGATCTCAATACAATGTTCTCCCCCTCTCTTGTGGAGATCTATTCGATGTAATCTTTTTGCGGTGTGTTTGTTGAGACCGATGAATGGTGGGTTTATGATCAAGTCTATCTATGAATAATATTTGAATCTTCTCTGAATTCTTTTATGTATGATTGGTTATCTTTGCAAGTCTCTTCGAATTATCAGTTTGGTTTGGCCTACTAGATTGATCTTTCTTGCAATGGGAGAAGTGGTTAGCTTTGGGTTCAATCTTGCGGTGTCCTTTCCCGGTGACAGTAAGGGCAGCAAGGTACATATTGTATTGTTGCCATCGAGGATAACAAGATGGGGTTTTCTTCATATTGCATGAGTCTATCCCTCTACATCATTTCATCTTGCTTAAGGCGTTACTCTGTTTTTAACTTAATACTCTAGATGCATGCTGGATAGCGGTCGATGAGTGGAGTAATAGTAGTAGATGCAGGCAGGAGTCAGTCTACTTGTCTCGTACGTGATGCCTATATACATGATCATACCTAGATATTCTCATAACTATGCTGAATTCTGTCAATTGCTCAACAGTAATTTGTTCACCCATCGTAGAATACTTATGCTCTTGAGAGAAGCCACTAGTGAAACCTATGGCCCCCGGGTCTATCTTTATCATATCAATCTCCCACTACTTAGTTATTTACTTTGCCATTTACTTTGCCTTTATTTTACTTTGCATCTTTATCATAAAAATACCAAAAATGTTATCTTATCATATCTATCAGATCTCACTCTCGTAAGTGGCGCTATAGGGATTGACAACCCCTATTTGCGTTGGTTGCGAGGATTTATTTATTTTGTGCAGGTGCGAGGGACTCGCGCGTAGCCTCCTACTGGATTGATACCTTGGTTCTCAAAAACTGAGGGAAATACTAACGCTACTTTGCTGCATCATCCCTTCCTCTTCGGGGAAAACCAACGCAGTGCTAAAAGAGGTAGCAGCCAGCTTCACATCTTTGGAAGGACTGTTTCATCATGCGAGAGTTCAAGAATCCCAATATGTTTCAATACGACAATGGCCCGCCTGGCGGTTCAGGAGGTGGTTTTCATGGGCCGGGTTATGGAGACGGCAGCTCCGGTTCAGGATTCCAAGGCAATCAGACCGAACATGGCAATCAAGGTAATTAGGGCAATCAGGGATGTTATAACCATTAGGGGAATCAGCAGCAGCAGCAGTCGGGTTATCAGAGAAATCCGAAGCAGTTGAATGGTGGGTAGTATCATGTCTTTACCACTAGCTTGTGTAAGCGCGATTAGAAGCTTCACAAGAGGGCCGTGAACTCCGTCGAACCGGCGGTGCCTCAATATTTGCGCTGGTCTGAACAACCCATTTTATGGAGTCGGGAGGATCATCCGCCCCAGGTTGACAATTCGGGTCATCTGGCCTTAGTGGTGGCTCCTCAAGTCAGGGGCTACAAGTTCACCAAAGTGCTTATGGATGGAGGGAGCAGTATCAATATCCTTTACTACGATACCTTCCATTGCATGGGGCTGACAGACAAGAATCTTAAACCATCGAACACCGTCTTTCATGGAGTGGTGCTTGGTAAATCGGCGTACCTAGTTGGCAGGATAGCCCTAGAGGTGGCTTTTGGAGATGATCATGATTCAAGATCAGAAACTTTGACTTTTGAAGTGGTGAAAATCAAGAGCCCATATCATGCCCTGTTCGTAATGCCGGCTTATGCTAAGTTCATGACAAGGCCGTGTTATGTTTATCTACAGCTTAAGATGCCAGGTCATAAGGGGACCATCACGGTACATGGGAGCAGGAAGATTGCATTAGAATGTGAAGAAGGGGATGCGGCTTATGCGGAGTCGGTTTGTGCCACAAAGGAGCTGAAATTTTATAAGGACAATGTTGATCTGGCAGATATGACTTCTCTCAAAAAGCCAACTACAGAGCATGATCCGGCGCTGACATTTAAATCGGCTACAGACACTAAATCGGTTGATTTTGTTCCTGGCGATTCATCTCAGCAGTTCAGCATTAGCGCTAACCTGGTTCCGAAATAGGAAAGCGCGCTCATCGAGTTCATCCGTGAGAACCGGGACATATTTGCATGGAAGCCTTCTGACATGCCAGGTGTACCGAGGGAACTCGCTGAGCACACCCTTAATATAGATCCCAAGTTTAAACCGGTCAGGCAGTTTCTTCGCTGCTTCAATGAAGAGATGCGTAAGGCTATTGGTGAGGAGGTAGCCCGGCTCTTGGCAGCAGGGTTTATTGTGGAGGTCTTTCACCCTGAGTGGATAGCTAATCCGGTGATGGTACTTAAGAAAAATGGCACTTGGCGTATGTGTGTGGATTACACAGACTTGAACAAAGCCCGTCCAGCTGATCCCTTTGCTCTCCCGCGTATTGATCAGATTATTGATGCTACGGCGGGTTGTGACCGTTTGTGTTTTCTGGATGCTTATTCTGGTTATCATCAGATTAAAATGGCAGTTAAGGACCAGGAGAAGACAACTTTCATAACTCCCTTTGGAGCCTTCTGCTATGTGTCTATGCCTTTCGGGCTCAAGAGTGCCCAGGCGACTTATCAGCGCTGTGTTCAGAATTGTCTTCATAAATAGATTGGGCGCATAGTACACGCTTATGTGGATGATATTGTGGTGAAGTCCAGGAAGGAGGAAACATTGATAGATGACTTGAGAGAGACTTTTGACAACCTCCGGGTCTATAAGATGATGCTTAATCCGGCTAAATGTGTCTTTGGTGTTCCGGCAGGCAAGCTCTTGGGTTTTCTGGTGTCCAACTGAGGCATTGAGGCTAACCTGGAAAAGATTTCAGCTATCACGTCCCTGGCTAAACCGGCCTATATCAATGATGTTCAGCGTTTGGCGGGCTGGATTGCAGCTCTAAGCCGGTTTATCAGCCGCCTTGGGGAGAAGGCTATTCCTTTGTATCAGATGTTAAAGAAAACGGATGATTTCGTCTGGAGTGACGCGACTGATAAAGCGTTTGAGGATTTGAAGATACAGTTGGCCCAGCCACCCGTCCTTGCGGCTCCGGTTGATAAAGAGCCCTTATTGTTGTATGTGGCTGCTAACGCCCAGGCTGTTAGTGTGGCTATTGTGGTGGAGTGCAAGGAGGCCGGAAAGGAGTATCCGGTTCAACGGTCGGTTTATTACATCAATGAGGTGCTTATTGAATCAAAGCAAAGGTACCCGCATTGGCATAAGTTGGTGTATGGAGTTTTCATGGCAAGCCGGAAGCTCAAGCATAATTTTCAAGGTCATGCTATCACAGTGGTTAGTTCAGCCCCTCTGGGAGATATCATCCAAAACAGAGAGGCGACTGGCCGGATTGCTAAGTGGGGTGTTGAGCTTGGACCTCACGGGCTCAAATATACACCTCGCACAACGATCAAATCTCAAGCACTCGTGGACTTCATCAATGATTGGACAGAGTTGCAGGCACCGGAGGAAAAGCCAGATAACACTTATTGGACTATTCACTTTGATGGATCCAGGCAATTGGAGGGCTCAGGGGCTGGAGTCATATTAACTTCCCCACAAGGTGACAAGTTTTGTTATGTTCTCCGCTTAATGTTCCCTTGTACTAACAATGCAGCTGAATATGAGGCCTTGCTCCATGGCCTTCGGATGGCTAAAGAGATGAATTTAAGCCGAGTTAAGTTCTTCGGTGACTCGGACCTGGTGGCTCAGCAGGTATCTGGCACTTGGGATTCTAAGGATCCACTAATGGCTGCATATCGACGAGAGGTAGACATAGTAGCTGGCCACTTCAAGGGTTATCAAGTTGACCATATAGACCGGCGAAAGAATGAAGCGGCGGACGCTTTAAGTCGTCTAGGCTCTCAGCGTAAACCGGTGCCACCTAATGTCTTCCTCGACGTACTTCATAATCCATCGGTCAAGATACCCACAGAGGAGGAGTTGGCTATTCCTGACCCGGAGGCCCAGTTGGTAGCGGCTCTTCATGTTATACCGGATTGGACAGTCCCATACCTGGCCTATATGAACCGGGGCGAGTTACCAGGCGATGAAACTTTGGCTCGTCAGATAATCCGGCGATCCAAGTCAATGACCATTGTCAATGGGGAGTTACATCGTTACAGTGTGACAGGGGCAATTCAGCATTGTGTGTCTCCTCAAGAAGGTTGTGAGATTTTGCGAGAGTTCCACGAAGGAGATTGTGGTCACCACGCCGGTTCAAAATCCTTGGTGGCCAAGGCTTTTCGTCACGGCTTCTATTGGTTGATGGCTCATGCCGATGCTAAGGATTTAGTAAAAAGGTGTGACGGTTGTCAGAAATTTGCACGCCGTGCTCATGTTCTGGCTCAGGAGTTGAGAATGATTCCAATAACTTGGCTGTTTGCCACTTGGGGGCTAGATATGGTTGGACCCTTTAAGAGGTCCAAGGACAAAAAGACCCACCTGTTGGTGGCAGTTGACAAGTTTACCAAGTGGGTAGAGGCAGAGCCAGTCAATAAGTGTGATGCAGCCACGACAGTTCAATTCATCAAAAAGGTGATATTCCGGTTTGGTTTTCCACACAACATTATAACTGATAATGGTACTAAGCTGTCCAAAGGTGCTATGGAAGAATTTTGTCAACGTGAGCACATCCGGCTTGATGTGTCATCAGTGGCTCACCCCCAATCTAATGGTCAAGTAGAGAGGGCAAATCAAGAAATTTTGAAAGGTATTAAACCTCGGCTTATGGTCCATTTAAAGCGGACGCTGGGTTGTTGGGTGGAGGAGTTACCTTCAGTGTTATGGAGTATCAACACCACACCAAACAGATCTACGGGCTACACGCCATTCTTCATGGTTTACGGAGCAGAGGCGGTTCTCCCCAGTGACATCCGTCATGACTCACCCCGTGTGGCGGCTTACGTTGAAGCTAATAATGAGAAGGCGCGTCAGGACTCACTGGACCTATTAGATGAGGAGCGTGATCTGGCAGCGGCGTGTTCGGAGATTTATCAACAAGATCTCCGACATTATCATAGCCGCCGGGTTAAAACCAGAACTTTTCAAGAGGGCGATCTGGTGCTCCGGCTCATCCAGGATCAGACTGATATGCACAAGTTATCCCCACCTTGGGAAGGACCTTTTATGGTCAGCAAAAACTTGCACAACGGGTCATACTACCTTATCGATGTTCGAGAGCACAAAGACTCACGCAAATCGGAGGAGGAGACCCAGCGGCCGTGGAATATAGCTCTTCTTCGGCCTTACTATACTTGAGCCACATGCTCTTCTTATGTACATACTTATGACAATGTATATATTATATAATAAACCGGAGCCTCAGCTAAAGCGGGCTATCTATTGTTTTTTACATCGTGTGTGGTTACATGGGGCTTCTACTTATAAAATGGAGTTCTATTAACCCGGCTTATAAAGCCACACAGATATAAAGGAAATCACTAGGGGGCTTGGTCGTATTCGAACCATAGCTACGCCTCTTGATCGGTTTAAGGCCAAACAGGGAAATCACTAGGGGGCTTGGTTGTACTTACACCATAGCTACACCTCTTGATAGGCTTAAAGCCAAAAAGGAAATTATGTGGAACCAAAGAGAGTCTGTTGCAAAAAGCACATCTCAAACATAGGTACCCACTGAGCACAGCTCAAATATTACTTGGGGGCTCCTTGCTTCTCAAAGAACAACGAGCTTGCACCCTTGTAGTAGGCTATCAAGCCAGGCTTGGAAGCCAGGTGTATTCACCTAAAACCCCGGGTTATCCTGCATCTTTAAGTAAGCCACTCCGTCCAGGTAAACCTGGTATGACCCATCGAACGTTTGACAAGTCAATCTCATAGACCCTGGACTTGTCAAAGTTAAAACGATGATTGGTTAAAGATTGAGGTCCATCTTAAAAGGCTTTGAAAAATGGTTTAACTCAGCGGCCTGGCAGCCCATGAAAAGCCTTGCATATTGTTTCTTGTATTTGTTGCAATTGTTTTAAACCTATTTTGATAAGGGATTTATGAATATTTTCTGATAAACCAGTGCATATTACAAACCGGCATGGCTTTCAACGCTCAGTTGTCAGTACGTGATCAGTTTCTAAACCGGCATTAATTTGATCTGGTCTGGTTTTGACTAGAAGTCACCAGAATTATATGGGCAAACCAGTGGTTATCATAACCTGGTATGGTTTTTATATGGACCGGTAAGAAGGAAAGGAGTCATCAATACTCCAGATTGGTGTTTTCACCCTTACTATAGCAACAGTTGGTCAGCCAACGAGATATATCACAGGTATCATCTATTTTATATCTAGTTATTACAATCTTGGTTATCCATCCAAGCAATGTATATATTTTGGGCATCATGACCCGTCCAGTGGTAAACCACTAGGACATTTTCAAATTCTTATATGCAGGAGCAAGTTAAATCAAAAGCCACGATGGACTATGCATATAATAGATCCCAAAGGCATGGCAAGTTATCAGTGTCAAGCAAAATAAACATGCTCGATGGCATAACAGATAAAGTGTTTATGCTATCCTATTACAAGGCGCTTTAAATAGCCCACACAGAATAATTGTTCCCATAATGAGTGGCAGACTATGATTGATAAACCGGCCTCCAGTTCAAGATTCCTTGTCTGGATGACTTGAAGATTGAGGATCATCTTGAGTTGGCGCGTCCTCCTCATCTCTACCCAGTGGCTGGAAATCAATTGTTGTCCAGTTGATTCCGGTTAACGCTTGGAAAACAACTTCTTCACTTATAAGAGGGAAGGATCAATGTCAGGAGCATAAGTGTGCTTACAGATTGGCACCACAAGATCCACTATATCATGAATCGACACAGGACATTTTTTATCAACATCATAAACCGCTTGATAATGAGACAGATCTGTGTCATCCGCCAATTTGCTTGCTATAGGCCGCATCTCCCTTGTCAGCCTTCGGAGATCATCATTGTTGAATTCTGTACCATCTTCCTTCACACTGGGGTAGCCTTGGCCGATATCTGTCGGTTCAAGATCTGGAATCCATGCCTTGTCCCAGATTAGCGCAGTTAATGCGCCTGACCTTGCAGCTGGTTTTTGAAGTTCCTCCAGCCGGGCAGGTAACATGGACAACTTATCGATGGTTTATTTTATCAACGATGGAGGAGGCCTGTTGTACGTGGCTGTGCAGATAGCCCATTGGGATCCGGAATACAATTGTTCTATCAAGGTATAGGCTGCTCTCAACTTCATCCACATATCGGCGCCCAGATGGGTAATGCGGGTCCCTGTAGCATTGTGAGCATCAGTAAACTGGTGACTGCTAAGGTAAAGGGGACTTGAAGCATGCCAGATGAGGGCACTTACCAAATATAGCAGAACTCATAGCGCTTATTTGCCGCTTTAAATGGGTTAGTTCCTCAACCACCGGTTTAAGGGCTGCTTCTGTGTCTTCGGCTTTCTTAGCTAAAGCGGCCTTCTTGGCATCCCAATCTGCACGTTCCTTTTTAAAATTTTCCTTCAGCTTCTCCATGGATGATAAGGCTTCAGTCAGTTCCTCCTTGGCTTTGGAAGCTTCTGCTTGCTGAGACTTGATGTTTTCTTGAAGATCAGCGGTTTGGGAGTCCTTCTTGCTAAGCTCAGCCTGTAAAGGAATGACATATCATCAAGTGGGATGTATATATTTGAAGTACCAAGCACATAACAAGTTATGCACTTTATACTTGGGGGCTAATGCCTATTTATTCTATTATCAGAAATTTTTGCAAGTCCCAAGTACAGTGCAAGCATTATCCTTGACACTTGGAGGCTAATGTACATCTATTCAAAGTTGAAGCATTGATTAAATCCCGGTTCACCTTGGAAGGATAAACCGGCCTTTGGGGACTATACAGATGAAAACTACAGGAATACAACGATAAAGTACCGGTTTATTTCAAAGGATCACCTGACATATGGAGGATAAGTATGCAAGGGTTAAGATATTACAAAGTCCCGATTTATGATTGCTATCATAAATCGGCCCTTGGGGGCTACTAGAGTTGGTATTGTCAACTGGACTTAAGAAAGGAAAAGTTATGTCATTACCTCATAGCGCTCCTTCATCAGATTCACCAAACCGGCTTCACAATCACGGTTTGTGTGCAGATGGTTCAGAAGGCCAGAGTGGAGTTCTTTAGCACTGAAGTGGGCATAGCTAGATAGATCGGTGCTCCATTTGCCTTTTTCCATGGCAGCACGTTCTTCTTTGGCACTATGTTTCGCCAATGCAACAGGATGGCTAGGAGAGGTGTGGCCAATACCGGTAATGATAACTTCATCTTCTTTATCTCCAACAGCCTTTTCTGGAGTTGATGGAGCGTCAGTAGTCTTCACTGGATTAGAAGATCCGTCATCAGCCCGGATTGGACTTACCGGTTTATCATCTGGCACAGCGGTATCAACTTCTGCTTGTTTGTCAATGTTAGGATCTTGAGGGGGCAGTTCATCAAATGTGGCCTCAGTATTTGGACCTTCCGGTTCCGTAGCCAGCTCCGGTTCAATCACCACCTGATCATCAGGCGGGTTATTCACCCGGGCCTTCTTACTGGGTCTGGCCTTGGCTTTAAAAAGAACATATGCAAAGGTTAGTATAGCATATAAAGTGTGAAACATCAAAAGATTGGATTGAAATACTTACCCAACCATGGTTTTAAGAGGAGGGAGTTGTGTGGCCGTGGATTCGCCGGATGAGGAAGGAGGTGTCACCTGATAATTCGAATCGGAAGGATTAAGAGGTTGTCGGAAAAAGCCTGCCTTGGGATAAGAAGTGTTAGAAGTGGGTGAGACCTCGGGTCGACGTTTTCGAACTGGGGTGTTTGGTAAACCGGCCGAGGTGACCGTTTGGCCACTGTGCCGGGTTGTGCGGCGAGCCTCGTGCTGCTGCTTCTTCAAAAGAAATTGTGGGTCCAAGTGAGCAAGAGGGTGAGAAAATCTTACTTTCCGGACTGTTTGATGGATTTTTTGTGTTGGCAGAGAGTCTGAACCGGAGGAAAGGATAATTACCTCTGCATCGTTAGCTTGGCTGCCCTCAACATCATCCTGATAAATATCATTGTCAATGAGATGCATGAAAAGTGAACCAAGTGAATCAAGTTCTACCTCTATGTCCGGTTCATCCGGGTCATCATCTAGCTCTAAACCAATGCGTTCAGGTGCCTTCCTCTTTGTGGTTTTCTTGACGACTTTCGTTTAGGACGAGAAGGCTTCACTTCTTTCTCCCGAGGTTTCTTTTTCCAGAACGGATCATCACCCTGTTTAAAGATGGGCAGAGGGTGTTCAAAGATTGCACAGTCCAAAAATATCAGGCGTAAAGCGGAAGTACAGACAATACTTACAATGGGCGGTTTGTTTTACGTGTAAAAGGGGCTTAACCCAGTCTTGCTGCAGACATCTTCCGGTTCATTCAACATTTTCTTGACAGACTCAGTGACTTCCTCATCTGTTAGCTGAATATTGATATGGTGTTGGGAGTCTTGTATGTCACCAGTATACTCACACATTAAACCGGCGCGGCGACTTAATGGCAGGATACTCCAGGATATCCAGCAACGGACGAAGTCCACACCTGTTAAACTGTTGGCCATAAAGGCTCTGAGCTTGGCGTGTTGAGGGGCGTACGAGGCCCGTTCCTGGGCACTTAGTCGTTGCGGAAGCGGATGAGTATTAGCAAGTCGGTGAGCACGATAACCCAACAGAGGGTTCTCATCTTCAGGAGAGGTGTCTCTGCAGTAGAACCAAGTTTGATTCCACTCTTTTGGGTGAATGTGAAGTTTGGCATTAGGAAACTCAACCTCTTTCCTTTTCTGAATTGAGACGCCGCCAAGTTCAGTATTGGGTCCGTCTACAAACTCAGTGCGACGGTTTAGATGGAAGAAATCCCGGAACAGCTCAACAGTTGGTTCTTCTTGTAGGTACGCTTCACAAAAAACTTGTAAGTTGCATATGTTGGATACCGAGTTGGGTCCAATGTCTTGAGGGTGGAGCTGAAAGCTAGCAAGTACATCTCGAAAAAACTTCGATCCGGGCAGTTTAAAGCCACGACCTATATGATCAACAAACAACACTACTTCACCCTGCTTGGGGGTAGGAGGATTTTCCGGCCCAGGAACTCGCCACCGGATCTCATTTTACTTTGGTATGGTAGCAATCTTGACCATTCCATTCAGTTGCTCCTCTGTAACCCGGGAAGGGACCCAGTTACAGGAATAGAACTGTTTGGCCATTGCAAGTGAAGAGTTGGAAAGAAAATGATGCCGGTTTATGATTTGTTAATGACAAAGCGTATGGCACAACAGGTTGAGGAGATAGGAATTTAAGCAGATCATATGGTTAAATTAGAGGCTCATGGAGTTATAGATGGTAAAGCAGTACGCAGAAGCAAAGGTATATGCACATTGTTAAACCAGAGTTTAGCGATGGAAGAAATGACAGAATAAATGAATTGGCGGTTTAAAAGGGGACTAATGGTACCTGCCGGATTATCATACTTCAAAAAGTTAAACCATCGATATTGGTGTGTAGGGTACATATCTAAAAATACCTAAGTGCAGAAAATAGGTTTCACAGATTTATATGGTGATTTCAGATCTAAGGGGTGACAGAAAATAGGAATATATTCAGACCTAAAAACTTCAGTTGTTTAACCAGTTCATCAGAATTAGAGGAATTGTTGTCTATGTAAAGGAGTGATCTAATAAGGAAGAGTGAGATTGTGGTACGGTCACGCAGGGGCTAAAGCAGATCTAAGACTAGCCTACGATGCTACCAAGAAGAACAAGGAAGAACAACTTTAGAACTTCGATGAACTCTGACGAATACAAACCGTAATGGCGAAGATCTAGGGCGGAAAGAGAGAGGGCTTACCGGTGTTACAGGAACGGAGGAGATGTGCCACACTTTTCTGGTCCAGTCAAGTCGATGCAGCGGCCGACGGTGATACAGAGGCAAAGCTTAACGACGGCGGCGGCGCTCGGGTGCAGGGGCGTCGCGAGGAGGTAGAAGATATGAAGAGGCAGCGGAGGAAAAGGAAAAGGGGCCTCAACCCTATTTATAAAGTGAAGAGATAAGTGACAGGCACGGAAATCGAGGAGTTCGAAACTGGATATTTAATAAAGTCATCGCTTTGATGGTTGGATGCTCATTAATAAAGGGCATCTTCAGCTTCAACGAATAGGTGACATCATGGCGGTTTACTACAAATCTAGAGGATGACGTTAGGGTGGTTTACAAGATCTATGTAGAGGTGCAAGGGCAAGAATTTTTTGTAAGTGTTGAAGATTGACATGAACAAGTTCAAATCAATCTGGGGCCTAATGTTGGGGATATTACTACCGGATGTAAACTGGCCATGAGTAGCCGGGTTAACTCTATGAAGATTAGAAGCATATGAAGACGTGAGGATGGTGGCGCTTTACGAAGGCCCAAGGACCAAAGGCGGGTTAAGGCCTGTAGATGTAAACCGACTTTCTCATGTAACTTGCAATGTAAGATAGGAAGGATAGAGACCGAGTTGGACACATTGATGATCCGGCCTCGGGACTCTATAAACCGATGGGCGTCGACCTATGTATATAAAGGGACGACCCGACGGTGGTTTAGGGACAAGACAACACACAACAACTTGAGAGCCAGGCAAATCGGATTCGCTCCCTGGTCATCGAAACCCCAGCAATTCCATCACAACTAGACGTAGGCTTTTACCTTCATCGTAAGGGGCCGCACTAGTATAAAACTCTCATGTCCCTTGTCCGGTTTAACCCCTTTAAGCTAACCCGTAGCGATGGCTCCACGACTAAGTCCTTTCACGAGGACATGTGCCATGACAAAACCATGACATCTACTGTATTCCAACTCATCTATGGTTCATACCCTCCGAAACTACTCATAGATTCATCAAAATAAGCCAACAACACATAGAAAACATAATCTGTCAAAAAACAGAACAGTCTGTAGTAATTTGGATCAAACGTATACTTCTGGAACCCCAAAAATTCTAAAATAAATTGCTGGACGCGAGGAATTTATCTATTAATCATCTGCAAAAAGAATTAACTAAATAGCTGTAACGCCCTGGTAATTAAGCTACAGTAATCCCACGTTAACGATGCCACGTCACCCCGGTTACTGTTGTTAATATCGCGTTGGATCAAAACTTTTCAAAATTTAAATTCAAAATAATGTCAATAATAAAAGTTTTTCAAAATTTAAAACAAAAATGTTCGGGGTGTGCAAATAAATGCATAGGAATTTATGGTGTGGGATCCGTGCTTTTATAAAAGACCTAAATACTTAAAATGAATTAAAACAGAAAAGAAAATACAAAAGAAAAAAACAAACAAAAATAAAAATAAAAAAAGAGAAACCCCCTGCCCCCTGGGCTCTGGCCCAGTTGGCCACCGCCGCCCGAATGGGCCGGCCCACCCGCACCCCATAACCTCCCCCACTCCCCCGCGTACTCACCGACACCCAACTCCCATTCTCCAAAATATCTCCTCCCCCTCTCTCCCATTTGGATCGGGATCGAGGAGACCGCTCGTCGCCGCTGAACGCCGCCGCCGCCCGGAGCCTACGTCGCCTCGTCGAACTCCCCCTCGCCGGCCTGCCTCCTGCTCCGCCGCGTCGTCCCCATTCCCTCCTCGAACCCGGTGCCTCGATCCCTGCACCCCGAAGTGAGCCCCGACTCCTTCTCTCCTCCTCTGTCGCACGCCGCACCCCGCGCTCTGCGCACCTACGCCCCCTCTCCACGCGCACTCACCGCCCGCACATCGCCGCACCCTCACCCGACTCTGCCTCGCTTCGCCCGCGTCTCGTTCGACCTCGCCTCGCGCCGCGCGTCCCCCTTTTCCCCGTGCGCCCCGCGCCCGAGCTCCGGACGGGCTCGCGTTCGCCGCGCTCGTCGCCGCAGCCCCCGCTCACGCGCGCCCGTGCGTCGTCTCCACCGCGGCCTCCTTCCCCGCGCCGTGCCTGGACCGCACGCCTCGCTGTCCCGCTCGTCACGCCCGCACGCCCGCACCCCGCGCCGTGGCCGGTCTCCTACTCCTGGCCGCGCCAAAGCGGGCGCATGCCCGCACCCCGCGCTCCGCGTATGAACACCGCAGCCGCCGCCCTCGCTCCCCTGCTTGCCCGCGCGCACTCGCCCGCACACCTGCGCTTGCCCTCACCGCGGCCACCTGCACCACACCTGACCTCGCCCATCAGTCACCGCGGCTAGCGCCCGACTCCCCTCGTCCCTGCCCGTGGCCGCCTTGGCCATGGCCAGTCGCCGCTCGGTCCAGCCGCACCCCTCCACGGCCCCGGTGTCCTCCTCCGGTGGCCGCCCGCTTCACCACGACACCACCCCGCCGTGGCCTCGCCAGCGCCCGCGCCCGCCAACTGCCCCGCGGGCCAGCGCCCGTTCGGGCTGCGCCCGATGCCCAGCGCCCGCTAGCCCCCTGGGCCTATGACGAACGTGGCCCACCCCCTAAGAACGAAAAAATAAAAGAATTAAGAATTAAAATAATAATAATATATAATTAATTAATTAATTAAGTTAATTAATCCTATTTAATTAATATAATTGACCTGTTAGTTTAATTAAACAATAATTAGTTTAACCTAAACCCTAATCAACCTAACAGTGTATGACAGGTGGGTCCCGCGGGGCCCACACGTCAGTTGACCAGTCAACTCCTCTGTTGACTGCCGATGTCGTGCTGAAGTCAGCGTGCACTGTTCTGGATAATGTTAAATTAAATTAATTAAATAAATGCTAAAATTGATTAAAATCTTTTAAATTTAATTTAAAATAAACCGTAGCTCGGATGGAAAAACTTTCTACATGAAAGTTGCTTAGAACGACGAGACGGATCCGGACACGCAGCCTATTCGTCTGCCACGCAGCCCTAGCATAGCGAACACGCAACTTTCCCCCTCCGGTTCATCTCTCCGAAAACGCGAAACACCAAGGATATTTTCCCGGATGTTCCCCCCTTCACCGGTAGCACCTCATACTGCGTTAGGGCACCCCTAGCACCGATACTTGTCATGTCATGCATTGCGATGCATCTGTTTGCTTAATATTTATTGTTTCTTCCCCCTCTTCTCTCGCTAGACACCGAGACCAACGCCGCTGCTACCTAGTAGGACCACGGTGTTGACGACCCCTCTCTCTTGCCAGAGCAACCAGGCAAGCCCCCCCTTAATCACCAGATATCGCCTATTCACTCTCTACTGGTTGCATTAGAGTAGTGTAGCATGTTACTGCTTTGCGTTAATCCTATTCTGATGCATAGCCTGTCATTGTTGCTACAACTATTGGTACCTTACCTGCAATCCTAAATGCTTAGCATAGGATGCTAGATTATCATCAGTGGCCCTACATTCTTGTCAGTCTGCCATGCTATACTATCGGGCCGTGATCACATCGGGTGTTGATCACGGGTATATACTATACATACATATATACATGCTATACATGTTGTGACTAAAGTCGGGTCGGCTCATTGAGTACCCACGAGTGATTCCGATGTTGGGGGCTGAAGGGGCAGGTGGCTCCATACCGGTAGAGGTGGGCCTGGGTTCCCGAAGGCCCCTGACTGTTACTTTGAGGTGGAGCGACAGGGCAGGTTGAGACCAGCAAGGAGAGAGGTGGGCCTGGCCCTGGTCGGCGTCCGCTGTTATTTCTATATAACACGCTAAACGAGATCTTGGTATTTGATCTGAGTCTGGCCACTGGCCTATACGCACTAACCAACTACGCGGGAACAGTTATGGGCACTCGATGTCGTGGTATCAGCCGAAGCCTTCGTGACGTCAGCGACTGAGCGGCGCGCGCCGGGTTGGACCGCGTAATGCAACTTCCTATGTAATGGAGGTTCCTAGGTCTGCTTCCGGCCGCCCTCGCAACGTGCAGGTGTGCAATGGGCGATGTGCCCAGACCCCTGCGCCATAGGATTTAGACCGGCGTGCTGACCTCTCTGTTGTGCCTAGGTAGGGCTGCGATGTGTTGATCTTCCGAGGCCGGGCATGACCCAGGAAAGTGTGTCCGGTCAAAGGGGATCGAGCGTGTTGGGAAATGTGGTGCACCCCTGCAGGGAAGTTAATCTATTCGAATAGCCATGATCTTCGGTAACAGGACGACTTGGAGTTGTACCTTGACCTTATGACAACTAGAACCGGTTACTTAATAAAACACACCCTTCCAAGTGCCAGATACAACCCGGTGATCGCTCTCTAATAGGGCGACGAGGAGAGGATCGCCGGGTAGGATTATGTTATGCGATGATACTTGGTTAACTTACCATCTAGTCTCTTCTACATGCTGCAAGATGGAGGCTGCCAGAAGGGTAGTCTTCGACAGGACTAGCTATCCCCCTCTTATTCCGGCATTCTGCAGTTCAGTCCACATATGATACCCCTTTTCCATTTGATACCAATGCATACATATGTAGTGTAGCTCCTTGCTCACGAGTACTTTGGATGAGTACTCACGGTTGCTTTGCTCCCCCTTTCCCCCCTTTCTATACCCGATTGCTGTGACCAGACGAAGGAGTCTAGGAGCCGGACGCCACCATCGACGATGACTGCTACTACATTGGAGGTGCCTACTACTACGTGCAGGCCACTGACGATGGCCAGGAGTAGTTTAGGAGGATCCCAGGCAGGAGGCCTGCGCCTCTTTCGATCTGTATCCCAGTTTGTGCTAGCCTTCTTAAGGCAAACTTGTTTAACTTATGCCTGTACTCAGATATTGTTGCTTCCGTTGACTCGTCTATGATCGAGCTCTTGTATTCGAGCCCTCGAGACCCCTAGCTTGTAATATGATGCTTGTATGACTTATTTTTATTTGTAGAGTTGTGTTGTGATATCTTCCCGTGAGTCCCTGATCTTGATCGTACACGCTTGCGTGTATGATTAGTGTACGATTGAATCGGGGGCGTCACAAGTTGGTATCAAAGCCGACTGCCTGTAGGAATCCCCCTTCCACACTCCTTGGCTGAAGTCGAGTCTAGACATTACAAAACTTTTTACTAACATGGTCGTGTGTCTTACGGGCCCATGTCGCCATTTGGGTGGTATTAGGATCTTTTACTCCTTGATCCTTACTCTGGGACTCTGTACTCTCTTCTACTCGGGTTAAACGAATTTACTAACTCTAACATTAGAATCCTGTGACCGCGTTCACCCCAAAGTTGGGTAAGCCCTAGCTATTCCTTAGAGTAGTATATTGAACATTATCCACACTGTCATTTGACTCCTTTGAAACATCTTTGTTTTCAGATGGAACCCACGAGATAGGTCGTGCGCCACACGACGGCCATTGGTGCCTCAGGATCACCTGCTGTGTTGGTCGAGATGATGACCTATCTGGATTATCACTGGCACCCTGAGTACACCGTGTACGAGGAGTATCAGGACTTTAACCAGGAGCAGTACCATGCCATCGTTCACCTCTACTCTCGGGAGTATGACTCCACTACCATGCTACACACTACTCATGGTGTTGGAGTGACTATCGACATGGCGGTCCATGATGCTGCTTATGCTGCTCTGACACATCTTCGTGGAGAGTATCGGGAGTTGTACACCTCCCCTTTCAGGCACATTGCTATCGCATCCAATGTTAGTGCGGAGGGATACTACACTGCTGCCTACTCCATTGTCACCCGAGAGCCCTTCTACCATTAGAACCTGGTTCTGCATGCTGATGGGCTGGATAGAGCTAACCGAGCTCTTCGCCACGAGTTGTACACCACTCGTCAGCACCTGTATCATGCTCTGACACTGTTGCACCCCTCTGTCCGATCTGGTGCTCTGTCGCATTCTGTGATCTACCCTGCCAGGACCGTGATGCCCCAGGCCGTCGGCTGGCCAGATGTGGGAGGTTACTCACCCGCACTTGGTCCTCTTCTGCCACCTGTGTGTCGGGTTCCACACCAGAGTATCCGCGGACCCCAGGCTACTCACGTGGAGGACTTTCCGTCGCGTCACTACCAGCTGTCAGGCTATACCTACCGCCATAGTTCCTCCTGGGACTGATGTAGGCTTGCTTGTTAGTGTTAGATGCATTCACCGCGAGCGTGCGTGCCGCCTATGATGTTCTTAGCCTATGTATTGAACTCTGTGTACCGAACTCCATGCATGATCTCTTTTGTAAGATATGCCAACTACTATGTAGCATCTATCGTGTTCCTTTCATTATGCATGTTTCATCATGAATGATTCTTGTCCTTGCAATTTCTCAATGCTGAACTACCCCTGTTATATATTAGCAGGATGGTTAGACTAGGTGGTCATGGTCGTGGTGGCCATGCACCACCACCGCCTGAGTACATGGCTGGTATGATCCAACAGTTCAAGCTGAACCGCCAGTTCATGGAAAATATGATGGCTCAGTTTCCTCGCCCCAATATGAACCAGCAGCCAGCCCAAGTGACTCTGCAGGATTTCATGCGCCTCAACCCAACTGTGTATCGCAGCTCAACTCAGCCTATGGATGCTGATGACTGGCTCCGTGACATCACCTATGAGATGGAGTCTGCTGATGTAGCCCCTGCCAGCTATGTCACCTTTGCTTCCTTCTTCCTGAAAGGACCCACTGCTCAATGATGGGACAACCACAGGGGTACTCTGCCAGTTGGAAAAATCATCACCTGGCCAGACTTACAAGCTGCTTTCCATACCCGCTTCATTCCTCAGGGAGTCATGGACCGGAAGAAGCGCGAGTCACCCAGGGCAACAAAACTGTCGAAGATTATCAGCGGGAGTTTCTGGACTTGTCTCGCTATGCTGAAGAAGACATTGCAACTGATGCACGTAGACAAGAGAAGTTTCGTGATGGCCTTCAAGCTGACATCAAGCTCGCACTTCTAGTGCATGACTTTGCTGATTTCACCACCTTGGTGAACAAGGCCATCAATGTCGAAACTGGTCTGCAGAAACACCAGAGCTCTCACAGGCACAACCGTGACACGGGCTCATCTTCGGGCCCGTCCTCGCAGAAGTGTAGGATATGGATTTCGAACATCATGTTCCAGCCTACTGCACCTGCTCCAAGGCAGTCCTATGCTGCATCGCGTCTGCCTCCCCCACCAACTAGGCAGCCGAGACTTCCAGCTCCACCACCCCGAGCTCATGTTCCCACTCCCAATAATGGTCCGTGTTACAAGTGTGGCCAACCAGGTCACCTTGCCAGGAACTGCTATCAGAATCCGAACCAGAATCAACTGGCCCTTCCCACAGCTGGCCGTGGAAGCAACCAGCCTCGCAACAACAATGCCAGGTCTTATGGGCGTGTTCATGCCAACCACGTTGATCTCAATGAAGCTCAAGACCAGCCTGCTACTGTGATGGGTACACTCCTCGTAAATTCAGTACCTGCATCTGTTTTATTTGATACATGTGCATCACATTCATTCATGTCAGAGGATTTTGCATTCATGCATGGCATTAAAAGCGAGGACATGAACACTTCGCTATTAGTACACACTCCCGCGGGCCAATGTCGGACCTCCATGATTTGCAACGATGCCCCGTTGAAATCGAAGGACTGGAATTCCTTGTCTCTCTCATCGTATTGAAGTCCTGTAGCATTGATCTTATTCTGGGAATGGATTGGTTGAAAGCGCATACTGCTTCTATAGTTTGCGCCACTAAGACCGTCCATTTGCTACACCCTTCTGATGAAATAATTGCTTACCAAGATCATCTAGTTCAGAACACCGAGGCACGAATTTATGCCTTGAATGCGTTGAACGCTGCACCACTCGAGGGCATTGAAAACATTCCCATCATTCGTGAATTCCAAGACGTCTTTCCGGAAGAACTTCCAGGGATTCCCCCTGCTAGAGATGTCGAAAATTCATCATCGACTTGAAACCAGGCACCACTCCTATAGCCAAACGACCCTACAAGATGCCGCCGCATGAACTCATTAAGCTTAAGGAGGAAATCAACAAATCTCTTAGCAAAGGTTTCATTCGCCCAAGTTGCCCTCCTTGGGGAGCACCTTCTCTCTTTGTTAAGAAGAAGGATGGGACGAACCGATTAGTCCAAGACTACCGTCCTATAAACCAAGCTACCATTCAGAATAAATACCCTCTTCCTCGGACCAATGATCTTTATGATCAACTGGCTGGCTCACCAGTGTTCTCCAAACTCGGCTTGAGGTTGGGTTACCACCAGATCCGTGTCCGTGAATAGGATATCCCAAAGACCGCCTTTGTGACTCGGTATGGATCATACGAGTACACCGTCATGTCATTCGGCTTAACGAATGCTCCGGCCACTTTCTCTCGTCTGATGAACTACATATTCATGGATTACCTCGACAAGTTCGTCGTGGTTTATCTGGATGATATCCTCGTATTTTCCAAGAACAAGGAAGAACATGCTGAACATCTTCGTCCTGCGCTGGAAAAGCTTCGAGAGCATCAACTCTATGCTAAGTATTCCAAATGTGAATTCTGGCTCCCTGAAGTAACCTATCTTGGGCATGTCATCTCCAAGGATGGTATTGCCGTCAACCCTGAACGAGTTCAGGCTATTCTCGATTGGACTCCTCCGAAGAATATCAAGCAAGTCTGAAGTTTTCTCGGTCTCGCCAGCTATTGCCGTCGATTCCTTGAGAACTTCTCCAAGATCGCTAGGCCTCTGACTAATCTGTTGCATAAGGGCGTCAAGTTCCAATGGACAGACAAGTGTCAGGAAAGTTTCCAGGCGCTCAAAGACAAGTTGACTTCTACCCCAGTGCTTGCTCCACCTGATACTAAGAAGGACTTCGTCATTTACTGCGACGCTTCCCGTCAAGGATTAGACTGTGTCCTAATGCAAGAGCGCAGAGTGATTGCTTATGCCTCTCCTCAACTGCGCCCTCACGAAGAAAACTACCCAGTTCACGACCTCAAGCTTGCTGCTGTCATTCATGCTCTGAAGCAGTGGTGACATTACCTTCTCGGTAATCGTTGCGAGATCTTCACCGACCACCCAAGTCTGAAGTATCTATTTACTCAGCCAGATCTGAACCTCCGTCAGCAGAGATGGACGGAGACTGTTGCAGACTTTGATGTGGGTATATCCTATACCCCATGCAAGGCTAATGTAATGGCTGATGCCTTAGCCGCAAGTCTTACTGCAGCCACCTCCAGATTCACAAAGTTCAGCCCTCGCTTGTCGAAGAATTTAGAAAGCTGAACCTTCATATTGTTCCTCCTGGTGCACTCGCTCCCCTCCCCCAGAGTTTCGAAAGATGAATCTCCGTGTTGTTACTAAGGGTTCTCTAAATACCCTGGCTGTCGTACCAGATCTCGTAGATGGTATAAAGACTATTCAAGGTTATGACTCCGAAGTCCAGAAGATTAAATGCCATCTCATAGAAGGAAAGCCCTCATTCTTCACTATCGCCAATGATGGCGCCTTGTACTTCAAACGCCGCCTAGTGGTACCATGTTCGAGGAAAAACCTAGATCGGACTAAAAAGGTTATGAAAGAAACTCATGATACGCCTCTGTCCATCCATCCTGGTAGTACAAAGATGTATCAGGATATTCGTCAGAGATTCCGGTGGTCTAATATGAAGCAGGACATTGCTCGTTATGTTGCTGAGTGTGACGTTTGCCATCGTATTAAAGCTGAACATCAAAGGCCTGCTAGAACTCTACAACCTATCTCTATTCCTGAAGGGAAATGGGACCATGTTGAAATGGACTTCGTTACTGGTTTTCCCAAATCGCAGAAAGGTAATGATGCTATTCTTGTCGTCATTGACCGGCTTTCTAAGGTTGCACATTTTCTGGCGGTCAAAGAAACAATCACTACTAGTCAGCTTGCAACTCTCTACATGTCCAGAATTGTTTCACTTCATGGGATTCCACTGGTTATCAGTTCAGACCATGGCAGCTTGTTCACTTCAATATTCTGGGCAAGTTTCCAAGAAGCTATGGGAACTCATCTGTCGTTCAGTACGGCGTTTCATTCTCAATCGCAAGGACAAGTTGAACGTGTCAACCAAGTTCTCGAAGACATGCTTCGCGCTTGTGTAATTTCCTTCGGCAAGAAATGGGAGGAATCTTTTCCGTATGCCGAGTTCTCTTATAATAATAGCTATCAAGCTAGTCTGAAGATGTCCCCCTTCGTAGTGTTATATGGATGAAAGTGTCGGACCCCTCTGAACTGGCCAGAAACTGGGGAACGCTCTTTGGTCCCGATATTATCCAACAGGCCAAAGAACAAGTCCGCATTATTCGCGAGAATCTCAAGACTGCTCAGTCATGTCCGAAGAGTCAGTATGACTGTCATCACAAAGACATGGTCTATCAACCTGGCGAAAAGGCTTATCTTCGAGTTACACCAATGAAGGGTGCTGACCGCTTCGGGATCAAGGGCAAGCTAGCTCCTCGCTATATCAGTCCCTTCACTATTCTCGAAAGGTGTGGAAAAGTGGCATATCAACTGGAGCTTCCGCCGAACCTTTCTGAGGTTCACGATGTGTTTCATGTGTCACAGCTCCGCCGTTGCTTCAAGGACCCAATCCGAGCAGTGGATCATGAAGTGCTCGAATTGCAATAGGACCTCTCCTATAAAGAGCATCCGGTCCGCATTCTCGACCAAGTTGAACGCCGCACACGTCAGAAAGCGATCAAGTTCCTCAAGGTCCAATGGTCGCATCACTCTGAAGATGAAGCCACTTGGGAACGCGAGGACCGCCTGTGTGATGAATACCCCGCGCTGTTTCCTTCTACCTCCTAAATCTCGGGATGAGATTTCTTGTAGTGGAGGAGTTTTGTACCGCCCGGATAATTAAGCTACAGTAATCCCACATTAACGGTGCCACGTCACACCGGTTACTGTTGTTAATATCACATTGGATCAAAACTTTTCAAAATTTAAATTCAAAATAATGTCAACAATAGAAGTTTTTCAAAATTTAAAACAAAAATGTTCGGGGTGTGCAAATAAATTCCTAGGAATTTATGGTGTGGGATCCGTGCTTTTATAAAAGACCTAAATACTTAAAATGAATTAAAATAGAAAAGAAAATACAAAAAAAAGAGAAACCCCCTGCCCCCTGCGCTCTGGCCCAGTTGGCCACCGCCACCCGAATGGGCCGGCCCACCCGCACCCCATAACCTCCCCCACTCCCCCGCGTACTCACCGACACCCCACCGCCCCTCTCCAAAATATCTCCTCCCCTCTCTCCCGTTTGGATCGGGATCGAGGAGGCCGCCCGTCGCCGCCGCCCGGAGCCCACGTCGCCTCACCGGACCCTCCCCTCGCCAGCCTGCCTCCCGCTCCGCCGCATCGTCCCCATCCCCTCCTCGAACCCCGCTGCCCCGATCCCTGCATCCCGCATTGAGCCCCGACTCCTCCTCTCCTCCTCTGTCGCACGCTGCACCCCGCGCTCCGCGCGCGCCTACGCCCCCGCTCCGCGTGCGCTCACCGCCCGCACATCGCCGTGCCCTCACCCCGGCTCTGCCTCGCTTCGCCCGCGCCTCATTCGACCTCGCCTCGCGCCGCGCGCCCCCCTTTCCCCCGTGCGCCCTGCGCCCGAGCTCCGGACGGGCTCGCGTCTGCAACGCTCGTTGCCGCAGCCCCCGCTCGCGCGCGCCCGTGCGTCGTATCCACCGCGACCTCCTTCCCCGCGCCGTGCCTGGATCACACGCCTCGCCGTCCCGTTCGTCGCGCCCGCATGCCTGCACCCTGCACCGTGGCCAATCCCCTGCTCCTGGCCGCGCCAAAGCGCGCGCACGCCCGCACCCCGCGCTCCACGTACGCTCACCGCAGCCGCCACCCTCGCTCCCCTGCTTGCCTGGGCGCACTCGTGCGTGCGCCTGCGCTTGACCTCGCCGCAGCCACCTGCACCGCCCCTGACCTCGCCCACTGGTCACCGCGGCTAGCGCCCGACTCCCCTCGTCCCTGCCCGTGGCCGCCTTGGCCAAGGCCAGTCGCAGCTTGGTCCGGCCGCACCCCTCCATGGCCCTGGCGACCTCCTCCGGTGGCCGCCCGCTTCGCCACGACACCACCCCGCCGTGGCCTCGCCCGCGCCCGCGCCCGCCAACTGCCCTGCGGGCCAACGCCCGTTCGGGCTGCGCCCGACGCCTAGCGTCCGTTAGCCCCCCTGGGCCTATGACGAATGGGGTCCACCCCCCTGAGAACAAAAAAAAGAATTAAGAATTAAGAATTAAAATAATAATAATATATAATTAATTAATTAATTAACTAAATAATTAAATTAAATAATTAGATAATTAATTAAGTTAATTAATTCTATTTAATTAATCTAATTAATCTGTTAGTTTAATTAAACAATAATTAGTTTAACCTAAACCCTAATCAACCTAATAGTGTATGAGAGGTGGGTCCCATGGGGCCCACACGTTAGTAGACCAGTCAACTCCTCTGTTGACTGCTGATGTCATGCTGACGTCAGCGTGGACTGTTCTGGATAATGTTAAATTAAATTAGTTAAATAAATGCTAAAATTGATTTTAATCTTTTAAATTCAATATAAAATAAACCGTAGCTCGGATGGAAAAAACTTTCTACATGAAAGTTGCTCAGAACGACGAGACAAATCCGGATACGTAGCCCGTTTGTCCGCCATGCAGCCCTAGCATAGCGAACACGTAACTTTCCCTTTTCGGTTCATCTGTCCGAAAACGCGAAACACCGGGGATATTTTCCCGGATGTTTTCCCCCTTCACCGGTACCACCTCATGCCGCGTTAGGGCACCCCTAGCACCGATACTTGTCATGTCATGCATCGCTATGCATCTGTTTGCTTAATATTTATTGTTTCTTCCCCCTCTTCTCTCGCTAGACACCGAGACCGACGCCGCTGCTACCCAGTACGACTACGGTGTTGACGACCCCTCTCTCTTGCCAGAGCAACCAGGCAAGCCCCCCCATTGATCACCAGATATCGCCTATTCACTCTCTACTTCTTGCATTAGAGTAGTGTAGCATGTTACTGCTTTCCGTTAATCCTTTTCTGATGCATAGCCTGTCATTGTTGCTACAACTGTTGATACCTTACCTGCAATCCTAAATGCTTAGTATAGGGTGCTAGATTATCATCAGTGGCCCTACATTCTTGTCAGTCTGCCATGCTATACTATCGGGCCGTGATCACGTCGTGTGTTGATCACGTGTATATACTATACATACATATATACATGCTATACATGTTGTGACTAAAGTCGGGTCGGCTCATTGTGTACCCGCGAGTGATTCCGATGTTCGGGGCTGAAGGGGCAGTGGCTCCATACCGGTAGAGGTGGGCCTGGGTTCCCGAAGGCCCCCGACTGTTACTTTGAGGCGGAGCGACAGGGCAGGTTGAGACCACCAAGGAGAGAGGTGGGCCTGGCCCTGGTCGGTGTCCGCGGTTATTTCTAAATAATGCGCTAAACAAGATCTTGGTATTTGATCTGAGTCTGGCCACTGGCCTATATGCACTAACCAACTACGCGGGAACAATTATGGGCACTCGACGTCGTGGTATCAGCCGAAGCTTTCGTGATGTCAACGACTGAGCGGTGTGCGCTGGGTTGGACCGCGTACGCAACTTCCTTTGTAATGGAGGTTGCTAGGTCTGTTCTCTGGCCGCCCTCGCAACATGCAGGTGTGCAATGGGCGATGGGCCGAGACCCCTGCGCCATAGGATTTAGACCGGCGTGCTGACCTCTCTGTTGTGCCTAGGTAGGGCTGCGATGTGTTGATTTTCCGAGGCCGGGCATGACCCAGGAAAGTGTGTCCGGACAAAGGGGATCGAGCGTGTTGGGAAATGTGGTGCACCCCTGCAGGGAAGTTAATCTATTCGAATAGCCATGATCTTTGGTAACAGGATGACTTGGAGTTGTACCTTGACCTTATGACAACTAGAACCAGTTACTTAATAAAACACCCCTTCCAAGTGCCAGATACAACCTGGTGATCGCTCTCTAATAGGGCGACAAGGAGAGGATCGCCAGGTATGATTATACTATGCGATGATACTTGGTTAACTTACCATCTACTCTCTTCTTCATGCTGCAAGATGGAGGCTGCCAGAAGCATAGTCTTTGACAGGACTAGCTATCCCCCTCTTGTTCCGGCATTCTGCAGTTCAGTCCACATAGATACCCCTTTTCCATTTGATACCAATGCATACATATGTAGTGTAGCTCCTTGCTTGCGAGTACTTTGGACGAGTACTCACGGTTGCTTTGCTCCCCCTTTTCCCCCTTTCTATACCCGATTGCTGCGACCAGACGAAGGAGTCCAGGAGCCACATGCCACCATCGACGACGACTCCTACTACACCGGAGGTGCCTACTACTACGTGCAGGCCGCTGACGATGGCCAAGAGTAGTTTAGGAGGATCCCAGGTAGGAGGCGTGCGCCTCTTTCGATCTGTATCCCAGTTTGTGCTAGCCTTCTTAAGGCAAACTTGTTTAACTTATGTCTGTACTCAGATATTGTTGCTTCCACTGACTCGTCTATGATCGAGCTCTTGTATTCGAGCCCTCGAGGCTCCTGCCTTGTAATATGATGCTTGTATGACTTATTTTTATTTGTAGAGTTGTGTTGTGATATCTTCCCGTGAGTCCCTGATCTTGATCATACACGTTTGCGTGTATGATTAGTGTACGGTTGAATCGGGGGCGTCACAATAGCACTCTCCCATAAAAAAATGGCAGCAAATCTTGTGAGCGCTAAAGTTTCTGTTTGTTACAGCAAGATCACAAAGACTTTCCCCAAGTCTTCCCAAAGGTTGTACTTGGCACAAACACTAATTAAAATCATAAAACCACATCTAAACAGAGGCTAGATGAATTATTTATTACTAAACAGTAACAAAAAGCAAGGAACAAAAATAAAAATTGGGTTGCCTCCCAACAAGCGCTATCGTTTAATGGCGCTATCGTTTAATGCCCCTAGCCAGGCATGATGATTTCAATGATGCTCCCATAAAAGATAAGAATTGAAACATAAAGATAGCATCATGAAGAATATAACTAGCACATTTAAGCCTAACCCACTTCCTATGCATAGGGATTTTGTGAGCAAACAACTTATGGGAACAAGAGTCAACTTGCATAGGAAGTTAAAACAAGCATAACTTTAAAACTTTAAGCACATAGAGAGGAAACTTGATATTATTGCAATTCCTACAAGCATATGTTCTTCCCTCTTAATAATTTTCAGTAGCATCATGAATGAATTCAACAATATAACTATCACATAAAGCATTCTTTTCATGATCTAAAAGCATAGAAATTTTATTACTCTCCACATAAGCAAAATTCTTCTCATTCAGAATAGTGGGAGTATCATAAGAAACTCGAATACTATAAACTGTTTCCACATTAAAGGAGTAATGTTCAGAAAAAGGGTAATTGTAATCATGACAAGTTTTATAAATATAATCATCTCTACTTTTTATAGCATAAGTATCATCACAATAATCATGATAAGTAGCAACTTTGTTCTCATCATAATCAATTGAAGTGGAATCATTACTAAATAAAGTCATGACCTCTCCAAATCCACTTTCATAATTATCACAATAAGATTTAACATCCTCCAAAATAGTGGGATCATTACTTCCTAAAGTTGACACTCTTCCAAACCCACTTTCATCAATATAATCTTCATAAGTAGGAGGCATGCTATCATCATAATAATTTTGCATATCAAAACTTGGGAGACTACAAATATCATCTTCATTAAACATAGCATCCCCAAGCTTGGGACAAACATTAATTGCAGCAAATATATTTTCAAACTTGTCATTCTCATCAAACATAGCATCCCCAAGCTTGGGCCTTTTCATATCGTAAGCATAATCACTTTCATCATTAATAGTATGGATAGCACCAATAGTATAAAAATTATCATCATCACAATGAGTAATAGGGGCAACATCATTTGGGAGGGATACCTTATCACCTTTGCTCCTTCGTCTTTTCCTTTTCTTCTTCACATTATGTGTGGGTTCAATCCTCTTTTTGGAGCTCCTTATTGATGAGATTGGTTGATTAGAAGGCTCCTCCTCGTTACTTGATTCATCATAAGAAATAATAGGAGGATATTGGGAAGCCTCTTCCTTTTCATTAGTATTCTCTTCATCCTCTATTTGTTTTCTTTTCTTTATGTAATTGGTAATATAAGGATTTCCAATGAAATTCACCGCACAATACATAAAAATTTCTTCTAGATCAATATCGAGGAATTTCTCAAGGTTATATTCTGGAATATGCTTAGTTATACGTTTCATTTCTTCATAACCCAAAAGCAAACTAAGTTCATTATGATGTGCAAGGGAAATCAAATCATCACGATTTTTGGACACGATACGATCATGGAACAATTTGCATCGGAGATTTAAACGACCATGCTCATTGCAAAGTTCACAAGTACGGTGAAGAAATTTTAAATTTTCAACACAAACATCTAGCTCCTCTTGCAACCACTTAGTTTCCAAATACGTATGCCTCTTGCAAAATCTATCTTCCCTATTTGGTGTATACTTGCAAACTATATGCACTCCACAAAAGTTGACATGCTTATAAGAGACATTTTCATCATGACTAGTGCAATCATCATTAGTACTATGGATATTCAAGGAGTTCATACTAACAACATTGCAATCGTGCTTATCATTCAAAGATTTAGTGCCAAACATTTTATAGACTTCTTCTTCTAGCACTTGAGCACAATTTTCCTTTCCATCATTCTCACGAAAAATATTAAAACGATGAAGCATATGAGGCAAACTCAATTACATTTTTTTTGTAATTTTCTTTTATAAACTAAACTAGTGATAAAACAAGAAACAAAAATATTCGATTGCAAGATCTAAAGATATACCTTCAAGCGCTAACCTCCCCGGCAATGGCGCCAGAAAAGAGCTTGATGTCTACTACGCAACCTTCTTCTTGTAGACATTGTTGGGCCTCCAAGTGTAGAGGTTTGTAGGATAGTAGAAAATTTCCCTCAAGTGGATGACCTAAGGTTTATCAATCCGTGGGAGGCGTAGGTTGAAGATGGTCTCTCTCAAACAACCCTGCAACCAAATAACAAAGAGTCTCTTGTGTCCCCAACACACCCAATACAATGGTAAATTGTATAGGTGCACTAGTTCGGAGAAGAGATGGTGATACAAGTGCAATATGGATGGTAGATATAGGTTTTTATAATCTGAAAATATAAAAACAGCAACGTAACTAATGATAAAAATGAGCGTAAACGGTATTGCAATGCGTTGAAACAAGGCCTAGGGTTCATACTTTCACTAGTGCAAGTTATCTCAACAATAATAACATAATTGGATCATATAACTATCCCTCAACATGCAACAAATAGTCACTCCAAAGTCACTAATAGCGGAGAACAAACGAAGAGATTATGGTAGGGTACGAAACAATCTCAAAGTTATCCTTCCTGATCGATCTATTCAAGAGTCCGTAGTAAAATAACACGAAGCTATTCTTTCCGTTCAATCTATCCTAGAGTTTGTACTAGAATAACACCTTAAGACACAAATCAACCAAAACCCTAATGTCACCTAGATACTCCAATGTCACCTCAAGTATCCGTGGGTATGATTATACGATATGCATCACACAATCTCATATTCATCTATTCAACCAACACAAAGAACTTCAAAGAGTGCCCCAAAGTTTCTACTTGAGAGTCAAGACGAAAACGTGTGCCAACCCCTATGCATAAGTTCACAAGGTCACGGAACTCGCAAGTTGATCACCAAAACATACATCAAGTGGATCACGTGATATCCCATTGTCACCATAGATAAGCACATGCAAGACATACATCAAGTGTTCTCAAATCCTTAAAGACTTAATCCGATAAGATAACTTCAAAGGGAAAACTCAATTCATCACAAGAGAGTAGAGGGGGAGAAACATCATAAGATCCAACTATAATAGCAAAGCTCGCGATACATCTAGATCGTACCACCTCAAGAACACGAGAGAGAGAGAGAGAGAGATCAAACACATAGCTACTAGTACATACCCTCAACCCCGAGGGTGAACTACTACCTCCTCGTCATGGAGAGCGCCGGGATGATGAAGATGGCCACCGGAGAGGGATTCCCCCCTCTGGCAGGGTGCCGGAACGGGTCTAGATTGGTTTTCGGTGGCTACGGAGGCTTCTGGCGACGGAACTCCCGATCTATTCTGCTCCCCGATGTTTTTAGGGTATATTGATATATATAGGCGAAAGAAGTCGGTCATGGGAGCCACGAGGGGCCCACGAGGGTGGGAGGCGCGCCCAGGGGGCAGGCGCGCCTCCCTGCCTCGTGGCCACCCCGAAGCTTCCCTGGCGTCTACTCCAAGTCTCATGGATTGCTTCCGTTCCAAAAATAACTTTCCTGAAGGTTTCATTCCGTTTGGACTCCGTTTGATATTCCTTTTCTTCGAAACACTGAAATAGGCAAGAAAACAACAATTTGGGCTGGGCCTCCAGTTAATAGGTTAGTCCCAAAAATAATAGAAAAGTGTATAATAAAGCCCATAAACATCCAAAACCGATAATATAATAGCATGGAACAATAAAAAATTATAGATACGTTGGAGACGTATCACACATCACACAAGGAAGAGGACGCCGGAGGCATCGGTGCTACAATGCAGCTCGCCGCCGATGCTGCAAGTGTTGTGACCACGCATCTCGCCGACGATGGAGCTGCCAGTGGCGGAGCTGCAATGTAACACACGGGGTGTTGCGAGCCTGCGACCAATGGATCTCACCGGCGGTGAAGCTTCACTGCAACGCCCAAGTTTTTTCGGCGTGGTGGAGTGGCAGCTGCGAGTTGGACGGTGATACTTTCGACGACGACGACATATTGCGTTTGTTACTGCGAGTGTCCAGAGGTCAGAGGAGAACGAAGCAGAGGCCCGATCGGTGCGTTGAGAGAAGATCGAAGCGACACTGCGTTGACCCATTCAACAGGAACAAGGGATGGATCCGACAATTCGCTACCCGACTGATTTCCTGGAGAAATCAGTCGGCTGATTTGTAGCACTTGCCCGTGTTTACTCTCAACAACTATGTTTGGAAGCACAAGGAATATGTATAAGTCATGAAGAAAGCAATAGCAATAAAACTTAACAATCATTATGCTAAGCTAATGGATGGGTCTTGTCCATCACATCATTCTCCTAATGATGTGATCCCATTCATCAAATGACAACACATGTCTATGGTCAGGAAACTTAACCATCTTTGATTAATGAGCTAGTCTAGTAGAGGCTTACTAGGGACACTGTGTTTTGTCTATGTATCCACACATGTATCAAGTTTCCGGTTAATACAATTCAAGCATGAATAATAAACATTTATCATGATATAAGGAAATATAAAATAACAACTTTATTATTGCCTCTAGGGCATATTTCCTTCAGGGACACCCCTGCAGGGTTTAAACTTTCGAAAGCCGTGCCCGTGGTTATGTGGCAGATGGGAGTTTTTAATATCCGGTTGTAGAGAACTTGACACTAGATCCGAATTAAAATATAGCAACCGCGTGTGTAACCATGACCACCTCTTTTTGAGTGAGTTCAAGAAAAGAACATGGTGGGGTTATGTTTGAACGTAAGTAGTTCAGGATCACTTCTTGATCATTACTAGTTTGCGACCGTTGCGTAGTTTCTCATCTTATTCTTGTACTCGTAAGTTAGCCACCATATAATGCTTAGTGCTGCTGCAATCTCACCACTTATCCTTTCCATACCCATTAAGCTTTGCTAGTCGTGATACCCATGGTAATGGGATTGCTGAGTCCTCGTGGCTCACAGATTACTACAACAATAGTTGTAGGTACAGGTAAATGCGATGATTTGACGTGAGAGTGATGCTTGGTTGCTTTTGGAGTTCTTCTTCTTCTTTGATCAAGGGATAGGTTCCGGGTCAGGAGCCTGGGATTAGCAGGGTGGATGTCGTTCTTCTTTTTTGTTTGATTTCATCCATAGTCAGATCCCGCTCTTCTGTATGATGATTGCTATGTATTGATGAACTGTTGTATTCATTTTGTAGCTTGTGGCGAGTGTAAGCCTTTATCTTGTATTCTCATCTATTTAGTACATGGTATATTGTAATGATATCCACCTTGCTATGCGCTCGAAATGGAGTTGTGCCCCAATCATGAGTTCATCACGTGATTTGGATAGAATAGCATCTTGGGCGCTACAGGGTCATCCAGGACTGTACCTCAGAAGGGTGAAGCCAAAAGCTAGCGTTCTTATAGAACACAATAAGTCGGCCTAAGGGAAGTGAATATAGCTTCACGCTTATCCCCAGGGTTTTTTCGCAACCATTGGTTTCCGTTTATGTCACGCATCTGGACTATAAATCTACCCCAAAGAAAGGAACCCTTGGAGGAACTATTTTCATTGGAAGATGTTTCTTGCGTTAAACAGTAATATAACATAACTCTCCACACATGTTTCGTCTGTTCAAGCCAGATGGCCGGATTGCCTGGGTCCCGAAGTGTTGCCCTATTTCCCAAGGCATGGAGTATGGAGCACTTCCTGATCAATGATCGGGGAGGTAGAAGCCGATGTCCGGTCAAGACAACATTCTTTAAAATAACAATAAGAAAGCGGATTGAGCTCGTTCTATGTAAAGTACATAGATACATAGAATTGACACAACTACTCTTGATCAACATTGTCTATCAAATGCTCTAAAGCACAATCCTTCTGAGAATAGCGAGCAGCTGGCATAACATCATCATACACCAATCTTAGAGGTATCTCTTAGCCGTCAGGACCCACTGGACCAACCCGGGCCATATGCTCCGGGTCCAACTTGGTGAAACGGGTCTTCACCATAGCCCATGCCTCGCGCGCCCCTTCTCGGCAAGTTGAGATCTTCCATAATTCAAGACATCACCGGGCCCCTTTAAAGTGTTCAGCCAGTTCGACCATAGTCTCCGATGGCACATCTAATGGCCATAATGCCTTGGTCATGCTCTTCATGGCCTTACGAGCCCTCTCATGAGTCCTCGTCGGCTCTTTTAGAAGATTTCCGCCATACGTGCTGACCTCTTCCTCAGGCCGCCCAGTTAGGAGACCTAACAAGCAGGCATTGCATTTCGTTAAAAACACCACTTGTACCTACTCATAAAATGGTAAGACCAATGCTTACCAAATATGCTGCCTTTTAGCTTCTGGTTTTCCTCCAAGGCTTGTGCCAGCTGAGTTTTCAAACTCTTAATTTCCTCGGCTTTCCATTCATTCTCCGCCTTGAGCTCACTTTTATCTTCATGACTTAACGTCAACACTCATTTACCAGCCTCAAGCTCCTTGTGCAACTCATTGGGAAGCGGTTCTTCCCACTTACCAGACATATCGCCGCTGGCTTTTCGAGCCGCATCTATTTCGGCCTTGGTGTTGACCAACTGTGTCCGACTAGCCTCAAGATCCTCAGACAGCCTTTTGCTATGCTCTCTTGTGGCCTAAAAAGTCATATCATTAGAAATCCTCAACTCGGTCGTCTCGCCCAAATTAAGGCTTGTGGGCTAGTTGGTTAGGGAACATGATCCGTTTTCAAGATATTTTAGGTACATACCTGCACTTTGGCGGCAAAGAGACTGACGATCCCTTCAAGACCTGTCCGGGCAGCTCCAAGGTATGCATTCACCGAATTAAAGGCGTTAAATTCCTGGTCGGCAAATGTAGCATGACGTAAAGTCTCCCTCCGGTGGCAAGGATTCATTACACTGTCGACCTCAGAATTGGTAATCGAAACATCATCGGAATCCGCCGGACGCATGCCGGCTACCGCGTGTTCGGAGGAAACTCCGGCTTGTGCCGAAGACCTAGGACTGAAGCTGCGATCCAGCGCGCCCGAGGAATCTCCAGACTAATGCAGGTGTATACTTCTTCTGTGAAATAAAGAAAGTTTTAGCAAAAAGGCGTCTAGAGCAACCCTCGATGTGATTCTGGAATACATCACCTTTGGGCCGAGGAGGCAGATGCTTCCGCTTTTCGGCGGAGGCCTTCCATTTTGATCCCCTATTAGGGGCCGAAGCTGGCGCGGTTCGCCCCCCAAGACAGTCTAGTGCATGGTACGACGACCCTTGGGAATAGAAGTTGTCATGTTGGGAATAGCGCGAGATGAGTGCCCTGTTTGGGAGGACTTCTTTTCACTTAGTGTGGAAGAGGGAGGCGCCCCGGTGTGATCGGCCATTAGAGCGACCTTGGTGTCGTCAAGGCTCTCCTGATAAAACACCCCGTCATCGAAATTGATCGACGTCTCCAGGTCATCATGTGATACGTCTCCGTCGTATCTATAATTTTTGATTGTTCCATGCCAATATTAGATGATACGACTGTTGACAGAAAAACAATGGCGTGAATAATTATCCCAAATCTTTCACGGTACGGTGTCTCTTGAAACGACGTGGCGCTCGCGATCTTATATATGCAATCACCACAGAAACAACACACACACACCCAACAAGAGGAAGTACGTGGACGATCTTTAGAAAGATCAGCAACAAATTAGAGCTAGATGCCTCCAATCTGCTAGTCTGAATTCACAAAGTAATCAACTTCTCAACGGATATTAACTCGTATGGGAAGATACCCCGACTTGTCTGTGACTAACAGCAAAATAAAACCCACCCCTTACATGAGGCACAACCTCCCTTTTTTTTGAGCATCAGTACAGACACAAGCGCTCATATACATGCGCAAACACTCAACCCTATGAACGCACACACACACACCCTACCCCTATGAGCACCTCCGAAAGACTGAGCCGGCATATCATCTTGAGATTTACGAAGTCACCGTAGGCGCCTCGTCGTCGACGGGAACGTCTCCTCCCACTGAAAGCGTATCGTCGGAAATCCTAAAATAAATCCAGGAATAATGCGAGCACCAGGATTTGAACCCTGGTGGGTTGGGGATACCACTGTCCACCTAACCAACTCAACCACAGGCACACGATACAAGGGCTCAGCCCGACTCTATGTGAGTTGGTTTCCAAACCGACTTAAACAAAAGGACTTTCTCTCTCCTGTCTCTACTAATTAGGAATTAACTAATTTAAAAAGATCCGGCAAGCTGATCGCAAGAATCCAAAACTAACTAGTACTCCATCTCGTAACATTGACTTGACTTTGAATAACCAACACACGCACCTTTTGTACTCATCACGTATCAACATGGTGTTCTGAACTCCGACTAAACATCATCCGTTGGTGCAGTTCGGGTTGAAGTTTCCCCATTAAATTTATTTGTCATCATCTTGCTGCCATGATAAAACTTGCTCGCCTGAACTGCCTGGTGGGTGTTATAAACAACAACATGCTCTCTCCTTTTCTAACGTTGTGCGGGAACGACATATCTCTCCTTTATTCCTTGATGATTTGTTGTATTAACAGTCTCATTTGCAAAGGCACATGGGGTCACATCATCCTCCCTCCCTTGAAGTGAAACCATCCTCAGTTTCGATCTATACATTGCGGATCTTTTCTTGAACACTTCGACGCTGCACTTTATATCCTATGCATCCTTAGGAAGAATCGCATAAAACTCACCCTTATGCATAAAGGTGAACTTATTTGTTCATCCATGATGAAGAGCGTTAACATCATGCTGCCAGGGACGCCCCAAAATAAGGTGACAAACATGCAGTGGCATAACGTCACATTCCACCTTATCAACGTAGCCACCAACAAAAAAAGGAAACTTCACCCTGTGAGTAACCTTCACTGTGCCCACATCATTGATCCACTCCATATAGTATGGTTTTGGGTGCTCCCAAGTTGGCAAAGAAAGAGACTCCATAACATCCTTGCTAATCATGTTGCTAGGACTGCCGCCATCAATTATCAGTTTGCACACTTCTCCCTTGATGGTACATGCAGTTTGAAAAATACTCCGTCGTTGTCCTGGTTCAAAAATGACCTTGTCATCTCACCAGACCTTATGTGCTAGCAAACTCTCCATATCAGGATCATCTTGAGGATAACATAGTATGGTATCACCATGACATCTTTCGATTCCATCCTCTAACTTAGGCATCTCATCTTCAGATTTTGAAATATATTCTGCATCAACAAGTAGAAACCTTCGTTGATTGGAACATTCATGCTTCATGTGTCCACGTCCTCCACACTTGTGGCAAATAATGTTACGATGATGAGATGAAGTCGCATTAGATGAAACCTGAGAGACCTCCTTTGGCACAGCCGCCACTTTGCTCTGTTCAATGCTTCCCGACTTATAAGAAGGGGTCGGTTTAGCACTAAACCCACCATCAATAGGAGAAGAAACACGTCGCCCACTGTTGTAAGTTGGACGAGTCTCTGAAGCTTGCTTCTCCAACACCCAACGTTCAGCATGCTCCGCTTGATGAAGCAACTCATGAATATCATTATATTGCATTAAATCAACACGGTCACGAATCTTTTCTTCCAACCCCTCAAAGAAACATACCATGGTCGCCTCCGCAGACTCACGCACAGCTATACGGATCATCAAAACTTGCATCTCTTTGTAGTACTCATCAACTGATTTGGTACCTTGCACTAGACGACGCAGTCTACTATGAAGCTGGCAAGTGTAATAAGCAGGCACAAAACGTTCCCTCATGACTCGCTTCATGTCAGTCCATTTCGCTGGTCGCTCGTGAGTACGGTTCTTATTGTCCCACCATACAAGAGCATACTCTGTAAATTCCATTGATGCAACACGAACCTTCTTATCTTCGGAGTAGTTGTGACCATCAAAAATCTGATTTACGCGCATCTCCCACTCCAAATATTTCTCCAGGTCAGCACAACGTCCCGAGAATTCAGGTATGGTTATCTTGATTCGACCCAAACCATCATCCTCGTGGGCACCATTGCCGCCATAGTCACGGTGCCGCACAGCATGGCGATGAGCCCCAACATCATGTCGTGGCCGGTGAGGTAAGCCTCCACGGGCATCGGAATCCTCAGAAAAATCACCATCATCGTCGTTGTCGCGGTCACGACGGTGTCGCGGTGAGCGAGAGTGTCGGGGTGCCACATCTCTCGCCTGAAGGCGCTGAACTGCTGCGGTGAGCCAACTAAGATTCTCGGTCACCACCTGTAGACTATCAGTGCGCTGTAGGTCGCTGGCAGTCAAATGCTCGTTCAACCTGTCTTCGACGCCTACAATATTTGCAGACAACTCTTCCACCCTTGTCCCAAGCTTCTTGTTGGCTCCCTTGATCGCCATCAGATGAATACGCAAACCATCACTTATCTCCAGACCCTCCGGAAGCTCATCGACCTCCTCATGATCAGATTTGTCATGTTGCGAGTTCACCATCTTTCAAATGGTTGAATCAAATAGCAGGAAAAAAATTTGTACTGTGATCAACCTTGCTCTGAATACCACTTGATACGACCGTTGACAGAAAAACAATGGCATGAATAATTATCCCAAATCTTTCATGGTACGGTGTCTCCCGGAACGACGTGGCACTCATGATCTTATAGATGAAATCACCACAGAAACAACACGCACACCCAACAAGAGGAAGTACGTGGACGATCTTTAGAAAGATCAACAACAAATTAGAGCTAGATGCCTCCAATCTGCTAGCCTGAATTCACAAAGTAATCAACTTCTCAACTGACGTTAACTCGTACAGGAAGATACCCCGACTTGTCCGTGACTAACAGCAAAATAAAACCCACCCCTTACATGAGGCACAGCCTCCCTTTTATATGGTGCACGCAGGCACACGATACAAGGGCTCAGCCCGACTCTATCGTGAGTTGGTTTCCAAACCGACTTAAACAAAAGGACTTTCTCTATCCTATCTCTACTAATTAGGAATTAACTAATTTAAAAAGATCCGGCAAGCTGATCGGAAGAATCCAAAACTAACTAGTACTCCATCACATAACATTGACTTGATTTTGAATAACCAACACACGCACCTGTTGTACTCATCACGTATCCACATGGTGTTCTGAACTCTGACTCAACATCATCCGTTGGTGCAGTTCGGATTGAAGTTTCCCCATTAAATTTATTTGTCATCATCTTGCTGGCACGATAAAACTTGCTCTCCTGAACTGCCTGGTGGGTGTTATAAACAAAAACATGCTCTCTCCTTTTCTGACGTCGTGCGGGCACGACATATCTCTCCTTTACTCCTTGATGATTTGTTGTATTAACAGTATCATTTGCAAAGGAACATGGGGTCACATCATTATACAACTTTCATATACTTTTGGCAACTTTTTATACTATTTTTTGGGACTAACATATTAATCCAGTGCCCGGTGCCAGTTCCTGTTTGTTGCATGTTTTTTGTTTCGCAGTAAATCCATATGAAACGGAGTCCAAACGGGATAAAAACCGACGGAGATTTTTTTGGAATATATGTGATTTTTTGAAATAAGAATCAACGCGAGATGATGCCCGAGGGGGCCACGAGGCAGGGGGCGCGCCCCAGGGGGTCAGGCGCGCCCTTGGCTCTCGTGGCCACCCCGTAAGGCGGTTGATGCCCTTCTTTCGCCGCAAGAAATCTAATATCCGGATAGAGATCGTGTTAAAATTTCAGCCCAATCGGAGTTACGGATCTCTAGGAATTTAAGAAACGGTGAAAGGGTAGAATCAGGGAACGCAGAAACAGAGAGAGACAGAGAGACAGATCCAATCTCGGAGGGGCTCTCGCCCCTCCCATGCCATGGAGGCCATGGACCAGAGGGGAAACCCTCTACCATCTAGGGAGAAGGTCAAGTAAGAAGAATAAGAAGGGGGATCTCTCCCCCTCTCTCCCGGTGGCGCCGGAACGCCGCCGGGGCCATCATCGTGTGCCGGCGATCTACACCAACACCTCTGTCATCTTCACCAACACCTCCATCACCTTCCCCCATCTATCTACAATGGTCTACTCTCCCGCAACCCGCTGTACCCTCTACTTGAACATGGTGCTTTATGCTTCATATTATTATCCAATGATGTGTTGCCATCCTATGATGTCTGAGTAGATTTTCGTTGTCCTATCAGTGGTTGGTGAATTACTATGATTGATTTAATTTGCTTGTGGTTATGTTGCTGCCCTTTGGTGCCCATCATATGAGGGCACGCGTGGATCACACCATAGGGTTAGTTGTATGTTGATAGGACTATGTATTGGAGGGCAAGAGTGACAGAAGCTTCAGGCTAGCATAGAAATTGATGCCTACGGGATTGAAGGGGGACCAATATATCTTAATGCTATGGTTGGGTTTTACCTTAATGAACGTTAGTAGTTGCGTATGCTTGCTAATAGTTCTAATCATAAGTGCATAGAATTCCAAGCCTGGGATGACATGCTAGCAGTGGCCTCTCCCACATAAAACTTGCTATCGGTCTAGTAACGTAGTCAATTGCTTAGGGACAATTTCGCAACTCCTACCACCACTTTTCCACACTCGCTATACTAACTTTATTGTTTCTTTATCTAAACAGCCCCTACTTTTTATTTACGCGCTCTTTATTATCTTGCAAACCTATCCAACAACACCTACAAAGTACTTCTAGTTTCATACTTGTTCTAGGTAAAGCAAACGTTAAGTGTGCATAGAGTTGTATCGGTAGTCGATAGAACTTGAGGGAATATTTGTTCTACCTTTAGCTCCTCGTTGGGTTCGACACTCTTACTTATCGAAAGAGGCTACAATTGATCCCCTATACTTGTGGGTTATCAAGACCTTTTTCTGGCGCCGTTGCCGGGGAGCCATAGCGTGGGGTGAATATTCTCGTGTGTGCTTGTTTGCTTTATCACTAAGTAATTTTTATTTGCTGTTCTTAGTTGTTCTCTATCTTTAGTTATGGATATGGAACATGAAATACCAAAAAAATTAGGTGTACCTACTACTCATGGAGATGGGGAACCTCCTAAAACCCTTGATGCTGGTTATGTGAAAAAATATTATGTACTACTTTGATAATCCTGAGAAAACCCCATTCAATTATGTAATGGGAGACACGTTGGATCAACGTGAATACTTTAGGGATTATCACTTCACTCAAAAGGGAAACTTTTATGGGATCAAATTCATATGTTGCATTGGTATGCTCGGGAACTATGCTTGAGATATGACTATACTTGTTGCTCTAGGATGAAGGCTCCACACCTTCCCTTTTCATGCAAATTTAATGATGATAAAACCTTGGCATCTTATGCTAATGGTATATATGATTACTATGATGTGGAACATATAGAAGAATTTGTTGCTTTTATGGGTGCTTATGAAATTGAATCTTTGTTTAAAGAGTGTGAAAATTTTGATGATTCAGTTTATAGACCTGAAAATTTAACTATCCTTAAATATTGCTATGAGAATTATGAATTCAATTCTGATATTGATGATTTTATCGAGAGAGTCTCCGCTGGCCAAGAAGAGACTAATATTTTGCAGGGGTCTATGGAAGAAGAAATTGATGAAACTGTGAGCTCATTGGATGAAAAAGATGATGAGGAGAGCGAAGAACAAAAGGAGGAAGAGCGGATTGATCACCCGTGCCCACCTTCTAATGAGAGTAACTCTTCAACTCATACAATGTTTAATTTCGCTTCGTGCTTACCGAAGGATGATTGCTATGATGATTGTTATGATCCCATTGATTCTCTTGAAATATCCCTTTTTGATGATGCTTGCTATGCTTGTGGCCAAGATGCCAATATGAATTATGCTTATGGAGATGAACTTGCTATAGTTCCTTATGTTAAACATGAAATTGTTGCTATTGCACCCACGCATGATAGTCCTATTATCTTTTTGAATTCTCCCTACTACACTATATCAGAGAAGTTTGCCCTTACTAAGGATTATATTGATGGGTTGCCTTTTACTATTACACATGATGATTTTGATAGATATAATATGCATGTGCTTGCTGCTCCTACTTTCAATTAGAGGAACTACATCTCCGCCTCTTTATGTTTCCAACACGATAGAATTGCAAGAAACTGCTTATGCTATGTATTGGCCTTTAGTTGATGTGCATGAATTGTTCTTGTATGACATGCCGATGCATAGAAAGAGAGTTAGACTTTGTCATTACATGATATATGTTACTTTGTTCTCACTAGTAAATTACAAATCATTGTTAATTAAAATTGGCTTTGATATACCTTGGGATCCGGGTGGATCCATTACTTGAGCACTATATGCCTAGCTTAATGGCTTTAAAGAAAGCGCTGTCAGGGAGACAAACAAGAAGGTTTAGAGAGTCATTTATTTCTGTTGTGTGATTTTATAAAGTTCAAAAATAAAAATAATATGCCAAGGTTTGCCTTTAGGATGTTTTAGATTACTTGTTGGTTTGTACGGTGCATGACAGAAAATTTGGCTGTAGTGCGCGATTTTACATTTTTTGCTGGGATGTCAAAAGGTTCTGAAACTTTTTGCACTATCTTTCTATACAAATTTTTTATTTTTCCTAAGTTTGGTAGAATTTGTGGAGTACCAGAGATATGGTTAATGTTCATATTATTACAGACTGTTCTGTTTTAGACAGATTCTGTTTTTGATGCATAGTTTGCTTGTTTTGAGGAAACTATCGATTAAGCCATGAAAAAGTTATATTACAGTAGCTACAATGCAAAAACAAAATATTAATTGGTTTGCAACAGTACTTAGAGTAGTGATTTGCTTTATTATACTAACGGATCTTACCGAGCTTTCTGTTGAGTTTTGTGTGGAGGAAGTGTTCGAAGATCGAGGAGGTCTCGATGTGAGAAGAAGGAAGAGAGGCAAGAGATCAAGCTTGGGGATGCCCGAGGCACCCCAAGTAAACATTCAAGGAGACTCAAGCATCTAAGCTTGGGGATGCCCTGGAAGGCATCCCATCTTCTTCAACAAGTATCGGTATGTTTTCGGATTCATTTCGTTCATGCGATATGTGCAATCTTGGAGCATCTTTTGCATTTAGTTTTCACTTTTCTTTTATGCACCATGTTGGTATGAGATAGTCCTTGGTCGATTTATAGAATTCTCATTGCACTTCACTTATATCTTTTGATTATGGCTTTATAGAATGCTTCATGTGCTTCGCTTATATCATTTGAAGTTTGGATTGCCTGTTTCTCTTCAGATAGAAACCACCATTTGTAGAATGCTCTTTTGCTTCACTTATATTGATTAGAGCGTGGGCATATCTTTTTTAGAAAGAATTAAACTCTTTTGCTTCACTTATATTGATTAGAGCGTGGGCATATCTTTTTTAGAAAGAATTAAACTCTTTTGCTTCACTTATATCTATTTAGAGAGATGACAGGAATTGGTCATTCACATGGTTAGTCATAAAATCCTACATAAAACTTGTAGATCACTGAATATGATATGTTTGATTCCTTGCAATAGTTTTGCGATATAAAGATGGTGATATTACAGTCATGCTAGTGGGTAGCTGTGGATTGTAGAAATACTTGTCTTGAAGTTTGTCATTCCCGTAGCATGCACGTATGGTGAACCGTTATGTGATTAAGTCGGAGCATGATTTATTTATTAATTGTCTTCCTTATGAGTGGCGGTCGGGGACGAGTGATGGTATTTTCCTACCAATCTATCCCCCTAGGAGCATGCATGTAGTACTTTGTTTCGATGACTAATAGATTTTTGCAATAAGTATGTGAGTTCTTTATGACTAATGTTGAGTCCATGGATTATACGCACTCTCACCCTTCCATCATTGCTAGCCTCTTCGGTACCGTGCATTGCCCTTTCTCACCTCGAGAGTTGGTGCAAACTTCGCCGGTGCATCCAAACCCCGTGATATGATATGCTCTATCACACATAAGCCTCCTTATATCTTCCTCAAAACAGCCACCATACCTACCTATTATGGCATTTCCATAACCATTCCGAGATATATTGCCATGCAACTTCCATCATCATCATATACATGACTTGAGCATTCATTGTCATATTGCTTTGCATGTTCGTAAGATAGCTAGCATGATGTTTTCATGGCTTGTCCGTTTTTTGATGTCATTGCTACGCTAGATCATTGCACATCCCAGTGCACCGTTGGAGGCATTCATATAGAGTCATATTTTGTTCTAGTATCGAGTTGTAATATTGAGTTGTAAGTAAATAAAAGTGTGATGATCATCATTATTAGAGCATTGTCCCATGTGAGGAAAGGATGATGGAAGCTATGATTCCCTCACAAGTTGGGATGAGTCTCTGGACTTTACAAAAAATAAAAGAGGACAAACAAGCCCACAAAAAAAGAGGCCAAAGAAGCCCACCAAAAAAAGAGAAAAAATATTAAAAAATAAAAAATGAGAGAAAAGAGAGAAGGGACAATGTTACTATCCTTTTACCACACTTGTGCTTCAGAATAGCACCATGTTCTTCATATAGAGAATCTCTTGAGTTATCACTTTCATATACTAGTGGGAATTTTCATTATAGAACTTGGCTTGTATATTCCGATGATGGGCTTCCTCAAATGCCCGAGGTCTTCATGAGCAAGCAAGTTGGATGCACACCCACTAAGTTTCCAGTTTGAGCTTTCATACACTTATAGCTCTTAGTGCATCCGTTGCATGGCAATCCCTACTCCTCACATTGACATCAATTGATGGGCATCTCCATAGCCCGTTGATTAGCCGCGTCGATGTGACACTTTCTCCTTTTTGTCTTCTCCACACTACCTCCACACCATCATATTCTATTCCACCTATAGTGTTATATCCATGGCTCACGCTCATGTATTGCGTGAAAGTTGAAAAGGTTTGAGAACATCAAAAGTATGAAACAATTGCTTGGCTTGTCATCGGGGTTGTGCATGATTTGAATATTTTGTGAGGTGAAGATGGAGCATAGCCAGACTATATGATTTTGTAGGGATAACTTTCTTTGGCCCTGTTATTTTGAAAATACATGATTGCTTTATTAGTATGCTTGAAGTATTATTATCTTAATGTCAAATGATAGACTATTGCTTTGAATCACTCGTGTCTTAATATTCATGCCATGATTAGATTACATGATCAAGATTATGCTAGGTAGCATTCCACATCAAAAATTATCTTTTTATCATTTATCTACTCGAGGACGAGTAGGAATTAAGCTTGGGGATGCTGATACGTCTCCGTCGTATCTAATTTTTTTGATTGTTCCATGCCAATATTATACAACTTTCATATACTTTTGGCAACTTTTTATACTATTTTTTGGGACTAACATATTGATCCAGTGCCCAGTGCCAGTTCTTGTTTGTTGCATGTTTTTTGTTTCGCAGTAAATCCATATGAAACGGAGTCCAAACGGGATAAAAACTAACAGAGATTTTTTTTGGAATATATGTGATTTTTTGGAAGAAGAATCAACGCGAGACGATGCCCGAGGGGGCCACGAGGCAGGGGCGCGACCCAGGGGGTCAGGCACGCCCTGGGCCCTCATGGCCACCCCGTAAGGCGGTTGATGCCCTTCTTTTGCCGCAAGAAATCGAATATCCGGATAGAGATCGTGTTAAAATTTCAGCTCAATCGTAGCTACGGATCTCCGGGAATTTAAGAAACGGTGAAAGGGCAGAATCAGGGAACACAGAAACAGAGAGAGACAGAGAGACAGATCCAATCTCGGAGGGGATCTCGCCCCTCCCATGCCATGGAGGTCATGGACCAGAGGGGAAACCCTTCTCCCATCTAGGGAGAAGGTCAAGTAAGAAGAAGAAGAAGAAGGGGGCTCTCTCCCCCTTTCTCCTGGTGGCGCCAGAACGCCGCCGGGGCCATCATCGTGTGACGGCGATCTACACCAACACCTCCGTCATCTTCACCAACATTTCCATCACTGTTGGTGATATTACTACTGGACGTAAACCGGCCAGGAGTAGCCGAGTTAACTCTATGAATATAGAAGCCCATAAAAACGTGAGGATGGTGGCGCTTTACGAAGGCCCAAGGCCCAAAGGCAGGTTAAGGCATGTAGATGTAAACCGACTTTCTCATGTAACTTGCATTGTAAGATAGGAAGGATAGAGACCGAGTTGGTCACTTTGATGATCCGGCCTCGGGACTCTGTAAGCCGGCGGGCGTCAACCTATGTATATAAAGGGATGACCCGGCGGCGGTTTAGGGACAACACAGAACAACTCGAGAGCTAGGCAAAGCGGATTCGCTCCGTGGTCATTGAAACCCCTGCAATTCCATCACAACTAGACGTAGGCTTTTACCTTCATCAAAGGGGCCGAACTAGTATAGAAACCTCGTGTCCCTTGTCCGGTTTAACCTCTTTAATCTAACCTGTAGCGATGGCTTCATGACTAAGTCCTTTCATGAGGACATGTGCCGTGACAAAGCCATGACAGTTGGAGCCCACCGTGGGACTATCGCATGACGGTTTCGAGTTCTTCAAGGGCAGCTTCGAAGGACTCAAGGGATACGTCATGGGCCGGATGACTAAGAGTCGTCACGACAAGCTCTACATCGACGACGCGGGATGGGGTCCCGAGGCCGGTTCAATTGAATACGGGTACCGGGTCCCCTTTGGTGGAATTCACGTCTTCATCGGCAAGATCGGCGAACCGGGCCCTGAGCCGGACACCTGCACCAACACCATCGAGACGGCTCGGCGTGCAAGCTCTGCCCCAGTTCAGCCCGCCGTAAAGCATGTCTTCGTAGGTGTCATCCACGGAGCGGGATATGAGGACGGATTGGCATCTGGTGGCGAAACCGTTGTCTGATCTGATGACGAGTCTTCAACCAGAGAGACCGAGTCACTATACCAGTTACAGGATGGCTGGATTAGTGGAGGTTCCGATGGCAATAGTATTCCGGACCCCCTTGATCTGCCAAGCCGGGTCGCGGTCTTCATGGCCGGTACACAACCAGTGCAACACTCCTCTACCACCGCGGCAATGATCTCCGGTTTAGCAATAGCAATGCCAGCGGGAGCAGGGGGCTCTGCACCGCCTCCGGCTCAGATTTTGTCCGATCTGTTCGACACTTTAGCAATGTTGCTGACAGTAGAGGTGGACGCAGCAAGCCGGGATCAGCAAAACGCGGAGATTACAAAGGTGAAGGATCAGTTAACCCAAGCTAAAGTGGACCTGGCGGCAGAGAACGCCGAGATGGCTGCAGAGCGAGCCAGATTGGAGGCTCGGGCGTACCGGCTTATGTTGGATCGGAGCGCATCAGATGATGTCATGAGGAGGAGATACTAATCGCGCTTTCCGTCAGCCCTAGAGGCAAGGAACCTTTTCAACACACCCGGAGCAGGAACCAGTAACCAGCCGGCCGTAAACCAGACTGAGGCACCGGGAACAGGAGCGCCGGTTCAGCCACGCGCGATGGATCCACCTCGTTAGAACAACATTGTGTCCGAGTGCGTTCCGACGCCTCCGGGGCACTACTCCAACCCGTTGGACAACATTGTGGCCGTCGCTTCACGATTGGCAGCTCTCCCGTTCAAAGGTGAGTCACCAGTGGTGGTGGAGACCCGACGAGTCAGGGAACTCCTCCAAACAGCTTTAACCCAGCAGCAGGCTTATCCGCATAGTCGTGAGAGGATCCACTCCACCCCCGTCCAAGCCGGAGCTACAGCAGGAATATTGACGAACCGGCTGTGTCAAGCAGTGCGCGGTGCCATAACCTGGCAGGTGGTGGTGCTAATGCATAGGATGTGGTGGATCATGGCCGAGCACGTCGAGAGGCCGAGTTAGCAGCTCAGCACGCAACCCGCCAGCCTACTCCGGTTTGTCCAACCGCCTCAGTGGAGCCAGGTGTGGTCTTTAGTTCTTTTGGGGTGCCATGCCTCACCCCAGCCTTGCGTAATATACGACTGCCCAAGGATTTTAAAGGCCCTCGCAAGGTGCCCAATTACACTGCCAATTTGCAACCTAAGTCATGGGTTGAGAGTTATGAGATGGCAATGGAGATGCTGGATGTGGATGAAGTGGTGTGTGCTAAGTATTTCACCATGATGTTGGATGGAATGGCCCGTACCTGGTTAAAGAGTCTACCAGCTAATTCCATTGCGTCATGGGCCGAGTTAAAGAGCCGGTTTATCCAAAATTTCAAGGATACATGTAAGCAGCCCATGTCAATTGTGGACCTAGCCGCTTGCGTTCAAGAGGATGGGGAGTCTACGACCCATTGGGTGAAGCGAGTCTCAGCTATTTTGCATTCATCAGACCGCATCAACACGGATACAACAGTTTTGATGTTGGAAGGCAATTGCCGGTTTATGCCATTAAAACTAAAGTTGGGAAGGCTCAAACGTCACTACAATGACATGTCAACCCTTATGGCTGCTTTGGTGAAATATGCCGATTCAGATAGTACCAAAGACCCTGTGTCTGAGGGTGACAAACCGGGGAAGGGGAAAAGAACGGCAATACCAAAGGGCATCAGCATAATCCGGCAGGTCATGGGAACAATGGTAAGCACAAGGCAGACAATAGCTTGGACTTTGTGGCCAATACCAATGCCCAGGATAATGGTCAGCGTCGCAAGGGTAAACCGCCCAACGGGGCGGAGGGTTAGGTCCCAATCTTGAACACCTGCTAAATCAGCCTTGCCCAAAGCACGGATCGAAGGAGAGGCCATCTTCACATCTCTGGAAAGATTGTTTCATCATGCGAGAGTTCAAGAATTCCAACATGTTTCAATACGACAATGGCCCGCCCGGCGGTTCAGGAGGTGGTTTTCATGGTCCGGGTTATGGAGGCGGCAGCTCCGTTTCAGGTTTCCAAGGCAATCAAACCGGGCATGGCAATCAAGAGAATCAGGGTAATCAGGGAGGTCATAACCATTAGGGGAGTTAGCAGCAGCAGCAGTCAGGTTATCATAGCAATCCGAAGCAGTTGAATAGCGGGCAGTATCATGTCTTTACCACTAGCTTGTGTAAGCGCGATTAGAAGCTTCACAAGAGGGCCGTGAACTCCGTTGAACCGGTGTTGCCTCAGTATTTACGCTGGTCGGAACAACCCATTTTATGGAGTCGGGAGGATCATCCGCCCCGGGTTGATAATCCGGGTCATCTGGCCTTAGTAGTGGCTCCTCAAGTCGGGGGCTACAAGTTCACCAAGGTACTTATGGATGGAGGGAGCAGTATCAATATCCTTTATTATGATACCTTCTGTCGCATGGGGCTGACAGACAAGAGTCTTAAACCGCCAAACACCGTCTTTCATGGAGTGGTGCCTGGTAAATCAGCGTACCTAGTTGGCAAGATAGCCCTAGAGGTGGCTTTTGGATACGGTCATGATTCAAGATCAGAAACCTTGACCTTTGAAGTGGTGAAAATTAAGAGCCCATATCATGCCCTGTTCGGGAGGCCGGCTTATGCTAAGTTCATGGCAATGCCGTGTTATGTTTATCTGCAGCTTAAGATGCCAGGCCACAAGGGGACCATCACAGTACATGGGAGCAGGAAGATTGCTTTAGAATGTGAAGAGGGTGATGCGGCTTACGCTGAGTCGGTTTGTGCCACAGAGGAGCTGAAGTTTTATAAGGACAATGTTGACCCGGCAAATATGACTTCTCTGAAAAGGCCAACTACAGAGCATGATCCGGCACTGAAGTTTAAATCGGATGCTGACACTAATACGGTTGACTTGGTTCCTGGTGACTCATCTCAGCAGTTCAGCATTAGCGCTAAACTGGATCCAAAATAGGAAAGCGCACTCATCGAGTTCATCCGTGAGAACCGGGACATCTTTGCATGGAAGCCTTCTGACATGCCAGGTGTACCGAGGGAACTCGCTGAGCACACTCTCAATATAGATCCTAAGTTCAAACCGGTCAGACAGTTTCTCCGCCGCTTCAACGAAGAGAGGCGTAAGGCTATTGGTGAGGAGGTAGCCCGGTTCTTGGCAACAGGGTTTATCGTGGAGGTTTTTCACCCTGAGTGGCTGGCTAATCCGGTACTGGTAGTTAAGAAAAACGGTAGTTGGCATATGTGTGTGGATTACACAGACTTGAACAAGGCCTATCCAGCTGATCCCTTTGCTCTCCCGCGTATTGATCAGATTATTGATGCTACGGCGGGTTGTGACCGTTTGTGTTTTCTGGATGCTTATTCTGGTTATCATCAGATCAAAATCAGTTAAGGACCAGGAGAAGACATCTTTCATAAGTCCCTTTGGAGCCTTCTACTATGTATCTATGCCTTTTGGGCTCAAGAGTGCCCAGGTGACTTATCAGCGCTGTGTTCAGAATTGTCTTCATAAGCAGATTGGGCGCAATGTTCATGTGTATGTGGATGACATTGTGGTGAAATCTAGGAAGGAGGAAACATTGATAGATGATTTGAGAGAGACTTTTGACAACCTCTAGGTCTATAAGATGATGCTTAATCTAGCTAAATGTGTCTTTGGTGTTCCGGCAGGCAAGCTCTTGGGTTTGCTGGTGTCTAACAAGGGCATAGAGGCTAATCCGGAGAAGATCACAGCTATCACCTCTCTGGCTAAACCGGCATGTATCAATGATGTTCAACGTTTAGCGGGCCGGATTGCGGCTTTGAGCCGGTTTATCAGTCGTCTTGGGGAGAAGGCTATCCCTCTATATCAGATGCTAAAGACAACGAATGACTTTGTCTGGAGCGATGCGGCTGATAAAGCGTTTGAGGATTTGAAGTGACAGTTAGCTGAACTACCAGTCCTTGCGGCTCCGATCGATAAAGAGCCCTTATTGCTATATGTGGCTGCTAACGCCCGGGCTGTTAGTGTGGCTATTGTGGTGGAGCGCAAGGAGGCCGGAAAGGAGTATCCGGTTCAACAGCCGATTTATTACATCAGTGAGGTGCTTATTGAGTCAAAGTAGAGGTACCCGCATTGGCAGAAGTTGGTGTATGGAGTTTTCATGGCAAGCCGGAAGCTCAAGCATTATTTTCAAGGTCATCCTATCAAAATGGTTAGTTCAGCCCCTCTGGGAGACATCATCCAAAACAGAGAGGCGACTGGTCGGATTGCCAAGTGGGCTATTGAGCTTGGACCTCACGGGCTCAAATATACACCTCGCACAGCGATCAAATCTCAAGCACTCATGGACGGCATGAAGATTGAGGGTCATCTTGAGCGGGTGCATTCTCCTCATCCCTACCCAGTTGCTGGAAATCAATCATTGACCGATCGATTCCAGTTAAGGCTTGAAAAACGGCTTCTTCATGAATAAGGTCGGAAGGGTCAATGTCAGGGGCATAATTATGCTTACGAATCGGCGGGGTAAGCTCTTCTACATCATGAATCGACGTGGGCTGTATTTTCCCTTCAACATCGTAAACCGGTTGATAATGAGATAGATCTGCGTCATCCGCCAGTTTACTCACTATGGGCCGCATTTCCTTTGTCAGCCTTCGGAGATCATCGTTGTTGAAGTTTGTGCCATCTTCCTTCACGCTGGGGTAGCCTTGGCCGAGATCTGCCGGTTCAAGATCTAGAATCCACGCCTTGGCCCGGATTAGCGCGGTCAGCGCACCTGACCTTGCGGCTGATCTCTTCAGTTCATTCAACCGAGCAGGCAGCATGGCCAGCTTTTCTATGGTTTCTTTTATCAGCGTTGGAGGAGGCTTGTTATAAGCTGTAGTGCAAATGACTCGCTGGGATCCAGAATACAACTGTTCTATCAAAGTATAGGCTGCTTTAAGCTTCATCCGCATGTCGAAGCCCAGATGAGTAATATGGGTCCCTGTCATGGTAAAAGCATCAGTAAACCGGCCTTGGATAAGATATTATGGATTGGAAAAACTTCATATGTAGATATTTACCAAAGACAACAGAGGTCATGGCGTTAATCTGCCGTTTTAACCCAGTCAGTTCTTCAGCCACCGGCTTCAGGGCTGCTTCCGCATCTTCGGCCTTCTTTGTTAAACCGGCCTTTTCTGTCTCCCAGTCTGCATGCTCTTTGTTAAAGGTTTCTTTTAGCTTCTCCATGGCTGCTAAGGCGTTAGTCAGCTCTTCCTTGGCCTTGGAAGCCTCCGCTTGCTGAGATTTAATATTCTCCTAAAGGTCAGCAGTTTGAGCGTCCTTCTTACTCAGCTCGGCCTACAAAGGCAAGATAGATCAACAATGAGATATGTATATTTGAAGTACCAAGCGTATAACAAGTTATGCACTTTGTACTTGGGGGCTAATGCCTATTTGCTCTATCATCAAAATTTTATTTGCAAGTTTCAAGTACAATGCAAGCATTATCCTTGACACTTGGGGGCTAATGTACATCTTTTCAAATGGAAGCATGGATTAAATACCCGGTTCACCTTGGAAAGATAAACTGGCCCTTGGGGACTACACAGGCGAAAACTACAGGAATACAATGATCATGTCTGGTTTACTTCAAAAGATCAGTTGATATATGGAGGACAAGTTTGCAAGGGTTAAGGTATTACAAAGTCCCGGTTTATGATTACCATCGTAAACCGGCCCTTGGGGGCTACTTGAGTTGGTACTTGTAAATTGGATTTAAGAAAGGAAAAGTGATGAAAATACCTCATAGTGCTCCTTCATCAGGTTCACCAAACCGGCTTCATAGTCATGGTTTGAGTGCAGACGGTTTAGAAAACCCGAGTGGAGTTCTTGAGCGCTAAGATGGGCGTAGCTTGACAAGTCGGTGCTCCATTTGCCTTTTTCCATGGCAGCACGCTCTTCCTTGGCACTATGTTTCGCCAATATAATAGGATGGCCAGGAGAGGTGTGGCTCATACCGGTAATGATAACCTCGCCCTCTTTGTCTCCAGCAGCCTTTTCTGGAGTTGATGGAATGTCAGTAGTCCTTACTGGACTTAAAGGTCTGTCATCAGCCCGGATTGGGCTTGCTGATTCACCATCTGGTACAGCAGTGTCAACTTCTGCTGGTTCATCAACATTATGATCTGGAGGGGGCGGTTCATCAAATGTGGCTTCAGTATTTGGACCCTCCGGTTCTGCAGTCCGCTCCGGTTCAATAACCACATGATCTTCGGGTGGGTTATTCACCCGAGCCTTCTTACTGGGTCTGGCTTTGGCTCTAAACAGAACAAGGTACAAAGGTTAACATAGCATATAGAGTGTGAAACATCAAAAGATTGGATTGAAATAGTTACCCAGCCACGGTTATGAGAGGAGGGAGTTGTGTTGCTGTTGACTCGCCAGAAAATGAAGGAGGTGTCACCTGATAATTCGAATCGGATGGATTAAGAGGTTGTCGGAAATAGCCTGCCTTGGGATAAGAAGTGTCAGAAGTGGGTGAGACCTCAGATCGGCACTTTCGAACCGGGGTGTTCGATAAACCAGTCGAAGTGACTTTTTGGCCGCTATGCCGGGTTGTGCGGTGAGCCTCGTGCTGCTGCTTCTTCAAAATAAATGTTGGATCCAAATGAGCAAGAGGGTGAGAAAAGCTTACTTTCCGGACTGCTTGACGGATTTTTTCTGTTGGCAGAGGATCTAAACCGGAGGAAAGGATAATTACCTCTGCATCGTCAGCTTGGCTGCCCTCAACGTCCTCCTGATAAAATTCATTGTCAATGAGATGCATGAAAAGTGAACCAAGTGAATCAAGTTCTACCTCTGCGTCCGCTTCATCCAAGTCGTCATCCAGTTCTAAACTGATGCGTTCATATGCCTTCCTCTTTGTGGTTTTCTTGACGGCTTTTGTTTTAGGACGAGAAGGCTTCACCACTTTCTCTTGAGGTTTCTTTTTCCAGAACGGATCATCACCCTGTTTAAAGAATGGGCAGAGGGTCTTCAAAGATTGCACAATACAAAAATATCAGACGTAAAGCGGAAAAACAGTACTTATAGCAGGCGGTTTGTTTTGCGTATAGAAGGGATTTAATCCGGTTTGGCAGCAGACAGCTTCCGATTCATTCAACATTTTCTTGACAGACTCAGTGACTTCTTCATCTGTTAGCTGAATATTGATATGATGTTGGGAGTCTTCTACATCACCAGTATACTCACACATTAAACCGGAGCAGCGACTTAACGGAAATATGCTCCAGGATATCCAGCAACGGACGAAATCTACTCCTGTTAAACCATTGGCCATGAAATCCCTAAGTTTGGCGAGTTGTGGGGCGTATGAGGCCCATTCTTTGGCACTTAGACGTTTCGGCAGTGGATGAGTATTGGCGAGCCGGTGAGCACGATAACCAGGCAGAGGGTTCTCATCTTCAGGGGAAGTGTCTCTGCAATAGAACCAAGTCTGGTTCCACTCTATGGGGTGACTGTGAAGTTTGGCATGAGGAAATTCAACTTCCTTCCTTTTCTGAATTGAGATGCCGCCGAGTTCAGTATTGGGTCCGTCTACAAACTCAGTGCGACGGTTTAAATGGAAGAAATCCCGGAACAACTCGACGGTTGGTTCTTCTTGAAGGTACGCTTCACAAAAGACTTGAAAGTTGCAAATATTGGATACCGAGTTAGGTCCAATATCTTGAGGGTGGAGCTGGAAGCTAGCAAGTACATCTCGAAAAAACTTCGATCCGGGCGGTTTAAAGCCACGACCTATGTGATCCACAAACACCACTACCTCACCCTGTTTAGGGGTGAGAGGATTTTCCGGCCCAGGAACTCGCCACCGGATTTCATTCTTCTTCTGTAAGGTACCGACCTTGACCATTCCGTTCAGTTGCTCCTCTGTAACTCGGGAGGGGACCCAGTTGCAGGAATAAAACTGCTTGGCCATTGCAAGCAAGAAGCTAGAAAGAAATGCCAGTTTACAATTCATTCATGGTGATGCATAAGGTACAACAGGAAAAAGGAATCCAAGTATGTGAAATTAGTAAACCGAAGGCTGATACAATTATGAATGATAAAGCGATAAGCAGAAGCAGATGTATACACATATTATTAAACCGGAGTATGACAATGGAGATAAAGGGATTACCGGTTTACAAGGGGACTAATGGTATATGATAGATTATTATCTACAAAGGTAAACCGACTATGACGATAAGGAAGATACAGATCTAAGGCAAGAATGACTAAGTAAAGGTAAAACAGGTTTCACAAGATTGCATTGAAATTTTGGATCTACCGTAAGTCAGGAAAAGGAAAAATATTGAGACTTAAAAAGTTTTGGTCCCGAAGCAGTTCACGAAAGGTTCAAATCAAGTGGTAGGGTATCTAAGGATTGGTTTACATGATCGAGATAAGGAGTGCCATAGCTGCGGTGCGGAACACGATAAGGTTGAGCTCCGTAATCTATGGGTGGACGAAGAACGTGAGGAGAGCAACATGAACCCGCACGAACCCTAATGGATCTGCAGAGGAAAGTGGAAGGACTTACAGGAGCTGTTGAGGTAGCGGAGGTGCGTCGCGTCTCTCTGGTGCGACCAGGTCGATGCAGCGGCCGTTGGTGATGCAGGGGTGAAGCTCGACGATGGTGGCGGTGCTCGGATGCAGGGGCATCGCGAGGAGGAAGAAGAAGTGAAGAGACGAAGGGGAAAAAGGAAATGACCCTTAGCCCTATTTATAAGGTAAAGGGGAAGGTGACAGGCGCGAGAATCAAGGAGCTGGAATATTGGATATCTAATGGAGCGGTCGCCTTGATTGTCGGAGGTTCATTAACTGAAGGTGAGATGTATAATTTTTAAATAACAAAGTGACATCATGGCGATTTATCATGATCCTGGGGTATGACATCATGGCGGTTTATAAGATCAAGGTGAAGATGCAGAGGAGGAATTTTTCTAAGTGTTGAAGATTGACATGAACAAGTTCAAATCAATCTGGGGCCTAATGTTGGGGATATTACTACCGGACGTAAACCGGCCAGGAGTAGCCGGATTAACTCTATGAAGATAGAAGCCCATAAAGACGTGAGGATGGTGGCGCTTTACGAAGGCCCAAGGCCCAAAGGCAGGTTAAGGCCTGTAGATGTAAACTGTCTTTCTCATGTAACCTGCATTGTAAGATAGGAAGGATAGAGACCGAGTTGGACACTTTGATGATCCGGCCTCGGGACTCTGTAAGCCGGCGGGCGTCAACCTATGTATATAAAGGGACAACCTGGCGGCGGTTTAGGGACAACCACACAACAACTCGAGAGCTAGGCAAAGCGGATTCTCTCCATGGTCATCGGAACCCCTGCAATTCCATCACAACTAGACGTAGGCTTTTACATTCATCGAAGGGGCCGAACTAGTATAAAACCCTCGTGTCCCTTGTCCAGTTTAACCCCTTTAAGCTAACCCGTAGTGATGGCTCCAAGACTAAGTCCTTTCACGAGGACATCTGCCATGACAAACCCACGACAATCACCTTCCCCCATCTATCTACAGCGGTCCACTCTCCCGCAACCCGGTGTACCCTCTACTTGAACATGGTGCTTTATGCTTCATACTATTATCCAATGATGTGTTGCCATCCTATGATGTCTGAGTAGATTTTCGTTGTCCTATCGGTGGTTGGTGAATTACTATGGTTGATTTAATTTGCTTGTGGGTATGTTGCTGTCCTTTGGTGCCCATCATATGAGCGCACGCGTGGATCACACGACAGGGTTAGTTGTATGTTGATAGGACTATGTATTGGAGGGCAAGGGTGACCGAAGCTTCAACCTAGCAAAGAAATTGATGCATACGGGATTGAAGGGGGCCAATATATCTTAATGCTATGGTTGGGTTTTACCTTAATGAACATTAGTAGTTGCGGACGCTTGCTAATAGTTCCAATCATAAGTGCATAGAATTCTAAGTCGGGGATGACATGCTAGTAGTGGCCTCTCCCACATAAAACTTGCTATCGGTCTAGTAACGTAGTCAATTGCTTAGGGACAATTTCGCAACTCCTACCACCACTTTTCCACACTCGCTATACTAACTTTATTGTTTCTTTATCTAAACAACCCCTACTTTTTATTTACGCGCTCTTTATTATCTTGCAAACCTATCCAACAACACCTACAAAGTACTTCTAGTTTCATACTTGTTCTAGGTAAAGCAAACGTTAAGCGTGCGTAGAGTTGTATCGGTGGTCGATAGAACTTGAGGGAATATTTGTTCTACCTTTAGCTCCTCGTTGGGTTCGACACTCTTACTTATCGAAAGAGGCTACAATTGATCCCCTATACTTGTGGGTTATCATCATGATACCCCGAATCATCGACGCAGGAATGATCCTCCAGTTGAGGAGGAAGGTACTTAATGGCTGTGACTTGACGCCTCCATCCCTGTTCAAATACAACAAGTCAGAGTCTGGGTGCATTTCGAAGTCTCAAGACAGTAGAATATGGCTTACCCAATCCGCTGGATATATCCGGAACAACCTTCCCGGATACTCATTCAGGCAAAGTCCGCCTCTTCTCCCTTGTAAAGATCGTCCGACATCTTGGCCAGGGCCGCCTTGTTGTCTGGCCCGTGTCGCTGGTGGCGGGTTACGTTGTTGGTCCCGTTATAGCACCACAATGGGTGACCCCTTTGATGAAGGGGTTGCATGCACCGGGTAATGGCAATGGCCATCACTTCGATTATGGTCAGCTTGCAGCTAGTCAGCAGCCTGACCTTAGCCGCCAACGCGCGTACCTCTTCGTTGTCCTTTTGGGAAGGGGCTTTGGGCCACTAGTTGTACCGCTTTATGCATGGGTCGATCAAGTATTTGGGAAGCCCTTGCCGAATTGGATCGGTGAGGGGAATGTCCTCAATATAAAACCATTCCAAAGTCCACTCTTCTTGACCTTTTCGTGGGGTTCCGATGGGGTATCTCGTCCCGGCTATCCGCCACACTTCAGCGCCGCCCACCTCGAATATGGACCCCCCGGAGGTGAGGGACAAGGAAGAAATACTTCCTCCACAAATCGAAGTGGGCCTCGCAACTCAGGAATATCTCGCAAAGAGCCATGAAGCCAGAGATATGCAATATGGACCCTAGGGTGAGGTTGTGGAGCTAGACCCCATAGAACTCCAACAAACCCCATAGAAAAGGATGGATGGGAAAGCCTAAGACTCTTAAAAGGAAGGTAACGAGGCATACCCTCTCCTCCTTATTCGGAGTGGGGGAGCTCTCAGTAAGGGCGCGACCGTCGATGGAGATGAGGTTGGCGCGGACAGGAACCAGATCCGTTGGAGGGAGGAAGCGCTGCATTTGCAAGCACCTCAGTTGAAGGTGAGAAACTGAGCAGCTCGACTAATCGCCTGGGAGTGGACCATGTGGGTGCGAAGATGAATATGGAAGGTCGGTCATGGCGCCAAGAAATTTCTTTGGTATTAGAGAGGAAGGGTGAAACAGTTTCCCCACGCTTTTGGATCTATAAATAAGCGTCTTGGCGTGAAGTTGAAAGGACAGGTTCGTGGAAGGACGACATTGGGCCGCACGCTCTCTAAAAAAGTGTGTGAAGCCCCTGCCCCGAGGAACAGCATTAAACTCTGATGGTCCCACCTTGATCTTGAGATGTCTTCTGATCTCAGGATCTTGAGACTATCCGGGACTGAGAGTGGGGTCCGGATAGTGTTCGGCAAAATTGACAAAGCTTCAGACCGAATGGAAGAATGGAAGAACTCGTCTCACAAGCCGATGATGTGAAAGATCTTAGAGGACAATCCCCGGCATTGGAGGCAAGTTCGGGGGCTACTGAGGGAGTCATGGACTAAGGGGTCCTCGGGGCAACGCCCCATTGAGTATGGGCCAGACTGTTGAAGCCGTACAATGATAGGAGATCTATGAAGCCGTGGTGTGCCCTCCAAGTCAAGAAGGCGCATGATTTCTTTAATCCCTTATTGTAATCTATCTTCGGTAACCCTAACCCTATCGGTGTCTATATAAACCGAAGGTTGTAGTCTTTAGGGGGAGAGTTTTTAGCATCAGCTCATCACCTTAGGGTTTAGCTCGTGTTGATGTTGAGGTAGATCTACTCTGTAAACCATATCACACATACAATATAATCAAGCATGACGTAGGGTATTACCTCTTCGAGAGGGCCTTAACCTGGGTAAACACTTTGTTCGTTGTCCCTTGTTCCCCATTGATTCTAGATCCACAGCTCGTGACCCCCTACCCCGAGGTCTGCCGGTTTTGACACTGACAAATACCATCATCACGGTGGTGGGAGGTAGTGGCCTATGTGAAGTAGCAGAGTATGAGCACATTTTTGAAATTGCAAATGGGGACTTGCAAAATAAGTAGAAGATAAAATGGTAGATTTATTACCCAAATGGGGAAAACGACTCTTTCACTGGGTTCCGGAGGCCGGCATCCATCGCCGCAGTGACAATCGGGGTCGATGGAGGGTGTTGGGGATACAGCTATTAGGTATGACCCACCCAGGAGGGGCCGAACCATGCCTATGATGATTCATCACAATGAAGCCCAAAGATCACATGGCGGTTCATAGATAGGCTTAGTAGAGGGCCCAGACCCAAAGGCGGCTTAGGCCCATAGATATAAATCACCATGTATGTAAACTTGTATGGTAAGGTACATAAGAAAGGTCACCGAGCCGGATATGTTGTATAAGCCGATAGGGACTCTGAGGGCCGTAGGGTGTCAACCCGTGTATATAAGGGGACGACCTAGCGGCGGCTTAGGACAAGAAACAACAGATCGTGAGCCAGGTCAAGCGTATTCGCTTCCTGCTCATCGAAACCCTAGCAATACCAACTACAAACCGGACTAGGCTTTTATCTTCATCGTAAGGGGCCGAATCAGTATAAACTCCTCGTGTCCTTTATCCTGATTAACCCCTTTAAGCTAACCTCAACGTGATGGCTCCACGACCAAGTCCTCACACTAGGACATCTGCCGTGAAAATTTCACGACAGTTGGCACCCACCGTGGGGCTATCGCACGATGGTTTCGAGTTCTTAAAGGGAAACTTCGAAGGGATCAAGGGATACGCTGTGGGCCGGATGACTAAGAGTCGTCGCGGCAAGCTCTACATCGACGATGCAGGCTGGGGCCCTGAGGTCGGCTCAATTGAGTACGCGTACCGGGTCCCCTTCGGCAGAATCCACGTCTTCATCAGCAAGATCGGCGAACCGTGCCCTGAGCCGGACATCTGCACCGACATCGTCGAGACGGCTCAGCGTGCGAGACCCGCCCGGGTTCGACCTACCATGAATCGTGTCTTTGTGGGATTTATCCATGGTGTGGGATCTGAGGACAGCCCAGCATCTGGTGATGAGATTGTCATTTATTCTGATGGCGAGTCATCCACCGGTGAGGCAGAGTCATTGTATCAACTGCTAGACGGCCGGCTTGGGGGCTGCTCCGATGGCGACCGTATTCCGGACCCCTGTGAGCCACCGAATCGGGTTGCAATCCTCATGGCCGGTACACACCCCGTGCAACATTCATCTACGGCAGCAGAGTTGGTTTCCGGGTCAGCAGCGGCAGCGGCTGCCGGGGTAGGAGGACCTAAGCGCCCGCCGGCTCAAGCTTTGACTGACTTGCTAGATAAGCTAACAAGACTGTTAACAGCGGTGGTTAACCCGGCGGATCAAGATCAGCATAATGCGGCAATCACAAAGCTGCGTGATGAGATAGCGCAGGCCAAGGAGGAGCTAAACGCAGAAAATGTCAGGATGGCCGAGGAGCGGACCGCTTTGGATGCTCAGGCTCAACGGATTCAGTCACAATCTTACCGGCTCATGCTAGATCAGAACGCTTCCAATGAGGTCATGAGAAGGAGACATCAGACTCATCTACCTTCAGTTTATGAGGCAAGGAATCTCTTTAACACGCCAGGAGCAGGAACCAGTGACCCGACAGTAGCAAACCGGGTCGAAGCGCCAGGGACGGGAATGCTAGTTCAGCCACGCGCGATGGACCCGCCTCGTCAGAACAATAACCTGCCGCAGCACGTGCTGACGCCATCGGGTCATTACTCTAACCCTTTGGATAACATGATTTATGCGGCATCACGATTGGCGGCTATCCCAGTTGAAGGTGAGTCACCAGCGGCAGTTGAAACATGGAGGGCTAGAGATCTCCTTCAGACAGCGCTGGTTCAGCAGCAAGCATATTCTTACAACCATGATAGGGTTCATTCCACCCCTCGCCCAAGCCGGAGATACAACATGCATATTGATGAGCCAGCTATATCAAGCAGTGGGCGGAACCGTAACCCGCCCCGTGGACATGACCCGGCGGGCGGCGGTGCTAATGCTCAGAATGTAGTGCATCAATGTAACATACCAAAATTCTAAATTTTTTGGAATGTTATATTAAATAGATAGTTGTGATTGACTGTTTGATTGATTGTGTGAGATTGAGTGAAATTCGAAACTTTTTGAAAATTAAATGAGGGGGAATAAAAGGACTTTCCCAAACTTAAATTATGCATTTATGATCTCCATGAATTCAAATTCTTTTCAGATACAAAACCGTAGAGAGAAGATGACATGACTTCTTCCATTTAAATAAATGAAAAGGGTTTTTGAAAATATTTGAATTTCATTTGGAAATATTTTTCCAACTCAAAAACTTTATGCAAATCAATGATTTTCACAAGACAAGATAAAATGACTTCTTCAAATTATATGAAATATGAGTTTAAAGTTTCAAATAAACCAAATTTAATGCCCCTTTGAAATCATTTTCAATTTGGAGTTATTTTGGTTTTTATTAAATTATTTTCTCAAAAAATAAAATATATGGAAAATAGGGTAAAATGATTCCCTACATTAAATTTTTTTGGAGAGAAATAAATTTGAAATCATTTTGGTATTTTTAAAATGATTTTTATTGGGTTTTATTGCACCAGTGGCACTCTTTGATTTATTTGAATTTTTGTGGATTTTATTTGATGCTATAAAAATGTTCATGTTGTAGAAAATATTTTTCTGAAAATTTTGATATATAATATGCATGTACTATATTTATATTTTATGTGGTTTTTTTATTTATTGTCTGCTTATTTTTTTAAAAAACTCTCTTCGAACAGTGCCACGCCGAAGCCCAGCACTGCTCTCTCTCTCTCTCTCTCTCTCTCTATCTCTCTCTCTCTCTCTCTCTCTCTCTCTCTACGCCAAGCCAGCCGACCCAGCCCAACAGCGGCTTGCACCCGAATCGCCTCCGCCTCACCCGCCCGCTCTCTCCTTCGCGCGCACGCCGCAACGCTCAGCCACCGACAGGTGGGACCCACCTGTCGGGATCGTCCCTGTCCTCTGGCCGGATTCCTGCTCCTGTATGTCGACGCCGGCCGACGCCGAGTCCGCCCTGGACTCTCCTCTCCACCTTGCCCCTCGCCCAAGCCTCGCCCCCTTAATAAACCCTCGACCCTGGCCCTGTTTTCCTCCTCAAACCGCAGCCACCACCGCCCCTACGCCCACGCAAAACCTCGCCGGAGTCCGAGCTCCGACGAGATCCGCCGCCGTTGCCCCGCGCTCCACCGCCGCCTACGCCCGACGCCGCCACCACCATCGGCTTCGGAACCTCGCGCCGTACCTCCCATCTACTCTGCCGTCGCCGCCGACCCCGAAGCAGCCGCCGCCCTCGACGTCCGAGCCGCCGCCACCATCATCTCCGGCGACGTCGACGCCCACCATCGCGGTAAGCCCGGCTCCTCCCCCGTCCATTAGATCTAGGATCAACGGATAGGATTAGATCGCGTTGTTTTTTTCAAAACGTTTTTGTTTATTTAGTGAACATTCGTTAGTTTAGGCTCTAGAGCGAGTGAAACTCGTCGGTTTAGATTCACTAGCTAACGTTCTTTCGGTAGAATTTTCTCTTTTCTTTTTATTTTTGCCAGGGACCCGTTTGCGATTAGTTTATTTTAGAGATTGGCCCCTATTTTTCAAACTAGGACAACTTTTCAATCGTTTATCCAAATCCAACGAAACCAACGCCCACTTCTTCGTTATGATCTCCTCCATCCAGATAATCAACTTAAACATGTTTTTGAAAATTTAAAATTTGATTTCAAACAGATTTGAATTCAAACTTCTTTTGTTCATAACTTGAGTTTTATAACTCCGTTTGAGTTGATTCTTTTTGCAAATTAAAGCTCTTGACCTAAACTTTCTGATAAGGCCAAATTCACTTAATTTTGGTACTGTTAGAAATCGTTTTACGTTGCAAGAGTTAATTGCTTGTTTTCGAAGTTTTCCAAGATCTTTTCTTCTATTCTTTTGCATGATTGCTTATGTGTGGTTACTATTGCTTGCTTATGACAGATTGACCGGAGTGTGATGAGTAGAACTATCAGTAGTTATGAGTATGAATCATCTACATCAACCGTACAAGGAAAGTTCACACTTTGATCATATTTTTCATACCCAGTTTTTATGCATTAGTCCCATCCTCAAACATTGCATGAGTAGGATGTGATAACATGTGGGTTTTGGGAAGTAGTTGATGAGGTAGAACCTATTGTCCTTTATGTCAAACCCCTGGGAGTTACTACATTATGATTATATTGCCATGCTATGCTCATAGACGTGGTTTGGGTTTGAGTGTATCCATGACAAATGTGAGATTGTTAATTAAGGTTTAAATTAAGGTGGCTACTTTAATACACATCTGGGTGGATTGGTTGGGGCACCCTGGAGCACCCAGTGGTTTGCCTGGGCACCTGGAGAACCCAGTGTTTGCCCAAGGGGATCCTGGAGTACCCGTGTGATCACCCTATGGAATGCCACCCAGGCTCAAAGGGATCATAAGATTATTCATGCTGAAAATTTCTGTGTGCAGCCACAAGCTATTATGGGCTCTAGCATAGTGGAATAAGTTCCATGACCTCTTCCAATGGTAGGCTAGAAGATGTAGGGCATGTAGGTTGGTACTGTTGCTACCTCTTGAGCACTGCGTTGGTTTTCCCTTGAAGAGGAAAATGGTGATGCAGTAAAGCAACGTAAGTATTTCCCTCAGTTTATGAGAACCAAGGTATCAATCCAGTAGGAGACCACGTGCGAGTCTCCTCGTACCTACACAAACAAATAAGAACCTCGCAATCAACGCGATAAAGGGGTTGTCAATCCCTTCACGGCCACTTGCAAGAGTGAGATGTGATAGAGATGATAATAATAAGATAAATATTTTTTATGATATAGATTGAAAGTAAAGATTGCAAAATAAAATAGATTAGAAACTTGTATGATGGAAAATAGACCCAGGGGCCATAGGTTTCACTAGTGGCTTCTCTCAAGATAGCATAAGTATTACGGTGGGTGAACAAATTACTATCGAGCAATTGATAGAAAAGCGAATAATTATGAGAATATTTAGGCATGATCATGTATATAGGCATCACATCCGAGACAAGTCGACCGAAATGATTCTGCATCTACTACTATTACTCCACACATCAACCGCTATCCATCATACATCTAGAGTATCAAGTTCATAAGAACAGAGTAACGCCTTAAGCAAGATGACATGATGTAGAGGGATAAACTCATGCAATAAGGTGTAAACCCCATCTTTTTATTCTCGATGGCAACAATACAATACGTGTCGTTTCCCTTTCTGTCACTGGGATCGAGCACCGCAAGATTGAACCCAAAGCTAAGCACTTCTCCCATTGCAAGAAAGATCAATCTAGTAGGCCAAACCAAATTGATAATTCGAAGAGACTTGCAAAGATAAACCAATCATACATAAAAGAATTCAGAGAAGATTCAAATATTGTTCATAGATAGACTTGATCATAAACCCACAATTCATCGGATCTCGACAAACACACCGCAAAAGAAGATTACATCGAATAGATATCCAAGAGAATCAAAGAGAACTCTGTATTGAGATCCAAAGAGAGATAAGAAGCCATCTAGCTACTAGCTATTTTCCCGAAGGTTTGAAGTAAACTACTCACACATCATCGGAGGGGCCATGGAGTTGATGTAGAGGCCCTCCGTGATCAATGCCCCCTCCGGTGGAGCTCCGGAAAAGGCCCCAAGATGGGATCTCTTGGGTACAGAAGGTTGCGGTGGTGGAAATAGGGTTTTGTGGTGCTCCTGGATGTTTTCGGGGTATGTGAACATATATAGGAGGAAGAAGTAGATCGGTTGAGCCACGAGGGGCCCACCAGGGGGAGGGCGCGCCCCCTGCCTCGTGGCCGCCTCATTCGTTTCTTGATGTCCACTCCAAGTCCTCCGGATCACGTTTATTCCAAAAATCACATTCCCGAAGGTTTCATTCCATTTGGACTCTGTTTGATATTCCTTTTGTATGAAACACTGAAATATATGAGCGCAAGCCATGGACATAGCACTATGGGTGCAATAGAATATGATGGTTGAGGTTGTGTGAGAAGACAAAAAGGGAGAAAGTCTCACATTGACGTGGCTAATCAATGGACTATGGAGATGCTCACCGATTGATGTCAATGCAAGGAGTAGGGATTGCCATGCAACGGATTTACTAGAGCTATAATTATATGAAAGCTCATCAAAGAAACTAAGTGGGTGTGCATCCAACTTGGTTGCTCACGAAGACCTAGGGCATTTTGAGGAAGCCCATCATTTGAATATACAAGCCAAGTTCTATAATGAAAAATTCCCACTAATATATGAAAGTGGCAAAATAAGAGGCTCTCTATCATGAAGATCATGGTGCTACTTTGAAGCACAAGTGTGGAAAGGGATAGTAACATTGTCCCTTCTCTATTTTTCTCTCATTTATTTATATATATTTTTATTTGGGCCTTTTTTTCTTTTAGCCTCTTTTCTCTTTTTTTTTTATTTTTCGTCCGGAGTCTCATCCCGACTTGTGGGGGAATCATAGTATCCATCATCCTTTCCTCACATGGGACAATGCTCTAATGATGATCATCACACTTTTATTTTCTTACAGCTCAAGAATTACAACTCGATACTTAGAACAAAATATGACTCTATGTGAATGCCTCCGGCGGTGTACCAGGATTGCGATGAATCAAGAGTGACATGTATGAAAAATTTATGAACGGTGGCTTTGCCACAAATACAATGTCAACTACATGATCATACAAAGCAATATGACAATGATGATGTGTGTCATAATAAATGGAATGGTGGAAAGTTGTATGTCAATATATCTCGGAATGGCTATGGAAATGCCATAATAGGTAGGTATGGTGGCTGTTTTGAGCAAGATATAAGGAGGCTTATGTGTGATAGAGTGTATCATATCACAGGGTTTGGATGCACCGGCGAAGTTTGCACTAACTCTCAAGGTGAGAAAGGGCAATGCACGGTACCGAAGAGGCTAGCAATGATGGAAGGGTGAGAGTGCGTATAATCCATGGACTCAACATTAGTCATAAAGAACTCACATACACTACAAAACAATACACTTCCGTGATGATACGTGTTTGTCACAATAGGTCGCTTTTTTGTCATGCATGTACATCCATGACAAATTTATGACAGAATCAAGATAGTCATACCTGTGATGTCGTAGAAGTGTTCCATGCCATTACCAAAATTATCATCACGGAAGTGTCCACTTCCATGAAGATAAATCGCGCATCACAGAAGTGCTTTCCTCAAGGGTGACCGACACGTGGCATCCACCGTAACAGAACGCCATTAAGCTATCGGGTTGGGTTTTGGATCCGATAACCCGTTAACAGCCCCGACCAATGGGGATTTTCCACATGTAAAATCATCATTGGCTGGAGGAAACACATGTCGTCTCATCGTTGGGACAGATGTCAACCACTCATTGGACGGAAGGCGCCTATGATACGTCGACACATGGCACGGCCGAACAGAGGCCCATTCTTGTGAAAAGGCCGGCCCGTTTGACTTGGTCAAAAGGTGGCGGGCCGGCCCATGGAAAGCCTGTTAACGGCTTGTTCGCATATAGCCCATTTACAGCCCGCTAACCCAAGGCCCGTTACGCCCTATCCGAATTAGGCGCAGTAGCACCATCTGGGCCACCCAATATGATTCCAGCCCGTTTTCACTTCTGGCCCATGTATGGCCCATGACGTCTTTCGGCCCATATGAGGCCCTATGTAACTCTTGGCCTATTAACGGCCCGTGGTGAAACTGGCCCATAATGAACATTGTATCACTTTATACCCACTAACGGCCCGTTATTCCATTGGGCCATTTCCAGCCCATGTTATCTTTCGGCCTTCTCAGAGCCCATTTGTTCTTAGGCTCATTTCCAGCATTCGTTTACTTACGGCCCGTTATTGTCATTTTCTGCTTGTGGGCCAAATTCAGCCCGTGGTTACAGTCGGCCCGTTTGTGGCCCTTTAATATGTTGGGCCGTTTTCATAGCGTCATCAAATACGGCCTATTAACGATGGCCCGTTATGGTCGGCCCATGAACGAACGATTCCAACTCTAGCCCGTTTACGACCATAATGCGGCCTGTTATTGGCCCATGTTTGGCCAATCGATCATACGGCCCGTATAAGGCCCATTGATGATACGGCCCGTAGAAGGCCCATTGTTTCTATGGCCCGTAGAAGGCCTACTGTTTCTACGGCCCGTAGAAGGCCCACTGTTTCTACGGCCCATAGGAGGCCTAGTGTCACTACAGTAAATATTAGCCCATGGTTATTGTGGCCTAGTTTTAAAAAATAGGTTATTGCAGCCACTAGTTAACCGCGGAAAAAGAACTGCAATGACTACCAGCAAACAAATAAACAAGACAACAAGGAAATAAATAAGCAAGCAACTAATGCTAGGCTATCACGGCTATTACACATATTACATCCACTGGGCATCAAAGTTTGCCACCAGTGCAAATATAGGGAACAAAGCAGCATATCATATACACTGGCCGTCAAAATTGGCCACCAGTACAAATAAACGCGGCAGCAAAACAAGAGCATAACTGAAACAACTTCAGAAGAGCTCAAGAAACGTTATCCTGGGTATCCACCATGCTGGCAATAAGCTTAGCAAGCTGATTAGATTTGTCCTGTTCGGCGCTAAAATCCTCCAACGCCTGTTGTTGCACCAGAAAGTATGCATCTGAATGCTCCAGGGACTTCTGCAGTCCTTCCGCTTCTTATCGCAGCACAACTGATCGATGTCTTTCAGCTTGTAGTTGAGACTCAAGAAACCGAACTGATTCAGACAGTGAGTTTGAATAGCTTGTGCAAGCGGTAGTGGCCAGTAACTCCAACACTAAACCAAGACAGGATGTGTCACTATCCTGAACCTTATCTGCATCACTTCCTTTACCGTTGCTTAATAAGGCACTCTTCCCCAATATTCTGTCAGCATTCTAAAAGTAGAAACAAGCAGACACATAACAAGTTTAGCATGTACTAGTATATGAAACTCATTTCGGTGAACCAGTTCATTAAGGTGGATAGGACTAAACTACCAAGTCTTCTATTACCAAGTACTAGTACATAATAAAAGCATCAAACAAACATATATCTATTTCCTATGGTAGCAATGGAATCTTAAATTAGAACTGTTGTTCTTCAGGTTTAGGCACTTGTTCTACATGAACAGAGTACAGTAAGACGCAAGAATATAAAACTTAAAAATAGAAAATGAGCTCATAGACCTTACCACATTCTTGGTTCGGGACCAGTACAGAACAAGGCGTTCCCAGTCATCGTCCAGTAAATGTGTCTCAGGAGAACGTAAGGGAATTTGATGAGTTTCTTTGCCGGTGAAGTACGTTTTCTTCAGGTAATTCCGATACTGCCACCAAGCATTCTTGAAGATAGTAGAGGTATTAGCACAGGTTACCTCATCCTGAGTTTCCAAATCGGTCCTTCTCTATAGAGAAAAATGGGAAAATTTGTTGTATTATAACCATCATGGAGGTTGGATGTATGGGACGAAGCAAAGTAATTGCCATGAATAACATTACTTACACATAACTCCTGGACAAACACCCGCAACTAGCATTTTCCTTCATCTTCAGTATAATATTTCCAAGATGGGAAGATACGCACATACGATTTAACAACATCAAATGCGATAGATGCTAAACTACGACTAGCTGGTTGTGCTTCCTATACAGGAATAGGCGTACTAACTGGTGGAGTTGGGGTTCGCCGTGATAGTACAGGCCCTTTGGGCACTGGAGCTGCCTTACTAACTGCTCTTGATTGGGAGCTCTGTGGTGGAGATGGTGCTGTGTCAACAGGAACTGGGTTACTATCGGCTGGGGTTGGGGTTAGATTAGGTGAAGCTGGTTCTCTGTCCATCATAGTAGGGGTACAATCTGCGAGAGTTTGGGTTATGTGTGGTCGGGCTGGTTCTTGTGCATGTACAACCGGGGTGCTATCTCCACCAAGAGGTATCACTGTTTTACTTGAAGACCGTGTTTTTAGTCCGCTAGATACTGGCATCACCCGCTCCAATTCAAATGGCTGATAAACAGGAAACATAGTTGAATGTACAGACATTGTATGAGAGACAGATGCAATAGATAGTGTGGAAAAAAAGAGGGCATGAAATAGTTGACATGTATATTGTTTAACTAAAACGGATCGCATGACATAATTTCACATATATGATGTCTATCTAAACTGGATAGCATAACATAATTCAAAGATATGATGAATAACTAAACAGGATCGCATGACATAATTCACCTACATGTTATCTAAGTAATCAGGATCACATCATTTAATTCACATATGTGATTTATATGTTAAATAGAGGGCATTCGATATGATGTCTAAACTAAGAACATGGTGTTGAATATTGTGTATATGATGTCTAAACTATGCAATGCAAGACACCATATGCATGATATGAGCAGTATAACCGTGCCAAGTTAGAGCATACACCTCACTGGGGGAATAGGACTGGTCATCTATCTCTGAATCCATCTCTGAGAAGCTATCGGGACCCAACAAGAGATTTGCTTCGACAGGTAGCACTGTCTGCTCTGAAGGCCTTGTTTTCACTCCAGATTTTTCCATCTCCCACCCAAATGGCTGATTCACAGGAAGAGTAGTTTAATGTACAAACATTGTCGACAAATGGAAATGTAATGAAGAAAAGGATGGGCAAGATATCATTCAAATATATGATGCCTGGTTAAACAGGATGGCATTGCACATTTCACATATACTATGGCTGGCTAAAAGACATGAGACTGCATAATTCCCATATATGATATAGAAACTAAACAGGTGGAATTAAAGAACATGTCTAAACTAAGAAGATGACATATATGATGTCAAAAGTAGGCACTGCAAGGCAACATATGCATGATATGACTAACATCATCATGCCATGGTAGAGCAAACACCTTGGGGGGTAAATAGGAGTGGTCAGCGGCATCCGAATCCGCCTCAGAACAGATATCTTCCTCTGGATTACAATCTAGAGAGGGGTGGGAAGGGTTTGCCATTGAACCTGCCATGGAGCGATGTCTGCATGACATTGTATTGCCGCGCAAAACTCTTCTCTTTTTCTCTACATGTTCAGCATGACTGTGTACAATATCTGACATGCATACGGAAAAATATGGTGAGATTATGTAAGGTGAGCATGCAGAAATTTAGAGTGATGGTAACAACCAGTGGATCAATGTTTTTCTGTTGAACCAAAATAGCCCTAATGGATCGACGTGAATGTATAGTAATAAGTGATGCAACAAGTGTACAACCTCTTTGTCGTAGCCGTGTCGACCTCAACATCATTGGGTTGGTCGCTGAAGCAGTTGAGGCAGAGGTGGCTGTCGGAGGTGTGGAGGAAGATCTGAGGAATCTGTAGACGACGTCCAAGGCACTGCTCTGTTGTGATGGATCGTTCTGTCGTTGGAGCAGCTCCGGTGAGCCGTAAGACGTCAAGGCTGAAGCAGCACAAGACATACATCGTCAATCTCAAGTGGGATTCTAATAGCATCTCCAATAGATGATGTAAAATGGATGTAAAATTAACATCACCAAAAACCACCTGACTACAACAGATGAGGTAAAAATTGTTGACTCTAAACTTAACTGTCGAAACTGAAATTTACTATGGAATCTGAATGCTACTGTCGAAACTGAACGCAAGGGTAGTAGAGAGGCACTTGACATGTAGTTTAGGGAGGGCATGCAGTTCATCTTCAACCTGCACCCCCCTGAGCCGCTAGCCACCACCGGCCGAACCGCCGGCCCTAGCGCCGCCTCACCGCCCCGAAATAACTCGCCACCGCCGCCCCGGCCAGCCCTCTAGGCCCCCCGCCCCCACCCTGAACCCTAAGATAGATAGTGGGGTACCTCTCCGGCGAGCCCCCATCCCCGCTGCGGGTGGTTCTTCCTTAACTCCGGCGAGCCCCCCAACCCCTGAAAATTGACTGACCCAAAAGTCGATTCAGTCAACTGAAGTGTGGCTTAATCGGAGCAGAGCAGCAGCACGAGCAAGGGGGAGAGCAGCAGCACCAGCTGGGCGAGCGAGCGATCGAGCGAGAGCCGGAGCAGCAGCAGTAGATCCGGCTGGTATGGCCGCCGCCGCCGAAGGGGCCTCGCATTGGGGGAGAGCCACCATGGAGATGTCGCCCGTGGCGCCGGCTTCAAGGTAGCTGCTCCATGGGGGTGCGGGATGGAGCACCGTCGGTGCCGGGAGGTCGAGTTAAGGAGAAGGTGCGATGCGATGAGTGTACAACCTCTTTCGTGGCACCGAGTAGGCCTCGGCTTCGTCCTAGGAGTCGGTGAGGATGCTGCGGTTCAGGTGGAGCAGGTTAAGGCGGCGCTGTGGGGATGGAGCAGCCGCGATAGATGAGGCGATCGTTGGAGCAGCTCCTTGGAGGTGGAGGACGGGGCGGCTGAACCGGCGGGGCGGCGAGATGGACGACGGATCCTCACCTAGGGAGATGGACAAGGGACGTCTAGCTGTTGTGGTGGACGATGTCGTCGGGGAAGAGGCTCCGGCTGGGCAGCGGTGACGTGGCAGACGGAGGAGGGTGGGGTTTCGCGGCTGGAGCGGAGAGGTTATGGCGGCCTGGGATTTTGAATGGCGAAAAGGGGGCGATGGGAGGGGGTGAAGCATGACTTAGGAATGTGCTTGTCCAAAATGTAGGGTGTGTTACAAAAGTACCCCCACCAATTTGAACTAGCGGCCCTTTCGGCTCAGGGTTAGAAGGGGGATTTCGTGTGTCGGGATTTGGCAGCTGGAGGGAGTTTTCGCGCGCGTTGTAATTTCGGGATAGCAAGGCGCGGGTTGTGAAGGCGCCAGTTTTGGGAGCACGATATCTGAATTTTTGGGATATAACAAGACGCGGGTTGAATTTTAGGGACAAGCCTATCGTGTAGTAATATTGTACTTGTACGTACCAAATCAATTCGCACTTCCCTCAACCAAAAAGAAAAAGAAAAAAATAAAACTATTCACGCCACACGAAGAGAGAGTCTTGCCCCGTTTTACTATACAAATGCTATTCAAAGCTACTCCCTCCTTCCATCTATATAGCGCCTAATGCGTTTTTCGATCCTAACTTTGACCAAATATTAGAGCAATGATATATGGCATGCAACTTACACAAAGCACACCATTAAATTCGTCTGTGAAAGGTTCTTTAAATGATATAATATTCACATTGTGCATATCATGTACTATTAATCTCGTCAATAGTCAAAGGCGGTCTAAAAAATCTCATTACGCCCTATATAGATGGAAGGAGGGAGTATGAATCCATGTTATGTCCGATTAAATTTTTTTGCTTGCTGTATAATGCATGTAACCTACTCATACCAACATTTTAGTGCATTCCAAATGTCTATACTACCGCTGCAATTCGAACTAAATTTGAATTCGTTTCACTATTTCAATAAGAATCTACAATCATGATTGTTGCCAACTTCAACCATCATAGTTTCCTTGCTATCCGCCAGATATAAATCAGACGGCCGATAATGCAGGATGGCAGGCACACCATCATCAACAACTCCGTTTTTATAAGAGTAGAGATAAAATATATTAAATTTAGTATACCATGTTCATAACCACACCATGTGTATCACCGTTATATATATTCACACATCCGTCGGTTTGAAACACTATGATAAATTCTTCAAATATCCGAATTCGCTTTTTTATAATGAAGTATATATGATCTCTATTCGTCTTTTACACCCACACAACCCTCTTATCTTTGTAGCTAGCGCTAACTTTCTCTTGTGCATGCACACGCCCGCATCCCTCTCACCCTCCCTCAGCATTCTCTAGCTCCATCGCGCAAATTCGTCTTTTCACTTTAGGTCATTCACCCACGGTGTGTGTAGGCCCCCAGCTCCTTCTTTATGGCACACATCCATCGATATGCCTCTCTACCCAGCTGTGCCTAGCAGAAACACAAGCTTCCCCTCTTCTCTTTTTACCGTCCATGCCTCACTCCCACCACTCTTTTCATCGTTCTCGTACTCGCACACTCCTCCCCCTCGATATAGTATGCCTCTCGTACCACCTCCTACATGCATCCCTCTCTCTCTATCCTTCTCCTCGTGCCTCATTTGCTTCTAACACACACATGCATGTATACCGATCGATCTCCCAACATATTGAAAGTGCGTTATATCGACTAGAGGGGGGGGGGTGAATAGGCGATTTTTAAGAAAGTCTTCAAAACGTGGAAGTTATGAAGACAAACAGACTTGAAGCCTATCACTATGCAGCGGAAGGTAGATTACACAACGCAAGCCATAGTCAAATATACAGTACAGTGAAAGCACAGAGACAAATAGCTTCAGTGTAATGAGGATCAGATTGGAAGAACTTATGAAGCCATACAGATCATACAGTCAGGTTGTGAAGACAGAAGATTAAGCAGGCATGCAATAGCTTCACAATGTGTACTGGTAAGTAAAGGGAGGTGAAAATGAAACCAGTGACACGTTGAAGACAATGATATGTTGGACCAGTTCCAGTTGCTGTGACAACTGTACGTCTGGTTGGAGCGGCTAGGTATTTAAACCAAAGGACACACAGTCCCGGACACCCAGTCCTGAACACGCAGCTCAGGACACCCAGTCCTCACCGTTTTCTCCTTGAGCTAAGGTCACACAGACCCCGCCCAATCACTCTAGTAAGTCTTCAAGGTAGACTCCCAAACCTTCACAGACTTCGTTCACCGGCAATCCACAATTCCTCTTGGATGCTCAGAACGCGACGCCTAACCGTCTGGAGGATGCACAGTCCTCAAGTGTAATAAGTCTTCAGATCACTCAGACAAGAAGACTTAAGTGATGCCCAATTATTCTGGCTCTGGGTGGTTAGGGCTTTTCTCCTCACTAAGGATTTTCTCTCAAAGGCTTCGAGGTGGGTTGCTCTCAAACGACAAAAGCCGTGCACTGAAATCTGAGCAGCCAACCGTTTATGGTTGTGGGGGTGGGCTATTTATAGCCACTTGGCAACCCTGACTTGATTTGTCCGAAATGACCCTGGGTCACTAAGGAACTGACACGTGTACTAACGGTCGGATTTTGAACTCTCACGACAACTTTACTTGGGCTGCAAGTAAAGCTGACTTGTCTGACTCTGGACAAGATTTTCTCTCATTGTCTTCACTCGAAGACATAGGATTTGAATTAGGCGTCACTTCAGTCATCCTGACTGGTTTTCTTGGACCCCACTTAACAGTACGGTGGTTCCTATGACACAACATGAATAAGCAAAACTACGAAGGATCTAAGTCTTCGAGTTCCAAAGGCTTCATGGGGAGTCTTCATATGTCATTGTCTTCGACATGAATGTCTTCATGAACCACCATTGTCTTCAATGTCTTCATACATTTTTGGGGGTCATCTCTGGTAGCTAAACCGAATCAATGAGGGACTTCTACCTGTGTTATCCTGCAATTCTCACAAACACATTAGTCCCTCAACTAGGTTTGCCGTCAATACTCCAAAACCAACTAGGGGTGGCACTAGATGCACTTACAATCTCCCCCTTTTTGGTGATTGATGACAAACTAGTTGAAGTTTTCAACGGGGAATATAATTTGTGAAATTGCAAAGGAATTGTCTTCATAAGCTGCAAGGGCTCCCCCTGAAGATGTGCATATTAAGTGATTTGCTTCTGGAATGCAAATGCACACAGCAGGTTGTATTTGTGGGAATCCGCTTCAACTTATGATGACAATCCATCATGCACGTAAAGATATATGAAGATAATGATATGCATAATGAAAAATGGACGTCTGCGAAATGATAAGAGTGCGGAAATTATCGTCGTACATGCGGAATTTATCTTCGCAAGAACACAGTGGCAAACATAGTAGCAGACGACCATCAAGTTTAAGTGTTACAACTCAAAGAACCAAAAGTAGCAAAACGAGAGTTGTAAACACGAACCAAAATGCAAAATATAAAGCACCCGCCCATATTATTGACCCGCTTGAAGACTATAAACGTCATATGCTTCTCCCCCTTTTGTCAGTGATGACCAAAAAGGTTTGAAGACATAGAGTTTTCTATGCGTTCCTAGGCGCATCAGGGTCGGTGGAGGCATTTGGTGGTGCAGGTGAGCTTGGTGCAGTGACGACGCGCGCTGAAGACATCGGTGGTGATGTAGCGTCGTCTTCTTCTTCAATGATCTTGGCAGATACTGTGGCAGCAGAAGAAGAAAAATCCGAATCTTCAAGAGATGGTGTGCTTCGCATCACAGCTCTTCTGGGAGGTGTGGTATCAAACTTGAAATGCTCTTTGAAGCCATCCTCGTGAAGATCAGCTTCTGGGCACATCATTGTGAGGCCTTTCCAAGTGCGGCGACAGGTTTCGTGTGCGACGAATGCATTTTTGGTTGCCAGATTTCGGATGCGATTGACGTCTTTCATGATGCTTTTCATCTGCCGCTTGAGCCAGTCATGATGCCTATCTTGTTTTTGGTGGAGAGCCACAAGAAGTTCACGATCAGTGAGCGTACGGGCACGTTTCTTGGGTCTCTGTGCAGCTTCGCTGTCAGTGGCTTCAGTGGATGCAGGGGCACGTGTGGTGCCAGCCATTGGATAGACTCTGGAAATGGCTTCAACACCTTCAACATTTTGAGTGAAGCTCTGGTGTTCTGCATTCTGAAGACTTAGTGGCTGTTTGGCAGGCTCAGGATAAATGGCTTCAGCTGAGGTGTCCACATCTGGTAAGAAGATCCTGTGGTTGCGGGCTGAGGGCTGATAGGAGATTGCAGAGTGAAGCTTAATCAGCCTCATCACCCAGGGAGCATAGATCTTCAATCCAAACAATTCTGTGGCTGACGCTGCAAGTTGACGGATGAAGAGATCCTGTGCGTTGAAGCATTTTCCATGCATAATACAGAAGATGAGAGTCTTCATGGCACCTTCAAGCTTGGCATACCGAGAGTGTCCCTTAATGGGCCAGAGAGTCCGCCTTATGATATGATATATCGTTCTGGGCAGGTACTCTAAGTCTTCAACGAAGAACTCAGTTGGATAAGGTGCATTATGTGCCAATGGCTTCATCATTGAGAGCATCTGACTCATATTTGGTTCTGGACGCTGAAATATGCTCTCAGTTGCTTCAGCATGGAGTTGGCATCCTTCTTCAAAGAATTCGCCAGGAGTGGGAAGGCCAGTAAGCTCAATGATGTCGAAAGCTTTGGCTTCATGATGGACATCTCCTGTCATCCACTCCAGGACCCATGTCTTCGGATCTCGGTTGTAGCCTTTTATATGCAGAGTGGCATAGAATTGAAGCATAAGCTCTTCGTTCCAGTGCTCTTCGTCAGTGATGAACGGCAGTAGACCCACTTGCTTGAAGCAATCAATGGCTTCTTCCAAACCAGGCAGACCAGCAACAGCTTCAACCTCAAGGCGCTGATGGGGAAAGATGCAGCCTTGGTTGTATAGAATGCATGAATAGTAGTTGCGCTGTTGATGGCTCCAGAACCTATCTGATGCAATCTGTGCCCTTGAATAAGGGTTCGCAGAGCTGTTGAAGAACGTGTTATCTGCCCTGAAGCTGTTGATGTTGAAGGAACCAGGAGCTGATGCAGGACCTGGGAACCTTGGCAGTCGTGGAATTGGCTTCTGAACCTGAGGCTTGTGCGCAATGTGATAGTTGAATTGCGGACCGGCAGCAGACTCTGGTGCAGAAGGTTCAGGGTCAGCAGTTTCAGTATGTTCTGAAGCTATTGTCGGAGAGGGCTCCACATTGTCTTCAGCATTGTGTGTGGCAGCCTCAATGTTTTCATCCTCAATACGTGCAGTGAGAGGAACAGACTCAGGCACGTTCTCCTGGAGAACGGCCTCTTGTTGGGGTGGTGGAGTTGGAGCTTGGGGTTCCTGTGGTGCTTTCTCATTGTCTTCGGCTGATGCAGCCGGAATGTCGTCAGCAGCTTGAGCCCTTGGACCTTTGCGAAGCCTACGGAATGCAGGCGACGCTGGTGGAGTTGCAGTGGTCTGGGGCTCATCCTCTTCCTCCTGTGGACGATCTGCCCACGATGCATCTTGTGTGATTGGCGTCAAGGGACGACCAATGCTGAGCAATTCACTCGATTCGAGCTGAGGAAGGACTGCATCATCTTGTACATTGTCTTCGAGACCAATGTCTTCAGCAGCGGTGGGGTCGGCTGCTGGAATGTCTTCATCACGCTGAGCCTCGGTGAGAGCAGGCTCATGGACGGTCATCTGACGATCTTCATTAGGACGGCGAACGGAAAGGGGTTCAACGATCAAGGGCTCTGTGGGAGCAGCCCGAGACTTCTTGGACTTGCGCTTTTTGGTGGTGGGGTCTGAAGGAGAGGCTTCAGAGTGTTTCCTCTTCCTGGCTTTAGCTTCGGCTATCCTTGTCTTCTTAAGCTCTGAAGCGGGTGAGCGCTTTGGCTTCGAGCTAGGCTTGGCGGAGGGGAAGACAATTGGAATAGCTTCTTGGCGTGGGGCCTCTTCTTCAGCCATGGTGGGCGTCTTCTTTTTCTTGGCGGCCATCCTGGGGTCGATGCCGGGACGCCCAAGTGCCTTTCGCTTCTCGGCCTCGTTGTAGGCCTGTACGCAGAGATCAGCCAAATTCTTCATGCGCTCGCGTGAACCCTGAGCCTCTGCACGTTTCTGCATGAAGTTTTCCTTCAGCTCATGCAACATGACCTTGAAGTCTTTGATCTCTTGGACGCTGAGCGTGGCCATGTTCTGCTTAAACTGAGCCTTCTCAAAATCTATCTTTTGCTTCAGTTCCACGATGCGCTGGGCAATAGCGAGTTCTGAAGCAATAGCTCCTTGGAAGGCCACGCTGAGGCCAATGGGCAGCTGCAGATCATCAAAGCTGATGTTGGGCGTGTCAAACCACTCATCTATGAAGCTGTGGATGATTTTTGCATCGAACAAAGGCAGATTGTTGAAGATTTCAGCCTCCTCCTTGCTCTTGATGAGCTGCTCAAGAGCGTCATCACCAAGATCTTCGTCACTGGACAGATCAATGTCTTCGCAGCGAAGAACGGCAGCGACAGTTAGCTCTTTGCTGGTGTGTGGCTGTGGTTTCTTTGCATCTTGAGGCTTGGAGACTCTTGATAAGCCTTCAGACTGCACACTGGCTTCAGGAGGTGCAGTGGCCAATGGCTTCGCTTTGGAGATCTTGGGGGAGGCGACTGGCTTGGAAGCTTTTGGCTTCTTCTTCATCTGCTTTGGCTCTGGGGCAGCAGGAGCATCATCAGACTCAGTGTCTGCTGGAGGGTCGTTCACGGCAGTCCCTTGGACTATAATGTGAGTGATGAGGCCGTCGAGATTGGCAAATGGCCCGATGACATTGGGATTAGTGTCGCGTGTGCCATCTGCCCTTGGTCTGGAGGGACCAGGGTTGAAGTCCAATCCAAACTCCTTCTTGTTTTGCTTCGCAGAGTTCTGGGCAAATTGGAAGTTGCGCTTGAAAAGAGTGTCATCGCGACACCAGAGAAGGGACGATGGATGTGCATCAGCTGGCTGTTGTCCCCTGACCATGCATGGAAAGAAACCTTGAGCAATGGCTTCGTCTCTGGTTCGGGGTACGAGATTCTTGTACAAGGCATCTCCCCATGGCCGCTTGATGGCGCACTTCTCTGCATATTCTTTGGTGACGAAGCGGTATAGGAACCACTGCTCTGCCCAATACCTGCGAATCCATTGGATTCGTGTCTTGCGCTGAGCATAGGTTTCTTCAGGATCTGTTTGGTACGTTTCTTCCAAATCTTCAGGCAGATCCTTTGATGTGTCACCCCGTCTCTGTCTGCCTCCCTTCCTTGATGGTTTCTCGGATGTCATGAAGCTTAACTTGGAAGGCTTCAAAAGTTTCAAAGGCTTCAAAGGTTTCAAAGGCTTCCTTTTGCTTGACCAACAGGAACTCGCTTCGGGTGAATTGATGTGACGCTGTAGGAATTCTGCAAATGAATGCAGACTATGAGAACCAAAAGATTCTCCCACGGACATGTACCTGTGACAGCATTAAGGTGCGAGGGAAGGGGAAGAGTTCATATGCATTCTCAGAAGATTTTGAAGATAAATCAGTGTAGAAGACATTGACCTCATCATGCGAAGACATTCACTTTATAGAAAAGAAGTTGGTTCCAGATTTGTACGAACCCATAGATCAGTACAAGTGAGGAATCTAACTACTTCATGAAGAACAAGTGAATATGCTAGGCAAGTTATGAGATTCAGACAAGAGGAATGAAACTTGAAGGAATAGAAACCCCTTTTGGCAGAAAGTGATGGATCAATAGGATCAAAAGAGGCTGTAAAAAGCTTGTTATTTACCAGACTTGGAACTGCTAGACGAGAAGAGAGGTGAGGCCGAGCAGTTCGATCCTCCGTGCCCGAACTTGGCGACGGAAGATGCTTAGGACGACGGCGGAGAGACTGGTGGCCGCGGTCGGCGTGAGAACGGTGTCGGAGAGGTCGCAGTAGTGAAGCACTTCGTCACCGGCGTCGTTGCGAGTTAGCGGTGGTGCTAGGGTTTGTGCGAGGGAGGAAGAAGAGATAATGACCGCAGTGAAACGAGTACTTATAGGGATATGGGCGGCACTGCGCTATTACTCGGGTGCCCCTGGCGATTCGCATCTGATCAGTACGTGGCCAGCATGCGGAATTGTGGGGGCAGTTTCACCCCACGCACGCCTGGTTTGTCGGGAGAGGTTCCTACTTCTCCGGAATTCTAGTTGATGGATAGACATTAAAAGCTGTTTTAAAGTTTGTCTCTGTGTCTTCTTCTGACAAGGATGCAGTGAAGACATTCGACAGTTTCAATAGAGTGCATATGACTTGGAGAGATAGAGTTTGAGGTAGGAAGCATGGAGAGGTTAGGGTCCGATCACATTCACTTAGTTCAAAAGATTCAGCCAAGAAGACATAGCTATAAGTGAATGCTGTAGAGGACAGAACACCAGTGCATATATAATCAACATAGTGAAGATAATCATGAAGACATGTTGAGATTGAAGCCAAACCAAATGTGAAGACATAGCAAATGTAACGACATGAGTAAAACACTTCACGCAGAAAAATTTTGGTGGTGGCGCTACCCACCGTATAGGAAGTATTGAACCCAGACACGGCGCACAATTATCGTGGCGCTCCGAGGTCAAATTCCACGTTAATGTATTCACACTTAGAATGTATGTCTTCATTGATTGAAGATATACGTTACTTTGTGTGTTGCACATCTAAGTCATCATCATGCATAAGTGTTAGGATGTGTGCCTGATCACAGGACATTTGAGGATTCCAAGATATTTAGCTCACACCGTAACTTGCAAAATCTCTTCTCATCCAAGGGCTTGGTGAAGATATCTGCCAATTGCTCTTCAGTGTTGACGTGTATGATATCAATGTCTTCCTTCGTAACATGATCTCTGAGAAAATGATGACGAATTTCAATGTGCTTTGTCTTCGAGTGCTGAACTGGGTTGTTGGCGATCTTGATGGCGCTTTCGTTGTCGCAGTAAAGTGGCACTTGCTTCAGATGAATGCCATAATCCTTGAGGGTTTGCTTCATCCATAGAAGCTGAGCGCAGCAGGATCCAGCAGCAATGTATTCAGATTCAGCAGTGGAGAGAGATACACAGTTCTGCTTCTTTGAAGACCAACAGACAAGAGATCGGCCCAGGAAATGACATGTGCCTGATGTGGATTTCCGATCAACCTTGTCACCAGCGTAATCAGCGTCCGAAAATCCAACCAGATCAAACTCTAAGCCCTTTGGATACCATAACCCTAGAGTTGGTGTGTGAGCCAAATATCGAAGAATTCGCTTCACTGCTAAGTGATGCGACTCCTTTGGTGCCGCTTGAAACCGAGCACACATGCAAACACTAAGCATAATATCTGGCCTAGATGCACATAAATAAAGCAAAGAACCAATCATGGAGCGGTATACCTTTTGATCGAACTCTTTACCATTGTCGTCAGGACCCAGATGATGTTTGGCTGGCATTGGTGTTGTGAAGCCTTTGCAATCTTGCATACCGAACTTCTTCAGGCAGTCTTTGAGATATTTCTCTTGAGATATGAAGATGCCATTGCGTTGTTGCCTTATCTGAAGACCGAGGAAGAATTTTAGCTCCCCCATCATAGACATCTGATATTGCTCTTGCATCATATATCCGAACTCCTCACTGTACTTCTGATTGGTGCAGCCGAAGATAATGTCATCCACGTATATTTGGCACACAAACAGTTCACCATCATATGTCTTTGTGAAGAGAGTGGGATCCAGGGAACCAGGTATGAAGCCTTTGCTCTTCAGGAAGTATTTGAGTGTATCATACCAGGCCCGAGGGGCTTGTTTAAGGCCATATAGTGCCTTTTTGAGCTTGTACACCATGTCAGGATGTTTTGGATCTTCAAACCCAGGTGGTTGCGCAACATACACTTCTTCTTCAATTTTGCCATTGAGGAAGGCACTTTTTACATCCATTTGATACAGGATTATGTTGTGATGATTTGCATAGGCCAGCAGTATACGGATGGCTTCAAGTCTGGCCACAGGAGCAAATGTTTTGTCGAAGTCGATGCCTTCCACTTGAGTATATCCTTGAGCAATGAGACGAGCCTTGTTTCTGACGACTTGGCCATGCTCATCTTGCTTGTTGCGGTATATCCATTTGGTGCCTATTATGTTATGCTTCCGTGGATCAGGACGCTTAACTAACTCCCATACATTGTTCAGCTCAAATTGTTGAAGCTCTTCTTGCATAGCTTGAATCCATTCAGGTTCCATAAAGGCTTCATCAGTTTTCTTGGGTTCTGTGATTGAAACAAATGCGAAGTGTCCGCAAAAGTTTGCCAGTTGAGTTGCCTTTGAACGAGTCAGTGGACCAGGTGCATTGATGCTATCAATTATTCTGTCAATTTGCACTTCATTGGCAACACGAGGATGTAGGGGTCGAAGACTTTGCTCTTGCTGATCTACGTTGTCATGGGGAGGAATGTCTTCAGGCTGAGCATTGTCTTCATGTGGATCAGGTGCTGAGATGATAAGTTCTTCTTCAGGACGAGCTTCAGAGGGTACAATTTCGCCAGTTCCCATTAGCTTGATTGATTCACTGGCTGGAACTTCATCTAGTACATCTGGTAGTTGCTCTCTTTGTGACCCATTGGTCTCATCAAACCGCACATCCACTGTTTCAACCACTTTGTAGTGAAAGAGATTGAAGACTCTGTAGGAGTGCGAATCCTTTCCATATCCAAGCATGAAGCCCTCATGTGCTTTTGGAGCAAATTTTGCTGTGTGGTGAGGGTCCTTGATCCAGCATCTCGATCCAAATACTCTGAAGTAACTTACATTTGGCTTCTTGCCAGTCAGAAGTTCATAAGATGTCTTGTTCAGCAGCTTGTGAAGATACACACGGTTGATAGTATGGCATGCAGTGTCAATGGCTTCAGTCCAGAATTTTCTTGGTGTCTTGTACTCATCTAACATTGTTCTGGCCATCTCAATGAGTGTTCTGTTCTTGCGTTCGACGATGCCATTCTGTTGTGGCGTGTATGGAGCTGAGAATTCATGAGTGATGCCCAATGTATCAAGATATGTGTCAAGGCCGGTGTTCTTGAATTCTGTGCCATTGTCACTTCTGATGTGCTTTATCTTGGCGCCATAATTGTTCATTGCCCGATTTGCAAAGCGTCTGAAGACATCCTGTACTTCAGTCTTGTAAAGGATTATGTGCACCCAAGTATATCTAGAGTAATCATCCACAATGACGAAGCCATAGAGGCAAGCAGTAGTGGAGAAAGTTGAGTAGTGAGTAGGACCGAAGAGATCCATGTGAAGCAGTTCGAAGGGTTGAGTAGTGGTCATGATTGTCTTCGAAGGATGTTTTGCCCTTGTCATCTTCCCAGCTTCACAGGCACCGCATAAGTGATCTTTCTTGAACTTGACGCCCTCGATGCCTATGACATGCTTCTTCTTAGCAAGGGTGTGGAGGTTCCTCATGCCAGCATGCCCAAGTCTTCGATGCCAAAGCCAGCATTCTGAAGCCTTTGCGAGAAGACAAACTGCAAGCTGTGGCCCTGCTGAGAAATCTACCACGTACAAATCATCTTTCCGATACCCTTCAAACACTAGAGACTTGTCGGATTCCATTAGTACCAGACAGCGATATTTTCCAAAGATTACAATCATGTTTAAATCGCAAAGCATTGAGACAGACATTAAGTTGAAGCCAAGGGATTCAACAAACATGACTTTATCCATGTGTTGATCCTTTGAGATTGCAACTCTACCTAGACCCAGTACTTTACTTTTACCAGTGTCAGCGAATGTGATGTGGCTCTTGTCAGATGGACGTAAGGTTGAGTCCATAAAGAGACTTCTCTTGCTAGTCATGTGATTTGTACACCCGCTGTCAATAATCCATACTGAAGACTCCGAAGTTACTGGTGTCGTACCCTACAGTGCAGTTAGGGGGATAGGCTTCACCAAGAGTGTTGTGAAGCAAAAACATTTGACGAACCAGTGGATTATGAAAACTGAGATCCAGGTTAGGACAAGCAGGGAGAGTAGCATGCGATTCAGATATGAGATACATAGTGATGCCATTCGGGCATTTGATCGTGCGCCCCACGAGTTTTTTAAGGTCTCCAGCAATAGCATCAGAAGATTTTGGTTTTGAGCTGGAGACCTTTCCCTGCAAAAGAGAGTTAAGCTTTCTTAACCACCCACATCTTCAAGGGTGGCTTAGAAGCAATAAGTCTAAGTGCAGCATCTGAGAATTTTGGCTTTGGAGCCCTAGCAAACAGTCTAGCAGGTGGGCAATAATACTCATAAGAATAGGCAGAATAGTTTTTGGTCATATGAGAATGACGGTTTGAAGAACCGCTCACATAAGCCTGAGCATGGTTTCCCTGCAAAGCATTTGTGTTAGTGCAACTCAGATGAGCCCTCTGCCTGTGTGAACCCTTTGGACCATATGAAGCCTTTGGTCTGAGGTTTGTCTTCTTCATGTGAGGTGTCATGAGGACATTCACAGGAAGATTCTCAAGACACATTTTTGGAACCCAGATCTTCTTCATAGGCGGTCCATTCCTGCAGTTAGTACCAATGTACCTGGCAAACACTTCACCATTCTGATTCCTAAACAGTTTATAGTTTGCATCAAAGGATTCATCGATGATAATTGGATTAGCACAAGTGAAGCCAGATAGATTGGATAGATCTGATGAGGATTCCTTTGCAGCAACCCATGTGGTTTTGGGGTACTGCTCAGGTTTCCAGTAAGAGCCATCTGCATTAATTTTCCTCACGAACCCAACACCCTCTTTGCTAGGGTTTCGGTTCAGAATCTGCTTCTTGAGGACATCACATAGTGTCTGATGTCCTTTGAGACTTTTGTACATCCCTGTTTCAAGCAATGTCTTCAACCTAGCATTTTCATCAGCAATAGCAGTGGTATCCTCAGCAGAGGGGTTAGTTACCACTTCAACAGTTGAAGATATTGCAACAGCAGTAGCAGTGGAACATTCAGCAACAGAAATAGCATTATCATGCTCAATGCATTTAAGGCATGGTGGTTCAAATCCTTCCTGAGCAGAACTGATCTGTTCGGCTCGAAGTGACTCGTTTTCCTTTTGAAGATCTTCATGATCCGCTCTCAACCTCTCAAGATCTTGCTTCTTCTGAAGATAATCATAGGAAAGCTTTTCATGAGTAGTTGAGAGAGTCTCAAGACGATCTTCGAGTTCCTGATACTTAACATGAAGATTTTTTATGTCTTCAATTAAGGATTCAGAACGAGTCATTTCAGCACCCAACAGATCATCGCTTCTGTCTAACAGTTTTTGAATATGTTCCATGGCCTTTTGTTGTTCAGTTGCAATTTTAGCAAGTGTTTTGTAACTGGGTTTTGAATCACAACCAGAGTCATCGTCACTAGATGTTTGATAGTGAGTGGTGCGTGTGTTTACCTTGGCACCACGTGCCATGAAGCAGTAGGTGGGAGTAGAGTCGTCCTTGTCATTTGCATCGGTGATGGTGATAGAGTCATTGTCTTCAGTGTTGAAGATGGACTTGGCGACATAGGTTGTAGCCAAACTTGCAATGCCTGAATCAGACTCCTCCTCAGACTCCACCTCTGCCTCCTCAGAAGCGGACTCCTCCTCTGAATCCATTTCCTTGCCAACAAACGCACGAGCCTTGCCAGATGAACTCTTCTTGTGTGATGAAGACTTTGAGGAAGACTTGGACGAAGACTTGGAGTATTTCTTTGTCTTCTTATCGTCAGAGTCATATTCCTTGCTCTTCTTCTTCTTTCTGTTCTCATTGTCCCACTGTGGGCATTCAGAGATGAAGTGTCCAGTTTTCTTGCATTTGTGACAAGTTTTCCTCTTGTAGTCATGCGCAGAAGCTTCATCATTCCTTGAGCTTGATCGTGAAGACTTTCTAAAGCCTTTCTTCTTGGTGAATTTTTGGAACTTCTTCACTAGCATTGCAAGTTCCCTTCCAATGTCTTCAGGATCATCAGAACTGCTGTCAGATTCCTCTTCAGATGATGACACAGCTTTTGCCTTAAAGGCACGAGTTCGCCCATAGTTTGGACCGTAGATATCTCTTTTCTCAGAAAGCTGAAACTCATGTGTGTTGAGCCTCTCAAGTATGTCAGACGGATCGAGTGTCTTGAAGTCTGGACGTTCTTGAATCATCAGGGCTAGAATGTCAAATGAACTGTCAAGTGATCTTAGCAGCGTCTTGACGATTTCATGTTTGGTGATCTCAGTGGCGCCGAGGGCTTGAAGCTCATTTGTGATGTCAGTGAGCCGGTCAAATGTGTGCTGGACATTCTCATTGTCATTTCACTTGAAGCGGTTGAAGAGATTGCGAAGAACACTGATTCTCCGATCTCTCTGGGTTGAGATGCCTTCATTGACCTTGGAGAGCCCGTCCCAGACCAGCTTGGATGTCTTCAAGGCACTCACACGACCGTACTGTCCCTTGGTCAGATGACCACAGATAATATTCTTGGCAGTGGAGTCCAGTTGAGTGAACTTCTTGACATCAGCAGCAGTGACACCTTCTCTAGCCTTGGGAACGCCGTTTTCGACGACATACCATAGGTCGACGTCAATGGCTTCAAGATGCATGCGCATCTTATTCTTCCAGTAGGGATATTCAGTTCCATCGAAGACGGGGCACGCAGCGGAGACTTTAATTATCCCTGCAGTCGACATAGCTAAACTCCAGGTGGTTAAACCGAATCACACAGAACAAGGGAGCACCTTGCTCTGATACCAATTGAAAGTGCGTTATATCGACTAGAGGGGGGGGTGAATAGGTGATTTTTAAGAAAGTCTTCAAAACGTGGAAGTTATGAAGACAAACAGACTTGAAGCCTATCACTATGCAGCGGAAGGTAGATTACACAACGCAAGCCATAGTCAAATATACAGTACAGTGAAAGCACAGAGACAAATAGCTTCAGTGTAATGAGGATCAGATTGGAAGAACTTATGAAGCCATACAGATCATACAGTCAGGTTGTGAAGACAGAAGATTAAGCAGGCATGCAATAGCTTCACAATGTGTACTGGTAAGTAAAGGGAGGTGAAAATGAAACCAGTGACACGTTGAAGACAATGATATGTTGGACCAGTTCCAGTTGCTGTGACAACTGTACGTCTGGTTGGAGCGGCTAGGTATTTAAACCAAAGGACACACAGTCCCGGACACCCAGTCCTGAACACGCAGCTCAGGACACCCAGTCCTCACCGTTTTCTCCTTGAGCTAAGGTCACACAGACCCCGCCCAATCACTCTGGTAAGTCTTCAAGGTAGACTCCCAAACCTTCACATACTTCGTTCACCGGCAATCCACAATTCCTCTTGGATGCTCAGAACGCGACGCCTAACCGTCTGGAGGATGCACAGTCCTCAAGTGTAATAAGTCTTCAGATCACTCAGACAAGAAGACTTAAGTGATGCCCAATTACTCTGGCTCTGGGTGGTTAGGGCTTTTCTCCTCACTAAGGATTTTCTCTCAAAGGCTTCGAGGTGGGTTGCTCTCAAACGACAAAAGCCGTGCACTGAAATCTGAGCAGCCAACCGTTTATGGTTGTGGGGGTGGGCTATTTATAGCCACTTGGCAACCCTGACCTGATTTGTCCGAAATGACCCTGGGTCACTAAGGAACTGACACGTGTACTAACGGTCGGATTTTGAACTCTCACGGCAACTTTACTTGGGCTGCAAGTAAAGCTGACTTGTCTGACTCTGGACAAGATTTTCTCTCATTGTCTTCACTCGAAGACATAGGATTTGAATTAGGCATCACTTCAGTCATCCTGACTGGTTTTCTTGGACCCCACTTAACAGTACGGTGGTTCCTATGACACAACATGAATAAGAAAAACTACGAAGGATCTAAGTCTTCGAGTTCCAAAGGCTTCATGGGGAGTCTTCATATGTCATTGTCTTCGACATGAATGTCTTCATGAACCACCATTGTCTTCAATGTCTTCATACATTTTGGGGGTCATCTCTGGTAGCTAAACCGAATCAATGAGGGACTTCTACCTGTGTTATCCTGCAATTCTCACAAACACATTAGTCCCTCAACTAGGTTTGCCGTCAATACTCCAAAACCAACTAGGGGTGGCACTAGATGCACTTACACATATACCTAGATCGACTTTGACTACCCCCCCATCGATCGATGTACCTCACAAGTTATGTCTCTCCTTTCTCTTACAAAGGGTGATTGATCTTCCTATGTAGATACGTCTGCTTACGACAGCCACATCGTCCCCCCTCATCATTCATGCATGCCTCCTGACGCATCTCTCACACGCACGTGCACAGACAACAAGCAACCATCTCCTCTCTTATTGATATTGTGAGCGTGCCCTCCGTTTGTCTAGCAAGCCTATCCCACCATTTGTTGGAAGCAACTCCACTACCACCCCCTCCAACACTCTAGCTCTGTCTCTCTGCCACCCTTATTCATCTCCTGCACATATGCATGGATGCCGATCGATCTCCCTTAATACATGAGGCAGATCGATCTCCTTAATACATGAGGTAGGCCTCTCTCCTCCTCCACACATATACCAGCCATTGTACCTCTATAGTTAATTGGGCCTCCCTCTTCCCCCACCACACACCGATAGTCGAGCGCTACAGGTAGGTATCCATGCCACAGAGACAAACTGCACATGTCCCATCTCACGTTCCAGTAGGCCAACCACTCTATATCTTTGACGTGGGCACACACAAATTCGACGGGACTCTTTATCGATTGCGCGCGCACACACACACACACATCATCCCTCTCTTCGATTCTATGGACACCTCAAGCCGATGATACCTCCACTCTCTTCTCGTGGATCGCCCCCTCTATATATATGTTATATCCAGGACTCTATTTCACACACATTACATATGTTAAAGTTTTTGATTGACCCCCCCACAAAAAAAACTCTCAAGAACCCACACACTATATCTCTCTAGGTTTGTATCTCTCTCACACAACCCCACGTAGGTGGTGTACGTATACAAGAAGAGAATAGGTGCACCGTGCACGTACTCACGCTTCGTGCCCAGCCACACCCACGCGGGTACACGGTGGAGCTCATTTCTTTACGAAATGGCAGCCCACGTGCT